>OX465579.1:44774836-46045814 GCA_950022655.1 Alentia gelatinosa | reverse complement strand
TTTAATATCTTGGAGTTACCGGGAAATAAAATCAGCATGTATACTCTAATTTCTCTGCATGAACGTTGGCAAGTGACTAGACGCTAAAGAGAAAAAAACTCTACAAAACATTTCTATATTTGATCGATTATAGTTCAGTAGAATCTACTCTAAGAATATTGAATCTATGATAATGATTGGCTTACAGGATTGAGTAAACTCGTGGTAACAGAGCACAGGCATTTGTAGAGTTCATCAAGTAAGACCTCTTCTGATATTATATCCTGTAAAAAGAAAGATTTTGTCAATCCTTTTTAAGATCTGTCTTGATAGCACAATATGACAAGCTAATAGTTTTATTGATGATGTAGACCGCTATGCACAACGAATCTAAATACAGTGCCCCAAAAAGAGCACCATGTTAAGACTTGTAACAATTAGTCTTTCTCAATTTCTGCAAAGATTTGAGACGTACAACCACGTAAGATTCATCTTGCGATACAAATTTATATCTTATATCAAAACTTAAAAAGTTTTAACCATGCTGAATAAATCATCACATTTTATCAAAAGGAATAATTTAATTGTCTTGAATTGACAGCCTTGTTGATCACTTAAGAAACCATCGACATATTATAATAAAGAAATTCTATGGAGTTAGAACAAGATTCATTTGATCTATTCGTTATAAATAGAAGAATACAGTGACTTACAACTGAGGCTAGTGATGGACTTAAGTCGAGAACAAACACAAAGCGGTATTTCTTGGCCAAGAAAGAGATGATTGTGGCTGGTGTGACATGAAAGGAGGGCGAAGTCTCAACATCATGACACGTTTCATCTTCCTCTTCCTCCTCGGTTGAATGACCATTGATCTTAGGGACCACCGACAGCACCTGCAGTTCTTTATTGGCTGATCCCTATGACACAAATATTTTAAAAACCGATGTGTTACTTATAACGTTATAAAAAATATTGCAAGAATATGCATAAGGAATGATTATCAGGATATCCGACCTTAGTTCTCTCTACATGTAGTCCTAGATGCGGGAACTCACTTCTGTCCCCCCCCTCCCCCCCCCCCCCCACCGTGATGAATCGAATTGGTAAAACTTTTTTGTTCTAATGGATGCCCTATGGGTTCCATGGTTGGAAAAAAAATTACAACCACGGAAACCGTAGGGCATCCATTGGAACGAAAAAGTTTTACCAAAGAGCTTAAAGTGCATTTTGAAATAGAACTATTAGCCTTTAAACGCAAAATTAGCAAGTGGACACATTTAAAACTCAATACAAGGTTTGTGAATAATTCATTACTATGATATCAAGGAAGCCCCCCAGAAGTTGGCAGGAATTGGAGGTATAGGGAAGGGGGAAAAGGAGGTATTGGGTTACCATAGGAGAAACTTACACAAGTTTTGTGCATATCTTACAAGTCTTTCATTACTGGGCCTATCATGTGTTTGGGGAAGTTCATAAAGTAGTTTGAGACTTGAACAAGTCTAGGGAGAGACCAGACCCTGCCAATGAGTTCTTAAAAATGGACCTGGTACTAAAAACGTGCCCCCCCCCCCCCCCCCAAAAAAAAATAAATTAAATGACTGTTTTGTTTTTCTTTAATCCATGTCAAAATATTAAATGATAAAACTATAGGATATTGCATTGCCATAAAAATTGTCAAAAAAAAGAAATCATCTACCTATCTGTACTTAGTTATGGCTGTATCTGGTGTTAGTTGGTTGTAGGCTACTACAGGCTCCAGGTTCAAAGTGAGGCTGAGCCTCAACCAGATATTTAGTGTCCTTATA
Organism: Alentia gelatinosa; assembly: GCA_950022655.1. Taxonomy (NCBI): domain Eukaryota; kingdom Metazoa; phylum Annelida; class Polychaeta; order Phyllodocida; family Polynoidae; genus Alentia; species Alentia gelatinosa. The sequence continues at coordinate 46,044,027 of OX465579.1, read as the reverse complement.
AGGATATAGGTATTAGGCATGTGCCAATATGCTCTACAAGCATGTGTACTACAGTAGGCTATAGCCATAACCTAAAGACCAACCTGCTAATAATTAACTTAGAAACTCCAAATAAAGACTTATGAATGGCTACATATATGCTTGTTTCGAGTATGTAATGGGAAATTGCAAATAACCCAAAGTTCTCTTCTTTGTGGGGGGTTATTCTTGGGGGCTGGAACAGCTGAGAGGCCGGTCGTGCTGGGTGGCCGAATTATCTCAGAGACTTAAAAGACTTTTATTTATCATCAGTATGGGAAGAGGAAACTTTATATTTGTTGAAATTAAAAGAGTTTATAAATCTATGATTAAACGATTCGCCATCCAAATTTTAGAAAACCTGATTTGAATTGTTCAAAGAAAATACAACAAATGGATACAATTAGTAAACTGTACTAATTTATCATAGACAACATTAATTACAGGGATGTCAGTTGGAGTCAGGATAAAATGGTGGGATAAATGGGCTGGTTCCACCAACATGATGGATTTGCCGTGGTATATCTTGTTATATCTTACAATGTCGCGATATGTCGTACCTCTTTTTTATACATGGACAGTGATTTCATAAACTAAAAATGAAATCAAGGATTTCCATGGAAAAGTGGAAAACTGACATCCCTGTTAATCATATAAAACTATTCGTGACCCAATGGGTCCTATAAAAAAAATATAAAAAGTTCATTGAAGTCAACGTACCGGGGGATCTGGGGATATACGCTTGTTGAGATGGTTGAAGTACCACGAGGCCCGAGCATTCCGTGAGATTCGGTACTCATCTTGCATCAACAGATACACATGCCCTGCTTCCTGAAATTCATATATCTAGGATTAAATCGATTTATGTCTGCCTGATTATGTCAATATCTTTTCTCTTGAATCGGAAGTTTGGTAAATTGGGTTTCCCTTTCTTTTTAAGGATTCAATATTCTATTAGTAGAAAGAAATATATCAATTATTTTTTGTAGGTACTTACTTCAGACTGGTCATGTTCGATATTAAAATGAATATGAAAAGTTAATAACGGGGTTGAAGTTTTTAATCTTCGTTTCTGAAAATTCATAACTGTTTAAACTAGCAATGCGTGCAGTGGCTTTCACACAGTGCGAAAACAATGCTTTTCTCAAGCATTGTTCTTCAAATGGTTCTCCACAAGTGCCCGATCATCACATCTGCTATCAAATATATCTTCTAAAAGCTGAGTTTCAGGGCTTTTCTGTGCATATAAATATAGGAGTAATGGGGCAATATATTTTTTTAAATTGTGACTTTATTTAAGAAGGATTGGTCTGGGCCTATACCCTGCTCCATGGCACCTGCTCTGTTAGACAGTGTTTAGTTCATCCATTTGCTGAGTTGTTCTGCCACTTTAAGTGCTAAAACACTATTTCAGCCAATCAGAGGACATATTGGGCTTCACTTTAGTGCCAGCACGAAATTTCTATGACCAGAACAACTTGATCAAGCACCAATTTGAATAAAAGGAATGATCCTCACACAATAATGAATGAATCAAACAGGTAAGTGCATATGCCATTACAAAGAACATATATATAGCATTAATTTGACATATGATGTGCCATAGTTTGATAGATGTAAATGACCAGCATCTTGAAGTAACTACACTGAAAAAAGTGAATTTATTGATTCTCTGATACATCTGGAGACTTCAGGTTCAAAATGAATTATGCAAATTAGATGTTTACATTCCTATTTACAAGTTAAAGATATGTTTTGCCTTGTATGACATGATCTAGATTAATGAGGAGAATTATTTCAGGTTTTTTTTGTTGCAAAATTTATGCAGCATTGTAAGTGTTACAGATATCCCTATCAATATGCAAACTACACAGACCTATACACTATCCAAATCTGTGCTAACTATGACATCTCGAATGTATCTGAAAATTGGATTGAGCATGTGAAAATACCCCTGTATCAGTGTATGCTAAATATTATTCCTATATCATGAATATCTAGAGTTATTGTAATAAATCTGTTTATCTGTGCTGTGCCATGTTGTGCCATGCCATCTACTGTTTTCTATATACTTGGCTTCCTCAAATTCAACCTTAATCTGACTAGATCTAGATTTAGAGTTTCCTCCATAATTCTTGAACTACTTGACCGATTTTTTCAAATTATAAAATCTCTGGGTTCCTCTCTTCCTGGGGTATCTTTTGCATATATTATTCCAATTATAGATATAAAATTAAATTTTTCATTCTCTTAGCTATTTAAACTAGATCTATTTATTATATGCCTCACACCCCATTGGGACTTAAGCCCAAATCTTTGCTTTACCAACTCTATAAACTCTGATTCTCTTTTTCTAAAAAAAAAATTAAGGCATTACGGGCTGGGAAAATTGCAAGCAATTTTACTTATCATTAATCAATAGTAATATATTCTAAATTTATCAACCACTATCAATAGATGTACTACTACTATACCATCATTACTGAAAGTTATGTAGCTAGACTACCATTGAGTATGTTCATGTGAACGAAGAAAATTCAACATTTTTTACTGAAACTTCATACAAACTATACACGAAACTTAGATTGTCAGGAACCACTCATTATTTGATAGGCGAACGTCGTCAGTGCGGATGATCATATTACACTGTAAACAATAGCTACTATGGACATTACCAGACCTGACATACCTTTGTGTTGTTGATTTCTGGTATTTGGTCCATGTCTAATACATAAGCATGTCAAATTTCATTCGTTTGTTGATATGTTTCATGACTTTGTGTGATGTTTTTGATATTTTCACATTTTGTCCCCATCTGTCCAGGCCGTGTTTTGGTAGAGCTTTGGGCCTGCGCGAAGGGGACTTCCTGTCATGCTTGCTGCGAGTGCCTTCAGCCTTTCCAGAACATCATCATGGATGTAGTCGTGGGGACTTACGAAGAACTGGTACTTGGATACAAAGTAGATTTTGATGACACGGTATGTAACTACTAAGAAAATAACGAGTTATCAATTTAGAAATGTATATATCGTGAACAATTCTGTAAATAACGTTATGGTACCTGTATATCAGAAGCCCCGAGCGATAATATAAGTACGGTACATAACGGGACGACTAAGTTCTAGCTATTTCGAAATGGCAAACTTGTCAAGCTACGGTAAACATAGTGATCTTTCAAATTCTTTGATATCTAATTCATGCCGCGAGTATGACAGCAAGTTATAGTTCTGCCTTGTTGAGCATCAAAGGTGACACGAACCAACCTACCACTTGGAATACCAGAAGTTGAACTTCCCCTAGCCTGGCCACGGTGAAATATCCGAAAACCCTCTGGCTCTGGTTGGAATCACTCTTTGGTCAATATAATTCCATGTGTATTGTTTCCCATACTTGATATGTCTATCTTGTGTGTAGGTTGCTGATGTTTTCATCTTTTGAAACTAGATTATGTGGACAATCTTAATGTCTATTCTGTGAGCTAACTGTTGGAATTGCTATGGCTATGCATTTATCAATGTTTAAGTATCACATCTGAAAGTTGAAGGTTGGTATCGTTTACCTAAAAATAAAGGCCATGCAGACAATTAAAACCAACTGGACTGTAAACAGCTGATGTCAATTGGCCTCTTTGTTGACACAGGAAAGTGTTGGACTGTAATCAAAGAACTGCTATTATGTATACTTCTCGGTCAACAAAGAAATAAAAAGTAAAAAAATAATAATAATATCCACCCCTCGTCTCACGTTGACTGAGGCCATTTGTTTTTGTCAAGTTAGTTTTAAGCTACAATTTCACTGAACCAGGAAACTTTGCCCACATCATATGTGTGCCTGATATTAGTCGGAACCTCTCGAACTACACTTCAACTCTCGACGTTTATGATATTCGGAGACAAGATACAGTACCAGTACCGCTGATATCAAGCAAACTTTATTTGAATTACTGAATGCCTTTTGCGTTTTTATATATATCGTACAGATGTTCAAACCATACCCGGTACACGTGTAAATACTTTTATTATCCATCGTATACAAAGTCCCATTGAAAGTGTATGGGGACTCAGTAAACAACCACCGATTGTATAAAACCTGCCAGATACCATAACTGTGGTATACGGATTCAAACCTGTGGTATACGGCCTCAAAACCATGGTATACAGGAAAAATAGTCCCTTTGTGCTATAGAGCAGAGAAATAGTCCCTATTGCTATACCCTTTAATATAGCAATTACTGGGTTCAATCCATTCGAAATGATGGATAATAAATACAACAAACGATGATTAGGTGGATAGGCGGCTCTGTAAACCACTCGAGGTTGACGTCGTAATACACTCGCTAGTGCTCGTGTATTACTACGCATCAACCTCTCGTGGTTTACGGCCGCCTATCCACAAAACCATCGATTATTGTCTATGTATTTGTAATATTTCCAACTAGCCCATGTACCCCACCCTTTGAAGAAAATTCTGATCCAGTAGCTATTACAAGATATTGTTTTGTTGAAAACACTGAACCAACCCACTAACAATGTTTTCTCTATTCAATTTCAAGAATTACACATTCAGCCCATTCTTCTCAGACCACCAACATATAGGATGTGTGAAGACAGCAGTTATATCAGACAAAGGGGTCCTTGCCACAGGTAGCACAGATGAAATCATCAAATTGTTCAACCTGGTGAAGAATAAGGAGCTGGGCTCACTCATGCAGCACACAGGTACGTCGCCCTTTTTCTAAGAACTTACCGCTTAAGATACATTAAACTTTCATCAGTGTTCCCTCATTCCTTTCTTAAATCATGATGTCGTGTATGTGGTATATTTACACTAGTTTTGGAGACATTCTTTAATGAATCTTAATAACTCTTCTCGGGAGATGGAACGTGGTCGTATATAAGTAATTAGATCTTGTAGCTTTCCAGATCATGGGGAGATCTACACAAACGTGCCATATTCTAAAATCCTTGCAAAAACTTGATTATTCACCACACAGGTTCCGTCACAGATATCTGCTTCAAGGACTCGCACATGTTCAGCAGCAGTGAGGACGGCACTTTGATCGTGTGGAGGACCTCCAAGTGGGACCCGGTGCGCACTCTGAAAGGTCACAAGTATGTAGAACACGCTTTACCTGCCTTATATTCTGTACACAGACTAAACCACTGTAGAGGGAATGTGATGGTTTTGAACATAGACCGAATTGGCAAGTAACGACTGTACGTTCCATTGTATAGAGTTCATTTAGGAATCTGATTAGACAATATAAAATCGTTTCTTGAGAATCAGAGATGCCAGATTTCCCGTTTTCTCTGTATTCGATCACGATCATATTGGGGACAAAAAGTGGAGATAAAACGGGATATGCTCCTTTCATCATAAAGTATGATGTTTCTATTCCTAATGTATGATTCAACGTCATAAGTTAAAAAGTTCTTGTCATAAATTTACAAATTCCTGTCAACTTTTTGTTTGGGGTTTATATATATACTACATGCATAATATATTTGGCCTGTCGATATTTATAAAAGAATATGTGAGAAATTCCCAAGCGGATATGTAAGGACTGGGTCTTTAATGTACGTTGCTTGTCCAACAGGGGTGCAGTCTATAGTATCGATGTCCACCCTTCCGGCAAGATGGCTTTGAGCGTTGGTAAAGACCGCACTCTGCGCACGTGGAACCTAATCACCGGCAGGTGTGCCTTCACCACCAACATCAAGAGCTGTATGTTTTTATGTTGTCATATTGATCTGAAAGTATAGCATGTGGCTTCTTTTTACTGTCTCACTGTGTACATATATATATTGATGATATTATACAGAACAAAACAAATATACAAATGACCAGTTTCATTCTACATCAAAATTAATAATTGAATATCTTAAGACATAGCCAAGTGTCATCAGAACCGTTCGGGTTTTTTTGTGTGTTTTTTTCGTTTGTGACGACCATAGGGACAGTGTCGTAAGCGAGGTTGCACTGATAAACATAAACTATGTTGATAGTCTCTCAACACACTCTAAAATCCTGGAAGTGGCCCTGTTAATGGGTTGTGAAAGGCAATATACGCAGACTTGTATTTCTGTATTGAAAGTTTGGTTTATTTCGATGGAACTCTAGTTAGGGGAGCTCACCTAATTCATAGTTTACACAGCTATGGGGGGCTATGTAAACATTACATATATTAGTTTGTTTGACATAGTTAGAACTGTCTGGTCTCTTCTATCGAGTTTTAAATATAGTTACCCGCTAATTAGGCATTTAGAGGACAATAATTCCATATTGAAATGCAAACTTAGCTCTTGTTTTCATTGAGATGCCTTACGTTTCAGACCTTTCCTGTACGGTTCACTAATCGACTACTGTTGCACATCAAGAATAGTGTTTTTGATTTCCCATTTTAGATCCTGATAAGGTGGTGTGGTCACCAGATGGCACCAGGTACGCACTTCTCAACAAAATGGAGGTTGATGTGTATGCTGTTGAGGTGAGTCTTCACTAGGAGTCTTCTAAGGTGTAAACACCTTTTATTGCACCGCGACATGTTATAATTCGAGGTTTTTCACAAGGGGAACTATCCTCAGATCGAGCCTGATAGTAGTTTTCTTGCCCAGACAGCAAACATTTACAACGCATGCATGGAATGAATTGACCGAAATGAAATAATAGGAAAGATTAAATCAATGTTTCCTTGTTGAAATTGGTTACTTTACAGACTTGCATGTCATCAAAATTTGTGCCGAATTTCTGGATAGGGCGTTCCATGTCGGGAGTCCTTTCATGCTGCTTTTGATGAATTTCTAAATCTCTACTTGTTTGTTTTGCAGACAGGAAATGTGACGATGACAATAAAACAAGGAACAAACCTGTGTGCAGTACTTTTTATAGAGGTGAGTGCCACAAGAGGTACTAATTGAATACTAACTGGTATTGATGGCACCCTTACAAAATTTAAGACCTGGAGACACTACCTTTACGAATACTATCCATATTATACAGCAACATGGAGATTGCTAATTACACAGTAGGACTCCGGTAGTGTGGTTTCCCACTAAGGGAACTACCCCAGAACTCGGACCAATATAGTCGGAACGGAATCCCCCATTTTCTTTATTTACCCCGTTAGTGGAGTACCCTGAAACTCGAAACTACATCATTGATTCAATATAATTCGGTCCTACCTGTAACTTTTTCCATAAGAGATTCTGGTTCTGGTAGTACTATCATGATTTATATATTCGGATATAATTTACTTTAAATATTCCCATTATGAGATCCATATAGAGTGGTAAATTACCAGCGATGCTATACTTTGCAGGAATCCGTACTGGCAGTGGGCGGAGACGAAGGAAAGGTTAACCTGCATGATCTGAACACCAAAGAGCAGCTGATGACCATTGATACAGAGACCAGCAGGTAAATGAGTACAACCTAACACCCGCTTAATATGAAACTAAATGTTCGCTCCCTAAACACTCCCGTACTGGCTGTTCTGTCGTAGTTAAAGGAGTAGTGAAAGGAGAGGGACAGAGGTAGAACCTTGTCAAGAAGATGCTCCTGACATAATTGATTTCTATCCTCGACAGCGAACTCGACAGTCACGTTTGATCATTTACTTCATCAATATTCATCGGAATCATATCAGTAGTTTTGTAATTTTGTTTTACTGGATTGGTAAGCTGACGCATCTTTTACGCTCCTCTATTCTTTCTGGAAGACGTCAGGCAAACCTTGTTTGGGCGTTTATCCTCCTAGCCCTACTTTGTCTGAATGCAACTCAGCATGTTAAGATATATACATAGCCTGGGATCTAAGATATATATCATGATTAGATGGATATTTTTCTCAAAATCGAACCTATTTTCGTTTTTCTGAACTTAATTGTATATTTGTGTAGAATACTTACTAGCGGGTGGACGGTTGGTCATATAGGTTATGGCTAGAGCCTACTGTATACCTGCGTGTAGAGTCACTAGGCGACCTGACCACATATTTGCTTTTTATAGCTAACTAAGTACAGATAGGAATATAGGATTTCCGTTTTAGACAGATTGTATTATGGCCATAGAATAACTTAGTATTTTGATATAGATTTAAAAGAGAGAGAGGTTTCAGGGTGTTTTTGTGTGTGTGTGTGTGTGGGGGGGGGGGGGGGCTTATGCAGCATATCTACAGACAAACAGAGTCAGAGTTGTTCCTAACCATGTTCTTTGTTCTAGTAATCTGCAAATTTGTTTTTAGTGGTGTTGGATTGCCAAAACTATTAGAAACATCATTTTCACCTATTTCTATTGACCTACACAATAGTATACAAGGGAAAAAGTGGCAAGTTCAAGGATGACATTAATGGTTGGATGGTTGGTCTTTAGGCTATGGCTATAGCCTACTGTAGTACCGGTACACCTGCTTGTAGAGTCACTAGGCAACCTGACCACATTTTTGCTTTTTATAGCTAACAGATCAGAATATGATTTCTGTTTTTGGACAGAACGTTTTATGGCCATACAATATCTTACAGTTTTAGTATTTAGTATTTTGACATGGATTTTCAGAAAAAAGAGATTTCAGTTTTGGGGGGACTCTTTGTCACAGGTCCATTTTTGAGAACTCCCTTATGGACATATTTCTACCTGTAAAACTGGTTATATCGTAATATGATATGCCTCTTTTGAAAGGGAATAAAAGCAGTAGGTACTACAAAGTGGGATTTTCTAGGTAGATTCTATATTTGCTGAGATATTAAAGTATTTGTTAAAAGTGGGGGGGGGGGGGGGGGTTTGGGTGAAATTGGCATACTCCAACAGATGTTTACTCAATATTGATTTATAGTGAGCATTAGTGTAACATTTACCATCTCCATAAGTGGCACTGACAGTTGCTTACATGCTAGGAAGTGTCATTATTTTGGTAAAATACATATTTGATGTGCTATTCATGTATTTTTTTTAAATCTCATAATGGGAGTGGGGGAGGCATGAGGTGTATGAGAGGATGGTTTATTCATCATTATTCATTTACACACAAACAGAAGTCAAAATGGTTCATAACTTTGTTCTAGGAATCAGTCAAGACACAGTCAAATGATATTGTTTTGTAAAATCAACCTGCTCTTTTGGTCTTTAAAGGCCAATATTTCTATTTGATAATGCACACTTAGCTCTTGTTTCCAACTAAGCCTATTTTCTGTCAATAATTCTAGCTACTTGTAGTGAGTTTTAAATGCGCCCACCCGCCCATATGTCCTTTTAAAGGCCAATGATTCTAATTCAAAATGCACACTTGGCTTTTGATAGGCTGTTGGATTGAACCAACTACTGCAAGGGAAATATGGGCTCCTCCAAAAGTTCACCAATCATGCTCTAAACTCTCCAATCTGATTTTGGGTTCCTCCTTAGTAGGAGAATGTGATTGGAGAGTGCAAAAAAATTTTGCATATGCCATGTAGTACTGTCCTCTAAAGTCAGTATCTTCAGTCAAGTCAGGGAAGTGGTCTAGTTCTAAGGTCAAGTCAGAGAACTAGAGACCCATCTAGACCAATAGATCATGTTTCCATCATTTACATATACTATATCACAGAACATTGCAAAATTGTTCATTCGATATGGAATATGATAAAAGTTTGTCAACATTTCTATTTGTGCTTTGTCACTTCCCCTTGCACACACAGAGTAGGCCTGCCATATGAATACGCCCAATAGTTTTGCTCTTGTTTATAATCTGATTTCCATTCACCTTCAGAGTAAAAGCAATGAAGTTGTGTCGGGGAGACTCAGATGACTCCAAATTTTTTGTGACAGCCTCAAGTGATGGTTTCATCAAGTTGTGGCGACTGGTTCTACAACAGGTAAGTGGTTCGTCCCTGAGAGGTCTTTTTTTCTTGTTTGATATTTCAGCGCCGTTTAAATGCATTGTAAATTTATATATATATATATATATATATATATATATATATATATATATATATATATATGTATATATATATATATGTATATATATATATATATATATATATATATATATATGAGAGAGAGAGAGAGAAAGTTACATTCATTTTTAGGTCGAATTTTCTGTTGTTACACATGTTGTACCCCTCTGTGTGCTTTGTGTCAAATTTACATACCAGCATGTAGCCAGGAGTCGGACAGGACTTCAGCATCAAATATAACACTGACGTAACTTGGCTTAATCTTCATATCAGGCTACTCCTTTCTGTTGAGGTTAATGTGGTTTTGGTATTTTGATTCATTACTCTTATAACTGGGAAATAGAGTAAAGAACGGGGTAAGTGAGGGTTTGTTCTATATTCAAACGATAGACTTGCCTCAGTCTGTATTGTGATATCTAGAGTGTGACTACCTGACTCCCTGCCTACCAACCTACTCATCAATCTTATCACCTACCAACCTGCTGACCCACCAACCCGCCTACCCATCAAACTCATGAAACCAACTCACCCCAACCACACCAACTCACCCGCCTTCCAACCTTTCCACCCATCAAACTTTTCCATTACATCTTAACACGGCATTTGCCTTTAGTTTTCTAAGGCCTCACTTCCATCTGTTTCCAGAGATGAGAATTTTCACCGGATAGTGGGAATAAAATTTACCCCGTTGAATTTTCCCTACGGATTTATATTCAAATTCACTTGTATCATATAGGTCCGTGCAGTCACTAATTCCCAGAGTTCTTGCCCTTGTGAGCCCCGGAGTGCTTTCTCTATGGTAAATTCCCTCAGTGAAAAATCCCCACGGTACTAGAGCAAATTTTCCTGTTGCTGATAGAGATGGTTTCAATGTATTATCCTACCCCTAATATAAAATCCCATAGGCTTAACATTGACTTTCCGTATGCGCCCGTATGTCGCATACGGATAAAAAATCGCTCCTAGGAGCGTACAAAAAATGGACCAATCAGAGTTCAGCAGCTGAAAGTAGTTCCAAGCTCCTTCAGAGCAGCAAGGAGAGCTATATGGAGGACTCCAGAAAGTTTTTATCGTGTTTTTTGTTATCATCCTCACATAAAAATATCGTTCACAGTGGGTAGGATAAAATCAAAACCGATATTATTATGCAAAATGTCCACTCGCTTTATGGAAAGGATATTGCATCCCTGTTACTTGTATGAGTATGTCAGTGGTGAATTTATAAACTGGTTCTTGGTATTACATTTACCTCTCTCTAATATGACGTTCACCTATATTTGACCCCCTGAAATATAACTATAGTTAAGGCATACTAATAGAATAATCTATGTTTTTACTTTCTTTAGGATACATGGACACATAAACTGCTCAGCAAAACGAATTGTAACTTCCGGCCGACATGTTTGACCATAGCACTACACACCGACTACAAGCAGAATCAGACACAAGAAGAGGGTAAGTCTAGTGAATTGAGACAAAGCACTCGCTATTTGTTTCGATGATCATCAGTAATGTCCTGTACTTGTAACTGAGAAACAAACATTCTTAAACATGTATACATGTGCTTCTTGGTAAATGAATTCTAGTTTCTTTTACAGATTTCTCTAAAAGGAATGCAAATCATTTCATTTCAGAATATTACAGAAAGTACTTAGATGGCAACTGGTAGAAGTATTACCGAAAATGAATAAAATACCATAATTATTAGCGGATGGACGGTTGGTCTTTAGGTTATGGCTATAGCCTTCTGTAGTATGCCTGCATGTAGTCACTAGGCGAAATAACCACATTTTTGCTTTTCATAGCTAACAGATCAGAATATGGTTCTGTTTTGGACAGAAGGTTTTATGGCCATACAGTATCTTCAGATTCAGTTTTTATTATTTTGACAAGAAGAAAAAAGAGATTTGGGGGGGGGGGGGCAGGCTTTTTGAGTCAGGTCCATTTTTAAGAACTCCTTTTTGGACATATTTCAACCTGTAATAGAAAACGCTTCATATGTAGGTAAAAACATTGAAAGTAATTGACTGAAAGAAGACTACGAAAATGAAAAGCTTAAATCATTGGTGGTCCCTATATACCCTCAGGGTCCCCTGGGACATTAAACCACAAACAAACAATGCCAATTGAAATCGCCTACAGATAACTAAATATATGTGTGCATTGATCCATGAACTGCTCAGTTCACAGAGGGGTAGGGTTTTAAATATCCAATCAATGCAGGCCCTTCTCTATTCATGGATGACCTCCCTCCTTCCTTCGCCCTTCCCTCCCTCCTGGTGAGGGTTTGCAGAAGTAAAGTCAGTTTCTTCAACCAAGTCAGGGAAGTGGTCTAGTTCTATGGTCAAGTCAGAGAAGTAGAAAGGCCTAGGCCCATAGATCATGTTTTCATGATAGAAAATTGCAAAATGGTTTATTCAATATGAAACATGAAAAGATTCTATTAAAATTTCAATTTCTGCTTTGCCACCTACCCATGCACACAGTAGGCCTGCCATATGAACATGCCCATTCAAACTCCCAGGTCAGCTCCTCCCTCCCTTCCCCTTCAGAGACTATTATGGACCTCCTGACCCATATCAATACAAAGCCACTTAATTGATATCATTTTCTGTTGATCATTTTCAACATGTCTTAAGCTACTTGTATTGACTTTTGAATACATCCACCCGCTCATTTGGCCTTTTAAAGGCCAATAATTCTACTTTAAAATGCACTTTTAGTTCTTAAGAAATTCCATAACAATATATGTCAAACACCAACTTGAATTTTGGTAATTCTGGATCACTTTGTGAAACTCAAAAATCAGCCACTGCTCATAATGATATAAGGATGTACATTTATTACTGTAGTAAAATTTTCGCCACTCGTTCCAACATTTATGTATCTTCCAGTCACAGTTGAAGAGAAAGAGGCGGAAGAAACAAAGATTCAAAAACAAAAGAAACGCTCCCCCGGAAAGAAGTGGAAAGGTAAAAAGGACAAAACACAGGAGACAATTCCGGCCAAGAAAATGAAAACAGTAGCAGACACAGTTCCCGACAAGAAAACGAAAATAGGCCCTATAGTTAAATCGACAGGAAGTCAAGAGACGAAGAAGGCAAAGAAGTTCAAGAATAAGAAAAAGAAAAAAGTGAACACAAATTAACATTACTTAAGTGCTATTCATGTTATCAGTTTTACCAAATTCTGTTATATTATTGTATGTACAGAAAACAAATAAATGGATTGATATAAAAGCTTTTATTGTGTATAGTATATAATACATCAAATAAAACTATAACTCAAACAGAACATGGGACCATGAAAAAAAAAATTTTAACTTATATTTTCAAATCGTTTGAGTACCACTTAAAGGCCCTTATTCACAAAATCCACTCATAATTTTGATTAAAAACAAGACAAATGTGCAATTAAAGCCAAGCTACTAAAATAGTTAAATATGTATATATGTACTTTTGAACTTCCGAGATTCAAAGAAAATAACGTGCGTTCTCTGGATAATGCACCATGCATTAAAAAGCTGTTTTGATACAATCTATATTAATAGGAGCGAAGTTATAAATATAAAATATATATGTATATTCTCTTATATAATCGAATTGAGATGATTCCTAAGTATATTTCCTATTCCTACTCGATTTCAAAAGTTTGCAACGCTAAACAAAAGGTAGATTCGGAATATCTGTTATTGAAAACCATGTCTAATCTATCTTCACTTATATAGCATTTTAGTGTAAATAATAAGTCTAGACTTCTTGTCCCTATCCGTGACAGCTCCAAAATTGTGAAAAATAAAGTTCCTAGTGTAACTTTTCCTGAAAGACAAATAACATTGCATTAAATTATACATACACTAGCCAATACCCTTGAATAGCTTCAGTCCAGTGGAAGGTCTATTCAAAACGGTGTGTACCTATACTGGCTTGATGAGCATGTAACCTTCACTATGTTAATGCTTGACATACTGAATAATCTATATTGTAGACTGAATACACTATGCAATTGAAAGAACAACGGGTTTGCCATAATCAAAAGAATAAATAATCCTCTTTAAGATTCATCGCGATACCTATAAATCTTATACAGTAAAGTCAACAGTCACGCCTATATTATAACCTCATTTTGGGAAGCAACGTAACAATTACATTATACTTAGGACACATGCGTTTTGATGAGTGCACTAAATAGCAATAAGGTGGTAACTACTACGTTCTTGTCAACATGTAAACGAACAGTTTCTTTCAATAATTGGGGTTCTCTTGTGTACTGAGGTTGTACATGAACGACTAATATTTAGTGATGGACAAGAACTGATGCGTGAACCATGAGAGACAGCTACTTCATTAGAAGATTCATCTCTTACCTAAAGTGAATATGCGTACATAATAAAGCCTTAAGCCTCGTACAACTGACTCATCCATGCCATGATTTCTACATTACACATATGAACAGTTTACCATGAAAGACCAATTCATCGGGAGAGCCCGATACACAAAATCTAAACCTAAAACGTACATTGCGAATCTAATTTTTTGTACAGTACCAGACAAGACATACACTGTTGTTCTACGAGCTTACATGTAGCTGCATAATACAAGCGAGGCAATATAGCATCGAGCACCATTGTAACAACTACTGGTTTCTATGAACCTGCGACAGTTACATAAATACATGTAATCAGCACCCCATGATTCAAATTTCATACTCCCACCCGGAAAGCTCACTAACAAAGTCAGATATAAGTTTAGACAACATATACCTATAAACAAAATCCCTTCTAATACCCAAATAGATAGTCCGTGTCCGTAAGGCACTTCCTTATTTCAAAACCCAAAAGAATAACTTAGAACTTTTGACTTCTAGGTGGTTTTGGCCATAAAAACAAAAACATAAATTCTCATTTGATCCAACAAGTTGAAAGTCGATGATCTTGGGGAAGGGGAAGCAGAGTTCCCTAGGGGTGACCTTTGGTGTTGAGGTCAGTGGCTCTAGACCAAAAACGACCTTAGCTGACAGCTACAGTGATGACGACGATAAGGCCAAGGATGATCATGACAAGTAGGTAGAGTGTCAGCAGGATGGTCTTGAAGCGGGTTCCCTGTAAATGACAATAATTGGTTAATTAATCCATCTACATTCAAGTACTGAAAACGGAGGGGGTTATCTACAGTTCATGACGACAGCCTTGGAAATCATAGGTGACTACATCCACACTCATGCATAGGTAAATGTACTATCGTTCAGCGCACCTCGTGTTGTGTTGTTTGGTCAAGGCCATCGCTCGGTCAGACATTGCTCAGTCTGACCTGACGCTTATGTAATACGATGCTATCACACCTAGAGTGTGAACGGTAGGTGTGATAGCAAGACTTGTGTTTGCTTTGCAAGATATGACGGCTGCCACAAAGTAAAGTGTTGTAATATAGATTATGGGCTATCTAAATTGAGACAATTTGAGCTGGAACCCCAGAAAATACGATGCAGTTACTGTATTTTGTATGAAGATAATCTCTAAGGATATTATAAACGTATTTAACCATTCCCCTAATGCTAAGAAAACGTTGATATGTAGATGTTTGGCAGAGTGTTTTATATAACCAAGGAGATAACAAACACTGACAGCCTCTGGAAAGGGGCCCATTGCAGCTCCCCCATCCCTTAACATTTCGAGATGTTTTCTATTCATTTGGGCAATCCTCCTCCCGAATTTAAATTATTTTTGGAGGATTTAATAATCGTTCTGTTTACAGGCCAATGACAGGTACTCGTCATAATCAAATTGTCACAAAAAGTAGTTTATTAAGGATTAGTGAGACATGACTTATGCCTAATCTGTGAAGTATAAACACTAATAATCCAAATGTCTTGAAGGCGTTACTCACCACTGGTTCTGGTTCGTAGCCCTGCTCACGGTGTGGCTCGTTCTTCCTCATCAGTTCGTACTCCATTGTCCTTTCTGTAATATGACAAAAACATTCAAATCAAGGCACAACAAACAACGGTGGCGATCGCAGCACGAGCCAACTTTATGACGTTTACCTACTACCTAGACCTTATTATGAAACAATAAGTGTAAGTACCAGTAAGGAAATACTTAAAAACATTACTAATTTGCACCTCTTTTTTAATAATGAGGATTGAGTCACCTAGAGTTAGTAGGTCTCTATCTTTGAATTGGTATTCATTTTATTGAACTGAATTAGTCTTTTCCCTAGACTATATGACAGTCAAAGTAAATTGTTGCACGTACGTTTCTGTTTGCGGGAGTTGATACAGCCGTGGATCTCCAGGAGAAGCTCAATGATGATGTGGAAGAGCATGAAGGCCACAAGTACCCAGGTCACCCACCAGGGTGCGTGCACCTTTGGTAGCGACAGCCCGATGAACATCTGAGGAGCTGCAAGCGGAGAAATTGTTAAATATTACACTTTCAATATGCAAGTTATGATACCTCTCCTAAGCGATTTAAATCAAATTTTGAATTTTCTTATCTTTCTTTTTTGTTAGCCATGTCTCAAATTTCCTTTCTTTAAAGTTTTTTACAATAATTTATGTAAATTGTATTTCTATTTTGTCCTGGTGCAGGATCTACTAGTTCCAATCATGGATAGTGTACATGATTGCAATATTTCCCTTGCTGTACCCCGGTAGCACCCGAGAGCATCTGCCAGTGGCACCCTATGTGTTCTCCAGGGAATTGCAGCCGCCGGTTTATCACCAGAATATTTTTAGGTCTGATTATACGGTGAAACTGCTACTTGCCTTAAAGCTCGGAGTTAGCTATTAAGATTCTCTGCTATTGGGCAGATCAAAACCTATGTAAAGAAGCCTAACTGCATTTATTAATCGCCACAAGAACACGAGGGTGACGCAGTCAAGTCCATACGTTGTTTTCTAAGACCTTATTTGTACCTCTGTACGAATCACTTACTGGACAGGCAGAGGGCAGCCGTAGTGAGGAACCAGTGGATCCAGTTGCAACAGGGCCGATCCTTCTTTCCCTTGGGGTTCATACAGCGACATATCACCATGAAGGACTGCAAAACGCGAGTGAAAGATAGATATAAAACAATAGCAGGCAAATAAGCAACCTTATAAGATATCAACGGCGACTAACTAGTCTTCCTAATGCTATGTTTACACCAGCACCCCCGCAAAAAATCTGCCACGGCAGTCCTGGCAATCCCCTGTGGCGTTCGAG
Organism: Alentia gelatinosa; assembly: GCA_950022655.1. NCBI lineage: Eukaryota > Metazoa > Annelida > Polychaeta > Phyllodocida > Polynoidae > Alentia > Alentia gelatinosa. Next base: position 46,026,880 of record OX465579.1, on the reverse strand, counting down.
CGTGGTGACTGCCCTAACTGGTCTTAACTGGACTAGGGAGGTCTTAAGTGGTCGGCATTGTGAAGCCTAAGTAGACTTGGATCACGGATAGCATTAGGCATATGGGGAGGAATTGTGGGAAGGAACAAAAGTATTTTATATCATATATAGATATATATACATAGGCATATCTGTGAAACCCCAACAGATTTGGTCGGGAAGTGCTGTAATTCGGCGCAGGTCGACTTACCTCAACGGTAACGGCCGTAATAGGGCCTAAGTCATCGGGCCTGGCAATCTTAACTCGACCTAACTCGACTTAAGTCGACGGGATATTTGGGGCTGAGTGGAGAAAAACCAATAAAAATACCTAAGTCGTCCTAACTCGTCTTGGCCGTACCCTGTCCGTAGACTAACCGGACGAGTTAGGTCGAGTTAGGTCCACCTACGACGGTCTCAACTCGACGCGGTGGGGCGACGGGATGTAGGGGGCAGAGCAATTACCATAAAAACGCGATAAAAGTATCAAGTTGAGTTAGGATTTTGCCGAAATCCATTGCCGGGACTGCCGGGGTGCTGGTGTAAACCTAGCATTGAGCATTTATGTATCAGTACTGTCTACAAATGGATTTTCATACATAAGGCAACCCCATCGAATCTTGTATAATGTATTACATACCCATAATGAAACCTGTCAATATAGTGTATATATACATGTCTACCAGTACTCACGATAAGGATGATGAGGATGGTGATGGTGATGCCGATGGGTGGATGAGCCTTGGCTGGTAGTTCGGGATACCAGGCGTACCCTCCGCGGTGAATGAAGATAAGGATGAATGCCAGGATTGTGCAAGCACAACATACCAGCATGAGCATACGGTGCATCTGCAAAACGCATTATTTAGACAATGTACACAAATATCAATGGTGGAAATGCTCTCCGAATACCACAGTACGATATTTACATTTAGTATTTCTACAGTACTTTCTAAATACACATTACACATTATTTATTTCAATTTCATCTTCCTTAAAGACTCACACCCGGTCAAGCAGAGAATGTTGTGCCCCTTCGTATTCTTAAACTTTACATAGGGTCACACATGGATATAAGAAGCAGGTTAAAATCATGGAATGTCCATAAAATATTTTCAGAAATTAGTGTATCACAAGATTCTTCTGCAGTATCATACATATATATCAAGTATGAGGTAAAAATGATTCCCTTATCCCTCATATCATCCACGCTTCCTCTTAGAGATGTGGAGGCTTCCGTTGGGGTGGACATCTTTTTAATAGCTCAAGCAATCACGTCGACCACAAATTATACAGATATCAAATCACACTAATAGAATCGAATCACGATCTATAGACAGGGTTTGTATATACTACATAGACAGCCCAATAAAATTCCAGGCCTTTTCCAGGCTCTGATATTTTGTTTCCAGGCACATAATAATGTGAATCAATACCATCTTGCTAGTGAACAAAAACAATCATTGTTTGTTTTCTGAAGGGTGTATATCATATCTGGTCACTATTTTAAAAAACATGTCCGATTCATCACCAAATTTAGTTTAGATTTTCTCAATCTTCCTTCAGTGGTTTGGGATAGATATCTTAAAAATTCCTTTTTTTTGCCACTATTAAATATGAAGACAAATAATCAGAACCATGTTATATTATTAGCAATTTGCTATACATGGACAAATAAAGGATTTTTCGAACTATTTAATCAAGTCACTGAAAATTCATAGACAGTCAGGTAACATAGTTAAGGAAAGCTAATAAGGACCAGAATTTCCTAGACTAAAAACATTGCTTTAGCAAAACTAAATTTTCCAGGCTCTTCCAGGTTTTTCCAGGCTCTCTTTGAGAATTCCAGACTTTCCCATCCCTGGAAACCCCAGAAGCATAATTCCAGGCTTTTCCAAGTTTCCCAGGCTTTGTACGAACCCTGTATAGAAAACCAATCTTGTTACAAATATGATCACTATACGATGATGAGACATTCACTTGGATAAAAAACATTGAAACAGATTTCCTGCTACAAAAAAAAGGAATATTCGGTTTCTTTATAATACTCACACTGAACCAAACATGATCACCACAGATACGGTCGTTGGGCCACATGGGGCGGTAGTAGCGTGACAGAAGGATGCCGGTAGTTGCCAGCATCATCCAGGCGATGATCATGATGCAGCCTGCGGTAATGAAAGAGTATCTGTGATATTAAAGTTACCTGCAGAGACCTAATTTCTTTAACTCTTTCTCTACATCACCCTATTCCCCAGACAAAGCATAACACCAAAGGCACTGGCACCACACCTACCACAGGCACCTTTAACCCAGGAATAGTAACGTGGCGCGATTTCTGTATTTTACCATGGTAACCGATGGTATTTCGTAGTACTGAATCAAAGATACATATGTCGTTTTGGCAAAGATTTACGTGATTCAAACAATTATTTCCTTATCGAAATATCTAATAATTATCAATGATGCTTGTAGGTATTATGCTGGGATACAAAGTCTAAGATGTGGAATATTAATATAAAATATTTATACCGCTAGCCTGTGATAACAAAGATAGCCTAATATAGGCTACACATTTGTGTTAGCTTTTATGTATAGAAACAGCGATGATACCCTTTCAAGAGCAGGGATGTCAGCATCCCTCGGAAAAATTCCCTGAAGTCATTTGCGACTCCCCCCCCCCCCCCCCCCCACATCTTCTGAAAAAAAAATTAAAGACTTGAGCAAGTCTAGAGAGGGGCATATAGACTGCCTCCTGCACCCGCCGGGTAGGTCGGGTTGCATGCCTGTGGTTAGATTGACCTCATTACTGCGCCCCCACTCAATCCCAGGGTGAACAATGATGTGTGTGTTGTTAACTTACACTCCCCCCACACATTCTAGGTTCTGATACGATTGGAGAGTCTCAGGGGGGTTCAGGGAGTCACTGAAATCCTATGGCGGTTTAACACACAGGCAGTCTGCATTCAGGGAGGCCCCCTGACTCTGCAAGGCCCTTGGGCGACTGTAACCGGCGCCGTGTGCCTCCATCTGCCGGCCGCTAGCGGGTACCACTGCCGGCCGCGAAGTACCCGCTAGCGGCCGCCTACACACCACAGTTCAGTGCAAATTTTGGATATGTGTATAGGTGAAGATAATCCCTGAAATCCTGAAATCCCCTGAGAACTGGCATCCCTGCAAGAGGAGATACGGCAGCAAAGGCTTTGGAGCCCCGGAACGGTTATTTTTCATAGGGAATTTTTAAGATTAGATAAAAAAAAATTATGTTGATGTGTCATCATCATAAACGTTATGTTTTATGAGAAATAATGAATAGATTTACCCCATTTTTTCACAATAAATAAAAATTACTATGTCCATCCTTATACTCTGTGGGCATTCAATAAGAAACTATAGTAATTTGTATCCAAAGGTTACTAATTGACGCCATTACGACAAACAGACGCCATTGCGGCGATAGTCTCGTCCCCTTGGGGTTTATAGCGGTATTACGCCTTGTCCTATAGTGCGTGCGCTCCCCACTCGGATGCTCGGAAAGAAAGAGTTAATGGAATGGGTCGACCGACGCTCACCAGGATCTAGTCAGGTGCGTCCGACTTGTAAAAGTTTTGGAATTCTGATCATTATTTATGAAAATCTTGACCTTTTGGATACCCGTAGTTTACCAGAATACTTGCATTCCTGACTATGAATAAAACCTTACCGTGAGCCTTGACCAGCGGGTAACGGGCGCGTCCTGTGATATCAACGTTCTCGGACATGGAGACCTTCTCCGGGGAGATCCAGGGGTCCTTGAAGGGCTCCGGAATGTAGAGCTTCTTCTGGTTGTCGTCTCCCACCTGGCCGCGTACGAGCACCAGGTGATAGGGAGTGTTCAGGTCGTAGATCTCCAGCTTGCCGCTCATCACCTTGAAGCGATCAAAGCGGCAAGTGATCCGTCCCTTGCTATAGAACCCGTCCATCTTGGAGAGACCCATTGTGGGCTGGCCGGTGCGCAAAGGTAAGGGAAGAAAACAAGGTCAATTGTTTATTTTCTTTTTTTGATCTTTGCCATATAGAACATTCCCATATGTTTATCAATATTTCCCCCCAAAAATGTATAAGCTGTCAATATGTTGTTGTTGTTGTATAATCTGTCAATATGTTGTTGTTGTTGTTGTTGTTGTTGTTGTTGTTGTTGTTGTTGTTGTTGTTGTTGTTGTTGTTGTTGTTGTTGTTGTTGTTGGTGGTGGTGTTGTTGGTGGTGTTGTTGTTGTTGTTTGGGTAATTTAACTTCCAATATGTTCTATTAGACTTACTTTGGGTTTCAAGATGATCGAATCTATGAGATAAATAAAGGCAGAAATCTCACCCCTAGTGAGAGTTCTTTTAGTTCCCACACAACATAGACATGGTATGAGAACAATTGGCCTTTGTTATAGCAGTAAATAAACCACTGCGGGGAGCGAAGGAAAAAAGTGATATCAATTATTACTCTCATAAAACAGTCAACTACATTGAATTTTCTATAGGGTAGTGCTCTAAAAGAAAACTTGAGTTTACAGTCTGTCTTATATTTAAATAGCTTCCGAAATGAAATACTGTGTATAGTCAAATAAATTTATGACGAAAGGCAAAATGAAACTGATTGTTATTCATGAATACGACTATATTTTAGGTATATTTGTTACAAATTGAGGGAAACCATTATCTTCCGTACTTACCATTGATAAATTCAATGAATAAGCAGAATATAGCGGGTAATGAGATAGGGGTACAGATCTTCCAATTACTTCAGACAGTTAGGTACAATAGAACTTAATTACATTCATCCAATTCTCTCCTCAGAGTTCGGTATAATTAGAGATGGCAGGGATCGTAATTTTGTGTTGTATCTGAGAGGACTTACCGGGTCTATGGGCGTGATGGGGGAACCTTCCTGTTCTAGGAAGGACTGGAACACTCCTACGGTAGACTTCTCCCTGTCCCACACGCACTCCACCATACTCTCCTCCCCCTAAAATCAAATATAGAGTCAATCTTAATGAAACGTTTATGTTCTATTAAGTTGTTTGATATAACACTGGTTTATCCAGGATGTTGCTCTTTTCTATACTGTTTGATAATGCTTTTGACATGGATTTACCAATAAGTTCCAAAACACATTCCAATAAAAACTCTCTATAATCGTGTTTTATGGCTCTCTGTTGCTTTTCTCAAACAGAACCTTGTTTGTTGTGCTGTTATTCTTTACTTTGCGGTAAAGCTTTTCCTTGTTGAAACTTAACCTTTGATTCACATTCTAAACACACAGAATGAAATAAGGTGAGATGCTGGAAAATAATAAAATGACTTTCAGTTGAAATTTTTTATTGGGATTTATCTCATGCTCCGGTATCTTATCATGTGAAAAGTAGGACATTTTTAGTTAAGAAAGCATCGACGTACACCACATTTTTCTATTTATTTTCTGTTTAGATATCTATTATATAATGCTTGGACGATTAAAACCTAACGTTAGTAATTTCTACTCAATGAGAATCATAATGAGATTATGTCAGATATTTCATAAATTAAATACAAAGGCAGCTTAGAAATCTCTCCCATTATCATAGACCCCTTAAAGACAATCCTATCTCATTTTTATCAAGAATCCTGGAAAGGCTCTCAGCTACTGAGACATTTGTCATCTTGTTCCATCTAAATCCGGTAATCAGGGTTCAGATCGGAAAGACTGGATGTGACAAACATTCCTTCACAACCAAGCATGCCGAATATGAGGGCAATGTTTGGAGAGTGAGTCACAACGGCAAAGAGTGTCTTTGTTGATAGAGTGTGAGGGGCCTACCAACAAAGTCACCCTTATGGACAGGAGGGGTCATGGAACACTGACATGCTAACCCATGCGTAAACATAGTCTTCCAGGTGATCATTACTTAATTTCCCAGCAAGATAAAAAAAATCTTGATTCTTGAACCAAGTGCAAATGTCTAAGCCTCTGTGAACAACGTACAGTACAATCCCACTTAAGGACACCCCGTGTAAGGGGTCCACCCCGTGTAGGGGTCACCTTTGCTTGGAAGGGTTCCGTCTAGTATGTGTTTATTTAACCCCATGTCAGGGGTGCAAGTTGGGGTCAGTAAAAAACACTGAAATATTCTTCATTGTAAAACAGGGTTTGAACATAACAGTGGGGAATTAAGGGATCAAGGGGAAGCCCAATTTTTTTTTGCTTGGTTCAGTGGGGAGGTTCTGTGGGAGATCATAAACTATGGCTGAACTGGGTAATTCAGCAGTGGGTATGTCAACGTTACACAAGTAAAACCGATTCTTATTGTGAAAATGAAATCATGAATTTCGATGGAAACATTGAAAACTGGCATCCCTGCCCTGCGTTAAGGGTCACATTTGCTTGGAACGGAGGCTACCCCCTTACGCATACTTGTATTGTATTACTTATCACATCATCAAGTATTGGAGTTAGTTAACACTGACCGCAGTGGGCCGTTTCCTTAGCAACTGTGGGTGCCCCCCCCCCCCCCCCCCCTGGTAAGTCAAGGGGAATACAACAAAAATTAACATAAAGATGTATTTATATAGAACGTCCTGACCATGCTGTACAATTCACAGAACGAGATGGTAATTTACGGTTTGTACGGACCGAGGCATTTATGCCGAGTTCCGTACAAACAGTAAATTATCATTGAGTTCTGTGACTTGTACAAGCATGGTTGGACGTTATATATTTACTATATACCCGAAATTTAAAAGAAAAATCAATTTCATTTGGCTTAACCACCAATTTCTTAATAAACGTGTATGGCAAGGTGGTCCATAATTTAGTGTACGGACTAGCGGTCCGTACAGTATTTTTACGTCATATGCAGAAACGGTGCACATTTACAGTATATACGGCATGGGTATATAGTAATGCCTGTGTTTCAATGTAGTGGTTTGTGTGAAAAGGTGTGACTTAAAATAGAAATATTCAGTATCAAACAGACTACTGTCTACCCCTAAATTCAGTTGATTCTGTAGATGTTCTTTATAAAGTATGAGTTGTTATATTGACTCTTGTCTTTACTGTCGCATACGAATCTTTCCGGCCATCCATGATTCAAAATAAACGTATACGATATTCTAAGTGTATGAGTCAGTTACTCTGATGTGGATGGTGTCCTTGCTATTGACGTTCCAACTGGGATGTTTTATTAAGATACATTCTACATTAAATACGAAAGATCCCACGGAAATCGTCTTGCATCAATTGGTAATATAGCCGCATGAAATATATCAATATGGATCTAAATTCGTTTCTATAGGATATGTAGACAGATATAACAACCAAATATGAATATCATAGATCTAGACAACCACCGAACCACCGAATATGACATTCTTTGGCGCAAAATCGTCATAATCTAAATGTTGAGTCTGAGACCTTATGACATAACTTAAAGGCAACATGGAATGTACGATGTACATGTACATAACCGTTAATATTGTTGAATATACGAATGGTGACTGTTGAGTGCGAGTCTAATATAATAAATAAAATACACCACAGGGGCTCGTGGCACGTCTAGCATCAGGGAGCATGACTGTGGTGGTGGCTTCAACCTACACATCATCCCGTGTGAGTATACCCAGTGCACATCGGGTCTGCCTTCACACTCCATACATATTCTCCTTAAACTGGGAGTATACATCAGGCAGGGGCGGAGACTAAACCTGTGTATGGAGATTGGGTCACCTCCTGCACGCCCACTCACTGCTCTCTGCGCTACTCACATCCCTCCCTCCCCACCCCCACACTCAGTCCTCACCACATCCCGGGCCCCGTTCGCCTCCCTTATCTGACCCGTAAACAGAAACACAAGGCCTAGGGGGATCCCAATCATAACATCCCAGCGAAGGTGGGCGGCTCGCCTCTAGGAAAGCGAGTAACAGAGGCAGTGACTCTGGACTTACTCATGACTGACTCACAGAGCTGCCTACGCCCTACGAGTTGCTCACTGATGTGGATATAGCTGGAGTTTGCTGAAAGCTGATGCACCAAATTTCGCCCAATGCAACATGAAACAGGGATGAAAGTCGTGACTGATGAAAAAGTCGGAAACAAAAACACAAAAAAAACCGGGGAGTATTCGGGGGGGGGGGGGCGCCCCCCCCCCCCCCCCGTGCCGTCAAACAAAATTTCGGCACTTGACGGAACTCTGACGGCAGTGTCAACGGCCCTTGGCGCGTTTAACTGCCGCCAAAGTACTGACTGGAGGTTTATACGCCGTTGGTGAGAGCCTGGGAGCTGTTTCAAAACCATAGACTTAGCCCACGTTTTGAAACAGCTCTCTGCTGCCAGAATTTCTTGGAATTAAGTTTTATTTTATGATTTTCATACTTTGTTAATGATCATATTTCGAGATGCAGAAATTTCTGATTTCCGTCAATTGTCGGCAAACTTGCATCCCTGATGAAAGTCATCAAGTATTATCTGATAAACCATCAATGTTAATGTTTCATATAGCTTGGAATTAACAATCATTCAATGATAAAACTTACATAATTGTAAAGCATGTATAATATATGTATCTAGATTGTATATACTTTGTGGGCCTTTAGAAACCATGTATTGTTAGAAATAATACATGATCAAAACATCGAGAATGAAACGGTAAGCCTTCCACATTGTTTGTTTGGGTAATTTGTTCAATTAGACTTAAGCCTTCCACAAATTCACAGTGCGACCACGTTCAGTAAATGGAACATAGCCATAAGAGTCAGTTATGATACAATACGCAGCACAAGCAGCCGCACTGATAGAGGGGCAGGAAGCAGAACTCTGACCTTTTTCCACAAACCCTCCGTAGACTTTACCTGCTGACCCCTTTTTCTTTCTTTTAAATACTGGATTCACCCTTGGTGGAACACTTGACATATGATTACTTTAATTAATATAAGTGAGTAACAAGAGCTAAGTGCGGACGGAGGGAGGGAATCCATGAATAGGGAAGGACCTGCATTGATTGGCTATTTAAAGGCCTATTCCTCTGTGAACACAGTAGTTCATGTATCAGTCCACACATATATTTAGCTACCTGTAGGGGATTCAATTGCGTTCAGCAATGCCTACATACAAAACGTTTTTGCCTCATGGATGAGTGCACACAGACCTGTCTGCATGCTGCCTGCCCATGTGGTCCAAGAAAAACTTTGTTTCTATATACACCAATAACGTAGGTCAAGCCAATATCTGGTGGTAAATGACATTACAAATGATTTTACAAAACAATATCTGATATATTTGACTGGGTCTTGACTGATTCCTAAAACAAAGTTATGAACCATTTTGACTTCTGTTTGTGTGTAAATATGATGAATAAAATATCTTCTCATACACCTTCTGCCTCCCCCCCCCCCCCCTCCCATTATGAGATTTGGCAAAAATACATGAATAGCACAACAAATATACATTTCAACTTAATAATGACACTTCCTAGGGTGTAAGCAACTGTCAGTGCCACATATGGAGATGGTTAATGTTACACTAATGCTGAATGTAAATCAATATTGAGTAAACATGTGTTTGAGTATGCACATTTCACCACAAATCCCCCTCTTTTAACAAATACTTGAATATCTCAGTAAATACAGAATCTAGAGAATTCCACTTCCTAGCACCTACTGTTTTTTATTCTCTTTCAAATGAGGCATATTATATCATGCTTGAACCAGATTTACAGGTAGAAATATGTCCATAAAAGAGTTCTTAAAGATGGACCTGTGACTCAAAAGTCCCCCCCAAACTGAAATCTCTTTTTTTTCTCTAAAAATCCATGTCAATATACTAAAAATTAAAATTGTCAGCTATGGTATGACCATAAAACCTTCTGTCCAAAACAAAAATCATATTTCTATCTGTACTTAGTGAGCTATAAAAAGCAAAAATGTGGTCAGGTCGCCTAGTGACTCTACAAGCATGTGTACTACAGTAGGCTATAGCCATAACCTAAAGACCAACCGCCCACCTGCTAATAATGTCAAAAAGATCATAATATGTGTACGGATAGACGGTATACATGACCGCTGGTGTAGTCAAGTTAACTATAACTCAATCACCAACCATAAATAATAGACACCTGTTCTTGAAACATCGTGATAATAATGACTCTCACACAGACCAATACATTTGTTTTACCAGAGAGCTATTCTTGGCAGAGAGAAGATCTAATTGGCATGCCCATTGTTGCCGACACGCACAAATAATATTTCTCTAGTAATCAGGCTCAATTGTCTAACGATAAGGATATAATTATATAAATGGCATGCAATTTATTATTACAATGTATGGCGTGGGATCGCGTTGCCTACATTCAACTGGTAATTTAATAGACTGACAATGTAATAGCCTGGGCCTGACACAATTCAACCCTTGACTTCTGTGTATTTGCCCTATATAACGAAGTTGTTTGTTTTTATATATATATCGGGCTTCTATATTAACCACGAACGATAAATCTTGTGATAATACAAATCTATTCTACGAAAAGAGTGTGCATCACCGATGTGAAGAGAGAGATGTGTTTAGAGGTCAATATGCTGTGTATCCTAGCCTGGTGTACATGGTGAGTCACAAATCCTAGATGGACCGCTAGCTGCTGTCTACGAGACAACCTTAGTCTCCACAGAGGCTGATGTTTCAGGCCAACTGTTATAGAATTACTTTGCTCTCACCGGACCTCAGACGCTGACAGAAATGTCACAGAACATTCACCCAACTGAACAGGTATCTGAATACAAGAGAGCTACTATGTGTAGTTGATCCCTATGACCTCCCCGTGACCTACATGACATTCACGTCTGACCTACGTGCAGGGAATCTAAACTTTTTTAGGTTCGTGTATTGCACACAAACCTGATTTCTTTCAGTCTGAGTTTCATTATACTATTTTCCTTTAGCCAGTACAAACTAGGAGTTATATATCTAAATCTAGCATCCATTCTCATACATCCCTCTATATTCTACACTAAAACTAATTTGTCACTGACCGAGTATAGCAGCCTCAGATGTGATTCAATACAGTGCAGTTAAATAAAGCATTGCCTACAATCCCAAACGTACAGTAGTGGTCCCCAAACTAGGACATAGACTAGCAACCAGTGTTGACCTGGTTTGACTATGCTATTTTAACTTCTTTTTTCATCGTTCAGCTCTGACCGCAAAGAGATGTACTGATAATATGACTAATACCTCTCTTGTATTTATCATTCTGACAGAATAAGAGAAATATACAACATATTTGTTCGCTTACAAGCATCCTATTGAATACCAGGGTCAGGAATATAAGCTAAGTATCATAATACTCAGTCTCCCGAGTAGGGGAGGTGTAGTAATATCCGAGCATCAGCTACGATATTACGTTGTCAAATGCGAGATAACAGGAAACTCGTCCCCCCAAAAAGTTGTCACTGTATTAATTACCCACCTATACGCTTAATAACAAGATAGAACCATGACTCGACATATAGTTTGACTATATATTAAAAAAAAGTCTCTTGCAAAACATGTTTGGTTCCAGATTACGCCATAAGGCAACTGCACGTCAAATATGGCAGTAATTCGGTGTAGACTTACACAGTCTTTATATAATACGCCGTTTGTCTATATCTTAAGGTGGAAAACGTTTTAAGACGGACTTGTGATGATCAATAAGATTATTCTGACTGATTGTAAGTGGTTAATTACAAATAAAAATTCAAGAAACTCATTTCCATGTAGATGATGGTTTGAATTCAATTCGGATGAAGGGTGATCAGATACTCCGGTTGGCGAATTACAGGCAATCTATGCCTTTTGAACGGCGACTTATAGGTAAGTAATACTCATCCAAACAGAGAGAAGTAGGATAGTAGTAGGATAACCTACACTATTCTACTGCAATACTACGTGGTATGACCTATAGAATAACGCCCAGCCATATTAATACATGAATAATATCTAATCTTAGTGGTATTTAGTATCTATGCCGGCCCAGAGATGACGATGTGATAAAATCTGACGACGAATACAATGTCACTCACCATCACTTATCAAATTAGGGCAGAGGCAACTCCATGTAGAGACAAGTTGTACTAAGTCTGTACACTGCGAATCTGTCTCCTATTCGGAATTCCACTTAACGTGGTGAACTAAGTTAACAATAGGTTAGAGTTAATGAATAGTAAAAATATCAATTCAATATATTTAACTCTAATGTTAACGAGGCTATTCATCGGGAAAATAGCACAGGGTCACATACTGCAACAGTCTATGCCCTACATACACGGAGAGGGATCGCGTGGTATCAAAACAAGGTTAATCACAGGGTAATTGCCAGTGTGTTGAACCATGCTGTAGGCATAGGGTTACGCGCTTTCTAGGGTTTACAGATTTATGGGGTCTATGCATTAAGACATTCTACGTTATATTGGATCTCAAATAAGCTTCAAGTATCAAATGTAAAAAAACGCATTAAATCAAATAAGCAGCTAAGTATCAAATGTAAAAAACGCATTAACTGTATATAAATGGAGACTAACATCGCACTGTCTTTTCCATATGAACCTAACTATGGACATCCGGTTCATCGTTAGGAAGAAGATAATAGGAGAAGTGATTTATAAAGAGTGGTAATGATTCCCAACTTTGCACACATAACACAAATCTGGCGGAGTGAGGGGTACAATGTCAGCCGTATAGTAGTCGTGATAGATCTACTATGTTTACCATAATTAATTTTCCAAACTCCCTCTCTTTAAGATAAATGTTAGAATCTGTGTGTTTTTGGATTCTGGTTTCGATCTGGAAGAAGTAGCTTGGCTCAGAATTATACAATGAATACGTCCTTGAGTGCCTACATGGTAACCAATGTGCAATCTCCAGGCAAACCACTTGACTTTAACTACAATTTAATTCCGACAGCAACTAACGCTAGGCGGCGCTGCAATTGCTCGAATTAAACGAACGCAATGATCCAGGCAAAAGACTATTGACATGTAATAAACCTTCATAGAATAGGTTGCATGCACCATGTCTCAAAAAAACGGGGTTCTATTGTAAGATGTAGCTTGATTAACACTTATTGTTACTGTAATTTGACCAAAGATTATCTCAATGCTTTGTTTGTTTGAATGCTTGTTTGTGGTATAATGTCCCGGGGGAAACTGAGGGTATTATGGACTTATTATTGTTAATTCATTTCTCTTTTTGACATACAAAATACACTTTTCTCTCCATTGCCATATTCATTTTCATTACTAAAACGAATGATTCAAAACTTAATTTTGAAGCATTTTATTGTTTTATGCAGCTATCCGATCATACATCATCCATCATACTTAATGATACTCGCAAGAAAATATATAAATTGAGAAAATTACGTTACCTGATGAACCAGGACACATCATGTAAGCTTGTGAAGCTCATGATAATGCCCAATATCGAATATGTAGATTTCGCCTATTACATGGTTAACAAAGCGGATAGAAAGAAGTTACAAGTCTGTGTGAATGATTGCCTGAGAATCGTTTTAAAGGTTAGAAGATATGATCATATGTCATCAATTGAGATGTATGAAAGATGTAGAATATGCCCGCTACATACCAGACGGGCTACACATTTACTATCATTAATCAAATGGTGGTCACAAGTACCAGAAAACATACTGGAAAGTAATATCAGAGTAACAAGGATGACGAATAAAGTTCAGCTCAGAACGGTTAGACCTAGAACCGCGATGTACAGAAAATGTCCAGTTTACCGTGTGTCATATGACCTATAAGAACTATAAATTTTAGAAAAGAATTATCATGACATGTTTCACCTAACCTTGCATGCCACAAGGCCTGTCTATGTTGTTGTCTTATATATTGTTTAACACCTGTCTCTGTCACTAAGCACCATGTTGAACATGTCATGGGGATAAGAAAAATAGATCTAAGCTTGGTATAAAAAATATGTTTTTTGGAAAGATACAAGGTGGAACTTCTAAAATGCCTTTCCTTGAGATGAATCTTGCTGTCATTTCGCATTCCATGCGGTGCCTCATCAAACATAGAGATATTTCTAGAGTGTTTATACATTATTGATTATAACCGCTTGTTTCATCTCGTTGATAATCCCTTATTCTTTAAGCAGATGCTAAACTGATGGCCTGGTGTAGTAATCATATTGCACGACTCGCAGGTCTGTTTTGTAGATCTATATTGGAGTTTGACAATGTCTACAAAATTAGCATTACCCTAAAGAAAGGAACAATATTCCATCAAGGGCCTTATAGCTGCAGTATATATTGTGTTAGCCACTGCCTGATTTATGTAGTCACGCAACTTACCCAGTTTAAATATTTTATGACCAACATTTTGACCACCTTTCTTATATGTTTTCACAAGTCAACATTGAAGTCAGGTACGACTCCATAGTAATGATAGCAGGTTTTGGTTTTTGCCAGGTTTATGGTCATAGCATTGGCGCTATAACAATCAGGCGAAACTTGACTAGTGCTATCTCAGGTTTAATATCCTTTGTGAAAACGACCAGATCGTCTGCATACGGTATGATATTATTATCATTAATGGATTTAGAGATATTGTTAACGTATAAATTAAACTGAATCGGACCTAAAACCAATCCCTGTGGGACACCAAATTTTACATGTTTAGACTTTCAGACAGTATTATTAAATCTTAAAGCCTGACTCCTAATGTCAAAGTAGTTTTTCATCAATGTTGAAGTTATGATGGCTGACACTGAAAGACATTTCGGACAACACACATGCAAACTGGAAGAGAATCTGACCTGGGATCAGTACATTCACGTTTTTTTACGTGACTTAAAAGTTACGCTAGCAAGAGTCAATAAAATGTGTACAGAACTGTGACTGACCATAATGTTATCATTGGAGAAGCCGACGGCGACCCAGCCATCCGTGTCGGCAGTCAGCTCGAAAGACACGACGTCGTTCTCCACGTCCTTCCACGTGACGAGCACGGTGCACGTGTCGCCCGTGCAGTCCGGGGGGTCCCGGTAACACCCCTTGCTTTTTCCGCACTCCGCCACGTCTATAGTCGACGCTGACATGGGACCCGGCTCGTCCGGCTATTAAACGCGACAGACGAGAAAAGGAGACTCATTTAGTATACGGCAGGAATTGTTTATCGATATAGGGATGCCAGTGAGGTTCGGATAACACTGACAATTTTCATTCCTGGTTACTAGTTAGGTGTATATATGTATTTACTATATACCCATGCTGTATATACTGTAAATACGCACCGTTTCGGCATATGACGTAAAAATACTGTACGGACCGCTGGTCCGTACACTAAAATACGGACCACCTTGCCATACACATTTATTAACATATCGGTTGTTAAAAATTAAATTAATGATTTTTTTAAATTTGGGGTATATAGTAAATATTTATATATAACGTCCAACCATGCTTGTAAACGACAAGTCACAGAACTCGATGATAATTTACGGTTTGTACGGAACTCTGCATAAATGACTCGGTCCGTACAAACCGTAAATTACCATCTCGTTCTGTGAATTGTACAGCATGGTCAGGACGTTCTATATAATTACTCGCATTCAAAAGCGATCACCCGACTAAATCCAAAATTTAAATGAAAAATGATGCATCGAAAGGGAAAACGCTACAAGGTTTACCAGTTATGCAACGCTAAGAAGAACCTGACGTAACGAATTGTTCTGTATATCAATTTGATTTAAATTCTGTTTTATTATTTTCCCGTTCATTTTAGGAAGATCTTGAATCTGGATGGTTTGACCTGGATGGGTCTTCGCTTTTCTATGATCCTAACATTGGATCCTGGGCTTTCATTCACAACAAGCACTCAGGTCGTCGTGTGGATTCTCTCCTGTGTATGAGGCACACCGCCGGTCGCCTGACAGTGTTATGGTTTCAGATTTCACCAAAGTCGGGCTTACCTTGGGTGAGGGGTTCTTGGGCATAGGGGACGCAGCGGGATCATACACGATTTCCGACTTCTCAGCCTGCCAGTACTCCTTTGGGCCACCTACCAGCGTCACCCTATGGGTACAAAGACAGGCGTTAACATTTTTCATACTGATAGGTTTCTACTTCTATATGGCGCTTTCGGTTTATACTTGTTGGTGGATCTTTGTTTTACTCATTAGCCATATCCTAGAGCTTCTTATTCTGGATTGGAAGGATCACGAAAAACCAGTCCAACTAGGACTGAGATCCTCAGCCACTTTTTGATGGTCAATTTCTGACTTGTATTGACACAAACCTATATATGATTATGTGAAATGTGAAGATGATCAATAAAGAAATTTGAAGAAAAAAAATCTTCTTCTTAATCCAACTGTGCCTTTTCACTCCTTGTCTTAAATCTTAAATCTATATTCAATTGTTCATTTTTTTGTGTGTTCTACGACAATTTTGCATAATTTTATCTCTCTTCACATTTTCACTCTTTTTTAAATAAAGAAAAAGACATCTGTTACAAGGTATCTACATAAATATAAGACGCATATTAAAATGATGTCTCCAATGAATGTGAAAACATCATATTTTGAAACGAATCGCCCAGCTTTCTCATTTGGTGATGACCCAGTCTTCATAATTCATACAATACAGTTTAAGGATATCTGACGGACACATTCCTATGAAACATACACAAACACTTTTCTAAATTAATGAGACGTGGTTATGACACCTCTGTTTGAGCCAGATGCTATCTTGAAAAAGATGGAAACTTTCTTAGGAGTACTTACACGAATTCTACGTTTCCCTCACTGGGGGTGGGAGCGGTCCATGTAAGTTTGATCTCATCCTTCCCCTGGCTCCGCCCTAATGCATGCTGATCATCTGTGAGGCCATTCTGTGTGAGAAAAGATGTTGTTATCCATCTTAACTCGGATTCCCAGTCATATCACTTAATGCTATTTTCCAGATATTTTAGCATTTTGCCTTTTCCATTAGCAAGCTATATTACAGCTAGTTACCAGATTTTGATAATACGTTTATTGCGGACGATATTCATTCGTCTTTTTTTTTTAAGAGTAGACGTGGTTTTCAAATGATGCATGTGTATACATGAGTCTTGGACGTACCAAAGAAAAAAATCGCCCTCCTATATTAGTAAGATAGGTTTCGTGTAAAGGTGGAAGATACTGCCTTCCTATCCCTGAGTTAACGCATGCATATATTTTGTGATTTATACTTACCCCAAGCTGAGACTCGCAGATGATGTCGGTGCCGGCTGTCTCGGCGAAATAACCGATAATTTCATCCTGGTTCAGGGTCCAGTCTGCCCGGCGAGCCTCTATGATGAAACCCTTTAGTTTGCGCTGGCCGGTAGCCTTAATCGTCACTGGAGTGAGAAACCATTCCACATTATCATTCAAAATATTCATAAGCAATCTGAAGCGCATCTTATACTAATACCTTTTTTAATATGTAAAAGTAATTTTATGTTGACTTGAATACAAAAATATAAGTAACACAATTGTATGCGGGTACTTGAAATACCCCGGTATAGTTAATTAATTGTTAAAAACATCTAAACATTTAAAACTTTTGAAGTTTTATGAGATGATTCTATTAAAAGTTACTTGGTGAAATCGTGATGATATACCTTAATAATAAAATCATAATAAAAACGTGAAAGCATCCACTATTCCATACATATAGAGGAACCAAACTAAAACTCAACGATAACTCATGCCTAAGAGATGATCTTACCATGCAACGTCTCGCCTGCAGTGTATCGCGACTTGTCTGTCTCAATGGTGAAAGGGGCTGGGAAGGTCTGGGGCTGGGCAGAGAGACTCGGCTTCAGGTACTTGCAGATGGGGGAGTTTTGTCCACTAGGGACAGCGGAGAGGAAGCCTAATGTACCTAATATAAGAGCGGTTGCCAGAATAGGGCCCGCCATGTTTCCTGCAACGAGGAAAAGAAGTACATAATCAGAAATACCTCTAATATGAAATATCTCCACTTTTAAAGAATTTAGTAAGTTAACCAGAAAGGTTATGATGGAATCTGTACCAACCATTATCTAATTGTGTATAAACCTGAATGTACCGTATGTCATCTACAAATGAAATGATGAACTAAGACAATTTATTAACCTATAATATCATTACCTACGAATTATAGAAAATGTGTACCTGTGCAAACGTCTTGTTGCACCTATCAACTATCTCACGTACTCTGTATGATATGACATCAACTATCTGTGGGAGCTGATGGAAACCAGCAGACTCTTCGCTGACCAGCGTACCCTCTTTATATTATATGGACTATATGACTATGGTGATGTATTATGAAAAGTATAAATATAGAAAGTTGTCCAAACAAAAGAAGACACATTAACGCATTTGACTAGCCAACGTTACCAACCCACTACTATATATACTGCATATGTCAAGTAAGACAGGTTATGGTTGAAGTAGCAACCCAGAGTCGACAGAGGATACCAAAGTGCTGGTTCTACCGACATGATGGATTTGTCATGTTATATCTTGGTATGTCTGTGGTTTATTATTCGTATATAATATATTAAATATGTATTTAGCAAAGTTATTCCCCTTTTTTTAATTGACAACAATTCAGCTACATGGGCGGCCTTCCATCGCCGCAATTAGATAATATATAACAATTGTACACAGTATTAGACATTATCCTACCCGTAATAAAAAACGCCATAGGCTTAACATGAGATTTGTTTATGTCACGGGTGTGACATAAAGTGTTGTTTATGCCACTACTTTCTGATACTGAAAAAATATAGGAACAGGGTAGGATAAAATCTAGACGCCACTCGTTTGAGTTTGAGCTTAATTATGCCACTCATTTTGTTGGCTCCGTAATGTCACTTGTCTTCGACTCGTGAAATTATGGAGCCAACAAAATGTGTGGCATAAATAAACTCAGACTCAAACTCGTGACGTCTCTTGATAATATTCTATGGAAGTATAGCATACCGGTACGATTATCATTCACTGTGGCCACATATCAGTTAGATACCATAATCATACCCCGGTACCCAATCATTTCAAATGATCACAAATGTCACATATTCAACCATGTGACGTTATGTGATGCCATATGTTTTATTTCACCCCTGGTACAAGTTTAGCCATAGAAATAACATTAGAAAAAAATACTCAACGATCACCCTCGTAAAGTGACTATACTACACCACAGCCGTGGCATAGTGAATGTGAGATGAGGTCATATGGATTTGCTAGGTATTTTCGAACTATTCTGATATTCTGATGCTATCTAATATCGTAGAAAGGGGTGAGATAAATTCAGAACCGCACTCGATTCGTAAAATAGACAATATTCCACTCGTTTGGATCTGCCATAATCGTCACTCGGCTTTGCCTCGATGACGATTCAGGCACATCCAAACTTGTGGAGTATTGTTTATCTATACAATTCTCGATGCAGTTCTATATAAGTCATGTGATGCTGTGTGACCAACAGTCCACAGCACGTAGTTTAAAAAAAAAAGAAAAAAAAAAAAGGGGGATATGGTTGGTAAAGAGACTGATGGGGAAAAAATATCAAAACATGTTACCTTCCTACCTTCAGTGATTTTATGAAAAATCTATCGTGATGACCTATAGAAATAAAGATCCTACCTTCTTAGGCATTTCAAGACGATTAAAATGATACCAATATTACCAGGTTGTGATAGGTATTTCCTGAGGTAATAGACTAATAATGCATCAGTTAATTGTCAGGAAATTTGGGAATTTATCAAAATATTTGATAATGTCTTAAGTCTGAAAAAATATTAAACCTGTTACAGTAGAAGAATTAAAAAAATAAGATATACAGGGGAATAAATATTGCACTTGTAAAATATTGCAATCTTTGACAACTTTGTATCAAAGCCAGTATTGGAAATGCAATAATAACAGAAAATCAAATTCTTTTGGTGCTCTTTTTGACTTCTTGTCATTTGTCATTATGCTCCATTATCCCAGGAAATATTTATCACAGACTGGCAATATAGGTATCATTTTAATCGTCTTCAATTACCTAAGAAGATAGAATGATAATATCTATAGGTCATCGCGATAGATTTTTCATGAAATCAGTGTAAAGACAGGAAGGTAACATGTTTTAGTGCTTTAACCTAAAACGATTCCTATATTCTATCTATGACAGGAAATCTTACCAATAACACAGGTATATCATAAATAGTACCAACAGATAGGCCTAAGTCTCAGCTTTCTAACCATGTTTTCATTATAGAATTCGGCCAGACATTTACGAAAGAAGAACAATTTATATTTCTTAATATCATGGTGGTATTAGGCACTTGCTGCAGTGTTGGCTTCACTCTGACAGCGCACGCCTCGTTCTGGAGTGCGGAAATTTCGCTGGTGCACGGCTGGTACTTTATCAAATACATAGAACCAGCGAAACCCGTTATCACGGCGATCGCCGGGCCACACTTATGTGCAAGAGGTGAATAGGCGCTCAGTACTTTGACTATGTAGGTTCGAGATTATATGTGTCATTCTCCAATCTTTTAGATCCAAATTCTTAATAAACTTAACAACTGTCATTGTAGTCTTGAAACAAAGTTATTCAGAGACGATACCGTAGTTATAAACTTCACTTCAAAAGTAACAAACGAGACCAAAAACATAAGTCTAGCCTCAAACCCCCATAGCTTTAGCAGTATGCCTCGTTCTTACAGGCCACAGGAAATGGTGTTTTGTAGGTGGGTATCTGTGGTTTCAGCGGGTTCACTTTGGCTCCCTATACAGTTATCAATAGCTAGCAAGTCTAGGAATTATATCCACTACCAGAACTGGTATCTTTCGTATGGCATTTTTATATGCTTTTTTCGTGGTTATTTTCTTTATGGGTAGGCCTACCGTACCGGTACCGGGTAATGGGAGCTGATTCCATACCCTCTCACCTCGGTGTTTTTTTTGTTTTGTTTTTATATAAAACTCGGGTTTTAGGACGGCGCACATTAAAGGTTAATTCCAAGATTCACCATTAGTCTCGTCAGCCAAATTGAGAGTCATGCCACCTTCATCTCCAAAATGCTTCGACAGTGCGCCCCATATCCCTGAAACAGATCCTCACACTCAAAGCACGATTCAGTACCGGTACGGTACCGTACTGTACAGTGTACTGTAGTCGTTGGAACTTCTTACTCGCCTACCTGCTATAGTATATTAGAATTATCAGACCTTAACTTCTATAGACTAGTAATAGTAGTATAAAGCTACAGACTCTTCTGATCTCACACATCTGCTCATGCCGTCTACCCCACAGAGTCACACTCAAGAGTAGACCACATAGCCTAGGCTATGCTATCCCTTCCTCCAATAGGGCCCCGTTCAACCTGATTCTAAAGTGGTGGTAAATACTGGATCACAATTCATCAACCAAATATATACTATAGTAAATATACGTCGCTCTCTGTTGGTGAGTATTCCGACAGGGTTTTGAACAATATGATCAATACAATCTGATAGAAGATCCGGGAAATGTCTGTAGGGGAGTACCAAGATCTAGCTGAAGCCTGTGAAGGCCTCTCTTGTGTCTAAATTTGGCTACTGACTGAAAGTCGACTCACTCCAGTTTGTAGGCGGCTGAGAGGGGTGCATGGATAAAGTTATTTTCGGTGTGTTTTCTGTCTTTAAAAGTACTTAAAAGTATAGGGTAGAGGAGATGGTTGGCTAGATATGATCAGGACTTATCGATACGTACCAATCTTGTCCGCGATCTGGAGAAAAGTAGAGGATAATTCAGTGACTTCGACGAGTAAACATTCCTCTACTCCCACAGCTTGACCCACTTTACGGCAGATGGTTGCCTCCGTCTGGTGAGCAGAACCTGAACCAGTGTTTCCCGTACTCGCACAGTGGCAGCACATGTATCATGAACTCAACATTTCCCTCACCCCGGTATTTTCTCCATAGGCTTAACATTACTAGTCATTAGGAACTCGTACTCCACGGCCGTGAGCTTCGTGTACCCAATACTCAATGGCTAATTTGGTGATTTATTTCATCAATAAATAATGTTATACGGGGTGAGATAAAATCAGAAACCCACTCGATGAAAATAACTTGGAGTCTTGGTCTGCACTCCATCGAGTTTGACCACAGTCCACAGAGTAATTCACGAAGCGAAGCTGAGTGAATTTACTCTGTGGTCAAACGAGGACCAAACTATTTCCATCTCGTGGGTTTCCATCTAAGAACTCGAGCAAAGAATTATTACATACTCCTCGACTCTGTTATGGCTCACCTACTTAAGAAAACATTAGCCTATGTCACTGTCAGACAATATTTTGTTTGCGGTACGATTTCAATGAAGGTGAAGAAAAGGAAAAAATACACAATAACTGCTATAAATTTCTAAATGTTATGAGGAGATATCAGTGCTATTTATTACTTTTCACAGGGAACAGGACGTGTTTGTGTGTGTAGGTGTGTGTGTGTGTGTGTGTGTGTGTGTGTGTGTGTGTGTGTGTGTGTGTGTGTGTGTGTGTGTGTGTGTGTGTAGGTGTGTGTGTGTGTGTGTGTGTGTGTGTGTGTGTGTGTGTGTGTGTGTGTGTGTGTGTAGGTGTAGGTGTGTGTGTGTGTGTAGGTGTGTGTGTGTGTGGGTGTGTGTGTAGGTGTGTGTGTAGGTGTGGGTGTGTGTGTATTGGGGACAGAGCCATTGTTACTTCACGAAGCAGTCACTAGGTGGTCGGGGGACAAACCTGTATTCTGGCTCTTTGTTCTTACGAAATTCAACTGCCTTTCAATATTTTACTATGGTTAAAAAAAAAAATTCCCATGACTCTCTACACCAATCCCAAAGCAGGATGACATAATGATTAAACCCAAACATGATATTTTCCATATGGAGCAATTTGTATAAACATGTGAGAAAGGCTAAAGTTGTGACATTTCCCAATTATCACTCACTTCTTTTCCACCTTCTTTAGTGAAGAACACCTACTTTTTCACCTCCATTAGTGAAGAACACCTACTCAGGGGGCGTCTTGGCGGCGCCCATGGATCATAGGCTATATGCCGTATAGGTGTGTGTGTGTATAGGTGTGTGTGTGTAGGCACGGACTTGAATGACCTGGGTTGGCAACCAAGGCCTACTGGCTCATCTCTCTATGACTCGCTATTGTTCTCGAGTTCCCGTTTTTGCCACCAGGGCGGCACCACAGTAGCAGCAGGTAGTTTTAACCACCAGAAGGCATAGAACTGTAATTCCAACTGTTATGAGTAGTTTTTTAATTAGGAAACACAGCTAAATAGTTTAATAAGCCCTGCTAGATTGGGGGTATTTTCAAATTTTGGAGTTTTCAAGGGTGACTTTTAGAAAATGGGTGATTTCTGAGGGTCACCATGCACTAAAGCCACCCAAACTCTGCCATTTGTTTGGAAACTCCCAGAAGGGCTAGGAATATAATTTTCACTGTTCTGAGTAGGTTTCACATTGGGCAAGACAGCTAAATACTTTAGAAAGGCCTGATTGACTGGGAACATTTTTAAAACTTTGACTTTTCAGGGGTGAACCTTCAAAAATCAGTCATTTCTCAGTGGCGCCATCATCTAAAGTCACCCAAACTCTGCCATTTGTTTGGAAACTTCCAGAAGGGCTAGGAATATAATTTCAACTGTTCTGTGTAGGTATCACATTGGGGAGGACAGCTAAATACTTAGCTCAAGGCCTGATTGAGTGGTATAACGTTTTTGAAACTTTGACTTTTCACCAGTGAACCTCACAAAATCAGTCATTTCTCAGTGGTGCCATCATCTAAAGTCACCCAAACTCTGCCATTAGTTTAGAAACTCATAGAAGGGCTAGGAATATAATTTCAACTGTTCTGTGCAGGTATTACATTGGGGAAAAAGCTAAATACTTTAGCAAGGCCTGGTTGAGTGGAAACATTTTTGAAACTTTGACTTTTCACCAGTGAACCTCACAAAATCAGTCATTTCTCACCCACTCTGGTCAGGTCTGCTACTCACTACACTCGGCTATCGCCTCGTGTAGTAATACACGACCTGTCCGTCGTGGCATACAAACTAATCAGGCTAACTTTCGTTCAGTTCTTTATTTATCCTACCCCGTCTCTACACTTTTGGATTACTAAAATATAAATATTGACTCAACGTATGACCATTACAACCGTTGTCGAGGCTCTATTTTGACGTCCCTAAATGCGTTGCCATGGTTATCATAAGCAGCCACGAATCTAATGAAAACATTATTGGATACAGAAAATATCCGTCCTGTGAATGAGTTTGATCTTCTGGTCTCGGGATTTACTCCCACTAATGGGACGGAATATGGAGTGTGTAAGATAGAGCGATGATGGATTCATAAGTATACATGTACATGTTTTTTGGGGGTTGGAGGTTGAGGGAGATGTTTGCACAAGAGAGAATATTAGCAACGCCTACTTCCTTTCGTTTCTTGTAAGTTGTAAACTACTTCAACATCATACTGAAGTGATCATCATGTTAATGAGTTGATCGACAATTAGTTCTAGGGGTTCGTGATCACCGTGACTTTTTTTTGTTAAAATGAGCACTGCTCTTTTTTTTATCGATGTTCAAGTCCAATTAAATATGATTAACCCCTTTTCAGTTTCCAAAACAAGAACTGTCCAAAGTTAACATGGGCACGTTCTATCGCTGAACAATAGTATATATGCACAGTGTTGCAAGTGCTAATTTCACGCTTAACAGAAATAACCAGAGTGACTTTTTGTCTTCATGAGCGCTTTACTATCATAAGCTGAATGCATTCAGCAGGCTTATTGTTTTGAATAAGCGCTGAGGCTTCACACTGTATATGATGAGATCTTTATGAGACTAAACACGCGCATAGTCATAAGAGTCTTGATTATCTTCATTGCTGGCTTATGTTTCTCAGTCCGTTCATACTCAATGTCCTCATGAATGTATCTATGCAGACATAATAGTAGAATATCTAGGCAATAACTATGCCCAATAGTAGATCATTCCCTGGAGTCCACATCCATCTTCAACATTCTTTTGAGTTTCAATTTTCAAGATTGCCTCGAGTTTCTTGCTGGTTGGTTCGAATCTATTCTTTGTCACCAGGTGGCCATTAGAATCAACTTCATATTGGGTTTTATGATTTTCATATATTGCATTGATCTATATCATTAATACCAAAGATGAGAACACCATCACCTATGCACACAATACCTTTGAGTTCTTCAAGGGCTTGATTTAGCTTCTTTTGAAATATTTCAGAACTAACAGTTGTTCGGAAAGTCAGATGGTGCCAATGCTAAATACCAAAGGGAGAGATGGAGGCTCTGAGTAAACCAGGGCCATGGATTCACTGACAACGATTATCAAACAGGTATAATGGCCAGATGTCACGGATCGTCGTCAAATGGACAGAGACAGGGGTGAAAAATAAAGACAGGAGTATGGTCAAAACCTTTTGTGTATAAGTAGTGCAGTGAGTGGTATATATGTTGGCTGTATGAGGGTAGGTTAAATACCAATAGTAATTATACACTACAGGGCCAAAGTTGGGTAGTACATTTACTATGTGGAAACGATTGACTCCCTGACATATATATTCTCATGGAAATCTACTAACCGACAGAGCGCGCATGTTTTCCTCCCATCTGCTACGGTTTCCTCATCCCCATAGGAGTTTAGGGAGGAGGAGCACCGTCCCTGCTGAGGGCCTGCAGGACCTGCCCCCCAAACCGCCCACCCCCACAGAGGAGAATGTGAATAAATTCCCGATTATAAATTCGTTATTTGAATAGGATGTCTCCCTGAAAACTCTTTGATTCTTCTAAAGATTTGAGATTACTGCAGACCCCATAATCAATATTTTCTAAAGGCTGTTTGTTTGATTTTACTGGAGACCAGCCATTATCGGTCCTTTACAGACGTTCTCAAAGTTGAGCCTTTCTCACTGTTTTTTACACCGCAGAGTTGGCGGTAAAATCTATGAATTGAATTTAGATAGGATTCTCAACTCCACACATTGGGATTCGAACCCACAACCAACAGCCTTGGGATAACTAGCCATGTTCCTTAACCACTGAGCCATACTCGATGTGCTCCAAACTCATTGCATCCAGCCTCGATCACTACAATTCACTTATCTTTACGTAGGCTGAGAAAAAAACATCGCCAGAACCGCCCATATTTTATGCATCGTCACAAGAAACATACTTTATCTTTCAATGAATATCCATTTGAAATTCATTGTATGTAGGGCATAATTTGTCGGATCAGTGCAGTATGTGACCCTGTGGTATTTTACCCGATGAATAACCTCATTGTATCCAAATATGGAAATGCAAGCGATGGGGAATTATGCTTATTGGGTTTCCGGATCCAGTAAGCATCACATTTGGAAGAGACAATTTAATGCTACCAATATTCTCGATGCTACAGCACAGTTGGTGCCGACAGAACACTAAAAAGCGCTCAGTTCGACAACTTGACGACGACAGCAATAGATTACAACCGCTGGGTGCGCACTGTCTCAGTCAGCTGGAGTCCAGACACCCTGCATGGCTTATTCAGCATTGTTTTTACCTGTTGTAAGCAGATTGCGATCTGCCTAAATATGGAAGCTCTTCAGCTCCAGGAGTGTATTGGTCGTTAACAACATTTTACCTATATGCTGCTCGAGGAACTAAGCTTCATTTAGCTTGTGTGTGTCACGAGGGGGAAGGGGGGGAACTATATGTGCATATATGTGTGACATTCATGGCAATATATTTAACAGATGCCCCACTCTAACAGAAGATGTCTACATGTCTTGAAATACCAGAGGGTATATATATATATATATATATATATATATATTGACTTTTGGATTCACCTTGTCGGAGGCTGGAAACGCATTGCCTTCTTTTTGGTAGCCTCTGATAGCATTCTCCACCTTTACTTCCGTTACTGCTTGGGCCAATTTCTTACTGAGGAAGATCATCTCACATATTGTCTACGAGTATGGACAATCATCTGAAATCACTGGACACTCTTCCACAAACAGGTTGCAATATTATTCACTTGATACATACATACATACATACATACATACATACATACATACATACATACATACATACATACATACATGTACATACACGCATATACATCTATCTATATATATGTATGTGTGTGTATATATATATATATATATATATATATATATATATATATATATATATATATATATATATATATATTATTATTATTATATATTACATATTATCAATATATAAATACAAATACCGAATGAAATGTATTCAATTATTCACCTCGGATATCAGTTACTTCCGTTGACCAGGAGCTCGCTACCTATCATTCGCTTACGCGGGGTTTTTGGCTTTTCCGTACCGAAATATCCTGCCCGCTTAAGCGGGGTGTCTGCTCACGAGGGGTGACTGCTTATAAGGGATAAATTAAACAACTAATAGAGACGGAAATTTCTATTCCGAGCTAAAGTCTCCGCTTACGCTAGGTGACCGCTTACGCGGGGTGTCCGTTAAGGCCCATACACACTATACGATTTCGGAACATGAATGTTCCTTTCTCGGTGACAAAAGAACAATCGTAAGCTCAGGCGAGGCCGAGAAAATGAGTCGGCTTGTGTGGCACCCCCTACAGTAATTTGCCAAAGATTTGGAAATCACACCAGTGGCGATGTACCTTTGTCGCCGATAAATTGCAGTCCCATGTTCCGAAATCGGGAGCGATAAATTAAGAAACGTGTTCCTTCCCGTTGTCGGCGACAACGGAGTTTAAGAAATACCCCCCGTGGTGCCTACCGATTTTGGAACATAATTAGTCGTTGGGTGAGGAGAAATAACCATGCCACACACAAACTCAGCCCTCCTCCGTCTCACTCACCGATTTGGCCACCGGAGACCAACTTCTTCCCTCTGTCCTTTATCTGTGGCCTTAAATTGCTCAGGAAATCGTTAGTTAGTCGTCCAGTGTGGACAGAATTAACTCCCGATTAACTTCCACTAATGACCACCACCCCTATCCACAAATCCTGCTGTAATGGTCGACGCCAAGCGCAAATTCGCCTGAGACAAGTTAAAATACCCTTACGATTTAGGGAGCAGCTAAGAAAAATGAGAAACCTTTTGTCACTGCAAACTTTATCTTAGAGTAGAAAAATCATAAAAATAGCATCTGATTTGAAACAACTTTTTCACATCCAAGCCTCATAATCTATATGACATTTATCACACCTGTAGTAAATGAAATTTGCATGTATTACCGTATCACCACCTAGTGGGAATTTGTGGAACTAAGCGCAAAACGGTGGCACCGCCTTTGGTGTGCGATTGTATTAAAGTGCGGCAGTCATCGATTCGCGGTAGCAGCTGCTTCCAGTCCATATAGTTTTATTTCCATGCTATACGATAGATTCAGAAAATGTGACCTGGACGTAATAGCAAAAACACATAATAGGAGTTTACGTATGGTGCTGTGGGTACCTTGTAGAGGTCACACGGTCGCCTGTCTTCATGGGAAAATTGGTGTCGTCCCACTGTGGAAAAGATGTAGGAAACAGTTGGGCTCCGTTATGTACTAAGAAATAAATTGATGAGTGTTTGGTTTGTGTCCTTGTTCGCCATCGCGTTTGGAGTGTGCAGTGATATGAATGAGGCGATAGCCGAGTGAATATTCTGAAGCACTTCAAACGAGATGGTGAACAGGGACACAAACCAAGCACGAATATGTTTCTGTATTTATCGTAGCCTGGAAATATCTAGCTCTTTATCACCCCTTGAGAACGAGTTACCGTTCTCCCAAGCCTGTTGAGAACGAGTTCGTAATGCTAAGCCTATGGACGTTTATTGAGCACGGGAAATCGCGCTCATATACGTCATCTAGAGGTTTATCATGAAAGATCACGAAATTTCATATGATTGTTTATATGGCAGGAGTTGCATGAAGCGGAGCTGAGTGATATCTGTAGCAGAGGACAACACAGAAATGTCTTATGTTAAGCGTGTGATCCACCAAGCCGGAGCGAGCGCGGCCGATGGAATTGTGGTGGAATTGTGGACGTTGGGTCATCTCTTGACCCAAATTGCCCATCAGCTGAGATAATCGGCTTGGTGTATCAGCAAATAAGGCTGGAAGATCATCAATTTTTGAACGTCAGCCCAACCTTGCATATCCGTGTGGCGTCGGCTGTAATTACCCTACCCGACGCCTTTGGAAAACTGATTCATTTGATTTTTAGAGGCAGCCGGTCAGTCGATGACAATGCTGTGAGCTTTCCCAGGCGCCACGTTGACAATTCCCACCCGCATATACCATGACACACACCGTCAACATAGAGCCGGCGGCCTTGCGGACGGTATCCCTATGAGCGGAGACCAAAATTTTGGACAGTTGCGGCAGTGTAGGCAGAATATATTCGCCAGAGTAGAATATACACATTCATAACATCAAGCCTTATCTTTATTTACCTTCAGTGTCTGGTTTAAGATTTTGCCAAACGTTGCCAAAATAATCATAACCATCAGGAACAACACAATTCTTGGTTTGAACAATTCAATATACTGCAATGGCCTTTTAAAAAAAAAATTCCCGCCAAACGAACGCTTTTGCCTCCGAGCCAATAATATTGCGTTATTCATTCAAAGCACGTAGGGGGGAGGGGGAGGGGTCGAAGCATGCCGTAAGGAGGGGGGGGGGGGGGGTGGTCAAAAGCACGCCGTGGGTTAGGTGGGTTGAAAGCATGCAATCTGTATTTGCACCGAGTTCGTGCCTAGATATAATAGTACTTTCCTTCTTGTGGTAAAAGATACATTTCCTAATATTCAAAAACATTTAAATGCTCTTTTGCATTGAAACTACTTGCTTAATGGTAGTCACTCGTGATAAAACACTCCAGTGAAATAACAATACGGTTTTCATCAAAACCAATTTCCGAGATAAGGTCAGCCAATTTGTAACGTAGTAATTCACTAAGACCATAACCTCAAACTCCCTATTACAAGTCATGAAAAAGCAAAGCACCTTTATAACTATAATGATAAGGTTTCTGCTATTGGAACTATTCAGAACAGCTATATTTGCGCAGACTTAACTATATCATTATATTGGGTGACCCAAAGGTCTTCATCTCCTTCTTGCTAATCATCTCATGATCTGATAGCAGCGCTTATGGTAGGTACTATACGCGTATATGCTTCACATTGTCGGGCTTCTATCGTAATATTGTATGTCGTGCCTAAGGCACATTATATTAGGCTTATAAAGAAAATCGCCTTAGGACAAACCACTTTCTCTGCATGCATGTGTATAGCAACATAATACTCCGTACCAAAGAATGGCCAGAGTTCGCCCTACTGCATTAGCACCATGGGAGGTAGCTTCATCTAAAGGCGATTGCTACTGATTTGACTATGGTCAGTAACGAGGAAACCTTGTGTTTAATCTGTGTTACCTGTTTGATGTACCATCTAGTCACCGAAATTACCCATAATGCTCAGTACTTGTTCTTCAAAACACTCAGTGTTTAAAACAGTGAACGTTCTCTTGGCATATTAGGAAGAGTAGGCAATGAGCAGGGGTTGTCTTTGTTTTTTTACTCAGGACAATCTAACATTGCTGTAGCATGTTCCTTATATTTGCACTGTGGTATAGGATTGACGCCAATGCATACATTAACACATTATCCACAATGAGTGCGCCCCCCCCCCCCCCCCCCCCCCCAAACACATCTATCGGCGGGACTCCAAAAACAACGTTTTCTGTTCCATCCTGTTGGCGGGAGGCGTGTCTCTCATTTGTGAGATATCCGAGCTGCCTTCACGCCACAATCACCGTAAGACCTGCGTCTCCCTAATTATAGATTACATTCGAAACAAAAGGGGGTGCGACAGGTCATGTACGTCATTGCCATTTGCAATGCGGCATCTCGTCCTAATTTCCGCTCATTATCGCCCAGGGGCTACAGCAGAAAGAGGCAGCGCCAGACTAGGTTGCCCGCGGATGTGAGAGACCATTTAGTAGCGCCATTAGGCTGCAAGTACATGCTGCCGTGCGCGCCATCAGTCGGTCCAAGGTGCTGCTGTCTTGGTTCGTCACTTCTACTACGTCTGGGATATATGGAGACCGACCTCTCTCCATAATGCTTCATCGTTATATCAGAACCCTTTGAGGCCATTATGTAAGTCCTATCACCAATGGTCTCATAATTCTGGAACATTCATTTGTTCCCATCTTCTTGTCTAATACAATTCATGATATTTCTTTTAGTGCCAGTCGCAACAAACACAATACAGAAATCCTTTGCCTGTGCCAACCAGTAGGTGTTTAAAGGCATATCGGACAATTTGGCGTGAAAATTCAAACCCATGTCATTTTTCTGAAATTTGAATACAATGATCTCTATTAAAGTATTGTAACAAATATCTGACTTTAAAATCGGGGGTGACCTTGCTAGATTTTGATATAGAGATCAATGTTGTCATCATTTTATATTAGAATTTATAGAGATTCTAAAAGGTTTTTTTTTCACACAGTAAAACCCATGTCAATTTCCTCAAACTTTCACAGAATATAGTATATGTATAGTACTACCTATATTAGAAATCATAGGTCCCTGTCCGTGTTTTTGAAAGAATTGAAGTACATTTCCTGTATAAATCAAGCAACTGAAAAAGGACCTATTTTACCTATTGGATTAGGTCAAACTAGACAAAAATTAAATTTTGCTCTTTTTAAGTCTGTAATATTCCAAAAATTACCAATTTCGATGGATGAATGGGAATATTTAAACATCCCCAGGTGGCGCCACTGGGAATTGTAGGATATGGCTTTAAAACGCCAAACGGTAAGGTTTTGCTTATCATTTCTCTAGATTAGAAATCCAACTTTGATAAATCCGATCTCCACATCTCACAGCCAAAGTGAGAGATAACAATGGCACTTGAAGCGTCGCTGTTGCGGTGGAGGTGCCGCTCGCTATTGGGTATTGGTAGCGGTTTTGCTGCCGCTTTGATTCAAAGTGCCGCTCGCTGTTGCAGCCTCTCGCTTTGAAATGCGACATGCCGCTGGCGAGACTTTACTCGACTTTTGAAACAGCTCCCAGGACTATAATCTGGTTTGTTTTTACGTCGCCGTAAAGATCAGATGTAATCGTCTTTACGTCGCTGATTTTAATTCTGTGGAAACAAAGATTTAATTTGAAATTTGATTGTTTCAGCCTCAAACCAACTCTCAACAGTTTGCTTTTTTGCTTACCTGTTCCATACAGATGGGAATAGTCCCGGATGACTGGAAGAGGGCTATTATAATACCCTTAAAAAAGGAAGGTGACAGCTCAGATGTTGGGAATTTAAGACCTGTGTCCTTACTTCCGTTACCGGAAAAATCTTGGAGAAGATTGTTAACTGCCAGCTCTCAGCTTTTCTAGATGACAATGAGGTTATTACTGATCTACAAAATGGTTTCTGCAAGGGTCGTTCAACTATACAAACGGTATCGCTCTTAACGAATAATATTTTTAACGCAATCAATAATAACATTGGTATTCGGTCTAAGCCAGGATATATTACATGCGGTGTCCCACAAGGGTCGGTCCTGGGACCGGCTCTCTTTTTTAATCTATATAAATGACCTGGTACTTAGATTGCGTAATAATAATTGTCTCTTAGATGCGGACGATACCATTTTGAACAATGAAGACTATAGTGCTGAGACTGCGGCTGACACTCTTCAAAGGGATTTAGATGACTTATCAGAATGGTGCGTGTTGTGTATTGCCATAACTGCACACTGCTGCCACCTAGTGTTATACTACTACTACGTTTGTAATTGGTACACACACAGAGTGTGCACCTCACTTTGAGCTGACCTAATAAACCACTAGGAACACAACAGTGGCGACGAGGATGGGATGCACCCAGAAAGCAAGTCATCCATGCAGCTAAGTGGTAGAATCTAAAACTACAGACTTGAAAGAAGTTGTGTATGCCTTTTGTTTTACTGTTTCACAACAGTAAGGCTGACTATTGTGAAGTTAGAGGAGTGTCACTGCTGTCACTGTGAGTCACATGGTTGACAGTTTCCATACATAGTAATAGTGTGGGACAGTGACAACACCACATGTGTATGTGTGTATAGACAGTAAGCAGTAAACACACATATATTGTCAGTGCATAGTAAGGCAGTAAAGTGAGAGTGAAAATATCAGTAAAGTAACCTACCACTCTGTGTTCAAGTGACAGTGCAAAGTAAATGCACAAAAGACATTGTGTAAAATGGCTGCAAGAGCATTCACACCTATCAGTGAGTTCAAACCCAAACTGGAGAAATGGTCAACATACAAAGTGCGATTTACGTCATGGTTACTGATAAACAAAGTACATGAGGATGAGAAATTTGATGCATTTATTGCTGCAGTGGGGTCAGATGCAGTTACACTGCTTATTTCTCTATGTGCCCCCACTGATTTAACTACCAAGTCATATGCTGAGTTGGTCACGTTGCTGGACAGCCATTACAGGTCAGGGGTAAACGAGCTGTCCCGCAGTTACAAGTTCGATACACGAGTCCAGGGTGAAAATGAGTCCGTTCTGGAGTTTATAACAGAACTAAAAGAGATGTCAATTGATTGCGGTTTCGGAGACGTAATCCAAGTAGAGAAGAGGCTGCGCAACCGTCTCGTCGCAGGTATACGATCGGAAGCAATTCAGGCGAGGTTGCTCAGCATGGCGGATACGCTGACATGGAAGTCAGCTCAGGAAATTGCCACAAGTATGGATTCGGCCAAGAAGCATAGTAAACAAATGCACGCAGCTTGTGAGGTAAACAAAGTCTTCGTACCGAGAGGCAGAGGACGTGGAAATCCGTCTCGAAGACCAGACAAGCGACCATGTTACCGTTGTGAACAGTACCACAGTGGTGAGTGTCCTTTCATAAATGCCACCTGTTACGAGTGTAACAAAAAGGGTCACATTTCCACGGCATGTAAAAGTAAAAACAAGTCGCAGCACTCATCGAGTACCAACCAGTCCAGAGGTAGAGGAAAATCGCGAGGTCGAGGGCGACGTGGCCGTAGTGGAAATCGTTATCATGCTCACGAGGTTGCTGAAGATTACGACGAAGATGAATGCGCAGAAGTAAGCTTTGCGAGTCTATTCGAAGTGAGTCAAGAGGTTCATCATAACCAAGACGTGCTCAACGAAGAATACAAAGTTGATATCAAAGTTAATCAGAATGACCTGACTTTCGCCGTTGACACAGCATGTGCTGTCTCAATCATCGGGGAGGAGTTGTACAGTAAGTACCTCAGTAAGGAAGAACTCCGTCCTGCATCGACACGCCTGAAGTCCTATACCGGTCATCCAGTTGAGCTTCTCGGAGAAGTTACTGTAAATGTGAGTCATAACAACCAGACGAGGGTCCTGCCGTTGGTTGTTGCCAAAGGTCGACGTACGTCTTTGTTTGGCCGAAACTGGATGAAAGCTATACACCTGGACTGGCAAAATATATTCTCAGTAAGAGAATCAACAGTTGATGGTTTGCTGAAGAAGTACGAAAACGTATTCAAACCAGGTATCGGGGAGATCGAGGAGTTTGAGGCACGTATTGACGTTGAACCGACAGCCGCACCAAAATTCTTCAAAGCTCGTCCGGTACCATACGCGCTAACTGAGAAAGTAAAAGAAGAGCTTGACCGACTGGAAGACAACGGCGTCATTCGGAAAACAGAAAAAAGCGATTGGGCATCACCAATCGTTGTCGTCCCAAAGGCCGACGGTAAATTACGTCTGTGCGGTGACTACAAAGTGTCCGTAAATAGTGACATCATTGATCAGCCATGCACCTTGCCCACAACAGATGACATCTTTGCTACACTTGCCGGGGGCAAGTACTTCACGAAGTTAGATTTGTCCAATGCATACCTACAGCTACGTGTTGAGGAGTCTTCTCGTAAATACCTTACTCTCAACACCATCCAAGGGCTGTATGAAGTTCTTCGTCTTGCAAATGGCATTAAGTCAGCACCTCGCATCTTTCAAACGACCATGGTAAAGATGCTCATGGGTATACCAGGGGTCTGTGTCTACCTAGACGACATATTGATAGCAGCTGAGACATGGGACGAAGCATTGAGTAGGCTTGAGATGGTGCTGGAACGACTTTCCAAATACAATGTCAGGATAAAGAGAGAGAAGTGTGAGTTCATGGTCAAGATGGTAAAATACCTTGGCCACCTGATCGATGAAAGAGGACGAAGACCACTGCCAGATAAGATTCATGCCATCCGAAACGCAGCAGAGCCTAAGGATGTGTCAGAGTTACGCACAATCCTTGGAATGGTAAACTACTATGGCACCTTCATTCCTAACCTGTCAACCCTGCTTGCTCCACTCCATCTTCTATTAAGAGATGACACACCATGGAAGTGGACCGCTGAATGCCGTAAGTCCTATGAGAAAGTAAAGGAGGCCTTGACAAGTGAGACGCTGCTCACGCATTATGATGTCAAGAAGAAGATTGTACTAGCCTGCGATGCTTCACCCTACGGAGTAGGCGCGGTTTTGTCACATATCGATGACAACGGTGAAGAACGCCCCATAGCTTACGCGTCGCGTACGTTGACAAAGGCTGAGTCAAACTACGCTCAGATTGAACGCGAAGCTCTTGCCATCATGTTTGGAGTGAAAAAGTTCCACAAATACATATATGGCCGTAAGTTCACGCTTGTCACAGATAACAAGCCCTTGTCCATTATAATTGGGCCAAAGGCGGGAGTGCCAACACTATCAGCACTACGTCTGCAACGTTGGGCATTGGTTCTTATGAGTTACGACTATGACGTGGTATGTAAGAAAAGCCAAGAAAATGCCAACGCTGATTTCCTTTGCCGAAATCCTGTGAACAAAGCCACAGTTTCACTGGAACAAGAAGTAAACTACTTCTCACATGTCAACCAGCTTCCAGTGACAGCTAAGGATATTGCTAGTTCCACCAGAAAAGATCGAGTCCTGAGTAAAGTAATGGACTTCACACTAAATGGTTGGCCGTACTACATGAAAGATGATGAGATGCTCCCGTATTACTCAAGACGCACAGAAATCTCATGTGACCAAGGTTGTCTACTGTGGGGGATGCGAGTAATCATCCCTTGTAAACTGCAGGAACGCATCCTGGAAGAGCTGCACATAGAGCACCTGGGAATCGTCCGAACCAAGTGCCTCGCCAGAAGTTACTTCTGGTACCCAAAGATAGATGCAGCTATCGAGGAGTTAATTGGTCACTGTGCTGTGTGCCAAAGCATGAGAAAAGAGCCGCCACCATCGCCGCTCTACCCATGGAAGTATCCAGAATCCCCATGGGATCGCATCCATATCGACTTCGCTGAGTATAAAAGCGAGATGATACTGATCGTGGTCGACGCCCACTCAAAGTGGATAGAGGCAAAAGTGATGACATCGACCACCGCAGAACGCACCATAGAGGTAATGGAAGACCTCTTCGCTCGATACGGTCTATGTAAAGAGCTAGTATCTGATAACGGTCCGCAATTTATTGTGGAGGAGTTCAAGGAATTCCTAGCTCATCATGGAATTCGACATAGCCTAACAGCACCGTACCACCCAGCTTCAAATGGCGCTGCTGAGAGAGCCGTCCAAACAGTAAAAGATGCTCTCAAGAAACACACCATTCAGGAAACAAAGCTGTCCACGGTCAGGAGACTTAATAGCTTCTTGTCTGTGTACCGTACTACACCACACACTGTTACTGGTGTGTCTCCAGCCCAGCTGTTTCTGAAGCGTGCACTGCGTACACGTCTGACGCTATGCAAACCGTCACTTCAGGAGGCGGTACAACAGAAGCAACAGAGGATGAAGGAGACCCATGATCGTCATGCATCCAAGGCTCGTGAATTCACACAGAATGAACGTGTCCGTGTCAAGAGCCATCGTGGAGAACTGGTCCGGTACCTTCCAGGTACGATCATCCACCGCCAGGGACCAGCCAATTATCTGGTTCGTGTTGGACAAAATATCCGCTTCGTTCACGTTGATCATCTACTGAAAACAGGTGAAACCACACCACTACCCGAGGAAGGAGTTGAAACACCTCCACAAGTTGCGCTAGCACCACAGCCGCAACCACTGCCAGTAGATGAACCGGAGCCTGTGAGAGCCCCGGAACCGAGGTTTAACAGCAATTTATCACCGTCACCTCCAACACCACAAAAGCAGCTAGTTGCCGTTCCGCTATCACCAGCGAAAAGACAATCGCCCACTAAGACAGTGAGGCCTGCAACGCCTCAGGTGACAGCTACAGCTCCAGCTAGTGTGAGCCAGCCTGAAACCAGATCATCTGGACGTGCTGCCATCCCAAATAAATGGTTTAAGGATCCAAAAGTTTGGACCACATAGGGAGAGTGAATGGTAAAGATTCACTAGCGAAGGTGATGTGCTAGCAACCGCTCCCTTCTTAGATAGAAAACATATCACAAAGTATTTTTAGTAGAAATAGGCATAGTCCTTAGTTTAAATCTACTTAAGTATGTTATTCTCAGATATATATAAGTCTAAACTTATGATGCATTGTGCATGATATCATAAGTCATATTGAGCCAAGATCAAAAGACATTACTGTGCTATTACCTTGCCAAAACTAAAGATGATATAAGAAAACATGAACATTACCAAGAGCTCATTACAAACTTTACAGATAAATAAGATATACCAAAGACACTGCCGATATTACTAGAGCTTAACAGACATTTGATTTTCATCATATCTCGTTTTACCATTATCTGCTATGTTATGCTAACGTGTTGTTCAAAGAGGGGAGAGTGTTGTGTATTGCCATAACTGCACACTGCTGCCACCTAGTGTTATACTACTACTACGTTTGTAATTGGTACACACACAGAGTGTGCACCTCACTTTGAGCTGACCTAATAAACCACTAGGAACACAACAGTGCGACCAAAATATTTTAACGATTAATACTAGGAAAATGAAGGCAGTGATTTTTGGTTCAGTAGGAAAATGTTCAGATGAGAGAAATAATATATGCCGTCTCCACCTCAAGAATGAAGCGTTACAGATTGTACCATCCTATAAATACCTGGGTGTTATCTTGGATCGCAACCTGAGTTTTAAACCACATGTCAATCAGATAATCAAGACTGTTTCGCATAAGATTTTTTTAATGAATGAGGTAAGACGA
The DNA here is from genome assembly GCA_950022655.1 of Alentia gelatinosa. NCBI lineage: Eukaryota > Metazoa > Annelida > Polychaeta > Phyllodocida > Polynoidae > Alentia > Alentia gelatinosa. Next base: position 45,988,614 of record OX465579.1, on the reverse strand, counting down.
TATGTAACTGAACAAGCAAGTATTTTATTGTATAAGACTATGATCTTACCATATATGGATTATGGTGATGTTTTGTTTGCTAACTTGTATAAACCAGGTCTTGCACAAATTCAAATACTACAAAATCAGGGTCTAAAGATTGCACTGAAGGCGCACCCTCGTACTAGCACAGCTATGATTCATAGAAGTGTTCAAATGCCACTGTAGGAGCAGAGAAGGAAACAACACATTCTTAGTTTTATGTACTGTTTATTGAGCAAGAAGGATTTGTTACAAAATCGGGAGAGAAGCACACGTTTACACCAGGCACCTGTGTTCAGAACGTTACTACCAAGAGTTGAGTGTTATAAAAGGGATTTGAGATACTTTGGAGCTAGACTATGGAATGGCCTTCCCACTCATCTATGGAGCCTGGAGTCCTTGAGTTCATTCAAGATCGCCCTTAAGGAGCTGCTAAAAAGCTGTATCCCGTAAATCACGCTTGGAAGTGAGAATGACTGTGCCTATCAATGAACTCTGCCGAGAACTGACAAATTACCATCTGTTCTTGCTAAGGAAATCAACGCAATCTATTTGTCTTTCCTTTTTTTTTCTTTTTTTTTTTCTTTGTTTGTTTGTTGTTTTTGTTTCTGTATGTCATCCAAGCTGTGTCATGCCATGATATATAGTGGGCTAATGGATTGTATGTTGTAATACTGGCCGTACAAGGATACCAGTCTCCATTTGACTGATGTACTGTCAGGGTAAATAAAGCGTATAAAAAAAACCCCAAAAAAACCCCTGATTTTAAGCTTGACGCCGCCTCAATGCATGGGTCGCGCATTCATTGAAACATTCCCAGGTTCACTTGAGGTCAGGCATACACAAATATCATGGTCTTCACCTGGGTGGCACCTTTCTATCTTTTCAGAACAGAGCAGTCATGTTGATGTGCTCTAGTACAGGGGGAGAGAAATCAGTAGGTAGCAATACCCAGAAACACATAAAGATCTGAAAAGATCCAATTGATACCAGTGAACGAATGGGAATAATGCTGCATTTACAAATGTATCCTCACAAATAACAGTTTTGAAAAGTGGATCAACTTCTCCCAGAAGAATCACCAGAGGTCCAAATACCGGGGTACCCATTGTGTCGCGTCATGATGCAGTATTACTACCATAGGTTTTGCTTGGCATCAACTGAGCAGCTTGTCAGGTGCATTGTGAGGTCACAGCTATGTGCCACAGCCTCTTAAGGCATCTCGTTCAGAGTGACGTCTCGCTAAGATTGAAAGGTCCAAAAGGCAAACTCACTCATATCCTTTTTTTTATTTTTTTTATTTGTTTATTTATCCTGTAAGGACGTCGGGTGTGAACCGGTATTAGTGCCCTTACAGTCTTTTGGTACACTATACCTTACAAATCACATGTTTTCTTAAACATAAAGACAAAAGTTTAGGGTTAGGGTTAGGGTTAGGGTTAGGGTTAGGGTTCCTCTTCACTGGTTCCCTGCTGTGGCAGATGGGCACCTCTCTGCATTCACCTGTGTTGGCATATACGGCATATCTCCTCTGGGTTGTAGTTCTTGTCCAACTTTTTACCTCTGCTTTGTTGTTGTTTCTTTATTTTGGTTGTGTTGTTAGAGTTGTGGTGCTGCTGCTTGCTGCACTGGGTGTGGTTGCATTTTGGTGTCAGAGACAGAGCCTCAATGGTTGACACCTTATCTCCCCAGCGGAAGCTGTTTTGCGCCTGGGGCTCTCAGTACCTGGCGTCTAGTCCCAATACCGACTGCCACTCAAGGAGCTTGTCTACAGAAGACTCACAGGTTGGCCGCTCTCCATTCAGCCTGTGAGACATATACTGGGACCTGCTAATCATGGGTGAGGATCATTGACCCACCCTCCACCTCCGTGAACCTGACCATGTCTCTCTTCTTTTTGGCGATACGGAGCTTAACATGCTCCGCAACATAGTCAGGGATTTTTAGGGACTTCTTACCACTAGCCCTAATCATCAGAAGCATGGCGGGGTTGTAGCCACCTTATGCCCCCATATCAGAGGCTGAGCTGCCGCTGTCATCAGAGTCATCACTGTGATTCTTCCTTCCATCCTTTGCCTGCAGGTTTTCCACTATTTTCTCCCATCCTGTGTCCGTCTCTTGATGGGCCCCGTTGCCTCTCTCAGGGGGGTCGTCTATCTGTTTCGCAGCCTTCTCCTCACCCTGCTCATTGGAGTTGGGGTTGCCAAGCTTGGTAAGCCCCTGACATAGCCTATTTGCTTGTCCCAGTAATATCAGCAGGTCCTTCCCATCTGGCCGCATCATTATCATAAGGTGACCTGTCACTTTGGTCCATGCAGTAAAATCAAAGTTCTCCTCCATTACTTCAATGTCTGCATTCTACTTATCCACCATGTAGGCTTTAGCTGAAGACTGTGCAGGGGTGCTGACTGCGCAGGCGCTTGCAGGCGAGTGAGGAAGGTGACCGGGTGGTACTCCCTCTCAGATGACCTTTGACCTGGATACCGACTGAGAGGAGCTCACAATTGCCATAAAATTCCATAAAACTGACGTGTTAAAAGCATCACCAAAAGGAAAGACTTTCTATGGCTTTTTTCTCAACTATTTTGCAAATGAAATAATAGCTTGATTTTTACCGAAACGCACAATGTGTATTCGTACTTACCTCACACAGAAAACTCCATTCGTACATGATGTACGTGAGCATGCCAATGATTTGCCCCGATTCCCAGCTTAATGACTTTCTGCAATATAGAGAAGCTGACTGCATATTTTTTCTGAAAAATATGTTCATTAACTCCATTCAGTAAACATATACCTGTGCAGGCGCCACCTGATAACTCTTTGCAGAATAGAAGCAAGTGTTCGTCAAATACATGTATGCACTCTCTCATATATCTGACTTATTGCTATTAGTAACGGAATTTTCTTTTCAATATAAACTTTCGGAAGAGGGGGTTGAAGTTATCCCGCACATATATATTTCTTGTATCTTGTATATCCATAAGATGTGCCTGTGTAAGTGATTACATCAATGATCGCGCTAGGCCGGAGTGATAAAATTTGCATACAGCACGTAATCATGTTTCACTGCTGAACTTTGGACAGATAAGATGACGAGGCAGCTGGAGTAAATAATATTTATTATTATTATGATAAATGACAATATAAAATGATGATAATAAATATGATAACAATAAAAGGATAAATAGATTAATAATAAGTATTTCTAGAGTGTAGGTAATACATTGTTTGACAATATGATAATCGGTAAGTAAGATAGTATTGTAGATACTATGATAGTAATATAATATGATAAATATTAAATAAAATATAAGGCCGCCAAGCTGCCAATAATGATGATGAAGGAAGAGGGGGGGGGGGTAAAAAAGAAAAGGGTAAAAGTATAATAAATACAAATTAGAGAGATTGATAAAGGTAAGTTTGTAAGGTAAGTTTAAGAGCAAGTTCATTATCTTATTTCTTGGCTATTGCTCGAGCGAGAGTCTTTGCGATTTTTCCCGTTGTCTGGGTAGTGATGTATGCCTCGTACGCGCTTGACTTCCAGTGGCCGTATCACTGAACCTCGAGGCCGGAGTGTCCTGCGCGGAAGGCTTCTGTGGCGGCGGCCTTCCTGAGCGAGTGTAGGGTATATTTTTTCGAGTCCGACCCCGCCTTCCTTATGGCCGCGGCCCACTCTCGTGCGATGTACGATGCCGGCATCGGGGTCGCAGTATCGTGAAACACGAGGAGGGGGTCTGTTGGTACACACTGTGGGGTCCTTTTGATGGTTGTGGCCACTGCGAGACATGGACATATAGCGGCCTCGGGGGCGGGCTGGATATGTCTCGACTGCTGCTGGTAGTACTCCTGTGCGTTTTTTCGCGTGCTTCACCAGAAGTACGAGGGCACCGTCTTTGAACTCGAGGTCCGCCCGCGTCAGGTGTTTCGTCGAGTCAAATGCACGAACAGAGGGGGTGCCACCTCGGACCTCCTTAGTGTGCCGTAGAACATCAGTAGGATGCCCGTAGTCACCGATAGGCCGTCTGGATCTTGGGGAATGGCCCGTAGTGCAGCCCCCAACACTTCCATGGGTATCGCGGGTCGTTCCTTTGGCGTGAACGTAGTTGTGCGATCGAGTCCCTCGAGGGTAAGGTTTAGCAGACTCGCCGCGACCGGCCGTAGCAGTACACCAACCTGTGTGAGATGCTGCCGTACTCGGGCGATGTGATTCCTCACTGTTGCTGGGGAGACGCTGTCCTGGGCCAGATATTCGGTAAATGCCGTGATCGTCTGTGGTGCCGGGTCCAGGTGCCGCCCTCAGACTCTCGCACAGAATGTGATCCACGTCTTGACGGTGGACTTGTGGGCCTTCGCGGTGCCCGGGGTGCGGGAGGCCGCCTGCCTGGCCCGTGCCTTGTCCTGCAGTAATCAAAATGCCTGATCTAGAGTAAAGAGAAGGATTGACATTGTTGAGGAAGTGCAGGCAGGGATCAATGAGCGTCAACTTATTATTGATAACATCAATGCAGGCGTCCTTGAAATATTTATCGTTGAGATGAGCCCTACTTAGATTATCGGGGACAATGTTATCAACGCCAGGGACATGAGCAATGGTCAGTTCATACTGTAGTACTGCCTGTACCATCCAGGCGGCACGGGCGCAGTCCAGCAGTACTCTATTGGGGCCCCTGCCATTCTGGAAAACGGCCGGCAAGTTATCACAGAGAACACGGACGTGCCCCCCGCTTAGGAAGGAGTGCAGAGCGATAACCACGTTGGCTGCCTCTAGATCTGTGATATTTGCTGCCCCGTCCTCGATTGGAGCGATCTGCCTGGCATACGCCCATCGGTCATTGTTGCCGCCTATACCTGAAAGGCACGCGTCCACTGCGATAACGTTGGTTGGTTGGCGTGCTGGAATCAGAGCTACCCTGTTCCATTCCCTAGAGAACTCGGCAAACCATCTGAGATCCGCTCGTATCCCAGCGTTAATGTTAATGTACTGGTGCCTCAAGCCGCGCAGGGCCTCGAGGAGCCTGGAGATAAATAGGCGTGCCGGTTTGATGCACTTTGAGACGTGAACCAAGCGACCTATCAGAGATTCCATCTCCTTACGCTTGAGGGATCTCCGTTTTAAAGCTTGACCTCGGTCCCTGTTCGGAGACAGTATGAGTAGATCATCAAGATACATCCATGCTTTTATACCTTGCATCCTGAGTACAGTCACAATTGCATCGGCCACTCTTTGCATATGGCTGCTAGAACACCTTGCCCCAAAGACCATGCTGGCCTCGAGGTAGTACTTTCCCTGCCATTCCATGCACTGGAGGGGCCAGTCTAACGGGTCTGCCTTAAAGTTCTTATAGGCTCGGCTGATGTCAGTGGAAAAAATATGTACCTCGGGCCCCATCGCCACCAGGTCCTCGACAATAGAATCTATTTAGGGGAGGGCGTGTCCTCAGACAATTCAGAATAGTGAGTTTTTAACGATAAATGTGTTGACAGATTTTTCGACCGGGTAAGTCGTGCCCCCCGCTTAGGAAGGAGTGCAGAGCGATAACCACGTTGGCTGCCTCTAGATCTGTGATATTTGCTGCCCCGTCCTCGATTGGAGCGATCTGCCTGGCATACGCCCATCGGTCATTGTTGCCGCCTATACCTGAAAGGCACGCGTCCACTGCGATAACGTTGGTTGGTTGGCGTGCTGGAATCAGAGCTACCCTGTTCCATTCCCTAGAGAACTCGGCAAACCATCTGAGATCCGCTCGTATCCCAGCGTTAATGTTAATGTACTGGTGCCTCAAGCCGCGCAGGGCCTCGAGGAGCCTGGAGATAAATAGGCGTGCCGGTTTGATGCACTTTGAGACGTGAACCAAGCGACCTATCAGAGATTCCATCTCCTTACGCTTGAGGGATCTCCGTTTTAAAGCTTGACTCACCGCCTCCTTGATGTCCTCAAGCTTCTCGGTCGGAATTGAGAGCTTCCTGTGTTGCGCGTCAATATCAATTCCTAACCAAGTCGCCTTTCGATCCGGTCCTTGCCGCTTCCCTTTGGCCTAGGGGAGTCCTAGTTCGGCCAGCAGGCGTGTCGGGACCTCCGCGTCGTCGCAACCTCGGTCCCTGTTCGGAGACAGTATGAGTAGATCATCAAGATACATCCATGCTTTTATACCTTGCATCCTGAGTACAGTCACAATTGCATCGGCCACTCTTTGCATATGGCTGCTAGAACACCTTGCCCCAAAGACCATGCTGGCCTCGAGGTAGTACTTTCCCTGCCATTCCATGCACTGGAGGGGCCAGTCTAACGGGTCTGCCTTAAAGTTCTTATAGGCTCGGCTGATGTCAGTGGAAAAAATATGTACCTCGGGCCCCATCGCCACCAGGTCCTCGACAATAGAATCTATTTAGGGGAGGGCGTGTCCTCAGACAATTCAGAATAGTGAGTTTTTAACGATAAATGTGTTGACAGATTTTTCGACCGGGTAAGTAAGGTCAGAAATCACGCATCGGTCTTTGCTCCCCCTCTTCGGTCTAGACATAAGAGGTGCTACGTGGCACCAGGGGGAGAAGGGGGGGGGGGAACTCGTAAGGTCCCATGAGGCCGCCCAACCTGAGTTCTTTCTCTACGTATTTGTTGATGGCCTCGGGGTATTGAGTGGCGCTAGGGTGATAACCGGCACCCAGGTTGTCGCTCACCGGTCCGAGATACCCCAACGGAAAACCGTATGCAATCAGATCATATAGCTCGGGGTCAATCCCATCCGTGCATAGGTACCTTTACCAGGCCTCGAGGTCCAACTTGGTGGGCAATGGGATGCGCTCTGCCTTACTATTGGGAAGGCCTGATGCGCGTACACGAGTATAAGTATCGTACAGTCTGGTGCTGCCAGAGTCCGAAGTACACATCTCAGGCCAGCACTCAATAAGGTGGTTTTTGAACATTTCTGGCAATAAATCAAGGCAATGATCGTTAATATCGTTCTCGCACACACTCCTAATGGAATTGAAATCTATTTGGTTACCTGAGGTCGTGCCAGCGCAGACGTTTTTGACCACGCCCCCTCGGCTCGAACCGTGTCGTGGATGCGCGCTCTTGTTATCGCAGTTTACGGGCCCGAGACCCCAGTTGAAGTCATCTTTTGTAATCGATGTTATACTCGAGGTATCCATTATATTCGTAGTCGCGCCGGAGTTCTCTGGGGGGAGGCATGCGGTCCTCGTAGGTCCTGTAGGTGTCATGGCAGTCCACCCAACGTGTCCTGCTTTTTCGCGCGCTCCGGCCGGAGCGGGTGTCATGCCGGTCCTCGCGGTCGCGTCCCTCCATGCTGGCCTTAATTAGAAAATTGAGTTTGGAGCCCAGGCCTCGGACGTCTTCCTTGAGTCGACCAATCCTAACATCTGACCGGGAGCTGGGGGTGCTGGCCTCGTCCACTGTCTCATAGCCGGATAATCTGGACCTGCTGCAGAACGATACCTTTTGGTCGCTCTCGGGCTCTGTGTCGGCCTCCTCGCCACTGCTGCTTGCAGACAGCGACTCATGTTCTTTTTCCTCCCACGCTTCTTCTCTACTCTTACCTCTCATCTTTGGGGCCATGATGATGGCCTTTGCCGTCCGTGGCGGACTTTAGAAGTATATGTGAATGAATGGGTGTAGACAAATGCTGTGCCAAAAAGAGGTGGAACGAAATAATGTAGGTGTGTAGTGGTTGAAGACGCGGTGAGGAATGGGCCGCGTGTGTGTGGTGAAGGTATGAGGTGAGTTGAGAGTGTGGTGAGTGAACTGTCCACCAGACGTCAGCAGTGACCGTCCCCGCAACACCTGCGGGGACACACAATCTTTGCTGCGACGTGATCAAGCGAAATCTGTATATGGGTCAGATTTTCTCAAAATGTACAATTCAGACTTTTGGGGCAACACAAACAAAATTAAAAAGAATTTAAAGTAATTAATTAAAAAACCTTTATTTCTTTTAGAGCAACATCTCAGCTGTTTGTGGATACCAATTATACTGACTTTCTCCAAGCGGTTCAGTTTTTACACTTGTTACAGTAGAAGTTGATTTTTCTTATGGAACGTCCGAAATATTTTCAACATGCTATGAGTTGAAATACTGTCTAGTTCCTCCTATTCAGAGTACAAAGACCAGAGTCACAATGAAAATTTAATTAATACTGAACTTGTGCTATACCAAATTTCAAAAAGCTCCTATGAATATTACCATGTCTTTCATATGAAAAACTTTTGCTCACATTTTGGAAAAGTTGAATTAAGCATAAAAAATAATTAACTTTTTTTAAATTAGTTTACACTAGCCATAAGAGATCTGATTTGGAAAATAAATACTTCTACACAAAGCTATACATCCCTACTGTACAGGCATGCAAATATCATAAGTTACCAGTATAAATATTATACCATGCTGTACCGTTAAATAAACCCATTTAAGTTTCGGACGTTCCTCCAAAACTTGCGCCCATGACCAGTTTCCTATGTCCACACAGAACCACATGTATCACAGTAAATATTACATCCAGAGGCACCAAACCTGCTACGCTCATAGCAAACATGTACATGTACACTTCAGAAGTGTATTCGACCTTCAAGAGATGGGTGGTGGTAGGCGGAAATACCACGTAAAAAAAGACAAGTTGAAATTTCAAAAGAGCAAAGGACTAGGTTAAATTGCTCAGAACCACCAGTGAAACCCACCAACACACTCCCCCAATGTCTCTACTATATGAAATAAATGGTTTTAGATAGCTAAGGACCAATTTTCTTCACCACCCGGGTGAGAACCTGAGACCTTACGTTAGTTTCGGACGTTCCTCCAAAACTTTCCTCTACACATTACTCAGTGCCTGTAAAAGGCAGAGTGGCCTGGAGAGGCAAAGAACTTGTTACTCAACAAGGAAATATCAACATGTACCTCTGTATAACATTTTATGGAAAAAAGTATGCATTTTTGGATTAATCAACTTGAGAATGACAAATCATTACTTTCTAGAGTAAGAGACAAGTAAAAAATGCAAAGGATAAATTGAAAATTTTACCAGATGATGTCAAATTATGTATTACAACTTGATTGAATTTTTCTACCACCTTCATAAGCAATTTAATAATTCTGTAGGCCCAGTCTACACAACCTTATAAATGTTACGGACGTTCCTCCCCGCACAATTTCGGCCTTTTCAGCACACTTATATGCACCATACTCACAGCCACTCAGGAAGGCAGCAGGAGAGTAACAAAACTAAAGATAGGAAGAAGTCTCCTTACCCTAATTTATCGCCCCACCAACTTACACAGATCCATCAACATGGTTCTTAACCCTTTCCTTACCATAGACCTATATATAGGTCCTGGAGGGCTATTTCTGACCTCCAATTTTTAGTTGGTAGCAGCTTTGGGTCAGTTTAAGATGGAAAATTGAAACTTTCCATCTTAATTAAGTTAGACATGTGCTTTCCATTAAAAGTATTCATTTTGTTCTAAATACATTCTAATTACCCAATTTTGGTGTTTTTCGGGGGTCAAAGGTAAAAAAAACATAAAAACAGTGAAAAGTGGACTCCAAAATACAGGCAACACCAGTAAATAGGGAAAACTAGAGAACATCTAACATCAAAAGCACTATTTTGGGTAATATTTGTAATCACATGATTAGAATTATGTAAGAACTAAATTTCACATTCTATGACAGTTCTGTCAAGGTCAAGGTATGCGAATGCATCAAGGCTCTATTGACAGAGGCAATCACTGTCCTGGACATCACACTGGATGACGACGATGGCCAAAGACGTGTGTGAAAGGACACCTCCCTCTTTCCTGAAGTGGAGAACCACAGGATGAACGGTTACCAGATCCTTTGCGAAGTAGACAGACTGCAGTTCGTCAGGGTCAGTTCACGCCTGAAGGTCTTGTGTGGCGAGCTTCTTCGTTGTCTTCCCTTGAACCTTGTATTTTCATACAAAGGTCTAGTATATATACTAGACCTTTGTATAAAAATGGCAGGGCAGTATAGATGGCAGCAATGATAAATCTATGGCACGTATATAGATTTGTTGGATAAAATCATGCCAACTATAAAGATATACATACATACATACATACATACATACATACATACATACACACACACACACACACACCTACACACACACATATATGTGATACATATAACAACACAGGTATATGTATATAAAGGACCAGAGGCGCCACCTGTCATCAATATCACATACCAATACCACCACCAGCGCCTGCGAGCCCGCATACAGGTACCTATCACACTGCACCTGTCACCACACACCTGGAAGATTTTTGTTTATATACTTATGGCAGGTATTTGTGTCAAAAAAATATCACCTAGCCCAAACCCTATCTATGTATTCCATTGTCTTATTATTATTATTATCTATTGTCTATTACTTCCTCATCTAGTATTATCTATTTAAGCCATACAGGCATTTATATATATATATATATATATATATATATATATATATATATATATATATATATATATATATATATATATATATATATATGTAAAGAGATACAACCTGTATCTCTATATAAATACCACCACGAGAGAACGGGATGTTGCGGAACAAATTGTTCATTAGTGACGGAGAAGAAAAAAGACCAATTGCCTCAGATGTCTCCCGGGGCAATTGCTCAAGTTATTTCTGAAAGTCATTCATATCGATCGGAAGTGAACTCGTTGCGATCAGAAGTTGGTCTTCTGACACAAATGATGGCAGAAATGCGGCTTCTTCTCTTGCGGCAAGATGGCGGACAAGGCAAGATGGCACACGTTTTCACCCAGTGTATAGTTCACCGACAGCTTCCTGGACGGGCATTCAAGGTATTCCAGTGGAACACGTCCATACTTGTTCCGGAAAATCGGAAAAACGGCGTAAGTGTATTGTATTTTCTTTGGAAGAACATTTACCTTGCAATGTGACGAAACCTTCGCTAGACCAAATATTGAGTGCTAGTATGTCGCTATTGCGATCAATGGTGTCCCAAGGCGTCAATGTTTCACACTACGCAGATCATTTGTCCTTTCTGTCTGATCGACGACCTTTTATTACACCTCAGGCACTCATTGACTACGACCAGGCATGTCGTGAAAAGGCCGAACTTTTGGGTCCAAATAGTTTTTCTTATGGAGATGCCTACCGGACAGCGAAATATCTTAATGTAGAAAAGTGTACCGCTTTTGGGAAATTCACTGAACCTAAGAGTCGTTCTAAGAACCGTAAAGGCAAAGACAATAGACCTTTTGGCCTATGCTGGAGGTTCAACGAAAAACACAGTTGCACTTCTAATGATTGCAAATACAAACATGAATGTGCCAAATGCTCCATCATTACCCTAATCCCCGGATGAAAGTAGAGAAGCAGTAGCTGGGAGTATAAAATTTTATTTAATTTTATGTAGTAAAATGCAGTAAAATATTTATGGCGACCTTACTGGACGGCATATTAAAATGTAATGTGGATATGAAGGTAAGTAAAAGTAGATAAATGATAATTGACGGTAGAATGGATGTCAATTATTAAAATATTGAAATAAGATATACAATGGAGTTGTATAGATAATACAATGTAATTGTATAAGATAATGAAAAAGTGCCCTACGTGAGTAGGTGAAGAAGAGAGGTTGTGGGTGGGTGGGACGAAAATTGGTACTGTAGTACGTGCGTACTGCAGGGCGGGTGAAGGAGAAGTGAGGCCGGGGTCTGGACCGGGCTGTACCACGTGACTGCGTAGTAAGTGTGAAAGCCGCGAGGGGGCAGGAGGGGCGCCCGTGAGGCGCGGTAGAGGGGGACACCGGGGGAAGCAATGACTACCCCTGAGCAAAGCCCATGAGTAACCCATTACCCTAATCCCCGGATGAAAGTAGAGAAGCAGTAGCTGGGAGTATAAAATTTTATTTAATTTTATGTAGTAAAATGCAGTAAAATATTTATGGCGACCTTACTGGACGGCATATTAAAATGTAATGTGGATATGAAGGTAAGTAAAAGTAGATAAATGATAATTGACGGTAGAATGGATGTCAATTATTAAAATATTGAAATAAGATATACAATGGAGTTGTATAGATAATACAATGTAATTGTATAAGATAATGAAAAAGTGCCAAAAAGGCCAGTAAAAGGTGAGGGGGGGTGGGGAAAAATTATGAATGTTTGTTTAGGGACCGGATTAGAGCAAGGTTAACGGCCTTTGCATCAGTGTCCTTGATGTAATGTCGGTGGGAATTTGACCTCCAGCCGCCATAGCGCTGGATGGATAGCTCCGGCATACCCGCCTGGTATGCCTGAGTGGCGGCAGCCTTCCGGAGGCTGTGGAGGGTGTAATCGGTAGGCTGATTAGCGGTGAGTAGCAGCGCTTTCCACTCCTTGCTCAGAGTCCTGGTCGTTATTACTTGGCCGTCTGCCAGGAGTAAGAACGGGTCCTCGGGGCTGGCCGTGGGGGCGGCCGCGATCATTTCCCTGACCGCCCGCACCGGACACGAGGACGGTTCGGCGGACGCCTGCAGGGTGACTGTCTTTTCCTCGCCCACCATCTGCATGTTCTTTGCCGCCTTGACGCGTATCGACACCTGTCTGGGCGAGACCACGACGTCTCGGCGTGACAGGTGTCGCGTCGAGTCGAACTTCGTCGCAGATGGTGGGGCGACCTCGCTCTGCCGCAGGGCCGCGTAGAATATCACCAGGATAGCTGCCCGCAGAGCGATGTGTAGGGGTGACTCGTCGAGGGCCTCGAGGGCTGCCCTGAGGACGTCCATCGGCACCGCCGGCTTGACGTTCGGTTGGTAGGTTTTGTTGCGCCTCATAGCCTCGAGTGCACGTCTCACCCTGAAATCCTCCGACGGCGCGACGTTGCCCCCCGTCAGCCGTAGGTGCGACCGCACGTGTGATAGCTGGTTCGCGACCGTCGCCGGCGAGGGGGCGTGGTCCGCGACGTATTCGAGGAACGCCGTGGTAAAGCTGACGGTAGGTTTCTGGGGGTCGGCGCCCATCCGGCGGCAGAATGCGAGGTAGGTCGCGACGGCGGAGCGCTGGTTCGCGACCGTTCCGGGGGCACGCGCCTCGCATTGCCGAGCAGATGCCCTCGTCTGGAGCGATCGTAGCGCCGGATCTGCAGGTGAGACGTAACACAGGGTTGAACGAAACATGAGTACATGGCATGACCTCGACTAGGGAGTGGAATTTTATGTACCTAGAGGCCGTATCAAAGTCCCTCGAGGTTAGGTGTGCCCGGCTGAGCGCGTCGGCCACGGTATTGAGGGCACCCGGGACGTGTGTGTACACGAAGTCTACTTGTAGTCTAGCCTGCACCATCCAGGCTTGACGGGCACACTCGGCCAGGACGGGGTTCCGGGCGCGTCCCGACCGGAGTGCCTGGACGGTGCCCATATTATCGCAGTAGACTTCCACCCGGGTGCCGCGGTCACGGTCGGTTAAGAACGTGCACATCGCGTATACCGTGTTGAGGGCCTCGAGCTCCGCGATGCAGGTAACAGGGTCGTTCACAGGACAGACGCGGCCGGAGTACGAGTAGGTCCCGTCTGTACCCCCGACGCCGGACAGGCACGCGTCCACGATCAGGCACTTGGTCGGGGGGCCTCGGGGGATGAGGGCGTGGCCGTTCCAACCGTCGGCAAAGCGCAGGAACCATTCGAGGTCCTGCCGCATCTCGGAGTTGATGTTAATGTAGTACCCGCCCATCCCCCGGAGGGCCTCGAGCAGCTTACTGACAAAGGGGCGCGCAGGCCGGATACACTTGGCTACATGTAACACGCGCCCCAGTATTGATTGCAGCTGGCGTTTCGTCAGCGACCGCTTCTGTGCGACCGCCCTGACGTGCTCTCGGACCTCGTGTAGCTTGTCCTCGGGGACGGAGAGCGACATGTCTATGGAATTGATCACGATACCGAGCCACGTGACCACCTGGCTGGGGGGCTGAGCCTTTTCCCGGGCCTCGGGGAGGCCCAGCTCCTCGAAGAGGGCTCGGGCAATGGCGAAGTCCGAGGCCGCCTTTTCCTCGTCGGGCGAGAGGATGATAAGGTCGTCCAGATACATGGCGGCCTCGACCCCTTTCTGGCTGAGGATCTTAACTATTGCTTCTGCCACACACTGCATGTGGTAGGAGGAGGCACGGGCACCAAAGGGCATCGCCGTATCACAGTAGAATGCCTCCCCCCACGCAAAACAGAGCAACGGCCAGTCAAGGGGGTCGCAGCGGAAGTTCTTGTACGCCCGGGATATATCGATGGTCGACATGAAACTCCCGGGCCCCGAGGCCACCAGGCGGCCGACGAACCCATCCACGGTCGGGAGGCCATGCTCCCGTTCCTCGCCGTAAACCGAGTTCTGGACGATATAACCGTTGACGCTGTCTTCCTTGGGGTACGTCATATCGGTTATCACTCGGCGATCGGTAGTACCTATCTTCTCACGTGTCATTAGAGGCGACACGTGACACCAGGGTAGGAAAGGGGGGGCCTCGAACGGCCCCATGAGGTTGCTGTACCCCTTCTCCTTCCTGATGAACTTATCCACCTGCTCCGGGTACCCTGTAGCACTGGGGTGGTTGGGTACCCCGCGGGTATCGCTTATCGGCCCGGCGTAACCCAGTGGGAAGCCGAACCTGATGAAATCGGTCAGTTCCTTGCTCCCGGGGATCCCGGAGAGATATCGGATCCAGACCGGGATGTTGAGGTCCGTGGGGATCTCGATACGGGCCCCGAGGGCGTTGGGTAGGCCCGTGCGCCTCACAATATCGTAGATGTGGGCGTGGTCCGGCGGCCCGTGTGCTGCGAACTGCGGCCAGTTGGTTCTCCTGTATCCGGCGAACGCCTCGGGGTCGGTCCGGACTCCGGCGACAGGTATCCCGGTCTCACAGAACTTTCTGACGGCAGCGAAGTCGATGGGACTGAGTTCGCGGCCGTCCTCCCGGGGCAATTGCCGAGCCAATTGCTCCGCTTCCCCGCTAACACTACCACAGGCGGGAGTGTATTCCTCGGTGGGCGGGGCTGCACGCTCCGTGCTTCCCCCCACGTGCGCGGCACGCGCTGTTGTTGTCACGTGGGGGGTGACGTCATCACTCCTGCACTCTTTGATCGGGTCCCCCTCGCCGAGTGCACTCGTACCGAGGCCGAGGGGTGCGTCTCGCGCCACGCTCACTCGCGGGGCGCGTCCGGTCCGTTTTTTGAAGCCGTGCCGTGTTGTTTCTGCACTCCTAGTTCGGTGGGGCGGACCGTGTGTCCGGCGTGCGGCGTCCTTCGTGGGGCGGGTGCGGATGTTGGTGCAGCGTTGTCATAACCCGCACCATACACGAGTTTCCTGTTGCACGCGTGTATAGAGTGCGTGCACATCCGCCCCACCGAATCGCAGAACGAACAAACATGAACCCATTTGATCTGCCCGTCCTGATGTCCGTTCCGTAGGCGACAACCTCGCTCCGAGTTGTACGCCCGGCAGGGGAGCTCTCGGGCTCCGTCCCTTCCTCCGTCTTGACCGTTAGGGGCGCTGGTGGCGGCCGTCATAGCTATGCGTACGCGTTCGTCTTGAATGCGCACGTGGTCCGACCAGTACACACGGCCGGCCTCTACCTGATCGAATATGTAGTTAGACCACCTCCTAACCGCGGGCCACGGCCGTGTCTGGGCGTCCACCGTTACCTGCGAGAGGTGCCTGTACATGTCTCGACGGTCGCCCTCGGGTATCGCCCGCTCGTCCTCCATCATCAGTAAGAATGCGCTCACATACTCCATGGGGGCCAAGCTTCCCCTAACCTCGAGCTTTTGTGACATGGTATACAAGCCCTCACGTTCGACATACATATACGGCTTAGAAATGAGTTTATGTACGGTCAAGTCAGATGAAAACCTACCGGCCGTGCGCTCATGCCGAATGCCCTCGCGGTCGATCTCTCGCTGGAGCAGTTCCTCGCTCAGGTAGCGTTCCCTGAGTTGTCTGGGTGCGGGCAGCCTCGACGTCTGGTCCTGGGCCCAGTCTCTTGTCCGGTCCTCGGCCGTGGAGCGTGCCTCTCGGACCGTCGGTTGTGTAGCCCTGGTCGGCGACCGTTGTCGTGCCATCGCCTGCATCGTCTGAAACATACTATCCATCGTCCTTCCCATCTTTTCCATGTTGGACTCGAGCTTCGAGATCCTAGCCGTTTTTACCGTGCGCCCGCTGTCCGAGACCGACTCGATGTTCTCGTTGGACTCGGCCGTTTCCTGGAGAGTGGCCTCCGATTCCACCGTGGATTCCGTCGGCTTCGATGTGCTGGGCACCGGGGTATTCCTCGTCGTAGGACCCATTTCTCCTTTCGCTGTACCGTATCGCGTGTATGGGGGTGCTAGCCTGTACTCGGGGAGTATGAGGCGAAGCACGTGGCCAAGAGACGAAAATTGGTACTGTAGTACGTGCGTACTGCAGGGCGGGTGAAGGAGAAGTGAGGCCGGGGTCTGGACCGGGCTGTACCACGTGACTGCGTAGTAAGTGTGAAAGCCGCGAGGGGGCAGGAGGGGCGCCCGTGAGGCGCGGTAGAGGGGGACACCGGGGGAAGCAATGACTACCCCTGAGCAAAGCCCATGAGTAACCAATCACCCTGCCCTGAAATGTACAAAAAAGAGCAAATCAGAGTCTAAATGACTAATAGGCGCTGATAATTCTTTTTCTAATGATTGTGTGTTAATTGATAACAAATTTGTACATGATGTCGACTCAGAACCTTTTTGTGTAAATGATCATATTCCTATGGTGATTGATTCCTATAATGTTTCTGTTTCCGCTAAGGGCCATTCTATTGCCCCGGTGGTCAATAGGAAAGTTGTAACACCTGAGGTACTTGATGTACTTGATGTACTTGATACAGAACCGGCCATTGTTAGCAGTGGTACGGGTATATTCCCTGACGTTCCTGGTAATTCTCTTGGTAATTTATCAAACGTTAGCGCTGATCATGTTGTTACCAGTAAGTATCATTCTAGTAGATTCGCTGTGGGTCAATGTGTCAACGAGTTCAATTGTCCATGCTCTAGTAATTGTACAGGTATTCATACTTTAGAATGTAGAAGGACTACACTAAACCCTTGTATATTCTGGGACTATTATTATGGTCAAGGTGAACCTGACATTAATGCTGACTATATCTATAATGGAATTCTTAGCGGATTTTCTATTGTGGATAACAAATTTTCTGGTGAATATGACGCAGTTAATTATAATAGTATTCTTAACCAGGAATTCCGATCTCAGATGGACAGAATCATTCAGAGAGAATTGAAAGAAGGCAAGGTGACTATCGTTAGCGATAGGCCTAGATGTATACATGCTATCGCGGCCGTTATCAAAAAAGACTCAAATACATTAAGGCCGATAACAGATTGTAAAACAGGCCAGTATTAATAACTTTATGTCTACCACTTGTTCAAAGTTCTGTTATTTAAAACTGGACGAGGTTACTGATAATATCACGAGAAACTGTTATTTTGCTATCGTTGATATTAAAGATGCTTATCGTTCAATAACTGTGCATCCTCTTCACCGCACTTTCCAAGGCTTTCGCTGGCAGATAAATAGTTCAGACTGTTTTTTAGAATCTAATTCGCTGGTATTTGGATTGAAATTTTCACACAAATAACGGAATTTATTGTGCGTTGTATGAAAAGGAAAGGTTTTTTTGCGTGTTTATGGGTATTTGGATGATTTTTTAGTAATTAGTGAAGACCAAATGGAATGTAATAACGCTCTTTTAGCAATTATTAATTTAATTCGTTCACTTGGTTTCGGTATTTCTCGGAAAAAGGTTTTTTCCCCTAACAGAGAGGTTCTTTTTTTAGGTATTGCTATCAGTAGTATCTCAATGACATTATCTTTGAAAAATTGAAAAAATTGGTTAATGAATTTTGTTCAAAAACAAGAGCTTCCTTTATATAAATAGAAGTACTCTGTGGAATTTTATCACACTGTAGTACAGTAGTATGTGGAGGCCGTACTTTTTCTAGAAGTCTCATAAATTTTTCGAGACAAATCAGGGAGACAAAAGGTCTACAAATCCTACCGGAGTGGATTAAAGAGGATCTTTCTTGGTGGAGGAACTTATGTGAAATTTTCAACGGTAACGCGAACATAATTCCGAGATATGAAATTTCATTTTTGGCAGACTCTTCAATGTCCGGTTTTGGTGCTGTTTTTTCCGGAGATTGGTTAATAGGTGCTTGGGATCAATCTATTGTTTTTCCGGAATTTTTTTCAAACCACCATTTTTGCCCAGCACCAACTGAATTTTTGGATTCAATGGATATAAATGTTAGAGAGTTGTGGCCCGTTGTTTGTGCAGCGTATCGCTGGGGTCATCTATGGTCTGGAAAAAAAGTATGTTTCGTATCCAACAACACACAAGTCGTGATTACCTACTATATTTAAAACGGTAGAATTCCGTCGAATCCGCTTGGAGAATCTCCAGCACATAGGGACAGAGTGAACCCAATCTAGGGTGGGAGACTGAAGGGCCAAATTGCGCTGGTAGTCGGTAAAATCGGTGTCACGTGAAATGATGCTTGGGAACTATTTTGGTAGTTTCCGGTATTAATAGTAGGCGGCGCCACTAAGCCCTCACCCTATTTCAAGTACGACGCGACGAAGTCGCTAGTAGCGATTAATACGGGCCGTAGCTGATCCACTGCTACTATGAATCGGATACGAGAACTTTTTTGGATTTCTGTTGTGTATAATTTTCATGTCGTTTCATCTCATATAAGCACAACTGACAATATCGTACCAGACTATTTATCACGTTTTTTCAGTCAAAAAAGGAAGTGCAATATTCCAGTCAAATTTATACATGGTTTTTGTTGCTTGCAGTTGCTGAATTGTCCGAGAACATGAATAATTACCAGGAATCCTGGCTTTCATCAAATTCAGCACGGACTCGCAAATGCCAATGTTACCATTTTTTTAAAATTTTACGATACTTTCAATTTTACACCATTACCAAGTAATGAAAAAACTGTTCTATATAACCTTTATGGCAGAGAAATTCAAATTAATATCCATCATTATCTATTTATCTGCCATAAAATCTCTACATGAGATTCATGGTTATACTTTTCCAGAAACTCATGGCATAAGACGTCTTTTACTGGGAGTCGAAAGATCAATTGGTAACGTGGTATCGCAAGCAAGACCTTTATCCCTCTATGATATCAAAATAATTTTTCAGTCATTGGATTTATCTGTACATGAAAATTTGTGTATTTGGGTTGCCCTCATTTTAGGTTTTCGAAGCCTTCTACGCAAATCTAATTACGTAGAAGTTGATTATTGTATTAAGATTGCTGATATTAAAATATTTTCAAATTATTTAATAATTTATATTACAAGATCTAAAACGATACAATACAATGATAGGATTTTTTCTATTCCTTTCTCTTGTATCCCAGGGTCACCTTTTTGTGTTCACCATTATGTTTCTTTACTATTGGCACAAACCAATTACCCGAGTTTGTCATCACAATTGATTTCGTATTATAAAGGCCCATTATTGGTACGAGGGTCTTATTCTTGGTTATTGTCAAGACTTAAAAAAGTATGTTTGGAATTATCTATTCCGGCTACTACAACTCACTCTCTAAGGAGAGGAGGAGCAACTACTTTATTCAAAGCTGGTTTCTCTCTCACCGAAATCAAGACAATTGGATATTGGAAAAGTTTGTGTGTTCTATTGTACCTTGATCGTTCGTTAGAATCTAAACCATCATTAGATAAACATATTGTTAAATTAGTGTTTATCTAAAAATTGTACTATTTTCCTTTCTTTTTTTCTCTCTTTTTCTTTGACTGTGTTTTCTTTTGGTTTGGGTGTTTTGGCATGTTTTTGGTGTCTTTAATAAAATACACGTACACCCAAACCCACAGTCTCTGTATCTGTTTATATATATATTATACCTATTATATTATCACTATGATTATGTTTGTATATTCTATTAATACTATTCAACAACGAGTAAAGGATTTATGTATATATATTATATATATATATAATATTAATAGGCCAATGTAGTATAATGGTTAGAATAATATAGGATATGAATTGACACAGAGACAGGTTTGGCGGAAATTTGAATAAATAACAGGCAGAAACCCGCCAAACACAAAACGAAGTCAATTAAAATTTAGACAAGAATTCCGAGGCAATCCGATCTGAGGACGCCACAGAAAACGATGTATTGTGGAGATAAGTGTGAACAACCGAGGAAGTCCAATTCCCCCTGCTCTTAATATCAGAGATATCTAAGCCAATATCTTTGAGAAAAGTGGCTCCCCCATGCCGCAAAGAGTGACATGAAACCAACTTATCTCCAAAACCACAAATACTAGCCAGGATTTTTAATTTGTTATTCACAAATTGACAAGTTAGTGGCAAGAGTGTACCACCTGAAGAGGATCTAAGGAGAAAATCCTCTGGACCTGGTGAATGCCTAGAGAATAATACTTTTAAATAAAAAACCAGACAGAAAATAGAGTCTGGAATAATATCAAACCTCAAGACCTGAGGTTTTGTACCGAATTGGTCCACTTTAGACGATATAATATTTATAATGACATGGTCAGTGGCGATAATAACATGTTCCCACTTTAAAGTGTGTTGAGATAAAGTGTAGTGAGATTTTCTCAGTAACCCTCTGAAACCAAGAAGAAAACATATCCATAGGGTTAGATCAGAGTCCAACTTGAAATTTAATTTTTGATACGTAGACACCAAGTCTGATAAAGTAATCGGGTATCTTATGGTTTTTTCCGCCACATCTAATCTTGTAATACCCTTTACTGTCATCTTTATAAAAAAATTAGAGGAAAAATCCTCAAATCCACACAATTTATTCTCAAAATTAATCGCGGAAATATAATTCTTTATCAAAATGGGTTTCATATGTTGTGATAAAAATACCACATAAAGAGAAAAATTAGAAATGTTAACAGGAAAAGGTTTCCACTTTCTAATATCACAGAACCTACGATAACAATTTATCTGGTTTTCTCTTACCCTACGGGTATTTACTGAGATACAATTAGAAAGTATCACTTCATGTTTTTCCCGGAGCATGTCTAGCTGTGGGTCTGGAATCAAAACAACACATTCTCATAGAAGCAAGGGAGTTGAATAATTTATCCTTGTATCCTTTATAAGAAACCCTGGACAATTGATCAGCTAAAACATTATCTTCTGACCTAATGTAAGTAGCCTTGAGACTCAAATTGTGAAGAAGACAAATCCAAAAAAGTACTCACAGCCATTTCATGCACTGATCGTTCCGACTCCTCCCAGTATTAATCATCGCTAATACCTGCATGTTATCTGTGATTATTTTAATACAACAATTGTGATAAACCTCGGCCCAGCGTTTAACGCCTAAAAGAACTGGCCATAACTCGTAAAGATTAATATTTACATCGATTTTATCACTCTGAGGAGATAATGCAAAATGGGAATCGTCAATTCCCGGAATCTTGTTATCATTCCAAGTCCCATATTTGAAATCCTTGCCCGCCCAGGCTCCAAACCCCGTGAGCGATGAATCCGAAACGATCGGACAATAGTTACAGTCTCTTTGTATCACTTCTCGTCCATTAAAAATTGAAAAAAAAATTTCCCACCAGTTTAAATCGTCCAACAGATTAGGAGTGACTGCCTTATACCCTTTACGATTTAAAGTGGCACATAAATCAAAAATCCTACGGCTAAAGGTACGTCCGCCGCGGACAACTTGAGCACAAAAAGAAACAAGTCCACCGACTCTCTCTCTAGATCCTTTTTGCAAACTTTACCGTTTTCTTTTATAATTCTGATACTTCCTTTTAGCTTTATGATTTTCTCCTGAGGTAAAGACAATTACATATCCACCGAATTTATAAGAATTCCCCAAAACACAGTCGTTTGTGATGGTTGAGTTACTTTTGATAACGATATTTCAAACCCCAGGCTTTTTAACAAGTGTATTAGATTATCACGTTTGGATAAACAATCTAGTTCTGATTTCCCAATGACCAGAAAATCGTCCAGGTAATTTGTTACATTTTCAATACCAGATTGAGTTGCGGCATTAACAACAAAATTAAAAATCCTTGTAAAAATGTTTGGTGCACACTTTAAGCCAAAACAGAGTCTTTTGTCTTCAAAATAACAATCATTTTCCCCAAAATTCCAAGAAAAACCCTGAAATTTGGTATGGTCTGGATTAACATTAACTGAACGATAGGCGGATTTGATATCTACCACACTCATAAATTCTCCGCCTACAAGGTTTGATGCCGCATACTATCCATGAAATTGTTGATGCTAATGCCATCGGGCATTGAACAGTCTGTAATCGGACGTAATTTGCCATTACTCTTTATTACAGCCCCTAATGCGTGAACGCATTTAGGCTTTTCAACTGCGTAAGCTACTTTACCCTCCAATAATTCGTTAGTTAATATATCAGACATCTCTCCATACCAAGGATTCGCTAATATAGAATTGTAATTTGGAGTTTCATAGGAAGTATTTATGTCTGTATCAACAATGTTAAAGCCTTTTCTACCAAAACATTTATCAGTTATGTTTAAATCTGTGAGATTCAAAAACTCACATTGAAAATCGACACTTGGATTACCCGGGTTATCAACTCCCGCCTCAAACGAGGCCTCGCAGACTTCATTTTCCAGATTAACTGATACATAGCTATTTTCAAATTCAACGAATTTGTTATCAAAACCATCAACATTGTACAGTTTAACGAATTCATTACCAACCGATAAATTAGAATCATTTTGAGCGATTTCCAACGAATCCTCCTCCACCGGTGCGTAATCCTGAGTAACCGTTTCAGATTCAAAAGCGAGATCAAGATTGACGTCACTACCGTTAGCGGTCTGACCTCGATTATTAATAGATTCAAAACGATACAAAGTATCAATATCGTCAGCTTTGCGGTTACTCGTCGCTAGGCATAATTTTTGACCCTGTTTCTTCGCTGTACATGCGAAATAACCATGGTTATTTGAGGAACACCCAGAGCACTTGTAGTGATACTTATAGTTGGAGAAATGGCAGCCATTTTCCGACTTATTGTAAGCATTACAAGTGTGATTTATCGTAGATTTAGTACTTGAAACTTTACTTTTCGCATTTCTAGCACTGATAGTTCCGTCATAGGATAGATATTTCATTATCTCGCAAGCTTCTACTTTATCAAAAGCACTGATTCCAGACTTATTAGCACGGTTTTTAACAGATGAATCGTAGCGAATTAAAGTATCGCAGTGG
Source organism: Alentia gelatinosa (assembly GCA_950022655.1). Classification (NCBI taxonomy): domain Eukaryota; kingdom Metazoa; phylum Annelida; class Polychaeta; order Phyllodocida; family Polynoidae; genus Alentia; species Alentia gelatinosa. Next base: position 45,965,277 of record OX465579.1, on the reverse strand, counting down.
AAACTTTTGTCCTGGCTTTCTCGGCTATTAAAATTTGATGTTCTAAAAAACCTGAGACATCTTTTCCCTTTTCCAACAAAGATTTCATTAGTTTCAAATTTACCAGCGATAATGTTTCAAAGTTTAGAACTTTTTCATCCTTTTCTAAGTATTTCGAATTATCATATTTACCAACACGACGGCTTCGTTTTTCTCTACTCGGCGATTTTGAAGAGTCCGCTGAACGAGAACTATCACTTGAGTCTGACGAGGTTGAAGAACTTCTTGATTTCTTTTCCTTGCGAGTCCTCGAGCGAGTTCTTCTGGATTTTTCCTTCTTTATCGTACTTGAAGGAGCCGATACCATCTTCAAAATAGTAGAGATCGACGCCTCCAGAGTTTTCAGTCGTTCATCTGTGTTTTCATCCTTCTCGTCCATCTTTGATCTGGTGATGCCTGCATGGTCCGATGCCCTCGAGCAGCTCTCCTGTCGCCCATCCTCGCGAGTTGAAGGTGTCGCCACAGATTCTGCATTTTTAGAGGATAAATCCCCTAAAATACCTGTGAAAGTCTCCGCTGGAGAACTCTGTACACGCTTGCCCAACGAATTCTTTTGCGAATTCTCAATCTTTTTTCTTGTTCGACCGATGATTGGATAGAAACAAAGAATAATCTCAGCGAGATTAAAATACGTGTTACAGGTAAGACAACAGCGAACGGAATGACCGTTTGGGGGAACCTGGTTACCATGATACCCCCGGCTACCGCATCTATTACGCAATAACTACCTGGAAAACAACTATGACGTGGGTAGTGATACACCTGTAAAAACTGAGGTGAATTGAGTGGTTGATTTTCATTGGCTTAATTCATATTTATATAAACGAGGTTATATAGTTATATATATATATATATATATGTATATATGTGACTTTTATACTCGTTGTAAATCTTTACTTAATAAAGCATGTTATTTGTTAATAAATTAATCAAATAATTACCGCCTACTCCTGTGTCTCTCTTCTTTATTATGTAATAAGGTCAATGTTTCTGTATAGATATATAGGTATGTAGGCTAGTTATGTAGGCAGATCTGTATGTAGGAATGTGCAGTATGTATTCATGGTATGGTATAAGTAATAAGATGCCAGAGGCAATATTCAACTTTAATCTCTGGATGCGTGGTGTAATATGCTTCAAGAAAATGTCGTTTTACGTCATGTTCCATATAATGCCCCTAGGTATCCATCGTTCTAGGAAAGTTAGATAGATCAACAAGCATGCAAACCAACAGTCTCAATTACTGTGTGACTTGTATCGTGTGTAAATCATACAAACTGTTTCCATTGTGTAAAATGAAAATAAAGTGAAACATGTATGACCACTATGAGCCACAGAGGAATACAATATGAAACAGCGATGCTATGAACTGTATCTGACCATGCGATGCGCTGTGAGAGATTTCATTGTATATAACATCCGTCATATGTAGGAAACGTTAGTCAGTTAGCCAGATCCGATGCAAAAATTGTTGTAACACTAGTCAACCCAAGTATAATCTGCTGGGCGGAATTGAAAACAGACATCCTTTTGCCTTATTTTGTTCAGGATAAATAAAATGATCTAAAAAAAAACCCAAAAAAACCAGTCGGCTTTGCCACAATCGTAATTATCTTATTAAATGTATGTCAGAGTCTAATCACGTTAATCTAGCATTGTAGGTGTAATACAATTGATTTATACACAATTAATTAGAGTTAATTAGGCATGTATACATTACGCAATCATATTGGCGAAGCGTTTATCATGTCATAGGTTTACTTCTGTAGGATTGTCGAAAGACGCCAGTTATGGACATATGGTCTCTGATATATTCTAATTGTCAAATTCTCCTCCTTATTATTCTTCCATCAATTACCTGTAGAAACGTGTTTTTTTTTGTTTGAAATCCTCCAGTTAGATAAATGTTAGGGGACGTGGCAAGATTTCTCTTTTATTGATCTCTACCTTTCCCTCCCTTTTCAATGCAAGCCACTTTGTCCTTGGACTCAGATATTTGCTTAACGCATCAAATGAGTGGGCATTTTGTATGAAGTAGTATGTGGCTTAATCATGAACAATATTACAACAGATTCAGCCATATGATAGTGGCCATATCCGAAATAAAGATTGACGTTGTAGGCTTTGGCCCTTCTACTTACAAGGACTGAGATGATATTTTAGGTAAACGTCGAGTTACTTGTATCCGATTGGGAACACTGAGAATACTGACTCTCATTTTCTCCTCTGTCCCCAGGGAAGTAATTCGGTTAAAGGTGACTGGCCTATCATTTAATCATTTTCACATCATCTTCACTGGATCCTTTTATAATGCCTACAGGTAGCTGCACCTTTAACAGTCTTCTATATCAATTACGGCCACCCGCCCACGCGCCCTTTGGGCATGGGCCTTACGGTAAAGAGTTAGTGACGTCAGTGACAGCCAACCAGCGTCCCGCACTGCCTTCTGGTTTACGTGGCCGCCACTTGCAGCGCTGTTAACTGACGGTGGGAGGCGATCCTCTGCAGAGAGCTCACAACCTTCTCTGAGTTGCTCCTTGACAGTCACCCTCATCAGGATGCAGTCCCCCGTGGAGTTGCTCAGCTACTCAGCGCTTTTGGTGCTCGCCGCGCTTGTGGACTTGTCGCTCCAGGCCGCAATCAAAGGTAATACACCTCCTTTCATACACCACCTACGCTACTGATTTTGTTGTGCGTATGAGATATCGATACCCGACCTACAGTCAGCATAATGGAAAATAACTAGTCCTGAAAACATGGTCATGATAAGATACAGTTTTCCTGTAAATTTTCAGTAATATATGTTTGACGTTAAACTGAAAAATAATGGTTCCGAGTGTTTTTACATAAGATGAAATATCGAGTTAACAGAAGTTGTGGGCCAAACATAACCAGATAAGCCTGCATGTAATTGACTGAGTTAACGACACGCAGTGACTTCTACATCCTAATATCTCAACACGTCCACAAAAACCAATATGTACACCGACATGGAAGAAGGTCTTATCTATAAGTAGTATGAGATCAATGCTACTGTGGTATTTGCTCACGGCTCTGAGTGCGTCAAAACTGACGCCTGGTACAAACCTCTGTTTTCAGACTACTCACGACGGTAAAATCTGTCACTGTCATTTAAGCAGGTCTACTTAAACATCTGTAGGGCAATACGACATGGATATCAGCACACTGTGTCAATTTAGGTTGAGAGAATCATGATTCTTGTTAATCGTGTCTATGTTTAACAGTGACGTGGCTTGAATACCGTAATCATAGACAATAAAGAAAGAAAATCTATGTTTCTGGTTTATGTAATTCTTGTTTGGATTATAGTGCTTTCATGTGGATCCGGTGGGCGAATACATTTCGAAAAATATGTATCTTGTTACATTGGTTGACGTATATGATAAAAATATAATAGTACTGGAAGACAGAAGGGGCAGTTGTCTATTGGAAGTACTAGGGAAGTTAGCCTCTCTCCTGGCAAAACATCTATAGACCTTTATATATAAACAGCTTTGAGAAGCAAGTCTTAATAATCCCAACGCACGTTTCTCTGTACCATACTGTAGGTCTCTGAAATCTCATTTCCTGAGGTACACTCTAACACGAATCCCTGTTTGGTGTCGAGGCATCTGAAACGTAGAGATAATATAACGTATCATTAAGAGGATTGCCATGTCGTTCCGAGATCTTCATCCAGGGACACCGTTTGCCAAGGGATAGGATGATACAGATATCTTGTGGTGTCACACCTGACCCGCACGTATCCGCCACTCGTTTCTATTCCAGAGTAGGAGGGCATCGATCATCTTTCCGTGTGCGGATCTATTATTCTACCTACTATTATTTGCCATACCAGAAAATAGAAGTGGTTATAACTTCAAATCAAATCAAGACACTAGACAATTTTCTCAAATATAATTTTCCTACAAGGTCCACTTTCATTTGTAAATATCAGATATAAGGATTATCCTGATAAACCGGGACGAACACTGGTAAACCTTGGAAATTGAAAAGTGGGCTATATTTATACTTTCGTATTGAATTTTTAGGTAATGATATGAATAGTAACATTTTCTTTCCTCCTTTATTAAACTCCTTCGTATGCCATGAAATAAAGAGATGAGTACGTTGGTAGACTCGAGAGATGGAAGACTGAAATATTACAGAACTCATAACGGCCCCTCATTTAGTGGCACTGTTGTGTAAGGAGCTTAGATAGCTTAGGCTTAAGAACCATGCCACACCTGATCACTGTCTGGTGCAAAAATAAGAGTTGCCAGTTGAATGCACTTGATGTCCAAGCGCTCACAACCTCCTTGCAGCTCCCACATATGGCCATTGGTATTGCATCACAGTTATAATATTGATTTGTTAATGTTCGACAGGTAAAAATGCAACTTTATATTTTCTGATCAGGACGCTTATTTGAACTACGAACTGTCCCTATTAACGGAATAAACAATAAATTGCCAAAGTCAAATGAACTGTTAAAATACTGCTAATACCCTCTTGAGAATCATCGATAGTCACAGAAATATTGCTGAATACTCTGCCTGCGTCAGTTGGATTCGAAAAAATTCGACACAGATGCATTCGTCTTCTCTTGTTCACTTAACTGCTCATTGTTCATTTACAGGGAAGAACGTCCGTATTGTTGTATTGATTGTAAATTGTTCGCTCACCCATCTTTTGTTTGAATTTAGTCATAAAGTTAAGATAATTAGTAACACCACTGAGGCATTGGCATGTATTTTGTCAAAGGGTCGTTCCATTGTAATTCAAGGCAAAGAAAAGGGTCATTTCTAACCTTCATTCTGACCAATCGTTACTGCATACTGCGACTATGGAAGACAATGACAGTTCGAGCAGAAGACATTCAGACACAGTGTAAAAAAAGATTAGAAACAGAGCTTTAATGCAACGTCGCATATTCCTCCGAATGAATGCACAATATTACCATGATTTCGATCTAAATTGCCGTATTCTCCGCGTAGTTGACGCAAAGTAAAACTCAGAGTAATAGCCAGCTGTATTTCGTAGCTTCAACTATAATACGTTAGCTCTGATCAGGTTAAATCCGTGGCAGCCTTGACTCTTTGCTTGTTCCCGCCTGTGGAGTACTTTGTATATTCTACCGTGCCTTCTAACGGATACCTGGGGAACCAGCGTACCTTAACCAATACAGGGAAATGTCTGTTACTCTCCTGCCAGACCTTTTGTACTGATTGGAATGTGTATTATTTCATAGCCTGGAAGCCTGGCCTATGTACTCACTCACATTATAGGCCAGGTAACGTCAGCCATTCTTGGTGCACTATGGGTAACGCCTCCACTTTTTTGCACTCTCCTAGCAGAGATCCTATACTCTACTTCAGCAAAAAAGATGTGCTTGAAGAATGCCACCATGGCAGACTAAGACTGGCCTCAGTTCCTGGAGGCCTGTCTTCCTTACAGTCAGTAAAACAGGATTGCTGTTAAACATTCAGCAGCAGTATTTCCTCAGAATGAATACACAATATTACCATGATTTCGATCTAAATTGCCGTATTCTCCGCGTAGTTGACGCAAAGTAAAACTCCGAGCAATAGCCAGGTGTATTTCGTAGCTTCAACTATAATACGTTAGCTCTGATCAGGTTAAATCCGTGGCAGCCTTGACTCTTTGCTTGTTCCCGCCTGTGGAGTACTTTGTATATTCTACCGTGCCTTCTAACGGATACCTGGGGAACCAGCGTACCTTAACCAATACAGGGAAATGTCTGTTACTCTCCTGCCAGACCTTTTGTACTGATTGGAATGTGTATTATTTCATAGCCTGGAAGCCTGGCCTATGTACTCACTCACATTATAGGCCAGGTAACGTCAGCCATTCTTGGTGCACTAAGAAATTATGTATTTGGGCCATATTTATTTGAGCGAGAATTAAGTGTCAAGAATGTTTCAATAAACCTAGAGAATTGATTTAATAGTTGTTCTCAAGTGTCATGAACAGGAATACTGATCAAGTCTCAAAAATCTATATGTGTAACCCTTTCACCGCCGCATGATGCCTCTAGGCATTCCCGTGTGAACCACTGCATGATGCCTGGAGGCATTCTCATGGCTACCGCTGCATGATGCCTACAGGCATTCCCGTGTGAACCACCGCATGATGCCTTGAGGCATCATAAACTCGGATTTTTTTAAAATTCATTTTTCAGTTGATTTAAGCACAAAAGGGTTAAGAAAATTTCAACATGTAACTAAAACAGTTTTAAAACAATGTATTTGTGTGTTTTGAGTCTATATAGTGCCAAGGAGATTTGCGAGTAGAACTCAGAGAAAACCAAAATAATTCACAGATTGAGTCAGGCCTATAGACAAGTTGGGCCGGCGTTTCAGGGGTACATCTGGTAGAAGCCTGCAGCTGTAATACATAGGAGCGCGGCAGGGGGCGCGGCAGTACATTTCCCGATTCGTTTTAGGTGTGCGGTGGTTAAATGGTTAAACAAATGGCAACTGATTACTTAATTAATAAAACTAATTTCTGGTATTAAAACCAGTGTATACATCCCAATGCATTAAAAATGTCTCTGAATCAAGTCCTATATGGGTCTGAGTATGACAGGTTCTTTAACCTGGTCAGTAGATGAAGGTAAGGAGTGTGTGTGTGGGAGTGGGGGAGAGGTGCTAATATGGAGTGACTGGGTTGAGATGAGCTATTGGGACCTCACTAAAGACGCATGATGCCTGGAGGCAAGTCTATGGTCTATGCTCAAGTCTCAGGCGCAAGGCTTCGTGACAGGATTGAAGGGAGTAAAACTGTCATGTCTGAACAAAGAGGGTCTGAATAAGGTGTATTTAGATCTGTCCCATCATTTCTGACACACTGAATACAGTGTATTTAGGTCTGTCCCACCAAATTTGAAAATGTAGATACCGCATTTAGTCAATATTATCATCTAGTAGTTTCCTTTTTCTAGTAGCAGATTCCAGTATTCATAACTAGGAGTTTATCATTTAATGAAAGGATTGACATAGTGAATCCTTTTGTCTTCATATAAAAAGGTCGATTTTTAGGAACCAAGTCAGTATTGGGGCAGGGCATATGGTAAGGCTGGATACTGGACACCTGACTATTTTACCTGGCCTTTATAGTTGGAGCATGGATAGTGAAGGGATAGATTCTTTGCAGTAAGCTGAAACCCTGTGTGACCATTCTAACCTCTAGATGATGTTTATGAGCGTGTTTTCCTGCACTCAACAAGGAGAATACGGACACACAGATTGAAATAATGGTAATGTTGTATTTATTACTCACCTTTTGACTAATTATTAGGGAAAAAATCTTGTAAATGATTAGAAATTCGACACAATTTATTAAGCTATGAATACTTCCTATTAAGTAGTTCCGCTGTTAGAGCCGACATAGAACAAAAATATTTGGTTTGAGGTGCACACAGCAGATACCATGCAGGTTCTAACCCCACCAACCCCATGTCAATTGTCATAGCTCAGCACAGACAAGGGTTTGTGGCCAATCTATCTATAGATGGGCTATTAGCGAGACCCAAATCGTTGCATTTGGGGAAGCATGAGAGTAATTGTTGGATGATTGGGTCCCATATTAGCGGTAATTGGCAGAAACCCAAAAGCAATCCTTGAACATAATTATGGGAGGTATTGTGAGAATAATAGATTCAACTCGTTCTTTCTATTGATAAACATCCTATTTGAAATCACAGACAGTAGTTGGAATTTGACACAGTAGTTGCCGCACTCGACAGTAAATTGCCATTTGAAACTGGGATTTTGTAAGCTTAAGATTCGGTTACCACACTAGGGAGGTTGTCGTTAGAAGAGAGGTCATTCTTAATGATAAACAAGGGACGTGGTCAGATTGTAGATTCAGTTTCCCTTTATTTAGCTGCAAGACACCGTGTTCCTTTTTTCGAAATGAAATACTTCCCGCTGCTAGGGGTGAGATATTAATCATGTTTGCACCTAGGGCTGTAGTGTACTACCGCAAGCATGTAAGTAATTAATATGGCGTATTTTGATGATTTTGATGATTTTCTTAAATATGGCGTTTCGCATACGGCGTCGGGCCGTATTTCAAGAATGAAAGACCACGAACATCTATCGCTTTGGGCTTAGTAACCATGTTTCCTAATATTATTCTAATTTCCAATGAACCACTGTACACATGTACCATCATTCACTGCTATACCAACCAACCCCCGAGCAGGATCGTAAATATTTTCTCTTGTCTCAATTCTAAGTATTTTCCCCTGATTATGGGAAAGAAGTTCATTTCGTGCGATGCATGCCTTTTGTGTCATCCTCCCAGAGGTGGCCAATTCTGTAAATACGTGGCAGAGGCTGCTGAAGCATGTAAAGTGAGTGATATTGAGGCGAATCCCGAGAGCTGCCGCAAAAGCATTGAAATGGAGAAGATAGCGTTCAACTCAAAAACCTACCTGAGCAAAGTGGAAGAGGTGGATCTGGTAGAAGCTGCCACTGACGACCCTGCTGTCGCTCCATCTGTCTCTGATGCGAGTACCAGGCTTTTACAAGTCCTTCTACAGGCAAGTTCCAGGCGGCTACAGCAGATCGACCGTTTGGTTTCAAAAGTGGACGCCATGGGAGTCACCCCTCCGGTGCATCCAGTCTCCTCGTCGACTGCTCCGGTTGGTGGATCGGTCGCTGCAGCATCGATGAACATGGTTCCTCAAGGTAATCCAAATCGAGATGACTTGTTTTTTATAAGATTTTATTAGGGTCTTCGTTGAACTCCAGGCTCGGCTTTTGTCGTTCTGCCGCCTGGTCCCTCTGACATACAATGAACAAATCTCTTTTCAGTAGTTGTACAGGCTAGTACTTGTGTAAAACTTGTTTACAATTTCACTTTTCTACTACCTTTTTTGTCGTGGATCAGTGTAATGAGATGAGATGATATGAAGTAGAAATCACTTGTCGGGATTACAGTTCTCAAAGTTAATACTAACAGTTCAATTCTTTCTCCATGATATAGTGGAGCATTAGTACAATGTTTCCACCATATATATAATATTTCTCAAACACATTATATATCCGCCTTCGGAACTAAGCGGGCACATTCTTAGTTATATTGGTATATAAGCAACCTGTGCACAAATGATAAAATGTATATTACATATAAATTTACTAAGTAAACAACTCGGCCAACTGAAGGAGATCACACAAGGCAAGTACCCTGGTAAAAACAAGCTAGGGGAGCTGCTGCAGCAAGTACGAGAGATAATCAGAAAAGAAACCAAAGAAGACACTGAAGACGAAAGTGTTAGCGAAATAGGTGAGAAATCGGAAACGGATTCAGAACAAAAAAAAGAAAGTGACTCAGACGTGGAGGAAGAAAAGAACGAGGAACCACCACAGGCTGTAGAGGACTAGACGAGGTAATACGATATTTACACCCAACCGCAAACGACAAACTGAACTGACCCACATACAATTACCTTATATAACACAAGTGGATTGACCCACTACCACAGTAGGAACGAGTAAACATGTATGTAAACCTGTATGTCAAAACATATCGCTGAAATACATTCAATCAGCCTTCTTGTATCACTTATACTTCCAGGAATGCCGCCCAGACATATCATAATAGCCGACTCAAGAGGGAAAGGACTGTACTCCAAATTGAGAGACAAAGCCGACGACCTACAAATTACAGTCCATGTGTTCAGTGGAAGAAAAATCGAAGAACTAATCGTAATATGTGATACATATGTTGAAATGAACCCAAATGACATATACTATATTATAGGTGGCGCCTGTAATGTTACCAAAAAAAGAGGGAAAAAAATCACCTACGACTGGGACTCAGCTGAACAAATGACAAATAGTATATGGGTACTAATTGAGACGGGAGTAAACTGGTTAAGAGAAAACCATACAAATGTAAAAGTGATAATCTGCCCTATGATAGGGACCTGTCTGTCTAGAGTGACGAAAGTAAACCATGGCGAAAAACAAAATTGGGTAAATACAGGGATAGAATCATTAAACAACGAATTATAAACATGAATGTTAAAAACCACCCGGAATACACAATCCCGTGGATTCAAAAAAGAAAGAGAAATAAGTACATACACTCATACACCCTACTGGGTAGATGTGGGATCCACCCAACCCCCTTGCTCCTACTTCACTGGGCAACGGATTTGATAAAAGCTTTAAAAAAAAACCACACCTAAAATACCCTGATAAGTTGAAAACTATGAGGTCTTCAGGTTGGGTCGCTGAAACAACGTGAATAACCTGATAGTTCGTAAACACTATCCTAGTAGAAAATTACTAAACTACTTAGGTAAAACGTTATGCCTCACACTGGGTCGCTGAAACAGTCTGACAAAATAACGGATTACCCCAAGCCATTAGGCCAAGGTAGTTAATACATACCCTAACCCCCCCCCCCCCCTCATTGGGCGGACATGCAAACCTACCTATCCATTACGGCCTTGCTTCGGATAGGAGGAGGAATACTGATGAGCAACGGCCTCAGATGCCGAAGTTGCTCACAGAAAGGCCCTAGGGCCAGGTTTAATACCAATAGCACCTTAAGTGCTGATACTTCGTTTAATGCGAAGCAAAAACTAGAAACTAAGAGAAAGCCTACGTATACCGTATATATAGAAGTGAACCCTTTACATGATTTACAGAGGAAAATGAGTATTGTATTGTATTGTTACCAACATATCACGCATTGTTGTATACATATGTCTACGAATAAGTCACCGTTGTTACTAACATACACAAAGGATATGAAAAAAAACGAATGACTGAAAAGGTGATACGGGTATTGGGGGACCTACAAGATGCAAGAGGGTTAACTATAATACATGCAAACATATGGAGTTTTAAAGCTAAGTACGAGCGACTCAGACTAGCGTTAGTTGATAGCAAAGTAGACCTAATTACAATATCCGAGAGCTGGATGAGGGAGGAAGATACAGAGGACTCATACCAAATAGAAAACTATAGGAATATAAGACTTGACAGAAAATGGAAGGAAAACCAGACTGACCGGGAACCAAAAAAAGGGGGAGGATTAATGACCCTGATAAATGAAAACCTAAAATATGATGCACATAAATTAAAAAAATACAACACAAGCACAAGACATATAGAACTACAATCAATCTTCTTTGAACAAGAAAATAGCAAATTATTTATACTAATCAATGTATATCGCCCCCAAAGGGAGACAAGAGAATATTCATCGACACTGTCTCTGAAATAATGATGGACCTCACCCAAAACTACAACTACGAAATCTACCTAATGGGTGACATGAACATAGATGTAAAACAAAATAATGATGTATATGTTCAAGAACTTATAAATGGTATAACCGAAATGGGATTAAAACAACTAATAAACAACACTACGAGATTTGATATACGCAACAAAACCAGCTCAATAATAGACCTAATCTTTACAAACTCAAATTTTATAAACAAATCAGGTACACTAGATAATAACATAAGCGACCACCAAATAATCTTCTTAAACCGCAAAAAAAGCCCGGATATACTAAAAGAACATGCATTCATTGGCAGAACTTATAGAAAGCATACAAAGAAAAAACTAGAAATCCACACTAAAAACTTGGACTGGGAAGAATATACAAACCTTAAAAACACAGCACAGAAATGGGACTGGCTCGTAAAAAAACTAGAGGCCTACCTGGACAAACAATGCCCCAAGAAAAAAATCAAAACAAAATAAAAAAACGAACCCTGGATGAATGGAGAACTTGCACACCAAATTAAAGACAAAAGTAAATTATTAACAAAAGCAAAAAAAACCAACAACATAGAAGACTGGAACAAAGCAAGATCGGCGAGAAACCAATCAAATAGACAAATAAAGGAAGCCAGACAACAATATGTATTAAGCCAATTAGAACGACATACCTCAGAACCAAAGAAATTTTGGAAACATATCAATGAGATCTTACCCGGAACAAATACATCTAGAATAAAAAGAGATATAAACTTACAAAATCAATGTGGTGAAAACATAATAAACCAAGATATCCCAAACCACATAAATTCGTATTTTACCGAAATAGGTACAAACTTGTCCAAGTTCAACTACACACCCTGGAGACCTTATGGGGAAAAAAGTGAAAAGGAGATGGAGGATATCAGTACTAACGAGACCGAAGTTAAAAAACTATTAAATGAGTCTAACATAAATAAACCATCGGGAATTGAACACATAAAAACAGAGGTACTAAAAGATTATCTACTAATTTGTCTTAAACAATTTATGGACTTCTGCAATGAAATTTTTAATACAGGGGAAATTCCAAATTCCTGGAAAGCGGCGGTTGTAACACCCATTTTTAAGAGTGGAGACCAAAAGAGTGTAAACAACTATAGACCGATATCAGTGATCCAATTTCAAAGTAAGGCAATGGAAAAAATAATGAACACCAGAGTGATGTCATACCTCGATGTAAACACTATTTTAAGAAAGAAACAAGCTGGATTTAGAAAGGGATGCTCAACTACTGCTACTGTTGCGGAATTTACTGATGATGTTAAAAGAGAAATAAATATTGGCAATGTCACTGCAACAGTATTTATAGACTTGTGCAAAGCGTTCGACACCGTAGACCACCTCATTCTGGACAAAAAACTAGATTTTTATGGAATTAGGGGTAGAAATAGACAAATTTTTAGAAACTATTTAGAAAAAAGGACTCAAAAAACAAATACAAATAACTTACTTTCGGACGAGCATGGGGTGGTCTGTGGTGTCCCCCAGGGGTCAAACCTGGGACCCACGCTATTTTTAACGTATATAAATGATGTAATACAATGTATACCAGGTATAAATATGCGATTATACGCAGACGATACTATTATTTATGTACATGGTAATAACAGTTATGATATGCAGAATAGATTACAAGGCGCCCTTGATACATTTGATTTATGGTGTGAGCAAAACCGATTGGTTATAAACATAGAAAAGACAAAATTAATGATTTTAGGTACCCCCCAACGATGTAAAAAACTAACTCCATTATCACTAATAATAAAAGCAAAAAAACTACAGAAAGTAGCCTCATATAAGTATTTAGGAATACACCTAGACTCAGCCTTAAATTATAATCTTCACTTAAACCAGATGTTACGTAGGATATCTTTTCCAATCTACCAATTAAAAAAATTGAGACCTTTTTTAAATCAAAAAGCAGCCATTGACGTATTTAAAACAACAATTGTTCCTTACTTCAACTACGGGGATGTCCTCTTCATGCAGGCCTCTAAACAACTTCTATCTAAACTACAAATTAGTCAAAACAAAGCTTTGAGGATTTGTTTAAAAGCAAGCAGTAGGAAGAGTGTTATATTGATTCACAGACAACTAAAAATTCCCCTACTACAGGACCGAAGAATTGCTCACCTAATTACATGTACCAACGGGCGCAAAAGGATGAGAACCTTGATAAACGAGTTCTGCCCACAAGGCAGCACATGGGGAAAACTTTGAAAGTATTTACTCCAAATTGTACGGCATACCAAAAATCTGTAGAATATTATGGTGGCATACACTGGAATACTTTACCAGCCGTAGTCCGCTCAACTCCCACATTAAAATTGTTTAAGTCCCTAACAAAGAGGACCCTACTAGACTCTATTGCTTAAACGATGCTATGTGGACTGATTGTATTATTGGATTCTATGATCGTATTATGTAGTCTGCCTCTAAAAATTCCCGAATCACGAAAGTAGAAATAATATGTATGCGTATGAGCTATCGTGTGTGTATAAAATATGTTAGATTGAGTAAGCTATCTTTATACTCTCCCCACATTGTAATGAGCTATAACGGATACATAGGCTATATAGTCACAACTCAGGTTCAACGAGTAGCCAATGAAAACCAGCCTTCGGCTGATGGCTACTCCTTTATTGGAAACATAACTCTACATGTAACACATCATACCAAATTGTAAACCAAGGATCTGCTGCAATAAAGATTGATAAAAAAAAATTAATTAATTCATAAATTCACTAATCAATTACACCAGACTTTGTTATTTGTTCCTAAACAACATCCCGTCGTAGTTTAAATCCATTCTCCAGGCTGCGACTGCTTTCGTTCACCAAGGGGGTAGCGAGAGTGCATCTTTGTCCTCTTGTTAATCAATATTTATTTACCAAGCAATGTGAAAATGACTAAGTACGCGTGTACATTCGCACTTAGGTGCAGATTCCAGCCCAATAATTATGAGAACAATAAACAGGATTAAAATATGTCTGACCATATTTATGTTTTGCATGGTCTACAGTTGTAATCCAAAAGACCATCCAGGATTTACCAGTAATGTGGTGCTATGGTCATACCATACATAACACTTACAAGAAATGTTCGGTCTAATGCAAAACGACATGTCTATCCATTATTTCATTTTACGAGAATTCCAAATTTGTCAATGCGGTCCATTATTATCATTACAAAAGCCACGTCTCATTTTCACGGCATTGGTTTCAAATAATTCTGCTATTACAGTCACAAAAATAGTTGTTTTTGTCATCCATTTTCCATAGACCCCCCCCCCCCCCTCCAACAGAAATGTTTTACTCTGATGCCTGAATGTTGATAGCAAAGCTACTTTAAAGCAGTTACATCGTTCACCTCTCTTTCTAGACTAATCTTCATTCGTTATCTCGTGTCATAGAAGCACCTTTTTCGCAAACAGCACTACTATAGTTACAAAGTGGAATCCAGCCTGTATCCAGGGTGTATCAGAGAGATATGTTAAAATCTACTTCTGTCCACACTGTTTGAGATTGAACCAGCAGATACACAGGAAGTCTTCTTCTTTATGGCTTGGCTCACACACTACACATGGGAATAAAGGTGATTCTTGACATGGAGGACACCTATTATCCTCATCAAATCACATCTCCCAAGAGGCAAGGTTTTACTGCCCATTGCACTCAGTAACACCGGAACTAGTCTCATGGTCTCTTGACTGGTCAACCCTAACCAGCCAAGTAGACCTTCAGGTTCTGGTCAATGCTTATTCAAGACATCAAACGGTGTTAACCGGGGGACGGTCCCTAACGCCAGTCTTGGAATCTCCTGGGGAAAGTAATGACCTGAGCTATTGGCAGAGAAAAGTAGTGCTTTTAGCTATTGCCTGAGAATGGAAGTAATCTCGGCTACTGCCACAGACAAGCAGTCATCTCTACTAGTGCCTGATAAAAGTAGTGGTCTAAGCTTTTACTTGAGAAAAGTTGTGTAACAGAGCTCAGTCAGTCAGTTTCTGACAAGGCTTTCTCGGGTTAGCTAGAGAAATTGTTCCCTGCTACAAAAAACATTGTAGTTGCCCCTCTGGACAATAGTTTTACCATTAGGGTTTTCATAATACAACACTCGTCTTTTATGCTGGTACCGTAAGATTACATACTTGTTGATTCGATGTATGTAATTATATAGAACGTCCTGACCATGCTGTACAATTTTAGGAACGAGATGATGATTTACGGTTTGTACGGACCGAGGCATTTATGCCGAGTTCCGTACAAACGGTAAATCATTATCTAGTGAATTGTACAAGCATGGTTGGACGTTATATTTTTACTATATATACCCGAAATTAAAAAAAAAATCAATTTCATTTGGCTTAACAACCAATTTTTTAATAAACGTGTATGGCAAGGTGGTCCATATTTTAGTGTACGGACCGGCGGTCCGTACAGTATTTTTACGTCATCTGCCGAAACGGTTCGTATAAACAGTATATACGGCATGGGTATATAGTAAAGCTACTTATAGTGGTCATTCTCAAGTAAGCGTTATTTTATAGACTCTAAAGGAGATACAACAATATTATTTGATTGTCTTCATATCAGATGGAAAATTTATATTGCCTTTTTGTCATTAGGCAGAATCATTGATTGGGAAAAGAACCATCTGTTTTTACTTGGATGTAGCTGTTTTCAAGAATGCGTGAATTTCTTGAAGTTTATAGACAAAGGATCTTGGTCTAGATTAAAATCTTTGATAATTTGATAAACAACAGTGACCTTAACCATTCCCAATTCAATATTTCCTCTGTCCTGAAAATGGATGTAAGACAACCAATCAGCTCTATCTCAGATGGGAATGGTCACTTGATGCCTTTCAGAGAAGCTATCCTTAAGAGCAAAATGAGACATGCTCTTTAGCATTTTAGATCTAAGTACATATATATGCTTGTATCACGATGCCGGGATACAGACACCCCATTAGTAAATCAAGGAGACGTCCCTAATCTTAAGCTTGTCGTGAAACCTGGAGACTACAACTGCGAACCAATGTTGCTGCTTTGATTCACCTCAAAATGGACTCATGTCACTTTGTCTTTAAACAGCGTAAAGAACATTCCTAATTCATTCTTTTTTGGAAGAAACCCCTGCTGAACGCTTGGGGAGCTGCTCGAGCTCAAACCCTGTGATCTTTCCAGCATTGAGAAGTTCGCTGTGGGAGCGCCTCACGCCCACGCCTGAGGTCTCCTGCCAAGGAAACCTGCCATGGCGCGAGGTGGCGCTATGTCACGTGGCCCGTGTCAGGATCTACGGCTTCCTTATCTCGTACACCGGAGAGTTTTATGTGGCAGGGGAAAACAATGTAGTGCCTTGATACGACATGCACAGCTCAGGTACCACTACAGGACCAACTCGTTCTGGGATATTATCTAATTGCCACCGGTTACATAACTGTGATTTGTAAATGCAACAGTATATTGATTGCAATTAGGACTACATGTATATGCGATTCAGGTAACACGTGTTGACCTAATCATGTCATATCATGTTGAAGTAGATATACACAACATCACCACGATTTCGATCTGAGTGGCCGTATTCTCCGCGTAGTTGACCCGAAGTAAAACTCCGAACGATAGCGAGGAGTATTACATAGTGTCAACTACAAGGAGAATACGGCCACTCAGATCGAAATCATGGTAATATTGTATTTATTACCCTTACCTGACATTCGTACAGTCTATCCTCATACAATAAATACGTTGTTGAATATTGAATTCTCTAAAACGTGAGTTTGGCTTAAAAGAGGAGCAATTTCAAACAGCGATATCATTACGCCCACAGGTGTACACAAGAACCTTTTCAATTTTCATCATGTATGTCCATCATGTATTATATATTATTGTCACCTTCAGTCAAAAGACTATCTGTTTGTCAGTAAATATGAGATATTACTGACCCTTTAAGCAGCAACTGACCCTTTAACCACCTGCTTTACGGTATCATACATGACTGCACATATTGTCTTTCCTTCTCAGTGGCGTAATTCAAGGCTGGTTGTTTATAACGGAAGGCTGGTCACTTTATCGAGCGTTAACAAAATCGGAAATCGAGAGGAAAATCGAAATCCACGATATAGCTCACAGCAGCGAAACGTGGATTCTGTCCAATGGCGAGTTTGATAGGTACATCATACTCTCTGCTGGCCTTTTGAGACTCCAGGTCAGGACTGCTTATTTCTTTATCGTTACTCCGTCTTATAGAGGGCTGCCCCCATGCCACCTCTAATGCTGGAGCATCACTTGTGAGAGGGAAGAGTACTCAGAATCATCTTTCTTACAAGCCGAAATAAAAACGAATGTTTTAAAGAATTATTACAAGGGTCCATTTATATATGAAAGAAATACTAATCTGCCATTTCTTATCACAATCACTCTAATTCCTTTAACATTTCATCTATCCTTGTCGTGACCGAGATTAAACCTCGAGTGAATTCATTTAGTGTAAAATCGACTCTACGTAATGACTAACGCCTAGAATCTAGTTGGGCCTAAAAAGGATTCCCCATTGTGTGTCTTGTTCTATATTTGTCTCGTCCATCTGTATATATTTCACTTCTAACAACTGTTCGTATGAAGTACGGTAGATCATATCAGTAGGTATTAGTACACATACTCTTTGGATTTTCGAAATAAACTTCTTGATCCAAAAAAAGACAACAAGAAAGGCGAAGATAGTAGTATGGAAACATTTATCTATTTAAGAAATATTATCTCCTAGGCAATTGACCTAGAATTAGTCAGTCACAAATGCCAAAGGCAAATGTGAGGGCGATCATTGTAGAGGTATTGTCTGGTATGTGGGCCCTCAGTGATGTTACAGAGGACCAGGTGCCGTGATGTTGGAGAACAGCATCTGGGGCTCTGTAGAAAACTGCTTGTTACCCCCCCCCCCCCCCCGCCTACCTGAGGGAGTGAAGAGAGACACTTGGGGCGTGGGGGACACCCCTCAGTGCGAGGACGGCCCGGATGAAAGCCATGAGAGCTTGAGCATCAGCGGGCATCCTGAGGTGTTCAGGAAGGTGTAGGCCTCGGATGGTGCTGGCTGGGCCCAGATGTATGCCACCCAGGCTGTGGCAGGGCAGGTGGGCGAGCCTGGAAGAGCTGGGGCTGCGAGTGGGAAGGGGTGGGTATGGCTCCAATGACTTCAGTGGGTGCTGCTTCTTGGTCTTCTCATTGCAAATCATGTGGGTGTAAAATGGATGTAAACATGTTTACACTCTCTTCAAGTTCGAGATCAGGTATATCAATAACACCATTAGTGTTATTTGCAATATCAACGGAACCAATACTCGCTTCATCAAAGTAATTGGTAGAGATATCAACATTTCTTTCAGAATCACAAATTGTTTTGACCTTTTTCCCCATATCAACTATACCCGAGTTAATGGGGCATTCTACCGGAGAGAACAAATTATTGGTGTCACTGTCTGGACTTCTGTCATCATTTCTGACCATTAGCTTATTTTCTAGAACCACAGCTGTAGGCCCATGACTATTCGAGTTGCAAGAACTGCAAGCGTAACGATATTTACAAGCAATAAAAGTACAACCCCCATCCGCTTTGTTGAATGCATGACAGCTATTGACAGTATTAACATGACTGCGCTTGGATGGACTTGTTTTTGCATTTTGGGCACTTAAAGTGCCGTCATAAAAAAGGAATTTTATGATATCACTTGGATCTATTATCTCAATAGCTGACAAACCTTTTTTGCTAGCCCTTGTCTTAACAGATATGTCATACTAGATCAATGCTTCAGATTGAAAAACCTTAGTTTTAGCCTTTTAGGCGAGTAGAAACATATAATCTATAAGGCCTGTCAAGTTGTTCATAAAGTTTGCGTAGGAATTTCAAATTGACAAGTGACAAACTCTCATAAGATGTAACTTTCTCGTCTTTGTCCACAAAGTGATAGTGATCATATTTGCCCCTGCTCTTGTGTCCTGACTTACTGCGTGATCTCGAAGCACTGGCCGAATCAACGGATGAACCAGATGAACTATGGGTGTCTCTGACAGCAGGTTTCTTGGACTTGACACTGTCTTTGCGGCTCTCGCGGTGAGATGTTGACAGCATCTGCAATATTGTTGACAATGATGTCTCTAAGCCATTCAGTCGATCGTCCACTTTTGACGGGGTATAATCTGATTGACATCCTTCATTACGCTGCTGGGTAACGATCCTGGGTGAAGCACATCCTCCTTGACATCCTCCAGTCATCAACGGAAGGCAGGGTCTCGATGTAGTGTGGGCCATCTTCGGTGTTTTATCAGAACAATACTACCAATAAACGTACACAGACTTAAAATTCTCAATGTTGTATCTATTATCATCCAGCATCATCAAATTGAATGGTTCTCTTTATTACTATATACCTATGGCCGAACATGTATGAAATACTGCCCGCTGCTAGGGGTGTAGTATAAATAATTTTCACGCCCGCTGTGACAGCGGGCCAAAGTGAATTGCAGTAATCTTTGTATAGCCAATAAAAGGGTGTTTTAAACGATTAGGAGGTGTATAGTAATAAGAAAACGTGGTGACTGAGCCTGTACGGATGGCCGTTCTCGGTCATTTGATGAAAAGATATGTCCCGACGCCACAGGTGGAGGGACATATTTTATTATTGAATGACCTCAAACAGTCATCTGTACGGGCTCAGTAAGGGAGCGTACAATAATTATGGCCCAGGGGGGGCACAGTTTTAAGGGGGGGGGGGCCAACTTTCTTTTGGGTATTCCCAGGGGGGGGGGGCAACTTTTTTTGGGTATTTCCATGGGGGGGGGGGGGGGCAAAATTTTCCACTAACTCTGTCGTGGGGTCAACGTTTTCAGCTAATCATGGAGGCAAACTCCCATATTTGTGGCAATGACAAAAATTGATGTTATGAAATGCATTCATATCATATCACAAGAAATCAGCTTAGTTGTACAACTATAATAATGATTAATGCACAAGGTAACTAGAATTCTCTCACTCCCTGGAGTTCAGTTTCTATGGTCACAGTCCTGTTCGCCAATTCGAGATGGGTGTCCACCCTCCCTCAGTCTGACAGACTTATGTGGGGGAAGACAACAATGGACGAACACTAACATTTGTCCCAGAATCAATGCAGTCTCACAAGATCATTAGTATTTTCTTCAACATTGATGAATTAAGAGCATTTACTACAACATCAAGTACTACAAAATGCCCCTGTTGCTGCTTATTTCAATAAGATTACCATATTTATGGAAGAGCATTGAGTACTTAAAGGGGTTCTGCATGCAAGAAAATGGGACTTCCTTCTGAGGGCCACACCATAGATTGATCCACTCATTCCAAAGATCCCTCACGCCATGCCAGAATATAACAAATTGCCAGAACATCTGTATTTGTATGTCAATGATACTGCTACAAGAAACAGTGAAGGTCCTTTGAGATTCTGCGAGGGAGCCTGATGACTACAAATTGACGGCACAAATCGAGAAAGCAGTTGCTGCTGGATATTTGAATGTGAACAACCAAGTCTCAATAAGTGACTTCATTGAGAATTAGGTTCTAGGTAGTCAAGCTTTATGATTGATTACATGGGTACAGGAGAGATGGGGCTTCCAGCAAGACTGCTAGCTATCAACTACAGCCTCAATTTGGCAGGGGTTGATTCACTGATTTCTGGTTAGAACATTAGCAGAATCTTACAATTCAAATCATGTATATGATTCTTATAGAATCTTATAATTCAAATCAGGTATATGATTCAAGTTCATGTGTTAAAAGCAGGACACAGGAACCTCTCATATATAGGTTCTCCAAGGACTCTCCTGTAAAACTGGCCAGGGAATACCTAAGTGCTGACATTATCTGTTATTGGCTGCCAGTGGTGCAACTGCAAGCACCTCTCTGACAGAGTTGACTCCAGATGGCAATGACTGACATTGAAACTGGCCTCCACATGGTGTGTGTTCCAGTCCTGCTCAAGTCTCCCCCATCATTTTTGCATCAGTGCTGTTCCGTCAACAACAGCTGTTCATTTGCTACTTGTTTCATTTATTTTCTTTTTTGAGCAATTTCTATGAAGTTAATATTGTGTGTACCATCACCAAATTTGGTGGTACAGCCATTCTTCCACTCGGGCACTAGCCCCTTACTCCTCATTCTAATGGCAGGTGTCAAGCCAATGAGCAGTAGGTACTGTGTAAGTAATTGGTATAACCCGACCGGAGTTTGAAGCCATGACCTACCATGCTTAAGGTGAACACCCCTACAACTTAGCTACTGAGATTGGTCAAAATTTTGACAAATGACTGACTGTAGCTGGGTTTGTTCTAAAGCAAAGAAGGAAAGCCTTATGGAAAAAATGCCACATCAATTAAGCCTCCTCTCTGCTTTTACCCTATTCCGATGGTGGGGGGGAATGTTTTTTTTGGGAATTCCAAGGGAGAGGGGGGGGGGGACTTTTTTGGGGGTATTCCCATGGGGGGGGGCCAACTTTTTTTTGGGTATTCTCATGGGGGGGCCAACTTTTTTTTGACCGATAGGTGTTAGAAAAACTGTGCCCTCCCTGGGCGATAATTAATGAACGCTCCCTAACCACGTTTTCGCATAGCAATGCATGAAGCTACTCCTATGAAATGGACGGAACATGCCTCGGAATATGTAAACTATGGTCCTTAGAATCTCAGTCTGCAGCTTCACAGAAAGAAGGACCTGGCCGAAAGCCTTTTAGTACAACATCTTTCAATAATTTGCAGTCAGTCAAGTCCACATTGTGATGGCAAAAGCAAGACTGCGGCCAGATACAAACGCAAATCCATCAAATTGGTTAAACGCTCATTTGAGACCATTACCTAATGAGTTCATGCCTTGCCTTGACCGACTGTCGTTCTACACTATCTATTTAGATATTCATATCACGTTCTGCAGCAACTGACTAGAGGCAGATCGAGAAAAACACAAAGTCTACTCTTCATGTTTAGTCACTATACTGTTTTGAGAGCCCACGCATGTTCCGTTTAAGGGACTTTTATATTTTCTGCTTGTCCTCTAGTTCTAATGAAATAATCCTATGAGGTACTTAGTCATGTGGAGATCGCGAGATAAGCAAACTCTCTGTGGTATAGGAAGATAGAGTCTTAAATAGACGTCAAGCGATCTTGTCATTTTCTTTTCCAAATGGGTCAGTGCTAGATTTAACAGCTCTGGAATGAGTCTAAACATCAGATATCCAGAGCAGCTTACAACTCAAGATGGTAGAGTCCCACGCATC
Organism: Alentia gelatinosa; assembly: GCA_950022655.1. Taxonomy (NCBI): domain Eukaryota; kingdom Metazoa; phylum Annelida; class Polychaeta; order Phyllodocida; family Polynoidae; genus Alentia; species Alentia gelatinosa. The sequence goes on along the minus strand of OX465579.1, from coordinate 45,942,625 downwards.
ATATGCAAATTTGCAAATAGATGTGATGCTGCTATGACCTATGAAACATGATACCATATTTGTTTCCCAACCGATTCTCTCCCTGATGTCCATGTATGATCGGTGCCAGCTTAGACTAGAGATTACGCAACAATGCTAGCAGATAAGGCCCCGCATTACGTACAACGATACAATAATAATTGCCCGTATTTTAGTAGATCATAACTTTGATATTTGCATCATTGACTTCTTATGATACGGAACCGACACTATATGATACATCCTAACTCCCTCCCTGTTTGAATCATGTTAGGACAACGCAACGCAATTTGGGGGCCGTTGAATAATATTTTGATATCCGTGGGGCTGGATGATATGCCATATCGAATGATGAATGACATTGAAACAGCCTTTTTCATTTTGAGTAACATAAAACTTGTCGTCGGCATCAGCAGTATCGTCCGTACAAAGTGTTTTACAATTGACCTATTTTTACGTTCTCGTACATTTTCTATTAAAACGCCGATACACACTGAAATACTCTTGAGAGATGCAGTGGTATGTCTCAGACCAGCAGGGCGAGTGGTGCAGTACCTGTATATCTGTGCGAATAGTCAAACATTTTTAAAAAACATTTCAATCATTAACAAATGTTGAAATTAGGTATACATGTATCACCTATGAATAGAAATTTCTGTTGAAAATATCTTTTAATTTTGAATGGATTTAGGGCATGAAAGATGTGTTTGACACCGGCTACGACAGCTCTAGAGGTGTCTTCCAGGATGACAAATGGACAACATTTTCAAACTGAACGATTTCTTAACCCTTTCCCTGCAGCACCCAGTTCCTCTGATCACCATTGTACAGCAAGCATAATTTTTTTATTCATTGAATTTTTATATAAGTATCAATGATGCCTTTATGATGCTTGGAGGCATCATGCTGCGGTAGCCAGGGGAATGCCTGGAGGCATCATGCTGCTGTAGCCAGGGGAATACCTGGAGGCATCATGCTGCTGTTAAAGGGTTAAGCTACACCACCTATGACATAACGAGACTTGTACGATACTTTTTTGTATCATGGAATTATTATTCAACAGCCCCCTGCATCTTAGTGCTTTAGAGGGTTTCTTTTTGCATCATAGGATGCTCGTCAAATGCCGTCAGGGTAAATGCTGTCAGTAATTTATGATACTGGTGAGATATGCCAAATATCAGAGGAGATGCATATATAACAAGTTCAAATAAGGTTTATGTTTGTACCTATCAAAGGATAAGGTCTTTGAAAATTTTGTTCTGAGTAAATACATTGACATTCTACTGATTAGCAGGTTTTGTGTGTCGTTGTTTTGTAGATTATAACCTTTCCCCTGACAATATGTATACATCAGTGATTACAGGTAGTACTCAGGAGTGTCGACATTATAGTCTTGATAAGATGTAATGAGTTAAGATACCTGACAATCAGAGAATTTCTCCATTGGCCCATATTAAACTTCTTGCCCTTATACTTTTCTTAAATAAATTTATACATCGAGTTTGCATCCTGGATTTCAATAGGTAACGGATTCCAATAAGACATTCCGATATAGTGTGTAATTTATTCTCTGTTTGGTTCTGATTCCTTGATCAGTTTCCAATCGGAAAAAAATGAAGTAAACCTCTCGAGAGAAACCAACACAAAAAAACCCAAGGACAACATAACCAAGGAGGAACGAGAGGCCCTACGAGGCCTATCGAAGGACCATACCATAACAATAAAACCGGCGGACAAAGGTGGAGCCACTGTAATCCAGGACACTTCTGCATATGTAACAGAAGCCCTAAGACAACTAAATGATACCAAGGTCTATCAACCACTGGACAAAGACCCAACACTGATAATCTCAAAAGAGATAGAATCAAAAATAGAACACTTACATGAAATGGGAGAATTAAGTGACAAAATGACGGGCACCGCGAAAACTCTAAAACCACGGGCACCACACATTTACTTTCTCCCTAAAATACACAAAAAAACACTACCACCACCAGGACGCCCTGTAGTGTCATCCAACTGCTGTGCCACTGAAAAGATATCCACACTAGTGGACCACTTCATCAAGCCCCTGGTACCTACGATACCATCATACATTAAGGACACAAACGAATTTGTCAAAGAAATAGACAAACTGAAAGCCCTAAAAAAGGACACAATAATTGGCACGCTGGACGTTGGGGCACTATACACAAACATCCCAAACGATGAGGGAATAGAAAGCGTCAGACGGAAGCTCAACCGTCACCGCAACAACCGACTAAACCCCAGTAACGACTCACTGGTGGAATTACTGAAACTAGTCCTAACAAAAAACAATCTACAATTCAACGGACAACACTACTTACAAATCAGTGGAACAGCAATGGGCACAAGACTAGCCCCATCATATGCCAACATCTTTATGGAATCTATAGAAGAAGAACTAATAAAGAAAATGGACCAAAAACCAACCGTTTGGTGGAGATACATAGACGACATTTTTTTCGTTTGGGAAAACGGAGAAGATGCGCTCAAGAAATGGATAAATGACTTAAACAACCTACATCCAACAATCAAATTCACCACCGAATACAGCAATGAAAGGATAAACTTCCTAGATACAACAGTGGTTAGAGACGCAGTAAGCCAAAAACTCTACACAACACTGTATACAAAACCCACAGATACGAACACGTATCTAAAATACGACTCAGCCCATCCACCAGCAACAAAGAGAAGTCTACCGTACTCTCAACTGCTCAGGATAAAAAGGATCTGTAGCAAAAAAGAGGACTATGATGCACACAGCAGCAAAAAAATGGAGGAATTCAGAGAAAAGGGCTACCCGGACAAATTACTCACGGAATGCCTAGATAAAGTCAGTGAGGTGGAAAGAACAGACCTCATAAACAAAACGAAGACCAACAAGGACGAGAAAGGAGAAAAAATATTCATGATTAGCACCTGGAGGAACAATCAGAACAAGTTGGGCACCATAATAAAATCCAACTGGGACATACTGGCAAGATCCAGCAGCACCAAATTTCTACATAGAAAGAAATTAATGAACGGTTTCAAACGTCCGAAAAATATCAAGGACCACCTAGTACGAGCCAAAACAGTGTACAATCCAGGAAACGAAACAACATCACCACCAAAAAACAACCAAAACAACTGTCCAAAAAAGGATTGCAAATGGTGCAATTTATTAAACAAAGGACCAGAAATAACCTCAATGGTCACGGGACGAAAACATCCCACCAAACACAACATAACCTGCAACAGTTCAAATGTAATCTACTGCTTACATTGCAAAACGTGTGGCAAACAATATGTAGGACAAACAAAGAGAAAAATCAAGGAACGGATTGGAGAACATCTCAGGAGCATCTCCAAGGGGGACGGTCGCAATGACGTCCCGCACCACTTCAACAGCCATGGACACGAGGGAGTCGATGATGTTGAAGTCTATATAATAGACTTCATCCATAGACACCCAGAAAGCAAGGCTGCAAAACGCCTCAGAAACAAAATAGAATTTAATTGGATACACCGCCTCCATACCCAGGCCCCAAGGGGCCTGAACACTCTCGACAATAGATACGGGTAACCAGGCACCCCTGATTCAACTTCAATGCCACGTCAAAAAATTTTTTTCCGATTGGAAACTGATCAAGGAATCAGAACCAAACAGAGAATAAATTACACACTAAGATGCTACTTCGAATCAGAGGTACCAGGCTCATGAACTATGAAGTAAAGCAATGGAAAAAGATTTTTTCCAAGAAAAGTCCCACTAAAAATCCTCACAAATATTCTGAAAAGAAAAAAATTATTTTAAGGGGAGTACCACAAACTCCACTTAGACCACAGACAAAAGCAACTGGTCAGCACCTCACCTGACGAGACCTCACGGAAGGTCGAAACCACAGAAGGCCCAAAAAAACGACACAAAAAGGTTCCTTATGGTAAATACACTCACAGATTTAGAAAACATAGGCTTTCCATAACAGAACGCCAAGCACCAGTCACCAGAGCAGGGAGCACTGGACCCACCCACCCCCACAATACCCACCCTCCCACCCAACCAAGCAATCACCTACCCCTGTACACACACAGGGTAGGCGTTCTAACTGTGAGCAAGCTGAGAAAACACCTCTCAGGCGCAATCAAGGCCGAAACAACCTTGTCAACATAAGAACCAATGAGAACCCAACCTTTAATAAGGGCGGGAAAAACCACTGGTATATAAACCAGCATGGGACAGCCTTTACTTCACTGTGGTCGTGAGCTACCTCTGCTACGTCTAAAACGCAATTTAGACATTCCGATATAGATTGGGTTTCTCTTAAAAAAACTTTCTTCTATGCCTTTTTAACTTCACCTGCCTCTTGGTCTGTGTCCTGGTTTTAGGGTCGTTATCTATCATTATATCAGAGGCTCATCTTCTCATATAAATGATACAATCTTCTGTTTTGTGTCTTTTATAGATAAAACAATAAATTCTCATTAGCACCCCCTATGTAATAGCTTATTTATCGAAATTGGAGACAGTAGAGTCTAATATATTTTTATGTATTTTTATGTTTTTCTTAATTTCTGAAAGCTTAAACAGTTTTTTATTTACTTTCTTAAGATTATTCATAGTTCCTTGCTTCCAGGTTAAGGTTTCGTCAAGGGTTACTCCTAAATATTTATAACTGGTACTTCTAGGTATTTTTGAGTTGTTGATCGAAAGTACCATATCCTGCATATAGTAGTAGATCATACCTCTGATATTTGCATCGTAGCCCCCTTACGATACGTCACCGACACTGTATATAACACTCTTCTGCTTGATGTTGTGCTGTAGAACCCATAATATATAATCCTGTGCTGTTATTTTCATGAACGTTCATGAAATTAAGATAACACCAATTTTCCAATGGGTCCATATCATGCTATAATCTAAGAATACTATTATAAAAATGCACATCACTATTATATAAAACCAAATCATTAGCATGAAATATCTGTTGACAGGATAAAAGGAAATCCTTGATATCATCAATAAAGATTAGACAGGAGAGGGCCGAGGATACTACCTTGTGGTACACCAGTATCAAGTTAGATAGGCTAGAGGACATAAAGCTGCAAACTCTAGTATATTTGATGAATAGTTTACAACGCAATGGGTCATTAAGCTTTGATGAAATTTATTCTATTTTGACGTTAACCCCAAGGGTAACAAAAATGAACCGAAAAATGAACCAGTTTGGTTCAACGATTGCAGGGCGTTAGGGCCCACCACCCGAAAAGAACTATCGGCTTACTTTAACCATCACACTGATCAGTACATTTAAATCTATCCATTTGCAAGACACGAACACAGTGATTATCTATCATCATCTGCTTAGCTATATATATATTCTTCTAGAATTGTACTGTAATGCGCGAAAATCGGCGCCTGTTGGCGATAAAAACGGTAGAAATGACCCGGAAATTACACGGTTTAAATATCAATGTTATAGATCAGACATGTATGGATATTTCAATGGTGTATGTCGACATTATGACAGATGGGCCTCAGGTTGGCTTCAGGCCGTTTAGGTGGGCCATAACGTCTCAATAACAGGGTCCTAACGTCCCGACCTTCGGGTGGTGGGCCCTAATGTCTACATACCGGTTCAACCAGTTTATTTCGAGGCACACTGTGATGCCTCTTTAGATAATCTCGTACTCCTTTCCAATGCCCACAATCTTGTATGGGTTAAACCGTTATTTGTTCTATCTAGTTCTTATCTTCGTGGGTACTAGGAGTGTACTTGGAACAGACCCATTGAAGAACAGTTAAATCAAACAAGAGTCAAATGAACAACCTTTAAACAATAACAATGTAAGCATCACCGACCAAGGCTTTGGTGAATCGTAATAAGTTACTTCAAAGAATCCATTTGAGGACATTCTGAGGGTTAATAGAAGAAAAAGGTTCCGTGTAATTTGCCGTACATAGATGTAATGCATTCAAATGTCATACCAAATTAAGGTGAAGGGAAGAGTAGTTGACAAAGATAGATAATCTCTATTCTGGCTTTTGCTTTATTTCACGAGATGTGTAGTATTTTAAAGATTGTATCTAGTGAATGTTAATTGATAACATAATACTAAGAAAGAAACTGATGAGTGTTTTGTCTGTGTCCTCGCTCGCCTTCGAGTTTGGAGTGCGCAGTACTTAATATGAACGAGGCGATAGCCGAGTGAATATTCCGAAGCACTTCAAGCGAGATGGCCAATGGAGACTCAGACCAAGCACGAAAATGTTACTGATTTTATCTTAGCTTGGAAATATCTATCTGTTTATCACCCGTTGAGAATGAGGTACCGTACTCGCAAGCCTGTTGAGAACGAGTTCCTAATATTAAGCCTATGGACGTTTATTCCAGGCTAAGATAAATATAATAATAATAATTTCCTATACATTGAACTTTGAGTAGCCTCAAAATCTTATATGATTTATGCATTACCGTAGCAAATTCTTTTCCATGTATCATAGTGAGCGTGACACATACTATTAGTGAATAGTCTAGTTTGAACGAAGAAAGTCTGAGCGACTTCTATACATACATATCAAATAAGGCTAAGAAAATACCAACATCTTTTAATTGTAAGGCGAGACCGATATGCAATGGGATTCAGATAGAATTATAAATAGTTAATCACTTTGACATCAAGTGCACATATTTGTTCCTATATATTCTCTTGAACAACATATATTCTGGACGGGTCTCTATTTGAGGGGCAGTGTGATGTATGTATTAATATCACAGGGTGCCTCTTAACAGGTCCTAACTCCAGATAGTGGTTAAGGCCCAACTGTTTGCACTGCCACCCCCAGTGTTTGAACCGTCCCCTATCTTCGTTTGGACTGTCCCCCCGATAGGGTATATAAGGAAGCACATTTGCACTTACAGCTTCACTTGGAACCCAGACACCGTGGCGTCAACATCTCCAGGGTGCTAAGGCTGTCCACTTAGCGGGGTTTTGAAGCATTTCTGTACCGAAAAACTGTCCCCTAAAGCGGGGTGGCCCCTTAAGCGGGGTGACCCCTTAAGCGGGGTGGCCCCTTAAGCGGGGTGGCCCCTTAAGCGGGGTGGTCCCTTAAGCGGGGTGGCCCTTTAAGTGGGGTGGCCTCTAAAGCGGGGTTAAAATAAACTCTTAATAGAGCGAAAAATTTCTGTTCCGAGCAAATTGCCCCCTTAAGTGGAGTGATCCCTTAAGCGGGGTGTCCCGGAAGCGGGGGTTTTCTGTACTTTGTTATAACATATGTTATGAATACATATCTGTGTATGGTTATCTGTCTTCTTCAGTAAGTATAGAAGAAATTTCAAATTCTCTTTTCTTGTCACTGTGTTAGCTAATCTATAAGATTAGGCCTTAGCTACTGTATGTGACAGCAGAACCACAATTAATATGCAGGGCTCGATCCCTTGCCCAGTCCTTAGAATCTTGCTTCACTGAGTCACTAGCTATAGAATGTCAGCAAGCTGCTAAATCCTGCTGCAAACAAGGATATCGATATACAGATTCCAAGCCTATGAAATATCCTCGAATTGGATGATGGAGATATCAATTTGAGAACAGCAAAAGCTTTTCCACAAGAATCTCTTTTTGCTAATTTTTGGGAGAAACTTCCGGTTTCTAGGAGCCCTAGAAATGCTAATTTGGCTCATCCGTACATCTTTTTCCAAACGGTCTCCTAGGCACGTCCATCACTTTAGGAAGAGTACTTAAAGAGTAAATATCTTTGTCCAAAATACTCAGAATAATATAGCTTTAGTTCCCTTCAAAGCATCATGTCAAATCCTGAATGGAATTAATCACCTCAAAGGTCATCGCACATCTAAAACTAATGACAAGTGGAAGAGGCCATTAATGGCGGTTCAGTCGTGTGACAATTAGCAGAAAGTTACAGCCTGTCTTGTTACTTGAGAGAACCAGCATCCGCATTGTCTCAGAGGACAGAAGTGAGAGTTTTCTAGAAGCCATATCCACTGAGTCGGTGTAATGGGCCGTGATAACGATCCATCGTTTCTATAGAGTATCAGCGTGGCTGCGTGCCTACTACTGCAAGCCTCCGCTCACCCGTTGTGGACTGCAAGTCGCCTGCCTGATTATTGCTGCCTAATCTTCGTCTTATTAGCCCTTATTCCCCCAAGGAGATGAGCTTAATTTGTCGTATCCAGTGTCTTCCCACGCCACCCCCTCTTTCTGCCACCAGCAGTCCGCCGCACATTTCTTGTCGCTAGTGTAACCACATAGAAGTACATGTGGTATCATATAGTGACGGATTTCGCAATCAGTAAGGTAGTTCTTGTACATACCCTTGTCAGGACAATATTGTGGCCTTTCATCTGTCTTTGATGACAAAATACATTTGATACATTGATATATAACATATATTACAAAAATCATAGAAATCATAAACATAAATTACATAAAATGCTTCTTGGGCTTTCAACTTTTGCTATTTTACATTACCAAAAGGCATAGGTGATATAACTATAAAAGTGATAGAGACAAATGGTTAGGTTATATGGAAGTCCAGGTAAAGGATAGGGAACATTTTCTATAAGATACATGCTGATCAAGCACTTTCTGACAATATTGCCGAACAACTCTTTTGCATGTCTTTATGAAATCCACATCTCCTATCGCAAATTAAGAAAAATTGAAAAATCACCAAGCTATTCCTGATGAAGAATGCTTTGTTCTATCAGATGATAAGTATCTTTTTGTCCGATGTCAGATAGTTCAGTATGACATTTGGATTTATATCCATTGTACTTTCCTATACAGTCCGTTTGCATATGTCTCTTGATATATGATATGATATAGCCGGCGGCCAAATCGTTCTACTGGTGTAATATCATATGCACCATACATTGCGGTTATAGTTTTACTGAGGATGAAGAGAACAACATGTCCATTTATGTTGACAGTTACCAGCGACTACTATTAACAAGGAACGTCATGAAGGTGAATCGAATATCACCCCATACTGCGTTTGCTTCCCCTGACAAACGTATGATTTGTGCTGACTGCGACCACCAAAGGCCATTTGGCTAGCGTAACGAATGGCTAACGCAAAAACAGACTGAAATGGGGAATGCATGAAATCTCATCTTATTGAAAATCACGAATACCTGTTTATCGTGAATTATCATAGAATTCACGATACATTGTAAAGGATAGGAACAGTTTAAAATGAATGCGTATCGTGTTGACTTCAACGCGTTTCCAGGGCAAGGTTGACTGCTGCCTCCTTTGTAGATCACACATGAATTGCACGGAGCTTTGAAGCCGACACCTGTTGATGTCCACAGATGCATCCGTTGATCCATTTTCGGTGTTTTCGGTCACTGCTTGAATAATTTAGAGAAAGGCCATGACAAGTAGCACCGCTCGGTGTCCTAATCTATCAAACCCACCATGTCAAAATGGCCGGCGGGTGATGGTCGTAGGAGGAGATATGGCTTCCCTGGCATAATGGGATACCAGACACGGGCCAAGTAAGTAGAACCTTGAAAGGCCGTCTGTGAATATTTCATAATGTTGTTTTACACAGTGAGGTATTTTGGGCCACGAGGACTAATTATAAGGTTTCATTAGGCGATTTTAATATAATATGCATACCTATTAGAATACCCATCTGCTATGATATGTATACGTATGTACAGCTGGATATCTCTAGACATAGAGGACGAAGATAGATACTATTCATTAAACACGGTTTGTATCACAGCTTTGTCTCAACCACTGAGGAAATTCCTACAAGAAAAACCTAACAAACCTGTGTTGACAAGACCTGTCAGTAGTTCTCATTTTCACTAGAATACCAGACAGCATACTTATAAATGCTAACCCAGTGGCTTTGCTGGCGGATCAACTTGGCCAAATGGTAAATTATCACATAATGCAATCACAACATATCCTAAAAAGCAAGAAATTCTTAGAATCAAATGTAAAACTGTGTTTGTAAAACTGCTGGTAGAGAATATGCAATCAAACAAAATCTTACATGCAACTGCTTAACTCTGGTGTATTGCATCACGTACAAGCATTGCAAGACCGGGTACGTCAAACAAAACGGAATATTCAAGAACATATGAGGGAACATTTGTACCCAGTGAAACGCAAAAGCAAAATTAGCGATGTACCAAAACACTTCTTTGAGGAAGACCACAAGGAAGGGTAAGATATACAGTTCAATACCTTAGTCCTCGTCTATAAACGCCTAGATAACAAGGCAGCAAAACAGCTGAGATTGAAGTATTACTGGATCCACAGACTCGGCAACCGGGCACCTTTTGGGATGAACAGTATGGATAGTAGATATGGATAAATACGCCAAACTAATGACATGTCAACATTTTTTTCAGCTGCCGGGGGGGGGGGGGGGGGGTATCTCAGGTCCCACCAGACCACTGACCACCTAATAGTGGAGGGAATTTACATACACATTTCAATTTGGGATTATCCAAGCGGCATAAGTGACCAGGTCACCGGCCAAGAGTCAGTACCAGGAGATCCAAACCAAAAAGGTCACTGAAAACAGAAAAAGATATACAGCCTATCATAGCCTGATGAGATATTCTCGAAGCGGCTGGTAGGGGAGGGGAGGGGCAGCCCATACCCATACCCCTAAAAAAATCAAAACTGTCATACACTCAGTACACCCACAGAGAGCAGGACATAAAACACACACTGTTACAAACACCGCACACTAGAGCTTAATCATAGAGACCACACAAACAAAAACATGTGCCAGAGACCAACACCAAGGTCAGACAGTGTCCGATACACGAAAACAGGGTTTCGTTTTAGGGAGTGTAAACGAACGAATAATGGAGGTATATCGGTGCTAAGAAAATCCTCCAAGGCTGCACTGCATCTAATGCCACATCACAGGCTACATCATCTGAATCTCATCAAATTGGAGGCAAATGCTGAGATCATAGAATTGGATGTGCAAGTCCGTACTGCTCTGTATGAAATATTATGCAATGGCTATACGGTGGGTTTGCCAATTTTTAAAGGGATAAACTTTCAAAGTATGCTAACGCTCCCTTTTCAAGTGCCAAACCATTTTGCATATGACAACATTATGGCAAACTCTGTTTCCATGACCGCTCCAACCCATGGGAAAGGCACAATATGGGTCAGCAGGTTGATCTCACCTGACATCTGATGTTAGGAGCACAAATCCGGTCACTTACCAGCAGTCTCTAAAGCTGTACGCCTCGCCTATTCAAATTGATGTAAAACTACCTAACGGGTAAAAATTGATATGCGACCTGCGACCCATTAGCCTCAATGATACAGGTTATCTAGGCACTGGATGCCTTGGCCAATAATGATGATAATAACAACCGCCACCTTGACTCGCTTAGTGTGTCCTCAGCATTATGGGCTAACTGTAGAGTTGGACTCTAATGCGAAACTAAGCACGGTAGTTAGGGACTCACTATTCGTCGTTAGGGACTCCTCAAACCCTTTCCGGTCACGTGACCCTCACGTGGTCCCCCCACGCCATCACGCCAACGTTCACTTCAACACTGGGCAGCCAACGAGAAGAAACCACCCACACACCCTACAAACTCTCCAATCTTCTCTTCTCCTTCTCTGCTACTCCGTAGGGCTCATCAATAGCTCCTGAACTATTATCTTATCTCGAATGTATGTCATGATGGACCTCTAAAACTTATCTCGTTTCTCCAATATACTCAATAAATTTCATGTTCATACCCGTGCTTTGTGTTAGTCATTAAGCTGGAGACACACCAAACGAGTAATGCAGCGATTTCCGGAATTGCCAACACAAAATGGACTATATGTGAGCTATCGTGAATCAAAAAACTTTCGGTCTTGATACAGTCTCCGCGTTCCTGGTGGGGTGTGGGGGGCTGACATCATTGATAGAATTATTTTTTTTAATATGTGAGCTATCATTTCATATTTCACCTGATTATTGCTTCTGAAATGCTAAATCATGGGCGGGAGATATTGCTATGAAATAATATCTCACATACATGCTATCTTGTGTTGGCGATTCCAGAGATCGCCGCCTTGACTCGCTTGGTGTGTCCCAGGTATTATTCATGGTCAAAATTGATAGACCCTGTAGGTGAAAGGTGAAAGCAGCGCTGTGACTATGACTTCCTTGGAAGGTAACAGCAACCAAAGACACCATAGACCCAGACACAGTATAAGGAGGTAATGACCCATGTATTTGCTGAAAGACTTTCTGATAAAATACATCTACTCCAAAAGTGAGGGGCTTCATTACAGCCGGTGCAGCCTCATGCCTTGCACCCACCAACGCCGACGGTCTACGACATACTTCCCGATAGGCTACAATTTAAAATGCCCAAAACGTAGCCTATCAGGAGGTCCCCGACAATTCAAATCATCGACATGGCTGGATGTAGACCGTCAGAACTGCTTTAGAGGACCAGAAACATAAACTATGGTCATGATTCAATTTGTGTATCAATGTAGAACTCAGGCTGAGTATTGATATTAAAATATAACTTGGTCCGGACCCCTTATATAATACTGACAAACTCCACTCTTAAGCTGAATTAAAACACATAAACGACCGCAGGAATTTATATTTGCTTCATTATTCATTTACCCGATCAGAAAATCCTGACCTGGTGGACGAGCAAAACGTACCCACGAGGAGAAATGATGGACTAAGGCTAATCAAACCCAAGGCCAACTAAGCTGGCTTTGATAAGAGTTTTTACGAACGTGGAATAAACAGTCGGATTAGTTAAAGGCCAGATTGTCACTCCAACAGCCTGCACTCATAGCTCGCTTGAACTAGTACGTATACAATGATAAATATAACCTAATGAGATTGTGATTGCAGCTGATTATGGCTACTTCCTAGGATGTATATGTAAATAAAGGTCTGTGACTGCAAAGGACTATATTCAAAACAAAAAATATCCAGATTATGATTTTAACTGCTAATATGATCATAATATAATCGAGATATTGAAGATTGTGACTGCAACTGATTAGGGCTGTTACAATATTCACACTCATTACTATTAGTCTCGTCTCCTATTTAACCAACCGACATTGTGTGTCGATAGCTCAAAATGTATACTTGAAGACCAAAGGTCTAAATTTGCTATGATCATACCAACGACAAAGGAGAGTTCGAGTGGAAGAATGGCAACGTTCCCGAAGCCAGTGCTAATGTAGAAAGCATTCCCTGGATAAAGAAAAACTGATAAAAAAATTAATAAAAAGGCCACATTGCTGCGGTTCGATTGTTTCATCACAAATCTAATACGAAGTCTCTATACTAGACATATGGAGCCTACAGATCGCCACTGAGTAGAATACGGAGAGATGTAGTCTACTGAGTAGAATGCGGCTTTTTTCAAAACTATTTCATATAAACTATAGACGGTACTTACGTTGAGTTTCTAATCATTTGTACGATTATGAAAATGAGGCGAAAGGTTTCTGAGTGGTTGTATTCTCTTGGTAGTTGATACTACGCAATATTGCGCATCAGCTACACGGAGAATACAGTGACACAGATCAAAATCATGGTCATATTGTGTATTTATTACCCTACCCGTATCATCCTCGTTCGCCCCTCCTGACACCAACTAGTTGTTTTAGTTACAGCACGGACCTGGATGACCGTGGTCACAACTAATTGAAGGTGGTGTCACACAGGTGCAAAGCAATTGTCACAACAATATTAATGATCAAATGATAACCATATTCAAACAATTTTCTCATGAAAAGGCTTTCACATTACGAATAGTTTTCCTTCTTCTCAGAAACGACAAATCAGTCGCATGTTACGATAGATAGATGCAGACGTGTGTCAGAGGCTTAGGGACGTTAAAGAACTCCGTTCTCAGATCGACAGTTTCAGGTGTCCACATTGTGGTTTCCTTAAAGGTTTATTTCAATTTAATATCTATGAATGACATAACTTTAGGCTTCCCCTTGGTTCACTGATACAGACTTGAATCAAACGACTCGGTTAAAAAAAGAAGCCATTGTATCTACAATTCTATCCTTAACTGCATGACCTCAGGGGGACTTCTTCATATTTTCTGAAGGCGTAATTGAAATCGCCTCATGGCAGGAAGACCCGCCTTCTACCCGATACCCCATCGAAACAAAGTGCGGCGTATCGTTTGGTCAGATTACTTGGATGTAATTATCCCCCAATGGGAGTACTAATTCTACCCGTTCACTTTCATAATTAACATAAGTTGCCAATTTCTTCCTTTTTTTTTTATTATCTATTTCCTACTTTCTGCACCTTCATGGATTTGTCATCTATTCCAATTACCAAGCAAGAGTAGTTTAATAGGGCTATTTTTGGGTTTCACCTCAGAGACAACCTTGATATAATGTGGAGTCAGGGTTGATGCTTGAACAGTGCAGGGCTCATACTTGTCTGAGTCTTCTGTCATAGAGTCGATATGTTTATGTTAATGGTCTTGGTAGCGGCAAGCAGTACATCGATAAAATGAAATCATAGAAGGTACGACCTGACCAACGCTAATGCGTATTCATTAGTCGCTATGTGTCAATCTGATTTATTGTGCGTGTTGCCATCTATTTTACATAAATCGAGTAGCATTGAGTGGTAAAATAATAGATATATTTCCAACATCTGCAAATCATGTTTCATCGAAAAGAAACCTCAGAAATTTTGGTAAGCCACTTATGATCAACTTGAAAGGTAGACTTCAGACTTCTACCTCTCCAAACCAAATTTCGTAATAGAGCTCCGATACCCTTTTAGAAGTTCTAACATGTGCTGTAAAACCTGGCTATAAACCACAGTGGCAATTCCTACTGTGTAGTGTCTATTGGCAAATGGAATATTATGTGCAATGACGTATTTTGGGGCTAAGGATAATTGTTATGATCCGATGAAAGGTAATTCCCTTCAGGGAATATACTTTTCAGGACTGGATCTAGGCGGTTTTAATATTTTTGAAAATACCTTTTTCTGTCAAGTCATTAATCCATTTTGCACCAGTTCACACTTAACACGTATGCAATTACTTCTGTCCAAAAAGCAGTTAACTCTAGTAGAATTATTGATTTATTTCGCCGACCATCCCACGACACTCAAGGATATCTCGATGTACCTCTTGCCTGTGCAGAATTCTACTTTTAATAACTAAAATATAAAAAAACCCACCTGCACAACAGATCTACACAGATATGATGCATTTCCCGTAGATATTATATTGATAAAGGAGAAACTCAATATCCAAGCTTAAAGAAGGATCCTTGATCTTAATCAATGCATTTGAATGGATTTAATGTGGGACGGTAAAAAATATTTATCTACGACCTGTACTGCAACTACAAAAATCGAAGAGCTATTCTCCAACATCAATTATGTCTAAAAACCATTAAAGCAGACTAATTACCACTCGCCGCTTCTAGCATTACGTATTTCTTGCTAAATTAGGATTATCTAGGTCTTGTTCAATTACAGTGACTTTGCCAGGTCCAATCGATACATACTTATTTCCCGTCTCGTTAAATACAATAACATGACAAGCTGGACAGACTGAATAATTATCGGAGCGGTTTGAGAACTATGGTGATGTCAACTTTTAATTGATGCCTCTATGTTCCAGGGGCCAGTGGCAACGTTGGAAGCAGTCTCAAGTCGAAGGTAATTTGACATCACGTGGTCGACATTTAGATCAATTAAGTTGCTATGTGTGCTGATAAAGAAGACCTATTTTACAATAGATTCTACTGAGCCTACTAGCATCTATCTTACTCTGCTTAGTGTAATTGATATGTAGGAAATCTGCTACTACAGTGTTCTTTCTATCAGGACTCGGGGCTATCAAAACTGTCATTCCATTCTAAAAACATGTCTTTTAGAAATTCCTAGTGGGTCTTTATTGCAATCGTTTTCTAATATTAAGATTTTTGTACCATACATCTATTATTTTATTGCCAACTGAAGTAAAGAATAAAGAATTGTGATAAGTTGATGGAATAATAAAGAAACCATGGTCTAGCAAAAGAAACTGATGATGCTAAATGCCCGATTGGATGTGATTAACGTATACCTTGGCTGACTCTAGCCAATCATATCTAAAAATCCATTTACTTCCTGCGTAACAGAGTAATACAAAACTTGCTATTTCCGAATAGTTCATTGCTTGTATCAAATAACCTTCTCTTATCTTAACATTGCAGACCCCAATATCGGTGGAGCATGAATTACAGGCATTGGTAGATACAGGTATGATACTATTTCTAGCTCCATCCTTAATTTTAATGCGTCGAATATAAACCATTCCACCTCCCCGCTCCCCGACAGATACATGTCCTTCGTCCAATCGAGGGCGTTGCTTATCAGATATCGGTAGGATGGCTTAAAGGTCTGATGGTCAACTCCTAATCCCATTATTGATGTGGTTAATTGTTTCCATTATTCCATTATTTTTTTTATTACAGCGAGAAGCCTTACCGCTCGGCATATCAATCTAGATAACAAAGGAATGATTTCAATAGAGCTCTCAATCGCCTTTTGATTCTGCTTCTTCTAATTTACCATGAGAATGTGGTAATGGTATTGTAATGTTTGTAATTGATATGACATAATTTATATGTTTTCCTTTTGTTATGATGGCAAGAAAGAACGACTATATTTTGACAGCAACCATTGATGAATAAGGTTCTTTTAATAAAGGTTATGTAAAGAACATGTGGAGAATGCAAAAGGGATACTACATGCCATAGAATGAATAGGTGAAATAGATATTTCTTTTGAACGAATATCATGCATAAAATGACTTTTCACACACAATAGACAGAGTAGGGTCGTTTCTCTGTAACAAAGCTAATTGGATGCTGTGAATATCTAGTTTCAGATGTTAAAATAAGAACTACCTGGAAAGGTAAAAGTTCATACTTTTTTTTTTTTGAAACATTTATTTATGCTGGGTAAGTACGCACTCAGCCCGGGGACTGGTTTCAATGTGCTCTCAGTCTAATGATATTACAGTGTTTTCTTGCGTCATATTTAGGTTCAGTATAGAAAATAATATAACATATATACAGATGATCCAGATTTGAGTTTACAATACATTTGTTTACAACAATCCGATGGGTTACAGTAACATAATGGGTACAGACCACACCAGCAGAGCACACACTGACCATAAGTAGGCTCACATACAATAAGCAGTGACCTATATACTCAAATTATAAATCATTCCGTAATGACTATTTACTATGCCAACGCAATAGTCTGAGCATCAGAATAGAGGAATCTAATGATATTGATAATGATGACTTGTTCGTGGTTGTGTATTTCAGGCGTGTTAGATTCATCTGAACAGTCAACGGCGAACCACAGCCCACTCTCACTGAGATCATCGAATGGCCAGGGTATTGAACCAGCTGGTAGGTAATGGTGTTACTGATAACTTGTCTCAATGCACACCTACTTAACACATACAGATCCAGGGAGGTGTTTCATAGACAAGGTGTTGCGTAGAACTGCTCGGTTGCAGCGGTCACTGATGGTCTCTTTGGATATAGCTGTGCCATACATGCGCAGGTAAGATAATTCGACTATGCAACGGAAACCGTCACTATCAACTATTGCCAGTTCTGCAAAACACCTCCCTGAGGCAGATGCTGACCTACAGAGTAGCCCTTTAAAGCCCAGCTCTATTAGTGTGACGCTATTGTCGCACATGATTTCTTGCTCATTTGCGGAATTTCAAGTGCGACGGATCCATCCCACCAAAATTTGGCAATAACCTTTTCGTCGTAGTAACACTTGTTGAAAGCACGACGGCGGAAGTAAGGCCCATATGACATCATAGCTTTATACCTCAAAGAAAGACTGGAAGGAGAAATATTCAGAGGTGAACTCAAAAACAGTAATTCTAAAGGTCGAGCATGCATTGACACTCCCATAGCTCCAGGAAATTAGATGTTATTCAAGATATCGCAGATTGGCTGTTATTCCGGATATCACAGTGGCATCCAAAATGATGAGTAACCAGAGATATTTGCAGCACAAAACAGTGTAATTCAGATTAAATCAGGTCTCTTACCGGACGGGATATTACTGTCGTGAGACCGTTGAGTGTTAGAACCAGTAATTCTGCCTGAATATAGCGCCTGAAACAGTCAGGTAATTATTGGTCTCACCACCAGTATTCTAACATCACACGACCAAAAACTTATAATCTAACCAAGTTTCGCAACGTGCAACAGTTTGACAATGGATGTTAGAGATTACCCGAGACATTTCATCTACACAAGTGGGATCTTTATTTAGTCTATTAAGATTCAGATTATGTCTTACCTTGCACAAGATAAGTCTTGCAATGGCACCCATCAGTCTTGCTCAAAATGTAAAGCGCTGAATCACGTAGGCTAGATGCCTGACAGTGCTGTGTTTACCGAAACGACAGTGTTACTAAGCAGCATATTCTACTGGTTCACGATCATCCGCAATTGAGACGGGAAGAAAATCAGTAAGGCCTCGTGTGCTTCTATTTTAGTATATAGTTCTATGATATATCATATTACATAGTTCTATATTGATAGGGAATTTGCAGGGAAGTAGCTTGCGGACGCCACTTATTGACAGGATGCCATTTTCAGTTCTCCTGACTGGTCAGAAGCTAGTGAATTCCTAGCTTATCAGAGTGCCGGGCAAACATCGTATTAATGCATTGTTTCTGGTATGGAACCATATTCTGTACATTTAGCAATGGGAGGGCAATGTGTTCATTACAGTGTACTAAGGAACTGTTAACATGCATGCTAATTGTCGTTTTACCGTTCAGCGAGGTTTAGCGGTTTGTACAGTAACTCAGTTAGACCGTCGCTAGGTCAAACACTGGTTAGTGTGGCCTCCTTCCTATGTCATTTGAGTGTGTTCACACTAAAAGTGTGGACGATGGCCGTGAACTGTTAACGTATGATTGTGCAGGCATGTGTGGTTATCCCTGAAGTGTTATTTAGGAAACGTGCATGTTAAACACACCAAAGTGAAGCTGAAGTATCATAGAATACGATACAATCACTGTATTGTCTCCGGAGATAATCTACATGGACATACATCCTATCCCCTAATGCTAATGAATACGTTGCTACGTGATTGTTTGACCAAAGACATTGCGTAACCAAGTAGATAAGGCACACTTTCGGCCTGTCAAGAAGGGTCTAATAGTACAGTGCATATGGAAGAGTGGTACTTGACAAAGATTTGTGTATGGGTATAGTATAGATCTCTGTTCCAACTTGAGATGATCAAATTAGTGGGACCTACTTTGGAGCTTCACAATGTAATAGGATTAAGCAGCTGCTCCACCAATCCTGCGACAGCACCGTACGATAGTAATGTGGTCGTCGCCGATCATTGCCGGCCCATTTTGCACGTCAGCGGCGATGATTTGCTTGGAGGAACGGAGAATATGGTTTTCACAGCCGGCCGCACTGACCGCACTGACCGCCAGCCCCTCGCTGTGTGTCGAAAACCCCGCCCCTGGCCTAGCATTAGCTGGCCTGTTCTTGGTTGCCAACCGCCTGCCTGGCTAAATTGTTGAGGGCTGAATTGTTACAAGCTGCCTGCAAAGCATCGCCGGCCAAAAATTTATTTGAATAGCTATTTAGCAGCGGCCAGCCAGCTGGCTCATGATGTCATGAGCTTTGCCGGTATCTGCGTTGACAGCTCCCGGCTATCAATACCCAAGTGGAAGTAGTCAACATGAACGTGTGATACCCATGATGTGCTAACCCACGAGCGGAGACTGGAACTTCCGAGAGTTTTGTTAGTTTGGGCAGAATTTTAGCACCAGAGCGTGTACATTACACATTAATAACACATTAATAACATCAAGGCTTATCTTTAGTTACCTCCATTATTCCGTTGGCTGCAGTATTCAGTGAATATTTGAGTGTACACTTCCATGAGCTTTCCCAGCATAGGGAAGTTGGTGGAACAGCTAAGAGATTTTACAGAGTTGGGGGCAGCTGGCCGGTCAGCCCTGGCGTACAATGTCGGCTGGTGGCTACAAAGCCTCCTGTAGAGCACTGGTTTGGTGGAGCAGCCACTTAAGCTTGGACTAAGGGTAGTATATTGGACTTTTTGTTATGAAGACTCGAGATGATTAGCAGTGTTTCAGGTAGCAGTCCGATATTGGATACATATTTTTGGCTTGTCCAACACACCTCATGTATCATATGTTATCATCGACAAATTGCATCTGCAATATGAAATTGTTGTCAAATCTCCGAGGGATCCCTTATGAGTTGTCGTTTAAAAAGAAAAATTTGTTCGTCGTTATTAGAGTTGAATTGGATATTGTAACCTTTAGAGCTACAATGGAAATGAAAGAAAATCTACCACAATCTAAAACAGTTTCATCTCTTTAAGCAGTCAGACAATATTATTGTTGAGATGATAATAATGTCGAACACGAATGTGATATGAAGACTGATGAAGAAATCGAGGACATAGAATACCTATAGAGAAACAAAAATTGGGAGCCATAAATCTGGACACCAAAATTACTTTTATACATGTGTACCAAACGAATGTACTGTACCTATCATTTTCTGAAATGTGCCAGTAAGGGCGTAATGATATGGGATCGCAGAAATCTCTTTCGAAGGAAAAAACAGATAGTGGAAATATGAATTGGCATACTTGCACCGATAGAGAAACATGGTGGCAAGGTTAATTATAGATCCCCATAACACTGTGTTTGCTGTGCTGCAAAAGTGAAAAGGAGCCACATAAAGGTAACAGAAAAAAGAACGGATGACGGATGTAGTTATTACCATAGACATATAAGGCGGGAGACATGTTATCGGAAAGCTCTGTACAAACTACATGTATATTCATATCACCTAAATGCTACCAAAACCTAGATACTAAATTAACGGTTTATGGCTAGGTCAGAGTGACTCCAAAAGCTCATACAAGCTTATACGTTTTTTGTTTTTTTTAATATTCCGAGCAAGGCTCTCCTTTATTTCTCATATCAAATCCATTACATCCATTACATCATAATTTCTCTCTTTTCCGAGCTACCGAATGCGTTGGCAACTCACACAATGAACAATGGTATATCCTTTATATCAAACGTGCCACATTCCACCTCGTACAATTGCTCTAGAGTTATAATGTCAGCTACTAGACTATTCCTTTATCATGTGTTAAGTAACAAGAATTTGGCACAATCAGTTCTATTGTATAGCTGCTCAGAATTCTTTTTTTTTTGTCTTTTTTTTTGTGAGTAAATTAACTGCTAATATAGTTACTTCTGTTGACGTCTGCAAGTTAACAAATTATTTACACTGGAGTCTAATTGGCTGTTGTCGACATTCAGGTGCCAGCCGTTGGCCAATGACGAATCTGTCCGAAGAATTTAGTTGTTTTATCCCGGTCTCCTTTGCGTGGTTTACTTTGTTGGAAGCAACAGATGTTAACATTTATGTAAAATCACATGTCTATGTCATCGGTGATAAGTGCCTCTACTGCTCTGATGATGTGGGTAAAAATCTTACTGACAGCAGACGGTTTGACCCCACGGATTAAAATGTATATTGATCAATGTAGTTAAGCTCACTGGAAATGCCGAGATGATCTCCGATTGTTTGTAAATCGACAGTTATATGAATTTGATTACTATATGTATCAATGTATGTATATATGTATGTATGTATGTATGTATGTATGTATGTATGTATGTATGTATGTATGTATGTATGATATATATATATATATATATATATATATATATATATATATAGGTTTGTAAAATCATTTCTCTCTGTGGTACATGTATCTCACTTTCCTGTGGGATTTATTGATACCGTATCAGTTTTTGAGTGAAAAAAATTATATATATATATATATATATATATATATATATATATATATATATATAAAACGAAAAGGCGTCCCTGACAGACTTTATAACAAATGCTCATGCGCTTTTAAACACCTAAAGGCGGGCATCCACCAACCACAACAAGGCTAAGAAATTTCCAATCGCTGCTTGTCGCAGCCTTGTCGTAAGAAGGGGGGCTTTACGATAGCGTTGTCGGGGCATGTCAGGAAGTGTACGCTCCACCAAAATTTCCTATCATAGACCTCTGCGACACGCTCCCGACAAATCATGACACTCCACAACAAGGGTCCAGTCGTGGGAAAAATCGAACAAGCTCGATGATGTCATAGCCTTGTCGGAAGGCTCCCAACAAGCTTCCAATTATGGCCTTGTTGTGGCCTTGTCTTAAACTCTTGTCGGGAACTGGGGTTCACCAACAACGACAAGGCCTCCAATCGTAGGCCAATCGTGGACCTTGTCAGGAAGCCATTGCCGTAGCCTTGTCGTGGTTGGTGGACGCCCGCCTTTACGATGTGGAATCGCATGCTCGTTATATCATGAATGTTGGACATTCACATTCATGAATTTATTTTGCTAGACAAGCGATCATTTTCCAAACCGATACAGGCAGGGGAATGTTAAATAATACGAGCAGTGACTATGTAATCAAATGTGAAATTCTTGTTCTTGCTATGATGTGGTCCCAACTCAATTCTGTGTTAACCCTTTACATGCGGGGACCTGAGACAAACCCATGTTAGTTCGGACGGGTCTCAGGGACAGGTACTATGCTAGGGGGCGAGCCTATTTACGTTTAAACCCAGATTCGGTTGTTTTATCACTTGGTATGACGCTTCAATCTTATTACAATTATTTGTTCTACCTAATAATGTTAAATATTATATAATAAGTATATTCTCTGCAAGTTTCAGGTATATTGATTCATTATTTCTTGATAAAACAATAATATTGTAAATTTGTAAATGATGCACCACTGCACCATTCGCCTTACACTGGGGAATGCCTATAGGCATCACTAACCCTGAATGGGTTAATCCTTCACCACGGAAGAGGTGACTGATATATCATCTAATTCTCACTATCGTCTCCCACAGATCTAGCGCGTGCCGCGACGCTAGTGGACGCTCAGCTCAAGGCTCAGGCACAGGAACAGACGCAGCAGCAGTCACGTGATACCCCACAGCAACAGGCTCCATCCAAAATGGCGGCCAACAAGGCAGACGACATGCCTCTTCCTGAAAAGGTACCCAATTGGAGACAAACACATACGGTTTTTATACCACAAACATAATCAATGAAATATTGTCCCTTATATTGGCGTCGTTTTCTGAGTTCGGTAATTGTCCAAGAGAGCATAATCAGATGGATAATTCACATAAATTGATGTTGTCATCCTAAAGAATTAGCGGAAGAATAGAATTATGAGGTCAAACTTTCGCTGGATCAAGTTTATCAATTTCATTTGTTTTTTTCTCATTATTTGTGGCTGCAACGGATCTGATTGGTGATATTCAGGAAAGTCTCATAATTGTTGCATTATATATAACTTTGTGATGAATACGCCAATTAAGTTCTCTCTGATGATCCAAGAAAAAACTGTTTTACAAAAGAAATCAATCATTTAATGATCCACAGGTCATGAAGAAAATCTAAATCAACCTATCTTATTCAACCTCGAGTTATGATTTTTGTTTGATTCTTTTTATCTTTAAGTGGGAAACACACTGTACGATTTCATTCCCACCGATTAACTCCCTAAATCGTGAGGGGATTTTAACTTGTCTCAGGCGAATTTGCGCATAGTGTTGACCATTACAGCGGGATTTATGGCAGTTATTATCGTGAGTTAATCGTGAGCAAATTCTGTCTATATCGTGAGCGATTTGAGGCCACCGATAAAGGAACAAGTGCAAAATTGTAGTATATAGGGACTAAATCGGTGAGTAGGGCTTAATCTGTGTGTGGCAGGGCCTTTTCTCCTCACCCATCGACTAATTATGTTCCAAAATCGGTAGGCACCACGGGCGGTATTTCTTAAACTCCGTTGTCGCCGACAACGGAAAGGAACATGTTCCTTAATTTATCGGTCCCGATTTCGGAACATTGGACTGCAATTTATCGGCGACAAAGGTACATTTCCATGTGGGCATTTTGAAATCTTAGGCAAAGTTCTTGAGGGGGGTGCCACACTAACCGATTCCATTTCTATAGGTCTCGCCTGAGCTTACGATTGTTCTTTTATTGCCGAGAAAGGAACATTCATGTTCCGAAATCGTACAGTGTGTTATGGCCTTTAGATAATAGCCGAACTAATTGTACTGGGGTATATGTCTATATGACTTTATAGGCAGTCAATGAGTTCAAGGTGTGCTTTGAGATATCCCTACATTCACACCCAGCGTGACAGAATGACAGACTGTTTCCTAACTTGGATCTAGATTAAATCTATTCCTACCATAAGTCAATGACAGCTGTGTTCAGAGGATAGAGGAAAGAAAAATGCTTATATGTGTGCAGAACTCTTTAGGGTGTTTTATCCTACCCCTCATATGAATCTCTAGACTTAGCATGGTATGACTGTATGCAACGGCTATGCCATAGCATATTTATATGCCATGCTTGACACATGAAGTTATGAACATGCGACAGGGTAGGATACAATCTAAACGTCACTCAAATTCATATAATTGTTTACATGGCATTAGTTGTCTTTCATTACAGATATCACTCAGGTAATTCCGTTAAGACAGCCCACGCCAAATGAATAATTTTATGAAATTTCGTGACTTTTCTTGAGAGTAGGTCTCTGTGAACACACATATTACCATAACTTGCTTTTTCCAGTATGTGCCCTGCTAACATCTACCTTTGTTACTATAACCTTTTTCTATAACGTTTTCTATAACCTTTCGCCATGTATTCCATTCCAGTATGTTTTATACACCCGCACTGTTATTCAATCTAGCTATATGAGTGTTTTCATTTGTTCTAGGTAATATGCCACCAATGCGTGTATATGTGAAACAAGACAATAAGCAAAAAAACCATCTTATCGGTAAAATGCTGTCAGGACCAATCACTACAACATGTGTACATTTAGTCTATGATTTCAGGCAGATGACCCTCTTACCAGTCTCGATCTCACTCCACGTGCAGTCGCAGAGTATCTCCTCATCACAGGAGACTTTGGCGGCTTTGAGCAGGCTATCAGAGACCTTCTGACCACCAATATCGTGAGTATCACTCTAATTTCTCCTACACTCCCTTTTAGCACGGTATTCAGCAATAGTCGAAGGAGCAAAAGTGAACATACTGGACCGGTAGATAGATGCTTGCAAAGTATACCCCCCTATATGGGTTCTCAGCCCCTTGCCTATTCTTAGTTTTTAAATACAGGTCTCAGTCTCCGATTATTGATATTTATCTAACTAACAACAAATGGTATCATCGATGAATTAAACATAACAACTGAGGGGTTTTGATCACTCTTCTAAAGCCCTTATGGGAGTGGAACATAGTTTGCACGTAGATAGTGAAGGGATAGTGTTGTAGGCTGAGTGTCTCTATAACCTCTTCCTAACCTAGGCAGCATTTCTGAGCACATCCCACGATAAAAAAACACATCCATTTAGCAGCAGTTATGCATTTGTTGATATGCAAAGCTCCCTACTTAATAGAAGGCCTCGATCTGCCTATAGCTATTCTATTATCGACAATTTCTTATCATTTAGATTCCATTACTCCTCAAATGGTAAATCCCCAATTTGACCTTTTAATCTCATCTTGTACTTTCTTTGTAGTCCAACTTATTTTCTTCAGATTGTTTGTAAATGCGATTTATTTCTCCTCTCATTGAGAGGGGACCAGTGATAAAATGCGCATAATACTTAAGGCCATAGTTAGCACACGATTTCTGAATATGAATGTTCCATTCTCGGCGACAAGAGAACAATCATAAGCTCGTGCGAGGCCTTGAAACAGAGTTGGTCAGTGCGGCACCCCCTCCTAGTCAGACGTGGTGCGACTATGTTCGTTCCTCACTAGAGTCGGACTTGAGGTCATAAGCAAACTTTGAGACTGACAGTTTCTCCTTTGAAACAATGTCCAGGTACATGAAAGTGTATGCCAAACAATAGATACATGACTGTATTATGTAAATTGAATCCAAAAGGTTAATTCAAAGGCTGATACTGTTCAAATTACCCATTTCTCTCCCTGAATGGAGAGCAAGTCCCCACAAACGTCTGCCATATTGGTAGCTTGCTGGTGACCCACAGATTGAGCAACCAGCTCAATTTTAAAACTTAGACTTAGGAGAGGATTCAAAATGGTGGATACCTGATCGAGGAGATGCCCCATTCAGGGATTCAAAGGAGGATTTAATAAAGGAAAGGATGACAGCCCCCGTGGATTTAATGCCAGACTGAAGAATGTGATGTAAGTTGTTGAATCCAACTCTTTTATATTTCATGTCACCTCCTTTACCAACGTTATTGTGCGTACCAGATTGGTTTGCAAAGGATCTCAAAGTTTGCCTATGTCCTTAAGTACAACGTTTGTAGGGACCGACAGCGGACATAGCGTTGTACTACGTATAACTATACAGACGTTGTACTTAAGATATTTAGCAGTGGCCGGATGCCCGGCTGATGATGCCGTGAGCTTTGCGGGTATCCACAATGACCACTCGCTGCATATACAGCACCAGATGCTGTCAACATGAATGGGCGGTACAACAATGCACTAACTCGCAAGCGGAAACAAAAAATTATGACAGTTTAGGTACTTTGGACAGAAATTTAGCACCAGAGCATGTCATACACATTCATAACATCAAGGCTTATCTTAAAGCACTTTCATTGTTTTAATACAGAATTCAGCACAAAATTGATGACCTATCACCATTCCCATACAAATTCCAACAAGGCGGCACACTATTTTGCTCGAGCCGCTGCTTTCGATGAGCAGAGCGGCACATTGTGTGTAGGCACCTTCAAGGCACCCCCATCAAATGAACTGGGTACCAGCAATGCAGTGAAGTGGAACCTGAAACCTGAAAAGGGTTGGTGGAACAGGTGCGGATTTAGATTTGCAGATTTAGGGGTGGTCGGGTGGCTGGCCCCAGCGAGTAAGGTTGGCTGGAGGCTACAAACCTGCCTGGGGAACGCCTATTTGGTGAAACCTCTACTTTAGCAATGCACGTATGGGATGACATTACCAAGTAATGTTTAATCGAGGGACGATATTCTGGGGTGTATAGAATCACGTCAGTGATACACGACTTACTTGACAAGAATAGACCATTGTCATTTAGTAACTTGTGTCGCGGGGAAGTAGAAAATGTCCTGTACAATGAGTTTATTCAAGTGACTTCGATCGTCGGCTAGGATAAATAGGCCATCAGACACTGAAACAGATTGGGGGACAGTATCTACAAGGGTTTCTACTCACTGCCGATGGTGCCACATTGAGGTTGATTTTGAATTTGCGCTTGATTAGACAAGAAAGAATACAGTGGCCAGTAGAGGTACACTACGTTAGCTCTGGTCAGGTTAAATAAATACGTGGCCATCTTGACCGTCTAGCTGTAAGACATAGTCACTTGCGAAGCTATGATTATATCTTATTAAGTGTTTCTACCTTAAGAACCAAGAGAGCGGGCAACATCATTCCCGGCTCCCAGCTTTTTGTAATCCTAGTCTTGTTGAAAGAGGTGCCTCCGTCCATTATACAATTATAATTCTAGTACAGTGTCGCACACTATTGTTATCCACGCTTACTTTCTGAAGGTCAAACTGCAGGTATGGCCACATTATGTTCTAATGTTACGGGAAATGCTTATTCATATATGTAGCATATATATAGCTGTCCTTTGATGACCTTTGTTATCGGCTCTCATGATTCCCTCAACTTTCCCAAACTCAGTCATACTGTGTCATCTGTCACAGGAGGCGTGTTTTTAAGAAAGATAAATCTCGAAACCTATTTTATGATCCTTTGTTAGAGTGTGCTTGCACGCGCTAAAAACATCATCTAGAGGGTAGAGGGGTCCATATAGACTTTCAGGGTACTGCATAAAACTATCCCTTCACTATCTGCATGCTATTCACTGTGATATTGAGAACAGAGCAGGGAGCCAGTATCTCAGTGTCTTAGAGGCGTGCCCAGCTGACCATGACCAATCACTCAAGACCAAAATACCTCAGGACCCACTGGTGCTTGATGTGTTTGGATCCTAGATAGGCAGCTGCAGAAATGGCAAGTTGACTCGCTGCAAGTGGGTTACAGAAAACTATCCATTGGCTGAGTTTAACTCAAACCTGTTAATTGTTATTCATAAATAATTGCACGCTCATTCATTTATGATGAATATACTATTTGCTCCTAGTTATCCAGTGGCGTCAAACAGGCAAAAAGGTCTGCAGCTTAAAATATTACTGAACTAGTAGGCTAAAAACACTATATTATTGATCTTTTTTGATCAAGTCTGATTTTGTAGAAATCTAGTTTACTGATTCTATTGCTGTACCAGGAAAGAGATTGCTAGCTTAGCAGGCTAATTGATTAACATGTGAGGAAATCTGGCTTTTAGTGTGTAAGAATGTGCTTTTACTGTGTTAGGCCTGGCGTCCACCTACTACGATAGAAACTTAGAACTACTGATACCAATACAAAAAGCAAATATTGAAGACATATGGGGACGGTGAAAAATTGTAGATATATGTCTAGACATGCCAATCCACCATGCATTGTAAAGGTGTTTTTTTGGTGCCTTAAGCCCAATATCCAACATCTGATTAAGGGTTGAACGATTAATTCCCAAATCGTATAGGAGTCGGTGACCCAGGCGAATTACGTAATACCTTGGCCCATATCGGCCGCCCAATCAAGCGCCATTTACCAACATTCTGTTGTAGGTGACTAGATTTATCAACATGTTGATAAACTTTTGGCCATCGATTTAGGAACATAGAAACCACAACTTGTCAGCGACAAAATGACATCTGGAAGAGGTGGTTCACTAATTGTTGCCTGACCTTGCCTAGCTGTCCTACATCTACCGACTACGGCTGATTCCGTTAGGATGCCTTGCCTGGGACAAATTACCGTCTGTTCGTTGCCGACAAAGGTATGTCAATGTTCCGAAATCGGTAGATGTGTATTGGGCTTAATCGCAGAAACGTGGTCAACTGCCCAAACATTGGGTGACCTTTTGATTTTTTTATCGGGAGGTACATCGTAGACCATATCGGAGCCATATCGTAGTAGGTGGACGCCAAGCCTTAGAATGCTACTGTTTTTGGCACATAACATAAAATTCCAACTTTAAATATCAGAGTCTTATATTTTATCGTGCCAATATATAAGTCCTAACTTTTCAGAATGTAAGAATGACAGAGCTTTTAGCGCCCCACTTTCAAAATGTTCTGATGCCACTGTAATCAGGTCATCTGTCAAGCAATAAACCGTATCTGCCAAAGAACAATATTAAGTCGTGCTCCTAAGCATTGATATGGAGCATGACTATGATGTAAAATCAATGTTTTCATCACATTTTCCTCTAATGAGAATGTCGAGGCTCACAACAAATACATACCATGATGTTCGTACAATTGGTTACTCATGGCCTATGGTCAGGGGTGGTTTATTCTTGGCCAAATTCCCCCATTGGTCCTCCGCGTCCTTGTATTATTCAAGTACAATGGACCAAGGACCTCGGGATGCCATAATCTCGTAGAGGAGCAAATTATAAGTAATGTATTCAGTGTACTAGATGCCTGAAAGGGGAACTCAGAAGAGCAGCTTGCCACCGGCCGAGTAGGTAGCGGACCCCGCGGAGGGCCCTGTGGACTCGGTCTCCGAGCACGCAGACTATAGAGAAACCAAACAAGGGTTAATCGTGTTGTTGTTTATCACACGACGGCAAGATAATACGCAATCTTGCCGGAGTGCAAACGGCAATGACACTCTCCCTCGAGTATTTTCCCCTGGAGGAGCGGGAGCAAGAGGCTGTGACTCTACTTCCTCCTTACGCGGGGTTTTCAAGTTTCCCCCGGGCCAATATAAAAGTGTTTTATATCGATATATAGGGGAGACATAGGGGATGGTAGATCTGAAATCCATTTTCCAATATCTTAATTGGATCCGAAGTTATCAAACCTTGAGCTTCAACCTTTTTTTCAATGAAAATACTCAAACACACTCATAAAAAACACAGATTAGTCTATTTTTGATAGGGTGTCCGTCGAAAGTGACCGCTTTCATGGGGTTTTATGCCTTTTCGTACCGAAATAAATGTCTGCTTACACCGGGTGTTCGCCTGTACGAGATGTCCGCTTACGCGGGGTTGAATTAAACATCTAATAGAGGGAAAAATTTCCGTTCCCAGCCACAATGCCCGCTTATACGGGGTGGCCGCTTACGCGGGGTGTCCGTTACGCGGGGTTCTACGGTATTTATTGTTTTACAACATGTAAATCATTGTTATTATCAATCTCTTATAATATCTCTTACACATCAACTATCTTACCAACCAATGTATATAATAAATACTCTTATAATAGTGTTTAATGAGGATTATAGAAAGATTCCTTGATCTGATAATAGATATTAGCGGCCATTTAGTTTTTTTGTCATTTAGAATAGAAGGCTAAAATAGATTTTTCATCTTCACCTTCATCTACCATTTTCGAAATCTACACCCAAAAATTGACCTAAAAATATTTCTTACCAAATGTTACTCAAAAATGCCACTAGAAAGTTCTTGAAGCACCTTTTTGGTAATATGATTCCAGTCCACAACAGATCTCGCACCTCAGGACAAGTGGCGACTTGTCGGAACATATTCATAGTCACCTATCCTCTAAATGCAACAGCTACCGCATGCCACCCCTGGAATGATATATATGCATAGTCTCTACGATAAATCGATCATGATCCAGAGCCAAAACTCCAGGAGTGGCAATTTTTCTAAATTTGAACAATCTATTATAATAATCTTAAGTAACTTTAGCTACCTGAGCATTGAAGCTTGATTTGGAATCCATGTTGTTCTATCTTTCCAAACTCACATTCTCTCATTTTCAATCTTTTTTTTTTAATTTGAGCAAGTCTTTTATTAATCTCTGGACATTATCATACAGCTTACAACTTTGAGCTTTGCCAAACAATTCTCCGTACATTCATTGTTACCTTGTGGTCATTTCCATTACTCCCTTTTTTAAATACCAGTTAACTATATAAAACCAAAACTACCTGAACATCATTTAGGCTATTCTGGAACTAAACCTCTCATCTCATGAGTGTCCTGTACTTATTACATTTTTTTTTTTTTTTTTTAGTCTTTTATTTAAACTGGAGGGTCTACTAGGGTATTACCCTGTTTTCAGTAGGCTCCAGTGGCCAATCAGAAATTCATGTATCATTTCAGTTTATTACCTAACGTATTTACAGGTAAGTTCAATACAGGTTTTAAGTCAGATTGTACAAAGTCTCCTTAAGGAGTAGTAATTCTTAACTCTACTGGTGAAATATATACAGATGATGGTTTAGGATTTATAGTCCTAAAGAAAGAAAAAAGGTGATATGGTTTTGTTGGAGTTGTTGGGGCAGGCATCCCACCAGACACATTTAAGTTTAGGTAAGAATAATTTTGTTAAGATACGACTTGATTTAGTTGTACTGCGATAGTTTGGTTACGAGGGCCAGTTTGGTTTTCTCCTTAAAGGTGTCATAGTTGGCTATTAGTCTGTTCTCGGGTTTTAGGACATTCCAAAGCTTAGATGTCTTGTAGGATATGCTTCTTCTATACGATTCAAGCCTAAAGTTCCTAGTTTTCAGCAGCGGTCCCAATCCTTGTCTAGTCGGTCTATCTGTTAGGTCTAGGAATTCTGGATATTTACTTCTTTTAAATGCAAGATTTGTCAAGTGTGCCTCTCTTCGCTCATTTAGTGTATTCATTTTTGCTCTCTGGTGGATTAGCATGGTACTAGTCCTGGCTGGCATGTGCAGGCATATTTTCAGAGCCCTATTTTGTAACTTCTGTAGCTTATCGGTTAGTTTCTGATTACATTCGTGAGTGAAGACATCTCCGTATGCATCTTCGTTGCCACCCCTGTAGTGTTGACTCTAACAATTCTGATTATTCCTATTCCTTTTCATAGAAAAGGTATATGAAGAAGTTTCTTGGGGTTACATCGAAAAAAATTGGTTACTACCGCTACTTCTTAGTTTTTGAGTCTCTTAAAACAATTACATGCATAGGTTCATTCAGGCACAGTTCTGTCTAGAAAAACTACAACCAAGAAGTTTCTCCTACTTAGGTTGGATCTATTGTTCAATGAGCCACATTAGACCACTCGTTTCTCTAGTATGCAGACATCTTAAACCTGGTACATAATATGATATCATATGAAAGCAGGTTGACTTAGTAAACCATTTTCAATCTTTGGGTTACCCTATCTGTACTTCTGCTGTATCTGATCGTTGACTAACGTAGTATGGATCCTGTAATGATATTTGACAACTGGTCTGGTATTTTTAGGAATCTCAGTTTATGTAACGACATTGCATGGTCGAAGCTATAAAAACCGTTTTTAGATCGACAAATATGTTTGCTGACACAGAATGCACCTTTTTGCCGGAATGAACAGGTTTTTCATAGCAGTGGACTCTGTGGTCTGATGTGGTTCCGGACACACTCCAATTTGTTGATAAAACTGGATGAGTTTTAATCTTGGCCATCATATGCCATGACTGGATTTGGCATAGTGACTTCATGAGGCGAAGCCGAGTGAAGTCCAGAGCCAAAACTCCAGGAGTGGCATGCGGTAGCCAAGATTAAGACGGATCAAGTTTTGATTTTATCCTACCCTGTCTCCTCGATTTTGGAATATTACGTGATAACAATTCTGAGTTTAGGGTCTGAGCTCGTATCCCATCGAGTTTGAAAGCGTGATTCAAACAAGATGGGATCTGGCTCAGACCCTAAACTTGAATGGGTTTCTGAA
The DNA here is from genome assembly GCA_950022655.1 of Alentia gelatinosa. Lineage (NCBI taxonomy): Eukaryota > Metazoa > Annelida > Polychaeta > Phyllodocida > Polynoidae > Alentia > Alentia gelatinosa. Next base: position 45,909,666 of record OX465579.1, on the reverse strand, counting down.
TTTATCTACTGTATTTTCCATGTACAGTAGAACCCCGCTTGACGGACACCAAGCGTAAGCGGCCTCCCACTTTAACGGACACATTTGCTGGGAACGGATCTGTACAATAAATACACAGAAGAAGTTGTACAAGATAAATTTCATCATAACTACGCTATGCTAGGCAAGCCAGTCAGGCCCTAATCTTTGAAGAGAAAAAAATATCATTGAGCTAGGTATGATGGTTGGTGGCACCTTTAGTTGAGAAGAGAACAGAATCATGTTCATCATCTACATTTCGTGGATAGAAACTATACCTAAAGCCTGGATGCTGCACAGGGGTTCTATGGACAGGGTGTTAATTGAAGAGATTGGGAATTCAGCCCCTGTCAAACACACCAAGAAGGCTGGTCTTGGACTATGTCGAGTGGGAAAGCTTATGTGTGGCGGTTTCGTAGGTTATGTGGTTTTAACTGGGTATTAAATCAGCAGTTACCAACTTGGGACTCTTTCAGCCCGTCACAGTTTACTGCCACAGCCCATAGACCCAGCAATAACATGGTTTATGTGATGCTTTCTGCGAATAGCTCTACTAGAACGGGCAAACTGGTACATAACAGAAAGTCCCATTTCCTGGTTCTATTTACTTTTAATTCAAGCCGACCGTTACGACACTTGTACTGTACACCTAAGCCCAAAAATACTCTATATACCAACCTCTGCTGTACAATTGTTAGTTGAAATGTGCCACCATACTGAGCAGGTATGGTGCCGTACCACAATACTAATACTGAATATACAATCTGATTTGTTAAGAAAACAAACGTTACGTGCAAAGGCTACGTTAGACGATTTAAGTTCACCTTAAATCTCTCAAGCTAGACATCGTCCACCTACATCATGGGACGGCTTATCCTACTGTGTACGGCTTTTCGACCGATACTGAAATCTTGGGAAATTTTGGGATCGCCGACAAAATGAGGTCTAAAAAGACTAGCATATTAAGGCTCCCGTTCCATTTAATACTCGATATAGAGTCAGTATGTACACGGATTCATGGAATTTACGTGACAAATGTTTGGACCATGTCATTAACTTGTCTAATTTACCCAGACATAAATGATAGAAATTGTCCAATACCAACTTAATAACTGAAATAAAGGCCCAGTTCGTGATACCTCTGAGGTATAAGTATTTCAATAATCAGGTAAGTTTATATAATAAACTAGAGTGCGTGTTGTCGATCAGGTGTCTGCATTAATAAACAGATATTTCGAAGAAACCATTTAGAATATTGTATACCATGGTTATGGATTTTCATATTGTATGGTAACACACCTGTATCCTGGATAGGTAAAAAATGGGTAAACAAGATAGGTACGGTTGAACCTACCCGCCTGTGGGCAGCATAAACAATATCGTAGTGAAGTCGTCACCTGCATATTGATTGTTGTTTTCACAGATAACCATTGCAGAGGCCAGCCAATACAAAGACGCAGTCGGATGGGAATATGAGACGCTTTTGTACAAGTTGGTCAATGTCAAGGCTGCTTCTCTACAGGTAAACGGAAGAATAATTTAGTTATGTAACAACTATGCAATGCAAGAACCTTACTCTTATCATGGACCTTGCACTAAAGAATATACTGTCCATGCCCTTATCATAGTTTATAGAACAATACAACTGCATCAAATTGAAACCAGCATATAACTGCTGAGCATTGAAGATGAGCGAGACCTTGCTGGAGAGATCCTTTGCCCACCTATTTCAACAAATAACTGCTGAGCTTTTCTCAGTATTAATTAAAGAATTCTCAAATAAATGAAAAATGGAATGTTGAAGTATGGAGAAGGGATGGTTTAATAAGTACAATTCCAGGGTTTAGTCTACCTTCCAGGTCGCCTCTCCTCTGCTATTCTCTCTTCTTATTGGTCAGTGTGTCTATCTGACTGTTTTCTTAACTACGTTCCCCGAACCAAAAGCTGGAATGTCGGCATTATACAAATATCTGTATACTGCTTGTTCTAACGTAGGGAGGAAAATGGATCTATTTGGCTTGCCACTTAGAATATGTGCATTAACCATCACCTATACTCTGTATATATTTCATGTTATACACTTTAGTTTTTCATATTCATGTTCATGATTATATTCAATGATTCGTGAATATGGACAGTTGTCGAAAGTTATGTCAGTTACATAGAACTAGAGAAATAACTGGTGCAAATTTCGTTTTGCTGTCAAATTTAATTCTAATCATAGCCATCATATATAAACAAGGTCAATATCACAGTTTGTAAGGATATGTCCATTAGTTTGTGGAATATCACTCCGTTATGTCGAAAGCTGACTCTGAACGATTTTGGAGCTTGATGCAGTAAAAAGAAAATTCATGGAGTGAGACTTAACATGATCTAATGCGACAGTCCCTTGCATTTATAAAGATGTGTTATCAAAACTAAAGTGCTGACATTATGTATTGAATTCCCGCAGGAGTTCATGGAAGCTGACCAGCTTTCTTCTAAGTCTAACGCCATCAACCGCGGCCGCTCCCGAACCGTGGTTAGTAAGCCAGGCAAGGCAGCCGCCATGTTGCCCCCACATAAGGTGATGGCACCGGGTGTCAATCTACACAGCAAACTACGTCAATTACAAATGCGCGCCCTGGTAGAGAAGGAGGAGACACTGGACGAACTGCTTAACGTCATCAACCAGAATGCCGTGGAGGATAACAATTCTGGTTAGTATGCGTGTGCCCACTCCTTATTCTCCATATGGAGAGCTTCTAGTATACTCCATCTGCAACTAATATTCGATGCTATACGCCCTTCAGAGGTTACTCGTCTCCCTGTTATCGCCCAGGGTAAACACAAGTTCCGCTCGCGAGTGGCTGGGCACACCACGATCACATGAACCACAGTTTTCCCGTTTATATCTGAGTAACCTGAATATAATTTCGGGTTTACATGTAGAAATAGCTGAAATTACCATTTCTGACATCGGATTTTCCATTTGAAGATTCATAAAAACCGTTAAAAAGCAATGATTGTGGGTTACGGGTCAAGGGTCTATCACCATACAACGTCGGTAACCAGCGCACACCGGGACCTGTAAACAGAATGAATTCTGGGATACCTCAATAGGGTCTATACAGAAGACAGTAAAATTCACTAGAGTAGGATAAGGTCTTAAGTTTGATTAGCACGCCAGGATATTTCAATTAAGATGTGGAATAACGCGAGTTTCCATAGTTTAATTAAAACAATTATTTTCCATTCCCCCTGTAATGATAATATTAAAATCATTTCTCTTGCGGTAGCGGGACAAGAATTCACTACATCAATCACTCGCTGTACTTTTTGTACATGTATTTATTATTATTTTATTGTTATACGTTTTGATAAAAATTAAACATATAACATATAGAAAGCGATTTGTCAGGATGTAGATATATATTCATACTATGTAAAAAAGAGGAAAGACCTAGTGATAGGCTAGTGACAATTGATATAGTGAATGAAAAAAAGGCGTAATGGCGTCAGGATCCTCTTGCATCTATAGGTGTGTGCACCGAAAGTTATGAGAGGTAAAACACTGCGACACGCCGCAAATTATCCTTTTGTCATGGGAAAAGGTCAGAAAATCATGTTACCGAAGAAATCATCTCAATTGCTTCTGGCTTCTACATCTGACTGGCGTAAATATTACATAATCAAGTGTATATAAAGGCCTTTCTCCATTGTACGATGGGGGGGCGGGAGGGCTTGCGATCCTGTGCCTCTGGAGGTACAGGATCGCAAGCGCGACGTTCCATATAGCTTGCGATCCTGGGTACCCCATGTACCTCGGTTCGCAAGGTAAAGCCGATTCTGTGTGGTGACTGTCCCGCTTGTGACTGGAGCACTTGCGATCCTAGTTATATAGGTACACCCAGTCTCGGTCTGGGCATACCTAATATCAAACATGTTTGATATTTTAAAATATCTGGGGTACAATCTGGGGTACATGCGGTACGCCCAGTTTGTACCGGTACACCCAGTCTCAGACTGGAGGGAAACTTGCTGTCTCCACTGGGCGTTTTGCCGCGTTGCGATCCTGAAGGCACACCCAGTCTCAGACTGGGCGTACCTATGTACCTTGGATCGCACAGTGAAGACGGGGCTTTAGACGCCAATGAGGACGACCATATTTATACCCAAAGACAAATATATACGCGGAAATTAAATATACGTAAACTGAGATGTTCATGGTGTGTATTTGAATGTGTGGGCGTACAAATGCCATATGTATATGAGTGCAACATGGACACTTGTATACGTCTATAGATGAAGCGTATACACGTTGGAAAAGAGGACTTATTTATCAAAATCATAGCCATATACACCGGTCGTATACAAATGTAAATTAGGGTTCCTCACGCTATGTAATTATCCATGAAAGAATTGCGATAAATCCAGAACTATATTTGAATCGTAAAATACACAATACTCCACCACTAGTCTTACACCATTCTTACAACAGTCTCGTATCAGTATTAAAACATTCCTTTATCAGCCTTACAACAGTCTTACCATAGCCTTACAACAATCTTACAACAATCTCACAACAATCTTACAAAAGTCTTACACCAATCTTAGGCCCGGCGTCCACCTACTACGATATAGCTCCGATATGGTCTACGATGCACCTCCCGATACAAAATCAAAATCGCGTCGGAAGGTCACCTAAAATCGTGAACCCCGACCCCCCCCCCCCCCCCCATTGAGATGCATGTTTGATTTGCACGTTTAGACATATGTCTACGATTTTGCACCTTCCCGATATGTCTCCGATATTTGCTTTTTGCATCGTTGCAATATCGGGAGGTCTAAATTTCTATCGTAGTAGGTGGACGCCAGGCCTATGTCTGGTATCAGCCTTACAACAGTCTTACCATAGCCTTACAACACTCTTATATTAGCATTCCAACAGCTTACAACAGTCTCAGATGACAAACAACTAAGCATTCACTGTAAGACAAACACATTTGTGTCTTTTCTCATAGTCTTACAATTTTCTAATAATTTCTCATGAAATGGGAAAGCGAAAAGGTCTTTGACTCATGGTTCAATAACAAAAATCGTTGCAGAGCGATAATAGGATACTTTCTGCAGTTCCGGTGCTTTAGCTGGTACTCCCGAGTACCCACGGTATAGGGGACATAGCCATTGTTAGTTCATGAAACAGTCACTAGGTGGTGGGGGGACAGAACCTGTATTCTGGCTCTTTGTTCTTACCAAATTCAACTGTCCTTCAATGTTTTACCATGGTTCCGTTGACTCTCTACACCCATCCCAGAGCAGGATGAGATAATGATTAAACCCAGGACATGATGTTTTTCACATGGAACACTTTATTCACATATGTGAGCAAGGCAAGAGTTGTGACATTTCCCAATTATCACTCACTACTTTTACACCTCTATTAGTGAAGCACACCTACTTTTTCACCTCCATTAGTGAAGAACACCTACTCGGGGGGCATCATGGCAGCCCCCATGGATCATAGGCTATTTGCCGTATAGAAACTACGACATTTCTATAATTGTCGCAACGGCCGACATTTTTCGTGCCGATCCCGTATGGCGCCCTTACGCCACTGTCTATATGACGCCAGCCATCTGAAAAACAGGGCCTAGGGGTGCTATAGTCGTGACAATCGTAAGGTATCATAGGTGAAAATGTCTACCCAAGTGTCGCAGCCCAAGACAGGTATAACGGATAGTATCTCATATCTACTATACTCTATAAATTTTATGTCCATACCCGTGCTTTGTGTTAGTCATTATCACTAACACTATATCTATCATACCCTAGTTGCACCACTATTGAATTACAGCAGTTACTTTATGTTTGGAGGAGAGGAGGGGGAGGGGGGTCGTAACGAGCTGCTACAGTGAGGACAGAGATCGCAGAACAGAGGCATCAGAATATGCCCCAAGACCCTCCTATCCTGAATTTTGAACTTGGAGGTGGAAGTTGAAAGTTCATTTTCAGCTGTGGGAGTACGTCGAGGATTATAAAGAGATAGAAGTATATATGAGCAATTGTATGTGTACATCATAAATTCATTTTCATAACACTCTGACAAACTACAAAGACGTTATGAACTTGAGGTCACTGATGTGATGGATTGAGAACATATACAGTGGCAATGTATAGAATGATGGGGTAGGGGTTGGTGAGATATAGATATATACACGCAATATAGACTGATCGGGCAAAAGATTATCCCTGGGGAAAGCCTACAACACATTTGCCGCACTCACTAATCCACACCTGTTAATGCAGCTCGAGGACAGTTTGTCCGCCTTAGTCTCAGCTGATAGACACTGCAAGATAGCAAAAGCTCTAGCACAGTAAGCGTGCCCATTCCTGTAGCATTCAGGCATATAGAGATGAGGGCAAAGAAATATAGTTGCAAACAGTTGTCCAAGAGGTATTTACAAGAAGCTCCATGGTACTTAAGTTGTAAGAGGCTAGAAATAACTTGGAGGGCTCGGGAGCTGAGAAAGCCTTTTATCCCTTAAAAGATGAACATCATGGCAGTCCCAATGACAGATTCTAATATTCGGCGAGGCATAGTAGAGATTTGATTCAGGTTACTCACGTTTGCATGAGTCAGTCAAACGTTTTCATGAAATATTGTCCAAAATCCCGCTTCTAGAACTGCAGGAGCACAAACTGTTGGAAGAACCAAGATGGAGGCGATTAGTCCTTCAGCTGTAGGTTGTCTAGTCTTCTCTCCAATTTAGAAACTTTTCCCTTAGTCAAGGTAGAGATCTTGGTCAGAAATGATGGCCGGAATCTTCTTTCATGATATATTTTCATGACTTTTGAGACATTAATCGGTCGTTAGCCCAAAAACGTCCGTAGTGTTATTAATAGAACGTCTGTATTTGAATAATTGACGGGAGCGGTTGGCATGCCACACTAATAGGCCTTTTTCCGTAGGCCGGTGTCGCAGCTTATCTGCTTAGTTACGCCACGGCTGAAGCCAAACACACACCTGGAAACGTATTTTTTGGCATTGGATCAAAGAGAGTATGAGCGTAATGTATACGTTCATAATATTCATCTACATTATTTCCAGAGAAATAATAACGATTGCATCGTATTCTATAGTGTTCCAGCTCAAATCTGGTATGTCATACATGCACACTGCCTCAATAATACTTATAGCATAGATAGCATTGGATCATCGAAATTGATAACACATTGATACATTGGCAAGCCTAGCTATCATATATGCTTATCATTCCCCAAGTTAAAACCAAAACAATTATCAACTATAAAGTTTAGATAGTCCAGACTCATTGATATAATGCCCTTTATTGTTCTAACAGTCCAATCTATCCAAAACCAACACTCCTGCAATCACACCCACCGTTCGCACTATAGTTGTGAATGCTGAATATCTCTATAGGAATGTGGGCGGACTTGGCCGCGTTTGTCCAAGCGCCGGCCTAACGAAGGAACTCACCGTTAGGTGGCGTTGAATGGAAACACCTGTATAGATTGGCCGCCACCTCTGTCTCCACTCTGAGATAATTAGATAAGGTGTCTGCGGTGTGCGCATCAAACCAAGTAATTCTGTTCTATGTAGGTTCTTAAAGCTGAAATATAAATTCGTAGCTTCACAAATTGATAATGAAGTCTAACTTCATGGTGGTTTTAGTCTAAAAATACACACAAAAGGAAATAACAAAAATGGTAAATTGGCTTCGAGATTATGATCTCCAAGCAGTACAAACTGTCTGACAGGAGAGTAACAGACATGTCCCTGTAGTGATAGACTTAATCAAGTCATTGATTATGAACTTTCATTAAATGGTTCAAGTCAATCAGGATGGGGTGCATTGACATGTGTATGGCTCCTCTAACGACGTTGGCATACTTGAAAACTTCATCTGCTGTCATTACTCTCCACTCATGTGCAGTCTAATAATGTAGTCTCTGTCCCTCACCCTGGAAAGCTGGAAAAATCACTCCTATATTTCAAGATTCAATGTGATGGTAAAATCATTCAAAATTCCATATGATAGTTATGTTAAGTGTATGGTTGGAGATCTTGGCATGCTGACGATTGATACTTCCTCCGACTGGGATATAGAAGATATCGCTATCTATAAGAGTTCGGATGATTATACTTCAGTTATCTAGATAGGAGAACCAGCCCCGCAGTAATGTAATATCTCCCCATCATAAGTAAGAGCAAATTTAATTTAGAACCAAATTATAGCAAAGAGATTCAATAACACCAAACGTTAGTATTTTGCCATCATGCATTTATATATATATATATATATATATATATATATATATATATATATATATATATATATATATATATCTGATTGGAAGAGAACATAGCGTTGTGTACACATATACAGACGAGCTAGCTTCCAAATAGGCTTAGACCAACACTTCTACAACCACGATTATAAACTTATATTAGGAGAGGCAATTAGTGCTAATTTGGTTAGTTATAATGTGAAGCGAGGACAGTCTCATTTCCATAGCGGATTCCAAGATGTAAGATGAAATGTCATATCCTGACTTCTCTTACTTCAGCCTTCAACAACAGACTTTGAAATTTTCCATCCGCCAACCAAAAAACCCCAGAATCTCTGTAGCATTATACGCTCTCATCTTGTTCAATTACTTAATTATAACATATTACCTCATGTCACCAGTTTGGATAGAAAAATATGTTTCTCTGTGTACGCGTTAGTCATTAAATACTACACTCTAATAGCTCGGAGCATCAATGAAAGATATATATCTGCTATTTTGAATCTATATTTTCTAGTGTTTGTTTATGAATGTAGCAAATAATCATAAGGTAGAATTAAGTTAATGAAGATGTTATGCCGCATTCTATTTTCCTTTTAGACTTTTACATTGGTGGTAACCTAGTCTCCAAACGGTCACCGGAGAAAGCAGCAGCTGTGGTAGAAACCAGTGAAAAGGACAGTGCACCGGAAACAAAGACAAAGACCAACCCTGACCCTAAACAGAATTAAAGATGTTGTGGACACTAAATAAAGGTACCTGATGCCATAGTGAATTTCATGAAATAGCTGCATCATATAACGTCTTCGAATTCCTGAATTAGCCAAAAGCCAGATTTATGGCTTAAACCTCATACCTATCGACTACTCTTGAAATTCTGACATTGTTTAACCTCTAAAAGGAGTCTTCGCTGAACCTCCATTTCACTGAAAGCATAGTAAAAGAGTGTTCACATTAAAAGAAAATCCTTGCGCAAAAAAAGGAAACATGATTTAGAAAACTTCTTAATTCCAATACGCTATTCATTTAGAGATTCAATTTCATTGACTATAACATCCTTATATATGATATTCCCATAAACCGCCATAGGGGAATTATTCAAAATATTTTGCGTGGAAATACTGGTATTCCTGGATGTTGGGTGTATTTAGGAGTTGTGAACAATTATTACAGTTCGAATTTGTTCTCCTTGCAGATATGCGAACGTCGGACATACGACACAAAATGGAACAGTGACTGCAGGCATTTACAAGGGGCTCCTGACTGAATTGAATACCTATTGGCCCTTCTGGTAAATTACCACATGGCGCAAACTTCGAGGGACCACTTACCTTTTTGAATTGAAATTTAATCTAGGGCTGAAGTCCTTGCTGGCTTTGTCTTATTTCACAATAGTTATAATTGCTATATACATAGAGTTTTAGATCCGTGATCTCATCTATACCAGGTCCCTCAAGTCCCCATCCTCCATCCCCCATCCCTAAGAATAATGTTATTTATTGTCTGACACTAGGGTAACATAGACATAACTAGAACCATTTCTATTTTTCGCATTGATCAGAATTCCTACCGTCTATATTATTATCTATCTGTGTAATAAAGGGTCTTATTATACGTGTTATCTGCTTTTTGAAGCGTTAGAATGTGAATTCTTTAGATTTCCTTAAAAAAAACCCAATTCGTGTGAAGAAATTTGTCTTTTGTGTGACAAACCTTAATTTATGACCAATCAATATCTTGTAGACGGCGGGCGAGTTATCTGAGAAGGTATCCTGTAATAGAGCTGAGACTGTTAGTTAAGCTACATGATTGGAATTGAATTGAAACGATAGTTTCCTCTTTGTATCGAGCTTTCTACTCATCAAGTTATAACAATACATGCATTCCAGCCCAGAGATATTTATTAACTTATCAACACATATCATGTCTATGATGTCAGTGAACCAATAAAGACATAAAGATATATGTATCCGTGCAATACAAATGTGTTAATTTCTTAGGTTTTAACAGTTTGGTCCTCTTAAAACATTATCTGGCCGTGTGCAAAAAACGGCATGTACTTACTTTCATCTATAAATCTACCAACATGCCTTTACGTAATGAATTAATCAGGTGTTTTGGCTATTGAATTAGGCACAATAATGCAGTTTCCAAATAATAATCAAGAAAATATGTAGCACTGAATGAATACCACATGCAGAAGAAAGAGAATTTATTAAGACGGGTGTCTCAAAAACTTATATAGGACGACCTGACCTTGATGCTGTACATGCTACAAAACGAGACAGGGTAATTAAGGAGGGCGGAGGGCAGGCGCTACCACAATCTAGTGAGGGTCTGGTACATAAGCTCAGAATGATGTTAATGTGGGGCCAGGTGCCCTGGTGTTGGACCTGTTCTTGGTAAGCGTTGTACGTTGTCTGTTCTCCCCTCATCTCAATGAATGCAGGTGAAACTAGAGGCGCGTGTGTGTGTGTGTGGGGGGGGGGGGGCAGTTATTGTTGGAGGATGAGCCTACCATCAGGGAGGCAGAAGGCCGGTTGGCTTGTGAGGCTGGGTAGGCTCGGGGATAGTTTACCAGGGTCGCACTGGGGAATATGTAGGGTTGAGTAGTCTGGAGATAGCACGCATACATGGGGTTCAGTGCCTGATCTGTTTTTTTGGGAGCAGAAGATCATAGCATGGCTGCAGGGGGAGGGTACAACATCCCTCCTCCTTAGGGTGTGATGCCCCTGCCACCTTGCACGCTTGATGGATATGAGGTTCGATCCCCTACACTGCCTTCAAAATGATTCTGAAGCTATTGGATTGGTTGAGGTGCGCGATGCCAAACTTAATCTCTATCCCACTATGTCGCGCCAGGACCTGGATCACTTAGTATGTGTTACTCAGAAAGGGTTACTTAGTATGTATGAGTGACACATACTTAGTGACCCTCTCTGAGTGACAGTTACTGAGTAACCCTTTCTGAGTGACACATTCTAATTGACCCTTTCCAGGTCACACATACATGTGATAAAATCTTCTTCACAAAGAAATATACAGACCAAACACAATAAATAATAGGAATTTGCCAAGATTACTTGTCTAGCGTCCTTTTTCCCATGCACGACATGGGGTGGCGCGGTCACGTTTTGAGCACTTCACCACCCCTAAATCTGGTATTGAGCAAGCGATCTATATATAAGCCACAATCAGTCACTCGGTGACCTATTGATCAAAGACATGGGAGTTGACGGTGTCAGTGAGTACAAATACACCCAGTACCACATTGGAAATCCCACTCATGGATGAACTGCATGTCTTGTTCATTGATTAAAAGAAATTTTTAAAAAGAGAAAGACTCTGAGGCTCTAAAAGCAGACACAGGTTAGATGGTACTGGTCAATCAGTGCTAACAACTAGGTACAGGTGAGTGAGGATTGGTGTGTAAGAACTGGTGAGTAAGTACTGGTCAGTGATTACTGGTCAGTGATGATTGGTCAGTCAGTACTGGTGAATGAGGACTGGTCAGTCAGTACTGGTGTTTGATGTCTGGTCAGTGAGGACTGGTCAATTAGGACTGTTCAGCAAGTACTTGTGTTTGAGTACGGATGAGTGAGGACTGGTGATTGAGGACTGGTGAGTGAGTACTGGTGAGTACCTGTGATTGAGGACTGCTGAGTGAGTATTGGTGAATGAGTACTGGTGAGTGAGGACAGGTGAGTGAGTGCTGGTGAGTGAGGACCATTGAGTGAGTACTGGTGAATGAGTACTGGTAAATGAGTACTGGTGAGTATCGGTGATTGAGGACTGGTGAGTGAGGACTGGTGAGTGAATACTGGTGAGTGAGGACTGGTGAGTTAATACTGGTGAGTGAGGACTAGTGAGTGAGAACTGGTGAGAAAGTACTTGTCAGTTGTTACCAGTCAGTCTGTGCTGGCCATTCAGCACTAGTCACTCAGTTCTAGCCACTAGTTACTGGTCAGAGAGTTTATCAGCTGCATGTGGAGGAGGTTGAAAGTTAGAATTTCCAAACTTTGTCTGGCGCATATCAGCACTCAAAACCGGGTGCAGCAGAGAATGGCATACTTAGTAGGAGTGTTTAAATCAGCTAATAAATCAGTGCAGTGGATGAGAGGTGAAACGATGACCAATGAGATGAACCCCAAATATACTTCAGTGACCCCGGGGATTAGGTAACAACACACCCCCACTATACCCCAGAGCAGCTCCAGTCACATACCAGGCAGTTGGAGTAGATCTGGATCCCACCCCGTGAGGCTCCCAGTGCACCCCAGTGTTCAGTCCTGGCGCCCATCTGTCCTACGTCACCTTAATTCCATTGGCACAATGGGGCTCCAGACATAGGTCAGACGCAGGCCATTTTTGGCAGCAGATGTACCGGAGGTAGCACATTGGAAGTAAAATTGGCTTAATAGAATTCAGCCTTAAAAGAGAATTGGCCATCTTCTAGGTCTCGTGTCCTTAAGGTATTCGGGGTGGACGATTCTTGGCTTAATGAAACGAGATCTGCCCTGTGACAACCGTAAGACCCTTCTTATTTTCATCATTCATAGAATATTAAATGGCCCCCAGGTTCCAACGTTTGTTATTTCATTCGTTTATTCCTTATACCATATTCTTTGGTAGCACATGAAATGTTCCATTCCTGGATGATATGTTCCCCCCGGAGGTTTGTTAACTAACACTGTTGACATTATGATTATACACACACACTGTTCAGTAAAATCTTATCGATATAGGTGTAGACATTTCCGAATACCCTTAGAATATAATTAGGTAGAACTATCACCTAATTTGATAATAATGAGTTTGTTTGGAAGTATATATTTCCACGTTAGCTATCTGGTTCGAAAAATACCAGAATACCAGAGAGACTATATATTAACAATAGGGTGACAAATTATATAATAATGGTATGATTTGATGGATGGATGTTCTATAGTCGAGTTCCATACATGTTCAGAAACAAGAGATACCACCGCTGGATATTATAAACATAGTATCAATACAGACTTCACAATTCGGATCTAGAGAATACAGACAAATGACAGATTTTGTCATGGCATAATGATACATATCACCAGTAATTATATAATGAGTATGTGGTGCGGAAGGAAGCAATGGTTTATGGGTGTGGCCCATCTCGCACAAAAGGCGATCTATATACCTATATCTAACAGCCTTTTCCCACAGGCCATCTGCCTGGTTACGCTATGCATGCAGCCAAATAATACCTGTGTAAAGTATTTCTAGAGTATGTGCAGCAATTGCATCGTATTCTATAGTATTCCAGCCCCGATTTTCTGTGTCATACATCTACTTCCCATCAGTAATACTTTAAATATAGCTTAGATAACACAGGAACATCGAAACTAGATACACATTAATACATTGGCAGGCCTAGCTACCGTATATATACCTATCTTTTCCAAATTGAAAACCAATTGCTAGACAATTACCGACTATGAAGTTCAGACAGTTCAGACTGTTTAATACAATGCCCTAGTTTGACCAAGCAGTCTAATCTTTCAAAAAAAACACTCCTGCAATCACACCCTCTGTTCACACTCTAGGTGTGATTGCTAGGTGTCTCTATGGGCATTGGGTCAGACTGACCAGTTTTTGACCGAGAGATGGCCTAACTAAACAATGATGAACGGAAACATTTGTATCAACTGGGCCACAGTGCGGGATTCTGGTGAAGAGTCAAAGTAATCCAATGATTTCAGCCGCCCACTTATATAAGCTGCGGTGAAGCAGGCTGAAACATATATGAGTGTACCTCTTAATACAATCCAATCATATACACCAATAACAAGGCTCAATGCTGGATGTCCTATTTATTTCTATTGTGTACCTTACCACATTGGAATAGATAATTCTAAACAACAGGCAATGGGGTGAACGACGAAGCACAACATACTCTATGAAGCAGGTTCCGGTCTATACATGCCTATCAGGACCAGTTCTATTGGTTTCTATATGAAGCAATTAGCCATCTAAATTATCCGAATTTATTAGTAACAGAAAATACTGCATTAAGAAAGTCGCCATTGTATAGGGGACAGAGCCATAGTTAGTTCATGAAACAGTCACTAGGTGGTCGGGGGACAGAACCTGTATTCTGGCGCTTTGTTCTTACGAAATTCAACTGTCTTTCAATGTTTTACCTTGGTTCTGTTGACTCTCTACACCCATCCCAGAGCAGGAAGATATAATGCTGAAACCCAGGACATGATTTTTTCATATGGAGCACTTTATTTACAAATGTGAGCAAGGCAGGAGTTGTGACATTTCCCAATTATCACTCACTTCTTTTGCACCTCCATTAGTGAAGAACACCTGCTTTTTCACCTCCATTAGTGAAGAACACCTACTCGGGGGGGGGGGGGGGGCGTCATGGCAGCCCCCATGGAGCATAGGCTATATGCCGTATAGTGTCTACCAACACCCAGGATTGCAGGGCTGGCGGCGGGTCGCGACTTTTCTTTTAATCATGTATATATATATACGCCGGGCGTATATATATCGTGCAGAGTATATTTCCTCTCGTATACGCCAGGTGTGAAATACAGCCAAGACGCGTCCGTATCTAAAAGGAAACGGTATTGTATATACGCCTCATACGTTGGCGTGAAATACGGGCGTATATATATGAAAACAAGTCGATTTACAGCCGATACATACACTTCCGCGATGGCGTATATATAAGAACAAACTGGTGGTTTTCGTGCAGTGCATCATTGCTTGTTCTAGTTCCTGGTGTGTCCACATAGGGGCAGGGCGTTCCGACATGCCACATCAAGTTGTCTGTGACATGAGCTGCTCTCCTCACACGTAAGAACGAGACTAGTTATCCCTCATTGGCTGTTGGCTCAACAACCAATCACAGCACAGAGCTTATGAGCTCAATCTGTAGCATGATGCCACCTACTCTCTGAATTTAAGTTGAATAATCTGTCATTAAAATCAGTTAGGTTTCTTGACTCATAGCAGTGCAGCATACCAATGTGTTCGATGTCCTACTCACTTATCATAAGGTTTATCTCTGTATAGGCTAGGCCCTAGACTTTACAAGGGGTTTTGATAAAGGAGATATGTATTGTATCTGCTTGATGACAGTGCTGATCCCGTTTAAAAAATACATAACTCATACTCCTTTCACAGTGTGTTTGTTAGGTTGCGACACAAATAAAACACAGACACCTTGTGGCCATGACACCGATTGCGTTGAAGTCTTATGAATAATCTGTGTCTCAGTTATGATAGAGAACATCGTAAAATCATTTCGGACTATGTGGGTTCATCACTTAAAACTACTCGAATATTTGTGGTAGACATTCCACAACATTGCAGCTCAGTCTTCGAGAACCACAACTAACAGCACACAGCATGTCAAGGCCCGAGGACAATGTAGTCTGTATGCTTGACTGACGTCGGTACATAATCCGCAATCTGTACGCATGGTATATCAAAAGGAAAGGAAAATAACGATTTGTTATCCACTTTCTATTCTATTAGACCAAATCATTGGCATTTGCATCGGTTTGAATTAGGAACTATTATGTTGATGTTAAATTCTGCCAGCACTCGTGGATGATCAAAAGGTCCCTTGATTATGAATATTTAAATTGACGTCTCGGAAGGATGTACCGGATTAGTAACACCAATAGTCGATCCCTACCCAAACAAATCGCCGTAATATAGAGATATCTGACCAAGTAACTTCCTGCCTATCAGGACAGAGGCTTGTATTATACAGCAGTGTCACACCCATTATCAGTGTCACACTCTGGAAGTAGAATTACGATGGTTATAGATAGACCATCCTTATCAGAGGCAGGCATGAATTCGTGATCCGTCATTTGCGACACCCTTATATATGTCCAGTCTACTACGGATCACTAGACGTATTAACTAATACTCCCTACTTGTAAATGAAGACGGCTTGGAGGCTACTGGGTGGGTTCTTCAAACGCATGTACCCTAAACCTCCTCTATAAGGATATAGTGTGTTTAATTTGAATCGCACGGATTTGATTAAAACACAAACATGGTTCTACGCGCAACTGGTATCCTACTTCTGCTAACATTCGTCGCTGAATTATCAGCTAAAGGTAAGATCCATGTCATAAAGATGCTTTCAGCCTTTGGGCATAATAAAGACTTCTTGTCACTCGTGCACCTATAGTCCTATAATCCATTAAATATCCTAAGTGAGAAAACCTTGCTAGAGCTAACACTTTGACAAGGAAAATATATTCGTACTGCATTGGATTCAGATAAATTGTTAACATGCTTTAGTTTTCCCGAATAGATCAGCAATTATGTAGTCGTATGAGCACCTATTATCATTAGGTGGTCATGTGGTACGATGTACCATAACACAGACCAGTCAAGAACATAGATGGTTTAGAATGTAGGAACTTTTACTCTATATGTAGCATGTCAAAAATAAGCTCGTTGAGTAGATGTTCATTCTAGATGTGATCTCAGGGTTGATCAGTAGTGCACTAACTGGAGTAGCAGCTGTTGTGACCAGAGGTCAAGTTTGCTGCCCATTCATGAATATTGATATGTGAGCCCATCTGCAACTTGGGTACTACTGGGCCAAACAGTCTTATAAGTTAGCTTAATTATAACCTACTGACGGTAAACTCATGTCACATTAACAATCAATATGTAATATAGCTAGGTTCGCCCAAAGAATATCAATTGAAAGCTTTTCTCTTTTCATTCTCGATCAATGTTCAATATCATAGATTAAAACTAAAGATAAGATCCTGATACGCTCTAGATACGGCAGCGTGATTTAGGAGTCATTCTATGAATAAGATATTATCATGATCAAAATGAGATCTTTTCCCCTCTTAGATTCTGGCTACTTCTGGCACGTCACAGATATGCACTGGGATCCTACCTATACTACATCGGGAGGCTCCTGTGCGGACAATGGCCCCAAGGAAAGAGGCACCTACGGGGAATTTGCGTGTGATTCCTCATGGAATCTCATAGAGAGTGCAGTGGGGGCAATGAAGGAACTTCACCCAGATCCTGACTTTCTAATATGGACAGGGTAAGTGGTATCATGGATGGATTACATTCAGAATGTAGAATTGAGAGTATTAATAATATTGATCATATAAGTGTGTTCCATCAGAGATACTCTTTCAATTCTTTGTATTTACGTCCTTAAATATTTTGGTTAAAAATTCGATTGACTGGGTGTGGCCCAGTCCCTTTGGGAATGTGGGGACAAATTCGACCGGACAAATTGGTGACATAAAACTGGAACGTAACATCACCATCAAGCCGGCTGACAAGGACAGAGCAGTGGTGATATAGGATACCCAAATCTATGTGAATAAAGTTAATTAACAGCTTAGCGATACGAGAGTATATGCCGTAAACCAGTGATCACCCCACTGACAAATTCGATACTACAGTAGATGACGCCATCATTGAGACGGTAAAGGCGAACGAGATCAGTGCATGAGAAATGGGCTTTAAGAACGAGAACATCCTAGATTTACTATGTGCCTAAAATCCACAAAGATAAGCTCACCCCAGGGCAGTTCGTGTTTGCAAACTGATGGCAAACTAAGAAAATCTCATACTTAATTATCCATCATAACACAGCACGAAGAACCCTGATTTATATATTTATATGTCCGCCGTATATAGCTATGATTTTGCATATATATGTTAGTCCTTCATTGTGTATATGTTACATTCATTGACATATATAAGTGTCTATGTTGTAGTCATAAATATTTCATATATACGCCTGCACGTTCTATAGATACACAGCATGAACATTTCAGTTTACATATATTTGATTTAAGCGCATATATATTTCCTCGGGTGTAAATAAGGTTGTCATATTTTGGCGTCATATATATGCCTGATTCTGTTATATTTACGCCACTGTTCAATCGTTCTTAAGCAACAGGGAGATGGGGCCTGGGCGGCCGGGTGGCAAGAGAAGGTGAATAATAAATACAATATAGGCCTAGACTAATTTCAGATTTTAAAAAAACCGGTTGTATGCTCGGGGCATACAACCGCTTGTATCATAAACTAGTCAATAGTGTGTATTCATGGACCACTTCCTCAGCCCAGAAGCTCCCCAAAATTGAATAAAAATAAAGGTAAAAAAACGTTTCCACTGGAATTCTCTACCAATACCCCCACAGGGAACAGGTCACATCTAGTAGATAGAATTTTTCACATCATTGATTACAAGCACCGCCTCACCGTCATGAGTGACTGTGACTAGATCCAAAACAAGCAGCCAACAGGCTACCACACATATTCCAAATTCAGTTAAATTTAGTCCTACATCGTTTTAAAGACAAACAGTTAAACTCAAAGGCAATCTGAGTCTGAAAGGAAAACAATCGAATACTCACCAAAGATTGTCAAAGAACTGTAAGCAGTTCTTTGTCTGCCCAACAGAGAGCAGCACACATACACATAGATCCAGTGTACATAAACCAGGTGGTGCTTGTGTGTGAATGTCACCAGCCACCACACACATACCCTTATAAATCTTATACTTAGGAGAAACCAAACGAGAGTTAGTCGTATTGTTGTTTATCGCACGACGGCAATGTTGTGTATTACTGCGCGAGGTGAAGCCGAGTGCAGTGATACGCGACATTGCCGTAGTGCAATAAACAACACGACTAAGTCGAGTTTGGTTTAGAATATATCCTACCCAGTCTAAATTACTTCACCATAATCAGTGATAATCATTGGTCGCTTTTCAAATGACGTCATTTGTCAACTGTATCCCACTAGAGCGATAAATTTCATTTTCCTGCACTGTAGACCAAATACAGTCCGCTAATATTAAGCCTATGTAGTTTTTTTATTAGGGGTAGGATAAAAGGCCTAAACCAGAAACGATCGATTACCCTTTGGCCAAGAAGGTTTACCGTAGCTCCTTTTCCTGAAAAATCCACCAACCTAATTTGGCTTCAACGCACCGCATGGTCAGAGGCACCATTGACCATTGAGTGTCGATTTGTTTGTAATGTCTACTTGTGGTACGTATTTGTAGACGGAAGCAGTGGAAGATCACTGTCGATTCCTATGTGAACTGTTATTCGTCTGAAATGATTTCTAAAAAAAAACAAAAACCTCATGGAGGTTACAACGTCACTTTTCAGTATAGTCACTAGAACTGTGTGAACGTCAAAACTATAAATGATAAACGCATGCTTTATTACTTTTTTTTTTAAATGCAAATAACTTTAGTTGCCAGAACATATAAGTATTGCCCCGAGCAGATTTTAAATCAGAAGATTCTGGAGGTAAAGAATCATATAAAAACATTGTATTGATGCCGAAGCGAGGTCTGTGCATGAATGTAGTTGTCTAGTGCAGGTGACTGTAATATGCGTATCCTGATCGATGTTCTCGCGATTTTCCGCACATTTCAGAGATGACACCCCACACATCTATGATGACGACCTCTTGAACCCAGACGTTGTATATAATATCATTAGCAACCTCACAACGGTACTTGAAGCTCACTTCCCAGACAAAGCCGTGTTCTCAGCGCTTGGGAACCATGACTGGAGCCCAAAGAACCAGGTGCCGGGGGAGCCCCATCCATTCTACGACCGGATTGCCGATAGATGGCAGCACTGGCTGAGCAGCTCGGACGCCAACACAACCTTCAGGAGAGGTGAGGTTTGCAATTAGGCCATCTTTATAAAGCTCTCGATCCACTAAAGTGAACCTAACCCGTCCAAAATCCTTTTCTTTGATACACTTAGACTGACCTACCACTAACGACCGTATTGGAGAGAAAATGCTTGTTAACTTTCCTGGGTGACACATATGGTGGCCATTACCAGGTAATTCTTGATTATCGCCATTTGAGGAGATGGAAATGTACCAAAATAATGACAGAAAGCCTTAACAGTCGAATTCGGTGTCGCTCTCATGTAGACGCCATTACTGTCGTTGCTCTCCAGCTAATTTTGTGTAACCTACTTTATTGAAAATATTTCTTATATATATCTATTGATTTGATAATTGATATGGCCGTGTAGATCTAGAGTAGATTGTAGTGTGCGTCGACTGCAGCTGGCGGGGACCATATGTTATATTTCCTCTCTTCACATTCTATTCATAGGACGAAGTAGGACATTTTGCGTTAATATATAGTAAATGTTCTTTTTCTTTTCAACATTATATTGAAAAGTTATGACTTTGGGAAGTTCAGAAGCTCTAAGCTGGTCAGAGTTCAGAACATCCATAGTCTGGTTTAATAACTCGGCCAGCGCTACTAATAAATTAATTATTTGTGCCGTAACAGTTTACCACTTACTTAGTTTTTATGGGAAACATATTGATAACTTTCATTTCGGGATCTTCCAAATCCTTTCCATAACAGGCGGTTACTACACAGCCAAATCACCTATAAACAACGATCTGCGGGTTGCTGTCCTTAACACTAACCTCTATTACGAGAGTGATAAACTCACAGATGACATGAAGGATCCGGCAGATCAGTTGCAGTGGCTCAGTGAGCTGCTCTTGAGTGCTGGCCAGGATAAGACAAAGGTGAGACTTATTTAACTTGACTGTAACCTGTCACATATCAGAAACTCTCTGTCTACTCTTTTATTATCCATGGTATACAAAGTAGCCATTGAGAAAGCATGGAGACTCACTAAGCTACTACCCATTATTTGAAAACTGTCAGATAACATTAACACGGTATACGGATTCAAATCTGCGGTATACAGCCTCAAATCAATTGTATATAGAAAAATAGTCCCATTGTGCTACAGAGCAAAAAAAGTCCCTAGTGATTACCTACTATATCTAAAACGGTAGAATTTTGTGATATCCGCTTGGAGTTGCTGCCGTACACAGAGACAAAGTGAACCAGACCTAGGCATGGAGATTGAAGAGCCACGAGAGTGAGAATCTCGTGCAGTTTTAAACTGTAAGCAGCTACTCTTTTTTGTATTTCTATATGCAGACATGCGTTTTCTCTTATGATTTATTTTGAACCATGCCGAAATCAAAGTTTATCACTGTAGTTTTCTGATCTACTTTTCTCCTGAGAACCCAATGAGATCGCAAGATTTCGCTGGTACCCCTTTCGAAACTCCGCTGATTCCCCCACCCACCAACAGCCTAAGTATTTGACCCCAATATAGCACCTATCTTTGTGGAGTAGTCAGCAGAGTCATCGGCTCCCGGTGCGAACGTTGTTCGAACCCCGCAATTGGCAGGTTGTTATTTCAATTTTCAATATTTTTCGGACTCGACGAAGTCGCTAGTATATTGTTTAATATGGCGATTCCTGTGTTTAGTCTCTTCGGGAAAATGGATAATAGATACAATAAACGATGGTTTTGTAGACAGGCTGCTCTGGAAACCACTCGAGGTTGACGTCGTTATACACGTCAACTCTCAACCTCTCGTGGTTTACTGCCACTATTTACTATCTACAAAACCATCGATTATAATCTTTGTATGGTAGTGCAACTGCATAATACGTCTAGGTAAAATACATTATTAGACGTATGGTTCAATGAGAATCGTTGGAGAATGATTCCGTAAGGGAAACGACATTTCTCGTAGAGCTAATAGTTGGATAGCCAATTGTTTGCAGAGCATGCACGTCCTCATGAGGGCTCCTGTTGAGTATCAAGGCTAGTGTGCACGGTTTGATATAAACATGGTGTAACAGACAATAGTTATATTGCTTGCAGCAAAGCGATACCTAAAATAGAATACCAAGTGACACTTAATTTTTTAGGTGATGATACTTGGTCACGTGCCTCCTGGTGTCTTTGAGAAACATCGCAGCAAGCACTGGTTCTACCCGAACCAGAACGAGGCTTTTCTGAGTCTGCTCCGTCAGCACTCGGGCGTCATCGGCAGCATTCACTTTGCACACCATCACACTGACAGCTTCAGACTCCTCAAAAACGAAAAAGGTAGGAGCCTTTCTACTTTGTCCTTACACATCCGTATAAAAGGGTCATCCCTTCTATCCCTATAAGGGTCCCGGTGTCATACAAATGGGCCATCATATATCACTATAATCCAAACGCATATATATACGTACAGTAAACTCAATTCCTATCTTCATTAGTTTCTTTTCAAAGCCATAACTATAGTGTCATAAGCAAAGGAAGACATCCAAATTGAAAGGCCTTATATGAATCTGTCAAAGCTTGTAATATAGAAGACGAATAACTGCGAAGGAATAGCAATAAAAAATAGGTTGTATGTTGAATTTACAAAGATCAAATACAATGTCTACTATGAAATGAATATAAATAAATGGATTTTAGATAACAAGAAGTACTTTTCAATAACCTTGGATAGGCATTATTTCCTAAGAACGAATGCTTGTTGAAGCTTAGGATGATGGATGCAATATATTTAACAAAGTTCAGTTCTTCTTCTGTTCACATTGACCACACACCTGATGATTTTTCGTGCTTTCAGATTCCCCTGTCTTGTCCATGTTGCTGGCCCCTGCTGTTACCCCATGGGAAACTACCCTGCCGGGAGTGATAGGGGGTGCTGGCAACAACCCCAGTGTGCGCTTGGTGGAGTATGAGCGTCTCACGGGGGAGGTGCTTAACATACAACAGTTCTACTTGAACCTGACAGAAGCGAATGATAATCAGAGGTAGGTGACTTCAGTGACTGTGATGGCCGAAAATACATATCTATATGCTAACATGACCGACGCAATGTGAATGTCGAAAATCTTATTAGAGTTAACACTTCTGATATATTCACAGCAGAGGCTTTTCTCAGGTGAGGGTATGGTATTGACCATGATCTTATAAATCATGATACCATATCTACCTTTATTCAATATAGGAGTTTCGTATCGATATAAAAATGCGACTATGAGATCTAAAAAATGATGGCGTAAATATAGAGCATAAGGCCGATATGCTATGACGATATAAGCAATGCAGCAAGCATTTGGTATTACCTAAAATCGACATGCTCTCCATATACGAAAGAATAACATCATGTTCAATTTCATTTTCAGCCCTGTCTGGAAACTGGCATATGACGCTAAGGAGTACTACAAGGTGAAGGACTTCGGCACCGACTCAATCAATGGCCTGACCAATAGGCTAAAGACAGATATGGACCTCTTCCACAAATACTATCAGATGAATGGAGTGCTTTATGATCCTACGGAGGTATGCCAAGAGGAATGCCAATATGTACAGTATTGCGCTATCACAGAACTTGAATATGACAAATACGAACAATGTGTGAAGAACATGGTGACTGGGACCGGCACATACTTTAGATATAGCATAGAACTCATAGTGTTTGCTTACATAGGATTCTTGGTCAGTAATCACTAAGCTCATCACTTCTACAATATACTACAGACATTTGCAGTATGAAATTCACCTCTCTGTTAGTCAAAGGATACATATTGCCTTGATAGGGACAGGAACAGTTTAATTATGTATCAGTGCAGTTTTAGTTTGTAAATATCTTTGATTAGGAAGTCTATTGGATTGAATTCGTTGTTTTTCATAATAAACGATCATAACTTATATGGCAGCACCTATAAGTGTCAAGTATACATGTGCGTGTGGCGCCATTATCCAAAAGGAGGGCCAAACACAGGAATAAATGCGAATACCATTGATCTTTATGTTTTTCCGCCGCCTTTTGTTTACCATAGCAGCCAACGGAAAAAAATACATGGGAAAATGATCAGATGAAAAAATACGGCCCGACGCCGCAGGCGGGAGGGCCGTGCCTTTTTCATCAAATGACCGCGAACTGACATCGTACGGTCTCCTTCACTAAGTTTTCTTATTAGTATATACCTCCTACTCATTTAAAACGCCGTTCTATTAACTGCACAAAGTCTATGCCATTCACTACAGCCCGCGGTCACGGCGGGCGTGAACATTATTTATACTACACCCCTAGCAGTGGGTATTATCTCACCCCAGATATTTTTTCTCCATAGACTTAACATTGGAAACTCGGATCTAATACCCATTAGATATTTAGGAAAAATATCCAATCGGGGATAATGTCACAAATGTTAGCCCATTAGTCAATATTAAGGGTGAGATAAATTCAGAAACCCATTCAAGTTTAGGGTCAGAGCTCGATCCCATCTCATTTGAATCACATAGTAATTCACGCGGCTTCGCCTTGTGAATTACTACGTGATTCAAACTCGATGGGATACGAGCTCAGACCCTAAACTTTCATGGGTTTCCTCAATAGTATTTCATAGACATTCGCTCACAGGTATATATAGTAATATCCAAGCGTATGCGAGAATATTGGGCAAAGTCAACTCTCAGGAGCATACAACCGTCTTTTTATATGGTAGGTAGAGATATGTCGAACTATATCAGGACCAGAAAGTTGGGTCTTGTGAATTATTTCGAACGAGTAAGGCCTACCTTGAAGCACCGTGGCGTCGGCCCTCTTACAAAAGGATGAGAAACCACATCTATATGGATGACATATGAAGGTTTACACGCGTGTATTTGCCTACCTTGATAGGCAACCTTGGTTGCCTCGCCATTAATGCACCACATATTTTACCTATATTCTGCTATGCGTAGAAGGTACGTTATATCAAACTATACATCGAAATTTACAGGAAGCTAAGTTCAAAACATCAAGGTAAGACTAAAACATGTCCGATACCTGTAGCAGCAAGTAGCAGATTAACCGTTATCGAGCCTGGTAACCAGGTTACCCGTAGCCGCGGCGGTTACCAAGTAACTATGTGGGAGATAAACAAGTGACGATTAATAACAATAACAGTCACAGATTGAATAATGACGATAATACAATTGGATAATAATTTATATACATATAACGTGGTTGATATTTAAATATAATATTAATAATCCAATGTGATCTTAGGAAGATAATGAATGACTAGAAAACGGGTTGGCGGTAAATAGACAAAAAACAGGCCAAAAACCCGCCAAACACAATTGAGAGTCAATTCAAAGTAGATAAGTAAGTAGATACCATAGTATCTGTATTTGACAACGATTCTGGTGAATCGTGGATATATCGGAAAACCGCTGAGGAATTCCAATTCCCTTTATTTTTTATCGAGTCAAGGTCTTACTCTGTTCGTTTCCTAAAAGTGGCGTTCTATGTTTTGCACAAAAGGCATGCAGGGTGAATGTTTGCTGAGGGATACGGTAAATGTATTGTGCACCCCGACACCTAACCACCAGCATAACGCCTTCCGACAACACTAGCTGAGTCTGAGGCCTATTTCCATAACCAGATCCCAGTGAAATCTCAATCATTTCTCAACCTACACTTCTACCCAGGAGGTTCATCAGAATGTGCTTGCTAGCTTCAATTGTCCAATCATAGTCATTCGACCAAAGTCAATAACCTGTTATGTTATTTCGAATTAATGATTACTTCATAGGGGAATCCAGTATGAAACTGAGCGGAGGAAATCCCCAGGACTGGTTTTAGGATATGGCCGCTCCAAAGGAAGGTATACTGCCAGCAGAGATGAGCTAAGGTAAACAGACCCTGTCCATGGGCCAATCCGATGAAGCTGTCCTCGTACCCGAACCACCGTTTTTATAGCAGCCACAACCGTTCAAGGCCACGGCCGGGGATCATGCCTAATTGTCCTACACGATCAAATCAGTATCTTCAATGGACACTAGTGACTTCATTATGACGTCGCACATTTCTAGTCGATTGCGAATAACACGATCTTGTGTCCGCCACCCATTAGGAAACAAGAGTATAGCTAAAGATATACAAGTTTGATGAATAATCAGAGAGGGCAGATTAGCGTGTCAATAATCATCATAAAATTTCATATATTTCATTTAATGATATCTTTTAGATAAAGACTGGACACTCTGGTCTTAAACATATCTATCCATATGAAGCTACATGATTTGTGATAACACTAATAATTATCCAATCTTACCTATACAGGGTGCGATACTTTAAGAAAATGTTGGATAACGTCATACGTAGTAAGTTTAACATTACATATAATTTCATAATCAACCACATGAAGAAGACTAATAGACTTAAACGAACCATAAAGCCCAATCTCGACATCCAACAATACTCAATAAATTAAATGAACTGGTTTGTTTTGTGGATCTTCTGTAACTTAGCAATTTTCTTAACGTCAATTCAGGATTTTAGTATTTAATGAATCTCTAAAATGGAACCTAAGGGACGTAAATACATTCTTTCATGCATGTACGCAAATGTTCAGTCCAACCTTCTTATAGAATTTTGGCACGACTGTTCCTGTCTTTTCGTTTAACTTTATGGCAACTGCGGCTCTATTTTTTATCAGCTTTCATTCTATTGCGAGACGAAATAAATATTGTCGATATAAGCGGGAACATAAAGTAGGTTATAATATAATGTTTGATGTGGGGCATCCCTCCGAGACCAATCCAATAATGCCTAACGATTTGTCAAGTTATGACTGAGCAGGCCTCCCATAGCTTCACGCCTTTGCGTCAGAGGGCAGGACATAACAGTACAGATTTTAATACCAAGACAGCCACAGCCATGGAAAGATGTCTTGGTCTAAGAGGTATTTATCTCATCGGAGTTACAATTCTATTGCTTCCTGGAGGAAATATAGCAGCAATATCGTACCGTAAGTGTGGGATACAATACTAATAGTTTTGGAATTATAGTACAATATAATGTTATTAATGTATAGGTTATATATATGTTCATAAGAATGTATTACATGTCTATATGTATGTATACGATATATCCATTGTATCCATAAGATCATGTCAAATCATATTAATTCGTATCAATGTGTATTAAGATGGTAAAAAGATGCCTCATGATATCTTTCCGGACTTTAGAAGTGATGTTTTAATTGTCAAGTTACAATTGCATATTATGAAAAAATTGCAAGAAGAATCAAATGAAATAGTGAAAAAGAGATTTCAAAGAGCCTTCGTCCTTCAGATTTTTAGGCTATGATTTAACCTGCAATAGAGGTTGTTTGTTTGAAGCTTTCAGGAACAGTGTCTACAAATAAAAAGTTTCAAGTGAAGTGATGTTTGTCATAGTATATGATTTATATGGACGTCTGCCACCAGTTTCAAGTGGACCTGGTTTAACGCAACTCATAACCATTAGCTCACTGTTCCTCTCCATCCTGCGCTTTTAGTAATGACCTTATAGATCTGTATGTATTGATGGAATAGGACAATGTTTTGGGTCCCTTATAACTAATATGAACGGGAAAGAACAGTGACGTATTAATGACAGCAAGAGACACTTTTAGCTGTAGATCAATGCACGGAAAGGCTTCATTTTCAGAGTCTTATCTTAGCAAGTGGGTGTGATCCATGCGGAATTAAAAGCATATTGCAAATATTCATAAGTAATTCGTCAATTATCTAAATCTATAATCATCTTAAACTATTTGTTGGCTGACAGGGTTTTAAAACTTCATATTTATGTCATTAACTACATCTGACCTGAACTTATGTTATCCCCTTTTCAATGAATATCAGAACCAATCCCGATGCAGTGTAATAGTGCAACGAAGACGCAGTATGCACTCGGAATCAACTACATGAGGATTTACATGCCACAGAACCAAGGTAGTCCATACCCGGCCAACTATGAATGTTCTTTGTACGTTGTCTCCAACACCGCTCGAACTACTGCTGAGCTGTCATGGACCAAGATGGACATGGTCAAGAATGCTGATGGTAGTTGCCGAGACTATGTTGAGGTACTTGAGGCGCAGGCAGGTAGCACGACTATCATAAATCACCTCACGGGTCAGCTCTGTGGTAAGACCCTGCCGCAAAAGATTACAGTCACAACCAACACTCTAGTGGTTCACACAAAGACGAGCGCAGTTCAAGGAACCAGCACAGGATTTTCGTTAGAGTACAAGAAGGTGGATGGAACCAACAGCAACACAGATCCTTTTAGTAAGGCGTATTCCCTACACTACTTTACTTAACAATAATATTGAAGGTCAGTTAGTATTCTGTCTGCAAATAGGGGTAGAATATATTTCAAATTGCCTGGGATTTTCTCACAAAATGGGACTAATAGAATCATCTAAAGTATATGATACAGACGATATAATCAGCTCAAGCTACTTTATGGCAAAGTCTGCCCATGTGACACACACCCACACCTCCAGTTGGAAGGGGCATCCTACAATAACTGTTATCATCATCCAGTGTTGTGTCTTTTGATCGTATGATAGATGGATATAATAAACTCTATGCTTGATATACACTCTACCCTATGATTTGTATTTCAACTGAAAAGTGAAATGGGAATATAGCAGGATGACAATACCATACATTGAATATTCATTATTTCCTTCGTAACACTCCTTGTTCCGATTCAGACGACATTGATTTGTATCCTTTTCTTTTCAGGGTCTCTTCAGAATTGGGAGATTGCCTTGATTGTAGTGATCTGCTTCGTCTTCCTGATATTAGTGGTGGTTTGTCTGCTCATCGTGCGCTACTGTCGCTACGGGAACTTAAACTGCTGTCGCCAATATACGCCTCGCCCTCGACTTCGAGTCGTGAGAGTCGCTCCTCGCCCCACCCAGGAGTGGTTCACCAGTTACCCCGTCCAGACGAGAAGCGCTGTCCCCGTGATGGTCCGCTCTGCCCCGCCCCGCTCCTCCAGGCTGCCCGTCTTGATGCCGCGCTAAAATAGACTTAACAGGACACACTGAGGCTGTATCGAGGAATTACGATACAGCAAATAAATGGCAAGGCATGCAGATTCCCCATAAATCACATCACACATGATATTCATCCCTATTCGTCAAAACTATGCAGTTCCCCCGGAATGTATACATATATATGATTTATATTACCAGGATTTCAAGACCAACTTCTATTTCAGCATATCAAGCTGAGGACATTTCAGCCATCGCCTGGGCTGCGGCTATTAGGATTTCTGTCGCCTTGCAATACATTTCCATCGACACCCTACCTTAGTGACTGGAGGTAAAACTTGGTATCATGAAACATTTTGCAAAATGTTTTACAGATTTCGATATATGTATAGGCCATTCTGCTGAGGTAAAATATGGAAGTGAACCGATTTAGTAATGTGTATTTTTATTTATTCAACTTCAAGGTAACTGCTATTGCTTGTTACTGTCCTTGTATTTATATGACCATGTCAATAGAAATAGGTTTTGCTTGATTTACGCTTTCATCTCATGTATATATTTGTTTTATCCGAATATGTCAACCGTACATAATTCCTCTCATAGTCAAATGATGTTCAATCATGCAGTAATGGATTATCTGTGCTATGGATCTAACATGATTTACAGCCAGTACATGTATGACCAATTGCTATTCCATTCAGAAGTGTGAACTGTATGTTTATCTCAATTCGATAGAACTAAGGTGACAAATGTCATTCAGTCAACGAACAAATACTGCAAAAATCAGTAATTTGTGTCCAAGAACCTTATAATTGAGGAAGGATTGAGAACACTTTATGTAGACAAATTACCTTTTGTTATCTCTATTGATGGATTAATTTCGGCAGAAGCTGTTCCTAAGTCTATCAGGATTTCACTTGGAATAGCTATTCAACATTTTCTATTTTCATGTAATTACACACGTGTGCTTCTCTTCATAAAAGGCTTTCCATATCTACAACTCTGCACAACTCAGGTGTATAGATCTGACCATGTAGGGGGCTGAAGTACCGGCATATG
This sequence comes from Alentia gelatinosa, assembly GCA_950022655.1. Lineage (NCBI taxonomy): Eukaryota > Metazoa > Annelida > Polychaeta > Phyllodocida > Polynoidae > Alentia > Alentia gelatinosa. The sequence continues at coordinate 45,879,596 of OX465579.1, read as the reverse complement.
TTTGCATTTCTTCTCGATTTATTGCATACCACTGAAAGGAAATGGGCCTTCCATCTGTTTGTTCCGTGGCCCGTCTGCAAACAGTAGACTCAGAGAAACGCCCAGAACTAGAACTCCACCCCTGTATGTAAATACTAGGAAAGCAGGGGCTCCAATAAACTAAACTAAACTTTAGGCTGACACCTTATATGACATATACCAAGAGAGGAGTCATTTATATCGAAGACAGTAGAAAATGCAAAATATGACCTTCATGTCTGTGTATCTCAGGCATAGTTTATCGTCAATGTCACTGACATTATAAGAGCAAACAATAAATTTCAGATATAAAAGCGGTGTGTGTGGTTAGCGGATGTTCGAAGCGGGTATTCAAAAGAAGAAGAGGTTGCTTTATTAAAACTTCTGATTAACAGAAAATATTCATGATGACGATCTTCTACTTCATAGATATGTTCATTTAAAACGGAGTTTATAGTTCAAATTAATCTAAGATAATATTTAAGGAAAAAAGTAACCTTCAATCAAACTGTAAATCCATTCCTGAATAGACGAGTACAGAGTTTTTAAGAATTTATGTGCTCTTTGATATCATAAGCCATCAAGTGAGGCAATCCTCAGAATATACCTGTATCATAACAGTGATTGGATATGCATATAAGTTTCTATCGAAACAAACATATGTCCAATAATGCAAACAAACTGCAAAATATTTGATGAGTGGAAGTGCAAAAATATTGATGGAATTATTGCAGTGTATCAATCAATATGGTCCTTGTGACCAATTTTGTTGATAATAATTTCGATCTAGGTATGGAATTTAAAATAATTGTTGAAAAATTGACATTTGTCAGAAAGTATCACCTCAGGGAAAAAGTGCAATAAATTTACAAAAGGGTTATAGATCAAAGACGCAATTGTTTTGATGGAATCGTTGCACAACATAAAGGAATCTATATTTTCATTGATTAATGAGGTGAAATAATCCTTAGGTGAAATATCTTGGAAATATTAACCGAGTATTTCTTAATTACACGTCATAACAGACTTGACTCTGTGTACTTTTTCACCTATGTTGTATTTTGTTGTAAAATACTCTCCAATCTACATTGAATTCGTCAGTCGTCATTGTACAATACCGTATCTGGACAATTAATTTGTGCTGAAGTAGTTCGCATCGTGCAGCCATGAGGAAGGAGCTCTAGACAAAACCCCAACGAAAATAAGTAGTAACAGCTACGAGCAAATCTATCTTTCGAAAAGTCGAAGAATTGTATTCTAAACACCTGGAATATTATATGCTTAATTGTAGTTCTTTACTTAGTTAGACATATTGATCAATGCATGGCATCAGACAGTAGGGTTCAGTTCCGTCCCATAGAGGGCTCCACCTACTTACATCTATCGTAGAAACGATTCGTATAACGCACCCTGCAGTGATCGTTTCAAGGCAGATTCTATCAGATAGTGTCTTGATTCTATTTCTGTTTCTTGAAAGCTGTGAGATGGAAACTCACTGCATTGAATGGCATAAAACGCATCACCAAATTCATGTTATTATCCAAGCAACCATCCTTCATGATTTCACAGAAACGCTAAGGTGTCCAACTATCATCGTTCCCTAGAGCATCAAACGCTAGATGGCGTGGAAGAGCACAAATACACATGGAGACGAGAACCATTGAGCTGAAAGGAGGCTTAAATTTGCCAATGACTCTAGAAGGTCAGTGTTACTACACTTTGTCGGTAACGGCGAATATTTGCACTATGTTTTTTTGCAGATTTAATCATCTCTTACAGTTTTTGGCAAAGCCTGCATGTAGTATAAATCGACCTTCATAAATATATCCACCCAAGTCTATAGAAAATAGGAAGCATCACCTGTGACATATTCTCATACCAGTACCTCCCCCAGCAGAGTTAGGCAGCAGTGAGTCAATAATGTCTTCTCTCTGTATTTTGTCATGTAGGGATGTACCTTTTTCTTGCTAAAGAACGAGAAAAAGATTAATCAGTGGGCAACGGACATTTCTTAAAACGCTACGAGTTCAACATTTACATGTATGTGAAAATGTAACAAACATTAGGAAGCGAAGTGATGCTGTGGCCTTGACGCCCATACCCTCCCTCCCCATCTCTCCTCCCCGCCCTCGACTTACTTCTGCTTGGTCGGGGCCAATGACACTGCGGTGGGTGACCCCAATGGTGAAAACCCTTTATTTCGATCCAATTGTGCTAAGCGCACAACTTGTGCTGCTTTTCCTACGCCGCAGATCCTTCTCAGCAAAACGCTGAGGGCCTTCATCAGAATGTGTGCCCTGGATTGTCGATGGGTGGTGTCATTTGTTGGAGAATGTGGGCAGCATTCCGGAGTGGACGCTATTGACTGGGCAGGGAGGGCTAATTCGGTTTGCATCCAGCCACATGCCCCTGCGGCTGGCCAGGGCACTATGCCGAACTGTCCTCATCTAAGACTCACTTTTGTGTCTTGTATCCAGCCTTACAAAGAATTCCCATATGCTGGCTTCTAGTATTACTTAATCAGGTAGTAGGCTAAGAACACTTATTCTTGCGACATTTATACATAGTTTATGACAATAGCAAATTATCTAAAATCATATTATTTTTGTGTATTATTGCTATACCATTAGGTAAATATAAATGTAGGAATGAACATTATATTCCATCTGGTTCACTAGTATTCACCTTTGTTTTTAGATGATTTAATTGGGGTAAACTACAAAAAAGATTACCAAATTATGTTCACAATCCTCTCTATATTAATTTTCTTTGACATGAACTACCCATCGCAGCCTTTTTCTCAACAGGTGCCGGCACCTGATAGGTGCTTTTAGATACTGTTACACAATCAATAATTCATAATTTTCACATAGCTGTAATTGGGTTCTCGTTTTTAGTCACTAAACATTATATACTTCTTTCCGAACACCATTCAATGAAAACGCTAATATGATTTCGGTAATGAACGCATTTTTCCCGAGTCTAGCACGTACCTTTTGAAAAATGCTAAGATTACACGCAGCCACAGATTGGGGCAATCCCCTTTGGCGCGGCATAGTGGGGCCCAATTTCGTGCCCTGCAGACGCGGTGTCGGGTCCGCCCCTTCGCATTGATTGTCAGCGGGCTCAGATTAAGGCCCTCCCTAGGTAAACGGGGGTCTGGATAGGGAAGACCCGCCCCCTACCTCCCCCTGTCCGACCCATCTGATTAACGCTATTGGCTAAGGTGCTAGACCACAGAGGCGTTGTGAAGAGGGCAATGGTGTGAGGTAGAAGGGGGCAGTAAGATATGTTCCCAGCTAGTGACCACTGGCGCCATCTACATGGCCTCTGAGACTCTCTTCTAGGTAAAACTGCTCTATTGATACCCTGACTCAGTTCTCACTTTAAAGCTCTCAGTGCAAAGCCTTTCTTTCTACCATTCATATCCACTGACATTTAAGTAAATTTGGTTAATCTAATGATTTCCTGTCAATAGTCAATGAAGCTGCATTCTTGTTTAATTAATTGACTGATGAAGCCCTTCCCCTGGAATCTTCCTGGCTCCTATAATCTATTTGAATAAAACCATTATATTGTCAAATGAAGATATCAATAAGCCGATGTATCGACCAGGATGATAATAGTCTCTTTACATAAAAATACTTTTGTAAACGTTTGTACAAGTGGAGTGATTTTGGAGGGAAATATACATGACCCTATAACATTTGAAAAGTAGAGTTGCTAAACGGTCTTGATTTACATCTTAAATCCTATTTTAATCTTGGTGCAAAATGAGTTATACAGCAACACGGCTAAGTAAGTTATACATGTCCTTGATGACACAGCTTAGATTGTCCCTGATGCATATAAAGTGCTTAGGGATCTATTTCAGAAAGTCCTAATTCCTTACTGAATAGGAACTATTTCGCTGTTTTCTATAATCATACACTAAAATTATATCTATAAATATTTACAGATACAGTTTGACAAATAACCATGGCTATATTTGGGGTTTTCACTGGAATGGAGATCATTATCAATTGCAAGACTTAATAAGAGATTACTTCTACAGGAAAGTAATCTCTTATTAAGTCTTGCAATTGATAATGAAAACGAATGGAATACAGCGACTGCATTAGATAGGATTCATTCCTACTATCCGTCCCACGAAAGGGGTAGAACGTGAAGTCTAGAGTAGTGTTCTCCAGTTATTGATGTGCACAAAAACAATTCAAAGTGTGTGATACAAAGACGTGATAGAAGTGGTCATATTAATCTGATAGCAAGATGGAGCGGTGAGAGATACTGGGAGAGTAATATGTCACTTAGACCTTTCTGACAAGATGACTGAACGGGAGATGTAGGCTTACCTTTCCTATATCAAGTTACAAACAAAACAAACCTCTCATGAATCTTCAGCTTCCCCTTACTTGATTCTATCACAGTCTGTGTATTCTTAGAAGGCTCACACGCCTCGTTAGATTCAGCCACAAATACCGGCGAGCCACATCAGCAAGGTGAACGGGTTTCCTCTGGTTCGTTTGTTTACCCAAGTCCAATCCCAGCTAACAGAGCTGTCTTATTCCAAAAGCAGTGAGACGAAATGGTATTTATTCAGAAGTACCAGTTCTAGTTGGCATATACGGACTATCATTGCCGATTTCTGTCGTTCCTCGGTATCCGTTGTAATGCATACAATAACATATTCAGTTCATGTGTAGTAACTAAAAGTATTGATGAAAAAGGAGGGATTCTTGCTGAACCATTCCTATGTTAATCACCACATGCATAATGTCATAGTTAAACTAGTCTTTTTGGTTGTTAGATCTTGTTGAATCTCATTGTGGCCCACTTGTTGGCCTTAATGACAGGGTCCCACTCTCAAATAACCATCCAAGCTCCAAGGTGACAATTACATTCCAGACGCCAAGTGACCTTCACTTTCCACTCCTTCCCGTGTTCTCGAGTGTTAGGATTGATTTTAGCTATCTACATTTATACCTTGAACTCTGTTCATGGGATGTGTGAGCATAGTAACATTGCTCACTAGCGTTTCATAGGCACCTCTTCGAAACATATGTGTGTGTTTTCCGGTTCATGTTTGACAATATCAGTACATGTATTTCTCTATGCAGCGAAAATTAAAACCTGTCTGTGGATAGTATGTTAATTAGCTTGACTATCATTGAGGGTGTGTTATGATTCCATTTCAGGTTCTGCATCACTTGATCATTTTCTTACATGTAGGTGCGTGTGTATAAGTGTTGATATGGGGATGTGTTTGTCTGTTTCTGGGCGTGCATTTATTTATCTATTTATGTATGGCCGTGTCTGCCTTTGAGATTGTCTTGGGTTGGGCTCCAGGGTTAAGCCGACATCCAAACACGACCACGAGTAAGGCAGTATTGGCCGCCGGACATCTATTGATTGGCGTGAATTAGAACCAAAGCCTTGACATGATGCCAGTACGTCTGTGTTGTCAATCCTGATTGGCCAGCATCGGCGAGGCGGTGTTGTGGCTGTTGATTGGTCAGTAGCGGCCGTCCAACCCCCTCACATACCCATCTTTCCCCCCTGGGAATAGGATTACCTGCTTATATAAGATATGGACTCTAATCATAGCCAATTAGGGATGGTGGTTGGAAACCTCGCCGCTGGCTGAGTTGCTCCTCGCTGACTGTCAAGCAACACGTAACACATGATCGCGATCAAGGCCGGCAATCTCCGAATTTGGCAGGCTGAAATGTACTAGAATGATGAGTCTGATTATTAAATGGAGGGCATTACCAAGTGGGAAAATGACAATGAAGTGTCTGTTAGCTCTCTCTCTCTCTCTCTCTCTCTCTCTCTCTCTCTCTCTCTCTCTCTCTCTCTCTCTCTCTCTCTCTCTGTCTCTCTTTCTCTCTCTCCCTCTTTCTCTCTCCCTTTCATTCCCCCTTTCTCCTTCACTTTTTCCCTCTTTGGCTTGGTTCCTCTGTATCTGTCTCAGCTTCGTTCCTACCTTCCTTTATGTCTATCATCCTGTGCCTCCGCCTCCCTCTTGCCGTCTCATTCTCTTTTTCCATCCCCTTTCCCCTATCCTTGTCTCCATCTGTCCCTATTTCTCTCTCCGTTTCACTCCATCCTTTCCTCCAGTTTCTCTTACCCTCTCTACCGGTCTCTCTCCCTTTCTCTCTCTCTCTCTCTCTCTCTCTCTCTCTTATTCTGGCAATACTTACGTTCTAATCTGCCACTTTTTATGTTGAATATTGATTCATCTTTTGTAGTAACAGAGCCCTTCATCATTGTATACTATATGTTTCAACATGTTGCATGGGAAATCTTCATTGATTGTTTTATTTCATTTCTTAGTAAAATTGAGATAATGTTACACCCAATTGTCGTCTTAGAACTGAGTTTTGTTAGAATTACACATATGTTATGTTCTCAAGAGTGTGACATAAATGTTTTCTGTGGGTATTGTGAGGATTCCTTCATGTATTGGCAGGTGGCAAACATGTCTACTATAGAAGGGTCACTCATCCTTCATATTTTCTAACTTCGTGTAGGCACTTGCAATCCAACAACTATAATTTAGCAGATTGTTTACTATTATAGTTGACGCGTGTGGTTTCCTGGTGGTTGGAAGTCTGTTCTGTATTCTGTGTGTAGCAAAAACTATAGAATAGATAATGATACTCTAAGGAAACGACAGAGTTACCTGTGGAGATCAATATTGTGTTTTATTTCTTATTCATCATCATATTCCGAAACAAATAAGGATATTTGTGCAAGTGGATGACGTGCGGAGAATCTGAAAGTCTCCGATCACAATGATTTCTAACCTGTTAAGCATACACGTTAACATATATGCAATCCGAGATTTATTCATCTATGCAATCATTAGCACGACCACACTATAGAGCTAGTACTATGTTTTCAAGTTTAATACACTGTCCAACGCATTACTTACAGTCATTTATGCACGTAGTCGCACTAAACATGATATTAGGGAGTAAAATCATACGGTATTTATTAGAATTATTATGTACAAGGCGCAATGCTGATGTAATAAAAGAGACATACCAATTCATACTGAAGGGAATACTGAGTGAATAGAAAAGACTCATGCTCAACGCAGATATCTGGTAAAACTACTCCATCGAAATCCATACACTGCAGTCAGCCACGATGAAATTCCCCAAGCTAATACTAAACATACACATTTATATTTATAGATATGATGATAATACAATAAATCTTCGACAATATTCTTCATCTGTGGGCAGAGTTAACATTTTGTGTAAACAAAATGGCATGCCAAGGAGAGTAAATATTTTGCCGTAAACTAAATGCCATGCATTAAATATGACATATTCCCCATTTTTCAAAGTTTTGATATACGAATGATACGGTATTGACGTTTTGTATAACCGTACATTTTTGAAGGTTTATGAGACCTTGAATGTAACATTATATGGATTATTCAGGGATTATATATGTATCGATATATGGGGTTCGTGATATTGAACAGGAAACTTGTTTGATCGCCCGGTCAAAAAATGATAACCACAAATGGCAGGAGTAGTTGTGCTTGATATTAAGAACGATGGAATTGTAGTCAATCATATATAGGCAAATTGTAAAGTGTCAATGAATAACTGTCGGAGCTTTGACCTCCAGGATCACCAAACAGGACCAAGCCCTCTGCGATAGCACTAGATATATATACTCTAGACACAGCTACTGTGAACATACAGTCATCGACAACCCACACGTTCAGTAATAATACAGTATAATGTATTTCACGAGCCAAATGGTAAAGTCAGTCAATAGGAATCTGGAAACACCTTCAGCCATGACTCCCGTCTGTCCATTGGTGGTCCGGGGGAGGCGGCGGTTGATTCATTAGGGTAAATGATTAATTCTAATCATTTGTGGTGTGAGAGGCGAGCACCCGTTCCGGGCCGCACGCCACCGTTTGTATGTCACTGGGGCCACAGCCGGGATATGTTCTTCTTTGTGCGTACCCTTCATCGGGCTCAGGAATTTCGGAGATCATAATTTCTGGACAAATACACAAAATGAAGTTCTTCTTTAGCCTTCCTCATACAACTGCTCTCGCCTTACGTACAAATCGTCATTCCCTTTTACCCACTCAGAGTATCTTAGCATGTAAACATTCGCCTCTAGTCTTTTCACACCAAATTTCTCACGAAAGAGCAATCCTTACTTTCACTGTACATGTTATTGCGTAGAGGTTTTGAACAACAAACAATCTTAGTCCCGACACAGAATCTGTGGACTTCATTCAGATATATGCAGTTTATCACCCACTTCACCAGCCCCTTCCACGAGCTGGCTGTATCTGGGGGTGTGTATTTGGATTGTTCATTTGTTCTTGGCTTCCGTGGAGGTGATGTGTGATGACATTATGGGTGGTATTGCTGAATAATATAGTCCTTGAGGAACCTACCAGGTCTGCCATATTTGGGCCTCAGACGATAGTCAACAAAAGACCCAATAGACAGCCAGTCAGAAGACCCAGTGGTTGACTTTCCTGCGCAGAACCTGCTGAGACACAAGCTGCGGTTCCAATGTCAGGCGCTGAAACACAATTAGACATTGGTGATTTTAACAACTGCAGTGTTATGAAATTCCATTTCATAAATGTTACGGATGTTGGTACAATTGATCGTTCTCTTTGAGAAAATGTTTTACATTAGACCAGCGAGCATGAACAAAGACTTTGGCAAAAATAACTTTCATGACAACACGATAGCTGCCCTATAGTGTATGACGCCTTTGCCTTCTTTGCTTATGTACATGTGCGGAGATGATGCTTAAAACTCCGTTTGAATGGCAAAATTTATATGTCAATCTATGTAATCGACTATACTAAAATATATGAATATCTAAGCAAAGAAGTTGTCGGTGATATCAGTATACTTCATCACACAATCGATTATTGTTTGGGGTTGTGCTTGACTAAGTAGAATCAATTAGGACATTCTTACCAAAAAAAAATTGTTGAAAACAAAAAATAAGACTTGGCTATTACTGAATTAAAGAATTAATACATGCTAGTGATTATTGATATAACTTACTGTTGACTGCTTTGCGGAGCTTGGGTATTAGCTCCTCCCAGAACCTGCACTGCCGGTAGCGCAGGCCCCCCTTGCCGAGACTGGGTTTAGAGGCATGCATGATGAGGTACTCCTGTTTTTGCATGTTGAACAGCGGCCATTGCGGAAAATTCGCTCTCCGCTGATGTCTGTTCATCCTGTTCGGGTCACTGGATAGAGAGAAACACAAGGTTATTAATAATATAAAGAATTTTTAATATGCTATTTATAAACATGTATTGAGTGATTGACTGTTGAGCAATTTTTGCGATTGTATGCTGTAGATTTTGGAATAAAACATAATGTATTAAATTTAACTAAATATGTATCTCACAAAATTGCATCTGCTGGAAAAACAAAGTAAACTAAACTATTGATGCAAGTTCAAGTATGTATACTCTGAAATACAATGTAAATCTGTTACATGAGACCAAAATGTCTACCAGATCAATCAATGGTCCTACAAGACGTACCCAAACGTGCAGTACATTTGAATTTATTAAAATACTATGCTCTGAATATTTGGAATGATCTACAAGCCTCATTGAGTAACATTGCCTTAGATGTCCTCATGTTGTATTGTTCAAAATATTACTTGTCACCTGCGCAACATTTTTAAGTCATTATATATCGGATGGCTTTGCTTAAAGGGGAAACCTTGACAGAAAAAACATAATGAGAAGGTAGTCATAGATAAAAGGGTCATTGCTAGCTCTAAATATGCATTTCCCAAAGAATTTTAAAAAGCATTAGTAAATTATTTTCTAATGATTTGTCTGTAACTGCCAAAACTTCTTAGTGCTTGCAGTAGGTGAATATCAAAAGTAGTAAGTAAAATTATGATTGGAGTTCCTGAGTCGAAGATGTACAGAAATAAGGTCAGAAATAATGTATACCATATATGTTGTGGTAATATACATACATAAGTGCAATCAATGAAAAGCACTTGTACTTAAGATATTTAAAGTAATGGGCAGAAAAATGTTTTTTTATTATTTAGGAAAAGCATCTCTCAGCAACCCTGAGGTTTCCAGATACTTGTCGAAGTAGCACGGTTAAAAGGAAGATAGACTAAAATAACATCGAGTTCAAAACAACTTAATCAATAGCCTTAAACGGCTCTAGAAATAAAGGGATGGAGTAATGATTAGTTCTGGATACCTATTAGATTAGATGTGGGCTGTTTTTTAAAGCTACTAACATCGCTCAGTTCTTGAACAGAGGTGGGTAAACAACTCCAAGCTTTTACTCCGCGATAATAAGGCGAGTTCTGAACAGTTGTAGTCCTGTCCATTTCCATTTTGAAATTTATTTTAACTCCGGAACGGGTTCTGCGTTCTGAATGATATATCTGTGTCGAGTACAAGTATTTGAAAAATAAGGAAAAAAAAGCCATGTACCAAATGTTGTCTTTAATTCTACCAAGAACAGTTATGATAGTCAAACATCGTATATGATATTAGCTATATCCGCCAGTATATAGTTAACCGTTTGTATATATGTTTTATTGCTCATGTCCTACATCGAAATGTTATATTACCATACGTGCCGATCAGTGCTGGCTTCGTTTGAACATTAGCATAGTGTGTGTTGATTTCTACTAGTTAAAAGAAAAGAGATTCTTGAAATAATCCCCCCCCCCCCCCCCCTGCATATCTTTGAGGTAACATTCGTATCCCTTATGTTGGTTTGAGGCTGAAACAATCAACTTTCAATTTAGATCTCTGTTGCCAGAGACATATAAATTGGATAAAGACGATTCCATGTGATCTTTGTGTCGTCCACAATTCTACTGAAATGTTTTCATAAAAGACAATGTCTGAAAAATATGTAAAAATAATTGTGTTTTCTAATCTTCTAAGTTAATAAAGTTGTTTTTTTTGTGCAGCTCATTTCATCTTTTCTTTCCTTTCGACATTGCTAAAATTGGCAACATAAAGATGAGCGCCTTTTAGCCACAAGGATCATAGCATGCTAATAGCATCTATGGATACCATAGTCCTCTTTATATATTAATAGTTTGTATTCACCATTTTGTCATATGAAGGACCCCGCGGAAAAGAGTCCAACTGACAGCTTGCATGTGCATAACAATGCACCATAGACTCAGTTTATGTATGACACCAAAAATATCACTGATGTGTGTTGCCACTGCTGTTCGCTTCATTACAACCCGCAGGGTGGTGTACGTGACGTAGAACCCATCGCACGTCACTGTAACGTCACTTCCGTACTTCCGTACACACCTCGAGCAACCCGGTCCACATTTGGCACGTCTGCACCAGCTACCACGGTGTTTGGCGAACTAATCAATATCATTGTAACGATGTTACGCCGTACGTCTACAGCCAGAGGGGAAGAGATGCAACCCCCTCACCCCTCACCGCCATACCACCTGCCGGCTGGGTGCGACGGCACATGCGCTGTCAAAGCGCTGGTACCGGCCTTAAAAAACAAGGCGAGATCTCGGCAGACGGAAATCTCCGTGTAAATGTCTACGATTACCACTGACACTACGTGAGGCGCTAGCGCAGATAAGACGCGAAGACACTGGCGCTTGCCAGTCCTGGTAGAGTGTGCGTACGTCCATAGTATTGTTTCTGAGCTATCGTCTCTGGTCTGTACTTCAGCTGAACTCCCTAGTTAAAACATAAACAGAGTAACCAGCTGGTAAGTTATAAAGAATATTTGAGGTTAGTGTTGGGCCTTTGCATATTTAACTCCGAGCCGACAAATACTTTTCTATTCAATGTAAATTGTAACGATCCATATAACTTGAAATATGTTTTTTTTCTAGAATTAGCACATATATGTAGGTGTTTGAAAATTGGGTACACAGTGCTCTTAAAGGTTACTTTTAAGCTATGAAGATGTCTATCCTGCCATGTTTCTTGCAAAATATAGCAAGTTACAACCATCCATATTTCGGTATTATTTTTCCGTTTGGAGGCGTGTGAGAGTGTGTGTACCATCTATGGATTCCGAAATTTTAATTGCTGACATCCTTGCAACTGGTACCCTTTTTGTACTTAGCAACGTGAAATGCATTAGGTCTGGTATTTTTCTATCAGTTAAACCTGGCACATGAGGTAAAGATAATGCAATTACGATTGATAAAGATCATGTAAGGTCTACATATTGTCAATAATTTGGGCGTGGATTTTCAGTCCGAAAGACGCATACAGCAGTCTTCTTCTACCAAGGGAAATACACATCTTTCTGATAAGCCAATAAAGTCAGATACATTCAGATATATAAAAAGTACGTTCTGTGGCATCTGCCCTTCGTCACGGGGCCTGTGTGGGAGGTCGACTCCATACACTATAACATGAATTCACATCCCTACCACCCAGGCATCTATTCACTAGACGCAGCACAGCATTGGCCCTGCCGTTAGCGGAAGGCAATCCGACACAGAGGATGTGGTCCTTCAGAGGACGTTTTACAAAAACAAAAGTGTTCCATGGTATAGATTCTTTAGCTGTCATAGTCGGTACAGGGCCGCCCACTAAAAGAAAGAGTAGACCTTGAATGGGGGGACGTAGGAGAGAGGCCTGATTAAAGCTTCCTGTGTAGAGTCATACAAATTAGATGATCCGTTGTTCTCTTATTAATTATGTGCAGGCATTCAAAATAACGATGCTCAGACCTTGAAATAGGTATAGACCTTTTGATATGCGTACAAAAACCCTCTTCTAGTCTGGACCGTCAGCTGATATCTAGAGGGGTACCTTGATATAGATAGAATGAGTAAGAACATTGCAAGCTAGTCGTGGGGACAGAACACCCTCTGTTATCCTATTTTGTGCTGTGTTCTATATATTCTCCCTTGAAAATCTTTCAAAAAGGCTTTACTTGATTCTCTAATTTTGTAATTTATGTGAGTCCCTTTATTTCATATTTTGACACTTCACATGGTCTCGTATAGATCTAAAACCATGATATTAGCGGGATTCAGCTCATAGAAATTTCATTCTTGATATGTGGGGTATTCAAGCATTTTTTGATACATTGATGCTCTGGCTAGTGTCTCTCTATCGAGCGAAACAAAATCACCTCTTGGTTTCACTCCTGTATCCAGATATTGATCGGAAATGTCTTGGCTGCACCTAGATTCACACCATGGTATGAGGCTTCTTGTATACATTGTCTTACATAGATTGTCCTACAAGGAAACCCAATTTCCCAGGGGTAATAGAAGAACTAGCTCAGTATAGTTTCCCCTCAAGAGTTACCCCATTTATTTCTGCTGACCGGCTCCTAAAGGTAAAAGAATGATAGAATAAATGATTTAGGCTCAACATCCTTTCTCTATATCACTGTCTCTTACCAACTTTCTTTGATACTGTGATTTCCTAGAGACGCACTGAGGCTATTGGCACACTTCTGGAAACAGGTATGATTGTTCTCTGCTACATTGTCAAAATTGATGATCAATTATTGAATTCTTGCCTACGAGAAACTATATATCCTGATGGAACGTTATTTCCTTAGTAGCCAAATTCAGATATTTGTTACCTTCAGCTGGACTGCAGTTAGGAAAGAAGTTTTGGTCGTTAAAGTGTTTATTTAAGTGTCTTCATCCCTATTCCCTATTACATCCAATCGCATCTGTCCTACTGTTTACTTATTGGATCATTTAACCTGTTTCCTCATTACCAAATATCAATAGTTTCTAATCATGAATATTTTCTGCATATCACCTTTATACTGCCTGCTGAAAGCAGAGAATTTTTTCATGATTCTAATTTTCACAGAAACACTATTCAATTCATGTATTTAGTCTTCTCTCTTTAATACCTTGGTCATTCTTCCCTCTTTCCACTTCTTATTTGTACTTTGGTCTTACTCTCTATTTGCCTTTCTCATCCTCTGCCATTCTCTTGCACTACTTGTTCGCTACTACTTTGTTCACCAAATACAAGCTCTTTCTCTCTGGTTTTCTCTTCATGTGGATCCCCCTTACTTTGCTTCTCTCGTGGCTGCAGTTCGGAGTCGTATTGGGATTGAAAGAATAAGTCTTGCTTGGCGTCGATTGAAACATTGTTGTAAATAACGACTTAATCGTAAAAAGGTGGCTGGGCAGACAACCACATCCAATCGATGTACCAGCTGAGAGCAGGACGCAATACTGACTGCTGGCCAAATGTTCTTCACAGTCAACATCAAATACAAGACCCACGGAAGTATGTCAGTATTAGGAGTAGCCTCATCCCCAGACAGTAGCACCAGGGCTCTCCCGGATCCAAATGCCTGCCGAGACGTGGATACCTTTTCATACGGTTTGAACACCAAGAAGAGGATTCCCATCCAGGAATGCCTCTATGCATCTGTAAATCCTTCCCACTAGAACAGCAATGCCCACTTCGGTTGTCCTGCCTGTGTCCTGGTCATATGCACGCATGCATTTTATATAGAACGTCCTGACCATGCTTTACAATTCACAGAACGAGATGGTAATTTACGGACCGAGGCATTTATGCCGAGTTCCTTACAAACCGTAAATTATCATCGAGTTATGTGACTTGTACAAGCATGGTTGGACGTTATATATTCACTATATATAAAAAAAAAAAAAAAAATCATTAATTTAATTTTTAACAACCGATATGTTAATAAACGTGGATGGTAAGGTAGTCCGTATTTTAGTGTACAGACCAGCGGTCCGTACAGTATTTTTACGTCATATGCCGAAACGGTGCATATTTACAGTAGATACGGCATGGGTATATAGTAAAGTCTAATATGTATGGTATTAATGAAACAACCACGAACTCCCCGACTGTTTGTGGTACACTGAGACTAACAGGTTTAGATGTTGAAAATAGAAGCATTTCCGCAAATCTACTTTCCCAGTGTTCATTTATAAAGGGTGAGGCTTTTAGCTTCTATTGTGATTCCTTCCCTCCTCACGAATACAGAAGCTTATCCTGAGATAAGAAGATATTAAGAGCGAAAATACTTCGTGCCTTGGAAACCTAAGTGGATAAAATATATCCACGTGTATCAAAAGAGCAATCGATACTCGGTTTCAAAAGGTACTGCTCGTTATAAAAGTATACATTTTAACAAGATGTTCCGCAAATATCTTTTGAGTTGTTAACCGTTCTTTATTGGAAGAAATAAAACCGAGAATGGTGGAAATAGTCAGCACCATTGGCGCATGCGTAGTGCCTTAATAGAGTCCTTTGGGGTCGGTCAGTGAAACATAAAGGGGCCGAGTAGAGGACAACGGTGCTAACAAGGCCGGTGTAGGGCCGCGCTTGTGGTGGTTTGCTCGCTTTGGTCGACATCAAGCAAGCTAATTACGTATCGATTTGTCAGATCACTTTTACTTCGTTAGCCCGCTATTAGCGTCTGATTTGCTGGTTCCAATCGGATTTGTCCAGGCAAGATTACGGTGCCCCTGCGGCTGGTATGCGGCTGGCCCTTCTTTTATCTGTGTGTTGATGTAGGTTGCCGTCGCACCTGCCTCATACCGTCCGGGGATAGGGGTGGAGAGCGAGCGAAATAGACAATGTCCGCGGGATACGGATGGGGGAAATAGACAATGTGCTGGGAGAGATGGACAATGTGATGAGAAAAGGAAATAGTTGGTGGCAGGATGGAGTGGCAAAGATACTGCCCCAATAAAGTCCCAATCTATGGACAGTGTATGAGGCAGAGAGTGGTCTAGGTAGTAGAAGGAAGAAGAAACGGGATCATATTGTCTGATTGGTTGAATTATTGATTGCTTGTTGAATTGGTTGGTTGGATAACTGGTTGGTTTGTGGCATATAGGCATATACAACTTACAGAATATCATTAAATGAAGGCAATGTGGAATACGTACTAGACAGGATCGGGTCATGAGGTATTTGAGAGAAATTCTTTACAAGATGATATGGGGAGGAACAAATAATCAAGCTGGGAATATCCTGGATGGAAGGGAAATACATGCAAGGATAAGGATATGCTTGGCTCAGGAAATGAATGATAAGGCCCGGCGTCCACTGAGCTCCCGATACACTTCGATATGCCCTATGATGCACCCCCGATTAAGAAACCAAATCGCGTCAGAATGTGACCTCTCATTGGGCAGGTGACCACATCTCTGCAATTAGGCTCTGTTAAGAAATTAGAGTCTATGATTTCATCCTGATGAAAATCCCGTGTCGTAGGGCCTCTACAACATTTCAACATGTTGAAATGGCAGTGGCTAATTGTGAGCACCGCAGAGTATTCTGGCGGGAAAATCAGTCCCACGCGTTAGATACTGATCAGAAAATTATGAAATTTTGGAATTAGATAGGAGACACATATGCCCGTATGCCCTGCATGATTATACCATTAACTTAAGAAAAGGACTAGAAGGTCAAGGTGAATTGGGATGGTGATAAAACAGGTAATATGAAGGACTACAGTGGTGGTGACATGATTGAGACCTACCACAGATATACAGATAGACATTCTCATAAAAGGGAATGAGGGGAATTTTTAAGGAATTTCGTCCAGACCACACATAGAACTACATCTGTTTTTTCTTTATCAAACAGATGATTTGCTAATGAAACCTTAAAGGTTTTGTCACGGTAGCAATAGTAAGGCCTGGAAACTTAGATTAGAATTCGCGCATCAATAGTGTCATCCGATGTTAATGTGTGAGTAGTAGAGGGAAAGAGCATTATAGCTCTGGCGAGAATATGGACGTTTTCCGAATTACAATCCGGTCATACTAATCATTTAGGCCCAGCGTCCAAATAGCTCTCGATGCACAATGATAAGGTCTGTTTCTATTGGCCGACGAAAAGGGTGTAGATTTGTTTAGTCTCTTGGTGGTGCCACTGATTGTGCGTCGGTATCGAAAAATCGGTGAGGGTAGTAGATTTCACTCAGAGGCCGAGCTTTCAGTCAGTGGTGGATGGTGCCACATTGCATAGAAGTAAGCAGAAAAGGTCATGGGTCATTTCATGAGCTGGGTCGTTTCCATTGACCGATTTTGGTTCAGCAGTGCCAAAAGTCCGTCGGTGGTTCCTGACTGTAGATCGGTGACAGGAAATCGGCCAATGGAAAAAGGCCTATAAGCATTACAATGGAACTCCCCACGCAAAATTGATACCACGTCGGGAGGTCAGATCACCTCGTAGCAGTGGATGACCTTTGTATGATTAAATCCGACGTATTACAATATGCTCTCGACACATTACGATTCACATCAAAGCTCTACGACAATCGAACATTTGATGGCATTGGTGTGCATCGTAGGGTACTATGACACAATTCAGTGGATCAAGCTTCATCAATGGAGAGCTATGCCGCACTTCAATGAACTACGATGCGGGATATTTTGCATCGTTCTGCGCCAGAAGGCCATACTTATTATCGTATTCGTTGGATGCTCAGCTTTACAATTTAAGTCTGATCAAAAGAACTTTTGGGGGTACATCTATCGAGATTACGAATTTTGCCTTTCCTAGAATCGGTGGGAGAGTAGAACATTTGAATCTGTTGGCAATTAGATTAAGACTGATTTCTTCATCAATGTAAGTAATGTACTCTACAATTCACCTTTACAATGAAATCAAGTACAAATGAATGCGATATATCAGCGATATGAAGAGTGAGGGCTCATGCCTCATCAAAACGGTAAAACATATAGATGATATCACTTTTTTTCTTTTAAGTTAGCCACATAGAGAGAAATCTACAAAATTAGTGCGTTATACTGCATCTTGTACCTCATTGTGTAAATTAATCACCGTAAATTCCATATCGTACAATCAGGTGATTTATCATCCCAATATCATGCATCGTTGAAATGAAATTTACCCCAGCCACTTTCAGTTTTATGGAACTAAAAATAAGTATGCGAATATCATAAGACCTGTTTCCATTGGCTAACGAAAAGGGTGAGGGCTGTAGATTACACTCAGTGACCAAGCTTTCACTCAGTGGTGGGTGGTGCCACATTGCATAATCTAAGCAAAAGAAGTCGTGGGTCATTTCACGAGCTGGGTCGTTTCCATTGACCGAATTTGGGTCAGCAGCCTCAAAAGTCCGTCGGTGGTACCTGACTGTAGATAAGTGACGGGAAATCGGCCAATGGAAACGGTCCTTATGCATGACAATCCCACACCTCCAAGGGGAAGAGGAGACGTGCGATGGGAAACGCTTTTACTCATAATTATGTGTGTATATTGTAGCTACCCGTAATCATCATTGAGCAACCTCATGCTATAAAATACTATATAGAGGAAGTAAATATCCTGAATTTAATCCGAAATGGAATAGAGGCAAAAGAAAAAGGTATAAGAATGAATAGCAAGAAACGAGAAGCAAGGAGACTCACCCAGTCTTTGCAAAGTTGGCCCAGTATTTCATAGTGGACCTGGAAAGTTGTTTCTCCTCGGCTTTGTAAGAGTAGGACTCGTTGAGGGGCACGCCGAACACGTGGTCAATCTCGTACCCGTGCATAACCCCCATCCACGCGGGCCAAGGGTTCTCGGTCGAGCGATGCGCGTACTGGTACATATATACGCGGTTGCCCGCCTGATGATACGCCTCGGCGAATTTCACCACCGGACAAATGAACTCCGAATCGCCGACGATGTCGTCCATGACGTCACGGTACATCCGATGCACATGCACCTGTTTGGGGACGTTATACTCGAAGTCAATGGCTTCCGCTACGGCGGGTCGGTCTGAGCGGGAGATTGAGCGCACGATGCGCCAGTACTTGTCGTGTGAGATGGAGGTGTTGCGTTGGAGATTGAAGAGCACGGGCAGAGAGTATATCACGAAGTAGGAGCCTTCGTCCTTCATTGCCCCTAGGAGGATGTTAGTCTTTTTGAAGTTGCCCTTGGCCATGGAGACGACCGGGTCCTCGCGCAGGAAATACCCGTCCACGGTGGCCAGGATCGGAGTCACCAGGTTGTATTTGTCCATCAGCGTCCACATTTTCGTGGTGATGACTTCCGGGCGCACCTGCTGCAAGCACCCAATGAGCTCGGCGTCCGACACGCCCTCTGTCTGACAGTCCACCTTGGCGGCCAGCTGGAGCGTCCTGTGGCGGGCGGAGGCCGGCGTCTCCGTGGCCCAGAGGCAGTTGGCCGTGCCGCTCTGCATGATGGCATAGCGGAACAGCGGGCGACTCAGGGGGGAGAGTAGATGCATGCTCACACTCACAGCGCCCGCACTCTCCCCGAACAATGTCACGGCGTGGTTGTTCCCGCCGAACACGTCGATATTGTTATAAATCCACCTGAGGGCCACGTGCTGATCAACAAGACCCATGTTGCCCGGTGCCCCGCCTTCGTTGCTTAGGTACATAAATCCCAGCGTGCCGGTACGGTATTGCATAGAGACGACGATGACATCATTGGCGGCGGCCAGGATGCGGCCGTCGTAGAGGTCCAGGGTGGATGTACCGCCATAAAAACCCCCGCCGTAGATCCATACCATGACGGCACGGCCGGCGTTACGGCCGTATGGGCGATTCGCCGGCGCCCACACGTTCAGGTACAGACAGTCCTCGCTCATGTTCGTGTTGGGGTTCCACATGTTCACGCCTTCGAATTGGTCGAAGGAGCGGTCGATCTCCTGGTAGCACGATGCCGGGCGGCGGGTGGCATCGCGCACCCCGCTCCATGGCTTGAGACGCTCCGGGCGCTGGAACCTACGCACACCGGTCGGTGGTGTGGCGTAGGGGATGCCGAGGAAGACGTCCAGATCACGACCCATCACTTCCTCTCGGAAGCCGCGCAGGGGCCCTGCCTCCGTCTCCACCTCTACATATTCCTTGATGACGCCTGCCTGGCCGTTAGAGGTCGCCCCGGCCAGCCCCACGGCACATGCGCAGGCGTATGCGCAACAGGTCATCCACCCCAGCAGCGCCATGCGGTCTTCGGTCGGCTCACCTGAAGGGGAAGGAGAAAGAAATTAAGAGCTAGTCTTGTTTCTTTGACGCTGGTGGTTGGTATTAAAATCCTTTCATATACAGAAAAGTGAAACCAATGAATATCATTTTATCACAGATAGTTTTTTGAGGAAATAAAACGAACTATATATTTTGACATGGGATATTTCTTTGGTGACGTTCTCCCATTTGTTATTTGCAATTTATTTTGAATAGGATAGCGGCGGAGGCAAATATTGTGATATATTTTATTGATCTTCGTGTATGTGGGTCACAGGAATTCTATTTACAAAGAATGTTCAGTGTGAAGGGAATTCATGTGTGTGAGTTTAAAATACAGGCTCAGGCAGTTATCATTATGTTACAAACAGAAAGCTGCCTATTTATGGGCAAACGCACCCGTCGCATTACAGTTAATTATCTATGATTAAGTCACGGTACATGACACCACATTTACGGTGAAAAAATATCATTCCGGCTGTGATTTCTGTTAGAAGAACTCGCATGATCTGCTTTGCATCCCCTCGATAAAAAAAATCGTTAATATGCTGTTATATCCAAGTGAGTAAACCGACGGAAAACCGATCCGACCACCAATTATCACCCATCTCTGATAAAAAGGAACGTAATGATGGGCCGGTGGCCTGTAAACCTAGTTGGTGCAACTCTCTGTGTTCTCATGATGGTAGAATTTTAACATGTAGTTCAGATTATCCCTGAATTTTTAGAGGATACACATATATACATACATTCTCGATGCAATGTAAATCATATAAACATTTAACATTCTTTGTTTTTGTACCAGGGACGCGTGCGTGAAGGGCATGCGAGGGTGACTTCCGCTTGGCAGATCCGTTGGCATCGCTGCAGGGTGGTGGATGCGATGGAGAGGGAGGTGTGTGGCCGGTAGGCAGCCTGTGTGTGAAACAATATGAGGCTACCTCATTGGTGGAGGTGGGGGTCTTATTGAGCAGTTCCGCTTATCGGTCCCCTCCAGTGTACGGTTTCACACTCTATCCTTGTTGTTTTACCCCGGCTCCAGTGTGGAAGCTTGGGTACATCCTTGTGGCAGGCTTGTTTCAACAAATCAAGGAATATCTTAGAAACCAAATTCTTTGGCTGCTTACACACATATATACACACATACATAGGAGTGCGATACACAAACATAGAGGGGTGAACAGAGAAAACGAATGCTCATATATGCCTTTTTTCCTGTATTTCTTGCATGACATATTCATTCCTATTCATACATTTGTAATGATATTTATCTTTTTTCCACACAAAGTATTATAGCATGAGGCATTTGGAAGAGGGAACCACCCTTCGTGATACAATTGGTTTGAAATCAAGGGGAGCTGGCTGTTAAATGGGCAGTGCAATGTTGCACATCCTCTTTCTGTATAAATTTGAAATAATGTTATACTGCTTGGACGTTTTCTCCTTTTTTTCATTTACGACGTTTACACTTTGGTGAACCATTTTTCTATACAAAGATTTGGCTGTTTGATGGGTGGGTTTTGGAAACCTTTATACTAATACTAGTATCCACAACAGCGAAGATACTAGTACTATAAGCTCAGACTAAATGTAGTTTGAATAGTTTTTAAAACGTATTATTTTTTGTTTCTCTATCAAGTAAACATCATAATAATATATAGAAAAATGGTACAAATATCAGGAAAATACAAGGAGATCCAGGCTATACCGTAGATTTGCGCTGCTAGCAATCTAGTGATCTTTGTGATACTTAGTAGAAGCCAAACGAGAGTCGGCATTGTCAATGTTTATGCCACGACGGGCAGGTTGTGTATTACTACACGAGGCGTTAGCCGAGTTTAGTGAGTAGCAGACCTGACCAGAGTGACATAAACATTGACAAGGCTAACTCGAGTTCGGTTTTGTATTTATCCTACCCCATCTCACCGATATACAGAGAAAATCTTGTAATTATCCATGATAGTAGCGTTTTGACACTGCCGGATCTATTTTCGTTATCTGGTCCCTGATTGGTCCGTTTTTTTATTCACCTCGGTGCATAAATAACACTTTATTCAACGCTCCGTCAAATATATTGAGTCAATGTTAAACCTAGGGCGTTTTTTATTAGGGGTAGGATAAAGCCTAAGTCTGGCCGAGCACACCCGATCTTACTGTATTAGATTTGAGGGTTGCTCCGCCATACAGATTCATATCAATACACTTGAAAGATCTGTCCTAGGCGTCGCACAAGACTAACTTCGGATGAGAATTCGGTTTGATAAAATACCCGCTTTATGCCACCGAACTGGGCGGCTCTGCTCATTCTAGCAGCTCATGCATTGTACTGCTACAATCAACACATGTGGTGCCTCGAGAAAAAACCAATATCAGACATAAATAGAAGTGCTAACATATATCATCGGGCGGCTGACAAAAAAACTCTGATCTGTTATTCATACCGGTATTTTATCATTCAGATAGCAACATGCTTAACAGTGCTTTACTCATCCGACCAGAAAAAAAGTGCATACATCACTGTTATCGCCTTTGTTGATCAACCTCAAGTGTATTCAAATGTAACCGGCACCACGCCTACCTGATTGCGAGGGCTATCCCAGTGAATTGTTCTAAGGGTACGCATTATGAAACATTCCCTTGAATGTGGTCTCTATCTCCACAAAGCATTAAATCAGGAACACTGCCAGTAGCTGATATGGAAGGTGACCCTTTTCTATGGTGGTTGATATATGGCACCTGCTGTGTACATATATAATAGGCCACGCCTATCCACAAGCATACAGATGGCAGGGCTTAGCACCATTAGGCATTTACGATAAAGGCACAGGCGAAGGCAGGATCATCACAAAAGGTGGGAAGTGATAACGTCGAGAGTATTCATGGTGGTTTATGCACCTAAAGGGATAAGACTTCCAATTCAAAAGAATTCGATACAATATGAGGCATTCACTGTTTCGAATGTCTATACCACGATACTTACTGACGTACCTATAACTCATTTCACTGAGTGCAAATTATATACAAAGGAATCTAAACCTCAAAAAGTACTGACCCGGTAGAGATTTATGCTGCCGGGACAAAAGTCTAGCCTATTGATTCAAGTAACTAACCTAACACTACAGCTATTGACATGCGTTATTTTTGTATTTATAACATGGCATGTTATCTTAAA
Organism: Alentia gelatinosa; assembly: GCA_950022655.1. Lineage (NCBI taxonomy): Eukaryota > Metazoa > Annelida > Polychaeta > Phyllodocida > Polynoidae > Alentia > Alentia gelatinosa. The sequence continues at coordinate 45,856,426 of OX465579.1, read as the reverse complement.
ATTTACACCATCGCATGTAAATTATGTAGATAAAAATTCTCTTTAAAGCAAGAGCATGAATCATATGGTTTTATATTGGATTACCCAGTACAGAATGATCGTGTTAAATTACACTCCGGACAACAACGGAAGAATAAATATCAAAGTACCCCCGAAAATAGACACTAACAAACCAACTGGCATTGATGTTCTCTTCACAGAAATCCTGAAAGACATATTCTGTGCTATCCCCTACCATTTAATCTTCATCATTAACTCATCCACAACTACGCCAACGTCTCCAGACTCATGGAAAGGTAATATAATAACACCCATCCCAAGATTATAGGCCCATATCAATTCTACCCAGCAAAATAATCTAAAAATGAGTACACACAGATGTACCTACATATACCTAGAGAACACCATCTTATCCAAACATTAAAGAGGCATCAAACTTGGTTACTCTACCACCAATACCCTATAGAGTTTACTGATAAAAAATGCACAAACCTTGATAATAGTTCCGCTAGCGCGATACTCATAGACCTAAGAAAAGCGTTTGATTCAATAGGCCACCAACTACTTAAAGCATTCAAAACATTGCAACTTTACCCTTAACTCTCTCACCTGGTTCAATAGCTACGTGACAGTATCTCATAGACCATAAAGAAAAAATGCAATGATCTGATCTCTGAACAAAGAAATATCACGCATGGGGTCCTACAGGGGTCCACTACAAATGATTTGTGCAGACTGCATAATGTGGAAAAACCTAGATAGGCGCAGAAATCACCTTAGATTAGTGGCCAAAAAAGAACAAAAATATATAAATACATTAGAAAAAAGTACTCTACACCCAGGCTCACAACCAGGTTCCATTGAAAAGTGAAAGACTATGTGACACGGCTTACATCAAAAGTGTACTGCACCAAACAACCCAAGTCTGGAATAGCCTACCAGTAAATGTATGCGACCCAAAGTCTCCATCGTCCCTAAGAGGGACCTACAGAAATACAAAGTATAACTAAAATTTAAAACCTCTCTCATCGCCCTCTCGTTGTCCTGGCCTGTACCATGAACAAAGAGTATACAGAAATCTTATGACTGGACCAAACCAGTCCTACGTGCATAAAACTCTCAATTTCTAATATATCAGGTACATCAAGACATATAAACCTAAGCATTTTCTCTCTCCTCATCATCTCATACCAAACAATGCAAATCCATTTATCAATCACTTTACTAAGCGATGAATACCGGGCAGTCAGCCAAATCTATCACATGTTTCATACTTATTTACATTATTTTATTAAATGTACTTCCGTTGATTTTGAAACAGCGACTACTATTATACTGGCTGTAAGGCGGACAGGCCTGTGAGCCTAGAACAAGGTCAGATGAAACTAACGAACTAAAACCAAAGTTGCATACATAAAGAAATTTACATCTATAGGTTTGCGCCCATACATGTGTTCCATATTTATTGTAATACATACTTAAATGTACATCCGTAGCGATATCATACGGTATCACAGTAATACACACGGTGGCGGATTAGGGTTTGCCCTTAGGTGGGTTCCAGGAATAAGGCGAGACGGCAGAATGGTCTAAGTATAATCTACAGAGATTAGTTATGAACCTCTTGTTTACAGCTGAGAATAGGATCCAGCGGCCTGAAGCTGTGGCTTTGTGATTAAATAGCGAGGTCATGGGCATTGAATGAAGTCAGAGACCTGCACAGCGAGGTTTATGCAGGCAGTTGGGGTTTCACGTGGAATTACTTTGAGGGTTGTGGATCTCTATGTGAGTGTGAAGGTGTGAATGTATCTGAGGTGAGAGGTATGTCACCTGCATGTGGCGCGCTGTGGAAGAGGGGGTGTAGAAGCGGGATGGGGGTCTGACTACTGAGGGTTGCTGGTGGTGAGAAGGGGGTTGTCTGTGGAGGCGCGCGGGGGAGAGAGATAGAGTAGAGCACGTAGAGAGGGACATTCGTTGGTCGCAGCAAATAGGAGAAACATCTGCCGCGTTCCCACATAGTGAAAAGGCAGAGGCGAGAATCGAAGACGGATTCTCTTGCCGCAAATAAGCCCTGGCCTTGTTTTCGGTCATTGTGGTGTTAGAGACACCCCACGAGTCTTCTGCACTTGAAGGCACCCCCTCCCTTCTCCCCCCACAAGCCCCCTGTTAAGCCTCACCGGGAGCGCCCACAAAATGGGATCTTTTGTGATGGGTCTTAAAACAAGAGCCGGGAGATTGTCGCCGGGGTCGAGGCTTCTTTACACTGTTGGCTATTGATCTACAGGTACACGGAGACTCAGTCTATCCGATTGTTTGTTGTCCCTGCACATGACTGATAAATAGCAGTGTTTCGTTTAAGGCGTTATATTATCTTATATTAGTACTTTAGCAGGCACATAGATTTGTCTGTACTATCATGTTAACAGAAGACAGAAAGTGGTGTGAAGGTATCTTTGTAAGGCAGCGGTACTTTGGTAATTAGAATGAGATTATATCATAGATTGTTTCACAGATTTATGTATAGCATTGGTACAATACCAATATTAATCCACTGGAAATCCCACATAGTCTATCCTTGCTTGCATTCTTTAGGATCATAATGACTATCGTGGACACAGCAGGAAAATGTATGTTTACATATGTTTACATTCCGTATATAAAAGTCTCCTCGGGACTAAATAACTTGGTCCTATTTGACATCAGATATACGCCTGATTTTGGACGTATCCCACGCTAGGCCAGTTGCATGTATTACCAGTCTATTTTATAAAAGCTTTATAAAACCTGATTGGGTATCGAATGATTAAATACACATAATGAACCCGCATTCTGTTTTTTTCTTTTACCATTTTTTCCCCTTTTAAACACTATTGCTCTGTGGATATAACTCTGGTTCTGTATATATACAGCAAAAGGTCTCATTGGAAATAATGGAACATTGGTGTATAATTTAAGGTGCTGACACCTGGTGTTACTTCGCCACAACCCACAAGGGTCACATGACTGCAGACATCCGCCATTCTCTGAACAGTTTCCAACATGGCAAGTAATCGAATTATGATCGACCAGGTATCTGCTGAAAACGAAGCCATCGGGCCAAACCCGAACGAACAGCAAGACGCCAAGAAACGTAAAACAGCATGTGAGAAGAAAGAGGAGAAAAAGACGAAAGGAAAGAAGGGCTCGACCTCCAAAAATAAGGCCGAAATCGAAAAAATCAAGGCAGACATGGCGGCCATGGCCGGGATACTGCGTGAAATACGGCAAGAACAGAAGTCGAGGGCAACATCCAGGGAGCGAGGTGAACAACAGCACCAGCCCGAGGAAATGCAGATGGAAAGCAACGCTACAACTTCAACGCCGCGGACTCCCGTGGTAGCAGAACGAATCTCAAGACGGAGCGGCTACGAGGCGTCACCGGACTTCAAGAGGCCACAAGCGCGGGAAAAGCAGGCGAGGAGAAGGGATGCATCAATTACATACTACTCCGAGCCAAGGCAACAAAGGACGTACAACAACCCACACCTGCGCCAGGCAAGCACAGACGCAAGATTCTACGGGGAAGAAATATATGACCCCCCGGAGAATATAACAGAGGCATCAGGAGACCAGGATTTATCACGCCGAGTCGTGGAGATACTGGCCGCTAATCTTAACCCATTAGCGAACACAAGAAAGGGTAAGAAGTTTTTCGCTTATGCTCATGTAACCAGAGGGATAAAAAAGACCAAGGTCGGAGTAGCAGAACTCACTCAGAGTGAGTATGTATGGGGCATGATACAGGTCAGAAGGGAAAATGAGGAGCCAAAGACGAAGAGAGCGATAGACAGGCACATAGAACAAATCTGTCTAGATGCTATCAAGTATCCTTGGCAAAACGTCAGAGAGTGGAGCGAGGAAGTAGCTACGCTAATTTCCACAGGAAGGCTAGCGTGGGAGGAAGAGTACCAGCTAGACAGGCTGAGACTGCAGTTATCACAACAGTACGGGGCGCAGGGTAGAAAAACAGCCGAAACAAAGCCAGGCATGAGTACGATCGATATGTCAGACGAGGTGGCACAGGCAAAGCCGGGCCCCCCATGTAGAATGTATAATCAGTCAGCGTGTAGTAATACCGAGGACCACGTTACAAACGGTTTTCGCCACTTGCATGTATGCTCCCACTGTGTATATGCAAAATGTTCACTCTTGAGGCACCCGGAAAACGCGTGCAGATCAAAAAAGTTCAAGGTAGAGAACAAGAAACAGAAAGAGAAAGAAGATAAGAAACAGGATTTTTAGATCACATTTTAAACCCACATACCATGTTTGTCAACACTGGACAGGCTGCCCGGGCCCGGGCAGCGACGCCGCACGCGCCTCCACCCACCCGTGACGGACATGAGTGGCCGGACGGGCCAACAGCTGGTGCCGACCCGCAACATACCACTGACATGTGTTATAACCCAGTGGCAGACAGGGAAAGGGGAGACCGCCGCGGCAACAGGAGAAAGGAGCCCGCACACAGTGAAGTGAGCGGAAAGCAAGCACATAGGAAGGATAATGCCGATGTGTGTTATGACCCGGCCCAGGCCAAGGTGCTCAACTCTGGCGACTATAGTCCTGCCCCACAAACCAGAGTCGAGCAAAACCAAACCACTGATCAGCACAACGGCTACAACCAAGCCAGCACGCCGCACAGACATCAAGAACACACTCTGAACAGCCAAACAACGGACACCGTACAAAACAAGGACGGAACCCATGACCCCGTACCAGTATAAACAACACATAGCAGCGTGGTGGCCAGACCCCGTCGCGGAATCGGACCGGGTGGCACGAGTTCACATGGACATATACCGGGAAGTGAAAGCAACCGGGCTCCCCAACCACCTTGCACGGAGGAGACGCATACCATCGCAACTTAATATCGAGGCATGGAGAAGCGCCGCAGAAAGGATAACCGACCAGAAGATGGTAGATTACCTGGAGTTTGGGTGGCCTACATCCTACACGGCGGAACGCCCCCCGACCTCGGCAGAGGACAACCACCCATCGGCCCGAGACTACCCACGGCAGGTGAGGGGGTTTATCGACAAGGAAGTGAGCTTGGAGGCCATGCTGGGCCCCTTCACGGAACCGCCCTTCTCCCCGTGGACGCAGAGGAGTGCATTAATGACACGACCTAAGAAGACACCCGGGGAAAGGCGCGTAATCATCGACCTGTGATTCCCAGAAGGAAGAAGCGTGAACAGCGGAATAGTCAAGAGATCGTTCGAGGGAAGCCCAGCACAATATGTGCTGCCGTCTGTCCTCGACTTTGCACGGATTTTGACCCAGGCGGGTACAGGCAGCCTGATGTGGAAGTGTGACCTCGAGCGGGCGTACCGGCAGCTCCGCCTGGACCCCATATCGTACCCGCTGATGGGAATCCAGTATGAGCAACAACATTATGTAGACATATGTCCGGCATTTGGATGTAGGACATCCGGATACGCTCAGCAGCGCGTATCAGAAACACTCTGCCGACTGATGCAGCTGCATGGGGCGGCGTGTATAGCGTATGTAGACGATTTTTCGGGCATGGGCACCACCCCAGCGGTGGCGGCCTACGGATTCGGGGCATTCCAGGAATTGTGCCGGGAACTAGGCGTCGGGATCGCGGACGGGAAGTCGGCCGCCCCGAGCACACAGATGGAGTGGCTGGGATATCACGTCGACTCCGCCGCCATGGTGATCCGGGTGCCGCAAGCGAAGCTCGGCGAGGTCTAAAGGAATGCGCATGCTGGATGGAGAAACGACACGCCTCACGAAGGGACCTGCAACAGCTGGTGGGACGGCTAGCAGACATCACGACATGCATATCCCATGCCCGGAAATTCATGAGCAGGCTCCTGGCGCTCCTGGGCTCAGTGGGGGGCAAGGATAGAGTACCGATATCGGCTGAAGCAAGAAAAGACATATCATGGTTCAGGCGCTTCGCACGGGACTTTAATGGCCGCGTGCTGGTGCCCGAGGTGCGGGAGACCGTCACCCTGGAGTGCGATGCTTGCATGCTTGCAGGAGGAGGCTTCTCAGCCGAGGCGTGGTATAAGCTTGTGTTCCCAGGAGATATGGCTACCACACACCACATATCGCAGCTGGAGGCAGTGAACCTTCTCGCGTGCGTGAGGACGCTCGTGCGGGAGGACCATGCAAGGAAAAGGGTCCTCATCAAAACAGACAATTCAGCGAGTGCGGCCGTAATGATGTCGGGAAGGACCCGAGACCCCATCATGGCGGCGTGCTCCCGGGAACTCGCGATGCTCGGCGCCCTGCGGCAGGTCGAGATTTGTGTTCAGCACACACCCGGAGTGGAGCTTGTGCTCGCCGATGCGTTGTTGCGGTGGGACCTGGCACAGAAATACGAGGTGGAGGCGCGGGCGACGATCGCGGCGAGGGGGCTCAGGCAGGTGGAGGCAGAGGACATATCCGATGTCCTGACATGTGCTTTCTGATTTCAGAGATCCAGACGTCCCGCCTGTATAGGCAACTCTCCAAGACATACGACGCGGCTTTCACGGAGGGCACACTCAACAACAGACACGCTCAGGCACGGGCGTACGTGTATTTTACTACGGCGTATGGGTGCGATATGGAGCGCCCGACAGTCCTGGACATATTGATGTTCGTCCAGTTTCTCTCCAACTCCTTATCAGCACCGGCTACGGTCCGTAACTACCTGTCGGGTGCTCGGAGTTTCCTCCAGGAGAGGGGGCATGGTGTAGGTGTGTTTTCGGCGCAACCTGTAAAAAATATCCTAAGGAGCCTAGCGCGCAACACCTCTCATGTACCGTCACCGGCCCCGGTGATCGGGGCCGATGAAATACTTAAACTCCATGACATATTAATGAGCATGGGCCCTCTGGGCGATCTGACTTATACAATAGTCCTATTTGCACTGACGACACTGCTGCGACAATCCAACATCGTGTGGACCCAGGCGGGCACACGCCATCTCCTCACAAGGGGGGATCTTACTCTCCAACAGGGCACCATTCTGGTGCATGTCAAGTCCACAAAGACACTGAACGGCAGGGTCGTCACCATACCAGTCAGCAGCACGCCCGACACAAGGTTCTGTGTCGTGCATCGCATCCATCAAATGTACCAGCGTGATCCACGGCCACAGTCATCATACCTATTTGTTAAACCCGCCTCAGAGGCCCCCATAACAGTGGCCACAGTCACACGGCTCTTCAGGAGCGCACTGGCGGTCATTGACTCCCCCAATCAAACCACAGCCACTCTGCACTCTCTCAGGAGAACGGGAGCGCAGTGGGCGGCCCGGGGTGGGGCAACAAGAGCACAGGTCTGCACACACGGAACGTGGGCTCAAACATCAAGAGCCGTGGAAGCGTATGTTCCCAGAGGAATGTACCACAAATGAACAACCATTCACACTTTGCCGTGTTCTAATTTTATGTGAATGTTATGTTCAAATTAAACATTCTTAATCGCAACTACACGTACTCGTATTTTTCCAGCACACTTTAATTGGAAATAATGGAACATTGGTGTATAATTTAAGGTGCTGACACCTGGTGTTACTTCGCCACAACCCACAAGGGTCACATGACTGCAGACATCCGCCATTCTCTGAACAGTTTCCAACATGGCAAGTAATCGAATTACCCACCCACCATCCCAAATCTTCCATGTAGGCTTAATGCCGTATTGTTCTAATTTTATGTGAATGTTATGTTCAAATTAAACATTCTTAATCGCAACTACACGTACTCGTATTTTTCCAGCACACTTTAATTAATTACAATGCCGTCGTCGTAACCTTTGCCTCCGCTGCCGACCCGCAAAACCATCTGTGCAGCCGTCCACACAGCCGCCCACCCACCCAAAGACAACGCATGCGTGTAGGGAGAAAATGTACACTGTAGGGTCGGTGGCGGGGGTGGCAGTAGGGGTGGCGGCAAGGGCGGCTGCAAGGGCGAGGGCGGGGGCAAGGCAGGGCCAGCCGCAGGGCAGCCTAGAGAGACAGGAAGGTAGCTGCAGGAGTTGGGTGGCGCCAGGGTGAGCAAGTCGGTGTCCATGCAAGGAGAGAGGGTAAACCCTTTTTTATCTTTTTATCTGTATATATGTAAATTGTATATGCTAATCGTATAAGAAATGTATACGACCCGCGTATATTTGTCGTGCACATATATGTCGTTCATATATGCTTTGCAGCAAATATAGCCATTACGCTGAAGTAACAAGGGCAAACACAGTAGAATATGCTGTATACACAGGTGCACAATAAAGGTTTATACATACATAAACATATTAATATTCATTGTATACATGTATGTTTATGCGGTGGTCTATAAATGAAATATATGCATTTTTACGCAGTGGTAGAGAGGGTGGAGAATATCTGAGTTTACCTACGGGACAGACCCCCTGGTGTTTTCCGGTAATTAAGACCTTTGTGTGTAGGTGAACGAGGCTATGGATGGTCTGTGTCTAACACAAAAGCTTTCATTCAATGGATATGGACGATCCTCCTTGGATCCGTCGGGATGACAGTCCTCCATAGTGATTGTCACCACTATTAAATGCTAGGCTTCGTACAACCACTCCTCCGAGCATATCTATACGATTGGTCATGTTTTTACTTGGAAACCGACCCTAGCAAACAATGGGATATAATCATTAATGCGATAAGAACATATCTAGACAATGCTTGCCCTTTCCAAATTTTCAACTTTAAACAAAGGAAAGCGGCCTGGATGACAGATGATATATTAAGTCTGATGTTGGAGAGGAAAGAGGTCTTAAACGAGTTCTTAGCAAGAGGTGAGGGCATGAAGGCAGTGAGGTTAAAAGTCCTGAAAAACAAGATAAATGCAGAGATAAATAGGTCAAAAAAGTCTTATTGGAAATCAAAGTTAGGGGACACTGTTCAAGACCCAAAAAAATTTTGGAGGTCGCTAAATAAGTTATATCATCCCGACACTGAGACAATATTGAGTAAACTGTACGACAGTAAAAATGATATTTTTCATGAGGGCGCCGACATGGCTGATTTCCTAAATAAATTCTATGCCTCGATATGTACATCTGATAATGTCATGAATATGCCAGACTCGCCTGTAAAACCAAATGAGCCCACCCTCCATAAACTAACAATTACTCTTGACATGGTCATATCTTCGGTTAAAGAAATTGATATAAATAAATCCAGTGGCATACTTGGCGTAAACAACCTGGTACTTAAAGATGCTTTCCTGGTAATAATAGACCAACTTTGTGCGCTTTTCCAAAACATACTTGACTCAGCATCTTTTCCGGACAGCTGGGCTCATGCTGAAATAATCCCGATTCCAAAAGTTAATAACTCTACCGATCCTGGGGATTGGCGTCCAATATCAATTTTACCCACACCTGGTAAACTTTTTGAGAGAATAGTACACACTTATATTTCCCATTTTATTGAAAACAACAAACTTTTAAACGATAAACAGTATGGTTTTAGAAGGGAAAGGGGCACAACGGATGCTATCATGCACCTAGTTAATGATCTTTACACTCACAGGGACAACAAACAACTCACTGCTTGCCTTTTTATAGATTTTAGCAAGGCGTTTGACCGTGTTAATCGAAAATTGGTTTTACATAAACTCTCGACAAATTTTAACTTTAGTACTGAAATGACAAAATGTGTATCTAGTTACCTGGACCCCCGGACACAGAGCACTAGAGTCGGCAGCACCCTGTCCTCTAGTGTTTCTAACCATGCCGGGGTCCCACAAGGGAGTATTTTAGGCCCACTTTTATTCAATTGTTTTATTGACGACATCAAAAACTTGCCTTTTACTTGTAACCATCTATTTTATGCTGACGACCTGGTTCTTTATATTAACGATAAGAAAGGAAGTGACTGTCTCTTTCGCTTACAACATGATGCAGACCTACTTTATGATTGGTGTAACAGGAATGCTATGTTGATTAATGTTAAGAAAACCAAATTATGCCTTTTTGGTTCCAAACCTCATTTGAAAGCGCAAGTACAAGACATAGCCCACACAGCTATTAGAATTGGTGGAGTAGTAATCCCCCGAGTTGAGTCATTTAAATATCTGGGAATAACCATTGATTCACATTTAACATGGAACAAGACTGTATCTGACACCATCAAAAAAGTCAACCAACGTCTTTTCCAGCTGTCAAAAATCAGAAAAATGATCACAGAAAGCATTGGTCTTAGGATCTATAAGGCCATGATCCTCCCAATATTTGACTATTCAGGTTATTTCATAACTGGTGCAAACCAAACCTTATTAGATAAATTACAAAAGCTTCAAAACAGGGCTCTCCGTATTTGTACCCACAGTAAAACTAATGAATACAGCACTCAAGATCTGCATTTGAGATGTAAAATAGACCCACTGACTAATCGCAGGTTGTATCTAAAATTGGTTTTCATGAAGCGCTATTGTAAATCTGTAAAACCCATGTGTAACCCAAAAACTAGGAACCAGCATAAAAAGACGCTGTTCCTAAAAAGACCTAGAACTAGTTTTTATAAAAGAAATCCCCTCTACCACGGGATGTTGCATTGGAACCAACTATCGAAAGAAAGCCAGGACTGTGAAAAGATGCAGGTGTATAAGAAACACATTAAGACTATGAGTAGGCTGTGGACTAGGGACTTGTAAAGCTGATCCGTTATGTAAGTGTCATGTTCCATCACATCTCATTCCATCTGTTTTGTATTATGAATCACATTGACAATGCCTGTATCTGTATATGTTTATCATAGTTAACCGTTATACAAACCTATGTACTATTTTCGTCGATGGACACACAAAACCAGCCTCACGGCTGAATGTCCTGTATATGTTTTTTGGGTGTTTTTCACGAAATAAAAAAAAAAAAAATATATATATATATATATCTCGTTGATATAGGTTATTAAACACCCCAGAAGGGCGCTTAGATATTTCTTATGCCAAAGTGAGTGATCACGGCTGGATTCGTCGGTCACGACCAAGGGCTACCTATACATTTGTCGCCGTTAGACATCTCAATAGCTGATGAAGTATAATCGTTTCTTATATGCGTGAGACGTATGTGAAGCACTCAAGAGCTGTAATTTATACAAAAATGTCTTCTTATGCATATGCCTGCGAACTAGCAAACATTCACCAGTCAACCATGGACCTATGAATATTTGATATATTAAAGGTAGGTTGTTTTTTTAATGTTTCTTGTGGCTTTTATTCACATCTGTTTACACCAGCACTTCCAGTGAATCTGGGGCAAGCATATTGGGGTTGTTTGACTTGCAACCTTCTTCCTACCTTCATAGGCGACCAGTCAGCTATTATTACATACCTGTAGCCGAACGTCAGTGAAATACTACCCGCTCACGGGGGTGTAGTATATCGCGACGCCGGCCCACTATGGTGCGCTTCGTCGTACTGCAAGATTCTAACGTGTATGTAACTAACTCGCCGCAACGCGCTAGGCGTGCGTATTCGACGTCATCGCGATCAAAAACAACATGGCGAATGTCTTCGAATCGCGACTTGAAACTCGCGATACAGGCCTCCCGTAACAACTACAGGTTCCTAATGACCAATCCTCGAGGTAACTAACGTGCGGCTCTCACCTGACACCGTTTAAATTGCTCAAATATGCTAAATTCATCGATAACAACAACACGATCCGCAACGGGCGACGCACAGACACGCTGTGGCTGGTTCCTGGCGCCTCGCCCTCAACACACGCCGAATGTCTCCAATCGTATCTTCTGCTAACCGCACGCGTACCAAATAGAGACCAAACATCTGCTGGGCGAGTGACGGCCTATCGCGCATGCGCAAAACACAGATCCTCCACAACTTCCGGTTCGTAGCAGACAGTGTCAACATGGAGCAGTTGTGACTTAGGAACTCGATAAATGGCGTGTTTCTGATCGAATTAAGGTATGTAATAATAAGAAAACGCCCTGACTGTGGCCAGAACTATGTCTTAGTTCGAGGTCACCTGTGGTGGACGTTCGCCCCTCCGCCTACGGCGTCGGGGCGAACGTCCACCACAGGTGACCTCGAACTAAGACATAGTTCGGCCACAGTTAGGGCGTTTTCTCCTAATATCACTAGTTAATATCCTAGCATACAGGTGCGTGGATCCAGGGGAGTGTACTTCATTATATATATGAATATATATATATATATATATATATATATATATATATATATATATTCCAATGGAATCCCCATATAGATATAGATATACAAGGGTCTATTCGCTATGGCCTGTGCGTGTTTGGACCATGGAGGACAGACGGGAACATGTCCGGTGCCTGTCACGTGGCCAGTCCGTAATCTCGGCAGGAGGAAGGAAGTGTCCATCTTTCCCGGCCGGCGTACCTGGCCACATGCTAGGCTTTCCGTGTGCCATGTCCGTAATGCCCATTCATTTCCGTCAAGTATGAGCAAAGTTTCCCCAGACTTCATAATCCCCGGAGACAGTATATTACGCCAAAGACAATCCACTTGTGGAAGGTAGAGGGAGTTTAACAGCAGACGCGCCAGGTTTATTCCAAACAGGGAAGGGCAAAAAATAAATGCACGAAATAAAAAGAACGACGGTGTGGGGTTATGAATTTGCCAGCAGCGTGCGAATTGCGTTTTTATATGCGTTGATTTCTTTTGCTGTGGTGGCGGGGGCGGCATTCTTATTAAAGAGAAAACCGCAACCGCTTAGGTTTTCATCGGGTATTAGGCACTGTCATTGTGGATGACTGGTTTATGCCGATTACAGCCTACAGCCCCTCCTTTGCCATCATTATGCTCGTGAGTGACTGAAGGAGGCGCTCGCTTCGCCGGAAGTTTGTAGACAGGAAGGGCCACTGACTGGCGGCCAGAGCGATGGGGGTGGTCTCAGCTGGCTATGGGGGGCTTGGCAATGGGTGGCGCCCCTTGCGGGAAGGGGGTCTATTGATTTCCGCCCCCGGCCATGTTCCCGGTCACCACTTTGCCATAAAGGAGGAGCAGATCTTAGGAAATCTGAACTGATCAATAGAAGCCCATAGGACGGGTACGGGGGGGGGGAACTTGGGGGTAAGGGATTGAGGCAATGCAAGGAGGGGTTGCGGGTGTGGCTGAGGGGTGGAGGTGGAGCCTAAGAAGAGGCGTGTTGAGGGGTGTTGGGGTGAACGACCCGTTCTCCTGTACACGTGCCCTCTGCGTCCGTTAGTACCATTCTGCTTTGGGTCTCATACATTTACTTTGATTAGAGCAGGTTGGGTCTATTCCTATAGAGATCCTCTACAATCCTCCTCCCTCTCTCTCTCTCTCTCTCTCTGTCTGTCTGTCTCTCTCTCTGTCTCTCTCTGTCTCTCTCTTTCTCTCTCGTGTTTTTTAAACCCTTTCTCCTTCTCCATCTCTCCCTATACCCCCCTTCCTCCCACCAATGCTCACAGGCAGCAGGCACCACAACAAGGTACCCTCATCCGACATCCAGGGTTCTGGTCTGGCTGAGGAACCAAGGCAGATTAATCTTTTTCCAGTGATGTCAGTAAGCTCCTCCCGTTAGACGAATATAGCAAAACCACACCCACACCCCTCACGCGAGCAGCTCGACCTCTGTCAGCTTCACAGTAAGGGAATTTGATATATAAAGTGCTCTGATTTCTTATGACACCCCACGTTCCATGCCCGGTGTCTCTGATGTGGATCTTCACCCAAAATATAGATAGTTGTGCGTGCTAGGAATGCGCCTTGGGGGACCCCTACCGATCACAAGGCGCACGACCCGGCGCTATTTTACCCGATTTCATGCGTGGCTTTCCATCTACACCTAACTCATTATACCGGCCACGTATACAGACAGGGTGAGAGGGCATCTCTGAATCAATAGGCCTATCTTCGCATCTTCGCCCTCTCACCCGCCTAGAAAGTGAAACTCAGGCAACAAGATAAATGAGGCAGAGTCATACCCTATATACACGTTTATATATATATATATATATATATATATATATATAAGATGAATACAGAAGCAACATGTGTTGGTCAAAGAAGTCCAATTCGTTGGAATGCTACATGAAGTTCCAATTCGTTGGAATGCTACATGATATTCACACGGCTGTCGCCTCGTTCATACCACTCCGCATCAAAATTGTGGAGAACGACTTTGACCAAAACTGGTTGGTTTCTTCTTTGATACTGAGACCAGAGGACTTTGAAGATGTTTGTCTGAAACATTTACTATTTACTATGTAAATAATATATACAAACATATATATGTATATGATTGCATTCAAATTTCCCAAACTCACAATGACTCTATTTCGTGCCACACCTGCTAATCATATTCACCGGTTATGATTGGCAGGAGATGCTCCTGGGGTGTCACATATTTGCCCTCCGACCCAACCACACAAGGTGAGGCTAGGTACCGTCAATAGCTGTATGTAAGGGAGGCGGGGGGGGGGGGGCGTAAATCCAACTATAGTCCTTTCTAGTCTTTTATCATCCATCGTATTCAAAGACCCCATTGAAGATGTATGGAATCTCATGACCCATTATATAAAACCTGTCAGATACTACAACTGTGGTATACGTATTCAGATCTGTGGTATACGGCCTCAAAGCCATGGTAAACGGGAAAATAGTCCCTTTGTGCTATAGAGCAAAGAAATATTCACTATTGTTATATAGATTCATATGGCAATTACTGGGGTAATTCATTCGAAAAGATGGATAATAAATGCAACAAACGATGGTTACATGAACAGGCGGCTCTGTAAACCACCCGAGGTTGACTTTGTACTACATTCGCTAACGCTTGTTCATTACTACGCGTCAACCACTTATGGTTTACGGCTGCCCTTAAGTGTCCATTGAATTTCGGAATAATAGATCAAACAAGAAGGCCACTCCCAGAGGCCTCACGTTGTTCACTGGAAACAAAATGGTTGCTTACGGTTGCGTTATTACTTAATTAAGTTTCCCCCATCAATCCTTACAACCAGTACACCGCCTCAGGACAATAGTGTGGGCCATAGACAGCGTGAAGCCTGCATAGGGATCGAGACCCTGTGAGGACGTGATATTCCTATCAGCTCTGGGAACATTGAGTTTGCGATGAGCTCCACAGGTGTGGTCTACAGGTCTTATCTGACTGGCACCCTGGTGAGCTGCTCGACAGTCCTGCTCCATATGACGGCCGGGAGTCCATGCCCTGGTGCCCGGGCCCGTGGAGCAGCTCGCCCGCGCCTCACGTGTCAGGCTGTATTTTCATGGAACCTATCTTGCAGGTGCCGGGCTTCCCAACGCTGTTTTCAGCGCCTTGTTATTATGGTTGTTTCGGCCCACTCTTTTACTCCACCATCCCTCTACTCCCTATTCTCTCCCGTTCCCTTTTCCCTCCCATCAGACATATTCTCTACCAAACTACACCACACTTCACCACGGGCCTGGAGTGTGGTTCAGACATCCAGGTACCTTACACCCCGAGACGCAATTGTTACAATGGAGGACCTGGTTAATCGTTCTAGGCAGGGATATACACTCATGTTTCACATTGTCTGATTTCCACATCATCAGACAAATTTAACTTGCACTTTGGCTTGTCGGTTGTTTGGATTTCTACACTGAAGTAGTCCCACATCGCTTTATTCACAAGCAGTAGGGCAAAGCGATAGTCCCATTGATCTATGCCATGTTTTCAAGCCGCAATGTCATTTTCGTCCGGAGAATGACAAATCTAAATGTCTTCTTCTTAGGTCACTGATATAGAATACATAATACTGGCCTTCAATTTACATGATTTACATGTGAATATTTGTATACATGAGATCACTAAAACTTCATCCTCCTTCATCCTGGTAAATAGAACTGGCCCCAGACTTTAATTGTAACTATTTTCCTGAACGTATCATTCTGTAAGATCAACACAATCATATAGCACACATCCTCGACCACATGATATAGCACACTACGTCGGCAATCCTCGGCCAGTGACACACTAATTAGGTGGCTGAGCCCCTGGATGAGCTTCCTGGATGGTCTGCTTCTACATACTGTACACACGATAGTCTGGAAGGGGGCGGGGGTCTTTCCACTGCCTCAGTCAGATGAGAGCTAATGGAGATCTTCAGGTGCGCTGAGAACCGTGGGAGCCCTGCCCTTCCGACAGTCTGCTGGGGCCCGTCAAGACACGGATGAAAGTCGGCCAACACCCTTTACCTGTCGGTGGTGTTCTTATTGATAGGTGCCAGCAAGGGTCCCAGCAATGTGATCTAATTGACAGTTACAATAAAGGCCTTTCTCCACTGTGCGATTGGCAGGGCTTGCGATTCTGTACCTCTGGAGGTACAGGATCGCAAGCGCAACGTTCCATATAGGGGACAGAGCCATTGTTAGTTCACGAAGCAGTCACCAGGTGGTCGGGGGACAAACCTGTATTCTGGCTCTTTGTTCTTACGAAATTCAATTGCCTTTCAATATTTTACCATGGTTCCATTGACTCTCTACACCCATCCCAAAGCAGGATGACATAATGATTAAACCCAAGACATATTTTCCATATGGAACACTTTATATGAATATGTGAGCAAGGCTAAAGTTGTGACATTTCCCAATTATCACTCACTTCTTTTGCACCTCCATTAGTGAAGAACACCTACTTTTTCACCTCCATTAGTGAAGAACACCTACTCGGGGGGCGTCATGGCGGCGCCCATGGATCATCAGCTATATGCCGTATAGCTTGCGATCCTGGGTACCGCATGTACCTCGGATCGCAAGGTAATATCGATTCTGTGTGGAGATTGCCCAGCTTGCGACTGGAGCACTTGCGATCCTAGGTACATAGGTACACCCAGTCTGAGACTGAGCGTACCAAATATCAAACATATTTGATATTTAGAAACGCTTGCGATCCGGGGTACATGCGGTACCGGTACGCCCAGTCTCAGACTGGAGGGAAACTTGCTGTACCTACTGTCCTTTTTGCCGCGTTGCGATCCTGAAGGTACGCCCACTCTCAGACTGGGCGAACCTATGTACCTTGGATCGCACAGTTGAGACAGGGCTTTACATACATATGTGCTAATCAGCTTCCTCTCTCCCGCAGGATGTTTGCTTCTGCAGGTGATAGAAAATGGATATTCGGTGATATTGAAAGCATGGTATGATATGGACTGTTCTACTTGGTTCCTCAGATAATGAGCCACACATTTACTCCAGGGGCTCGTTTAATAATCTCGGATCGTACATGAAGACCCTTTTCTGTACCTCGTACAAGAATTATCGTTCAATAGTATTCAAATCTGTTCGTTAGAACAGTATTAGCCGTCCATAAGGCCGCCTATATTCGTTGAATAAAGTTGACCACCATCGTCCCTGAGTCTCTATGGCATGCAGACAATGGTCTTCATGTAAGATCCTAGATTATTAAACATGCCCCTGATTACGATGCCTTCATCTGTGAAGGATTCTGCCATCCAATATTCTATAAGTTTTGTTGTCCACCAGTAGCGTTCAGTGAAATATTTCCTTCAAACTATTTTAAGTTTTGTTAGTCATGGCCATTCATCTATTTTCTCTTACTAATGTCATAACTGCCAGTTTTCTTTCTATACGTGCCATGGTTTATTTCGTTATGTATACAGTTGCAAATATGAATTGTCAAGCAATTGAAACATCAATTTTGTTTGTTACAGTGTGAATAATCAAACGATAATTGACAAGTAGAATGATGATAGATGTTATTGGATCGTAGCATATTCTAACCTAGTCAACAAGTGGTATATAATTTAACACTATAATTACTTGGTTTATATAAGGGCTATCCATGAAGTACTTGCCCACGTAGGTGGGGTGGTGAGGTGTGTCAGACATATTGAGAGTTGTGCATGTGTTCCATTTTTGTTCTATTGCGATATTGAAAGTGGGTAGGGTAAAAATAGTCAGAAGTGTTGTATTCATGCTTATATCAGTATGCTTTCTAACTGTTAAGCAACGATCTATGATACGGAAATTTGCACCTGCTCTGCATTGTGGCCAACCTGTTGGCTGTAATGCGTGCGGGAGAGGGTTACACTCTCCAACAACCATCCAAAACGCCAACGATCCCATATTCCAGATGCCAGATGACCATCACTCTCCACTAACTTACAACGAACACCTGCATGGGATAAAACCTATTCATCCAGAACTCCCTGTACCTTCCATCTAATCACCGGATTTAAGATCACCCCAGACCAAAACAAAAATGGGTAAAACGGAGCACTGACCCCCAGATCTACCATGCTCTAAAGAAATGGAAGCTGCGGACTAAAGAGCCCTGGAGCTCTTATTAGGAAAACACCTTTTGTCCGTTGGAGTTCACTTGGGTGGTAGGCATGACCGTTAGCAGCGCTGGATCCTGGAATGTTGTTGTCCCCTTTGAGCATCTCACGACACCAAGTGAGTAGCTAGGTCGCCCGGTGCATGGTTCAGCAGGGGGAACTACATTTTGCTATACTGTGGCATCGCCAAGCTACCGAGCCGGGAAGTCCATGCCACCACAGGCAACAAACCCAAGTGAACGGGTGCATGCTCTCTCTACGTTGGTCTGGGGGCATTCAGCACGTCTCTCTACACATGTCTCCTCTACTACACCACCCTGGTCACCGCCATCTTCAAGCCAGTCATGGGTGCTCTTCACGTGTCCCCAAAATTATTTCCGCAACAACTCCACCCTGGGCCACCTCACAATCGCGTACCTGGACCTGTCTTCAATAGCTCGTGCTCACACTTGCCACTCCCACCTCAAACAAAACCTCATCGGGCCTACGCGGACATCGGCCCAGGGTTACTTGTCCTTGTTCCCACGCTCTACCAAAGGCGGACCACCCTGGAGCCAACGACCACGCTCCCTCACAGGACCACGAGCGGGCTTACATACACAGTCCCCCTCACGTATGCCTTTGGCTAATAGGCCTTTTTCCATAGGCCGGTGTCGCACGTTGTCGCACGTGGTTACGCAATACTTGCAGCCAAACATACCCCTGGCAACGTCTACTTTAGCATTGGATTACTGAATGCATGAAAGTAATATATTTATAATACCCATGTACATCATTCCCATAGAGATAAAAGTGATTGCATATTATATGGTATTCCTGCTCCAATGTGATGTATCATACATTCATATCACCTCAATGATACCATAAATATACCTTAGACCACACAGGGACACCTAAATTACATAAACACTAATACATTGGCAGGCCTAGCTATAATATGCTTATCTTTTTCCAAGTTAAAACCAAGATAATTATCAACTTTGAAGTTTAGACAGCCCAGACTTGTTAATACAATACCTTAGCTTGTTCCAGCAATTTAATCTGTCAAAAAACGACACTCCTGCAATCACACCCACTGTTCACACTCTAGGTGTGATTGCTGTGTGTCTCTATATGAATACCGCCCTCACGGTGTTTGTCCGAGCGCCCGTGTAACGAGACAGTGGGCCGTTAGGTGGTGTTGAACGGCAACACCTGTATTGTTCTTTATCTCACCCCTGGAATAAATGTCCATAGGCTTAACATTGGGAACTCGTTCTCCATGCCCCTACAAGTATTGCAGTTCGTTCTCCATGGTCTATATCCTTTGTGTTGCCCATTCTTTTAGTATGTACAGGGGTGAGATAAATACAGAAAGCAACTCGTTTTGGTCAAGAAGTCTTTCTCCAGCTCGTTTGAATGCTATGTGATATTCACTCGGCTGTCGCCTCGTTCATATCACACCGCGTTAAACTCGTGGAGAACGACGACTTTGACCAGAACTTGTTGGTTTCTTCTTTAGTATTCCAGAGACAATAGACTACTCTTTCAAACTTCCTCAGTCGTAATCTATTTTTACAACATTTTCAATAAACCTCAGATATTATTCAACCCTCTGTCCGTGTTAACTAGTCAGTAAGCATGTCCCAGTCTCAGTCACAAACACCATGCCCCTGAATCAGTGTAAATGCTTACACTTAATACACCCCGATTTACGTAATTGTATTCAATCGAACTAGATTGCAAACGTATTGAGGCAAATCTCATCAGGCCTCTGACTAATGAACTACATAAATGCTGATAATGCTTATCGAATATTCCGTATTCCCTATTGCAGGTCAGGACACCTACCGTACAGATCTCACCACTGATTTTGCTGTCTTTGGCATTCGCATTCGTATATATGTAGAAGTTGTACTTGATATTAAAACTGTCCTCAATACCATGGTATTGGCAAGGTTGGAGGGGTCGTGGGTGGACAAATTTCGTTGCCTCTCTAACACACAATATAGCAAAATCCACTGAAATGCTAGATCTATATGTTCCTGAATATGGAAATGCTGGTCCAGATAACACCATACTGTAGGCACATCCTTAGCCGGACCTAGTCAGTGTAGCAGCAGTCATTCACACCGATACACTACTGCTACTAGAGATGTTTCATTTTTACCCTCAGACCACCCCTCGCCCCTTTTTCCAACGTGCCACTAATACTAGATCTCATTTGCAGGCGTCGCTTGATCAGGGGCCCTTCGCTGCTGGGGGTTCTATTAGCGCTGACCTGCGCGCCCCAATGGGGCTCGCATTTCACCGACAAGTTGCATCAATTAAGGCGCGGGCGTCCCGCCAAACGGGCGCCGGTGCCGGAAGTGGCGATCCTGGCGCCCTCTTTAGCGCGTAAAGGGCGGCTGGGCGACTCGGGGCGCCGGGCCGAGATCTTGTTAGCGGCCGACGGCGCCCCACTGACCGGCGGTAGGTTGTAGACGGGCGGAGCGGGCGCTGAAGGGAAGGAGGGAGGGTGGGTGCCAACGTGGGAGAGCTAGCCTGTGTGTACGCTATAGCTCTAACTCCTTACCTCTTCTACCACTCCCTTTACCACCCTGTTATAGGGCCTTTGCCTGCGGGTAGGATGTGGCGGGGTGTGTTTATTGGAAAACGAGCATAAAAACAGACGGACAGGAGCTCACCCCTAACCTGTAGTAATCCGACACTGATGTGTAGGTCATAATGAATGGAGACGATCCCCACGTATCAATTAAGAATGTGGGGCGTGGGGTTACGGTATATATATATATATATATATATATATATATATATATATATATATATATATATATATATATATATATATATATATGCCGCAGCTCGTCCCATCACCTCTTTAACCTGTAGCAGTTTTCGTGCACTGATTTATTTGTATGGTGACGCTTACATCAGCGGGGAGCGCATTGATGGGGTGCCGGGTACTGAGCTGCTCAGGTCCGGGTTGGCGAGACGCCAGCCGTACTTGAGCCCCTTTCAACTTCCCCGTTCAGGTTAGACGGGTCGTAGGTAGGTAACCCCACCTCCATCCTCGTCATTATTAGTTGGAAACAACTTGGCCCCTGACTTGCTGCCTACTTTACTGGATATTATCACAATTTTAATACAATAAACATATGCTAACAATATTCTGGTTATTAGGCCTACGGCCCTTGTCATTTAGCATCAGCCCGTTTGTATTTTGATATAGCATCCCGACCTAGAAAGTCCGATCATTAATCACGTCCCTTAATTAGGTATCTTGCTAGTATACTGATACTTCTCATTTCAGAGCTGTCAAAACTATCGATTTCATAGGCGCCATGGCCAATTACCTACCACATATAGAATGTGTAAATTTTGTCGGATCCGCTCAGTGTTTCTGCCGCACATAGAGTTAACCAGATTTAGGGCTGGGGACTGATGTGCCACGATAGCGAGATTCCCGTGTTGAAAAAAAACTTCAACCTAGTGGGTTTTTTTTTATTTCTCTACTCAGATGTACTTTTACCCTTAGGATTTATTTCTTGCCACACTGAACGCCGATCATCAGATCTTATAACTGTGTCATCCGAAATAATAGTCCCTAGTCTCTTTCACGACCACTTGAGGCACACACACACCTGTATCATGCAAAATAATAGCCAATTCAGAACAACAAATAACCTAGGGCTAACAACTTTGACAGTTGCAAAATACCCGACGCAATGCTGTTGTCAGGGCGCTGGACGTTGTTTACGCCACTAGCTGACACTGTAAGTCGAAGTAACACTGTAGGTTTATGCAACCACCGCCTATATAATTTGAATATTCATGATTTGCCATCCCCTAGCATTTACTCTGGAGACGGAAGCTGTGTGATCAACATCCGCCACATAGCGTGTCCAATAGCGCTAGTGACAAGGTCACTAGTCTAACCGATATAGACTCAACCTCATATCCTTTTAAAGCAATCAACCCCATCCAGTAAACATTTGACAATCATTCATGGATATTGCTTCTGTATTGGGCATCCTTTCTGGCAGGCGGGCATCTGTAGCACAGGATCTGATCGTGCAAGTCTACCCGTGCGCACCTAAATTAACTAATATCAGTACCCCACTGATCAGGAAAAGTTGGATAATAAACTGGTTTCATCTGGTTGTATCTGAAACCAGTCAATATTGTGTATGTAGGTACTGGTATGCCTTTACTTCTTCGTTGTTCTTTCTCTTCTGCTTCATCTACCTACATTTCTGCTCCATTTCTTCTATTTCTGCTCACCAATAAGCAGGAGCTATTAAACTGATAGACCTCAGATGTACCTATTCAGTTCTTAAAATACTGTATCTCCCACTATGTATGGTCTCGCTCATCCCCATGAGAATTGGGGGGATGGTGAGTAGCCTTGTGAAATTCCTTTTTATCGTACGTCATATGATTTATTAACATATCGTCTTTTGTGCTCTGCCCTACCCTACACAACAAACTGCAGCTCTGGTACACCCACACAGCGATCCCTTAACTACTGAGAAACAGGATGTTTAGTAATGTGTTGACCGACTTCGTCAACACAAGAATCTTTCACACATTTACAGATTATTTATACTATTGAAAGCCACGGATAATGTTCCAATATAGTAGCCGGTATTGCACTCTCTCCGTTACTTTAGCAAAGACCCGTTTCAGTAAATTTATTTTCTGTCATGTCATGAGGGAGGGAGGTATGTCCAGAACCTACCTTGGCTCGTGTGAAGGTCTGAATCTAAGCCTTTCTACTTGACAGTTACACTTATTGGACCTAACAAGCACTGGTTTCCATCCAGGGCTCCGTCTGTGAGGCTTTCTGCTAAGCTCCTCATCCATGTGGCCTATAATAACGACACGAAAGGACGTAGACATAACATACTCCAGAGTATGCCCAATCCTCTCCTTCTATTAAAATACCGTATTGTGTGTTCAGACCGGCTGGCCCAGAAAACAAGTCTTAGAATCTTTGACATATGGTTTCAATGAAATAAACTTATTTTGTATTTTCTAAGAGATGAGTTATTATATGGCTTATTTTATAAGTTTATAGCAGTTGACTTTTTTAGCATTACAACTCAGAGGCTTTGTTTTTTTCTCGTGAAATTCGAAATGTGAATAATAAAAATAGTTCTTATCGATTATGATATTCTAAAAAGAGCACACTAAACTAAAACACAGTAATTTGTGTATTAGTAATACGGCTTGACCTCATGAATATTGAGGCCATTCTAAATCCCATTACGTGTACAGTCTAATAGAGCTATTGTAGACTTTGCCTAATAACCACCACATAATGATTTAAGCCGTGAGGAAAACAGTATTATTTGTGCAGTACTGAGAGTAGAGCAGCTTATCATATTATTTTACTCTATGGAGTGAGCTGAATGGCTGGTTGTATTTTGCAGGTCATCGGACGACATCTGGATTAATCTTAAATAAGTGGAGACAAAATACCTATTCAATGGTAAATGGTGATAAAAATATAACCAACGTTAATGCCCGCTTTATTAAGAACATTTACTTTACCTGGAGGTCAACTAGGCCTTACGGGAAGTGACTATTTCCAAGGGGCTCGGAAGGTCCTTTCTGGGTAGATTCCCTGTTTAACCAACGAGTTAACCAAATAGACTCGTTGGTTTAACACAGCTGTATTTAAATATGGTCTTTTTAAAGAAAACCTCGTTAAACATTAGATACTTATATGGTCATCTGAGGCTGACAGGGGGATTCCCTAAGGAGTCCCTGCTCGGACGTGACGTCATATCCGAACCGACATGGCTGGTCTCTGGTGAGACCCTTAAAGGTCGAGTAAGCTCATGGCTGACTGCCCAACGGTGCTCATGGGGACTGACTGTCACCCCAAACCGTGCCTGTCTTTATTTACATGGATCGAGGTGCAAGATTTCCCCTTCTTGTGAGCCATCTGGGTGTCGGCCACTTCATCTGAGAACGTCTCAATGTTGGCTCATTCAATATCTTACTTCTTTCCATTCTGGATCACTTTTGCAACTAATGATACAAATGTCACACCCTGACTTTTTTTAATGTTTGTAGTGATGGTCACTCTAAAGACCTTAAGTTCATGAATAATGTGGATGAGAATATGGTCATTTCAAAGTTCATTATGGCATCATGGTAGATTATTGATAGTAGTTTAGCATTAGTTAGTGCTTCTTGACCATAAGTCTAAATGTCTATTATGGTTTGTAATGGTGCGAGTTCCACTCTAAATAGCAGGATTTGCCGATCCCAAGATACCTGATGAAATAGCTGGTAATGATAAATCTTTATTCATCACTAGATGTAACTCTCCCGTATCCTGTTCACTGAGATAAACGTCCCCGGATCATATCACTCACTGTGAGCTTAAAGGGAAGCACGAGGAACGAGGAGAAATCTCCGCGTGCTGAGCTCAATAAAACGTACCCGCTCTGTGCGGCATGTATCGATCGTTCCCAGCGACCTTTTGGAGAACCGCCCCGTCAAGGGTTGTCAAAGACCTCCCGGAATCATCTTATTCGTGTCCAAATGGGGCCTCATCCCGCCAGGCAATGATTTGTCAACGCCGAAAGCCACGCAACGTCAAATCAGTGCCTTAATTAGGCGCGACTGATGATCTTGGTGCCTCGACCCTGGTGTACTGGGAGTGGTCAGTATAGATGATTGGTCAAGGAATGGTGACTGTGTCCCTCAGATAAGAGACTGAGACACGCAACCCAAGGAGAAAGGGAGATTATGATCACTATAGGGAGAAAGGTAAGGGGGCACATAGTTGGCTTGCCCCCCCCCCCCACCCCCACTCCCAACTCTTAATAAGACACCAGGTGGCGGGTCCAGATATTAAAGGATTTGGTTTAAAACAATCTTTTGGGTTTGCCATAAAAGTGTCTTAGTCTAACGATTATCTATAGATTATGATAGCAGAAGATAATTGTTGTCCCCCGACTAGTAGTGGCGCTAATTTACAATTTCCTGGTGGATGATGATGTACCCTATACGAGTTTCGATAGGTAGTATCGTCTTAAGTCCAATCAAATGTACTGCAACATCCGTATCTGTTGTATTTATGATGAGTATCAGAACATTTCTCTGGTGAACGTTGGAATTAGATCGTAGCGTATAAGGCGGGCTTTCCACCAAACCAAGTTCTCTGCTGAAAGATGGCTTAAGATTGAGGTGATTCTTGACTCCACGGTCAGCAGGCTTGATGTTACACACTTGGCAGATATCGGTGCTCATCACCGATGTTCTTCACAGAGACTTTTACCCTCCAATCATCCACCATAAAGTGTTACCTTTTTGTGCCAATGCTATTTTCTTTAAAAATGATTATGATACACAACATTGTGTATCATAATCATATCATACACCGTCGAGTACTTGGTAAGAAAGACACTGGAAATGCACATCAGAGGCAAGGTTTTGTAAGAGCGTCCTCGCACGCGTTATATACATCGCCTCGAGTGTTCACATACAGACTTCTATCGTCCTGCGAAAAAATATCCTTTTACTATATGCGTGTTATTCACTGGGATATTATGAGAGGAGCAGATAGCCAGTGTCTCAGGATCTTAGAGATATGCCCAGCTGACCATGACCAATCACTCACGACCGAAATAACTCAAGACCCACTCGTGCTAGATACGTTTTTATCCTAGAGTCATGCAGTCGCAGAAATAGCAAATTGACTTCGTGCAAGTCGGTTACAGAAGATTATCCATAGACTGAATGTGACTCAAATCTTTTAATTGTTGTTGATTTACAATTGCACGCTCATTCATCACTGATGAACATATCTAAGTTGCTCCTAGTTTATGCTATACTTGGAGAGTGTGCTTTTTCCTACTCTTGAAGCCATTTGTCTATGTTCTTATTTCCTTTTGTGTGTCTTTTGAATAGATAAAATAACTATAATGGTAAATAGAAAGAAATCTCTCCTTTCACTCCTACTGGAGATCTGCTACCATTAGTTGTGCTTTAGAACAACAGTTATCGGCGACCTTTATAGTGGTGTGAAAGGAGAACTCATTTTGTATTCAGAAAATGATCACAAAATGAGTTAAAGCAATTCCTTGGGGGAAGCAAGGTACGTATTCTCTCTTCAACTTAAATCCCGGCAATGACATCACAAGGCAGCATGTATTACCGCAGGAGACCATGGACTGTAATTTCGATGGCAATGATACTATAGGGAAAATCATTGATGTAACATGTGCGAGTACGCCCAAGAGAAAATTAGGAGTAATAACGAGGGCCAGAAGCTTATGAAATAGCAAAGGGCCGTAGTCGAGGTGAGGGACGTGAGTCTGTCGGGACGTAGGCCATAGCAAAGGGATAAGGGAGGAAGGCGTGTTGTATTTGGGTCAGAAATACTCACCTCATTCTTCGAACTCGGTGAGTATTTCTGACCAAAATATCACTGAACAGATTCCATTCAATCACACTAACTATATCTCTATATATATTACAAGTTGTGAATTTTAGCACCATGAAAATATAACGATCGCATGTGAGAATCATGGTTCTGTTTGTTCTGAATCACAACTGGCGCATTGTTGCGAGTGTTGTATTTACCAAAAGCTCCTTTTTTCTACTTCTTTTATACAGATAATTCATTAAGTGAGGTTTTCTTCTATCCTCAAGGTATGGCAGATTAGCTAATTTATGTAAATTAATCAATGGACTCAATATAGGTAATTAATAACAAATTCACAAGGCCCGATGCTGGATTTTCTGCAGTCTATCAAGGTATTTTTGATGGTTGGTACTGTACAATACATCTCCATGGTCCATTATTGGAAGAATTGCTACCTTATATATCATTACTGCAGCATTTTTCGGGATATATGGGCGTATAGTATCCTTGATGTTCACCTAAGAGGGGACAGGTGAGTGACGGCTGGTAATACAAAAATTAAAATATTCTGAAATCACGGACAGAAACTCCTGTCTGCCTCAAGGGACTCGGCTCTTGTTAATAGGTTATGGGTCGGTTTTATGGGATTTACATCTTAGAAACTGCTTGCCCGGGTCAGATCAGAACGTGACGCACTCCACCTAGGGAGGGCACTTGAGTGCGAAACCCTTTATACCAGTGGTACTTCAGTCGTTTATATTCCCCCTTTAACTATCCTTTACCTTCGCCTCGTCATACGTGCACGCGTCCGTTCTCAAACAGTCTTCTCTAGTGCAGAGTCGAGCCCCGGAGCCCGACGCCGAAGCCTGCAGTAATTGCCTTATTAAGCACGCTCCGGATTTATTCACCGCCAGGCGGCGCGCCATCACGATCCGGTTGCGCACGCCACTCGCCGGCCTAGGGACGCTGCCGGAAGTCTACCGCTCATATAGCTCTTTGTGGTCACTGTTAGTCGTTTCCGCTATCATCGCCGGCCAATTTCATTGCACGACATGGTTGTGTAGTGAAGACATGCCCAGGCTTCCTGGCTCGCTAGGTTGATTACAGTTCCACGGCCGTCGAGTATATTAGTTATTCGAATTTGTGGTATACAGTTCATTGATAGATTCCAAGGTGCCGACTCGAGCACAAATGTCGGCACCAAGCTCCCTGCACCCCACTGCATTCAAGCATCTAGCCTCGTCACCCCTGATTTGGTGATCCTATGATTGACCCTACGGTAGGCTACATAGGTGGAATAAGTATGTTGGGTTTTTTTCAAAGATCAAGTAACGCTATTATAAATCCCTCCATAACAACACTTGGCCTCAACCTCCCCCCCCCCCCCACCCCACCCCCGCCCGTCGATTGCATCACGCCTGTCAATACACCCTCCCCCTCTCCCAGGATTTGAATTAAATATTCAGGACTCAATCCTGGGTAATACTTATTGTATTTACCATGTTAGATATCCATGTTCAATTCAATCAGATTGTGTCACCATGTGGAATCCTACAGTCGGATACCCCCCTTAAGAATTTAACCCTACAATAATTGTTCTATATGAGCAGTAATTGTGTTATTGACAATAATAAAAGTCGAACATATTAGATTCTTTTCCAACGATTCCTTGTGTACATGGGGAAGGCTGTTTTTGGCGAGTTAAGGACGTCCAAACAGACCTCTATCTAATGGAAGAGAAATGTTTATTTATGACAAGCATTACCGTCCGTGGGTTAGCCAAAGGGAGCATATTCCTGTTATTCGCTGTGCTGGTGTAGGTGATATAATCTGAATGAAGAGGGACAACCGGGGTTCCTTTCACACGTTTGTTGTTGATGGTACTGGCATACTGATACTTGAACATCTAGACCACATCGCTTCCATTAATGGGATCTTCCTCCCTGAACACACAATGCCATTTCACCCATATGCCTTTTTACCAATGTACCCTTTTACCAATACACTCCTATCACTCATATACCCTTTCACCCATATGCTCTTTTACCTGAACGCTCTTTTACCTAGTTAGCCCATACACCAATACACCCATACATCCTTTCACTCAGACACCCTGTTACCCCTGCATCCTTATATCTATACACCTATTCAGCCATGCATCCATTCTCCGACACACATTTCAATTACTCATATACACAATTCCCATACGCCCTCTTACCCATATGCTCTTTCGGCCACCTACCTCTCACCCTTCTTATCTGTTAACCGACATCTGCACCTATAAACCCACATTCACCCCCTTTGCCCACATATATCGCGTCACCTCTATACCATTTCATCCATAGATCATGTTACCCAGAAACTATTTCACCCACACAGCTCTTGAGTTATAAAGCCCTTCACTATCAAACCTTTTCATACATATTTACCCTTTCACCCACACACCTATTTGCCAAACAATGCTTTTCACCAACGCAGCACTTCACCTATACACCCATTCTGCTGACAAGCAATCCTCTATCGGCTAGGCCATGGAAAGACAAGCTGTTTACAAACACACTGCTTACAAGCAATCAATAGGCAGGTCATTGACAGGCAGGCTACTGATAGGCAGGCAACAGACAGCCAGCGCAAATAACCGCAACGGGTGTCCCATTGTATAACTATGTTATAATTGGAGGTACACATATTGAATCGTGGTCAGAGGTTTCATATGTTGGGAAATAAATTGCAAGAGAGTGTCACATGTCAGAGTACCCAGGTCTTACATTGTAATTGGGTTATGTAATGCTGTCTCAAACATAAAAGAGCACTTTGTCACAAAGGTACACTCTTCTACACTAGTCACTGGGATGGCTTTAAGCAAG
The DNA here is from genome assembly GCA_950022655.1 of Alentia gelatinosa. NCBI lineage: Eukaryota > Metazoa > Annelida > Polychaeta > Phyllodocida > Polynoidae > Alentia > Alentia gelatinosa. The sequence continues at coordinate 45,826,872 of OX465579.1, read as the reverse complement.
ATCAGTATTAATGGTTGAAATAAGTCTTTTGAACACAACCTTTAAGTACTGTAATGTGATTCTCAGACTTGTCTTTGATTATGGACATTATTTAGTAATAAGGAATAGGAATATTTTGCAACATGTTGACTTCCGCTAAGCCTGACAGGCCCAGGAATCCTGTATCATGGCGAGAAAGGGTGGAGTAGGTGGAGGGGTAGGCTGGTGTGACAGAGACTCAAGTTAGTCTATCTGTTTCTGTGGGTACGAGAAATATAATGCTGTAAACTCAAAGATTGCAGTTGTAAATTTTTATTGAAACTTTCTGTTTGCCATAGTTTACTATACAATATATATATATATATATATTCATTTATATCCGATAACTGCTATATATATATATTTATATATATATATATATATATATATATATATATATATATATATATATATATGTATATATTTATATATTTATATCCGATAACTGCTAACTGAATTGATAATGAATGTTATTGCTGCTGTTCTGCACTACTGATCCACAAGAGAAGATATGCTCGACATCCCCAAACTGTGTAACTCTCATTGACCAGTAACCCAGTTGGTGGTTATTTTTATCCTTCTGAATAGTGCCAAAACATCAGCGTACATTCAATGGGTCTACATTCAATAGTTCAATTTAATGAAACACTAATAACCCCTCCTCCCTATTTACCACTGCTCCTCAGATATAATAACAAATGAGGTAAGCTTAGGTGTATTGGTTTATGACAGGAATTCCACCTGAATTTTGTTTCAACGTAATTTTGTGAATCAGAAGACTTCTGCTACAAGTCATATAGTACCTTACATTCCTCAGATGGAAAATGTCTTGAAGGCTCGAGGAAAACCTGCTGCGACATCAAGGGTGTTGTTTTGCACAGGTTTGAAATTATTCCTTATTGATTGTTCATGAATATAGGTTATGCAAACACATCAATAATCTCGAAGTCAGCGACACAGAGAAGCAAAATCTCAAGTTATTTGATCAATCGATAAGACCAGCACAGATGTTTGCACATGCAATCTCTGTCTAAGAAGTTTCAGTATTCCCGCGAAAATTGGTGGCAGAACCGGTCGTCTGCCAGTTTGATTGTAAATCAACACCCATAGTTTATCTTTCTGCAGACATTATGCACCAAACGCCATCCAAGATTCTGATGTGATAACACACGCTCTCCCTAAAATAAAGATTCTGGTCGTGCTTTTGCTGGACTGGCTGGACGTAATAGGCCCGCCGTTGTCATAGCTAGACACACATCAATATTACAAGGTGAATATGATAAGCACAGAGGCCATATAAGGAGGAACGCCGTCTTCAAACCGATCAGAGAACCACCAAACACTGCAATCCGTTCTGGATATCATAGTCGTCCTGCAGTAGTCGGACAAGTGTCGTGGTAGTCATTCTTTCATTCATCACGCACCCCCTATACAACCCCTATATAGGGTAGAAAGAAAATCTCGTTATCTGACACGGTTCTAGGAACCCGGATGAAGAGGATAGTGGCGTCAGTGAGGGAGTTGTGTGGTTGGGAACCCAGTCGGGGGTAATTAGGTTTACCTAGCTAGTCGCTTTAGAGAACTATACCAGTTTAGAGAGCATTTCAGGGCATGTCTGCTATTTTTTTAAATACCGAGGTGAGGGCCATGGACCGCCATGGTTTAACAATTTTATTTCACTGGGGAAAACTGAAATAAAACCTATATCGAATGAAATATAATTGTGGTAAAAGTGGTTATAAATGCATGGAAAGATGCTATAATTTGAATATAAATTGAACCTCGCAATAGTTGTGCTATTGAGTGATGATAGTTGAATTAGCTCTTAAATCAATAATTTCAAATAAAAGCATATCATACATGAATTCGTACCCAGTATCTGTCTTATAAATCACTCTGAAGCATTGCCTACCCAAAAAATCCTTTTCTGGAGCACGCTGCTGGTCCTTCCTGATTCCTTGAGGAAATATCAGTAAAGTAGATACTTCAGGGAGGTGTTTTTATAACGCTGACAGTCGTTGATAGTGACCGTTTACGGTGTATAGTCAATTTATTTTTTTTAGGAGATGCACTATACTCCATTATCCCCCCCCCTCTCTCTCTCACACACACACTTTTAATGTATCCTGCAGCAAAGTATTATAATGTGGAATCCTGTTGCTATGATTTCGAAATTGAGACTTTTCACCTGTTAAGAACATGGTTAGCGTAACAGATAACTAAGCGAATCCGATGATTCCTATTTGATGTTCGGACATGCCTTGAATCGATTCAAGTATTATAGTCACTAAGTACATCTAAAACGAAAGTGAAAGTGATATATACCCTAGTCGTTTCATTAAATGCTTCAGAGACTCTGAAAGAGTAAGTGCTTTGCCATGAGTACTCTACTTCTAAACCGAAGGAATTGGACTCGTAATGGTTTAGGCCAGATAAATGAAGATTATGAAATATCGTTCCTCATTTTACAAAATATGTCCTTTGTGCTCACAGGAAACAATTAAAAGAACATGAATAGAATAAGTACACTGTTTAAGATGTGAATCATGAGACAATTTAAAAGCCCTCTATATGAATATTACATCAAATTTGGTGCCAAGAATGGAAAAGAGGGGGGGCGCCTGAGGGGGTAGAGGGAATGAAGTCTGAGACGGAATAGAGGCTGAGGGGATAATGAGGTTGGCAGACTTACAAGTGACAGGCCTGGTATGGTGGGTGGCGCCCGTCACTGGTATTACATACAGGCGCACTCTCGTTAGAGGCGAGGCGGAGACTTAACCCCATCAAGAGCTCTGAGCAGCTCACAGCTCACTAGGAGTAGCTCGCGGCAGTTTACAGGCAGCTCATTGGTAGCGCTACGAGTGCCTCGTTGAACAGGGGTATCGGTCCAATGCTTAGATGGTCTGCAATCAGCATTACGACCTATTCTACCACTGACGTTGGCCCGTTTGGACCTCTGCGCGGTTGTTGATCAGTGGGGCCGACTTCCGCAGAAGACTGTACATGCTATGTCTGCAACTGTCGAGGTTTGATTCTGGCTACTTATGCACTTCGACAGGGCTGCTCTGACTTTTTCTTCACCTGTTGAGGTCTGGGATATATCGCAGCTGTAGGGGACTGTTGTAGATCATTTCTGTAAATAGGTACAGTTGGTGCAGAGTATTTTTGTGCATATATAAAGAATCAATACATAGCATTCCTGTATGCGTAGAGTTTTGGAGCAGGCTATTTTTGCACACTTATCTTCGACTTGTGCAAAGAAGTACGTAAATTCACTTTTCGGGAACTATTTTGACTATTTTTGTGTATATTAACCAAATAATATGGAGTGTTGATACTAATGAGAAATTAGATGAATATAGTGATATTGTCGAGTACATAGATATAGTCCAACAAAGGTGCATTGCTCTAAACTGTAATAGTTGTATTCATGATAGAAACTGCTGATGTAGGAAATTCATTTTATTTTACAAAAGCCTTGTTCCATTTTTGAAGATTCGAGGATGAATTTAAATGGCAATCACACTGACCAAATATAAATTTTCCCTGTATAACATAAAATAGTTGCCACCTGGTGCTGTCCAGCTGAACTATTTATTTCTTGGAGTTCAAAGTGAGAACTGAAAACGCCAAACTTAATCAATATATATGTCAATCGATAGGTGACATATTCAGTAAAGGTGGTGTAGGGTCAAGGGTGAAACCAAGATGGTCTGGAATACGCAAAGGTTTCCTGATAGTTTGAAAATTGACATTGCCAGCACGTCCAAAACTCTCCACCAAACTGATCGTCCGTTAGAACGGGTAATCAACAAAGTAGCCCTCGGTCTTCTGAATGCCTCTACTGGCTTGTGGGACATGATAGAGGGAGACTTTGGAGGTGGTATGGGCGGGGGTGAGAGTATTGCCGGAGGCAGGGGAGAAGAGGGATAGGGCGTCGTGGGGTTAGAGTAAGGACGAAAGATGTGCCTCGGGTCAAGGTTGGAGCTGCAGAGACAAAGGTTGGGCGTAGGCGTTGAGCCTTGAGTTGAGTGGTGGGGCTGGTGGGCAAGGGTTAGATATATGGGGTCCGATAAGAGAAGTAGGAGTAAATACGCAGGTACTGGAAAAGCCTGTCTTTCTGTTAAGGTGTTTCAGTTTCCCTTTATTTAACACAGATGTGTGCAGTGAGGGCCAACTACGAAATCTTTAAAGATGAATGATAACCTGCTTTATAAATAAGTAATAATCTTGGGCAATTAAATGAAATATTTATAATGAAAAAGTAGTCCAGTCGTTAACGGTTCCATCATCTATTTAGTATCTATGATGAAGCCCCGTATATAATAATGCAAATATCTATGTCAAACTCCATATTATTCAGAAAACATTTTTCTTTATAAATTGTTGATACATATATACGTCAAAATGAATTCACAGATGTAAAAATGCAATCACGCTTTTAAATAAAACCCATAGAATTGGATGCATACAACAATTTTTTTAATCCTTCCCTCAGTGTAAATCCAAATGCGATTTACTACATATTCAAAATCGACAGCTTTCAATATACCTGCAGAACATATGAATTAGCAACAGGTAAAGCCGTATCAAAATATTTTCAAAAATTGCAAAGAGACCCTCTTCTCAAGGTATTTATATCGATGCCAGAATCAGATGTGAATGGCCGTTCGGTCTCATCTTAGTATCGCAAAAGTGCATAATCTTTCCTGTGAACAATATATCTATAAACCTATGCATTTCATTGATGCGTTTGCCTGAATATAGGTCTCTTTTAACTACAGAGACTTGTGTCTCAAAGAGAAAATTACGGTGATAGACTGACAGTCTCATTTAAAAGTTTATGGATTACAGTGGAATGATGGATGTTGACAATGCCCCTTTAACTCGTCACCGTGTGTTGGCAGACAAGCACAGTGGCACTTTAATCTACCAAACAGGTCAGTCCAGCCTCTCCTGGCCGCCAACCACCCAACATGGCAATTGGACCCACAGACCGTCAGATCTGACGCCCAGCGATACATTATTGCTTCAGACATGTCCTCACAGCTTGCCCACGAGACACCGCTGAGTGAAGTGAAAGCGGGAAGAGGGTTTGCGTGGCGGGGGAGTGGGAAGGAGGTTAGGACGAGGTGTGTGAGAGGAGGAGGGAGGAGAAGGAGGTGGAGCAGGAAGAAAGGGGAAAGGCGTCACAGGCTTGTCGATAATCTTATCTGCCGCTGTCTGAGCACCTAAGGATGCGGCTCAAGTGCTCTCTATGGAATGCCAAGGGTTGTTTAACTCGCACGGCCACGGTCGGGGCCTGATCGGCTGGGGCTCGGGCGGTCGGCACCCACAGCCTGCTGGAAGCGAGACGGCCACTGAAGAATACATGTTGTGCGAGTCGATCTCTGCTTTTTCATCAGGCCTGGATTCACACTGCCACCGCCCGCGGTTAGGGCACCGGGGACGGTCAGACTTCCCCCACGTCTGCGGGCTCTGCATGGATCCCCTCCCTGCAGGAAGAAGGAGGGGCCGGGAGGGTGGTGGGTCTCACGCTGACCGCCCTGGAGGCGGCAACTGGCACGGTCTAATTGGTAAGACTCACGGCAAGCCATTCAAGCACCCGGCCTACCGCATGCAAGACGAGCGACCCACAAGTCACTCCAGGGTGTCTCAGACTGACAAGCTCCAGGGGTGGACTATAGTGCCCTTCACGTACCCGACCCACTATATGAGCTCTGCCCAGGTATATTAGGGTAGTGGTATCCCATGTGGTGGTATCTGAGAGTTTTCTATAAAAGGGTATGTATAGACACCTAGGACAAAACATTGGGGTTGGTATGGCTGATAGTACGGTGGATGTAAGACGGTCAATAAAACAGCAATAGAAAATCTACAGGTTGGATCTATGATGTTTCACGCGGTTTAGTAGCCGTTAGGGTCACGCCAAATCTAATTGATCTAATCTCTGAAATGATCGTGACAGAAAGATATGTAGAACAAGGGAAGGCCCGGATCCTGAAAGGGTATGGGAGTTGGGCTAACTATCTGAACAACATCCCTATTCTAATCTACTGGGGTACAGAATTAATGTATTAATGCGCTCACTTTGTAATCCGTTCTGTACATCTATTTGCATTCTAAACAGTCTACCATGTAAAGTGATCTGGCCACTCTATGGTTGTTCGATATGGGTAAATTTGAAAGCCTTTTTTTTTATGTTATTTGAAGGAATGGTCAATTTATCTGTTGTTCCAAGATGCGGACGATTACCCGTTAGAATGCACCATACGCATTTATTACCAAAACCAAAAGAGAAGGATTGATGAGGAATGACGTCCATCAAAATGATAGTTTTATTGTTCAACTATGATTATATGGAATTATTGTTAGTTTATTCTCCAACTTATCAGAAGTTGCAATTTTGAGATATACAGTAGATCGTCGACTTCCCCTAATGTGGCAACTGCTAATCCTAATGATCTGTTACTTAAAGACTCTTTCCTGAAATGATAAAATGTAGCATGGGAATGCAAGTCCCAGCATTGTGTGAAAATTATGGAGACAAAGAGAGAAAGTGCAGCGCTGACATTTCTATAATGAAGATGACTCTTTAACGTAAGCCTGTAGGAAAAGCTGGCCGTGTGTCTTAGGCCGGCATCAGAACGTTTAGGCCAACGCATTGTAACACCATACTGGTGTAATACTGTGACAATGCTCCACGCGACAAAACAAGACTGACCTGATTACGTCACAAAGCGATCACGGGGAATTGCCATGATTTCAGCGGAGATGACATTTTAAGGCTGGCGTTGTCCTCTCGATTTTCTCATGCCTTCAATGCAATGGAGAATTGATTAGACTAGCCACTTCCACCCACACCCCATTGAAGCCTTTCTTTGTTATCAAATGACTTCTCCTCTGTCCTTTTTTGTCCGTGCTCATGCTCCTCCCTCAAGGTCTGCCATTTGATATTTACCACTGGTTCCCTCTTATGGCCAGCAATGAGGAATGCATCTTTTACGAGTACAGCCGGAAGAAAAATGGCAATTTAAAAGTCAAGCATCTGGATTCGACGGACATGGGACATCATCGTTTTGAATACGAATGTTATGTTCACCTTTGATTGCTGTTGTTGTTTACCGTTACACGATGTTTTTGTAGGGAAGGAGTTGGTACCACTCAACGGAATCAGGAAACAGAGATGTTTGTCCGGGATCAGGGCCTACATTTATAAAGATGCCATTGTTAAAGCATGGATAAGCAGTAAATGTTAGGTACATATATTCCGCAATTCTTAATTCTAGACTAGCGTATATGTTCTAGGAACAAATTGTATATTCATCATTGATGAATGAGCGTGGGATTATTTGATGAATGATAATTAGAAGGTTTGGGTTATATCAAGTTGGGTCATTTTTTGAAGCCTACTTGTACCCAGTAAACTTGCCATTTCTGCATCAGCCTATCTAGTATCCAAATACATCAAGCACCAGTGGGCGAATGAGGTATTTCGGTCTCTCCAGATTGTTCATGGTCAATTGGTCACCTTTCGAGGACATTGAGACACTGGCCCTCTGCTCCTTTCCCAATGTCATAGTGTTGGCATGCGTATGGTGAAGGGTGAGATTTCTGAAGCAAGCTCAAGTTTATGTGACTACTCGAACATTTAAGCATAGTATATATGAGCGTGTGGCTCAAGCTCAATAAGATTTGCACACATTGCAATATGCACTGGTGCTTCAAACTCAGATATGCCGATCCCTGAGCGGGGGAGGGAGGGGATATTGTATGAATTGACGCTTGGCCCCGCAGTACTTATCCATGCCCCTTCAGCAACTTCGATCTTCGTTAATCCACCTCTAGTGAAGGGATTACTTTACCCCTTGGCCTCAAGCCTTCTCTTTACCCGTTGACCAAAATGCCTAAGCCGTCAAGGTGCATCAGCATGCAGGGAACCAATATGAAAAAAACACTTTGCATAACCTAGGTATGACATAACTACATACCCCTCTGGTCCTTTTGAAGCTGCAAAGTGGCTGTTGGCAGCTGATGGTGACTGGTGAAGATAGGAATTGCACCCAATCAGTCTTGGCGAAAGCATTTCCAAAAGGAATTTGCTGCAGCTGATAGTCACCCAAATACCTTGTCCTTGGTCCAGTTTGGCTCTATCAGTTGAGGGGCAAATTGGCGGAAGGCATCAGTATGTGACCTTAGGATGAGCAGCTCCTATGAGCCGGAGCCACTAAGAGGGCATGCTGAGTCTATCACCCACAGTGGAGGTACAAGGCAGCAGTATGGCTCAGGCAAAGCTTGATAATACAGCCGCAGAGCTCGCAAGCACATCGGGGCTTATATATACATGGCTTCATTGAACTCTCTTTAATCCATGCAGACTGCAGATTAAAGCTACTGATACCCCGAAGCGTGCATTCCCTTCCCAGCAGCCTCGGATAATTTCCTTACGGCGGGTAGATAGCATGCAATGAGGATTGTAGGTAAACTCGAGGCCATCTCCCTATAGGTCAAGGTAATAATGAAACCAGCGGAAAAAATACAATTTAGTACCTGCGGTGGTTATCTAGTATTCATGAGTTGGATGCCTTGAAACAGAACACCCAAGGTCGTAAGTTTACCTGGATCCAACAGGCATTGAGTTCCATCTATGTCTCATCTGTAATTAGGTGTAAAAATCCATAAAACTCAACTTACCTTGATGAAATCAATCCCCAGACGTATCCGGTCGGATCGGCCGGCCACCGGGAGGAGGCACACGGAGGAAGGAGTTCGCTAGATCCCATCGCTGTTAAGCCGAGGATGAGAGGTATAGACCAATGTTCCCCTCCTCTTAGCCAACATGATCCAACTACAGCGCCGCCCGAGAGCTCGGCTCCTCCTCCTCCTCGCCAGGCAGCTCAGTGTTATCAAAGGTAATGTCGAACAAAGCGGAACACCTTGATCACACCTGGGAAGCCTTGCCCGGGCCTCCACCCTCTTCCTGCACCGCCGCCGCCGCCTCCTGCCTCTCCCCTGGAGCCCACACTGCAGGGCGCGCACGCCCACCCCCTGTCAGTCCAGAACTAGTAGCGTCGGCACACCCTTTATAGAGTAAATGCAGCAGGCGATAAAGCGTTGATTTAACAGACAAGGGTGATGATACTAGTAACAGCAGTGGTTGTGGTGCGGTGGTAGGCTCCCCGCGAGGAGGTAGACAACTTCTCCCGGGAATGTTCCAAGTGACTGGCAGGGCCGTAGCTGCAGACAACTGGCCGCGCTCTAATGAGGCGAGGCCGTATGGATTTCTCCTCCTGCGGCGTAACATGCGAGGTTCCTCCGGGCGGCAAGGTGGCGGGAGTGATGCTCCAGTGGGCGGGCCCCACGCCTCCGTCAAAATGCACCTCCAGTCCTCCTGAGTGACGATGGTGGTGGTGGTCCTGTCGGCGTAGCCTATAGATTGAGTGCACCACAGCTTGCTCGTTGTTGGCCGCCTGCTTGTTGTTGGCTACTGGCGTTTGCTTGTGGGTGTGGCAAATGAGGTGGGGTGGTGAGAGAAACTGGGGTTGGTTGGAGGCCTAGGGGTCAGGGGGTAGTGTTCAGGATCTAAGTATACGCAGTCGTTTCGCAGTCTGACAGGTTCCGCCCGTTGAGCTGCTCACTGAGCAACCCACTGAGTCTGCGAGTGGAGCCCGCGAATCCGCTGGTAACTGCAGGTATAGCCCTGTACGCAGGGGACCAGCGCCATAGAGTTTGATCATTACTGCTCCCTCACACCAGCTTTTACCAGCTCAAACCTGCTCACAACAGCCCACAGCCCTTCTCTGTGAGTTCAACACCACTACCATCACCAGCGTCACCGCCATCTCACACAGAGTCAGTGGGAAAAACAAGAAGGCCACAACAACTGCACCAGCTCTCCACCTACCACTAGAGAAACAGAAAACATTCTAATACTCAAAGAGACTTGGCTGAGTCCATATTTACCCACCCGGCATGGCCTTGATATGTATTTTGTATGTGTATGTATAGAGGCAGCCATGATGTGACTTTGCCAAACAAGTGTAACTTCAAAGAGGCACGAACATGCTATCCTTGTCTGGGGGCAAGCGACTTCTGTCTAAAAACATGCACGCCCCTAGAACCCATACTTGACCGCGTTGCATAAATGTAAAGAAATAGACAAATATATATATATACACGCCTCAGAGACCCCTTCTAAACTCAATGAGCGCGCGCTTTGTAATGAGCTCAGCCAACTTACCATGCGATGATAGATCAAAGTCAGGCTGACTTATATTGCCTACCATCAGATCCAATCTCCACCCTGCCCTGAGTGCAGGAGGATAGGATGGAGGAGTAGGTGGGGAGGGGTGGGGGCATTTTGCATTATCTCCGCTCCGCTGGGCTTGTGATGTGGGGGGGGGGGGGGGGGGCGATCATCCCATTCCCACGGTTGATCGAGGCCCAGTCAGATAGTGGGAATAAAAGACTGATCTCTACCTGATATGTGGGACAAACGTGTCAATGGTATCAGCACCATGCTCTCCTAGCTCATCGCTGGGCCGCGAGGAACGTTCCCTTATCGCTAATTTCAGTCTATTTTACTAAGCTACAATTCAATGTATCTCTCATTGGTTTATTATCACTTCATAAACAGAGATCCTCCGATTGAGACTTCATGCTGCTGTGTCTGGTCCTCCATCTGCATTTACCCGTCTTTTCCGTTGCACAGCGAGCAGCTGTTTTTATTGGTCTGCCTCTACTATTTAGGTATCGGTTTCGGAGACCCAGCGGGTACTCTGAGGGACAATTATAATATGATCAGTAAATGGCATCGCACATTATGGGTCCCGTGTTTGGAGAGTGTGTCACTCTGTCACCGCCTATAAATAATCACTCGTCGTATAGACTTATATGACTATAGCAAAATACCTATATCATATAGAATTCTCGGATAACCGCATTTGCATTTTGCACTAATACACAGTATCTTAAACTTCATTAATATAATGGGCATGTATAACGCCGACATTGGTCTTCGATTCAAATAGAGACTCTCCTTTAACCCATTGCAATGCCTCTTATGAGATTAATTTTAATGCAATAGCGGTTATACTATCACGGAAATCATTTTCTAAATATGGCTTCGACAAGCCATTCTGGGGAGTGACTGAGGCTTCGGAGCCAATTGTCTAGGGCGTTGGGGCTCCCTGGATTAAAGTCATGCTTGTTACTGGAGTGGAAGAGGCGCCTACCAACTACGTATAGGTAATAAGCAAGCCCCTTCCACCCGTGCCTCCACTCCTTTACTCATACTTGGGAATATCGAAGTATTGATGTACATCTCCATGTGAATGCTTCATTATCGCCCTATTACTGTGTAATAACGGCATGCACGGCCGCCCCGCACCACGCGAACAAAGTCCACAGAGAATCCACTGATGGCTGAATGCACGCATATACAAGTCAATGACTGCATGAGTATTTCCTGGAGTCCTACACACTGTACTGAGAACCACACCATCAGACGCATCATGCCACAACAGTACTATTATTTTCTCCCTCTTTTTATACTTTATATTTGGGCCCACTTGGAATGGGAGCGATGTCCTTTTCCCGCTCTCTCACAACGAGACATGGTAATCCATTTACATTTATTTCCCTAGGGATATCTGACCCATGCCCAGTCGGTGTAAGAAGAGGAGGGATGGGATTTAGGGGAGCCACGGTAGCTAAGGGGACAGGGATGGGCAAAATGGTCATAAGCCTCTCAGCAATTGTTCTCTCACACAGTGTATAATTGGTTTGTCGTATGATTGGTGTGATAACAAACACAGCACAGACCACCTTGTACTACTGAGCCTTTTGAAAGCAGTCAGCCATGTAACCAAAATTCCAACCATCAACAGGCTAGTCCTGTTGGGACAACGGAGATGACCAACTGCTCAACCATCACCTAGCCTATCAATTGGAATTAAAGCAATAAGAAACACAGACATACAAACCATCACCAGACTTACCAAATAGGAAAAACAATATGAACAACGAACATACCAACCATCACCAGGCCGGCCAAGTGAATAAATACATGGCCAACCATCCCTAGACCCACTCAGTAGAAATAACCAATATGAACAACATGCTAACCATTGCCTGGCCTGCCCGGTTGAAACAACTAGTATGAACAACACACCGACCATCACCAGATTCGCTCAATAGAAATAACAAATATGAACAACATGCAACCCATTTCCTGGCCTGTCCAGTTATAATGGCAATTAGTATTTACCTATGCAAAAACTCATTACATATATAGACTGCTGCTATGGGTCTGGTACTTTATTATCATACAGTCAAGGTACTCCATAGTTTCTTTTTTGGGTTGCCTTTGGATAGGGTATACGGAGTGCTTTCGACGTAAAATAATGCAATCTGATTGGTTAAGAGGCAAGAAGCACAAGTCTTGGAGGGAAGTTTTTAAAATGGCAGACGCCACCACTTTGTTTTCAAAACTAACTGTAATAACTAAGAATATGCAATGCTTAGATATCAAGGTACCTAACATAGGCTATTCATGTGGTACAGTTTAGATAGCCCATATGTACCAAATCAATTGATAACAACAAGTTCACTTGCCCTCCTGCATTGTCCAGTTATACTGACTTCATTCGGTATGTGGGTCGCCGCTGCAGATCTCGTCAAATAAGCTTGTTGTCAATGAACGATTGTGTATATCTGAGCTATTTAAACTGTATTGTATGAATGCCCCACGTTAGACATTTGGTCATTACCCATTGTTGCTTGTTACAAGGAGTTTCTAAGACATCTCCCAACCCTTGATTCAGTAGAAGACTAGCCCAGAAGTCCAACACGCAGGATGTGCTCACTACGCATGCCTAGCCAATGTTTTTTCTGCTATTCAGTTAGCGTGCGTATAACAGAAGATACGATCGGAGAGCGGCCAGCGGCGCCACACTTTCCATATCGTAGTTCCTGTGAATAGCTGTAAGCTTGAGAAACCTAACCTGACTTATGCGAGTGTATTGGCTTCGGTTGATGGTCATTCTCCAAACACATATTCCCAGGTTTAGCATTATTAGAAATATGCTGGGAGATTTATACAGACAGTCTGTCTGTGTGTCGCCCGCTGCGGATCTCGTCAAATGAACTTGTTACTGACTGATTTAGCAAATTTAAGCCATATTTGCCGTTTAAACTTTTAGATCGGTGAGACGGAGGTGTATGTTTTCAGTATCTAATAGTCGGTAATCATATTTGCTAAACATCCCCGGGGACCGCACTTCAATACCATATTCATAAGTGACAGCTTTCTGACTTTCTTCTTTCTTTAGCTGAGACACTTACCTCTGCCGAGGAAGTGTATCAGCTCGGGTTGACTCATATAAGGAATATGGGCCAACCAATTTTTCATCCTCTATCATCGAAACAATTGGTGAATCCACCGATGGCAAAATATGATATGTTATACGACAATAGTCTAAATTATTGGATATATACAAAATGGAATTAGATTCCCGTGGTAACGATGTCAGATTTATTGGTCAAAATATCAGGGGGTTATTTACTATGTTAGATGATCTAAAGAATGCCTTTAATGGAGTTGATTTCATATGTCTCACCGAAACGCTCTTACATTCCAAGTATTCAGAAAATATGTTAAATTGGGATAACCATAAATTGTTTAGATTGGATAGAGAAAACTCTACATGGGGGGTATTGCCTGTTATGTTTCCTCCAAATTCTCTCCTTACACATCTGTTCATACATTAACTGAGACAAACGACAGTTACGAAATCCTAGTACTTACCGTAGACAAGCCGCATCATCGTAAAATGGGTATAGTAACAGTTTATAAGCTGCCCTCAAAGTCCACTTCTGAATTTTATGATAAACTACGAGATAACAAATCATCAAGATTTTTCTAACAGGGAACTATGGTTTATAGGCGATGTCAATGTAGATTTAAAAAGAACCAACACCCCCGAATATCGACAGGCGCAATCTTTTATTCGTCTAACAGGGTTAAAACAATTGATAAAGTCCATAACCAGGCCCAACCCTCGCGGAGGAAGCATTATTGATCATATCTACACTAACTCGATTCATGTTAAATCATCATCTGTATTAGACGACCAACTTAGCGATCATTATCCAACTTTTGCCAGCAGAAAGAAAATGCATCATGTTAAAACTCCGGTAAAATTTCAAGGGCGTGGATTATGAGGATATGGATAATCATTTTGCCAAAATGGAGTGGGGTGCTTTTGAGATAGCTGAGGACGTAGATCAGAAATGGGACATGATACTAAATGCCATAAACAACTACCTAGATAAATCCTGCCCCATAAAAAAGGCCTGTTTTAAGGAGAAAAAACCAAATTGGATGAGTGTAGAACTATTGAACCTAATAGAACAAAGGCGGTTTCTAGTTATGCAGTATAAAAAATCTAAAAACCAATTCTTATTAATTGAAACCAGAAGGATCTCTAGGGATATTAAGCACCGAGTTAGACAAGAAAAGAGTATGTTCTGTAAAAATAAACTTGAATCCACAAAGGGACAATCGAAAAAATTCTGTTTGATATTCAATGAGATCATAAATTGCAAAGCTAAAAGTGATGAATGTCAATTGGTTATTGAAGGAAATGCTGTGCCATACTTGACTACCGCAACTGTATTTAATAATTACTTCGCTTCCATTGGTGAACACCTGTTCAGTAAACTAGACCAACAGCAATTTGAAACCTATATGAACAGTCTCAAAGAGATAGCCTCTCCTATTGTCACCGAGTTAGATATCGAATTTAACGCGTCAGATATACATGATCTGGTAAAGAGTGTGGACTGTTCAAAATCTAGTGGCTTACCTCATGCTAAAACTTCAGTTATCAAGGTTATCCTGGAATGTATCAAGAATCAATTTGCTTTGCTTGTAAGTGCCTCCATCAAAACACAAAATTTCCCTTCGTTGTGGAAAACAGCCAAAGTAGTACCGATTCCAAAACCAGGTGACAGTTCCCGTTTGGAGAACTGGCGCCCAATTTCGTTATTAAATTTGCCCAGCAAAATTGCTGAAAAGTTAGTTCATAATATAATATATGATTTAATGCACAATGCAAATATTTTAGTAGACCAGCAATATGGTTTTCGGCCAATCCAGAGCACTAATGATGCCATTTTCTGTTTTTGTAAGGACCTGTATACCGCACGTAGCACAGGCAACTTGCTTGCCTGCTGCTACGTAGAATTCCGAAAGGCTTTTGATAGCATCCGCCATGAACTTCTTCTTCTAAAGCTTTTAAAAATTTTAAAATGCCTGTAAATATTGTAAATTGGTTGAAAAGTTATCTTAGTGAGCAGCAACAATTTGTCTTTGTTAATGGTGTGTCCTCCGATTCAGAGACTGTCAAGTATGGAGTCCCTCAGGGCTCCGTACTTGGCCCTCTCTTGTTTGTGTTATTCATAAATGATCTAGGAGATTGCCTAAAATATTCTCGGTATATTCAATATGCCGACGATCTCGTGCTGTATGTCTCTGGGTCAAACCCACATTGTGTCATTTCTAAATTGCAAGATGATATTGATGCATTAGGTACGTGGTGCGCAGCCAACGGGTTAACTATTAATGTGACCAAAACAAAAACAATGTGGTTCGGTACCAGCCAAAAGATAAGAAGTGCTCCTGACTTAAATGTCAATCTATATGGTAATAGCATAGCAAAGTGTGAACATTATAAATACTTGGGAGTAACCCTTGATAGCTCGCTATCCTGGTCTGTGCATGTAAATCAAATGGTTAAGAATATAAGTGGGCAAATTTTCAAATTCGGTAAGCTCAGACACTGCCTGACCACACATGCGGCCAGGTTAGTTTTTCTTGCAAATATAGTGCCTCATTTCGAATATTGCTCGTTCATTTGGGAAAGCTTCAAAAAGAAAGACCAAATAACCTTGGAAAGGCTGTATTACAGGGGTTTAAGGGTCATGATACACACTTATAATCGATTCACCAGTTTTAGAGAACTTGAGAGTAAATGCAAATTGGAACCTCTTTGGAAAAGTCACAAAAAATTGTTATTAGTTCACATGTTCAAAAATTGTTTCAATGAGGACTGGCTAGCCAAACTAACCAGAATCACGCGTGCATCCTGTAAAACATGTTTCTATCTTGCCCAAACCAAGAGCAGCTTTGTACTTAACTCTCCTTATTACCGAGGAGCCAAACTGTGGGATGACTTACCTGCGTCTGTTCAAGAACAGGTTACCATAGAGAACTTCAAAAAAGTGGTCGAACGATTTCTCCAGTAACTCTACGTAGTTATTGCAGAAAGAGCCTGTGTGATATTTACCATTTCTCAACTTCATTATCATTATTACCTATCATACCCTTTATATATTCAGCCACTTGGCTGTTAAACATTTTTGATTCCACTGCTATATGTAGTTCAGACTTGAATTTGTATCTCGGCTGCAACATCTGAAAAACTCGGTTTGTCTTAGAGATGTATGTTTGATAAAAAAATAAAAAAAAATAAAAAAAATCATTCTATACAGATATTATCACATAGTTCTCCTATCACCAGGCCTGCCCAGTAGAATTAGCCAACATGGCCAACACACGAACCATCACCAGACCTGCCCAGTAGGGATGACCAAGATTTATGCGTGCATCAGAGGACCGACCACTGGCGTGGTCTTTTGTGGCCTTTTCTTTAAAATAAAAACCGCACACAGTTGTGTCCATTGATCAGAGCACCCTCCATCCCTCATACACCCTTGCTTGCGAGTCGGAGAGGAGGGAACGGAGGGAGGGGGTATTGGAGGGTCGTCTTTGAAATGCGGTAGACAGTGGGCACTGGCAGATGGATGAAGTGTGCCAGTGGTGTCAGACTGTGGACCACCGATCGACTTATCAATACAAGTATGCTGCACAGCTTCAGTATCTCTGCATCTTGGCGCCAATACAATGGCTTATCCCCAGCCGCACCCTTCTGACATATTCTCTGTCATCCGGTTCCTTATCTGTTCTAATTTCTATATGTATAAGTACAAATACTAGCACAGGATACACTTCTGTCCTCCTCACATTTACTGGCCACACAGCATCAAAATGACATTTTCAATTTGTCCAGGTTTTTGTTGGAAAAATGCCTTGAGAAGGATATTTGGGTTCTGATGAAGCATAAGTTCCGGAAAGCCATAAGTAACATTCCAAGAGTAGGGTTCCCGAATGTGTATCGATAGAAATTGGCCTGGTGTTATTTCATTTTTTTTTTTTTTTTTACTATCATTCTATATTTTCTAGTTACCAGGTAACATACTGCCATTTCTACAGCTACCAACAGAGTAAGTATCACAGAAGTAACACGGAAGGTTTCGGATGTAAACGGATGAAAGTCAATACCAATGATGTTAATGGCTAGTCTTTATAAGTGTCCATTAGCATACCCCGATAGGCACTTTACGTATATCCCGCTATTGGAGGTCTACGGCAACAACACCAAGAGTTAATCATTCTCGAACATAGAGTATAATTAGGAAAGAAACGTCTGGCCCGCGAAATTGAGTTTATCGACCAAGTTCAGATGTCACCTAATGTAGTGTTATATAATAGATGGTTACAAATACAGGGAAACATCTGTTTAATATGGCCTATAAAGATAACTTGAAGAATATCCACGCAGCATGCTGAAAACTGGAAAACTCTGGAACGACGAACAACCGCCTAAAGCTACAAATACACTTTTACCTCAGATTGCAAATGAAAACGGCTCTATATTCGAATATAATGTACCAAGGAAGAAACTGATGAGTGTTTGGTCTGTTTTCCCGTATGCCATCGAGTTTGGAGCACTCAGGGATATGAAAGAGGCGATAGCCGAGTGAATATTCTGAAGTGCTTCAAATTAGATGGCTATCGGGGACACAGACCAACCACGAATATGTTTCCGATTTTATCTTAGCCTGAATATAGTTATCTGTTTATCACCCATTGAGAATGAGTTACTGTGCCTGCATGCCTGTTGAGAAGGAGTTCCTTATGTTAAGCCTATGGACATTTACACCAGGCTAAGATAAATTTCTAGGTATAATAATATAGTTTGCAGTCACCTCTACAGGAACTGCATATCCATAAACGAGTATATCGCAAATGCTATGGATTGCTTGAGGACTAAACGGCGGAGAGATAAACCATAAATTCTAGTTGAAAATGTGACCAATAAAATGAAATAAAAAATCAAAACCCCTACTAGTGCATAGTACCGGTACTCGACTTTATACATGTAAGCAATACATATCAGAGCCATTTGACTGAGGACACTTGTTGAGTTGTTCAAAGATCGGGTTAAGAAGGAAATATTGGAGGAATATAACATATGAATGTTTTAAAAACAAGGCAGTGGGGTGGTGGCACTTGCAGAGGGCGGACCGCAGTGAGCGTAGAAGAGCAGGGCGGAGTCTCCCCCCACTCGCCTACACACCAATGCCGTATGCACATTAGGCACACTCCTGAGCCCTTTAACTTCACGTCTTGAGCTAAATCAGTAGGACTTATGTGGGAAACTACTGATGTTTTCTCCAACGGCGACTATGCTGACCATGAGGTGCTTCTGATCATGACTCTGGAGGACGAGAATCAGCTGGAGATTTAACCGGGCCAAGCGAGTAGGCTCCGGACATGTCTTGGCCAATGAGGGAATCCTCATTGCACTAAGCTGATGGACGGTCAGGTTTATCAACCTAAGAGAGAAGAAGAACTCCAGAAATGATGCTAGTGATGCAGCACTCCTGGAAGCGACGGTGGACTGGGAGAAAGTGATCGGGTCAATGAAGATAGGGGATGACCATAGAGAGGCCAGAGTGCATGTGGAAGGGGCTGGCTATAGGGATCCCACGCAGGATAGTGGGAGCTCCTATGACCAAGCGGTGTCACTGACAATTAAAGGGCACTCAAGGTAACAGACTTTGTACCTGAACATGTGAAAATGAGAGTCGCAAAAAAAGAGACAGTCACTGTGAAGTTCATGGAGGCAGAAGACGGCACAATATGACACAAGCAGAGTAGGGTGCAGCTAACACCAGTGTATTTTACCAACTTCTGAGAAATGGTGACTTAGTGAGGAAGTACATTGAGGATTACCTATCTCACACGGTACACATATGGGAGCTGGCAGTCAATGCTTAGCGCGGATGTGAGGTACTGAGAGCTGCATGCCTCCTCTATTCAGCCTTTTTTGCTAACCCCCAGAAAGGTACAGATGCAGATGTCAGGAAAAGCACAACAGAGCGGAACCGGCAGGAGTTCCAAGACTGGTAGGACAGGAAAGAAAGTGCAGCAGGTGAAAGCCAAGAAAAGTCATTGCTCCGATGAGATATGCTGCCTTTTTGCCAGGCGAGTGTCCAAATGGTGAAGAGTGCAAAATTCTATCACAAATCAACAACGGAGAGGTTAACACAAGTCGCACAGAGCCATGTAGCACGTATAACAGCGGTGCTAGATATCAGACTTTAGAAGAGGCTGGCATATCTATCATGAAACGCAAAACATGTCAAGACTTGATCTTTGCAGCGTTAATATTCTTCCAAAAGAAGTCCCCTTAGCAGGGCTACAGTGGAACTTCCAGAATGGGCCTGCTTCATATATGGTTGACACAAGGTTGATGTTTGGAGCCATGCTGAGTATTCCTATAATTAATAGGCTAACACAATGTATAACAAGACAAGAGTGAAATTATCAATAAGCGCTGACCTGACATGGTAGTCGGATTTCCTGGACGTATTCAACGGCCATGTCCCCCTGTGTTTTTACTCCAATGACAATCGATGTCTGTCTCTCAGAGGCAGGGGGCATGTATGGCAACAAACGGTTTCACATCTAAAACTTTCAACTAGCAGAAACAAGGATTCAAGACCTGGAGGAATGGGCCTCGAACACCGCCGCCCTCTACATAAAAAGCGGAAAGCGCTGGGAGAGCTGACTAAAAGGATGGCCACAGAACTGCCCTCACATCAGTGGGACTGAATGTTCAAACACAAATACTGACTTATATCTTGTTAAACGAGTTTACTTATTAAGTATTTACTTATACTCATTAAAGGGGGGCGTCTACCAACCACGACAAGGGTAGGACAATGGCTTCCCGACAAGGTCCACGATTGGCCTACAATTGGAGACCTTGTCGTGGTTGGTGGACCCCAGTTCCCGACAAGAGTCTATGACAAGGCCATAACAAGGACACAATTGGAAGCTTGTCAGGAGCCTTCCGACAAGGCTACGACAACATCGAACATGTTCGATTTTCTGCACGACTTGACCCTTGTCGTGGAGTGTCATGGCGTGTCGGGAGGGTGTCGCAGAGGTCTATGATAGGAAATTTTATGTTATGTACTCCCGATAACTGCACAGTTAGTTTTCCTGGTAATAATAGATAACATCCTCCAACTCACGGTTTTGTCATTTAAGGAGGAATATAACATATGAAAGTTTAAAAGAGAAGGCGGAGGGTGGCGCCCCTTGAGTGCAGAAGAGCAAGGTGGAGTCCCCTCCCCCCACTCGCCTATACCCACGCTGTTTCCATGTTACCTCCTCCCACCCCACAACCAGGTGTACAGTAGAAGGCAAAGACATTGAGGACAGTTATGTGGCACTATGGTAGTGAAAGAGACTCATTTATATCTAGTTAAACGAGTTTCATTAGACTCATTTAGATGTTATACTTCCGACAACTGTGCAGTGTACCTTTGTTATCATGGTAATAATAAACTACATCCTCCACCTCAAGGTTTTGTAATTTAAACACTTGGAGGGATATGTACGTTATGTCATGTTACATTTGTAGAGGTCCGCAGGTTCTGTGTCTTTCTCAGATCACTTCCCAGGAACTAGATTAGTCTGTTCCGGTGGAGTGAGACAATGCCACCCTATGTGGGCGCTATCAAATAGGACGGTTTGGTATGTTTTTCAGTAAGTCAAGAAGATGCTAGATCTACTATCGCTTTACCTACTGAACACAAAACCAGACTCCTAGATCTTTGGTGTATTAGTGTTTTATCATACTTCCTTTCCTTTTTTGTTTTGTCCTGTATGTCTTGTCTATACTTACCTGTTCGTCCTATTGACTACGATGGAAGAACGCCGAATTTAGGGTGAATTTGTATGTCTTTATACTGAATTAAAAAAATACAGTACCTTAGCACGGAATGTGATAGGTAAGGTTGGGTGAGTGAGTCCAAAAGCCGAAGCAGGTTCCCTCACTCAAACACTAAAAGGTTTTGGAGAAACCTAACCAAGCTCTGGGGCTCCAAGTTGTTCATTCTATGTGGAGGAACGCAAAGTAACCTATATACAGACCAAGTTACATAATCCGGGCAAACCCATAGCACTCTCATGCACGGGCTCTCCAGGACCACCACACAACAGGGATCGGCACCCGCGGCCTCTAGCGTAAACCATATAAACCACTGCTCGACTAACCCGACCCGTACACATTTATTCAGCCAAACTTCATTGGAATAAAGTTTCTACGATGAACGGTATGCGTTTCCCTTTTAAAGCTCATAAGAGCCATATGTATTGGCTTACTCTGATTAGCGTATGACTTATAATTATGATGGTACAACTGTATCTTGTCCCATCCTGTCTTGTGCTCATTGTGGACATTCGGAAGGAAGAACGCTCTTGGATGATTGGATCGTCTGTGGCTATTTGTCTGATTGAATAAAAATAAGTGAACTTTGTTTCTTAATGGTAATTGGATGCTGGTGTAGGGGAGTATTTATGAAAATGAATGCGCAAGTTATTATATTACCTGAGAATTCAGATATTCTCACATGTACAAGAAACCTTACCTTTTTTATTACAGAATGGATCATTCATTTTCATCCAAGTCCATTACTTGAACAGGTTTTCACCCATTCTTCATAAAATGCAAGCTGCCATGATGCACTATGTACGTGGTATCAGAAAATAGAATTATAATTCTACCACAGTTATATTTTTCAATATGATTGTTTTAGTGTCTAAATAATATCCTAATATGTTGTAAATACCTCTAAAAGATTATTCAGAGTCATTAAATATTTCTGGAACTATAGAATATTTCAATATCACAACTATGCCTGAGATCAAAATTGATACACCGATATTCATTGTCTATGTTTTTGGTCCTCCAAAGCCGTTTATATGGTCTACGATTGGAATCATCGGGGACCTCCCGATAGGCTAAAAGGGGTCTCCCACTATTACGATTTGCGCCTCCGACACACTACGATAGCCTTACGATAAGCGTTCTGATGAAAAAATGAAATTTCTGTCGGAAGGAACGGCTCTATCGTGGAAGTGGGTAGCCGTTCCTTCCGACAAAAAATTCATTTTTTCATCAGAACGCTTATCGTAAGGCTATCGTAGTGTGTCGGAGGCGCAAATCGTGATAGTGGGTGCCCGCTTTAAGATTTTGCCATTTCAAATCGTAGCCAGTAAGGAAGTATGTCGCAGACCGCCAGCGTTGGTGAATGCAGGGCTTAAAGGGTGGCGTCCACCAACCACGACAAGGCTACGACAAGCGGCGACAAGAAAGTTCCAATTGCCGCTTGTCGCAGCCTTGTCGTAAGAAGGGGGGCTTTACGACAGCATTGTCGGAGGGTGTCGGGAAGTGCACGAGCCACCAAAATTTACTATCATAGACCTCTGCAACACGCTCCCGACACACCATGACACTCAACGACAAAGGTCCAGTCGTAGGAAAAATCGAACATGTTCAATTTTGGCGTAACCTTGTCGGAAGGCTCCTGACAAGCTTCCAGTCGCAGTCTGTCGTGGCCTTGTCGTAGACTCCTGTCAGGAACTGAGGTCCACCAACCATGACAAGGCTATGACAAGCCTTCCAATCGTAGGGCTGTCATTGACCTTGTCGGAAAGCCATTGTCATAGCCTTGTTGTGGTTGGTGGCATCCGCCTTTATGGTTAGCGTTTTCTATCGCAGCCTATCGGTATGCAAGTGTGAGGTATCGCAGACAGAATCGCAGATAGCGTTCCATTGCCACGATTCTTCTTTTTTTTTTTTTTACCTCACAATAGAATCGGTATGTTGGTGGGAAGTCAATCTTAAGGCCTATTGGAACCAGAATCGGCGTTGGTGGGTGCATGGCTTTATAAAAGGCATGTAATAATGGTCCCCATACCGTGGCCAGTATATATATAGCCCTACTACCAAAAATCTCATGGTCAATTTAGTCTATTCTGTGATTAACCTCGATTATGCCTTACATTATACACGATAAAGTAGACATCCCTCCAAAGTTCTTCCCCAATTGCCTCTGCCCCTCATTCCATTCCTTCCTGGCTAGTCCTCCTCTTCCTGTATGTACACTCGCACTCCTAACTGGACGAGCGCAAATTATGCCATGTTCTAATGAAGTCCGATTCCCATAATTAAAATTACTGCTTCTTATCCCGCTCTCTGATCATTACAAGCTTAATTGGACATTCTTTTTGGTGATTATCACAGTATCAAGGGTTGCCCATGCAACGCGCCAGTAAGGGGGCTTGTTCATTACCAGACTAAACAGTAATTTCTGACTACCCTTGCTCCTAGCCTGGTGGTAGTAGCCTATCGTCTGAATGCACGACCTCATCAAGCCAGCATTTTTGGGTTTTTGTTCTTCATGATCTTATCATTATCACCCTCAAATGAGAGGAGAGGGGGGTCTCCCTGGAAGCACAGAGACGGGGAGGCCACAGAGGTGGAGGAGAGAGGAGGGCGAGTGCGTGTGTAGACAGTGAGAAAGAGGCAACGGAAGGATGAGAGAATGCCAGAATGACAGCGTGAAAGAAAGGGACAGAGAGAGACTGAACGACTGAGAGAAGAAGAACAAAGACAGACATATATAAGACAGGAGAGTTAGAGAGGCAGAGTGAATGAGAGGGACAAGGATATACAGAATGGTGGATATAAAAAGACAGACAGATAGACAAGACAGAAAAAGAAGAAATGATTAGTGACAGAGAGGAAACGAGATATTGACAGGCGGAGAGTGAGGGTAAAAAAAACGGATGAAGAGGGTGAGACCGAGTGAGTTACTTTCGAGAGAGGCAGAGGCAGCCTGACAGATAACTATAAAACTCAACTTGACTTAATGTCAAAAGGACAGATATTGAAAGGTAAAAGGGAAGGCGATACAGAGGAGAGAGAGACAAAGACAGGATAGATGGCAGCAGAGGGAGACTGAAAGGAGACATGACACAGGAGAGGGGACCTAGGAATTCTACCAACATTATGCTTACAAGGGTAAAAGAGCTGTGAACGTGGACAACAGACAAGCTGAGCAACCATAGGCAAACTCGAATTTTTCGATATTCAGAATTTTGGGGACAATTCAATAAAGATGTCCGCTCTTATTTTATGATTGTCTACAATTTACAGTAAACCAACTGAGTTTCATTATTGAAGGAGTTTTTCAATAAGATAACATTTCAGAGTAAATGAAAAACGGGAATTTCAAAGGTCTTGGAAAGAAATTTCTATCATTTTCATAAATGACTTGTGGTGGCTAAAATTGAATTCTGCCTCCGTGAACATTACTAACAGGGGTGAAATACTACTTAAACACTGGTTTAAAACATATTTTTCGTAGTTATCAAATATGGAAAAAAAATGCCTCTCTACCATGCTTAAAGAATAATAGATCAGAAATATTTGTAGTAGTAGCAGCATGGCAAATATCGATATGGCTAAAATGTGCTTCTGCCTCCGTGTACACACATAACTATCAATGCCTCCATATGCCTGCTTATATATTTTGAAAAAGATATAATATGATTAGGATATGAGAACATCTGTCCATGTGTGAAATTGAATTTAAATCCACACACACACACACACTATGGAGTTAAACTGATAAATAATGTACATGTAGACAGACTCTGCCTCCGTGTACACAGGTGTTGATGTTGATGGGTATTGGTGTTGTTGGCATGAAAATGGCTGAAATTTGCTTCTGCCTCCGTGTACATACATATTCATCATTATTTCCATAATATCTGCTAATCTGACTTGGAAATGATATGATATAAGTCGATCATGACCACACCTGTATATGTGAGAAAATTGAATTAAAATCCCCATACACACTATGGAGTTATACTGATAGAATATGTACATGGAGGCAGATTCTGCCTCCGTGTACACACTTCTGCCTCCGTTGTACATAGGTTTTTATCATTTTATAGCCTAAATGGGTCTGTAGAATGAAAGGAAGACCTAAAGGGCATCATTGAGCACAATATAAGCATCGTATATGATAAATAAATCTTTGGGAAAAAAAACAATTTTTTGTATTAAACAATAAGGAGAACTCAATAAATGACAACTTGTCATTTTCAGTTTAAATTTGCTTTTAAACAATATTTAAAAACCATTCCAAAATAAACCACACACATGATTCCTAATATTTCCTAATAATGAATAAATCATTATATAGGAAGGGAACAGGCTAAGTTAAAAGATTTTGTTTCTGCCGCCGTGTACACTTCTGCCTCCATGTACAGCGTTTCATTATTTTATAGCTCTCAGCTGAATGGTACCAGACTCTTGAAATTAACTATATAATTTGTTGGGGATATGTTAATCAACATGTACATTTTTTCAGATTTCTCTTGGCAGTATTCATGGAAAAACGGCCAGCTCTGCCCCCCCCCCCCCCCCCCCCCCCAGCGGGTATACGGGAAACCATCGTAAACTCGTGGTTATCATTTCGTATGACACAGGTGCTTGAGCTGATCATCAGCGATCATAACACTATGGTTTGACACCAGCGAAAGTTGGAAAACCATTGGTTTCTCAAGAGAAAAAATAGATCAGAAAACTACAATACCAAACTTCGATTTCGGCATGGCTTGAAATGAATCATAAGAGAAGAAGTTTGTCAGAGTATAGTCCTACAAAAAAGAAGAACAGGTTCGAGTTTTTCACTGTACGAGATTCTCACTCTCGTGGCCCCTCATTCTCCACGCCCAGGTTTGGTTCACTATGTCTCTATGTATGGGAGCAACTCCAAGCGGATATCACAAAATTCTACCGTTTTAGATATAGTAGGTAAATATCATGAAAGCTTAAAATAGAATCTTGTATTGATATACCTATGTACACGGAGGCAGACTATCTCCAGTAACGCAAGTAAAAGCACGGTTAAGATATATAAACACAGATCATATATATTAAAACTGATAGGTTGTATGTGATGTCCTGGATGTAACATATATTCGCATGTCTCCCTACGCTTATATACCCGTGTGTTTAGGACGTCTTTATGGTCAGCCGAGGGGAAGGTAGCAAGCGGCAGCACGTAATAAAGGTAATTACCTGGAGCCTGCCCACCTGGCTGAACAGCTGCTGGCCAGGTGCCACCGACATCCCAGCTGCCTCCAGGGCCTTCTAACCGGATCTGGCACAGCTTTGAATCTCCTACTGCAGACCTCGGATAATCTCCGAAAAGCCTATGGAACTGAGAACCAGCGCGAGCGGTGTCGGGTTTAATAACAGTACGGAAATTACAGGTTTGAACTGAATTATTATGAAGAATATCGAATGCTTCCTGCCATAATTATGTGGGTAAACTATTGCAATCTGAACCATATAATCATAGGATTGATATGGTTCTGAACCAACATTCTAACCACATTCGACTGCCTACTGTCACTGCAGTGAGGATAATTGGAAATTATCAAATAATTAAGAGTGGGACAATACCACCTGGTGGCTCAGAGACACACTACACTTAACACTCTCATCTCCCTCTGCACTTCACAGAGGGCGCCTCACCAGCTCGAGAGATGCAGCTCGACAAATTCGTTACCCACACAACCCACACCACTCTTTCATGTTTCTACTTCGTATACCTTTATCCTTAAGCCCTTCGGCGTTATTCCATTTCTGATAAAGATCATAATGAATGTTTTTGACTCCGCATTGTCTTCACAGTTTTAATTATCAGATTATGTCTTTCAGACTGTAAGGAAGTCTCTCCATATACCTTGGCTATCCAATTTGTATGTCATATTATCAATGCACAATATTGTCAACTCTTGTTATACTTCCCTCTCACATTCATAACACCCTTCTTGAAATCATCATCGCAGTTTTAGAACCAACAGGGCATTTGCTGATCTTCCTGCAGAGTGCGCTATATATGTATATATAATATATATATATGCTTAATTTTGAATGGCGAAGCGTCTATTTCACTTCTAGCACTACACGAAACTTACCACTTTACATATGTATGCGAAACGCGCCTATCAGTACGATTTTGCGTCTACAAGTTCGACCTATTATCCGTCTCGTAGACACCTTATCTAGTGGCATATATACGTGTCCATGGTGCGGTCTTATATACGTCATATATACGCCTGATTCTGTTTATTTACGCCACTATCCAATAATTCTGACCTCTGCCACTTGGGTACATCAGTGGTAGCATATTCCATTTGCAATTAACCATCCAAGTCTGTATCATATGAAAATTGCAAACTTATATTACCAATTTATTTGATAAAAACCTAATTGAGTATAAATTGATTAATTACACATAGTTGGCGGGTGGGGGGTTAGTGTTGGTGCATCCTCTACCAACACCCACAGGACGGTGCGGGCGACGGGTCGCAATTTTTTTTTTTTGGTATCATGTCTACGCCTGGCGTATATATATCGCACAGAGCAAGTTTTATCTTGGATACGCCAGGTGTGAAATACAGCCAAGTCGTACGCGTCTACATAAGGAAACCGTCTCTTAGACGCCTCATACGCAGGTGCGGACTACAGGCGTATACAAATGAAAACAAGTTGATTTACGGCTGATATGTGCGCTTCCGCGATTGCGCATGTATAAATAAAGTGGTAAGTTTCGTGCAGTGTAGGTTCTCTCCCTTCACCGATCACTATGCATTCATCAATGTGGTAGCATATATAACGCACATATTTCATCAAATTACTCTACAAATTACTCTGTGCTGTTCATGAAGGAAGCGGGTGCAGGCCAGATGCTAAGATGGGGGATTATAGCATCTGTGCACTTTGTGTTCAAGGCCTGATCGATGCACTTTCTTTCTGCCATGCGACCCTCTATTGATGAATACAATATTGCTGCTTTCGACATGGTGCAAGTACCACCAACACAACCAACACTATAATTGGACTCTTTGCACAGTATCCTGACATTCCTCTAAATAACACATTTTGAGTGAACTAGTACGAAGTCTGCCCACTGCTATGATAATTGCTAAACAAGTTTCATCTTTAAGGAAATTTGGCCTTATATATAGTGATGTGAAATATGATCTTCATGTCTCAAATTCGGTGTCAAAACAGCGATTGAAGTCCACAATTCCTTTATCTAGTAACGATCACCAGTGGGTGGGATTTTTAAAACCTGCTAAATTGCCAAAATAAGCTTATTCAAGGTTCATGCTGTATAAACGTATCTCATGAATGTAAAAATGAAATTATTTGGTGTATCTTTCGATAATCTTTCTTTCCAACAAAGGGTTTTGTAGAGCTCTGAGGAATTTTTCATTCCGAAAATCAACAAAAACTGTGATTTTCTATTGATTTTTGCTTTGTTCAAAATCTGGGAGACACAATTTCGAGCAAATTGTATTTATTAACATGTTTAAAGCATATGTCATGAGAAGTGTAGACAATATAATTTTGAAAATTGGTAAAAGATTGAAAAAATATTAAAATGGTAAAAACTATCCAGGACCTTCAAATTTCCCAACATAGAGACCCATAGAGTATGTTGTTCAAGACCCCGACTTTCAGAGGAAAATACTAATGAGATATATAGTGAGGAATTAATTTTTCTTTATTGTACAATGTTGACCAGAATCCTGACTGTGATACCTGAAAGTTTCAACACAATCGGATTATCCATCCTGATATCAGAACATTATGATCCCATGATGATATTTTTCCAAAAACATGGGTTGTTGGACAACACACCTCTAAAGGATGTGTAAAAGAAAAATTAATCATAATAGAATAACAAATATCATTGGTTATGTTAAGTAGCCCTACCACTCATGAATACCCAGGTTGGTTTTTTTCTAAATAAAAAAATATACTTTTTATTGTTCAAAAACTGAACACGTGTTGTCCGACACCCTGGGGTGTCGGACAACACGCTGTTTTACAAGTTATGATTTTGGGGTTGTTTTTTATCAGTAATTGAGTGGTTTTCTTTGTGAAATATAGCTTATTATCATTTCATTAAAAATATAAAGTATTATAGCCTCAAATATTATTTTTCTCATTGTTCTGAGTAATTCTATTAACGTGTTGTCCGACACCCCTCGTGTTGTCCGACACCCCTGTGTTGCCCAACACCCCAAATATGGTTTAGAGCTTTTCTTTTAAATCTAATATATGAAAAAGGTATTTTGGATAAAATATAATGTGTGTCACCGTATAATATTAGTCATTCTTAAGTTATAAGCATTTATAACATTTCTTGAAATTTCAGATATTTAGGGGGTTGGACAACATGCAGTATTATACACAACTTCAAAAGGCTCTCAAATCTAAACCATTGATCTGATTTTGTTGGAATAATATTTTTCTGGAACGTACTTAGTAGATGAGTAACATAAAATATAAAAAGAAGTATTATTCAGAAATTTTTTTTGCGTGTTTTATCCCAGGTTCAAAGCTGAATTTAGCAGGTTTCAAAAATCTGACCCCAGTGATATGTGCGGATGGTTACAACTTTTGCACTACTGGAACCCTTAAGGAAGTGTAACTATCTGCTGAATTTATATCAAACCATTTTATCTGAGCAAGGTCACGTTTTATCTGACATGGAGCCAATAGGTCATTGGTGAATTTCTAGATTGCGAGCATTGGTAACGGCCTGTTAGGTGCTCGAATACATTGATTAAAACCAGAAGTGGAAACTTATAATATGACCAGGACCTGAATCCAAATACACAATGTTTGCAGTCATCTCCAAATTCTACACCGTTCTATACATTATTAGCACATTGGTGCAAGACTGCAATCACATCGCTGCCACACTGTACCAGCAATTCACCAACGTTTAAGGCCAGGCTTCATTTACAGCACTTCCTCCACCATTATTCTGTCACAGTGCTGTTGACGCACTGCCTCCTGCATAGTGCAATTCCCAGATAGACATGAACGTGGTGAGACCTCCAAATTGGCAAATGACGAGTCCGAATAAAAGGCAAGAAAAGAGCTTCCCCCAGCCATTTTATCCCAACCCTGTTATTAGGGCTCATTAGGCCGGCATAATTCAGGGTGTTAAACAATTTTGTTGTCTCCCCTGTCTTTGAGACTTTGTAATTATTCGAAAGGATGGCAACTACTGTGCAACAAAGCCGGGCCCCTACGCACCCAGGGAGCGATGCTGCTGTTATTATCCTGTTATTCGTGGGGAGCTGTGACCTTCAGCATCTACCTGCATGCTAACAGGACTTTCGGTTTCAGAAAACTCCCACCCAATACTTACAGTGTTTGCGTTTAACATATTGGACACCATATTGTGTCGGAAAGACATCTGTATGGACTCTCACCGCGCTCAATAGCTCCCATTGATCTGCCTCTGTGTTTATCTTGACATTAATATGCTATTCCTTTATTTTTCTATGATCGGACTTGGAACAGGAAGCCTTGTCAGCAGAGTCGAGCGTTCAAGCTGAGAATTTCTCTATAAATGCGTTTACCCGGAACCAACAGCACGCTTCTTTTTTTCTTTGCCTTGATACAACACGGGAAGGCATGAGGAAGCCATGTGTATGGCTTCCGTTGTCCAGGCTTTGATTCATGCCTTCCCCCTCTTACTTTGCTTGTATATATGATATTGGCGCCATGGGCAGAGCTATGAGCGGATTGTGACACCCATTTCGATGCCGCTGGGAGGGGGGGGGGGGCTTTCTTTAGGGTGCCCTGGAGGTCATTGCTGTTTGCCATCACTTTAAGCAGGAATTATGCAAGGTCACAGTGACAGTGTATCCCAAGCACCCATGATGCTGAATGATTCAGGGGCGTCCTCTGCTCAGGTAGAAGGCCGTAACTGAGGCTCTGTCACTCAAACAGAAAGGTGAGGCATCGGCAGGAGTCGATGATGTTGTGACAGAGGAATGCTAATAGATGATCCGGTCGATGCCCCTGTCTCTGTCGACGGAGGCGGGTGCTTTATAGAACAGGTGCGCCCAGCTGTGAAGACGCCCCCGTACAACTGGCCAGGTTCCGCATGTAAGCCCGGCTTTGTACAGGTGAGCATTGACCAGAACCCAACCCCCAACACCGCCGCTCACCACCTATATACGAGGACAAAGCTCCGACTGCCCGACCCGCACTACCTGCTGTTTACCTGGGAAATGGGATCAAACCTCCCTATTGATCCATGGCGACTTAGATCTGGAAACCTACGAGACCAGGTAAGAAACGGCAATGACTACGGCTGGATTTATCAGGGTCTCCGCTTGTAATTCGTCGTAATTTCTCGTACCATTTAGGGATCCTTTGTGAAATACGCGATGGTTGTGTGTGATGGGAGGGGCGGGATGCTTCAATGGCGGGTTGTCTTTGATAATATGCCAAAGCCAAGGGAGCGTGAGAGGAGGGAGTATCCTATAGATGTGCCTACAATGAGAAAGCTGGGGTGGATCTAATGAAATTACCACTGAGCCGAGTAGTAGGAATATTTCTGTGCCTTGTTCGAGCCGCCATGCCCTTGACAGAGCAATGTGCCCATTTGATGCCCATTCTTTCCGCCCCTGGCGCTATGGACCGGCCTTAATACATTTGCGCCCAGATTGGTATCACCGACTCCCGATCGAGCCGAGCCGGTCTTATGTAATACTAATGAGATTAATTATGAACTATGCCCAAGCTAGGCGGCACCATGCCCAGCTGCAATCCGGACCAATGTACCAATGTCAACAGATTCTAATAGGGTCCCCCACATCCATACTTTATAGCACACCACACAGGGCTAATGCTCTGGTGGTAATGGACACCTTCAGACCCGTGCTGACGCTTATTGGCCTACAATGTTATACATGCCTATTACCACTTACGGTAGACCGCCGCAGGTCTGCGCCATCTATTTTCCTCAGCCCAAATATGGAGCACTTCGGTGTATCTCAGCAGCTCGGAAGCTGTGTAAGAAGTCTGTCTGTTACCGGGCATCTCTCAGACGGCAACCACTTCACTATGACCATATCTGGCTATATGTATATAGCCGGACATGGTGCTACAACCCCCTCCCAGGTCCCCTCCACTATCTCTAAGAGTAAGTGGTAAAGCAAAGGCCCGCGTGGTGGTATATTCCCAGCGGCACTAACATTAAGGATTTCCGATAGAGATTCCCACTGTATGGTGATATTACCTTTGCATAACGTCATTATGTTGTGACACAACCACTTGAGACTGCCAGAACGATGGCAGACGCGTTTGATCTACTTAATGCATAAAATGTGGACACTTACCGGTCGGAGTTATTGCTAGGTCGTATATATAGTATCCACAGTCGTATGGGCCATGTGATGTACGTGATTAAAACCTGGGCTAAATCGAGATCCAAGTGTGCATTTCCCGATGTCTGGCTTTGATTTTGCACAAACCACAAGCACTGCTCACTTTATGAAGTCTGGCATTACGGTTCTGGTGGGTAACAGCCTTACCCTTATTAGAAGCTGGATTATAGTTTGAATACAATATGGTTTTGGCACTTGCTCCACCATAAGGAATATTCAAAGCACACTTGCATCATGTACTTCACAGGGTCATACCGTTTAGGCGGATCATGGCGGTGGGTTTTCAGACGAGAGGCAGAGACACATTATTGCACTTATTACCCGACAGAACTGTTTAAGTGTTAACGGAAAGTCGGGTTAACAGATCAGAGGTCCAACGTTGCATGCATGATTTATATTGATTGGCATGGGTTGGGTGGGCAGGGGAATTATATAATTCTCATAGATAGAAACCGTGTACGCACTGCATTGCATTATTATTGATGCATGCCTACATATGTAATACACTATACGCACCTAATAACGTCCGTGGCTGTTTGTACCAGATGGTAAATCATGACCACAGAAAATGTGGGTATAGATTCGCTACAAAATACAAAATATCTCATACCGCTTGGATGTTAATGATAATAGATACCATATATGTATTCGTTCGACACAGGAAAAGAATACCCCTGTAATTTTTATTGTCTTAGTCCATACATTCCATCTTAAGGCCTAGCATCCATTTACTACGATAGAAATTTAGACCTACCAATATGGCACCGATACAAAAAGCAAATATCGGAGACATATCGGGAAGGTGAAAAATTGTAGAACAACGTCTAGACATGCCAATCCACCACGTATCATAAGGGATTTTTTTCAGTGCCTAATTGCAGAAACTTGGTCAACTGCACTGATATTAGGTTACCTTCCGACACGATTTTGATCAACTCAACCTACTTAAAACGTATCTTACTGTTAAATATACCACGGCTTGTATCTTTTATTAATGATATATTAACAAGTTGTATTTTTCCTGATAGACAAAAGATAGGGATCATCACACCAATTCCCAAAGACGGATCTTCAGACCAACCCTCAAATTGGAGGCCAATTACCGTACTACCCTTTTTATCAAAAATAATCGAAAAAGTTATTCATCAAAGACTTCTGACTTCGCTTACATCAATACGGTTTTATACCTGGCAGATCGACTAAACAAGCAATATTTCATTTAACCAAATTTATTCATGAAGCAATAGATGACAGAAACATTGCAATAGGAATTGTCTTTGATATATAAAAGCATTTGATTGTGTAAATCACAATATATTGATAAACAAACTAATTGATTTAAATCTGGACCTGCCGGCAAACACGAAATAAAGATTAGTAACTTTTGGGGTTCCCCAAGAGTCCATTCTGGGGCCCATTCTGTTTGTCATATATGTCAATTCTATTAAGGATTTAATACTACATTCTAAAATTATATTATACGCTGATGACCTGGTATTCTTTGCTAAAGCCCAAACTAACCAACAAATTAGAGAAAATATTACCGAAGATCTGATTACCTTTAGTTTGTGGAAAAGAATTAGATTAACACCGAATTATAAAAAGAGTAAAGTAGTATGATTTTCTAGTAAGCGAAGAGCTAAGGAGCTTAAACCAGATATTGAGATAAATGGAAATAAACTCGAGTCAGTAGATTCCGTGAAATACCTAGGGGTCATCATTGACAGACATGCTACTTTTAACCAGCAGTATCATGAAATTCTAAAAGAATGCCGTTTTTAACTTTTCAAATATCGAAAAATAAGGTATCTTTTCATATTTGAACAAAGCTTAAAAATTGTAAAACAAATGTTATCATCAGTACTAGAACACGATGATTTCGTGCACTGGAATTTTACACAGAAAACGAAAAGGTCGTAGCAAAATAATTTTAACCATACTATAAGGAGTTATTTGAAAATAAAAAAATCCCAGAGATATCCATACCGATGAATTACTTACAAGATGTAAAGTAAGAAGTTTAAAGTTTCTGAGAACATGTCACACTCACAATGTAATACGGTGGTGGTCATTAGATCCGACCCATTTAAACAGGGATCATCCTTATATGACACGAAACATGAGTAAATTAATCTTAAAACAAAAAAAGCCCAATAGAGATAAGTATAAAAACGGTGCATATTTCATCGAAGGTAAATTCTGGAATCTCCTTACTGAGGCAACTCAAGAGGCAGCAACTAAGGATAGATTTAAAACTGAAATGAAGAACGACCAACTGCAATCATTTATACTCAAAGACATTGAAAATTCCTCATTTTTGAATGCTGTATGAATGACTGTCCTGTTTTGTTTTGTCCTTGACCTGTATGGGAAGAACGTCCGTAGACGACATATTGTGTCTATGTATGTTTACTTAAGTGAATATTAAAAAAAAAGATCAGGATGTCCGTCGCAAACCATATTGGAGGCATCTCGTAGTAGGTGGACGCCAGGCCTAAGCTTAAGTGAGTCAGCAATAAAAAAAACATCATGCTAGGCCCGGCGTCTGCCTGCTATGATAGAGATTTAGACCTACCGATATGGCACTGATACAAAAAGTCAATATCGGAGACATATCAGGAGGGTGCAAAATCAAAGACATATATGTCTAGACATGCCAATTCACCACGCATCGTAAGGGGTTGACCAGTAAAAATAGGTGACCATGGTCCCGATATTCCCCACGATATTACCAACGCACAAGTGCCTATCTTGAAGTGTTATCTGCATTTTTAAATATAAAATACATAACAATTCAGAAAATATCGCATCGATAATGTTTCCCAGGAGACATAGAACAATAATGTGTTTTTTCCATGCAATAAAAGTTCTGTTCCAAGTACAATTAAGAAAATATTGATTTGAGACACTTAAACCTGATTAAAAAAACACCAAATTTACAGGGCATACGAACATATGTATCTCCTATTCAATTCCAAAATTTCTTAATATTCTGATCAGTGATTCACACGTAACACTGATTTTCCCGGCAAAATACTCTGCGATGCTCACGATTACCCACCAACATTTCAACAGGTTGAATTGTCATATCCATCCTACGATACACGTTCTTCATCGGTACCAAATTGTAGACCCCCTTTTTTCGCAGAGAAGTGGTCAACTGCCCTGATATTAGGTGATCTTCCGATGTGATTTTGATTTTGTATCGGGAGGTCCATCATAGAGCATATCGGAGCCTACAGTAGCATTCATATTGAACTCTATCGGCAACGGGCTTATTATTATTAGCCTCTTGATGTCATCACTGGTATCCCTAGGGATTACTCCCTCTACCGGGTCCTGGGCTGGCTACGACGTCATTAGGGATTTTTTTTTATTTCATTATTTATACTGCCTCCAATCACCTTATGAGGCTGGTTTGATGTTGGATTCCTTCCCAGCGTGGCCCAGGAAATACCTCTCCTACGATATGAAGATAATGATCTCACAGGTTTGACAAATTAACGTTCCCAAATTGCCTACGTGATTATAAGTAATCCCAGAATTTAGCTAGCTGGGTGGCAGAAGATTGATTAATGTACTATGGGGCTAGTCTTTGGAACAGTTTAAGTCCTGAACTTAGAAATACGGATACCATAGAACATTTCAAAATACTCCAGAAGCGGTACTTAGAAACAAACATCCCATGATAACAAAAATACGGACTTCTCGAATACCCTCCTGCAGTCATGAACTCCTGTCCGCGAAGAATAGTATCATTCATGGTTTACTATACTTAAAACTTGAAAATACTCCCATATCTATACTCGTGTATATTGATAATTTGATTCAAGGACAATCTCAGAGAAAGACCCGTGAGCTCGTTTTTTAGCCTCTTCCTCCCTTGTATCTCTTTATATTTATTATAATGTATTGTACATACGTTGCACACAAGTGCTGCATGAAATCTATTTATACCAAATGTACTTTGGAATACAATGCATACCTGGGCATACATTGAAACCAGCTGTAATGGCTGAGTATGATCCCAGTATAAATAAAAGTTTCAACA
This sequence comes from Alentia gelatinosa, assembly GCA_950022655.1. NCBI lineage: Eukaryota > Metazoa > Annelida > Polychaeta > Phyllodocida > Polynoidae > Alentia > Alentia gelatinosa. The sequence goes on along the minus strand of OX465579.1, from coordinate 45,790,249 downwards.
ACAAAAAAGATTGCCTGGACAAAAGTAATCTGCCCCAGGGGCGACTCGACAATAGAACTTCTGAGTAAATCCGAATTGTGGAAATAAAGATTTTTGAGTCCACTATTTCTTTTTCTTTTCTTTTTTTATTAGATTTAAACATTATACATTTGGTTTTCAATCCAGGCTAGATCACATCAAGAATATGTCAATCTAAAAATCAGGAATAAAAAACTCTTATTCCCTTGTATATGAAAACCACATTTGATATATAGTCCAAGCTCTGCATTTCTTGGGAAAGCAAAAACTAACCTACACTGTAAAAAATTTCCCGTGAATTTTACGGAGTTTCCCTGCCAACTAGGGTGCCAGGGAAACACCGTAAATTTTACGGATGACCGTAATATATTTCTGACCGTAAATCTTAACTGTGCCAAACCGTATTTTGATAACAGTTTGATAACCTGTAATATATTCCTGATTGAAAATTGTAACTGTAATAAACCGTATTTTAATAACCTATAGATATGAAATTGCCATCTAACCCTTTCAGCACAGGTGCCGGCTGCCAAGCTACTGCCATGAGGACGGGTGCTGGTACACCACTGGGGTCAGGCACATACATTTGCCCAAAGTCATAATTTGAGTTGGTAATCATGTGATAAGATGAATAATCCTAAATATTGCATTTCTTTTGAATAGAAACACTAAATATGATGTCATACAGGTCTACATTCTGTGAAGATTTGGTTAATATTGCTCTATCATATCCTTGATAAAATAATTTTGTAAATATTGGAGAAATAATGCCTCCAGGCATCATGTGTCATGAAAGGGTTACTATGCATATACCATAAATCCTTTTAATGAGGCTCTGGTGCACTGATTTATGCAGGAGATATTTGATCCATGAATAAAGTAGCTATTTTTTGTGTGGCTACCACTATACATTCCTAAGCAGCATATTGGTTTATCAATATAATTGATCATTGCAATGTTTTCAACTCACATGTTATAAGTGCAGACTATATAACAGGAGTATACATCATGATCTGATAGTACAAGGCTGCATTTCATATGGTAGGATGAAGTAAATACTTTAGAGTATTGCCTGGATATGCACAAAATCCAACATCAGTACATTTTCAAATACAGAAATGTCATGACTTGACATGCTGGATGCTGTAATGCTCCTGTACCATGACTAAGTCACACCAGGAACCTTTAAGAGTCTTTTAACTAGGTCCTTCTTTCCGATGTCACTGATGAGATTTAACCATCTGTGCAACTGCAGAGGACAGTGAAGTCAAACAGTAAATACACACAAAAAAGAATTGATAAATGCAAATAGTCAAGGGAAGTATGCAAGGTGAGAACGAAAAAACGTAGCACTTCATCTGACTATTCAGAATGTTTATCTCCTAGTCGGCTCAGTTAAATATGAAAGAGAGGGTTGTATACTCACAAAGAGTTCTATGGTAGAGGCAAAAGATACGCTTTTTCAATCTAATATCAGACCCTAATAGCAGCCTTTTGACCCATTCAAACCTAGTAAACTGCATTAGCTAACAGCAGGTTGGCGGTAATGCGATACAGAAGAGACAAGTAACTATAAGTACGCTATCACAAGTGGGTAGCGTGCATGTGCGGTCACGTGGCCACGCACATGCCCTCACTACCCTCGCCCACTTCCTCCTGGCATGCCAATGAACACGGATCCACCTACACCCCCCCCCCCCCCTCTTAAAAAAAACTCTTTTCTCTATTACTGAATTTTTCTACTCTGTAGATTAAAGAATTCCCGGATATTCTTGATATGACAGGTGTCAGGTCAAAATGAACACCTGTTAGGAATCCCCTAAGCCTTTCTCGCTACATATCCATTGGACAGTGATGACACCAAGACGTGTGTCTAGGAACCACCTTGCTCCCACCCAGGAGGCGACAAAAGTCTGCAGTACACCAGCAGCCAGCTAGAACTAAGGATCTCATTGGAAGGAACACTTTCAGCCTCTCTTTGCTCTAAGCACAAATCAAAAGCCCGTCAGAGACCTGACCTATATATATATATATTTATGGTCGATACGTATATATATATGTATATATATATATATATATATATGTATATATATATATATATATATGTATATATATATATATATATATAAATATATATATATATATGTCTATATATTTCAATATATAAATATATATTAAGGCTGCCGCAAGTCTACTGTGTAGCTCTCCGCAGCATACCTATTCGTGACGTATCTAGTTGTGTATCTATCTCGTCACGTTTCTAGGTTAGTCGCTTGACTACCGCTTGACTACCGCATCTATTAGTCATCGCGTTACGTCACGTTCTTCTGTGTTTACCGTTATTCTGCTAGCTCCTGTGATACTAGAAGCACATATTTTTAAACTCTGGATCAGTGGTCCGAGTTCTTTTGGTTATACGATAAATTTAACCACGATGGGAAGGAAGAGACAAGTTGCTGCTGCCACGACGGTAGATGAATTTGATAGTGCTAATTATCGGAGAATTTTAGCGGAATCTGAGGCTACGACCGGAGAGACTGACGGGGAGACTGAGGGAGACCGTTCTTCATCGAGACCCAGCCTTCCGTTGATGTCGAAAATGGAGGGAAGGATGGATAGACTAGAGGCGTCACTCTTCACAGTAATAGGTTTGCTGGAAGAAAAGAACGAGAAGAATTCGCTCCAAAAAGATGATCAAGATATCGCTTCTGCAAATAAAAACGCCAGCTTACAAGATGATGGATCTGCAAATCCGCCTACAGAAAAGCCTACCGAGACGTGTAAGCCAGTGGTGTCGTCAGAGAAAAATGAGAAGACAAAAGAGGATAAATATTTGTCGAAACATTTCCTGGGGGAGAATGAAAAACTGTTGACAATTGAAAAATTGAATGTGATAAATTTAAAAATGCTCAAAAATTTGTTAACAAATGGTGAAAAAGCGATAGATTTTGTTGATCACTTGATATTGTTGTCAGAAAAGGCAGAGTCAAAATTTTTCACAAATGAAGCACTATTGTATACGATAATTCAGTAAAAGAAAGGGCAGAAAAAGATGGTATCCATGCATTTAAAGGTATCGATCCATCCGATATAGTAAGATATTTGTCATATGAAGGAACGGTAGGTGCTGCTATGGCCAAAAACAAAAGTAATAAGAAAAATGATCAGATCGGTATTTGCAAAATATTTAATACAACCAAAAACGGTTGCAAGTTTAACCCTTGCAAATACAAACATACTTGCTATGATTGCAACTCAAAGTCACACGGGCAGTCTGAGTGTGAATCAACCAAAAAGTATAATAAGTGAAGGTGGGGTGCGGATATCGCAAGTCGAGTAGATAACCGGAATGAGTTTTGTGACAAAGTATCGTTTGTGGAATTTGATGATTCTAAAAATAACTCGTTCTCCGATATATTTGCTTTTGAATCTGTAGCACCATCTGTTGATACGTTTGCGATTCATGAGGAATCGCCGGTTGATAATCCTAATATCGTTTTTACGGGAGTTGATTCGAAATGCGATTTAGGTATTTGTTGTTGTACCCACAGGGTTGGGAAAAATTTATCACAAATAAAACCATGTCGTTTAAAACGATATTTATTCGGCAAAAGTTGTACTTCAAACTTAACTAAATCAGAAAAAGATTTTCTGTGGGACGGTTTTAACAAAGGTTTTAAAATCGTAAATGATAATTGTGATACATCTTACGATTGCGATAATTATAACTCTATTCTTGATGAAAAGTTCAAAAATGAAATGTCTGAAATCGTTAGAAACGAACTTAAAGAGGAAAAAATTGGTATCGCTAAAGAAAAGCCCGATTGTATTCATGCTTTAGGGGCAGTTTTAAAATCAAACGGCAAGTTAAGACCGATTACCGATTGTTCCATGCCAGAAAAATCGAGCATAAACAATCACATGGATTCAACTTTTTCAGAAATTCGGTTTAATAGCGTTTACAGTGCAGCAGATCGTCTAAATCGGGGCGATATTATATTGATTGTGGATTTAAAATCGGCCTATAGGTCGATAAATGTTTTTTCAGACCATACACGCTACCAAGGTTTTAGATGGGATATCGGCTCTTGGGAGGCGATATTTAACGACAATCGTTTGTGCTTCGGTTTACGTTGTGCACCATCGATATTTACTAGAATTTCAGATTTTTTGGTGGATGCAGCTAGGCAAGAAGGTGTTGATGGTATCGTTAATTACCTTGATGATTTTCTCATAAGCGGTGAATCGTATGCCGATTGTCTAAGAAAGAGAGATATTTTTATCAATCTTTTGGAGAAATTTGGTTTTGTAATTTCAATTAACAAACTTAAAGAACCATCTACAAATGCTATTTTTCTCGGTATCACCATTGATACTATTGATATGTGCCTTACATTACCTGATTCTAAAGTTGAAAAGTTGAAGATCGCTGTGGGTAATACTTTATCTAAAGGTAATGCAACTAAAAAGGAATTGGAAATTCTAGGGGGCATAATGTCTTTTTGCTCACAGGTAGTTCGGGGTGGACGCACCTTTTGTTGCCGATTTTTCGACCTAAGTACGATTTGTCCGAAAAAAGGTTCAATTAATCTTGATGAAGAAACCATAAAAGACTTGGAATGGTGGCAAAATTTTGCTGAGATTTTTAATGGTAAATCAATTATACAGAAAGATTGTGATAATATTCCGATTGTTTCAGATGCATCGGGAAAGGGTCTTGGTGCATGGGCAGGTAAAGATTTCCTGTTAGGCACTTGGAAAGATGACCTTTACTTGTACGGTTTAGAGGACCATATAGTTGCACCACCTATTGAAGATCTTGGCGATCTAAATATTAATGTTTTAGAACTTTGGCCGATTGTGACAGGCCTAAAACGTTGGGGTAATTCTTATATTAACAAGAAGGTGCATCTTATAACAGATAATATGCAGGTGCTTTACATGGTAAACACCGGTAGAAGTCACAACAAAATATGCATGTCTTGGTTGAGAGAGACGATAATATTTTAGCCGATTATCTATCAAGAATAACCTATAATGGCTATAGGTCGAAATGTTACAAAGTCCTATTGGATAATAACATGTGTTGTTCTCTTAACCTCCAGGAACGAGTTTATTAGGACTTCAACAACAGCTGGAGATGTACCTGTCCTCTGGTGTATCTGCAAACACCATGAAATCCCGGGAAAATCAGCTAAGGAATTATAATCATTTCTGTAATCTTTATAATCTCATACCTTTTCCATGTACAGCAAATCAAGCTGGTTTATATGCTCTCCACTTATCTTCAACGCTTTCACCAATTTCAGTGAAAAATTATTTGTCTGGCCTTTGGTTTTTCCAAAGGCTTAAAGGTTACCAAGATTTTTCTTCAGATTACAGACTGAAGTTGATTATTAAAGGTATTACTCGTACTATTGGTATCTCTCCTGATACGAAATATCCTTTTACTCAGACTGATCTTTTGAAGATCTTTTACAAACTTGATACCTCAAACTCAACTGATATGATATTTTGGTTAGGTATCATCGTAGGTTTTAGAGGCCTTTTACGGGTTTGTCATTTTACAAAATCTATGCATGCCCTAAAGGTAAAAGATTTTGTTTTTCACTCAGATCATTTGCAAATTATTGTTCGTTCATCTAAAACAGATCAATTGTCTGAGAAGCCGCATTCCATTTACTTGGGTATTCTCTCACACTCCCCTTGTTGGCCAAAAGGGTAATCTGTGATAATCATTTTTCAGAGGATGATTATATTTTCTCTTTCAAGTCTGCCTCATCTCTGTTTGTCATGCCATACCAATATTTCAATCACAGACTGAAAATGTTGTCTTCCAGTCTAGGTATCCAGTCTGGGGTGAGCTCTCACTCTCTTCGCCACGGTGGGGCTACGTTTCTGCAGTCCATCAGTGTACCAACTAGCGCCATCATGTCCAGAGGGAATTGGAAATCTGGAGCAGCTTACATATATTTGCATGATACCTTTTATTCCCAGATCGAGGCAGACAAGGTTGTTTTGAATTCACTTGTGTGATTCGTGTTTGGCGGGTGTTTGGCCATATTTATTCTATTTTCCGCCAAACTCTCGTCTTGTGATTATTAACATTCTATTATATATTTCAGTAATCTCTTCTAAGCCAATTTAATATCATATGTCTATATATTTCAATATATGAATATATATTAAGGCTGCCGCAAGTCTACTGTGTAGCTCTCCGCAGCATACCTATTCGTGACGTATCTAGTTGTGTATCTATCTCGTCACGTTTCTAGGTTAGTCGCTTGACTACCGCTTGACTACCGCATCTATTAGTCATCGCGTTACGTCACGTTCTTCTGTGTTTACCGTTATTCTGCTAGCTCCTGTGATACTAGAAGCACGTATTTTTAAACTTACTTAATGTATTTCGGTGTTTTATAATCTTTAGATTACTGTAAATCTAGATGTTTAGGCAGGGCTAGGTCCCATTGTTATTTATTGAATAAAGCCATATTTATTCTATTTTCCGCCAAACACTCGTCTTGTGATTATTAACATTCTATTATATATTTCAGTAATCTCTTCTAAGCCAATTTAATATCATATATATATATATATATATATATACGCGAATACGTATATATATTATAGATAGAGAGAGAGATAAAGACATAGAGAGATAAACAAAATTTAAAAAGAGGTCAAGCCACAGTCCCTATACACACGTTGTCAGCTGCGGCTAACCGACTCCTTATATGCTACGTTTACACTGGGCCACGGTGGCCCCGGCGGCCACGTTTCACCGAAATGTACAGCGCCGCTCCAGATGGATTTCAGGTTTACACTGGGCCATGGTGGCCGCAATGGCCACATTTTCCTGAAATGTAGAGCGTCAATGCCGATGGTTACGGAAGTCACAATTTTTTGTATACACTGAGATACCGGCGGCCCCAATTTGGGGACTTCCAGGGAGACTGTCCTGTCCACGTTTTCCTGTACTGCCGGCTCCAGTCGATCACGTCCCCCACATTTTTGTCCATGGTGCTCCCCGAAATGTGGCCACTGGGGCCGTCTTGGCCCAGTGCAAACCTAGTATTAGAGCAGCACCAACCGGTCCCCCGACCGCACCCACAGCCATACCCGTCCCCCTTAAATAATGTCTTTATTATATATAATTATTCAAATGATACCCACTAGGGTTTAAGAAAGATTCTTTAATCGAAACTCCTAATACAAGAATGAATTTTCCAGAGATTGATATATGGTAAATGTAAAAAGATCAACAGTGGTGACCCCTATAATTTGACAGTGGCGTAAATATGCATAAACTAACTCCAACTGGCCTCGCACGGGATCAACATCTACGCGTACATAAGCAGGCATATTATGACGTCAAATGGGACAATCTCATTGACGCTCGAGATGACATATTCATACATATGTACGGTTCGTGCTATGATTATAACCCACCAGGTTATGGATCGACTACTAAACCACCGTCACTGATCACTTTTGTATTTACTACTGTTATTGTAATTGTTAATTGTTATGCTGTCCATGTATAAGCTTAGCGACATATCGTTATACAACCCAGATTGTGATTGCAACTGGATTTAGTGTGGAATGTTGAATAGTTTAGACCAATAGGTGAAGTGATGAACTCAGATTACGACTGCAAATGAATTCGGTTTGGAATTGCTGACTAGTACAGTCGAATTGGCGATTGGGACAAACGGTGGTCTGCGTTCAACCTAGTTTGTAATATCTTAAAACTGGAGATAAATTGAGTTGTTAAGTGGTAATAAGTTATCCATTTTATTAAAAAGAGTATTTCCTATCACCTTTATCACCTTATTTTGACTATGGTGACATCTTATATCATGGTGCTGCTGCGAAATATACTGATGCTCTTCAAGTTCTTCAAAACAAGGCCCTACGTATATGCCTTAAATCTGAACTGCGTACTCAGGTTGATGAGTTACATAGATTGACAAAAATCCCATACTTGGTTTATAGACGTGAAGCATATGTGCTAAATTTTATGTATAAAAGATCCCGTGAATATCGGTACATTGATAATAGAAAGAAAAATACTCGGTTGCATGATGCTCCGGTGCTATACATAGACAGGCCAAATTGTGTCCCGTATATGCGTTTGGTTTTGTATCATGGAGGAGTATTGTGGAATGGCCAAAACACTCTTGTTAGAAACACTGAAAGTTATAAGTACTTTAAAGCATTAACTAGGACTCTAATGAAACAGAAATATTGGGCAGTCGGTTGAGCTGCAGGTAGATCAATGGTATAATTGTACTCTCAATTTTGACTATGTAATCTAAACAATTTGAATTATTGGTATGCCTGTGGATTAGATGCTATACTGTATACTGTTCATATGTGTTAAGTTAGGAAACTTGGTGTTAAGATGACCACTTTTGACACTTTTGACTCTTGTTTTATCAAATTTATCTTCTCCTGTCGTGGCAGGACCAAGAAAAGCAGCCTTGATTAGGCTGAGGTCCTTCGCCTCTTTATTGAGTGAAATTACTATATTGTGTTAAATCAGCAAGAATGTAAAAAAGGACTCAATGAAGATATTTTACACACACAAAAAAATGATGCGATATGGTATTAATATATTCCATCTCATCTTCACTCATTTCATTAAAATGATTGAACCGTACCACGATAAAAATCTATCAGGCAAATAAATTGTACGACTGTGGACACCAGGATTATGTACTTGTGAGGGCCCGAGTGGAAGAACGGCAGTGTTGCCGAACTCGGTGACGTTAATGTATGGAACATTATCCCTAATAAAAACTGATTTTAACAAAACTAATAAAAAAAACAAAAAAAACATTAATAATATCTTCTATGGATTCACCTTTATAGCATTACAATATCCGCATCATTAACTCCAGTGTAATAAACACGCTTTCGTGATGTTATGTTTTACTCCGCCTTACTTCTGCAATTAATATGCGACGGAAATTATCTTCTATATGATGCAAAATGCAGAACTCAAATTAAGATATATCGAGATTCTAATGATACGGGAAATGATCCCATGTGTAGTGCTGTTCTCAAAATGACAACGTCTGAAAATCGTTGCATTGAAAATGCTTGATCGATAAGATATTTCTGGAAATAGAAAAATGAAATTAATATTTACCACCGACATATACCACCTGCCGTGTTCTGTTATGTAAATATTACCTTGGACCTAGACTTATTAGAATCAACAACCGCCACAAAATGCCACCTGAGACCACATACCGAACTACAATCTACCATGAACCACTGTGACTCACCAAGTTACTCTCTATCCACCAAGACAAGACCCTGTATCTCCCAAATCATATTGCCTGGCCTTTTCAGTGCATTTACCAGCATTTCCATTGCCAAGGCCTACATCACCCATCTCTGCATTACCCATAATGAACATGATTTTGCCTCTTTTTTTTATAGAATATTCTTTTTCTATGAAGAATATGTTATGTTATATGAAACGTTAACGTTTCAATGCATTTATTTTGTTACTGCTATAATAATTCCAGATAGAAACAGAATATGGACTCCAATACTAACGTTTCATCTAATGAGTCATTGTAATACTTGAAAGAACACAGAACCAAGTAATGATATTCAAAACTCATAATTACAGGCGTTCAGGCATTTTGACGGTAGGTCTCATGAACAGCTGTTGTAATGGTAATCCAACCACTTGCTGGAGCGACAATAAGTGGAAATATTAACTAGAAGGATGGATCTACAAGATAAAACAATAAAGAAAAATGTTTCGGGGGGGGGGCAGCCAACTCCTTAAATAAGCCCGTTTTCCAGATTGGCCCAGGGACTATCTCCACCACTTCCTCAAACCTGCCAGATCTGTATAATCTATTGGTTTCTTACATTATCATCATAGTCGCTATCAGCTCCATTACTATCAACCACTAAATCATCTACTACTCATCCTTTCCTATTAAAGTCATGCCATGCCATGGCATCTAAATCCATATCGAGCTTCTTATAACATCATACAATCTATGACTATTCCTCAGCACCATATAGTTTGAAAATGACCTACTCCACTTAGGTACAAGAACCACTTTCTGGAGGGAATCTTTTCCTTCAGCACCAACGCAACAGCTAGTTTAACAGTTAAAACAGCACTACTTGCTGACCAGATTAACATGATAATTTGCTCCCGCACTGCAAAGTTACGCAGACTGACAGTCTGTCTGTGTGTCAACTGCTTCCGATCCTTTCGACTTGTTGATATCGATTCATTTCGCTCATATAGGCTATCTAAACTATGTTACATGAATGCCCCATGTTATTTACCTCGATATTTGGTCATTATGCATTCTTACTCCTGACAAGAAATGTATAAAACGTCTCCAAAATCACAAAGCGCCAGAGGACTAACCTGGATGTCCAACACGCCGGATGTGATTACCGTGCATGCATGAAAATGTGTTAATATCTCTCCACTCCCCCAGCTGATATTTGGCCGCTATTCTGTAAATGTGCGTTTAACGATTGGAGACCAACTCCCAGTGTATCATTCTCCAGATTCATTCTATGCTGTGCGTTAGTTCCAAATATATGCTTGGAGTTCACAAGTCCAACCTCGCTTTCGTTTAAAAAATGTAAACCCGTACCACAGTGTTAGGATGTCCTGTGAGTGTCTGTGAAGTGATCAACTTGATCAAATTTGGGATTTAATTCAAAATTACTATAAGAATGCAATAAATTTGGCTATATAGTGAATATATAACGTCCTACCATGCTTCAACAAGGAACACAACTATAGATGGAAATTGACGGTAAATACGAAACTCAATATAAATGTCTTGTTCCGTACTAACCGTCTCTTACCTTCTATTCAACTACCATGTATCATAACATGTTCTTATCTAAGATCTGTATCTTATCCCTGTTAAAATGTTTTATCGTACCATAACTACTACAAAATGTGCTAAATTATTTTGTACCTACTTAACACCTTCATTTTTGATGAAGGTGATCATGACAACAGTTTACTCACATTCCGCATTGAGTATTAGCTGAGTGTTAGAAGGTTCACCGTAAAGAGCACCTTACCTCTGCATTGATTCCGTCGCATATCATGAACAGCTCATAATGTGGTATACGACGGATCTGCCACCGCTTTTATTGTCCTTGCCCAGGGAGGTGCTTTTAAAACTTAGGCCCGGCGTCCACCTACAACGATATGGCACCGATATGCCCTACGATGCACCTCCCGATAGAAAATGAAAATCGCGTCGGAAGGTTACCTACTATCGGGGCAGTTGACCACGTTTCTGCGATTAGACACCGATAAAACCCCCATACAATGCGTGGTGGATTGGCATGTCAAGACATATGTCTACGATTTTTCATCTTCCCGATATGTCTCCGATATTTGCTTTTTGTATCGGTGCCATATCGGGAGGTCTACGATTCTATCGTAGTAGGTGGACGCCGGGCCTAAGAATGATTAACGAATTGATCTTATCGTGGTCTTCGTTGCATTCTCATTACCTAAAGTGATCTGTTTTTATAGAGGACAGTCCTACAAGACGATCAGTGAAAATATCTTTATTCTAGTTTTTGAAAAGGCGACAGATTTTACCGTCTTTTAGGTCCGATTTTAGGTGGGTTTGATCTTTTATAACAAAACATCTTCCACTGAGAAAGGAAAAGAACAAACAATATAAATTGCACAAGATATGCTGGAATTATGCAGACCTCTTTTAAAAACGGACTGACACTCCGATCGTGGTCACTGTCGCAGAGTTGTCCCCCTGTATTAACTACCATATAAGGAATAGAGTAGTCCCAGTAGCCAATGACTGCATTCGGAGCAAACCCCGACCTTCACCCTGACCTCCTTACACGATATTTATAGCGCCTTGGGACGGTTCTACAGTCGAGAGTTGACCTAAAATCTAATGGGCCACAACCACCCTCCCTGAGGTTAGTCCTAATCGTAATCGTTCAGCCAATATAGTTCTTAGTTTTAAAAATAGCCCCCGGTTGCTATCACCTTGCGATGATCGCATCGCAACCATGGCACGGGGGCTTTAAGATATATACCCACCATGTGGTTCTTATATCAGTATCTCCAGTAAACCATCTCCAATATTGAATCTCCATGGAACCATCTATAACACCACACTCTATCACCATAATTTTCTGTCAGTGTGAAAATCAATATATGGCATCACTTCCTGTAAACAAACTGCTTGCCTCGCAGCGTATGCTACTGATATTGCTTCGCTATAGTGTCTGAATAACCGATAGCGAAATATTGCATTATTACAAGCCACATCAACCTATCTACTACCCAGAATTACCTTTGACCATTGTTCTGTGACATTGCATTCTACCCTATAAATCATTCTTATATCACCACTTACACTGATTTTTCCACATGAAAACATATATATCAAAATCCGATAGCACCATTACCGTAGCTGTCACTACCGTCACAATCAACATTAAACCACAACGTCAATAGAGGGTTGTCAAATCCCCACCTTTATCACAATCCAGAATAGACCTTTTCCCACATTGAGCCATCAGTGAACGCTACACAACATCACCACACGAGCCATCACTACCATTAGAATCCACAGTGAACCTCCCAGCATGCACTACCGTTCATGCGCCATCACCCACAACGATCAACCCCTCGCTACCCTGCCAGGTTCATTCCCGTCATTACCATCGCCAGCAGCCACAGCAGAGGTCGACACTGGTGGTGTATCCTGTTTCCTGATTGGCCCATCACGGATCAGCGCCGCCTAGTCACAGGTCTGATTACTGAGGTATTGCGGCACGGCAGGCGGGCTGCCCGTCTCGGGTAGAAATATCACCGTCTGGCCGCTTACAGTTCATCTCGCCCTGTTTCCATTTCTGTATTTTCGAGAATAATTCATTTACACTGAAAGACCTGCTCCTGCTAAACATAACATATTAAACTATCTTGTGTATTAAAATGACCCTACCAAGGTAATCATGGGAGCATGATTGCTTTCTTCTTATGAATACATATATATATATATATATATATATATATATATATATATATATATATATATATATATATATATAGTTTATACATACATGTATAATATACACTGTATCTATAAGTACACATTTATTTATATATATTTACCTAGAAATTATTTTATATACATTTACCTAGAAATTATTTTATATACATTATATAGCCACTTATAAGCTCATGTATATTCGGTTTTATTGTACTGTATCTATATAACATTCACAGCATATATACCACATATATATGTATATATGGTATATGTTGTAAATGTTATGTAGATACAATACACATACACACATACACATATATATAATCGAAACATGAATACATAGTTACATATATAGATACACACAAATTCATAGGACAGGGCAGCTTCTACTCTAGTATATCCATAGACTGATCGTAAGGGCAAGGCTCAGAACGGTTGTAATTATAGGGATGTCACTACGGTATGCGGGACACTGACAGCCTTCTGTTTTCACTTACCTGTACCGGAACTAGCATCAAAATCATGAACGGTTGTAATTGGAAAATCTGCCCAGTCACTCATAGACCGCCAGCTGAGCATGGATAAGGTCTGCTGAGAGATGGATCCACCTGTCAGTGATGGTTTCAGTCTGATGATAGGTGGCAGCGGGTGGTGGAGCGGTGGTTGCTATATGAGAACGGTGCAGTTCGGTGGGTGTTGTTGGGAATAAACTACACACCCCCTTTTACCTCCTTTCAACAATCACCAAAATCCTCCCTGAGTCGAGCAGGCAGATATCTCAATGTTCTGCACTGAGCTATTAAGATGGACATCTTTATATCTGCTCTATTACCTCATCGACTTGCCCAAGGTGTAGCGCCAGCCTCTGTAGACCGACAGCCATTGACCTTCAGCAATGTAGGCAGATGCAGGTGGGGTCCACTGAGTAAGCTGAAGGCGAGGTATGAGTGATGCCGGAATTGAGGAGGAGCGGTAGCGAAGGGAGAGGAGAGAAGAGGAGGAGGACATCGGGGAGATGGGGATGGGATAGAGTGGAAAGGAAAATGGAAGGACTATTTGGCAATTTGGAAGTGAATGTGGAATTGAAGACCATGTGATGGAAATAGAGGAGGAAGGAAGAAGATGAGTGAATAGGAGATAGGAATCAAAGAAAGTGAGGTGGGGTTGAAGAGGCAAGCAGTAGTATTCTGTCGGCAAAGGTTAAGAGAAAGTGAAAAATGAAACTAGGAAAAGCGAGAGTGGATTCGTCCTCTATCCCCTAGTCAGTTGCCAGATAAGATATGAATGTCATCTAAATTACGTCAACTCGATGGAGACAATGGAGATAGCTAGAACGAGCCCGGTTCTGCTGTTATTAATAGGTCCTGGGCGTTTGAAGTTAATGGTTTGGGGAATAATATTGCAGAGGCTGCCTGGGTGGAGTGGCTAGCGTTACCCTCATTATTGATGTTTTTCTCTGACGACCACTTGCTCCCAACATGGTCTAGGGTAAAGAGAATCGAAATTGAAAATTCAGTTGGTCATTTCACCCTGGTAGTGTGTTCTGCATTACAAAATGTCGAATATGTCAAATATTATAGAAAATGAACTTAAATTTTTTTAAAGTTCGTAGATTCACTTTTTTTTGCAATGTATTGCTTTCATTGAATGGGCTGAGGGAGTGACACAAAAGGCGAGACGTTTAGTGGATTCCCACTGAAACATCTATGAACTGTAGCAACAGAACAATATGCATTTGAAATCCCATTCTGAGGTTCTACAACGAGGGGTCAGAGGACTATCAAGAGACGTCACGAGTTTGAGTCTGAGTTTATTTATGCCACGCATTTTGATGGCTCCATAATTTCACGAGTCGAAGACGAGTGACATTACGGAGCCAACAAAATGAGTGGCATAAATAAGCTCAAACTCAAACGAGTGGCGTCTAGATTTTATCCTACCCTGTTTCCATACTTTTTCAGTATCAGAAAGTAGTGGCACAAACTACACTTTATGTCACTACCCATGACTTAAACAAATCCCATGTTAAGCCTATGGCGTTTTTGATTAGGGGTAGGATAAAATAATTTACCACACCGTGCAAATGATACTTTACACTATCTATAATGTAAAAGTAACGATACATCTTCTTCAATCTACCTTCAATTCTACAACGGAATTCACTCTATGAATTGGGATAAAGTTCTACACCAAGACACTAGGTTTTATGCAAAATAGTTGTTAGGTAGTAGTTATTCGGCTCATCATGAGTAATATTAACGCATCCTAGTTTAAGTTCATTTAATTCAAAATATAGAGCGTACCCTTACTTATGTAACCTATTGGTTCACACATGCCGATCGATGTATTTCTTACTATTTCTTCCTTATCATAGTTTAAGAGTATCTGTTCAATCAGTGGAATTATCTTAAACATAAGGCCTCACCTCGAGCTTCAAAGGATTTTAGTGTGCATTTTCTTCGTGGTTGGAGAATGAGCTGAACATACATGTCATCATCTGAGAGGGTATTTTTAGGAGGCACTTGGCTTGTAGGGAGTAGGGCTAGGGGTCTTGAGAGTGAAAGTTCTGGGGGTGGCTTTCCGATTGGTGAAAGTCTTAGTGTTCTGGTGTGGGAGATAAATGTATATAGAACCTGTATATAGTGGGTCTAGGCGTTGTATTATCCATCGTATACAAAGACATACTTGAAAATGTATGGAGACTCAGTAAACCACGACATATTATATAAAACATGTCAGATACCATAAGGCCCGGCGTCCACCTACTACGATATGGCACCGATATGGTCTACGATGCACCTCCCGATAGAAAATCAAAATCGCGTCGGAAGGTCACCTGATATCGGAGTAGTTGAGCACGTTTCTACGATTAGGCACCGAAAAACACCTATTCAGATGCATGGTGGATTGGCATGTCTAGACATCTGTCTACAATTTTGCACCTTCCCGATAGGTCTCCGATATTTGCTTTATGTAACGGTGCCATATAGTTTGGTCCAAATCCATGGTATACGGGGAAAATACGGGGAATCTGAAGCAGATGGAAGATAGGTTTGCATCCCGAACCTAATCTTACCCCCAGTCTAAATTTTAAAAAACCTTAAAAAAAATATCCCCTTTGTGCTGAAGAGCAAAGAAATAGTCCCTATTGTTATACCTTTTAACATGACAATTAGTGGGTTTAATCTATTCAAAAAGATGGATAATAAATGCAACAAACTATGATTATGTCGCCAGGCGGCTCTGTAAACCACTCGAGGTTGACAGTGTAACACACTCGCTAGCGCTCGTGTATTACTACGCGTCAACCTCTCGTGAATTTTTGGCCGCCTGTCCACAAGGCCATTTAGTTACCTACCATATCTAAAAAAACTATGATTCTGGTAGTATCCGCTTGGAGTCTCTCCCGCACATAGAGACAGAGTGAACTAGACTTAGGCTTGGAGACTGATGACCCACGAGAGTGAGAATCTCGTGTAGTAATAGACTCAAACCTTCTATTCTTTTTTGTATTTCTCTACTCAAATATACTTCTATCCTTACGATTTCTTTCGTTCCATACTAAAAACATAATTTATAACTGTAGTTCTCTGATCTCCTTTCATTGGTATTGTCTATAACACACATTGAACGCATGTAGATAGAGTGGGGTGACTTCTATGTGTCCCTGTTACTAGTGGGAGCTGTTGCAAAGCTGATCACAGGAGGCAGTGGCAGCATGTTCCCTACCAAGCGCTGGTGTAATCGCCAGATCTGCCGCTACAATGTACCTGCCTGGATGATATCGCATCTATCTATACAATATGTTTTACCCCTCTCGTCAGATTAAGGCCAGATATATACATCACTTCTCTTATCTCCCGCGACCGTCCACTGTCTCTGGTGGCATCTAATATCGCCCATAAAAGGGAACGGAATAATTTTAATAATTTACAGCTCTGTTATGAAATACATTGCATTTATCATTTCCATTCAGAATATAGATGTCCTTACTATCTAGTGAAGACACACAGTGCATTCATATGGTTAAGGGAGGGTCGGTGTTATACATACTTCAGTAGGATTTGGAATTAGCCACTGTCCGGTTAACATATGATTCCTACATGTACTTTTTATCAGTAAGAGGGGGTGTCCACCAAGCTCCCGACGCGAACCGACGCGCACCGATATTGCCCTCCCGATACAAAATCCATATCGTAGAGCTTATCGGGGCAGTTGGTCAGATTTCTACGATAACGCTACTGACGCGGCCCGACGCGCTACGACGCGAACCGACGCGAGCCGATAAAAAAACCATATCGTAGAGGGTCTAGGACAATCGAACATGTATCGATTGTCGTAGCGCGTCGGGCCGCGTCGGTGCGCGTCGGTATATATAGATGACACTTTAAAAGGGAAATCATGTGAAATAATTGATGAAAAATTATGAAATTTTCAGAATACCTAGAATATATGATGCTATCACCATTTGGCAAAAATGGTGAAAGTTGATGGTAGATAAGGGTCTTAAATCGATCGATTTATACTTTAACTGGGAATTGATTTTTTCATTAAATATTATTAGGCAATATTATATATACTATTGTTTTGTATTTACAGGTATAATATCAACCATAAATATGCATTATTTCTGGAATTATAAAGGAAATATTGTTAATCACGCTGGTTGCCTCGTGAGCTATATCAGAGTGTATCGGGACCACGGTACCTTATTCATGCACCCTCCCAACACGTTACGACGCGCCCCGACGCGCCCCGACGCGAGCCGACGCGAGCCGACGCGAGCCGACCCGAGCCGACGCGCTACGATATGGTAATTTTGTATCGGCTCGCGTCGGCTCGCATCGGCGTTGGTGGGTGCGGGGTCTAACTCTCAATAACCCTAAATATCAGTCGTAGTAGTGTAATGAAAGCGTTAGTAATAATAGTTCTTTTAGTTATGATAGTGTCTAATACTGTCTTTTGAATATTCGAAAACCTGAAATTGGGGTTTTGATCGTGTGGGCAACCTACCGGATATTATCGGGGCGCTTGGTGCATACTCAGAAACATCTCAGAGATGAATCATTTTGTTTATTGTGGGAGGTGCCTCTGACGTACCAATTTGTCTGGCCGCACCTAAACCTAGCCCAGCAGACCACTCAACCGACGTGTTTTGTTTCTCTCTTCCACTAGGGGGCGTGAGCTGCTCGTCCATCATCGAGCATTGGCACCTGTTCGCACAGCGCCGTAGAAAGAGCAGCTCCCAGGTACATCAGGGAATGAATCTACCTCCCCCAGTCCATGAACCCCTCCCACTGATAGAGTTTACCGAAGGCCATCCCCAAACGAGACTTGGTTCCCCGTACCTCTCCTCCCTGTATCTCTATCTTTCTCCCCCTTCCACAAGACTCCCATTCCCCCTGCCTCTCCTACCCTCGGTCAAGCACTTACTCTTTTTGCTTCTTTCACTCCTACATTTCCCCCTCTCTTTATTTCTCCCTCTCTCTCTCTCCCATTCTCACTCTAACGGAAACTCTCATCACTCTCATGATAGATCTCTTCGATTCTCCCTCTCTCAACTCCCTCAATATACTTATCTCTCCCTTCACCTCTTGTATCACGTTACTTTTACCCTTAGGTCTCTTGCTTCCTCATTCTACACACTCCAACGTCTCTCTTTGGCGCCTCTGCCTCTCTCTATGGATCCATTCTTTATTGTATTATGGCCCTTTTCTCCTAAAATACTCTATTGGTCATCCCTTCCAATTCCCCATTTTTTCTGCGCTTCATAACTTTGTTTAGCATTTTTCTCTTTCATTCTCTGTTTCACTCTCTATCCTTTATTTCTTTTTTCTCCTTTCGTCTTCCTCTCGCTTATGTTCTTCATGGCCTCATACAAACATGCAGACATTAGCACTCCGCCTGTTCACCTTTAACTAAACGCCGTCATAATCACTTCGGATGGGTGTCGCCCTTCCACACCTACCTTGTCCTTGGGGGCTTGGCGACCCCCCCGAAATACAACGAGCTGATAGCCCGACAACTCCTCTGGCACTGCGGAGGCCGGCGCACGCACACGATGCCCACCGATCCCGGCCGACCCGGAGCGGCGTGACCCCGGCGAGCCCCACATCTACACGGCCGCGTACACACCCGTACACACCGCTGGCGGCGAGCTGCTCTAAGCCACACAGAGAGCCTTGGCAATTGCTCAAAAACCACAGGCCGCCGCCTTGGCTTGTAGTTCTTTGCGCCGGCGGACGGTGGGGCGGGTGGGCGCCAAGTTCTGCCATGGGATGCCAACTGCCGGCCGGTGTGTGTTCCACGAGCTGGGAGAGGTGGGCCAGAACTGTAATGACCGCCCGGGTCTTGGCCGGGAGCGGCACGTTGCGGTAGGCGGGGCGGGACGAGACGGAGCGGGGCGAGGCGACGCAGGGCGCAGTTGGTTGGGCCCAAGCGGGTTGAAGCAGAGCAATACGGAGTGGAATGAGACGAGTTAGCGTGGAGTAGGGTCGAGTAAGATGAAGTGGGATAGGGCAGAGAGGAGCAGATTGGGTTGAAGCAGGACAGCGTAGGGCAGTTGGGACATTCATACGCATAGCAAACTGCAAGAGATGAAGCAAGGCGCTGCTGGTCAGTAGGTAGTAGGTCACTAAGGGATGGAGCGTATGGGGTGTGTCACAGCAGCATGGAACAGGATCACGTGGGAACCTGTGAGTCCTATATACTAGGTGGAGCAGAGTGCAGGGCAATACGTCGCAGGGTAGAGAGGAGTGAATTGGGACGGGTGGTACAGGGTGAGATAGCCATTGCTATAAGTGGGCGGGGTGGTTGCGCGTGACTGGGCTTGATGTGAAGTGTACAGTTCCGTGCTGAAACAGGGCGAGGTGGAGCGGCAGGGTTGAGCAGAGAACTTGGGAAGAGCAAGGGGATAGGGATGGGTATGGAAGGGTAGACTGGGATGGAGATGGAGCACAAACAGGTGGAGTTGGAGGAGCAGGAGTATAGATGGGTAGATAGGGATGAGGAGGATCTGAGGTGGACAGAGTGGGATGGGGAGGAGTATAGATGGGTGGGTGGAGTGGGATGAGGAGGATCTGAGATGGACAGAGTCGGATGAGGAGGAGTATAGAAGGGACTAGGCGTATTGATGGGTGGAGTGGGATGAGGATGATCTGAGATGGACAGAGTCAGATGGGGAGGAGTATAGAAGGGACTAGGCATATGGTAGGGTGGAGTGGGATGAGTCGGATCTGAGATGGACAGAGTCGGATGAGGAGGAGCATAGAAGGAACTAGGCGTATTGATGGGTGGAGTGGGATCAGGAGGATCTGAGATGGACAGAGTCAGATGGGGAGGAGTATAGAAGGGACTAGGGGTATTGGTGGGTGGAGTGGGATGAGGATGATCTGAGGTGGACAGAGTCGGATGAGGAGGAGTATAGAAGGGACTAGGTGTATTGGTGGGTGGAGTGGGATGAGGATGATCTGAGATGGACAGAGTCGGATGAGGAGGAGTATAGAAGGGACTAGGCATATGGTAGGGTGGAGTGGGATGAGGAGGATCTGAGATGGACAGAGTCAGATGGGGAGGAGTATAGAAGGGACTAGGCGTATTGGTGGGTGGAGTGGGATGAGGATGATCTGAGATGGACAGAGTCGGATGAGGAGGAGTATAGAAGGACAGAGTGGGATGGGGAAGAATATGGAAGGGCAGAGTGGGATGGGGAGGAGTGTAAAAGGGCAGGGTCGGATGGTGAGGGACATAGAAGGGCAGAGTGGGATGGAAAGGCGCATCAATGGGCAGAGCGCAATGGAGAACAGTTTGAAAGGGCAGAGTGGGATGTTCCTCCAATGTCTTCCTCCAATATCCCTCACCCGAGAGTCCCCCCCCCCCCCACCTCTACGCGACCCCCCCCCCCCCTTCCCCCATTACGCATACACACGCAGCCAGATGGCAAAGCGCTTATCGGCAGGGCTCCGCAGGTAGGGTAGGCATGCAGCGCATACGAGCACACAGGACTGATATCGACCATTCTTCTCCCACAATCCGTCGATAACAACACTATTTGATAAGCTTGCCGTTATCATCGACATGTCGGGCTATTTACAGCTCATAAGACATAACGTGGGGGCGGGCTCGTCATTGGTTTTGTTTCAAGAGCCAAGAACATAATAACAGCTCGTGCCTCATCAAGAGAACACTTAACAACGAACTCAGTCCACCCTCGTCCACACTCAGTGTTCAGTGATGATTTATACGGAGGCTTATTCTGGAACAAGAATAGTTTTGAATGGGATTTAACATCTAGATAAGACAAAGGCAATAGAACTTCCATTTTTATTATTATAAAATGTGAATCCTCAACTTACATTTTGACATTCGATACGTGAAAAGAGGTATTTCACGTGGTCATTCTCTGGATTTAAAAATCTTCTCAGATTCCAATTAGCTTATATAGATATTTCCTCCGACCAGGAAACAAAATCGCATTGGCTGTGTCATTTACCTAATAACGTTATCACTTGTTTGAAAATTAGCCGCTATATTCCCAAGCGCAAACGGAAAAGGGTCCATTGTGGACAAGGAATGTGCACTGGAACCCGATATTGTAGTAGAACATTCAACAACGCAATTAGTGGGCGGTGCATTGATTATGTATTGGGTCTCTGGGGTTTGCTGTTTGAAGTGTTCTTTGCAAATCTTGGATGTTAAAGCTGAGGCAGACATTGTATCTTTGTTTTCCTTTTCATGTTGCACGCTAGGCGACTGGCAGGTTCCATTGCTTATTTTACACAGGGCACCGAGAGTAGCTTTGTAATGGCTTTTTATGGCAGATTTACCTTGAAGACAGAGTTACATTCTTATGTAAATAGACTCAGAGCTATTCATATTTTTCTTACCGCTTTCCTTTTAATTTAGGTGGGATAGACGTAACAATCTTACGGTATATGCCTTGATGTATACCCCTGTAATGATTTAACGATGAAATGTAAATCATATACCAGCCATACCTTTCATTATTTCATGTATTCTTTCATTTCCCTTGGAATAGGTAACATTTTTTTGCACGATAGAAATTAGTGTCGATCAGTACTTTATCGGTGGCGTTCATATAAATATATATACCATTGATTTGATATAAACCGAGAATACCATGTCATTTTGCATTATAATCCTATCAGTATGATAAACGAACTGAAAATGTCAACTAAGTAATCACATTGACAAATGTTACCTGCGACGCGTCAAGCTAAATTCTGTCAGTGAAACTCATATCTAATAGCCTGGTGCCCATGGACCCCGCTGGATATGAGCACGGGGAATCAGAGGAATCCGGTGTGGCCGGAATACAGCAGGTGGCGCCACTATCGGACGCACTGGTGGTGCGTACGGTGACACTACCAACGGCGACGCTGCAGGGGGTCGGCTGGACAAGATGACGGCCGGTGGCGGATTGTACGTATGCAGGTAAGCCTGGACAGGAACCCCATAGCCGAGCTGTTTGTGGGTCTTTTTGCGTCTGAGCAGGTCCCGGTCGTGCCTCATGGTACAGATGATGCAGACGACGCACAGGACGAGCATGATGAGTGCTAGAATCACGCCAAAGACGATACCGATCACCATAGCCGTGTCTGTGAGAGAAAGGAAAAGGGTTTGAGTGACAATATATTTCACAGGTTATATTGCTACATTATCATAGACATTTATTATAAAAAATTATGAAATACAGAGTATATGATCATCCAGACAGTGTGGAATACAAACACATTTTTCGATGAATTTTGTCCCCCTGCAATAATAAGGTTTAGAAGCACATTGCATGAAAATGAGGTATAATCTTTTATATACTGCTGCGGTTTTTTTTGAATGTGTATACAACATGTATATATGCATACACCCACAATGTATTACTGCGTTCAACGTATTCAATATATATGTTCGTGTGCATGCAAGCATAATGGCTGTATTTGCCGCACAACGAAAGAATGCTGGTTTTATTATATGTTATTAATCAAATGATACCCCATACAGTTTGAGAAATGATTTATGATTAAAACTGGGACTATAACATTGGATTTTCCATATACCACAGATTTTGATGACTAATGGCAAAATAGTTGTATCCCTTAGGTGCAGAGATAGGAATGATTGGACAGTGGCGTAAATAGGTATTAACTCCAACTGACCTAGTGTAGGATTCATACAGAATCGGGCACATATATGATGCCAAATAGCACATCTTTATTTATGCCTGAGAACACATATATAGGCAGAATTGAACATATTGTTCCAGTCTATACATCCCTATCGTGACCAATTATATTAGTTCCTATGTGAACAGACTAAGTCATCTAAATTGCCTGTAATTATTAGTACCAAAAAGACTGCATTTGGACAGTCGCCATCTTGTTGTAGCTCCCTCCCTGTCCTGATGTTGACCAAATGGTAGCCATGTAGTGAATGGCATAATTACCCTCTTCATCACTCACTTTAGTTCCCAGTCTGGCCACATGGGGGCAGGGTGCTCGGACATGACACTGACACCTGAGTTGTTAGTGACATGAGCGGCCCTCCTTGGCATGGAGCAATACTAGTCAGTCCTGATTGGCTGTCATCCCAACAGCTAATCCCAGCACAGAGTTGACAAGTTTACCCTGAACCCAGATGCAACCTGCTGTGTGTTTATAAGCAGCATGTATATGTCATTGAATCAGCATTAAAGCTCTGTTAAGTTCTTGACTCATAGTAGTACATAGTACCCCTGTGTTTAAGTTCTTACTCCCCTTTTTCTTAAGGTATTCACCTAGCTAGTCTAGGCCTCTAGACATTACAATATGTTAACTGAAATTTTCATGCTGTGGCATTTCCGAAAGGAAATTATACATGTTATTTCATACTCTTTCACGAAAAACTACCCACTCATCTCCTAGACTACCCATGTATCCATGATTGAACTAGATACATGCCTTGTAAAAGTGAAGTGTTCTTTGCAGGAAACCAAATAAGACTTTTGTGATCTGGATGGTATTTGGTATGTTGAAATCTAAATGTCGCACTTAGGTGGTGCTAAAAATGTTAAGAGTTACCGATAAAGATTGACATCAAGAATATAATTTATCATTAAGAGGAACATGTCAAAACACTGGATGAAAACCCCCACTTATTTCATATATGTGCCACCGCATAAATGCATGTATACGCTGTACATAAGCATGTTTTTATATATAAATATATAAATATATATCGTCATTACGCACCAGCGTCTGTGGCATATACAATACAGTTTATGTGTCTATACAGAAGTGTAATGGCTGTATTTGCTGCCAACCGTATATGAAGAGAAATATACTGTGTGCAATACATATAAACTGGTCGTATATATGTTGTATACTTGGCATATATACATGTATGTATACTGATAAAAAAAATATGACAGGTTCGCCACCCGACTGCCCTGCCCCCGCCACCCTGTCTTCCCTCCACCTTCAATTTCTGACTACTAACCACTTGGAAGAGAACCCCCCTCCCCCCTCAGGCTCCCCACTGCCTCCCCCCCCCCCCCCCTCCAGTGTGTGTGGTGGATGACCCCAAGACCTCTGCCTACACACTTATCAGAGTATTGTCCATGGGTCAGCTAGTGCATGCCTGTGTACCAACGGGTGTGAAAGTAGGGGGTGTGAAAGCAGCACTTGCATCTGAGGTGTTGGTGGCGGCAGCAGTGGCAGTGGCTTTTGCAGCAGCTGTGAGCCCGATCTTGACTGCGACCGAGTCTATAACCATAATCTTAAGTGGGAAACACACTGTACGATTTCATTCCCATCGATTAACTCCCTAAATCGTAAGGGCATTTTAACTTGTCTCATGCGAATTTGCGCATAGTGTTGACCATTACAGCGGGATTTATGGCAGTTATTATCGTGAGTTAATTGTGAGCAAATTCTGTCCACACTGGACGATGGACTGTCTATATCGTGAGCGATTTGAGGCCACCGATAAAGGAACAAGTGCAAAATTGTAGTATATAGGGACTAAATCGGTGAGTAGAGTTTAATCTGTGTGTGGCAGGGCCTTTTCTCCTCACCCATCGACTAATTATGTTCCAAAATCGGTAGGCACCACGGGCGGTATTTCTTAAACTCTGTTGTCGCCGACAACGGGAAGGAACATGTTCCTTAATTTATCGGTCCCGATTTCGGAACATTGGACTGCAATTCATGGGCGACAAAGGTACATCTCCATGGGGGGCATTTTGAAATCTTAGGCAAAGTTTTTGAGGGGGGTGCCACACTAACCGATTCCATTTCTAGGTCTCGCCTGAGCTTACGATTGTTCTTTTATCGCCGAGAAAGGAACATTCATGTTCCGAAATCGTACAGTGTGTTATGGCCTTTACACAGCTTGCATTATATAAATATTCAATCCGAACTATACAGAGTGATGGTCATAAAAAAGGTAAAAAAGACAAACGATTGCTGGGTTTATTATAATTTATGTAATGAATGAAATGATACTCATTAGGGTTTAGAAAGATTTTATAATCAAAATTGATAATATAACATCGGTTCTTCTATATACGACAGACTTTGCTGACTAATGGCAAATGAAATAAAACAACAGTGGTGTCCCCTAGATGCAGAAATCGGAAATATTGAACAGTGGCGTAAATGTAACAGAATCAGGTGTATACATGATATATATGTGACTGCAACATGGGCACATGTATACATCTATAGATAAAGCGTATACACAATGGCAAAAAGGTCTTACTTATTTACGCAAAATGATAGATATATATGCCTTACGTATACATATGTAAATCACGGTTTTTCACGCTTTGAAAGGCCTAGTACTCACCAAGAGTAGTCTTAACGCTGTTCCCATTGGGATTAGTCGCTGCGATGGTCTTGATGTAATGAAGCTGGTATCCTAGATAGGTACCCTGCGTGGATGACGTTTTCGTTTGGATGATCAACTCATTGACCCGCTCCGACGTGTTTGCCGGTGGGCTTGACCCGCACACCTTGCCGGTGATGGACACGATGTTGTTGGTCTCCGGCTCCATCTTAAACACCTCCACGTAATCACCACATACACCCTGCGCGTCGGGCGGCGCCATGTCAAACTCCATCCAGGAGAGATCCACCCCGGCGTTGACCCCGGACTCAACAATGTGCATGGTGCAGTTCACGTTAGGCGGGTAAGGCTTGGCTGTGTCGGCAATGATCGCCACACGAGCCTCGCTTAGCCCGATGAAGTAGGACTCCTCCTTGCCTGTACGACATTGTTCCGGTAGATTGAACAGCACTGAGCCTGAGGAGAAATTTGATGAAATCAGAGATGTTTGAAGTATTATATTTTACTCTGTCGCTAATACATTGAACCCAATATAGGGGGCTGTTAATTCTGACCTCCACTATATAGAACCTGAAGTTCCGTTGCATCTACTTGTGGCGGTCCGGTGGCGGTTTTTTTTCTAAAGTAATTCCTTGACAATCTTTCACAATGTACAAATACATATGTGATCTTAAACCTGTCATAGTTGGCAGATCGGTCACAATTGAAACAGAATTCACAGTTTTAGTATTTCATAAGAGGCTCTGCTGCTGGACCCTTGCCAATATTTCAGGTAAGAAACTCTGCCTGCCCAAAACTAAATCCCGGGAACAGCTTGTATAATCTATAAACTAAAATTATTTCCAGGGGCTTCGCTCTCTGGATACCCGGGAGGGCCTTCGCCGCTGGACGCCAGCCGAACGACCAAAGTCGTCCAAGGTGATACAGCCCCTCGAAGGACAATCATGGGTACGCCTAGGGAAATAGTTGGAGACTGACTCTTCCATCAATTGAAAACTCGAACCTATAACAATATTTTAAGTGATTATATTTAGCGCATACTTTCAACTCAAGCCTGGTACTCAAATAAATGATTAACTTCTTTAACATTGTTTATTAAAGGGATACCAAATTAAATTTGTTCCTTCTTTGTAATTAAGAACATGTGTACATAAATTTTGTCATCGTTTCTTTTTATATAAGAAATTGAAAGCCTGTGGTATATGTCATAACTGAAACATTAATTTCGTAAAACTGGATGAGTTTTAATCTTGGCCACCGTATGCCACGACTGGAGTTTGGCATAGTGACCTCATGCGGCGAAGCCGAGTGAAGTCCGGAGCCAAAACTCCAGGAGTGGCATGTGGTGGCCAAAATTAAAACGAATCAGGTTTTGATTTTATCCTACCCCGTCTCCTCGATTTTGGGATATTACCTGATAACAATTCTGTATGCCACTAGTGGCATATAAAGCTCCGTATGCCAGTCAGCGTGGCATATGGAAACTCAATGTTAAGCCTATGGGCTTTTCATATTAAGGGTAGGATAACTTCTTATTCCCTGTCTTTCTTAATCTGTTACGGTCATGCAATATGTGTTTCCTTTACGTCGTATTTTAGTTAGATGTTCCATGTCATGTTAGGTAGCGGCTACCCAATACACGGCTGACGGGAGCATAAGGTGTTCCATCAACAGTCCACACGGTCCAGTCATGAGCTGAAAGTTTGTTTGTTATTGATATACACTTTATACGTAAACATAGAGTCCATACGAGATATTCACATGATTGTCATTAACTCAAATGTACTTATCGGTAGTTTCGGATACGTTTGGGTTATATCATGAACGTTTTAGGTGAAGAAGTGAAAGAAACAATGATACTATTATGACCAAAAATTACTGAAAGGATTGTCAATCTTGATGGTTCCCTTGGCCATGCATGTATTCAATTTGAATATATGTGAGGAGGAATTGGAACAGCGGTAAATACTATCTGTATTTATATAAATGGGATGACAGAGATATCATGAAAGCACTTCTATTTCATTATTTATTCAAATATCAAGAAAACTGACATTGAGATTTAGGTTAACCGATTTGTGAAAACATATTGATGCAACAAGTAGATATTGATATACAAGAGATACATTCGCACCACAGACTGAAATGACATGAATGAGATCAGCAACAACCAGGACAGCTTCACTGGAATACATACCTCAGAATCCGTGTCATTCACTGTGTATATAGGTCTAATATGTAAACAATGAAGCTTGAAAATCAAACTTACCTGCACTTTCACCATTTTCAATTTTACAAACGATGATGAATAACGACGGGAGGACATATCCCCATATGTTCATCGTGACAACGTGGTCTACAGACCCGAAGAAAATATCAGAGTTGTACGTATACGGCCTTCTATAAGAACCTCCCACCCCGCCCTGAGTAAACTGAAAACACCGTGACAGGCCTGGGCGAGGGAGGCTATCCCTATAGATAGTTGGGGGTCGGGGAGTGGGAGGGGTTGGTGTCACCAGGTAGAACTAGGGCAGGTAACATCCCTGTTCCACTGTCCTCCACCAAAAATCGGTATGCACCAGACTACAAATGTAGTTGAAAAGCCTATGAAATGATGTTGTAGAACGATTATTGTAAATCTATAAGAATAACAAAATATCAGAAAATCATTGGATATAATATGTAGGGAACATCTATAGATACAGTTGCGGGACACCATGTGTATCCGGTCAAAGTGTCCCATGTATTGGGGTGATTTGCTTATAACGGGATAAAATAAACACGAGAATGGGGATTCCGTTCCAGGACAAGTTTAAAAGCCTATAAGACACCGATATTTTTTCCCGATTCATCCTGACCATCGGCTCGGTGAGAGTCTGGAATAAAATGTCAATGTCTTATACCTCCAAGGCACCGACACGATGACTCTTCCCGACGACACCTCCTGCCTTTATAACCTCGTAAAACAACCAAATTGAGATCAAAGAGAGCGGCCGGGTGCCGGGCCCGGCTGGGCCCCGGACCGGGTTATAAGTATATATATAGGCAATAATGCAAAGTTCAGTAACTTCTGGTCTATTTAAATTATCTGAAGACGGTTTTCAGATCCATGATCGCTTGTCTCTCCCCTACACATTGATATAAGACACTTGTAAATCGGCCTGAGGGATAGATGGCAACGCTCTTTAAATGGCATGCTCAGAATCGGTAACAATCGGTGAAAGTGCGTACACCGGAATCTTAAGGTCAGGCAGAGTCAGTCATATCTGACATGGTAGTAATGCCCGACGCGTCGGGAAAAGCAATAAAATCGGGTCGGTGAAGTGCGTACACCGACCCGATTGATGCAGATTGTCACAGACCCGACGGATCCGTCGGGCAAAGGTAGAATCGGGCACAGCGGTCGGGTCGGTGTCGTAAGGTGCCTCTACTCAGGTTGCGGGGTTTTGCGCTTTTAAAGAGGTGCCTCGCAAGTGCGCGCGGTTCTTATTTCAGTATTTACCCTTCGACCAGTCCTTGGCAAGATGGAATTTAGAGGATATCTTTTCGTGGAGGCATACGTTTGCAGTGAACTACACCGGCCGCCACAGCTACACTTGACCCACCACAGGGAAATGTACTATCACTGCATGCTCTGAATGACATACTGCATGCTTTGAAAAATAATGCAATCTGATTGGCTTCGGGGCTTCGGGATTTCATAGACGTTTTATAAACCCACTGTAATGAATAATCGTGTGTAACACATAGATAGCAAGGTATCTATAATGGGCTGTTTGCTTAATGCCCATATTCTGGTCAGAAATGCTCACCTCCGTCTTCGAACTTGGTGAATATTTCCGACAAAAATATCTCTAAACAGATACCATACAGTCACAATAACTATGTCTCTATATATTACCTCCAACCAAGTAGTACCAGATGGATCGGGAGACGTAATACAATTTGGTCTGTGAAGTGCGTACATCGACCAGAATTACGCGCATTCTCACCGACTTGACAGAGCCGTCGGGCACAGGTGCCATTGAGCACAGCCGGTGTGCCAACGTCTTGACACATAGTTATTGTGCTATGTAGGAGGCCATCTTGCCCCCGACTCCATCCAAACCACCAGGTGGCGAGATCAATAATTAATCGGTTTTATCCAAAACATTTTATTGGCATGCTATAGAGGAATATTAGCCTTTCTGAATATTATCGGTAGATTATAAGAACTGATGACGTGGTTGCCCTCTGACTACAGTGGCGCTCGCCATTTCCTGGTGGATGATGGGGGAGCTAGCAATCACTCTGTGCCCTATTGGTTTTAAGTCGGAACAGAGTGGAGACAGAGGTGGT
Source organism: Alentia gelatinosa (assembly GCA_950022655.1). Lineage (NCBI taxonomy): Eukaryota > Metazoa > Annelida > Polychaeta > Phyllodocida > Polynoidae > Alentia > Alentia gelatinosa. The sequence goes on along the minus strand of OX465579.1, from coordinate 45,760,004 downwards.
GGCCTATTTATGAAACCTATTCCTATATGCTTAATTTACGTTACAGTTCCCAGCACTAGCACCAGGAGGCGACATGCGCACTAAAATGTCCAGATAGCCACCTGCCTTTTGATCCAAGCCAAGGAACCATATAACACATACCCTAAGGGCTATCGATATCAAGATTCCTTTAATTGAGGCATTTTCCCCTACATAATATATGTTATTATTTCAAACAAGTGTTTTTATCGGCACCCACGGCCAACTTATGAAATAAATTTAACAAAGTTATGTATCAAAAAAGCATTTTATTGGACTCAAATAATATGTTTGAAAGAACATCAGACATCTTCTTATTCAGTTTGGAAAGATCTTTCCATCGTCCGTGCTTATGAATTTACCTGAATATTGTCTAAATTAGATTGCTGATACTGAAGCGTGAGAGTGTTACATTCGATTTTTTTTAAATTCAATGCGTTTAAAAAATTTGGCTATATTTACAATTGAGATTGTAGAATATTGTATACAGGCAATAATCACGTACAGAAACGGACGCAGTAGCCCACCTTGAAGGTTTACGTTTTTATCAAAACTTCCCCGTTATGATCCTTTGATGTGAAATAAAAGAGGAGCATACTTCCAGCATCAGAAGGAAGGAATCAAATTGACAATTCGCATCTGTGATATTGATCGGTACAAACTAAGTTTCTACAGATCATGATAAAACTCTAATTGTACTCTTACAACGAATAAAAGTAGCCAACAAGGCAAAGTCTTTTCAGATTGTAAGTGTTAAGCTCATAAGGCACAGAGAAACATTAAATTCTAGAGGTCTAAGTTGTGCTTCCTGCCATGAAATCATTCTAACCGTACTGATAACCTGGATAATTGAATACTGTTGATGATTCTAATGATTACCAGCGCGTTCTACAATACTAGTATACCTCAGTGAAGGTCCTTGGTAGATTTTCCCAATTAGCCGATATTTTCTTTATTCTAGCCCCAAAAGGGTGTGTTCCATGGGAGTGACTGGAATTTAGATGCCGTCAGGCGCCTGCCAAACATGGGTATAGCGTATGATCCGACAGACCCGTTCCATATCTGATGTCGCACGACGGCCGTATGGGCACCGCCGGTTATAAAGCTTCTCATGTCCCATATGTATTATGCAAAAGCTATTTACAGTGAAACCCCACTTCTGGGACACCTCGCTTAAGGGTACACGCTGCTTAAGGGGACACCTTGCTTCAGGGGACAATTTGCTCGGAACGGATATCTATATTTTGTTTATTTTAAAAACGCTTAAGGGCGCACCCCGCTAAAGGGACACCCCTCTTAAGGGGACACTTTGCTCAGAACGGAGGGTGTCCCCCTCACGCGAGGTTTTACTTTAATTAGGTTTTAGCAACGCTCTTATTTCTATATATCCGCCTGATAGTCGTCAACACGCTGGCCGTGCGGCGGCCGTGCGGCGGCCGTGCGGTACCGTTAAGTAAGCCCGGTGGAACATGCAACTTGAACTTGCTGTTATACAATTTATGACCAATCGTTTGGTATATTGAAGTGAGACGACGAGCGCATGAAAGTGATTGGTTATACAAATCCAGAGAGTTAAGCAACTGTCATGCCACCATCCATTCATCTCGTTATGTGTTTTTCCTGTTGAACTCAATCCATCTTGTATGAAAATATCAGAGAGATACCGGTATGAATTCCATCATAGAAGACTATACGGTATCTATACAGACATCCGCGCCAATGCATTACCTATATTTCAAAGGAAATTTGAGTTTCGAATAAATATCATCTGCGAATAGTGATAGGTTTATGCCTCGACTAAGCTGTCAGTGCTGCCCACTTGGTCTGCCTCTGGTTCAGACGGGGGTGGTGACAATCGCTGTTCTTGAAGACTGTGGGGGCCGAAGCTTTTCGGGAGAAGTTCCTCTACTGTCATGTTGATGTAGGAGCTGTCAGACTTAGTCATAAATATATCCCAGTTGACGCCAAACTGTATGATAACAAGAACATTATGAGCTTTTTTATATGTTTCCTTTTAATTCAACAGAAAATGGATAGTCCATTTGATTATCTATCAGACTGAAAGAAACATATTCACGAATTCCATGTTAAGTAGATTTACCATGACTTGCCTTTTCGTTATGTGCAAATAAACCTTTGGAATAGTACCTTTACTTATCCTACCCCTCATATAAATCTCCATAGAATCAACACGGTGTGACCGTATGCCACGGTAATGCCATGAAATATGTATATGCCACATATGACATATGAAGTTAAAAACATGTGACAGGGTAGGACAAAATCTAAATGTCATCCAATTTGATTGTTTACATAGCACTCGTTGTCTTCTGCTATAGATATCACAAATCTCTGCTTCATGATATAATTCCACGAAAATAACGCACGCCATATAAACAATCAATGGAATTCCGTGACATTGCTTGATAATATGTGGGGTATTGAATCCTTTCATGATCTAGTTACATGTTATCTACATTATAGACTTTTACTGCCATGGTATTTGAACTTACATCAAAACAGAGTGTCTGCACTTATAACCAAGCCTTATGTCTGTAACACATATTCAATTGCTATATATTAGGAACACATTCCCTCTCGATGCAACTCCCATTATAGCGTATCTTCATTGACCTCTTCTTGATTACACTCACCTCAGCCATGAACTGTCGACAGGATCCACAAGGGACGATGTGACTTTCACTCATGTTACTGAAAGTAAATGGAATGCTGAACTATAGCAAAAATCATATCACTAGGACAGTATAGATGACTGAAGACGAAAGTGTATATATATATATATATATATATATATATATATATATATATATATATATATATATATATATACTAGGAACTAATGTTATTTCCATTTACAATGGAAGAGCGTGGTATACCAGAATTACCTCATGAAATAAAAGTAAGAGATTATCATAAGAAATTATGTATTTGAGCCATCTGAATTTGATCGAGAATCAAGTATCAAGAATGTTTCAATGAACCTATAAAATTGATTTGACACTTGCTCTCAACTCTCATGAACAGGAATATCAATCAGGTTTTAAATCAGTGTATATATCCTAATGGATTAGAAATGTCTCTGAATCAATTCCCATATGGGTCTGAGTATAACAGGTTCAATAACCTGGTCAGTGGATGAAGGTAAGAAGTGTGTGAGTGAAAGTGGGGGAGAGGTGCTAATATAGAGTGACTGGGTGCTAATATGGAGTGAGTCTTATGCCTACCCTTCCACCAACCTCATACCTCCTTACTGGGTCTGTGTTTCTTTGAGGAGTGGTGAATGGTCTGTCTCACCAGATGTGGAAGTTCCAATACTATACAGCCAGGTCTGTCCCACCAGATTTGAAATATACATGCATTGTAAAGTGGTAGGAGACCAGTGAGCCAGAACAAACAGGCTCTTGAGTGTAGCTAGTTGGTCAATAAAGTAGAGGGAATGGTTGTGGGAGGGGAGGGGGGAGGGCTATTCTGACATGACTGTAGAGTGGATTCTGGTCTAGTGTGTTATACCTAAATCTTCATCTGTCCCTGTCTGTTAGTAAATGTCTATTTCTCTTTGTTTATGTCTGTTTTCTGTCTCCAGCTGTCTGCTTCTCTGTCTGTCTCCCTGACACTATCCTTGTCTATATACTGTACCGGTATATATATAACTCTCTCTCTGTTTATATCTTTGTCTCTGTCCCTGTCTGTCAATATATATGTTATACTATATCTGTGTCTCTGTCCCTGTTGCATTTAGATGTGTCCTATCAGATCTGACTCTCTGAATAGAGTGTATTTAGATGTGTCCCATCAGATTTGAAATGTAAATACCACATTTAGACAATACTATCATCTAAGTTTCCTATTAGTAGCAGATTACAGTGTTTATCATTTCATGAAATGATTGACATAGTGAATCCTTTGTCTTCAAAAAGACTAGAAATAAAAATGTCTATTTTTAGGAACCAAGTCAGTAGTGGGGCAGGGGGTATGGTAAGGCTTCATACTGGAAACCTGCCCATTTAACCAGGCCTTTATAATTGGGACATTGATAGTGAAGTGTCAGATTCTCTGCAGTAACTGGAAGCCTGCGTGAGCATTCTAACCTCTAGATGACGTATATGAGCGCGTTTTCCCGCGCTCAATAAGACAAAGAATGTGAAGAACAAACCTCGAGATGAACATTGCGGCGAAGTCCTGGTATCCATCGGACACGGCTTTGATGATAGCGGACCTCTCAGCGCAGATTCCCAGCGGGTATACTGCATTCTCTACGTTACAGCCTGGAATAAACACCAGTAACAAACGATGTGTAAGTTGATAATCAAATAGTAACACTAAAGGTAATACAGAAATTGTCAATATTGTTTTGACAATCTACCCTTTCGCTATAGGTGGAGGCCTGACCTGGACCGAGGATGTTAGGAGAATGAATAAAGTCTTACTTTTGAGCATTTGACTAAGTTTAGAGACCTATATATCAATACAGGAGGAAATGAGTAGAGACGCACCTGTGAATATAGTCCCATCTTGTGTGATGAGGGCCGCTCCAACCGGAAATTGGCTGTAGGGACAGTAGGCATGCTCTTTGGCTTTAAAACAGAGCTCCATGAGGTGTGAGATTTCTTTGGGGTCTGAAATAGAGATGATCAGTATCACCTTCGATTCTATCGCCATGACATAGATTTCTAGAATATATACTTCATAGTCTGAATTTTAAAGGCGCGCTTCTCTTTCTAGTTTTCAAATTTTTTAGAACCAAGTGTCGTGACCCTGTGGTCCAGACTTGTTTATATGTGGCCTTCTAAAAATTGTTTCGCTTCTCTTTATAGATGAATCACCACAAACGCAATAATAATCCTTAAGAGAGAAGGTGGTCCCATGTCTAAGATATCTTTATTACCAGTGGGAATAGAACCTAAGACAGTATTAGTTACTATTTCCTGCAGGTGCTTTGTTTTTAACCGTTAGGATCCAGACTGAGGAATAGAGACAGCTGTTAGCCAGGTGGCAGCTTCGCATTCTCCCTACTCATATCCTACTATTCATAGAATCACATGTGGCGCCTCTATTGACGAGCGCAAAGTATTATGCTCAAAATTGCAACTCTTGAAAGGGTCTAACAGATGGCTTAAAATGTACGTGTTGCTTATGAATGGTATACTGCGACTGATGTAGTAGAGGTTTATCTTTGGCTTCGTGATGTCCAATAGAGTAGTCATTAAACAAGTAAATTTGTAAAGTACAAAAAGAAATGTAAGATATGAAAATTATATCAAGTAATCTATGTAATTAAAGGTGTTAAGGGTTATACAATAATCAATTATTGAAACTAATAGTGGAGGAATACTAATGATAAGGTGTTCTATAGTGTAGCACAGTACCCACTCTTACCGTTGTTATTCAGTTATACAGGTGCATTAAAAATACCCTTAGCCAGTCAGGTCAATCGATCTGTTGATCAACCCCCTAGACGTTATGCAGACAGAGGCTTCCCGACTGAAACTCTGACCCATTTTTTCTGTCTGTTTTATGAGAACATCTTCTAGACAACTCTACGGTATCTCAACAAGAGGCTAAAACTCACAAGTCGGTCAAGACCTGTGCACCAACAGACAGGAAGGACGCGATCGTATATTATCCAGTCACTGCATGGTCTATTCATAGAACGGAGAGATGGCAATGTGGTCTTAACCCTCTCAGGTCGGGTAAAAAATCAACCAAAATAGGACAGAAGATGATTAATGCGCAATAGGATCCTTCTAAATTAACAATCTATACTTCTGAAAATGAATAATCCCCTTTTCTAAACCACGGCCTGTCCGCTATGGCGAACGTCTAACACCGTGATGGCTGCATGAGGGGGGTCAACTTTATTCCTTTTCTTTGATAGTTAGATATCGACCCATATGGGCTATATATTAATATATATATTTGAAAGCTCACAAACCAATGAGAGTTTCATTTCTTCTTTGTCGTGTTTTCTTAGAGGACTGTATGAGAAACCTTTCTTTCCCAAAGGGTTAGTGAGCTAGTAAATCAGACAGAATGGAGCTGGGTCACTGGCAGTAGCTCTGATCGTCCTATTACTTTAAACCACTCGCAATCTGGGCCATGACATGTCTACATGTTCTATATGATAATGAACGTCATCGCTATATCACTATAAACCATCCACATATATAACATTCTACTTTTTGAATAGTATTTTATTGTTGTATTCGTTCTGAATGATGACAGTCCTTTTTATACAATCGCCATCCGAAACTTGACTATTACCTACTCCTGGCATCTATAACAGAAATACATAATCCCCAGACAGACCTGAGTCCAGGGTTGATAAATGTTTGTGTGATGGGAATTACTATTCCTAAATATAGATGAAATCAATTTTTTGGACTTTTAACCAACATTCTTTATCGATACTCTCGCCTACAGCAAGCTTTCGAGATACTACGTGTTTGGATCATGCTGCACCATATCATATTGCATCAATACTGTGCTATATAATTGTCTACAATAAAGTGTTTGAGAAATGATGAGAGAGATATCAAAGATGAATGTTGAATGTTGACTATAGGTGTATTATATGAGGGATTCACACTATCTACACTAAACTTTAAAGGACAGTCGATGGAGAGCCAAACCAAGCCTCTAGCTTGGACCTCCTCTATTGGCTGAGTCGCACCTCACTTCCGTATCATAGTTCTGTTGTTATCATTGACAGTTTTATCAGACGCTACATATTTGAAGTATGTGCACACTAAGCTGCTATCGCAGCCACATTTCTGAGTCTAATAAAAACAATAACTATACCCATGACATAAACTGGCATTGAGTCAGTTTTGTCAGTGTTATTGATTCTTTTTAGATATTGTAAGGTTGTTTAATCAGTTCAAACTCAAGGTTGAATAGTCTATATGCATTTTAAAATTCAAAATGGCAGTGTGTAAAGTCATACGCATTCCAATATTGATCAATATGAATCAATGTGGTTGGGAAAAGTGTTTTGAGCTAGTATCACCATCCTTAGTATGCTATATACGCATTATCACTGGTACATATTACTTTGGTATCAATTAAAGGCCAATCGGACAATTAGCCTTGAAAGTTAAAACCCATGTCACTTTCCTAAACGTTTCATATGATGATGGCAGGGTGTTGTAGAACAGATATCTAACTTAAAAAGACAAGTGTCGTCTTACTAGTCTTTGATTCAGAGATTAAAATGATGATAGAATTATACTAGAATAAGCAAATTCTTAAAGGTTATTTTTCACATTATAGAACCCATGGAATTTTCTTCAAACTTTCACAGAATATTATATATATATGGTACTACACATGTAAGTTACACAATCCCTGGTTTTGACAGAATTGAAGAAAACTACATTTTACTGTACATTTCCTAAATAAATAAATCAAATAAAGATTGATTTACAGATTGGGTTAGGTCAGACTCGATGATATTTTATATTTCACTCATTAAGCTGAATGAAAGCTACCGGATTAACTTGATAATTGTCGGTATTTGAAAATCACCAGGTTGCGCCACTGTGTATCGCAGAATATGCCTTTAACTCTCTAAAGAAAGGTAGCCACACTACAATGCCCCGAACAACATGTACTCCTATTTTTATTTGGTATTTCTGTAGTCGCACCGCCTTACTAGAAATATCCATTTACATGTGCAGACATAGGGAAAACAATCTCACATAGGATGGTTCTTTGATACGGTATCGCTACAAATACACATATCTATTCAGGCCGTGCCTAGATCATGTACCTCACTTGGATGTCCCTATCACACAGCAATAACTCTGCCTTAAAACACGGTATTTAACTTATCTTTCTTCACATACCTAAAACTTTCTTGGACATATTTACAGGTAGTTCTCCATCGGGCGTTGCTTCTATCCCAGGACCGTTACTGCAATCAAGCGCGTGCCCCTCCTTCTCATAAGCAGACGACATTTGATAAAATGTGGAGATTCCCCGTTGACGTCTTCGGAACTATTCTCGATCGACTGAGTCCTGAATGAAGCCCGTTCGGGTCTGGTTGATTGTACGCTGTGCGCTGCTGGAGCACTTTGTTTGCTCCCGCGTGTTGTTGCAAGTGTTTAGTGATGCCGGAGACTACGCTTGGAGAGTGCTTGGGTATTTTCCATGTGTTTTTTCCACGAGCCCTCACTGCTCTCTGCCAGCCCACGTGGCGAGAGGTTCATTTACATATGTAAACCACTACCCCTCTGAAGATAGGGTTCCCGACTCTTGATAAACCATAAGCTGTTGGCAATTTAGTAATTTGATACGAGAATAAGAAGAATTAAAGAGAGAGGTTGTAGTTATCTGATACTGCTTATCATTGTTCATCGTACATTTTTATGAGCGCGGATGCGCATCATATACGTACCCTGGAGTGGAACTTTGCGTGGAAGTTCCTGTGCTCACCCTGTAAAGCCTTTTACATAGGGATACATAGCGCAGAGGGCCCAGATGCAACCGGAGTAGGCCTTTGTGTCTGGAACATTCGGTGGAAACATGCTAGGTAGCCATGGGAGCAGAGCCGTGGTGAGTCGGGTCACTAGCTAGGGTCTATGACTTGGCAAAGGAAATGTGTACAGGTACTTTCTTACCATGTACACATATATTTGGGAAAACCTGTGTGCTGGTTTTTCACACCGGTCTCCCATTGGTGAGTTTCGATCAACAGAATTCTTTTTTCAACTTAAATTTACACTGGGGAGTACTCAATCAGGTGATTGATTTCAACGTACTCCCAGTTTGGCATTCAGTTTTCAACATATTACAATTCATTTATTTTTAGCCTTGCATAAGGCAACATATATACAATTGTTGTTTCTTCAAGAGTATTGCTCAATTTCGTATCATGATCTGTTTGTCATTGAATTCAGTCGATGAGACTAGCTTGGTAGTCAGCAGGGTGTTGAAAACTGATAGCATGTACAACATTCATAACATTGTAAGGGAGTTTCATATACTAAATGATAGGTAATAAAGGGTAAAGAATGATAAGGATAATTATGGTACTAGGTTTCGGAGTGAAAGTTTCTGAAACTCCTTGAAGGCTTTGTATTAAAGCTGAAATACGGGAACTAATCTTAATGATAATTTCAAAAAATATAACACCGCCCTCACACTGTGTGAGAGGGCGGCCTGTGTGTTGTGCACCTGCCCCTGACCGCTCACGCAGTCCCCACGTCGCAGTCTGCGCTCTGTGGGGGTATATAGGAGCCACACTCAGGGGCATGGTGGTCAGTCCACAGGGTGGGAGCTACAGGTGAAGTATGGAGGGTAGATCTTATATTACATGTATCCCTACAGAGTGCAGTTATTACACAGATACACAGACAAAGATACACAGATACACATACAGATATATAGAGAGACACATGATACACAGAGTTATATAGATAACTTCCCTCCCTCCAACAAATATCATGTTTACAAATAACCCTTACAGGACCAGTCCAGCCTTGACCCTCATGTCATGCCTCACTGCCCTGCTAACTTTCTCTCACCTGGCCTTGCATATTCATTACAAAATGTGCAAAATACAGTGAAATTATCCTGAGTAAATATAGATACACAGATACAGGTACACAGATATACATAGATATTGAGCATATATTGTATTAGTTACCATATGTTCTTCTGGTCATTGTACTGCCTATAGTGCTTGTCATGGTCGGTAATCACGGCTGTGTGTACACTGCTGAGTGTCAGATCTGACTGACTGCCCTCAGCCCTCTAGCTGTCAGTTTTATAGCTCCAGTCTGACAGTCGGCGCAGGTAACGATGTCCTAACACTACTCCCATGCTTTAGCATTGGAGCAGAGCTCCTATAGACGACCATTGCCTCAAAGTTGTCCAGGGTACATGTACACAAGGGCTGACAGCACCCCACGCTACTCCCAGTGAATAAATGCCCTCGGTGGTCCCGTTCTGCACATGCTCAGCCATGTGGAGGGCGTTGCCTATTCTTTTGAATTAATTAACAGAGATTAATTGCTTTATATAAGCTTTAAAGTTGGGATGTTTCTAACACCACTGTCTAGTGCGTATTCGTTGGAACCAATCATAGTACAGCTTACACTAGTCTGTGTAGGAACCGTCCGCCTTCGACGAATATGCACTAGGGAGCCCTCCTAGAGTCCTCCGGTAGGAGATTCCAAGTTTTAGCACCATAGTGCAATACACTTCTCATGTAGGTATTATTTTGAGGCCTTACAATTTTAATAATTGGTGCATTATGCACTTTGGTATCCTTTATGGGTTCCCGGATCATTTGTTATCACTCTTCTTTGTATACATATAATTGGATATACGAGGTTCTCCTATCCTCGAGATCGGGCAATTGGAATGACCTATGGAATGGGATGGCCCACTCCCATCGGTTGGCGTCCTGCAGCCGCTAGCCTTAGCAGCTGTCATTCTGGCCGCCCCGGGTTAGATTTGGTTATGGGCATCTTATTATTGAAAAGAGTAGTGTCGCCCTCGCCGGAGGGGATAGTTGCCAGCGCTAAGTCTTTGGAGTTTAACACTTTAGAATTGACCATTCTTTGTGTGTACATTATCATTGTATTCCTTCACTGTGTGTGCTTTATGCGCCTTTTTGTAAACAGTTTTTGTCAGGCTTCACTATTCAAAAGTGGTGGCAAAATAATTGTCTCTTGATTTTTATGTGAGGATATCGGGTGAGTTGTGGTTTCAGTTCTTACAAAACCTCTTCAGATGCATATTAAGCTTATAACAAGGAACGTGACAACTTCTCCCTTTCAAATGTAAACACAAATGTTTTTAATTGATCAAAGTATTCTATCTGGCCGTATCTATTGTTTCTTCAGCCTTTTCCTCTGTGGATCCAGTTGAACTCTTTCTTGTTCTATATGACCGATGCTCTCTTACTGCCAGGATGATTGTATATGATATTGACACATAACTTCAACGCTACCAATGCCTGCATTCTCGTATTTATTGGAGTTTACGGTAAATCATTCTTTGATGGTCCCCTCGTGATAGTTCTCATGTGTTCCAAAGTTCCCTCCTTGAATCTGTATTCTGTTTGATCCGCGCACTGCATTTGCATCTGAAGCATTCTTTGCAATATATACAATACTGAAAATGCATCCATAAGATATTTCCTTTTTCTTATCTTTAGCATATGATTTTGTTTACTGTCTCAGTTCACCTTATGATAGCTGTAAAAACCCAATATGCACAGAACTTGATAAATATATAGTTGTCGACAACGAATATCAGAATAGGATCACACTAGACTGTACAAGACGATATATGGACGATAAACAGACTGTTGAAGACTATACAGGACAATATAGTCAGACAAAACAGTCCAGGGTTTATTGATTACCAATAGTTCCCAGGTATTTGGCATGGGTAGACACCTCGGCAAATATAATAGCATGGTAATGATTGCACCGCATCTTAAGTCTTTGATACACTACCCATGAGCATTGTATAGGGATTCAACTGTGGTCAATATGTACATATATGTAGTTATAGAGGGGGCATATTATTTCAATCAGTTGGTCGTGTGATTACATAGGGACCTATACTCACACGGACCAATGGATTTGGTGAATTGTCACTAAGAATATATATGGCTTGCATCAGAGGTCCGCAAAATTCAGTTTCTGATAAAGTATCAACCTAACCTTCCGATGGATACTTTTTTCAATACTGTTGATATGTTTCAGTTACATCATTGTTTGTAATACTTTCCTATTTCTGAAATAGTTTTTCACTATATGTTTATTTGCAGGTATACTTCTCTACACGGAGGCTGTTCCTCAGCTCTTTTGTACGTAATCAGTAGTAAAGGTTTACATACAGAGGCTTTCAGCCAGTAGTTTATGTGCCTTTAAAAGCGAATGGGCTCCAGTACATTGCATAAAAAGGTGTTCTCCAGTGTCTCATTCAATACAATAAGAACACGCAGTGTACTCAATCAAGTGACTACAATTTTGTGGATTATCCGAAACGGGAGAGACTGAAACTTAGTTTTTATTATTGCCTTAAATGTGTTTTTGTATAATTATATCCAGTTTTCTTGTTCATACGGAAATTCTTTCACTTTTCTCCATCCAGAATAGTGATTCAGGAGAATCAAATCGTCGTACATCTTTTGGTCTTGACAGTTTGAATATTAAGAACTCCAGTTTTGTTTTCACTTCAAAGTAAACATCTGTTATCCATTTTCACAAATCTTACCCTGTATCAGTTTTCTTCCTTTTTACAGCACAGATGAATCTGTGCTGTAAATTGCAAGAGGAATCAAAGAGGATATGGTATTGTAGCGGTCCCCCAGTTCTAAGTCTTTCTCGGATCACATCCCGAGAACTAGTTTAGTTTGTCCCACTGGAGTGAGACTATGCTACCCTTTGTGGTATGTTTCACATAGGCTGGTTTGGATTTCTTTCGGTAAGTCAAGAGGATGTATAATCGACCAGCATTAAACCTACTGGACACAAAACCAGACTCTATGGCTTAGGTATATTGATCTTTATTTATACCTTTCTGTACACAGTACCTTTTTTTCTTTTTTTTTAATATTATACATGAGTGTCGTCTCACCGTGGTGAGTTTTTCAGATCACCCGAAAAAATACAGGTACACAATTATCCAAGTACAGAATAGTATCATTATGATTTAGTGCAATATAATGAGAGTAATTGGAAGAAAATTGATGAGATGTGGTGAAAATGCGATATATAATAATAATAATCATTTAACCCTTTACCATAAATGTCCTTTAAATTCATCTTTCGTTTTACAATTTTGGACTTCCGATGACAAATCATTCCACAATCTCGCTCTTCGAAGGTATGGACAATTGAACACTACTCCACTCTTCGTTCGGTAGATTTTAAAGAGAACCTTGTCTCTGGCCCTGGTTTTTCTTTCAACATTATCAAGCCAGTTACATCGAAAACGAATTTTAAACATTATACAACACAGTTGAGTTCTTCTACGTTTCCATAAAGAGCTAATATTACATTCAGTTTCCATTCTCACAATGGATGTCCTATTATTTCCAGGGCCAAGTGCACACCTCATTCCTTGATTATGCATTTTTTCTATTCTATTTATGTCCATAGCACCGGAATGCTAAGCAAAACCGGCTGAGCTATTACACAAGTTATGAGACTTTTGTGAGACTATTGTAAAACTGATTTGCGACTGCTGTGTGGTGCTAATATATTTTTTTTCCTACTTTTTGAATCTATGCTGTTCCATCAACGATGAATCTTTATCTGCTACTTGTTAATCGGGCAAAGCTGAAACATGAAATATTACCACGATGCACATGTGCCTCTCCAACGTGAATTACAGGTTTTTATGAACAACAAACGATTATTACACATTGTTGCGACTTTCTCTCCTAGCAACGTTTGAAATGAGAGATGCGTATAGTTATTTAAACACTTGTTTTAAGTTTGGCATGAATCAAAACAGACAGAGAATGAAATGACACTACATCCCCTACAATTTAGGACTGGGTCGTCCGCATATTGCAAATGGGATCAATTCAAATTATTACACATGGAATTGACATACGAGATAAACAACAGTCCCAAAACAGACAACAAAGGTTGTAGGGAATAAACTGGATTCTACTCGCTGTAGAAGCTTTGGTTTGCAGGCTGTCACATGTAATCAGGACATTGTGATTAAAGCGTCTGTTCTAATGGGACGCTGCTGATCCCAGCCGATTGCAGTGATTTATGCTATTTGACTGTGTTCATGATGTTTAAATCAAGCCGTCAGCTCAGACCTACTGGAAAAGGGACCTCGATGTTACATATAATGATAAAACGGGGGGGGGGTTAATATATGAGGACTATGAGAAAGAAAAGGACAATGAGAGGAGGGTTTCTGGGAGGACAATGACTAGGGGACCGTTTCATATTTTGTGACAGTGAGAAGGATAAGGACAATGATAGGAGAGTTCGTGGAAGGACAATGACAATGATGGGAGAGCGATCACGTTAGATAAGTGTTGTCCATATATTATTGTCCTTCTCTTGACCCCTTCTCAAACCTACGGAAGGACAGTTCATGATGCAAGCAATCCCCTAATTGGGTCTTTGATCTGTCTGTTCGGGGTACTGGTGGAGCTGCTGTATTAGAATAGGTGGTAATCAGATGGTCCTGGTTTCAAACCCTGGAGAAGCCCAATATTTAGTTTTATTTCCATTTAGAAGAATTCTATTCTTATTATTCAATGGAGAATGAATGCAATATTTACATGTGATTGTTAAAGAAATCTGAAGGATATTATTCAAGCGAGTACATTGATTATATATTGGTTAGTTTGGCTACCAGTGTCACGTACAGAAACTAAGGCCTGATCTTATAAACTAGGTAACACAGTGACCAGAAAAGAGAATTTGGTGTATCATCTATACTTAATGAAGAAGACAGATAACCATACGTTGCTCTCCCGTTTTCTTTACACAAGTATTCATTATTCGCCTCGTCCCCTGCTCCTCTGTTCTAAGACTGTTGTTGAACGGATCAGAACAGACTTCACTCCTATTTTCTACATAATGTTTTCCCCCCGCCCCCAGTATCGGTCCTACTTGTTATACTTAAGATTAACACCTTCTGGTAACCACACTTCTGGTAACTACACTGAAGATACAATACCTATTACATGTAGTTGAGAAGGTATGTAACAGCTATGTTAATACTATGTTATTCTAACCAGTGAAGGACCTAGGTGTCTATCTAAATCAGGCATCAACAATCTCATCATTGTATAAATCTTCATTATTTGAACTAGTATGGGGTAATCGTTATTAACTGTTCTAACTTTGGACTCATGACAAAGACTTGTAATAGCACTATTAAGGGTTAACGCGATTTACTCAAAATCAGCGTATCATACTCCACCTGAGCTAATGTGGATATAGCAAGCGTGTTCTCTGTTGGCCAGTATACCAACATGTTTGTTAAAGCCCTGAAAGCAATGCCCCGCAAAACCGGCATTCGAAACATATTTTTTTGATAGAAGGAGTGTGTGTGTGTGGGGGGGGGGGGGAGTCGAGGGGAAATACCAAGATGATGATATATAGATAGCTTGACTCCTAATTGTTAGGAGCAACAAGCTCGTTATTCATCTGGCTTTGTTTTAGTAAAAGAAATAATCATATGATAATAAGAGAGAAGATAGACAATTGGAATAAAAAGGTAAAGTCAGTGATGCGCACTGCAAATCGAAATAATCTTATGGGTTGAATATAGGTTGGCTGAAATATTGGGTACAATCGTATCAAGCCTATGCTCAGTTAGGAAATAGACCCTCAGGATTAGAGGAAAATGTCCATTGGAATAGAAAGGCATAGGAGGCCTGACTTCAATGTGCTGACACCTATCGTATTGGTGTGGAACTATGACAGGTCCAATCTGCACTACAGACATAAGGTGCAGTATAAAGGGAATGTGTTTAAAGTCTTATCTATATCCTTATTTGAAAATTGCTATAAAAATGATATGGACAAAAAACACCATATCGAGGTATAAAGATTACGTTACAGACATAACCTTCTTCAAATGGGACTTGCGAGATCTTTGTATCATACCATTTATTCATTTGTTTAGTGTAGTCCATTGAATTGTTGATATTTGATATCTATATAGTATATAGGTATGTCAGAGTAATGTAGACGCCCTTGATATCACTTACGCCTTTAACATCTTTTACATCAAAAACAACGACAAAATACCCTTAAATGACAATGGAATTTATAGAAAATGACAATTTATTTTGTAATAAAAAGCAAAGAGATCCGAATGTATAGAGTTCGTAGATTGAGTTCGAAATAGAGGCCCTTCATTAGGAATGATACATAGGATCAGATATACATCATTTATATGCATGAATATGGTAATGAACATTAATATCAGTCGAGATGTATCAATGTGGTATTGTGTAGCTCTCATGGGTGCATTGTCAAATCATGGGCCTTCCGGTGCGTCACAATGCTTTCCGACCAAATGATCGTATAATTTCAATAAATTTGTGGATAATATGAGAATGGCGACTGTTCCACATCAAAAGCTACTAACTATAGGATTAAATGTTCTGTGGCGTTGATAGTGGCTTAGAAATGTCTGCCAAGTGAGAACAGTGTAATTGAGCACTAAGTATTGTCAGTAGGCCTAGTCACACTGCTGGGTCTGCTACACTGTGAGTGTTCATAATCAAATGATGTTAAGTTGTTAAAGTCATAGGATTCCTGCAGAAGTGCCTCTTTGTCATGTCTCAAAATAACATTATCTAATTCTCCCAGCTTGTTATTCATCTGGTATCTAGGGATTTTAAAGTGCATATTTTTGTGTGCATAATTTTCTAAATGTGATAATAGTAGAGAGTACGGGAAGAAACCCAAGGCATCGCACGATGGGGAGTTGCATGCAGATCCATCCCATCAGAAATCAGAAAAAGCCGATAACCTATTTCGTCTAGTGAAAGAGGGATTCCGATTCATTCCAACATGGTGAGTTGACTCTTGGGGGCACACACGAACCAGCACGACCAAATCAGTCACAATTTGACGTGCTCCTCCACCACGAAAAAACACGCTCCTGCACCCTCATACTATATTTCACAATTTTTCACAGTCTCTTCAGGCGCCCATTTCGGTTTGCTTCAGATTAAATTGGGTTTCGGGTGGAATTCTCGATTAATGAAAGCTATAACACTGTATAACCAATAAGCCCAGGTTTACTCACGAGACACCGCAATATTGTTGATGAGTAATCTTTGGTGTAATATATATGCATATATACATGTGTATCGGCCAAATCAATGAGACTTCGAGGAATAACATCAACCTGAAAAGGAATTTTATGATTAAATCAAGGTTATTGCCGTTTGAATTCAATAGTCTTTCGAAAAAGCCTGCGGTAGTTGCAGGTTGCTGTTAAGACATTCAATTGCTGCACAACTTATAAATACATATTGTGAAGGTCGTACATATTGCAAAATACGTTGTTCAATCTTACAGTATCATTTTACATTACAGAGTTAAAAGGTCGCCCATCCCACGCCGTTTTGTATGAGATCGATGCAATTGGATATTTTAGCTGAACACTTGAACATATCAAAAGTAAATGGTGAATATGATTTATTTTGTACATTTTTCATAAAGAGATTGGTGAGAGCTAAAGGGGGATATACGGTTTTGCCACCCTGCTAATATTATCTTTTTCATGACCGGTCAAAAACAATGAAAAAATAGACATTTTTTATATGAAAAGAAATTACCTCAATCTTTATGAATACGTTTTTTTCAAATTCAAGTATCAAACTCGATCTAAGTTTGTGTAAAATGAGTCAAGAAAATGAAGATTTTTTTTAGATTCTCACATGGACTTATTAAATATTGTCAGTAGAGCCAAAAATGCTGGGAAACTTAAGATGTGCATGCCCCTCATTGGTACCATTATCAGCTCTGTCCAAAATTCCATGGTGATACCAGTACATAAAACATAGTCCATGATTAACTCTATGGCTGGTGGTAATAGATAATGATGAGTTCCGTTGCTACTATTCCGCAATCTGCGCTAGACAGTAAGAAAGCGCCATCTGGCTGATTCACGGCACAGAGGCATTACCAATGCTCCAGTCGGTGCTGGAGGCCTTATACTGCCTGGAGTAAGGCCAACCTGTGAAGATTGTGTGTGTGGAGAAAAGACTGCTCTGTGAGTCTAGGACTACCGACAGTCTCCATACTGATTCTCATGGGGAGAATAAATGGAGTTGTCGGTGTTGGGGTTCCCGGATATCTCTGCCCCTTTGGCATCTCGGACCCCTTACGGCACCTCGAACCCATCGGCACCTCGGCCCGCCGCTTTCATAGCTTTCACACCTTCATGCGCGAAAACGGTGAATGTCTTCTAATGTGATTACTTACCCAAAATACGGATTCCCAAAGACACAAGCTTTGCTGTATTACATTATTTGTCTATTTTCCACAATAAAGAATCATACAAAACAAAAGCATATCTTACAAAACATGTGTGATAACCCTATCCCAAACCTTAACCCTAAACCTAACCCTAACCCTATCCCTAACCCTACCCCAAACCTTAACCCTATCCCTATCCCTAACCCTAAACCAATCCCTATCTCTAACCTTAACGCTAACCCTAACCCTATCCCTAACCCTAACCCTATCCCTAACCCTTTCCCTAATATTAACCCTATCCTTAACCCTCAAAAGCGTGAGTGCAAAACACGGCCGCGAGGGGGCTGAGATGACCGCACAAAAAGGGGTCCGAGATGCCGATGGGGCCGAGATGACTGTGTATGCGGGCCAGGGGAGACGTCACGCAGTTGAACAGAGCGATGGATTATGCTTCACATGGACTAATTATTTGATAGGTCTAATTAACCTTATCATACTTTGACCAAGGACTTATTCAACCTCTTCATGTTTATCATTTGATTACACAATGTTTGTCTATTATTGAAAGGAGCACGTTTCTGCCTTGTATGATGAGTTTCCTAGGCCACAAAACCTGGAGGTACTGCATAAACACGGATTAACGCGGAAATGGTAGACAGTGATCTACCGGAGAAAGCGGTAAATAGGGATAATGAATTCGCCTCGCTGCAATGGGCTTTACAATTTGCCGCGAGACCTTTGGTAAAGGCGTTGGAAATATTAGAGCCAGGATCAAATTTCGATGGAGACGGTTTGGTAAAAAACGTGGCGGATGCCCTGAAACTAGTAAGCAGGGCCACAAACAAAATGAACAACCTTCGTCGTATTGCATTGAAGCAGCACATTAAGGGTTCGGCCCACTCAATTGCAAAGAATGATGGAAAGAAGAGGTTCAAGTTTTTGTTAGGGCCCAACTTAAAGGAAAATATTTGTGCTTGCAAAGAAGTCGCTAAGACGGTTAAGGGTTTATTCAACCAAACGAAACAGTCTACGACGGGTGGACAGGATCGAGAATTTCAGAACCGTCGATCGGGAAATGGACAGCGCGGCCACTACCGGGGCCGGGGGCAGTACCGGTCCTGGGAACACAAGAACGACCACCGCCAATCCTATGGCAACAACAAACGCTATCGAGATTTCGATAGGACGAGAGACTCGGAAAACGATTACCAACCCAAATACAACGACAGAGGGAGGAAGGCCCCAGGACGTGGGAGAGCCAAGGCTCGCAAGGACTACTGACTGGTGTGAGTAGAAATTGTATTGATTACTCTTTAGCCGGATTACCTTTTCGAGCGGGAGGTATCGCTAAGTTTTTGAAGAACTGGTCACCGATCACCACGGATAAATGGGTATTGGACCAGGTAGAAGGCATCTCTGTTGATTTATCTTCCCTTCCTAGTCAAGAAATTGTCCCGGATTCTTCTAGTTCGAATTTTGAGAAAAATAAGGTGATAAGAAATCAGATTCAGAAGATGTTAGAACAAGGAGTTCTAGAAACTGCTACCCCCGGTGATCGAGAACTTGTGTCACATATGTTTTTAAGGGAAAAGGACTAGGGGGAACACAGACCCATTCTGAATTTGTCGGTTCTTAACCAATTCACGATTTACAAACATTTCAAAATGGATTATCTTTATAAGGTAGTAGATGGTATCCCTCCGGGCTCTTTCCTGGCTAGTGTGGACTTACAACAAGCATATCATTCCCTAAGTGTAAAAGTTAGAGATCGTGATCTTTTACAACTACAGTTGATGGGGAAGAGGTATTGGTATACTTGTTTGCCGATGGGGTTCAGTCCGGGACCATGTATCTTCACGAGAGTAATGAAAACAGTTGTGGGTTTCTTGAGTCTACATTTCTAAGTGTCTATGTTTTTCTATATAGACGATACATTGGTTTTTGGTGAATCAGTGGAGCAAGTGTGCAAGGCAGTGACTTTACTAATAAATGTTCTACAATGGTTGGGGTTTTCAATCAATTTCAAGAAATCTCATCTAGAACCTTCTCGAAGGATAGAATATTTGGGGTTCATCATCGACATAGACATCTGTAAAACTTATCCTACTGCGAGTAAGAAGGAGAAACTTGTGGGGCTCCTGAGTTATTACATTACCCGTCGTAGGGTACATATCAGAACATTTGCAAGCTTAGTGGGAAAATTATCAGCATCAGCACCGGGAAATGATAGGGCATCAGTGTTGGAGAAATGTCTGATAGTACGTCGAAATGAGGAATTGGTGAAAAGTAAAGGAAATTTTGAGGATTCCATGTACTTAGATAGGGACATAAAGAAATGTCTGCGAGAATGGAGGACTGTTATGCCGGAAGCCTCCCGAGAATTTGGAGAGAAATTACCGAGGTCACGCAATTTACAGATGCTTCTCTATCTGGGTGGGGTTGCTATCTGGTAAATAGACAGGAGGAATATGGGGAAGTCTGGAGTATGGATGTGGAGGCTTCAGAACATATTAATGTGTTGGAGCTAAAGGCGGTTGAGAGAGCTCTATTACTTGTGAGAAAAGAAGTAGAATCGAAAGCACTCCTGTTATATGTAGATAATACCACAGCCATGGCTTGTATTAGGAACGGGGGATCAACTAAGTCTTGTGATTGTAATAGGGTTACAGAACAAATTTGGAGGTTATGCTTGGAGATGAATGTGCAATTAAATGTCCAGTATTGCCCTACTCAAGAAAATGTTCAGGCAGACAGGGCTTCACGGTCCTTTGCTACGTCGAGGGAATGGACTCTAAGTAGTTCGGTGGTATCAGAGTTGTGCTCCAAAGTAATGTGGCCCAAAATAAATATGTTTGCGTCGAGATATAATAAATGGTGTAGGGATTATGTTTCGTTAACTGCAGACGACGAAGAATGGGCTGTGGATGCTTTTACTATGTGCTTGTCTGAATTTAATGGACTCTTCTTTCCTCCGTTTAATTTAATGGGCAGGACGATCACGAAGATCCTGAAGGACTTACCATCAGGGATACTGATCTGTCCGGAATGGAAATCCCAGGCATGGTTCCCGCTCCTACAAAAGATCGGGGATCCAGAAAAGGTCGTCAGAGTTCCAGTTACGACCGACACCCTCAAATGGCCAGGGGATCCCAGGAAACGTTTCCCCCTTGCCGGAAAGTGTGTTCTGATGGTGGTACCTCTATATGGAACATTTGGCAAGAACTAGAGCTTCCAGAACCACCAGTTTGGAGGACACTGACGGCGTCGTGGTCCTCAGCAACGATCCGACAATATGATGTGGTGCTACGCAAGTGGATTAAATTCACAAAAGAGAAGGACATCCATTCTTTACATCCCAGCCTGAACGATTGTTTGTTGTTTCTCCAAAGTTTAGTTGACTCAGGTTTGGGTTATAGTAGTGTAGCAGCGGCTCGATCGTGTTTTTCTGTTTTTATTGTGATAGAGGGAAAGCCTCTAGGTGAATGCAAACTGATTTGTAGAATGTTAAAGGGATTGTATAGGCTACAACCAGCTAAGCCAAAGTATGTGGATACATGGGATCCGTTAGTTGTGTTAAAAGAGTTGGACGCCTGGGGACCTATTTCGGGCCTCTCCTTTGAACACCTTACGAAAAGACTTTGTGTTTTGTTCTTGTTAGCCACGGGACAACGTCTCCAGGCCCTTCATCTGTTGAAAGTTACAGACATGTTGTGGAGTACAGAACAGTGTACAGTGGTATATACGACTAGACTTAAGTCGAATGACCCAAATGTGAATAGTCTGAAGTTGATTTTTCGTGCATTTGAAAATGAGAATTTATGTGTTTTTCGACATTTGAAAGTGTACATTCAGAATAGTCGATCATTAATGGGAAGGCCATTCATGATATGTACTATCGGAAAGCCACATAAGAGGGCCTCGAAGGATACATTTTCGAGATATGTAAAATCAGTATTGATTAAGTGTGGCATTAACAAGAGGTACTCAGCCTATTCCTGCAGGCATGCATCCACTAGCGCCGCTAAATGAGCGGAAGTACCGGTAAACACAATCATGAAAGCAGCAGGATGGAGGTCAGAAAGTACATTTGGACGTTTCTATGACAGGAAAGTGGCATCTGCTGAATTGGATACCAACTTTATTCCTCATATTTGTTGAGAGGAGAGCTAATTATTATGTTGGTCAGAGGTAAAAATACACAGATGTTTGAATTTTGGGTTTGAAATAAATACGTTTTATTTGGAACCTTCACAGAGTTGAAGAAGACATGATATGTATTCTTCCTTTTTTGGTACAATAAACTTTTGACAGAAGTTTCTGTGGTTTATTGGTTGTCTTTTAGAGTATCTGTGTCTCAGTTCGGATCTCGTACGAGTTGAAATAGCCCAGGGGTGAAACCCAGCGGCTCCTAAGAGAACCCGTGGGTTAGATTATTAATTAAACAAATATTATGAAGTTTAATTATAATCAACCTAGGGTTCTCGGAGCCGCGGGGGCCCCTGGGCCCGCCCGTATTTCTTCTCCCACCCAGTTTGGAGGTCCTAACTTGTTTTTACCTTGAGTGTTAAACCACTGATGCTAGCGCAGCGTGACGAGCCTTATAAGCCCAGGGCCCCCGCGGCTCCGAGAACCCTAGGTTGATTATAATTAAACTTCATAATATTCGTTTAATTAATAAGTAACCCTGGCAAACTGCTGCAGACTTGGCCTTATATACAGATCAAGTTACATAATCTGGGCGCAACTGTGGCAATTGCGTGCAAGGGCTCACCCGAATCATCACATAGCAGGGATGGGCACTCTACGTCCTCTGGTGTAGAGCATTCACACCATCACTTGCTGACCCAACCCCTACAGGTATATAGGAATGATCAGTCAGTATTAGTCTTTTGGTATTGGTTGGTCGGTATTGGTCAGTCAGTATTGGTCAGTTGGTTTGGGTCGTTCAGGATTGGTTGGTTAGTACATGTCAGGCAGTATGAGTCAGTCAGTATTGGTCAGTCAATAATATAGGAGAACTATGTAGTTGTATCTGTATGGAATGATTACCGCCTTATAGGTCGGTGTAAATACACGCCTACGTGAAAGACGGAGGTGTGTATTTTCACTAATCTAAAAGAGGCAATCATTGATTATTATATATCTGTAGTCGTATCATCTACAAATACTACCCGCTGCTACCCATGTCGTTTTTATACCCCAACGCCACCTTGGTGTCGTACTGGGTATGTCATCATGTGACTATAGCCAGGGAAAACAAAATGGCTGCCACTACAGTACAAGCGTACTGATTTGGAATCAACAATCCAATAACAACCGCAATTCATTGTAAATACCTTCTTGAGAAATCATTTGAATTGCAAAAAATTCAGTCACAAATATGGAAAAAGATATGATTGTCTCTGTAGTCCATGATAACAGACTTTTAGATTGGTGTAAATACACACCGGTCCACGATAAAGATTCCAAACACAGTTGTAATGTATAAGTATACACGTGTATCATAATATGGAGATGTTGATGATGAAATGCTCACATTACATCGTAATCCATCGTAATTACGCTGTATTACTATAACGCCCTACATTTCGTGTGGAGCTAACGATGAACACTATGCAGTATTGCGTAGACTTTCAAATCGCCCACTTGTATCTGAAACCAGTCATAGTGTGTATGTATTCATCTCATCTATCAGACGTATTTAATAAATAGTGTTTTAATTAATAATAAAGTAGAGCCGATTATTTGTAGTGGGTGGGCCCCAGCTAATTCGCAAAATGTTCGCTTATACGCCTACCACATCGATCAAACTATTAGGTGATAAGCTACTTAAAAGTTGATGACTGTTGCATTGCTATCCAAGTGCTTTCTTTCGCCAAAGGTCCATAGTTCTCTCCATAAAGGCCGTCATATGATCGATCGATGAGATATATATACAAAATATTACCATGATTTCGATCTGAGTGGCCATATTCTCCGCGTAGTTGACGAATATTACATTGTGTCAACTACAAGGAGAATACGGCCACACAGATCGAAATCATGGTAATGTTGTATTTATTACTCGCCTTTCGAGTAATTATCACGAAAATCTTGTATATAATTAGAAATTAGACCCTAGCACCGTGCTTTGTTGGTATGAATTAGTTCCTATAATGCCCGTCAGGTGGCCGAAAAGGCCGTATTCTCCTAGGAGATTCCGGAGGTCCATATTCTACTCAGTAGCGATCTGTAGGCTCCATAGGCTTAGTATGGAGAATCCGTATTCGGTGGATAATAAAAGATAGGATTGTCGTGGATGGAAACTGTAGTTTCTATGTAGATGTTTAAATTCTATACATGATGGTTATGTTACATGTTATAGACATGTGTGTGGGCTGCCCTTTGTGTCCGGAGTAGCAATTCACTCTCTTAGGCCCCACGGCAGACCTTCTTTACAAATGCAGTAAAATGACCCAGTGACTGGAGGACTATCCCGGTATTAGAAACACATTGGCGTCCGACATTATCCGCAGTCAACCGATCCCATCTCACAGGCCTGTATATACCATCGATTTTGGTTCCCCTAGAGGATTGTTGGTGAGCCCCACTCTATTGACACTGATATAAAGGTCGGTACCAGCCAATGGAATTCAACCACCGAGTTCTCCAGCTTATTGGTAGGCATTGGATACACACAGTTGTACTAAAGCCTGTTGAGGGAGTGGATGGTCAGCTGTCGTTAGTCCACCAGAGGGTGTTCTGGCAGGAGGGCGTAGCAAAGTCTCTCTGACCACCCGCAATTGTGGGTTGAAACCTTCCGCCTGAGCCCGACTGATTAGATCAATGTCCGTTTGTTTTGTCGAACCTGGCCTAGACTTCTAAATGGGCTTTATCTACTTGTGCTAAAAGGCGTGGGACGGGAGTGGGTCCTGTATAATCTGTGACGCCGCCCACACCGTACCGTCCCTCTTAGGCGACTTCCCCTAGCGGGACGAAATGCAATGTTGTTCCTCCCACGCATGTACACTGGTTTTAGATAATGTCTGCTTTCACTGGTGCCCTGTGGACGTGCAGGTTTTATGATCCCTCTAAAACTTTGTTGGGGGGGGGGAGGTTGGTTGGTAGAAAAACAGCATTCACATATCGCAATCCCGCGTCTCATATTACGTTCCATAACTTGGTCTTTTTACCGCACCATTCAATCTTTTCCACATTGCCGAATGATGCTCTCTCCCGATGCTATTGATTTAACGGAGAATTACTTTCGTTTTGGCTAATGGAATAAAAATGTTTTTATATAGCCGTCTCCCCAAATCCAAATATGCTTTCCACTCATACCAAGTAGTGGGAAATACACTTCATGAGACCATATATTCCATCATATTTCTTGTTAAAAGTCTATTTAGGCCATTAGAGTTATTGTTTATTGACCATAGCAATACTGCATTGCATACAATATACAAATAAATTGATATTCCCTGTTGTCGTAACACCCATTCAGTTGTTTTATCTCTTGTCTTTTTATTGACCTCTCAACATCTGATTACAACAGTTCCTCCTGTTGGGATTGGTCGGATATGATATGAATGAAATGTGCATTGGTAAACATATTCTATTTACCATCTTGAATGTTGGTGCTCAAAGGGCATTGATAATGGAAATAGGCTGACCTTCTTGTTCAGAAAGATGATACAGTTCAGCCAATATTATAATCGGTGCTGGGACTCAGTATTGCAATCAACGTCAAATAACAAGACTGGGCATCCCATGACATATTTTCTTATGTCACAAGACTGGACGATCTAGAGCAGACCTAGATGAAATATAGATGGTGAGATTATATACTAGTTTTATTTGATATTATATTCAGGATATGTTATTTAAAAGATCCTCCCATTTCTAAAAGTGATGGTTCAGGCATTATATGGTGTATCTGCAAGGTTCTCATTGTCGTTGATAACCCTGACACAGAGGCCATTCGTGACAACAAGAGTCTGGATTGGTGATTGTTCAAGCTGAAGGGGAAGTTTCAGCGAATGTTGAATGATTTTATGAGTGATTAAGTAAGTTTTTAAATCTTCCTTTCTGTATGTCCTTTATTTTTTCCATTTCGTCAAAGGTCTGTCCATTGGTTTTTCCACTTATACATCTAAAAGGAGATGTCCTAAAATAATCTTTTTGAACTTGGTCTAGAGGGCTCGCAATACGAATATGGTTTAGGGAGGGATAATAGACGAGACTAATTATACAGAATTGTCACACCTATGCTAAGAACCGTGGCCTAGTAGCTGGTAAATCATATTTAAATAAGCAGCCCCATCAATGCCGCATCAAGCCTACTTAAATGGTTTCATGTGTCGGATTTCAAATGATGTGCGGACTCCGCATCCATCAAAGAGGTCGAGGTTTGTGGAGACCAACTTGATATAAAACATGGAACTCTCCATTGAGAATGATGTGCAGTATTAGTAAAGTATTTAACACTCTGGGCTAGCTTTCGACAATTACCGCCAATCAACATGAAACGAGATCAATTCTGTTGTCAGAGTAATAGATGAAGATATCATAATGCCCATAATGTCAGTAACGCCTGAGATTACGCCAAAACAGTACAATACCCATGGTGTTAGCATATATACGGTCATTTCATTTAGTGTGGCATTTGTACAACTATCAAAGATATCCATACATAAGTGACAGAACTATGACCCCTGTCATAGTGTTTTATCGTAAAACTGGATGAGGTTTAATCTTGTCCACCGTTTGGCAAAGTGACTTCATGAGGCGAAGCCGAGTGAAGTCCGGAGCCAAAACTTCAGGAGTGGAATGCGGTGGCCAAGATTAAAACGAATCAGGTTTGGATTTTATCCTACCCTATCTCCTCGATTTTGGAATATTACGTGATAACAATGCTGTATGCCACTAGTGGCATATAAAACTCCGTATGCCAGTCAGCGTGGCATACGGAAACCCAATGTTAAGCCTATGGGATTTTATATTAGGGGTAGGATAATATACGGTAACTGGCTTACTGTCTTCGTTCGTCAAAATTACGCGGTGAAATTATTGATCACATACATCCCGATGCCGATGCTGTATATTTTGCTATGCCAGCAAGGATCCTCTAAGTTCAGGCATAGAATCGTCCCCACGTTGTTTCCATTGTCATAGCTTTCTACATCATATTTCGGATATTGAGCAGTGCATGATAATGCAAAGTGTCGCTATTTACAAGGCAAACAACAAGTGCAAAAACTAGGATCGTTGTTGCTAAACCATCAAAAATAAGGCGATTTTGACCGCTCAACGAATACTGACCGAAAGTATGGTATTTCTTCATACTTTCAACATATATCCAATTTATTTTAAGAAAAAACGGTTTAATTAAGTACCAGTTTGTGTTTTAGGAACAAATATTATAGGCTGATATGAAAAGAAAATCCATTACTGCAAGACCTGAGCTTTTGGTTGGGTCCGGTTTTTTGTCGCTGTGGCCCTCCAGCGATGAAGTCAGCGATGAAAAGTGTTTTTTTGTAATGGTCGTAGTCGCTAAATTTCGTCGTTATGGATTTTTTCATGATTGTCAGCGATCGCTGAGATCACATGAAAATTCGTCGCTATACACATTAATTGTAAACATCGGAATCGCTAAACTACACTTTCATAGCTGTCGATATTTATATAAAGGGTCCCTGAGCTCCCGATACACTCAGATATGCCCTCCCTGATAAAAAACAAATCAAAATCACGTCAGAAGGTGACCTCTCATCGGGGCAGTTGACCACATCTCTGCGATTAGGCCCCAATTAAAAATTGATGGCTAATTGGGAGTATTCTGCCAGGAAAATCGTTCTCATTTATTAGATATTGATCAGAATATTATGGAATATTGGAATGACATACAAGATGCATAGGCCCGTGTACACTGTAGATTCGATGATTTTCGATTTGGTATAAGTGTTTCAAATCAATACTTTATTAGTTTGTCTACGAAACAAGCTTTTAGTGTCTCAAAAAATATATATAATATTGTTTCATGTATATTGGTTAAAAACATCCATAACCCTTCAATACCTCCGGAATTTTAGTGCATTATGGGATTGAAAGTAATTGTGACGTGCATTGGGACTGTGATCACCTTTTTTTAACGGTCAACCCCTTAGGATGAGTGGTGAAGTGGGTTTCATCCTACCCCTAATATAAAATCCCATAGGCTTAACATTGAGTTTCCGTATGCCACGCTGACTGGCATACGGAGTTTTATGTGCCATTAGTGGCATACAGAATTGTTATCACATAATATTCCAAAATCGAGGAGACGGGTTAGGATAAAATCAAAACCTGATTCATTTTAATTGTGTTCACCGCATGCCACTCCTGGAGTTTTGGCTCCGGACTTCACTCGGCTTCGACTCGTGATTTCACTATGCCAAACTCCAGTCGGGCATACGGTGGCCACGATTAAAACTCATCCAGTTTTACGATAGTCTAGACATTTGTCTACGATATTACACCTTCCGGACATGTTCCCGATCTTGACTTTTTTGTATCGGAGCCATGTTGGGAGGTCAAAATTTATCGCTACAGGTCGACGCTGGGCCATATGTCTCGGAATCCCAATCAGGAGCGAGTAGGATGGAATATGTTATGCTGGAAACCCGTTCCTCTCAGACCCCGTACGATTAGAAGGCAGGTAGACAGCGAGAGAACCACCGAGGGAATGTGTAGAACGCCGAAGGGTTTCAACTGCCTGGTTGCCAATTACAAGACATCATGTCACCTCCGACCAGAGGTAAGACATCACAGCACAAGACTCAATTTATATGGATATCAAAGGGTATATGGAGTGTTGGCCATGCAATTAACCTACATACCATCGGGTGCATTATGATTCAGCTGAATCATCTATTACTATAATTCACCCGACGGCACCTGTTCTTGTCATATTCGATAAAAAGAGACACATTTGCGAGCAAGAGGGTCAGTCGAACGAAGAAAGCATTATTGGTTTATGGACATTCTTTGACATCAAGTATTCTTGGAATACTTGTACGAAATTGTTATCATTTTCATTGTTCGAGACAAAACAAACTTCTGACATTTTTATAGAAAAGAAGGATTTGGTGCGAAACTAAAATATTAGCAGTGTTACAAGTGTGCAGCCGCCGCCTTTGCACGGCAAGAACCAATACAGATAAAAAGACACCCGTTAAGGGTGTTTTTTTTAAAAATTATTTCATGCTATGGGTTATATTGAATTTGAAATTGCCACCGCAATACTACAAATGTTTTCGTGAGGCATTTCAAAGTAGCATATGGGACCCGAAATACTATAATAAACCGGATCAAACTTGTCTTGGCTGGGACCTATGACGGAGACAGAAACGAAAACCTCAAACGCTGGATTCCGATTCATTTTAATAATGTCAGGTTGCTCTCCTAGTGTGAGCTTTTTGAAGAGTGAGGTTATTCATGGCAAGACGTGACTTTGTCACCGAATTCTTCTCAAAAATACATTCTCATAACTTTGAGAAGCAATCATTTCTGTTCAATCGTATGTGGGCGTAATATCTTAATACTTTGCAACTGGAGATGATCCCTCCTGTTGTGGGGCTCCAGAAAATTACAAAGGCCGCAAAATCACCATAGGCTGAATTCGGCTTGAATAACCATTACCGCTCATAGTTGAGATAATGTCTCAATATTCATTGGACCGAGACCTTATTTTTCAGTCTATGTTTATTTCTAAATAAAGATAATTCCAATGTATCAGATGGTGTGAGAGATACTCTTTATCACAGACAGCCCAATGAAATGATGAATTTCTGCAGTTGCTTTTATTACTAACTATGCTGGTATGGTAATGTTACCCTTCTCCTCAGCTAAATCTCCTTTTCCATGTCTTAGCAGGTACCATAACAGTTGAAAATGGATATAGTAATACTAGTCCATAGACTTTATTACGTTAGACTGGGGTTAGAACGTAATGAAATAAATACAATATTGCAATGACAAAGATGTGAAAGTATCCAAAAACCATAGTATTCAAGTATCTCCTTGACTTATAGACTATTTACAGTATAATATGGAAAATGTGCCATGATGTTCTTGATTAAAATTAAGAAGTCAGTTCATACTGTCCAGTGGCGCTTGGCAAGGAATCATTCGCGGGCTTATAAAATTCCTCCACGGTGATCCTTTGCTCTCCCTTTTCTGAAGTTGATCTTCATGCCCAGCGAGCCTAGAGGTAACGTTATGTCTATCCACCTACTCCAAAGTCTCAATAGGTCCACATTGGCAATGAGATATTGAGGCACTTATCAGGTTTTTTTTAGACGAAACAAAAGATACTTCCAGCCTCCACTGAAATTACCTAGGCGAATTCCATTTTTCAACTGTCCCTGAGTCCTGCATAAGTTCGTACATCAGTGGCCATTGTTCCTGGTCTTTTTGATGACATGAGGTAATGGTGATCTGCAAAATGAGTCACAAGGTTAATCGTACATATTAAACTTTGTGAAAGGTTGTCATTTAGATGGGAATGTATTGTATCACTGCTATAGGTCATTTCTTTCTTGATGCAAGAGTCGTAAATCTGTCAACAAGCTGAGCAAGGATGATCAGACATACTAAATGACGTAGAATCAGGAAAGTGTTTGGGAATACATAGAACCCGCACGAAACACTTCAAATTACACGTTTGGTAACGTTAAAGGAACCTGAGAAGTGATTGACAAACAGGTTGTACAGGTTTATTCTAATCTTACTTTGGAGTCGGATAGATAAACAAACTGACCCGAGAATGAGAGTTTCAAGACCAGGTGACGCTATTTGGAAAGTGACAATCGAAATCGGGATACACTGATAATGGACTTAACATAATTAAAACGATCAGCAATGGAGAGTGACAAACAAGTGAGTAAAGTTATTTAAAGCGAAATAAATAAATGACCCAGGTCGGAGAGTGGCAACCATGTCAATACATGGAGATTGATAAGCAAACATACCAGAGTAGCTCTAACAAACTGACAAAGATACTAAACTAGATGGCCAGTACAAATAAGGGGAAGGAGATATGGTTTTTCTCATTGACCATGGATCTTTCCATGACAATCATTTATTATCCTCCTAATACAAAGTGTCCATAGAAAAGGCATAGGGAGTTTGTATGGACATATCCGGAGCATACGGATATGTTGTATGCTACGGGTGGCGCATACGAAAAAATAGTGAGAACGGAAAAATAGTGCATAACTAAAATGAACTTATATTGACATACCACTTGCCCAGAAAAGGTGGATAATAAATACAATATAGACTGGTTTCAGATAAAAGCAGTTGTATGCTCCTCGGAGTTGCCTCTGTGCAATATCCTCGCATACGCTCGGATATTACTACGCGTCAACTCCTCGGAGCATACGGCCGCTTATATCTGAAACCAGTCAATATTGTGTATTTGGCAATGCCGTTGACCGTAGTCATACTGTTTATCGTGAGTGTTTGTATTAACCAATTCATGTGGGTAATACCTGGAGGCATCACCGAGCATGTATCACCGGGTGTGGCTAGGTGATGCCTCGAGGAATGATTTCTGTGATATACACCTAATGTATATTATCTTCTCTACCTATCGCAAAACAAATCTATACATTACAAAGGTCAATCGGTAATGGCTGGGCAAGTAAACCAGTTTTCCTCTGGACTTGTCCAGTTATAATAAAAGTCTTTTGAAAGGTTCTTTTCTAAACTGATATATCTGACTTCGTAATATGTTCGCCTATTTGTAATGTTTTTCAAGGCATTCAATTGAATCAATGTGGACTTGCATTTTCAAGGACTGGCTGGCATTACATGTCGTTTTATGCTGCCATTTTGTTCAAACTAGAAGGCTGGTTTTGAAAAGATCATCACATGTAACATTCCTTGTTAACATCTGTGTAAACCTCTATGTAAAAATAAAAGCCTCGCCCATGAAACAACCCATCAACTTGTATACCCACGAACATGCCCATGTATCAATCCACCCGCCTACCTACCTACCCATCATCAACCTGCCCACCCTCCATTTTACCTATCAATCTACCTGCCAACCTGCTTAGCCATGAACCTGCCCATCGCCCAACCTGTCTATCCAATACACTGCCTAATCTCCAACCTGCCAACCAAACAACCTGCTTACAGGTCCTGTCCTCCAAACAAACTTCCTATCTAACAGTCTGCCTACCCAACACACTGCTTATACACACCATCTAGTCCACCAACCTGCCCATCCACCAACCCGCCTACCCTTAAATCTGCCAACCCCAAAACTTGCCCAACCAACTACCAACCTATCTAAAGGAATGTGATATCATGCCCACATCTGTAAAGGAGTTCGGAACCGGGAGAAACAAATAAAGTGATATAGGGTGGAGACATACAGGCAACGGTTTGGTGAGGGATAAATTAAACACTGATAAAGAGCGACAGACTGACCTCCGCTAGGGCTGACTCAGCACTCTACTGGTCCGATGAGGGTCTTCTCCTGCCTGGTCAATGGTCGGAACCGGAAAGTCACCGTGTTATTGAAGACCCCTGAGGATGCCAATCGCACTACCGAGTGGGGACAGGGAAGGTACATGACTTGTCCTGGAAGTTAGAAAACAGAAAAGGTTAATTTGAATTTTTTTTAAATTATCTTAGGGCAGAGATAAGATATAAACAAGGTGATCTCTACCACAAAAAAATTGGAAATATTACTTTGAATAAAAGTCTACTAAGACATAATATAAGTGTGAGACAAATATGAAATAACTGCTGAATATGCTAATACATTTGTTCTATGGCAAAATGTGTTTGAAAATGAAAATTCGCAGTAACCCACAGCCCTTCTATTTAGCTGTTCTATTCTAGATCTTTGGTGGAGGACGGAGTAAACAAGATACAATTTCTGCACAGGGGTCGGATACTAGCACTTCGACTCGGAAAGTTCAATTGTCAGTCACTAAGGACAGACCTAGCAGATATTCATGCAATACTATAGGTGGTAACATGGTATTTTGCTTCTGGCATTTAAACGAGAGATATAGTAAGGGACATAAAAAGAAAAAGGGAGAAGCAAAACGACAGACAATAATCGACCGGAATCCCTTTTCTTTGGTTGTACAAATATTTGGCTTCAGCTGTTTTTTTATATGCATTGTGTTTCTATATACTTAAG
Source organism: Alentia gelatinosa (assembly GCA_950022655.1). NCBI lineage: Eukaryota > Metazoa > Annelida > Polychaeta > Phyllodocida > Polynoidae > Alentia > Alentia gelatinosa. The sequence goes on along the minus strand of OX465579.1, from coordinate 45,726,845 downwards.
GTTATCAAGTTTTGCAGGTGCACTAAATTTAGTCTTTAGCATAAGATCGACAAATTTCTTTTTCATATCATCATATATGTTTGAACTCAAGATATCTTAGATATTGAGAGGATTTAAATATTCCATTGACTTTATCTGCAGTACAAAATTAGGTACAAGAAACCGAATCATTGACAGAATATTTTCGGACCAAAAGCATTGTCAAATAGCTAGAAAAGTACCATAAAAAGCATCATCCCCTGGAACGACGTCTCTGTTATCCTGTAACATAAACTGTGCCCACCTACGCTCTAGAATTTACCTTACCGTACCCGTCGGAGTGTCAAATTAGTCCTATTTAATGGCCAATTGCTGCAGGCTTTCATTCAGTGACGGGAAAGATTATTTCTGCAAATATTATGATTTCTCCCCGTACCTTTTAATGCACGCATATAAAGTAAACTTCCTCTCTCATGAACAAGATGCGATACATGAAGCTTATCGGAAGGCAAATAAGGATCGGGCTACGGGTGGAGGGGTACTTTTGTCATTGGAGACGAATTTAGACCCGATAAAAGAAGTGATGTATTGTCCCCATCTCTGCCCTGATCTCAAATAAGACATGTGTTTGACAAATGCACCCTGCTTCACATTTGCGGGGTTGAACCTGTAGAGAATGGCACATGATATCTCATGCTTATGAGTGGTAATTTTCATGACAACAATGGGTAGATGTTTTGCGAAGTTTTGTTGTGGAACATGACAAGGATTTTCAGATATCGCCGACTACTGAATTTAGGTAGAATCAAGTTTTACATATTGCACTTTGATGCATTTGTATTTGTAGAAAACAGGATAAGCTGAATTCACGGGATTAACAGATATTGGGGGAAATCTGTCCAAGACTATGTTAAAGTTGAATGGTATGCGGCTCTTGGTCTGGTCGTGTGTTCCTTGCTCTACGATTGTGACGAGAACCAAGTACCATTCAACTGGTTCATTGAAGCCTAGACTGTATTCTTTATCGTATAACCTTAAAACGTTTGGAATCATTAAATATCTACCAAACACCATCGTCAACTTTACCGGGCAAAGCATCGGGTACTCGAACCTTACATTACTCTCCAACGCTTGTTTTGAAATGAAAGCGGGATGGCGCAATGATTGATCTCCATACACATTCTTAATATTGCTTCAAATAGGGAAGGAACAAAGCATATGCTGGGTGTGTAGGCCGTACCTTTGCTTTTTCCCGATTGTTCTGTAAGGCCTGGCGTCCACCTTCTACGATAGAAGTTTAGACCTACCGATATGGCACCGATACAAAAAGCAAATATCGGAGACATATCAGGATGGTGCAAAATCGTAGACAAATGTCTATCCACTATGACCACTTTTGCCGGTGCCTAATCGCAGAAACGTGGTCAACTACCCCGATATTAGATGACCTTCCGACGCGATTTTGATTTTTTTTTATCGGGAGCTGCATCATAGACCATAGCCATATCGTAAAAGGTGGACGCCAGGCCTAACTTTCGAACAGAAGTGAAGATGACAGCTATTCGAAGCATCGACTTTCAGTGTTATGGCGATTGCAGTTTAGCTTTTAAGCGCCTACTCTATGTATATATGAAGGTTCCCAAGCAACACCGTATATCTGCGTTCTATACTTTTCGATTTCTTTAACATCCAAGGTACCAACTTCAGCCGATACGTGCACCCCGTGCCAGTACACTGAAATTTGGCACATATATATTGTATTTGATGTGGAATGACTGTGCAATTTTTTCAACCCAACCACGGGAAAGGAAAAATTAAATTTGACACTTTCGTCCATAACTTAAATGCGTTACTTTTACGCACAGGTGTATAATTAGTAGAAACTCAACGACATGTCAGGTTTATGTCAGAACAAGCCGGTCGTGAATTACTGCGCTCAGCTAGCGCCTTGCGTAGTAAGTAGCAGACCTGACCGGAGTGGCATACAAACTGACAAGTCTAACTCGAGTTCAGTTTCATAATTATCCTTCCCCATCTCAGCGACTTTAGAATGTCTGGTTTTCTGTGGAATTTTCTACCTTCCGACTTTAGAATAATAAGAAATATGTGAGCACTCCATATATCCAGTTATTAATGCGTAATTTGCCATTTTAGTTCCTAAAGGTTGCTCGAGCGAGTGAAGTTGCGGCTGCCGCATTGCCATGTAACGTCAAAGGTTGTCAACAATTCATAGACCGCATTATTGTGACATCAGTAATCGGGAAGCGTTACAAACATGTCAAGATGGCTAGGAATAAGATTTTAACCGGATTTCCTTTAGTGTGTATCTATTTTTCATATCATAATGGGGCTGGTTGCATATATCACTCGTAATATTCGGTATCACGTTAACAAAGATTTGAATAGGCACAATTTGAGTGCAACCGGAATTTCATAGTACCTCACGTTCTTTTCTCTTATTGGTTGATTTATCTATATCTTCAGATAAATGATCAAAAGACTTTTGTCATGGCGTGCCTCATCAAAATTAGCTGTTAGGCCTATGGCAGTCTTTTATTAAGGATAGTGTAATAATTGTTATAGCTTAAGTTATTATGTTCATATACAATCATTGACCAATTAACCATGAAAATATGCAATATATTGTATAATATTCAGAAGTCTTGACTCCCTTTACTAGTTTCCCCGAATAGCCAGTACCTACTTGGTTGGTTTTCTTGGCCACAAAATGAATCCTCCAACCACATGTAACTGGGGTCAAGGCCAACGCCACCAAGCAGCTCCAGCCTATCGTCAGTGCACTGGAAAATAAAGACACATTTATTCAGAATGAATCACAAGAATTCTCAAAAGACTGAGAGGCCCTTCACAAAACCTAGGTTGATTCTGAGATCGTCAACAGTGGGTTACCCGAGAGAGTGGTGGCTTGGGATACGGAATTGACAATGGGTACTCAAGTTTGAGACCAGGGCCCTGTTTTTCAGTCATGACATCATAGGTCTACGATACCGTACGATCGTCCAGCAAATCGACGACAGTTTGTAAGACAAAAAATGGCTGGTGTTCTATAGACATGATCGTAGTGCGCCACGGACGATCGCCGATAAAAGTGTCTGCCATTACGACAAGTATAGAACTGTCTTAGGTTCTACAAAACATCATTGTGCGCATATAGAGGATTTCACATGCTTTCCATACGAATTAAGCAATGAAATTTCAACACGAGTAAGGGATACATGGGCCATACCGGTCCGAAGATATCGGCGTTTGAATTTGAAACATCGAGCTATCAATCGGATAACGTACAAGCACTCTCCTAGCAGATCTTTCGTGGTATAGAGCGCGGAATCTCTGCTGGGAGAGCGAAGTATGCGCAGTCGATGTCAAGGTCGCTGCATAAATTAGATCACGTGAGGGTAGGGCTAAACTGGCCACCAGAGCAGTATTTGCTATGACCGAATTCAAACGAAAGAGCCAGTGGGCCAAGTTCACAGGTCATATGACACTGTGTATTGTGATATCAGTCTTATAGTCCATATATGAAACACGTTCAGTGCTGTACTTGATATGTTTAATCTCAACGCATTCTAACATTCCCTGCAACGGATTACATAGTCAAAACATAGACAATATAAGTCTGGACAGGACAGAGGACAATATCTCCATATACACCGAAACCTCTATTTAACATAATCTATGATAACATATGCAAATGACAATAGCCATATATCACGTGCACTACCGCTTGAACAGAATATATAATTCATGGAAACTACAGGATATTCATCATAACATAGTCATTTGATTCATAATCATTTTAACCCTACCTTGGAATTTAAGTGTCAATCTCATTTGCTAATACTTTTATATTTGACTTTTAAAGCTAGACCTTGTAACAATGTTTTGTAACTCATTGCAATCAGGTTCCACCGATTAATGCCTCAATCTGAATTTAAGCTCATTCTTGTATTGGTTCTCTCATTTTCTACTACATTTTCCTTATAATACTTCCACCAATATAGTATCATTAACAGATGTTGAGCTCTTCTAAAATAAAGTGGTGTCACCCTGCATAAATGTGTAATTCATCAATATATACATCATCATCTCTTTGACTATCCAACAGCTAAAGAGGCTTCCGTGGTCAGTAAATACCTAAACATTCTAAATTCAAAATGTCTTTGTCTTACATCCTGTAACATCTTCTTTGCCTGTGCTACAAAGTTCAGTTTGGAATCAATGATGACGCCTAGATAATTGTTCTGTTTAACAATACTTATTTTTTTATAATCATCAATCGGTTTTTTTATTACCAACTCATAATTATTTTTATTATTCTATATCAATCGTTAATTCCCTCTTTTCCAACCACTTTGTTAAATTCTTTAAGTCACGGTTCACTTGAAGACGGACGAGGATTTCTCTCCCTATGGACGACACACGTAACCAAACGCCATTTACGAGCTCTCATTCAATGTGTCGTCCGTGGAGGTGTCCTTCGGGCCTGTCCTCCCCATCGAGAGTTAGAAATAAAACTACCCCAGGTGGCACGACCAATCATCAATGGATTTTATCAAAAATATATTTGGGGCTTGCCGTAGAGGAACATTAGCCTCTTCTCAATATTATAACAACTGACAACAGTGGTTGCCCCCGAATACAGTGCCGCTATCTTATAATTTCCTGGAACTAGCAACTACTAAGGGCCCTATATATTTCGTTCCTAATTATATATTACGTGTACCTTCGTTCTTTGTGAAGATCCGCGGGGAACCCTTGGTTCTCATTACTCGGCTGTCCAGGGGGATCTAAGCGTGATATGACAAGCACGCCACTACATGATTAATCTAATCAAGGATTACAGACACATTGCGGATGAAACTCGTTTCCGGCTAAGTCTTTTCCATGGCCGTCCTTGGCCCTAGCAGGCACATTATAACAGGATTCATGTCAGCTGTACCTTTCATGGTACAGTGCTAATGGGGATCAGGAAGCCAATTAGCAGTGGGGGCGTTGACACCATCTGATTATAATTAACCCCTCATAGATGAAGTTAAGCCTTGGGACATCCACTATTAGTGGTTGCCTTTTGCAACCTTTCGCCTGATTTTCATTTCTGCATTCTCATTCATCTGTCTTGTTTCTTTTTTTTCTGTATATCTTTCTCTGCATGTCATCATACTGATTTATGCAATTGCATTATACATGGAAGGTAGTTTGGTTTCAAATTATTTCAACTTTTCACAGTAAATAGTATTTTGACCCAACGATTGATCTTGATAAGAGCTGTGTTTTGAGGCAAGTGGTAGACCGCGACAATTATCTGTATGCGAAATTTATGGATAAAGAAAATGTTTTTAAAAGGTTACCTGCCACTTTTGTATCAAAGAAAATTTGCATAGCCCAAATATAAGACGATCATATTCTATATCAAATAAGACCAGATATGTATTCATATGTATGTTCTGTAACTTTGACACATAATCCATTCAACTTTCAAACTTAGCATTGAAATTTAGGAATATTCCCAGCATTTGTGCCGGATTTACAATACAGGTAAGAACAATATTTTGTAAACAGCTTACAGAATTTGTGATTTGAAAAGTTGAGTTCAGGAAAAAAGTGAAAATATGTTTTATGTGGAATTCCTTGCTTCTGAGAGAAACATGGAAAACACATAAATGTTGGCTATGGGACAGTGCTCAAGGCAGTTAAACCATTGTGTTTCTGGCGTGAATCAATTTATACTATCTTTCATTTATATAAGAAAAATAACTTCATAAACTGGAAATGAAAACAAGGATTCCCAGTAAAGTGGAAAACGGCCCTTCATCGGTATTTCTGTGCATAGTTCTTGGCTAAAGACTTCTTTATGTTCCCTCGGTGACGTATGGGCCAATGAGATTGTTCCTTTCAAAGTGACTTGGTCTAACGGCGAACAAGAGAGGTTAACGACTGTGTATATGGCGGTTAGTTAATTGTGTGAAGAATGGTCGGAGCAAATGTGAATCCTATTTGTTCCTCGATATTTTGGTCAAAAATACCCACCTGGTTCTAACTCGACCAAATTGTCTCTGAACAATTTCCGTTCAGTCACACCAACCGTGTCTCTTTATATCATAATATACTCCTGGCCGTATGACATATACATGGGCCGCTGCTACCCCAGACCTATTTATGGTCAAACGTCACACTGTGATTTTAGGTATAGAATAAGACGATATTGGGCTGACTGTCTTAGAACGTCAAAATACTTGGTAAAATTATTAATCAGATATATCCCTTTGCCTTCAGCGTCGGTATGTATCTGATCAATAATTTTACCGTGTATTTTTGACATACGAAGACGGTAAGCCAGTCTCCGAACAGAACTACTTTGTAGCTGACCTTTCTTGAGATTCCTGTCACAAGCCCCATCTCAGGCAGTTGGCGGTTGGTGCCGACATCGATGTTCAGAATCTCTACATGCTGTGGAGTCAGCATTGAAAAGGAGCAGTTTACTTTCTGACCGAAATTCGATAGTGCCCACGTTCCTCCGCCGGCCATGGAGATGGCGTTGCATGCTGGTGGAAAGATAGTTGAGAGGTCAGCACATTTCATCCGTAGGTTAACGTAATCAAATAATATATTTTGCAACTTATACAGGTGTTACTGAAAGGAATCCAGTGCCATTTTAAATTTTATCCACATAGTTGTATTACCTTGTCATTCGCTCATCCAGCCGAAATAATTATGAGGCGAGGAAATTTGATTGATATTCGTGTCTTTTTACGGTGAATCCTATTTCACTTATTCTTTGTTGAGTTTATAGGGGTCATGGTTCAATATCCAGCCTTTCCTGATATTTGAAACCGATTATGATCTTTGCAAAATGACAATTGTGTATGGATGGATTGAATGACAGTTTTTTTCTCACTAGTATTGCACGAGATGATCGGGTGATGCATTTAACATGATGCTGGATTAGAAGCCTGTCAGAGATTTCAATATCGGTGATATGCACTAATAAGGACATAACATTCATAGTGCTAAAGGTCTAGATCTGGGGCAGGTTCTCATAAGTTTTACAATCTTAAACAAATATTTTATTAATCCTCTAATAAAAACTGCCTATTCATGCAACGTATATATGTTAAATGGACTCTGTATAAAATAGGTCTCGAAAGCAGTTCGTGACTCTAATCCATTTAGTAGACTGGTAATTCGAATTTCCATGATTCAAAAAGGGGTATCCCACTATCACGATTTGAGCCTCCGACACACTACGATAGCCTTAAGACAAGCGTTCCAATGAAAAAATGAAATTTTTATCGGAAGGAACGGGTCCATCGTGAAAGCTAGACTCGTTTCTTCCGATAAAAATTTCATTTTTTTCATCGGAACGCTTTTCGTAAGGCTATTGTAGTGTGTCGGAGGCTCAAATCGTGATAGGGGGATACGCCTTTTAGGCCCGGCGTCCACCTACTACGATATGGCGCCGATATGGTCTACGATGCACCTCCCGATACAAAATGAAAATCGCGTCGGAGGGTCACCTGATATCGGGGCAGTTGACCACGTTTCTGCGATTAGACACCGATAAAAACTTCATACAATGCCTGGTGGATTGGCATGTCTAGACGTATGTCTACGATTTTGCACCTTCCCCATATGTCTCCGATATTTGCTTTTTGTATCGGTGCCATATCGGTAGGTCTAAATTTCTATCGTAGTAGGTGGACGCCAGGCCTAAGGGTTATAATTGAGAGACGACCCCTTGTTTTTATATTGGCTCTGAAATCTATTTCGGACAATAGCTTTGTCCAATATGAAATTATAGCACAAAATTTGCCTTCAAAGATGTAGTACAGTTCGTCCATGACATGTCATAAGAACATGTGTTTTATAGTCTTATGTTAGAGCATAGTTGAGTAAGAAAATATCTGTGAGGAAGGCGGAGAGGTAAAAAATTGCTAGAACTTTAAAGAGTTGCCTCTAATAAGTCTCGGACTGCAACCGTAGTCTAGGTACAGGAGTTCACCGGGTACCGGGTAAGTGGAGCAGTTACATAAATACGTCACATAATGCAATTATGTCCGATTCGAATTCATTTGTAAACGTACCGAAAAATAGTGCGTACCTAAATGAACTAACATCGGTACGTCACTTGTCAGGAGGTGAATAGTAAATTACAATATAGACTGGTATGACGCGTCAACTCCTCAGAACATAAGGCTGATTCTATCTGAAACAAGTCAATATTGCGTATTTAGCCAATACAAATACTTTAGTATTATCATACTCACGCCGGTTGTTGGGCACAAAGCGTACCGTCATGGTAAAACCCTGTAATCGACCGCGTATCCGGTGCTGTATAAGAGCCACATTCTGCGCAGACCGGAAGTGATGCGGTGTTGTCCTGCCACAATACGTCCGGTAGCGTTTGTCCATCGTCCTCCTCGAGTCCCATTCGCCTGGGAAAAACTCGCCCTTTGCCTCCCACCCATCAACAAGCTGCATTAAAAGAAACCATCGTGCTTTAAACATGATAATCATTTCTCCGCCTGTATGGTTTTTTATATACCTACATCCATTTGTCTCTCCTGGTCATGGAATCTATACATAACAAATATTACCGATCCTATCTTCCGTTTTTCCTTTTCCATGCATGTTCTTTACCACAATATTTACGCATAATGAAAAATCGGCACAAGGGGTTCAATGTACTACTGAGGGATCTGTCCTGTTGTCTTTATGTAGTTCAGTTTGACCAAACAAAAACTCATCAGCTCATCTCCTCCTGTGGTTCGTACGGCAACCTCGAAAATGAGGATTTCATATCATAGTGAACGATGTATCTTATGTTTGAATGTCATTCTATGCACGAGGAAACCAGCGACATACACACGCTATAAAAAGGCTGACGCAACCCAGCTGGCCCTCACCTTGTCACATTGACTCGGACTACACGCTGTGAATGGTCTCTCATCCACCAACCCTACATAATAAGGCTTTCCCATAATTGGGTCACTCAAAATCAACGACTTCATTGGTCATTTAAATCATATTGACGTCCTATTATTTCATTACGAACTGTCAATTTGTGATAAATCTGGTTATTCTCAAATTGAGTGTTGCCTTATCAATTATGAAGTATATATCAAAATGGAATCATTAAATGATGTATGAGATACCTCTTATTGAGATATTTTATGTGGCATGGATTATTAATGATGAATAGATGAATGGATGGAATATATATGACTAATAAAGTATGTTGCTTAGTTATCATGTCTATGTCTAATGTAAATTTCAGGGTATAATTGATTGGGCAGTCCATTTCTTTGGTGACGTATATTTGGTAGGGCTAATTGTGTTGATTTACAGGAGGATTTTTGTGGGTTTGGCTTTCAGGTCATCGGTCTAGATCTTCCGCTTTGGGAACAAAAATGGCATAACAGCGCAGCTCGCCAGGTTTTAGTACTGGCTACGTCGCTGTATGTAGGGATCATAGCTCCATATCACATTTTTAACAGGACCTTCGGAAATAGAAGGGCATAGTGCCCATTGCCTTATGTAATGTATTTGTCGGATTGATACTTGTAGTAAGAGAATATTCCATCTAAAATCATCCCGAGGTAGTAGGTAATGGCAAAAACATATTGCTATTTTATTAGATGCAAGGATACATGTAACTTCTAACAACAATATCATGAGAACACATCCCAATATCAAAGCAACTGAACGGCTGTATGCGTGGGTGTTAATATTGGGCTTAGAGGGTGAGCTTCCGGGATCTATCAGCCAAAGTGCAAGGTGTGTGTGCAGGCTACTTCCAAAAGCATTATGGGACGCTCTGGTGGGAGTCTGCTAATGGCAGACGGACATTAACATAAATAATACTGAAGGATGTCGACAAAGCACTTTCACACCATTGTAAACTGACAGCGAATTGAGTCCTATTATGGCGTATTATGTCATCGAGAAATACCGACATCGTCTCACGATGGTTCCTTGAAAATATCCCCGTGCGATGAAGTTAACCCTAGAAGGACGAATGCCTCAAGGCATAAACTAGGCTAGGATTAAATTTGCACCGATTGTAAGTCTATCGTCATATCTTGTATTTATATACAATAGAATTAAAGATGACAATGTTACCGTCCTCTAGAAGTATACACTGACACTATTACTCGTCCCTAAGAGTTCTGCCGTAGGTGCCCGTTTTTTAAGTTTTAAAACCCTTCGTAGGTCAGGAAGGTTGGGGAAGGTTTATAAGAAATATGCAATCTCACAGATTGGGAAGCAAGCATAGTCAATTGGTCCACTTCATGAAGATCTTTACCAAGTTCTGCTAAATTCTGAGACTTCTGATGTATGGCTGCTAAAAGGAACGGTTGGAGACCCTATGGAGAAAGGCTTTCGATCACCTTTGATGTGACAGCTATTTCAGGGATGTCTTAGATACGTCACCACGGGCGTAAATTTGGTCAGCTAATGTGGCATCATATTGCCAACTACGCCCATACACGCAGACACACACTAAAAAAGAAAATAAATGAAATACAAAATCCTCGATACGCCCCTATTTCTATGTCGTTCAGCAAAGCAACTATGGCCACTCAAACGATCCAATCGCTTCCGTGAGTTTTGCATCCTCTACCAAAAGGACGTCCTTTGACCCTGGACCCCAGGACATCTCAGGTACGTTTTGGAACTTCCCGCGAAATAGAACTGGATTCAGATTGTATGATGAATGCTATCCAATGTCCTATGAGGGCTTTCTCCCCTAGGCTCCCGGCGATCTTCCCAGGTAGTCCCAGGTAGTCCCAGGTAGTCCCAGGTAGTCCCAGGTAGCCCCCCCCCCCCAACTCACTCACTCACACACCCGAAAACTAAATAAATCCTGGATACGCCCCTGTAAGTGTGGCAGCGATGATATGGTAAAATTGAGTAGCAGTGATACGTACAGCAATGAGTCCACCATCGGCACAATTGACGTCCATGTGGTGGAAGACGATGTCTATCGTCGTGTCCGGTTCACCGACCAGGTACAGACCGCACACCTCGTCGCTTCCCGTCGCCGTGTACCGAAAGTCGCCCTCCTCGTTGTGCATACTGATGCAGCCTGTGTGGAAATGCAGATAAAACTGAATTCATGTCATCACTATTGTAAGTGCCCTGCTGAACTATGAAAAATACTAAATCGTTATTCTACTACACTCATTCTGTAAAGTCGTCTAAAGTATCCACAATGAAAAAGGATAGATCTCTGCATACATAATTATGAAGGATTTTACACTGGATTTCTTAGACGCGAGCGGCGTTTGTTCAGCCAATAGTCATCTCAGGAATCACCATAGTAACATAGATAATGATTAATCTGCATGCTTTACTCATTTGAAGTTAAATCTTTCTAAAGGTTTATGCGCCCATTATGTAACGATCAGGACTTTATAAATTTGTTTTGTATCAGGAGATTTTATTCATGTTCTAAAGTTTATTCTATAAATCGGGATAATTTTGAAAGAAAGAAGGAAATGCTTCCAACGAAGTATATTGATTTTCCTATCGAAATTAGCCTAAAGCCGGGCCCCCACCTACCACGACGGTCTACGACATACTTCTCGATGGCTACGATTTGAAATGCCCAAATCGTGGTCTATCGGGAGGTCCCCGATAGCTCCAGATCGTAGACATGGTTTGAAATCGTAGAGCTGTGAATCATACTCGCTGGCCACGATATCTTCTCTATAAGCTATGATACCCTACGACAGGCTACGAAATTTCCAACATGTTGGAAGTTATCGGGACCTCTACGATTGGCGTTTTCAATCGCAGCCTATCGTGAGCTGTCGTAGACGAAATCGCAGAAACCTGTCCCACCTATCACGATTTTGGCTGACCTCACGATAGAATCGGAATGGTGTCGGGAAGACCGTTGTAAGGCCAATCGGGACCATAATCGTGGTAGGTGGGGGCCCGGATTTATAGAAAAACATTCACATTCACATTCCGATTTTTGAAATGAGGATACACCTGGAAGATCTACATGGAAGCCCACAGTCTTTACAAATTTCTTGACATTTCACTGCTCTTAGATATGTTAACAATGTCCATGTATCATTGTATTGAAATCAGGTAATAAATTGCAATAACGCCCTCGTGTGAATAGTTACATAACATAATAAATACATTGTTCTAATGAAGTGACATGGTAAATATCTTTGCGCTTCTGTGGACGCACGCGCTGTCGTTCTTGAGAAATATGGTACTCCTTAGGGCAACACAGACAATAGCACTTTAATTACTGCCATAGTCTATGTTCATACATATTGGATTACACATTTTAATTTCAAGGTATTCATTAAAACCTCCTATCATCAACACGTCAGCACTCTGTATGACTGAAACCGTACAGTCACGTTGTCATACGAGTAGTATATGATTGTGGGTTTGGATCAGGATGTATACGACAAAATAAATGGTCGATTCTCACGAAAGCGGTGCAATTCATGAAAAAATTAAATTCCATGTATCCTATCAGCCAATGTTTTTTAACAAAGAGTAGGCAAATTTTAGTTTTTAAGGTACAAATCTTTTTCACTAATCTCAAATAGTGAATTATAAAACACAAGCACCTGTCATTCTACGAAGCGACACCATAAAACACTATTTTTTTAGGTGAATTGATATATTAGAATAGCAAATTTGTGTCTTCTTTAAAGATTTTGTATAGAACAAAAAATTCCAAGGGACAAGTAGTATTTAAGATGCTGTTTCAATAATCGTTCAGGTTCTAGTTGATATTTTTCATAGTATCTCAGGCCTATATTCAACTAAAGTTAATCAAAACTGGGCCAAAATTGCAGTTGTAAGGAATATCTCTATAATAATTGTACATAAAATAGTGTTTTATACCATCTGAAATCAAAGAAAAAGAGGAAATCATATAATATCCTCTGGAGAAGGAAGATATATATACGGCCGTTTCCTATAATGAGAGTCGTTTCGTGGAATGACATAAACAAATGTAGCTGGTGTACAGCTATACATTTCACCTAGTCATGTTGTATACGTGTACAAATATTGTTATTAAGTAACTGCTAATCCTCCTCAAGGGTATCAAAGTATTTTTTCATATAAATCATTACTGTAAATTTCACTTTGTACTCTTTTTCTAACAATCTAAAGGTCAAATCACTGTCAATGCCAATTTAAAAAATTTCAGTCAGCTGAGATTGGTCAGTTGAATTTGGTCACTGAGTGTGAATGAGTATTGGTAGTTGGATTCCGTTAGTCAGGATGGGTCAGTCAGTCTGTATTAGTCAGTTAATACTGGTTAGTCAGAATCAGTCAGTTGGGTTTGGTCAGTTGGTATTGATCAGTCAGTATGAGTCAGTTTAGATTGATCGGTCAGTATTGGTCAGTCAGTGTAAGTCAGTCTGTATTGGTCAGTCGGTATTGGTTAGTCAGTTTCAGTCAGACACTATTAGATCAGTCAGTGTCAGTCAGTACTAGCCAGTCAGTATTAGCCAGTCAGTATTTGTCAGTCATTATTAATCTGTCAGTATCAGTCAAGATTAGTGAGTCAGTATTGATCAGCCAGTATTTCTCAGAATGTATTAGTCAGTCAGTATTGGCGGTCTCTATCGGTCCATCTAATACATTGTAAATTAATTGTTAAGTTAATAATAATTTATACTGACTGCTACACATCTACTCTCATCCGGATCTTTGTCCCGCGGTTATTTTTCTTGTGTACCACGTGACCACCTACAGACGCCATTACTTCCAGGTCCACCGCACTGACCGGTCGTAACAACTCACTGTACTCTGAAAACATTTTACTTTTCAATGGTCTCATCTGTGTTCGACCTTCTCTTATCTATTTAACATTTCACCAGTCAGTTTCTGTCTGACTGCTCTTAACTGTATCATAAAACATTGTATCATATTGTAATAAAAAAATATTTTATGGCAGTTCAGTCTTGTTAATAAATTATACACTGCACAGGAAATAATTTAGTTTTTCCTTTTTTTATTCATCTCATAGTTTGTCACAGCTTAGGAACTGTGATTCTGTTATGGAGAACCTTGATGCTTTATAATTTATAAATGATAGCAGTGAATTTCACTTTTTGACTCTTATTCTGTCTATCCAAATGTACTCTGTTCGTGCCTATTTAAAAAAGAAAGCGAAAGTTAGTACCTTTTTCCCAATACAGAAGCATCCACATACACAGGAAATCATGTTTTGAAAAATGAATCCCCCTACCTCAAAGTAACAAGTCATGTGGCCGTTTCGAAGAATGACATGAACGTTTTTTAACTGGTTTACAGCTATGCATGTCATCTGGTCAAGTAGTATGTGTGAACATTTTGTTATAAACAAACTACTAACCCTCTCCTATCAAATCAAAGCGTTTTTTCCTAGAAATTATAGCAGTAAATTTCACTTTTTGGCACTTATTCTGTCTATCAAAAGGTACTGCCTCTGTTAGTGCCTATTTTACAAAGACAAGTGAAAGTTAGTACCTTTTTCCCAATACAGAAGCATCCCCATACACAAGACATCATGTTCACAACTTAATATTTTGTGAAAAATGCATCCCTTCCCTCAAAACAACAAGTTATGTGGCCGTTTTGTAGAATGACAGGTCGTTTCATAGAATGACACAAAGGTTTTGTACCTGGTTTACACCTCATACATAGGGAATCTACAAGTCTGCTGCTTTGTAATGGATTTTCTATTAAAGAAGATATTGTTACAAATGTGTAAATAATTTTTCTCTCACTAATGTCTAAAAATAAACATACTACAGGCCTTTTAATATGTCGTTTCGTAGAATGACGCATAGTAGCATGGTTGGATGTGCTGGACTCTTTCTGTTCTCATGTTTAGCAGATAACAGAAGATCATTTGGTGTTTACTCTGTTTTGTAGTATAGAGTCTAAACCTTTATTATATATAAGTATGGAAATTGAATTATATTTCTATAAATGTTTTCTGAGTGTTTCCTGTAGGTCGTTTCGTAGAATGACGCAATTGCTGTTTTTCTTTCCTCCACTTCACATAGTTAACCAGCCCAGATATCAATTGAAAGTTTAAATATCAGTAGAACCGCCTTGTTGGGCACAATCATCTAGGGCCTGATTTCTTCCCTAGGATATAAGAATTACCAAAAAAAAATAACATTTTCGATTTTTGCAATAATTGCACCGCTTTCGTGAAAATCGACCAAATATAAATGATATAATGTGAGTGCATTTAGGATAACATGCAGTATATAAGATTTGATTTAAAATAAGTTCGGACCTAATGTTTTGTGCAGATAGACATAAATTATTGCTCCATTATTTCGCAATATATAAATAATCCCTTCGCTTTATCGAGATATTGTGCTGTTGTGTACATGTATTCCGAAGTTCATTAACCACTTATAGCAGCATTAGTAGCAGTAAAGAATGAAGCAATATGAATGTATGTGTAGTCTTCATCAGTAGAAATCAAATTTTAAAAAACTTTATTTCACTCCGCCTCTACTAAATGTAATCCTAGCGGTCATACATGTTCCGCTGTTTTCAGGTCTGTTAGGTTTACAAAATGATGATTTAAGCTTTTGATGCACGGGGAACGTTTGCTCAGATACGACACAAAGTGCCTGGCTCTATACTAACCGATCACATCGACCCGTTTTAGAGGTTTACTTTGTGTTCTACTACAACATGTTTATTAAATATATTACAATATTTTTGTTATAGTGATGAATTTACATATACGAGAAAAATATATATGTAGATTAGCAATTTCATTCGCAATAGAGTTCCTAAAAGGTTTAGCGAGCATGGATAAATTGATCCACCTCTTATATTAGTTACAAAAAGGACAGAGGCCAGAGATCCTTGCATATCTGGCACCGAAAGTAGCGAGGAAAGGAGGCAGGGGGGATTAAGATATAGGGACTAAAAGGAGTCCAAGGTTGACTGAATGAGTGTATTTTTAGGACGATGCCTGTACTGAACCGACCAAGCACCCTAAACCAAGCCATCATCACGGCAGGTCCATCCACCTGCATTTTGCCAGCGAATCTGTCAATGGCCGATCATCAACTCTGGATAAACCCTGTTGATACCCCTCCTACTGTGCTTCTAAGTGTGTGTGTGTGGGGGGGGGGGTGTTGAGAGGTGCCCCCGCCCCCTTTGGGGGCCGCATAGTCTGGAAGCGCACTTCCAACGCAGTCGCTTATATCATAGGAGTAAGTTAGCTGCACTGTCTGACCTACCTGACTGACCGTGCGCGTGTGGCCATGGGGGAGGAGAAAGTGCAGGAAACCTATGACTGATTTATCGAATTGGCCAACGATCTAGGCCTACAACTAGCTGAGAGCCCTCTCCACCCGTCGCATCATGTGTCTGGGCCTTCACATTGAAGTGGTGACCTCTATGGTCACCATCCAGACTGACAAGCTTCAGGAGGTGGTTTAGATCTGTCGTGACTGGGGGAAAGGTCGCACGCTATGACAATACAAGTACAGTCCCTACTCAGCAAACCTGTGCACATGGCAAACTGCGTGAGTCACACCTGTCACTTCATGGCATACCTTTTCACTGCACTCATAGCTGCTCAGGGTGTAGCTGCCATCCTAGGGCAAAAGCAGTACAAACAACAAACCAATTTCGGTACCAATAGACAGCTTAGGGATTCATGTAACTGGATAAGTCTATTTTTTGTGCAAAGCAGGAGTACATGGTCTTCCCCTGCAGCCATGGTACCCTACCTCTCGTAATGTCAGAACATTTCATGTTTAGTTTCTGTCTCATGCCATTACAAGTTTTCACCTTTTCAGATACCATATTAAAGTATCATTCTCTAGGTGTTGAATAAACTCATTTAACTGCCTTTCATATGTGGCTCATTGTGGCCAGCACAGGGGGGTATAATGAGGATGAGCGGGAAATACGACAGTGCCGCCACCTGATGCTTGGCAGGATGTTTTGCGCTTTGAAAATGACCTTACCACGGCCACCCAACCTACAGAAAAAAAAAGAAATAATTGGGGTAACTGCATTTCATGGATTTGTGAGTCATTATTAAACCCAAATAGACAATACGTCATTTATCGTCGGCTACAACTATGACAAATTGAATGCCAATCAATTCTGGTATGGCATTCAGCAACTACTACCTAAGAAACAAGTTCTGCAAATTTGAAATATTTTTAGGAAACCTCGAACAAACTGATACCAAACTATGAGAGAGCAAACTTTAAAAAAAGAATGTATATTTATGAAATTTGAGAACAAATAAGCCCATTTTCATTACAATGTGGCGTTTTTTCCATGTGTAAGTTAAATAATTCTACCGCTGTCGATTACAATACAGGGGGTAACAGAAATGAATATATGCGGCGATCTAATGATCTCTACGATGCCTGTTATGTTGTAACTTCGTCCATTGAAACAGCAGGTCATATGACTCTGCCTGATCATTTCTGAAGATGCATCTGTTCTTTCCACTGTTGTTGTATTCCGTCGCGGTAACATATACACCGAACACTAAGCAACATTTTTACAAACGATGAACTAATAAAAGTCATATAAACTAGACTTGATAAAGCCTCAGCCATAAAAGACATTAGATCTAGTTTCCTTAGAGTAGCCTTACTGTAGCACCAGAATATGGTGAATAAACTGCTATTGCCATATTTATGTGTTGTATCTTGGTGTGGGTTGAAAGGCCTTTGGTGCTTTGCAACCTAGAACCAACCTCTGACGTGGCATATCACAGGATAGTATTACTCGACATTGGTTTAGTTCAACGATCATGTTCCAATGGGTCTCTCTAGGATCCGTGGTTGGAAAAAGATTTCAGATGAGGTCGCGGCACGTCCGCGGCCCGCTTCCCCTTTCTCTCTATTCAGTGGTCGCATCTGGTATAGGAGATGTTCAAGTTATTAACCTACATTGGGGCTGTGACCAGGATATCTGGCTGCTGGCACAGTCAGATAAGCCTGAGAGAATCATGGCTGATGAAACGTGAACCCGCTCCCAAGCCAAGGTTAGGGAAATATGTTAGCCGAACACAGCACAAAGAAGAATCCCCTCAACCATACGGGTTGGCTCTTCAACAATAATTATTGATGACATCAACGGTGGGAGCCCCTGCAGCATAAGCAGGGGCTCCCACTGGGTACCCAGTAACGACCACCCTGCTAGGTTCTGACCTGAGTCTTACTTTCCCGCTAGACTATGGTATTGCCTCACTGAGTATACAGACCTGGACAGGCCAGAGTCTCCAACATTGGTGCAGATGCATTCCGTGGAACCCATTACCCCTTACCAGTCTAAGGTGCCGGGGCCTCCAGTACTGCCCAGGGTAGTTCTTCCAAAGGAGGAGGAACTCCAGGATGCCACCGCTGCAATAGCTAAGACCTCATCGAAGTCCGAAGCAAGAGGTGTGAAGGGGGCCGGATAGATCCTACCGTGCCTGGCAGATCGCAGGGTAGCATTATTTGACGTCAGGTTAGTTCAACGATTACAGTACAGTAACTAACTTAACCTGACGACCGTTATGCGTAAAGGTATGCAGGTGCTCAATACAACGTAAAAGCATTCAAATGATGTTAACTACCAAGATACAAGGTTACACCACAAAAGAAGTAGCTCAAAGATGAAATTTAAATCATTTCGCATCAATTGCAGTATTCACTGTACAATATAGTGAAACATAAAAAGAGTTTAAAAATGAAATAAAGGTAATATACTCGGTCTACGAGTGGTCAGTTTAGAACGATCAATATATTCATTCTCATAATTATTAATCCTATATATCATATATTATTATAAACCGTATATGTCATACTTTTATATATCTTAAATGTTATGCTATTTACCTGGAACGGTATTTCTTGTTGTATACTTGCTTTCCTGCAGTGGAAGATCTAGCCTTTGTGTTTCCAGTATTGAATAAACCGTTTTTTTTTTCAAAAAGTAACTTGATTATCCCATGCCTGCCTCTCTTCTTGTTCTTTCAGAAGAGGGGTAGAGCTAATAATCTTAGAATGAAGCTTGTTGATATTTGATATTCTAAGAATAAAATGAACACGATCCACAGGTTTACATTTCAGATTGAAAAATAGCTGGCACACTATTACATGAATACATACACAATGTTACCATGATTTCGATCTGAGTGGCCGTATTCTCCGCGTAGTTGACGCGTACTAATTACGTAGTGTCAGCTACAAGTTGACACTACCTTTCGAGTAATTATCAGGGGAAAAAATATTATATTATTAGAAATTCGACCCTAGCGCCGTGCTTTGTTTATATGAATTAGTTCCTATAACGCCCGTCAGGTGGCCGAAAAAGCCGTATTCTCCTAGGAGATTCCGGAGGTCCGTTTTCTACTCAGTAGCGATCTGTAAGCTCCGTAAGCTTAGCATGGAGACTCCGTACTAGGTGATAAATAAAAAGTGAGAAACTGCATACCTTTGATATCAGTAAATTGCCTCTGTCCCGTGTTTTCCTCGCTAAATAGCTGCCTCTGAAACAGAAGTAAAATAGGTTATTCGTGAGTGTCCTCACATGTATTCCGGACAGGAATTCCACCAATAGTACCTTGTGAAAAACCATGCACGTTTATCATGTCCTAAAATCTCGGCCCCCTGTTATTTTTGTGAACATGCTAGTTAGCTCCAACCAGTAGATTAAAACATCTACCGTCGCTCCAAATATGTTGTAACACATGATAGACCACATAATAACAGGAACCCGTAGTGATGGAAAGGTTAACTTTGTCATTTGCAAGCACCGGGGTAGTAAATATGAACTTTCGCCTCTTTACAGTCCTGGGCAACAAGCCGTGGTGAAAACTGTACAGCATTGTACAAACTATTCCCTCAACAGCGTCATTTAAAATAGGAATAAAAGATATCTCTCTAATCAGAACGGATCTCTACGTTACTGACTGACATCATCTCATTTCATCTCATTACTCATGAAATTGTCTAAATTTGTTACTCTCATTAATATATGTATCGAGTACTATATTGTTGCGTGATCCCGATGCACGGACCATACCTGAAGAACTGGTTATATTGTATATTCAGAAATAGATGTCAATAAAACTTGAAAGAGGCTACTCTTGCCGAAACGTTGTGTACTACTGTTCAAAGAAATAAAGTCATCCATAAAACCGATTTGGGATGCTGTTGAGTTGTACTTGCTCCTATCAACTTTATTGATGTCAATAAAATACAAATAGGAATGAGGAGAGGGTATCAGTTACCAGGGAAACTAATTGCACAGGATTTCAGAGTTAAACTACTTAACTGGTCTTTATTCATACTAGAGTAGTCACTAAGGGCTATTATCTAACCTCTCTTCCAATGGCTCCAGTGGCTTAATGGGTATTGATATTTCCATGGTTGGAGCATGAGAAAAGAGACCGTAGAGCTCCGTCATCTCTCCAATGTTTATTCACGATATTGATATTAGAGGGAAACTATGTTCCGGTGGGAATAAGTCAAAGTTACGTGGTACGTGGTTTCCCTATTCCTATATATACCTTCAGTTGTCGGCTAATATCGTTAAAAACCGAATGTCTCAGAACGTCAACGTGGGCAGTAAACGTCAACCTAGGCAGTAAACGTCAACCTGGGCAGTAACTTCAACCTGGGCAGTAAACAAAAGTTATTCCACCCCCAGCAGCGTATTCATAGGTTGTTCGCTCATAGGTATATAGGAATATTAGTTACTGTTACACAGTGGCACCGCTATACATAGACAATAATGACTAGTTTGTATACGAGTGGGCGTGGTTAGAATATGATCTCCTGTTTGGAAATTACAGGAGCCCTATATGATTATACAGAGGCTTTGTAATATGAGGATTTATCCTCCTAGAACTGGAAGCTATGCCAAAGGTCACCGGCAGACCGACCGCAGGGGGAGGGGCTCTTACATACTAAAATAGCCTTCTCTCAAAGTTGTATGGGTACACTTTAAGCTAATCCTTCCAAAGAGATTATTTGGGAAGTCATAGTTGGGTGCAGCTATTAATCTTACAAGCTTCCAATAGTGTAATATAGTGTAGGTCCTCTGAGTTCATGTTTACGCAGATTGTGACTGATATGTTTTAATTGAGATTTTTGTAATGTCATATAAGAACATAATCAATAAAAAAAAATAGGGATACATTTGATTCTTTTTTTGCGGTGACATTCAGCTAGCATGGCCATAAGGAAAAGGGGTGACGAGTTACGATAATAAGATTAATTGAAAACTTTGTGACACATTTCATGAATATTTCAATGATATGTTTGTAATATCAATCAAGATAGGTGAACGATAAGATTCAGAACCGATATGGTAATAGTCTATGAAGTGAATAAAATGACTAAATGGACCCATGAATTTCCTCCAGTGTATACACGATTTATATTCGTTTAAATGAGGAACATATTATGTCCTGCTGTTCACCTGTTCACCTGTTCACCGTTGACCATCAACTAGTCTACACAGTCGCCAGGTGATGCCATATTACGGAATCAGACGTAATCACCCGATCTGTATAGTCGCCACACAATTGGCATTTACACTAGACGATTTCCAACCTTTTACTGCTGAAATTCGTCAGGTAGTGCTAATTTCAAGAATTGTCAGCTATAGTCCTCTAGTGTAAACGCCGGGTAAGGGGGCTGGTTGAAAGAGAGGTAGAATGGTGCAGGCGAAAATCGTGCTTCAGAGTTCAATTGTATCCTTCCTATTCAGAACCACATAGGAACCTCATTATTTCTATGCACATAACGTCTACTAGAATTACCAATTGCCATAATTGCCTAGTATTAGCTATTTTAGCTATTCACAATACGTTTGATATCCCCATATATTGATATGGTTTCTATAAAACAATGCCTTAGTCGTAAAGTATATTTTTTAATAAGAAGTATCTCTTCATAGATATGACACTGTTATAACCATTGTTTCTCGCATGTAGGTGCTTCAAGGACTGAGAGTGGGTTGTAGTAGATAACAAGGTTTACAAATGGCATGACGTGCAATGCATATCACGTGTCACGCATCTAATATATCCAATTTGTCTTTTGGTTATTTTTTGGATATTTCTTTTTATATTTCGCATTTAGGATGTCCATACTCTGCCTATGGACAGGACCATAAAATGATATTTGCTGTTTCCAGCTGAGTCCCGTAACGTGGGAGTAACTGCATAATCGTAGGCGGCGACCTGATGTGCCACACAATTAAGTTATCTTGTTTCTCAGAATTGTGACAGTATAAAAGCACTGGTATGACGAAGACTTCACAATAAGCAACTATAGACTAGTTCTATTGAGAGGTTGCTCAATCTCACAAATGTAACCCCGTAAGTCTCGCAACTGGTAAATTATATCTAATACCTGCTGCATGCTTATGATTTGATGATCTATTACGCATGCCCTGATAAGAACATAGTGGTTGCAGGACTGCAGGAGGTAATTTTAATGATTAGTATACAGTTAATTTGCTGACAGTAAATAAAGAAATAACTAAAGTCTGTTGCTACGGCTCTCCTCCTAAATTGAAAACACCGAAAGATTGTTAATCATTTGTAGAGTTGGTAAATCTTACCAATATCTAGGGATTGATATATATAGTTGCCTCAGTTTTGAAAAGGAGATTAGGGGTTTGCAAAAGCAAAAATCACATGTTGTTTGTTTTAGTAAGAGCAGAAACTTGACGTATATGTATACTGAGGTTGCTAAGGGGGTGCATCTGCAAACGATATTGCCCATTTTCGACTTCTCGAGATTTGTTACTGATGGAGCAAATATGGAACTGCAGGCCAAACCCCAAAGGCAACAAAACAGAGCTTTATAGATTTGTAGGGGGTGGCCATATCGAAAAGGAGAAGGAAAATACTGTTATTGGGCTTCATGAGAAGGACGTATGTGCATGAATATGGAAAATGAGCTTCAAGACGATGGCGTGAGCTCTGATGATGCTACTGATGATGCTAGTGATAGAGGCGGAGACGAGGAAGGGAATATGGTTTTGGGATCGAAAAAATATACATGATTGTGACATCAGTGAGGGTCACGGATATGTCCAAATGGCTAGGAACGGGATTATAACTGGATTTCCTTGAATGAGTATTTACTCATCATATCATAATGACGTTTGATATGGGTCTCGTTTTATAATTACTTGTTATATTCTGTAACATGATAGAAAACATTTGAATGGGTGCTTTATGAGTGCAATCGGAACTTTTTCCATTGAAGCTTACATTCTGATCTCCGATTGGTGAATTCCTTGGTCACGTGTCCAACGTCTTCTATGCTCCTAGCAATTTTTACTTTCTATGCGACATACCTTGCCTTACGGAAAATCAATGTTAAGCCTAAGGATTTTTATATTAGGGGTTTGTAACGATATTAATTCCGGATGCATAACAAATATAGGCTCGATGAGGTTGATGTTAATCAAGGAGCTCGACCGCACGACTTTGTACAATAAATCAGCCTCATGTGCTCTTGTATTATGTTTTATTATACACCTATGGGTGAACTTCTTTGAAATACTACCCGCTACTAGGGGTATAGTATAAACAATCCTAGGGCTCACTGAGACTAAGTCAATGTTTGAGCACACTATAGAGTGCTCTTCACAAGTGCATAAAATGTTTTAAGTGTATAGTAATAAGTAACGTAGTGAGGGAAGCCATAGCAATTCCATTTCGGAGTATATTGTAATGTGTTGTCAGAGCTGCCATTACCCTGTCTGTGTAAGCACTTCTGTTATAATCGGTCCGGTGTCCGATATTACATATCCGGCAGGGAGTTGGGGGGTCAGGAGGAGGACATTCAACCAAGCTTGCACTGGGCACAGCTTGTGCCCTCCTATCCTGGACAGGGGGAAAAGATGCGTCCCCAAGCGGAACTGGTCCATTTTCAACCACCTGATCATAATCATTAACCCTTTTGTGGTGACCCTGACGTCCCATCTTCTCAGGTTCTTGTTGGGGTCATAACCTTCTATTGAGTTCAGAATGACATTGGACCTCCTCAAAAGTGCATAAAACATAATTATAAGGCCACAACCCAAACAGCTGCCCATCTGGAAGTTGAAATGTCTAGCTTGGAGAGAAGGACCAGGAGAATGTTGGGAGAAATCAGTTCCTTTCTGTAGACCATATCTCCCAGGGTGTGTCTTGCTCCTCTACTCACCAGCAGGAGGTGATAATTGTCCTTAAGAGGGTCTGGGAGTCCTACCTCCTTGTGCATGTGTGGGACCATGCCTAGATGCTGCTGTAAGGAGGAGTATTTCAGTCTTGTTAACAGGAAGGCGACATACCTCGTTAGTGCTCGAGTGTCAGCGGGGACCAGGGTAAGATTATAGAGGTTGCAGAAAGATTTGCATTCCATCTGCCATGGTAAATCTGAGAGCGTAAAGCAGAGCGTGTGTTGACTGCATAGGTGCAGGCTGGCGAGTGACTGGAGCCTGGGAGGTGGTTGGCTGAGCCTGCCCTTGCTGTATGGGGGGGGGGGGGGGGGGTGCTCCGCCCCGGTCCCCTGTACCTCGTCTCCCATTTAACCTTATATCTAACTTTATAATTATATCTCCTTAACATACAATTAACCTAAAATTTGCCTCATTGAATAAGCTAGTTTAGTAACCCGGGAACTCCCCTTGAGGGTATCCCGTGAATGATTTACACATTCAGCCTTATTGACAGTGGACAGGCTTTGACAATATTTCGTAAAATATTGGACAGTTTCAAGTGCTCGAAATAGGTAGGACCGTGCACACACATCCAATATTTCTGGTAAAGTATCCTCCGAAATTATCCAAAATATTGCAAATATCCGCTAAAATATATGATAAAGAAATTGCGCAGTGGAATTTGCACTTAATGGCCTGTTCACACTGTGCGCTTTTGAAGTATGCCCAGT
This sequence comes from Alentia gelatinosa, assembly GCA_950022655.1. NCBI lineage: Eukaryota > Metazoa > Annelida > Polychaeta > Phyllodocida > Polynoidae > Alentia > Alentia gelatinosa. The sequence goes on along the minus strand of OX465579.1, from coordinate 45,701,928 downwards.
CTAAGACTGGGCGTTCCCTCAGGCGCGCAACCCGGCAAAACGCACAGTGTGAACTGCAAGTTTCCCTCTAGTCTGAGACTGGGCAAGGCTGGGTAGTTCAAGGCCAGTTCACACTGTGCGAGTGTGTGTAATTGCGAGCTGGTAGTGCTCTTCGCAAGGGTACGAAGCACAAGGAACGCAGCACATGGTGTGAACTGCATTTCCTTGTGACTGGAGGTACATGCGGTATGCCCAGTCGCAAGGAAGCCGGTACCTCCAGTCTGAGACTAGAAAATACTATTTAGATATCGCCTGTCATGTCACATGATACAAAGATCAAAATGTTCACAATAGGCCTATACATCCGGCCTCTAGCGGTATTCACTGACACTAGTACCTGTGCCCCTGTCGCGGATACCCGGCGCGATAGGGTTAAAAGTGGCTTGGATATGCACAATTTTCTGAAGGAATTATCACTGGTGAATTAACAATCTGAAGAAATATCACAATTCAAGTTTCTGGAAAGGCTAGAGAAAGTAATGTGAGAAGTGGGGATGCCTTACACAACCGCTTTATCAGTTTCCTATTATGTCCCTATTTCCTAATTATCTTTACTTTTAGTAATTTTCCTGTCTTTTTTCAATCTTGAATGATATTCTATTGTATATGAGTTCTTATATTTCAATCTAATAGTTTGATAGCACCCGGCAATGTTATGTCAGACAATAAGAAAGGTCGGAACGGATGAATTGAACTGCTAAAAGGTGGCCAAATTGAGGAAACGCATGATATCTTATTCTAGAAGTATGAACTTGACACTAATGCTCATTTGAGAAAGAGGATCGACATGAACTCAGACTCTAATTTGTTCATAATAACCAAATGTGGGTGGCAACTTCTACTATGGTAAACTGATATTGACTTGGGGCCCGGTGTGACGAGCATTCAGATCTGTCTCTATCCAAATAAGGAGACAGTAATGGGTGATAGAACAGGGTTTATTACTAATACCTAGTAGGGCGCGCGCAGTGCGTGCATGACTTCATACAAGGTTGATAGTCACCTAACTTATGAGAAGGATAATCAATTAGTGACAAGATCAATACTGAAGTAAACCACTTGATGATAAGGATAAACAACTAGTAATAGACAACAGATAAGGATAAACAACTTGTGGTAAGATAAAGCGTTACAATGTATGTCAGTCCGAGTTGGTTGTGGAAGAGCTGAGGTGCAGGTCTCGGACTCCCTGTGGAAGCGGTGAGGCGTAAGTCTCTGTCTCTTCCACATGGGTGCTGAGAGTCAGGAGGAGTGGAGGGATGTGGAGCATATATATGCGGGGCACGTGTTGACTGCGCGGGTGCATACAGGTGAGTGACTGGTGCTCGGGAGGTGGATGTCAGAGTATGCAGCTGCCCCTGTGTGTGGGGTCCGCGCCCCCTTCCCAGTTATGGAGTCTCTTATCTAAACCCATATATATATATATATATATATATATATATATATATATATATATATATATATATATATGTATATATATATATATATGTATATATATATATATATATATAAATATATATATATATATATATATATATATATATATATATATATATATATATATATATATATATACTATATATCTCAGATAATCAATTGTCAAAGGATGAGAGTCTATTAGACCCTAGAAATGACCCCCTCGAGGTTGTTTCCATTCAAAGATTATTGCCTTTACTTTTACTGTTTACAACGGGTGCAAGCATGCTCTAACAAGACCAGAGGTAACACGGCTGATAACAAAGTAGGATTTAAGAGTTCCGATTTTGGTGTTAGTCGTATAGGAAATCGCCTATGCACCGAGGAATATCACTATAGAATAAACTAGATTGTAAGATACAAAAAGCAAACTTGAAAGAGATGTTCAAGAAGTATCTAGAATACATGTAAATGAACAATATGCAGAAATGTAAACTCATGCAATATATTTCTATTTATGTCTATTCACTCTTGGTTTAAGAAATCAAGTACTATAAATATAGAATGGATGGTTAATAGGATGGAACAATAGCGAACATGAGGGTAGGAGGATAAATATCGGTAGTGCTTAGCCAAAATAAGACAAGGTATAATAGAAAAGGTCTGTTGTGACAACCAATTTCAGTCATAAGTGACCTCAGTAGAAAATGTAAAGATCTGATAACCCCAATGAAGGCTTAAAACGCCGAAACGTTGGTTGAAAGACCATACCTCTGTAATTTCCCAACCTTATTAACAAAAGCCAAATCAACCAAATTTAGTTGTTTTGTGTTTACATCCTGTACTGAAGTAAAAGATTTGATTATTATTCAGCTAGACAAGATGTTTCCGATTAAATTTCATATGACCTCACATGATATTGATTGTCGCTGGATAACTAGTAACCCCTAACCAGCGGTGGATAATCCTGGATGTAATTTACAGTTCTTAGACAATATGTATGGGTAACTACTCAGCCCCCAAAAGAAATGCCACGTCAAAAAGAATTGAAGAGAATGACAGGAAGAATGGTTACCTGATCCCCGTTCCCCCAAACGAGCCAGGGAGGAATTATATAGAACTGCATCGAGAATCGTATGAATACACAATACTCCACGAGTTTGGATGGGCAACAATCGTCATTGAGTGACCAATCGTTTGATGACGTTCTCTCTGAAATCCTGGCTGCTGATTGGTCAATTGCTAATGACGTCATCTCGTATTCACTACGCCACGACCACGGCGTGGTATTGTCAATTTACCGGTATGATCGTTGAGTATTCATTTCTAACGTTATTCCTATGGCTAAACTTGGACCTGGGGGGAGATGAAGACTATGAGCCAATATCAAGCTCTATCGTACCTCACCTGACGAGAGTTGTAACAGGTCTAAACCACAGTACGTTCCTAAGATATGAGAACTTCGTGGAAAAAAGAAATAAAAACTAAACTAAATCAAATGGAGATGAAACTAAATATAAGAAATATGAAGGTCTGACCAATAACACACTCCAAAAGAGAGAGAAATTTTATCAGTCAGTTACAGCCAGTTGGTATCAGTCAGTCGGTATTGGTCGATCGATATCGGTTAGTTGGTATTGGTCAGTCGGGATCGGTCAGACAGAATCAGTCAATCAGAATCAGTCAATCAGTATTAGTCAGTGAGGATCAGTCAGTGAGGATCAGTCAGTGAGGATCGGTCAGTCAGTATTGGTTAGTTGAAATCGGTCAGTCAGTATTGGTCAGGCGGGACCAGTCAGTTAATTCGTCTTGATGATATAATAATGGAATATATGGAAATTAAAAAAGAAAATTGTATATAGTAAAACCCATATTATTTTCTTCAAACTTGACACGCCGTTGTAATGGGTAACCAACGTCATAGCGATGCATCCATCGAACGTCACTTGCACTGTTTTTATTTCCAGCGGACACAAGTGGTCTCAAGCCTTTTTACCATGTTTTCCTTTTTATTGTGCACAACTTGCATAAAATTACAATAAAATATGATATAGCATCAGCTTCTTATACCTATAATATTATATAGTGTATTGTTAAAGCTTATATAAACCAATTAAGCTCTGTTAATTAATCCTAAAAGTTAAGCCCCGCCTACGGCATGCGCAGAGCGGGGAGAGCAGGTTCAATTTTCAGCTGGGAGGAGTGTTGGTTGTATGCCGGCCGCTTAGCTGGCCTTTGTATAATGCTGGCGACCTTTGCGACACAGTCGCTTATGGGTACTATTCTGCCTACGTTGAAGCAGTCTTCCCTGTCTCAAAACGGGACGACTCTCTTTGTACCTCTACACGGGCGTATATAAGACCAGAGCCTCAGCAGGTGATCCATTCAAGCCTGACACGTAGGAGAGAGTAGAGGCCTCTACCTGCCCACACAAAGGGCTCTGTGATTACCGGCTATGGTAAACAATAACAGCAGTATGCTGACCATAACAAGAAATCATGGTAACTTATACAATATATGCACTATATCTATGTATATCTGTGTATCTATATGTGTATCTGAATGTCTATATTTGTCTGTGTATCTCTTTGTGTCAGTGTATTTATCCTACCCCTAATAAAAAGCTCCATAGGCTTAACATTGGGTCACTGTATTCGGTCTGGAGTTCAGAAAAATGAAAAATATCGCTCTAGTGGGATACACTTGACAAATGACGTCATTTTTTAATGTAGAAGTAATTTAGACTGGCGGGGTAGGATGAATTCTAAACCAAACTCAAGTTAGTCATGTTGTTGTTCATCGCACTCCGGCAAGATCGCATAACACGATATTGCTGTCGTGCAATAAACAACAACACAACTAACTCTTGTTTGGTTTCTCCATAGTATCTGTGTGTACCTGAGAGTGTTTATCAGTGTGTGACTGTGCTTTATGGACGCCTTCGGGAGATTAGTAAAGTGGGGATTTCGACAGAATTATGAATTTAAGATCAAATTACGGTAAGATTTCTTAAATTTCGGGTATATGATAAATATAGAACTACCGACCGTGCTTGCATGAGGTACAAACCTCGATGATAATTTACGGTCCGCACGTTATTCTCGCTTGGTGTGTTCCCGGCTTTTTTTTAAATATAAACTTAGCTCTCTTGATTTCCAGTATGTTTTCGAAGCTTGTGTTATACACTGTAAAAAATTTCCTGTGAATTTTACGGTGTTTCCCAGGCAACTGGGGTGCCAGGGAAATACCGTAAATTGTACGGGTGTTCGTAATATATTTTTGACCGTAAATTATAACTGTCCTAGACTGTATTTTCCTAACGGTTTAAACCTGTAATATATTTCAGACCATGAATTTTCACTGTAATAAACTGTATTTTGAAAACGGTTCAGACCTGTAAATACAGAGGAGCAAAGCTGTATGAAATATACTATATGCACAGCCCTTCATTATACATATACCAGAAATTTTGTTATTGAGGTTCTTAAGAATTGTTATATGTAGAAGGCCACCTATAGTATCAGTATCATTAATAATTATTATCAATGATATTTCAACATTTAAGTTTTTCAACTCTAATGTTATTAGTGCAAACTATTTTACAGGAATACTCATCAGAATCTGACAGTACAAGGCTGCATTTAATATTGTAGGATGAAGTCAATCCTACATATGTTTTAGAAATGTCCTATGAAAGTGGTGTCTAATCCCCTTTATGATATTGATGTCATGACAACTTGAGAATAAATGTGCTTTAAATGGCAGGAACTTCACAGGAGATCGATGAATATATATTACACATTTTGATGAAGTTAACTCTTGCATTTTATTCTCCACTTTGATTTGTTGCTGATATTGGAGTTAATCTAAGTGTATCTATTATGTCCATATTTACAGATTTATACTGTAAACTGACCGTAGATTGGGTGGATTACAGTCCTGAATATTTTTACAGTTTAATACCGTTTTTTGGTATCAAATATACGGTGTGGAACTGTGAGTAAGATTACAGTGATATACCGTCCATGTTTACGGTAGTATACTGTATATTTTACGGAAATTTTTTACAGTGTACATGTGACATTCCCTCGTAGTTTACATGTGACTATCCCTCGTAGTTTACATGTGTCGATCCCACATAGTTCAAATATGAGATCATCCACTGAAGATTTCTATGGGTTTTTTAGTATTTCAGTTAAAATAAAAAGTCTAGCTGAGTTTCCAATATGATTATAATCTGAAATTGCATTTCAATGTTTATAAATCCATTGACTAGCATTTGATATGGGTTACGTGATTACGTTGCTCTTATTGTATGAGCTTGCTCTATGTCCCCAGTTTTAATAAAGCTGTGCATGTTGGGCTGTTGAGTCACAATCACGATGAGACCGAATATGTCACTTGAGGAGGACAGATAAGCTTGGAACACAAGACATGATAGGGCTATGAGATGTCTGAATAATTATTTATCAGTACACTCTGTCGAGAATGCGAAATTATATGAACTGTAAGGAAAGACTTTTGCATTGTTTAGACGGCATCTGGACACTACGTATACCCTATATTGGCCCATTGGCCGACAAACACGGTGAAGATTTTGGTGTTCTCCTTAATAGCCTATTTCAATTTTGCGTCAGCAGTGCTAAGGTCCGCCGGTGGTTCCTGGCTGTATATCGGTGATGAAAAATCTTTCTCCCGGAGATATTTAGAACGTAGTGTCCGTCGCGTGGCAACTAGTATAGGGTAGTGTCTTTTATTTTCAACCTAATATTAAGTGTCAATATGAAACATATAAGAACTCTGTATGGACATACCCTGCGCATAGGGAAATGTATGCTCCGGGCTGCAAAGACCGGCACATACGAAACAAAATAAATAGTGCGTATGAAAAAAATAGTGCAAAACTAAGATGAACTAAAATTGGCACGTCACCAGTTGGATAAAGGTGGATAATGAATACAATATAGACTGGATTCGGATAATGCGGTCGTTTCCTCCTTGGAGTTAACCCTACGTAATATCCTTGCATGCGCTCGGATATTACTACACGTCAACTCCTCGGAGCATACCACTGTTTGTATCTGAAAATTGTAAATTAGAGAACTCCTGCATAGAATGATGTCCAATTAGATCTGTTACCTTATCTTAGCGTCAATTGGGACTGACAAGGCCAGGCTTCACCCCCTGCTGTATTGTTATGCGTCAGTGAAACATCAGTATATGGCAGGTTTATGAAATTGGGACCACCACGGCGATACGCGTGGAACATTTTTATTACATAGAAGAAATATCACAATTTTGAAAATACCTCCCAGGCTCCATGGCTGCCCATTGATCCCCAAATTTGCTCGGGGAGAATACCATTTTATCCAGGATAATTAGTTCTAGACTTGTATTGAGAATCTGTCATTTGTTTAGTTTTCAACAAAGGCATTCATTTCTTTTTTATAAAGGACGATATATAAGAAATGTCATGATATTTTCAAATAAGCATCGTTGTCATCATTCTTTTTATGGAGATAAAACTAAACTGCTGACAGTAATTTTACTGCAGTAAGTCAACTCAGGTCTCGATGTCATGGGATTTTGGAATTCATTCTATTTTCATAATACATATTTACATGCTTTCGTAGACATGTGAGCTTCTTGCAGATGTCTAAAATAAACAAGCACGTGTTTTATTTCAGTAGCAAAGACTAATCACGTTTTCTTTTTTAAATAAGAGAAGCCAACGAGGAAAAGAAGATATGAACGATGTCATGCAAGCGAGTCTTTAACGGTAAAGTCTGCTATCTTTCAGACCATACGGGAGTGGCTCTGAATGAAAAATCAATGCAGGATAAATCCCAGGGATTGTTGTTTTTATAGAAAGTCTACTGTGGAATCTACTCTGTTTTGTCATTAAACTAAGGACGTAGAGCCAAAGCGAATGAATGCTGGAAGTTACTCACCTCTTTAATGGAAAATGCCTCCATCAGTCCTATCCGGAGAACGAAAGTGGCGAAGAGAAACGTCTGCATACTGATTAAATGTGAAGTGTTCACTTGGAGACTTGATTAGAAGAGGCGTCAAGGCCACTGGCCCGGTTCACCGCTCCGATTTTATCCCTTTCAAACAGATCGGGGGAGCCGCGGAAAAAACAGGAAAATGTCGTCTGGTTGGGTTGGTGCCCTGAGGAGTACACGCTGTAGCGGGAAACCGGACACAGAGACAAGGGTATCGGTCCTGTGACCTACTAGAGCAGTTTACAGTTGATGACAAGTAGTAAAACCGTTGTTGGGCGTCTTCTGCTTGGCGAGTCCTGGCGGCTAACCTACGCTGATCCTCTGTCTTCCCACGTAGTCCTCTTTGCGCCGGCCAGCGGTGAAATGTCGATTTCACCTGCATGGTGGCGCTAGTAGAGGCAACGGCGCGTCGTTACGGCGCGTGACCGGGTTGACGGCTTCGGTCTGACGTCACCGGGTGACAATCGCCGGTTCTGCGCCAATCAGCTTCACCTCCCACGCACGGACGCCGGAAGAAAGGCCGGCGCCTAGCCCCGGTAGCCAGTGGGGTCTCACACCATCCAAATTACCCGCCATTGAGCTCGAATCAGTGGTAGACACCGCGTGGACTCGCGACGCGGACGCTGCCGTAGTGAGGTGCCCGCGGGGAACGCTGGACTCAGCGTCCGCTGCCCGAAAGTCGTGATCCCGCGACCACTGCAGCCTTAATGGAATGAAACGCAGGCCAATTACTCCACGCCAACATTGCGCGTTTTCCAGTGCTTGTACTTGCCCGCAAATGTTCACTCTCAGACCGCAGGTGCATCCAAGCGCAAACATGGTCGAGGTTACTCAGCAGAGTTCCTGCGTGGGGGAATGGATTCACCAGGCGTGTCTCCAGGGGGGCAAACAATCAGAGTCGGTCCTTGGATTTAAGGGGAGATTATAGCAATCCAACGCCTCTGTCGAGCTGTTGAGCCAGCCACTTTGCTCTCCCCTTCAACTGCCAACGAAACCCCTTTCAGACACGCAATGGATACGATAAAAAAAATTGGCATCACAACATCTGGAATCTTAAGAGTTTAATTGAAACAATCCGATTAAAGAACGCAAATACTTTTGACATTATGCCCTTTTCAGAGACTTGGGTAACCATAAATGATTTTAACATTTTGCACCTGGACTGTGCAGGTCTGAAGAAGATAAAGATGAAATTAAAACAGGAGGAGCCCTTTGCACCAATTACCAAAAAAAGCACGAATGTTAGCAAACTTAATAATGGTGCACGTGATTTATCGAACAAAGACAATGAGTCACCGTTCTAGAAATATATTGAGCAGACCAGGCTAACACCATATACTTATATAGAACGTCCTGACCATGCTGTACAATTCACACAACGAGATGGTAATTTACGGTTTGTACGGAACGAGGCATTTATGCCGAGTTCCGTACAATCGTAAATTATCATCGAGTTCTGTGACTTGTACAAGCATGGTTGGACGTTATATATTTACTATATACCCGAAATTTTTAAAAAAATCATTAATTTAATTTTTAACAACCGATATGTCAATAAATGTGTATGGCAAGGTGGTCCGTATTTTAGTGTACGTACCGGCGGTCCGTACAGTATTTCTACGTCATATGCCGAAACGGTGCGTATTTACAGTATATACGGCATAGGTATATAGTAAATAGCAATTTATAGACCATCATCTGGAAATGTGAAAATGTTTAAAGATAGGCCCGGTGTCCACCTACTACGATATGGCTCCGATATTGTCTATTATCTCGCCCCGGGATTTTTCTCCATAGGCTTAACATTAGGAACTCGTATTCCACAGCCGTGAAGTGCGTGTACCCAATACTCAATGGGTAATTGGGTGATTCATTCTATCAATAAATAACGTATACGGGGTGAGGTAAAATCGGAAACCCACTCGATGAAAGTAACTTGGTGCGCACTCCACGGAGTTTAACTGCAGAGAAATTCATGAAGTGAAGCTGCATAGCACACAGATGAGTGGATGCCTGGTTTGCCCTGCTACACTGTCAGCAGATGACCATCGCGAGCAGACGCCACCACAGCCCTTTGTTGAAATCGAGCGATGTACACCTTGATAGACTGGAGCTCTTGTTCTAGTAGAAAAATACTAAACCCCTCCTCCAATTCCCTCTGTAGTCATTTTCAAGGTCTTCTTTGGTAGGGTAGCTTTGTTACCGGGTTTAGGGGTCTTGTCCCCCTCATGGCATTGAGCTGCCGAGTCATACTCCGACAGTTCACACTTTTTTCTTTTTTTTTTAAATTCATCATTCGTCGGTACAAGTCCGCGATCTTCCATAACACCTAGCGTGGTTGTTGATCTCTGTATCATTCGTACATTATTTGTTTTCACCACACTTTTGTATAAATATATATAGGTAAATAAAGAAAGAGAGGGCATAAGGCACCAATCAATGTATAATATACAATTTGAACTAAATAAGGTATAAACAGGTGTAGTGTACATCAAAGTTTAACGCTAACCTATGGCTAATGATGAAAAATGAAAATGACAATATGCAACAGTATCAGGTCCTCGATAATAACCCATCAAGGTATGAAGTTTGGTAGTCTAATTTTTACATCTTTACATTGTATATGTACTCAGGCACATGGAAGTCTTTCGTGATTCACGTTGCCACTGTAACCGATAACTTAATAACTTCACAAGTACCACCACAAATATTACAATTATTTTTTCCATCTGTGACAATCTAGATTTAGTTTGATAGTTTATCACATTATGATTTGGCTGGTAAAAAGACTGATCGTCTAAAGTAAGTACGGTAGCTTTTTTACAGCTCGTTTGAAGGCATCCTTTCTTTCTATCTTAAGAATGGGTTCAGCTAAGTTATTCCAGGCTACCGAGCTTCTATAGGCTGGTGATTTTTTCACAAATTCAGTACTCGGTCTGGGTAACTATGGTGCTATTCAGTGCTCTTGTTACTACTTTTCTGTCCAGAGCCAGCTCTGCAACTGGAACAACAGATGAGTGTATACCAAGTCTCCTTTTTGTAAAAGTCAAGAGCAACTCTGTTCGTCTACGTTTCATATTTACAATGCCGGATGCTCGATGGAGTTCTTCGACAGTGTGCACCCTGGGACCCACACCCTGACAGATTCTCAACGCTCTGTTTTGAACCTGTTGAAGCTTTTCAATCTGCTTTAAAGGCCCACTATCATGGGGAAAAGACGCATAGTCTATGAGTGGTGTTATGCTCTGTATATAAATTCTACAAGCCATTTTTTAGTGATCATATGTTTGATTTTCCTCAGAAGAAATATCTTCCTATTTACCTTTCTAATAGTGAGCTTCAGGTTTTTTTCCAGAGTTAATGAGTCGTCTAACACTGCTCCAAGATAAGTGTAGTCTTTTACTCTTGATAATTGTGTTAAGCCTAGGAAAAGGTTATCAAAAGAAGCCTTTCTTAATTTCGTTTTACACCCAAACCAGACCACTTTTGTTTTCTTGCTATTTATCATTAAAAGGTTTTTGCATGTCCCCTCGTGCAGGTTGTCTAGGCCTCGTTAGAGGGTTGTTGATATCTCTTTGTCACATTTACCATCTTTATAGATCACCAGATCATCAGCATAGAGTTTATACGATAATCCATGTGATCTGATAATACTGGTCATGTCATTGATATAAAAAATGAATAAAAGGGGGCTTAGGACGGAGCCCTGAGGGACTCCATAGGGTGCACGTTGCCAATCTGAATATTGATTACTTAGTTTAGTTCGCTGAGTTCTTTCACTAAGATAAGAGTTGATCCAAAGCAAAGTTTCCTGAGCAATATTTAACTGTTTAAGTTTCTCGATGAGTGTCCCATAGTGCACACTGTCGAATGCCTTCCGGAAGTCGACAAACACAGCTCCCGTTAGTAATGCTTTATCTCTGCTTACATAGAGGTTACCTGGGTCTTCAGATATGTCCGTGTTCAGCTTACACAATTCTCCAAATTGAGGAGCATAGTGAGAAGCACATGCTTTGCCATCATCCTGAATCTCTAACAACTCAGGTTGTCCTTCTCCTCCTGTAGCCATAGTTACTAAAAACAAAAGCAAAAGTAGAGGAGACAAGAGCATGTTACCACCTCAGAGGTTGAGTGGTGACTCTTAATCATCGGCTCCCCATGGTCCTCGTATGGGTGGCACCCCTGGTGTTGGTACTGAATCTCTCAGAGGGGCTACATTACAACTATAGTTATTTTACGCCATATATATATATATATATATATATATATATATATATATATATATATATACAGTAACGTCAAATAAAGAGTCAGACTCCTATTACAGTGCACAAGCGTTGATGAGTGTTATATTCTTGTAATCAGTGTAATACATCAATTCGGCTCTACAGGTATCCCCCGGAGCAGCAAACAGTCGCACTATAATAACTAAGACTAGGCATATCACAAAGGGGTTGAGTGATCGGATCCAGCAGCTGAGCTCCTCTCTCTCCAAGCTCCAAGCCACAAGTGACGCACCAGAGCAGCTGCCATCCTTTTATAGGATGTCAAGATCACATGACAGCAGCTCACGCAGGGAGTTCTGGGACTCCACTACGGGACCCCTCTCCAGACCAGGTCTGGGGGATCCAGTTCGTCACCTTACCGTACTCGCCACTATATATATATATATATATATATATATATATATATATATATATATATATATACATGTGATATTATTCAATCAAAGTAAGGGTTATAAGATTAAAAACGTGGGATGAGGTGTGGAATAACCCTTGACAAAGATGGGTATCACCGGGTAACCAGCAGTTACCGCGCATCAGTAACTGGGGTACTTAGAAGCGTGAGTGTGACATAATCAAAAAGATAGATCTGCAGTGAATAATTGGAAGTCAATTTATATCTATATAATCAATGTTAGATATATATATACATATTTTTTTTTTTTTTTTTTTTTTTTTTTTTTTTTTTTACAAATTCGCCATGGTTGGCTGATATGACATTATCATGAATAGAAAATAAACTGCGACATCAGTAATAATAAAACCACGATGGTGTCCCAGATAAGCGCCCTCTAACTTGCCGAGAGCAACCTCAGTGCTTCCTCTCAGCCGACGAAAAGGACCCCTTGTGTGCGCTTTTGGAACTAAAGCCATTAAATGGTTTATATGTCGTAAGGCTATCGTTGTGTGTTGGAAGCCGACATCGTGACAGTGGGGGCCCGGCTTAACTGAAATTGACAACTGCCTTGATAAAGTCTCACTTTGGTGTAATCATGGTGTAACAAAAAGAGTATTAATCCTGAGAAAACCAAGTATATGATATTCGGAACGAAGCAGCAGTTGAAGGAATTGTCGACCCATCTCCCTCAGGGAGATAAAGACAGGTATTGTCCCACCCCACCCCCAGAGCATACCAACGCTCACCATATACACTACCACCACGCCACCTACACGCACACCACCAACTCTCACACCCTAAGCCTTCACCGCACTTTCAACCTTCCAACATACCACAATCACTAACTTATTTTCACACCAACCATCACCCTTAATTTCAATGTTCTCTCATGAAACATTACATATTTTATTCCTCCCCAATTTTAATCAGTTAATACCATCAATATTTACTCTTATCAAACATTCTATTTCATTCTACTATAAATACTTAATAAACCTTAGTTATCCCAGCCTGCCTTACCGGTATGTCTGTGCGTAGGGGTATACGATTATGACATTTCCCCGTCGAATTGCCGATTGAAAGAGTATCCCACTTCAAATATTTAAGAATGACACCAGATCAGAGTCGAAACATATCAAAAAAATTTAGACAATAGTATTAGAATAACAACTCATAAACTATAACCACTTTCCAAAATTTGCTTAATATTAGATTAAAAAACAAAAACATTCTATATCATAGGTAGATGATATTGCCATTCTTGGATAATGGCGATATCATTCATCTATGATGGGTTGCCCAGGTCATCAGTAAACCAACTGCAACGCATACAAAATCGGTGGCCTCGCATGTACATTCGGGAAGCTTACGCACCAACAGTGGTTTCAAATAGCCACAGCGGATCTCAGCTAAAACGATCTCAACTTGGGATCCCTAGTGATCATTTCCTGCCAGGTGCTAAAACTAACTCAAATTAGAAAATGTTGAGAGCGGAAGGTACTAATAATCTAACATACATATATCCCAAATTTCATAGTTTTCTTGTGGTTATTAAGACTATGATAAACATTTGTCTGGAAATCTAAAAAAAGGCAGGCACAGCTTGTGTATACCTACTGTGATGCTCGATTTTGTTTGAACAAAGTAGGGTCAAGGTCACTCCATATTTATAAATGACAACAATACCCATCCACAAAGAAAAACATGTCTGACTCTTAGAATATTCAATTGAAAATTATGAAATCTTAGGATTCGATTGAATAGACATGAACAGACGCTTATTCGAATAAGTATAACTGTCTCGAATCAATAATTTCTGATTGTAGTATCTTGTACCTTGCAGAAATGATCTCTAGGGATCTCAGCTAAAACGATCACAACCTGAGATCCCCCTGAGATCTGTTATGGCGCGCTGAGACCACGTCTGAAAAACACTTTCCGCCATTGATCTTAAAAACGGTCTCAGGATCGCTCACCGATCTCAGTGGATCTCAATTTGAGATCATCACGACTGAAAAACACTACCCAGGATATAGATCACATGAGATATTTCCTTTGTTATCAAAGGTGTTGTCATTTGATAAAACCCTCTTGGCGACGTTCTCAGATAACGATATCAGTCACTTGATAAAACAATTTTATTTGGCGATATTATACCCTTGCTGTGAGTGATACATTGGAGAAGAATTGGTTTTAAAGGCATAGGAATAGATTCGGCAGCGCTCGGAGCGCGCTATCAGCTCTTTATCACGGCTGCGGCAGTGGGCGGCCGTGGCAGACATCAACCCAAACAACCATCTACCTGCCCTCCCACAAACCTGTCCATCCTCGAACCTGTCCGCCTGCCCACCTACCTGCCAACCCACCAACTGCTCACCATCCAACATGCCAACCCACCAAACTACTGATGCATCAACCTACCCACCCTTCAACCTGCCTGCCCATCAACCTGCTCATTCACCAACCTGCCCACCCATCAACCTTTCCTCCAACCACCTACTGGCCAACCCATCAACCTTTCCACCTAAGTAATATGCTGCCCACCCACCAACCTGCTCACCCATCAACATGCCCACCCACCAACCTGCCCACTCACCAACCTGCCCACCAATCAACCTCCCCACCAACAAGCCTGCCAACCCCCTAACATGCTTACCCACCATCCTGCCCATCCATAAACCTGGCCACCCACCAACCTGTCCACCCACAAACCTGCCTACCTTGTCTTTCCACAAAACCTGACTGCCAAGACCCTTCAACCTCCCCACCCACCAACCTGTCTATCAATGAACCTTCCCACCCGTCCACCTGCCCACCCACCAATCTGCACACCCATCAACCTGCCTAACCACCAACCTGCCCACCCACCAACTTGCACACCCATTGACTTGCCCACCAATCAACCTGCCCACTCTGCCCAACCTGCCTACCCACTATCCTGCTCATCAATGAACCTGAGCACACACAAACCTGGCCTATTAAGAAACCTCACTCCCTATCAACTTGCATACCCATCAACTTGCCCACCCACCAAAATGCCTACTCACCAACCTGCCCACCCATCAACCTTCCCAGCCACCAACCTACCCACCCACTAACCTGCCCATCCATAAACTGGTCACCCTTCAACCTCTCTGCCCACCGACTTGCCCACTTCCCAACCTGCTCGCCCCTTAGATCTGACTGCCCACCAACTTGCAATCTCATCAACCTGCCCACCAAACAACCTGCCCACCACTCAACATCCTGAGGGCAGGTTGACTGGTTGACTAAGCCATCGAACAGCCTGCTCACCTAGAAACTTGCCCAGTCCAACCTTCCCATCCATCAACCTGCCCTCCCAACCACCTACCTGCCAACCCATCAACCAGCCTACCCATCACCCTGCCAGCCCACAAACCTGCCCATGCAACAATCTGCTTACCCATCAAGCTGCCAACACACCCACCAACCACAGGCCTGTCAATCCATGTACATGCTTCCCGATCAACCTTCTCACTCACCAACCTGCTCACACATCAACCTGCCCAACCATCCACATGCACACCCATCAACCTGCCCACCCACCAACCTATGCGAGTAGACCTGTGGTAGGGAGAGTTCAAGATGAGTTGACTCCGGGTCATCTCAAAGTAAAACTTCTTTCTTGATCTGGTTCACTGATGAGTCACTTCATTAAGCCAAGCGTTGTTGAATTTGTTCTGGAACATCATAATTAGTAGCTGTTCCTAACGTCGCTTCCATATGGGGTTCAGCCCGCAATTAACTTGCCAGGTAGCCAGTGAGGGGTCCTGCCTTACTTGTTAACAACAAACAATACGAAGCCCTCAATTATGCAGTCGCTCCAGATGAAGTTGGTCCTGCCTTTTATCAACCACCTAATACGGAATCTCCATAGGAATAGCATTGGGTCTGAGTATTTAGCTACCAGGAAGTTACTGAGCACTCTCCTCCCAGATCTTTCGCGACACTAGCGCTTGCTAATCTCTGCTTCAACCCAACGCTGGTTCCCTGGTATCTAAATAAGGACAGGGGAACCAGCTAAAATTTCAGATTCAAAACAAGGCAACTGTCAAAGGTTTTGAAACTCAAAGAACTCATATATTATGAGTTGTGAAATGTGGGAATTGTTAAATGAGCCTAATAGACAATCCTGCTGTTTTGTTTTTAGTTCTAAACCACTTAATTATGTGAATCCACAGTTGGCTAGACTGCCCCTTCAAGTGAGCACATGTGTCATGTTTACGAAACAAAACCCAATAACACATGAGGTGTTTTCCACTAAAGAAAGTAATCCCAGAGTCTTTGTCTGGTTTGAAATAACAAATAACAGAAATGAGTGTATATCCTTTACAATATCAAAATGTGTATCTCTATAGATAAATATAACACAAAATACTCCCCAAAGCTTTCAGAATTTAGGATATTCGAAAAAACTGGCGGATGGGACAGATTCTGTCCCAAACAGGCAGGTCGGTGCAGCCAAGCAGCCAAGCAGCCCGAGAAAGTAGAGCGCAGGATATCTGCGAGGAGAGTGGTTACTGAGGCCCGTAAACTCTGGAATTAGTTCCCCAAACAACATGGGGCGCCTATCGAGCGCAGCGCAAACTATTACCATGCACGCCACCTATCGCGAAATAGGCAAACATCAAGGAAAAACACGATGGAGTCGATAAAGTTTCCATGTTCTTCTGAGGATGGATTTACACTGAAATACAGGACCAGACAAGGTGAGACATCTCTGACAATTGTAGTCTGATAGGTTATGGAGTTTAGGAGACACTACCACAGATGAATTCACCAAACTTGAACTGTAGTTCTGTTGTCTGTGATGTGATGCAACATCATCTGCTGCTGTCACTGACAGTGATACTGACATCGGAAATGGAAGTTGGAACTTGCGATGATATTTAGAAACAATAATGGTTTCAAGCATCGTAATTATTAGCAAGGAATGGTGGTTAATAAATACAATATAAACTGGTTTCAGATAAAAGCAACTGTAATCTCCTCGGACTAGACTCTTCGTAATCACCTCACTATCGTTCGGAGATTACTACGTGCCTTGTCCTCGGAGATTACCGCCACTTGTATCTGAAACCAGTTAAAATTGTGTATTTCATGCTTTCAACAACAAACAAACAATATTCGAAGAGCGGAACAATATTTGTTGAATAAATCTGTTTTGCTGCATCACTTACCCTTAATCTAAACCTTACCCTTACACTAATTTTAACCCTAGCAATCATTAACTTACGGTAATGGGTAAGAATGGCAACATGGCAAAGGTAACAAGATGGTGGGGTTAGGATGTAATGTGGTCAGAGATATAATGCATAGCATAACGCAATTAGACTAGAACACAGTTTGATGGGTAACGTCTTCACAGCTGGTGTAAAGCGGTAAAAAAATAATGCAAACGTTACGTAACGCAAATGCGGTAGCATGTTTGTTTTACTTAGTTTTGTTATTTATAGAAATATTTTTGTTAGTTGTGAGAATGTTGTCAGACCCTTGTCAGACTGTTGTCTGACTGTTGTGAGTCTGTTGTCAGACTGCTATGAGACTGATGTGAAACTGTTGTAAAACTGATTTGAGACTGTTGTGCCACTATAGAATATGGTTTTCCATACTTCTTGATTCTGTGCTATTCCGTCAACGATGGATGTTTATCTGCTACTTATCCTGTACGTGTTAAAACTATTGTGTTGCTTTAGACACAATGCGGAAGAGGGAGAGGTGGTACACTGTGATACTCTCGTGGCTGTTTAGTCATCATAATGATGAGTGCGGGGATATTCATCTTATATTCATCTTTACAATGTTATTCACAAAAAGTTAAAGCAGCAATGTTTCCAAGATTTGAATACATGAGATTAACATTCTGTTATCAATTGTCTGCAGCTTGTTAATTATAAATGTATCATCTAATACTGGTCCTCATGCACGGTAGAGATTTATCAATTAAAACACACTCGCAGTTGACTTGGTGACTCGATAAATGAAGGGAAGTGGTTGTATTAGTGTATTAGTAATTCTAACCGATTTGTGGGTCATAATTGTAATCAGCTGTTCCATTGTTCTGTCACTACCAGGTGTCTAACGATACCTACCACCGTGAACACTAAGATAGGATATTGGCCTTGCTGGTGACAGCCCCGGGCTTTATTGGCAGAGCACATTGTGTCACCTAACTCAACTGGACCTAGGTTTTCACCACTTTGTATAACTGTGGGCTCTGGCATAAAGCTGTAGGATTGTAAATAGAACGGTGAATTCTGAAGGAATAGAAGAAACAACATATGTACAGACTGCAATGTCTTGGTCTACTGATTAAATATATAAGTTTTCAGAAATACATAAGAAAAGCTTATCCTATGTCGAACAATCAGCATTATTGATGTTCTGATTGAGGCTGATTTCAGTTTGCTGATAGGGTCTTGTTAAATGCTCGTTGGCATGAGCAATCTCCTTTCGCGTTTGTTTTCATCATCTGCTGTGTATATATACATACATAGATACATACATAGGCATATGTGCCTCTGTAATGTGGACTCACGTCAAAAAAGGTTAGAGTAGGTAGCACATGTATACGGCATTTAGCCTATGATCCATGGGGGCCGCCATGACGCCCCCCGAGTAGGTGTTCTTCACTAAAGGAGGTGAAAATGTAGGTGTTCTTCACTAAAGGAGGTGTGAAAGAAGTGAGTGATAATTGGGAAGCCTTGCTGACATATGTATATAAAGTGTTTCATGTGAAAAACCTCATGTTCTGAGTTTAATCATTATGTCATCCTTCTCTAGGATGGGTGTAGAGAGTCAAAGGGAACCATGGTATAACATTGAAAGCCAGTTGAGTTTCGTAAGAACAAAGAGCTAGAATATAGATCTGTTCCCCCAAAGGGGCCTGACATATTGCTGGCCACCTAGTGACTGTTTTATGAACTAACAATGGCTCTGTCCCCTATACACCTAAAAATATTTGGAGCTCCTCAATATTCTGTAAACTTGACCCTTGAAAGTAGTAATGCTGAAAGGTCTGAAGGTAAGGACCAATCTCACTTTTGAGTCATTCAATAGTTGTTTCCATCATATAAACGAATTGGACAACATAATATTATACACATTAAAGCAAAGGATTCTAGATATACGATATACCAAAAGCGTTGACGATTTTGCACTAATGTGATCTCAAGTGCCACCACATGACGACTGATTTGTCAGTGAGCACCTAATCGGTGAGCATTTAGTTGTTAAATGGAAATGCCGAATTATCTCCGAACTCTGGTCATTGAAAATACAAAAATTGTTTTGAGTTTTAAACACTACTGTTACCTCATTAAAAGACAGAGTTTCTGTTGATCCGCACGAGAGAAAGCCAAACCGGCTTTCATGAAATTGCTTACTTTCAATCAATAGCGGCAGCACCTGAGAATGGAGCTTCTGTTCTATTGGCCGTGTAATTACAGGGGAAACTCTAGTAGATAAAGAGCCAAATTCCACCTTTCTCAGGATCAGTGTGATAATTGTTTCATCAAAGACTCAGTTCCCTTAAGTAACATAATATGGCAACGAAATCTTGTATACGAAAGGGTATATATTTATAATGGCTGAATAGTCTTATCAATTTTCTGAGCTTGGGATTTCAGTAAAAATATGGAGGGGGTCAGAATTCAGACTATGACTAAATACAGTCATTTAATGAAATTTCTTTGATTCTTCTTTCTTTTTAACTGTGCCCAGGTATTATTCCCCTTGAAGCTCCCTCATTTCGTATCTAATGTCGTCTGCTTAGGCTAGGCTGCAGTAAGGCTCTGATGCTTGGTGAGGTTGATATCAGGAAGCATGCAGCTTAAAGGTGGGTGTGTGCGGTCCATAACTATCAAAAATGTCCATAACTATCAAAAATGACTTGGTTTGAGACTTATGGACATTCGTCATGTCCATAACTATCAAAATGTCCATAAGTATCAAAAAATGTCCATAACTATCAAAACCTGTTAAAAATGTGTTACCGCATTTGCGTTACATAGCGTTACTTCCCGTTACCATTCAACCGCGTTACGCTACCTAAGAAAACATTACCGATCAAATCGCGTTACATTCTAATTGCGTTACGCTACCTAAGAATGTGTTATATTTATGACCACATTACATCCTAACCCCGTTATCGCGTTATTGTTACCACATTACCGTTACTGCATTACCAATCTAACCTCGTTACTAACCGTGTTAGCATCCTAACCCTGTTTCTGCATCACAGTTACCGCATTACCATACTAACCCTGTTACGTGTTACCATACTAACCCCGTTATGCGTTACCGTTCTAACCGCGTTACATACTAACCGCGTTACGCGTTACCGTTCTAACCGCGTTACCATACTAACCGCGTTACGCGTTACCGTTCTAACCGCGTTACCATACTAACCGCATTACGCGTTAACGTTCTAACCGCGTTACATTCTAACCGCGTTACGCGTTACCGTTCTAACCGCGTTACATACTAACCGCGTTACGCGTTACCGTTCTAACCGCGTTACATTCTAACCGCGTTACGCGTTACCGTGCTAATTGTGGTCAAATTTGTATTTCTATCAGGAGGTGAATCGTAGACTATATCGGTGCCATATCGTAGTAGGTGGACGCCAGGCCTTACCATGTTACCATGGTAAAGCCCATTACCGTGTTATCTTTCTATCTGCATTACATCTTAATCTTGTTACCATTACTACACTACCACATTACCATTCTAACTCGTTAAGGTCATATCGCGTTATCGCGTTTTTGTTACCACTGTGCGGCCCATCCGCCACCTATGCTGTCCCTCCACCATACTGCCCCTCCACCATACTGCCCCTCCACCATACGGCCCCTCCACCATACTGTCTCTCCACCATACTAACCCTCTACCAAACAACCCCTCCACCATACTGCCCCTCCACCATACTGTCCCTCAACCATACTGCCCCTCCACCATACTGTCCCTTAACCATACTGCCCCTCCACCATACTGTTCCTCAACCATACTGCCCCTCCACCATACTGTCCCTTAACCATAGTGCCCCTCCACCATACTGTGCCTTAACCATACTGCCCCTCCACCATACTGTCCCTCACCCATACTGTCCTCTACCATACTGCCCCTCTACTATACTGCCCCTCCACCATACTGCCCCTCCACCAAGCTCCCCCTCCACCATGCTGCCCTTCCACCATGCTGCCCCTCTATCATACTACCCCTCCACCATACTACATCCATACATCCCCACATCCTATATCCCCATATCCTACATCCCCACATCTCCACCTCCATATATCCTACATCCTACATCTCCACATCCATATATCCACATCCATATATCCATACATCACCACATCCTACTTCCCAACATCCTACATCATTATGTAGGATGTGGGGATGTAGGGATGTGGGGATGTAGGATGTGGGGATGTAGGGATGTAGGGATGTCGGGATGTAGGGATGTAGAGATGTGCGAAAGTAGGATGTAGGGATGTAGGAAAAATGGATGTGGAGATGTGGGAATGTAGGATGTGGGGATGTAGGATGTATGGATGTGGAGATGTAGGATGTAGGGTAGTATAGTGGAGGGGCAGTATGGTAGAGGGGCAGTATGGTGAAGGGGCAGTATAGTGGAGGGGCAGTGTAGTACTTAGAGAGGCAACATGGGAAAGGGGCAGTATTGTGTAGGGGCAGTATGGGAGAGGGGCAGTATGGTGGAGGGGCAGTATAGTGGAGGGGCAGTCTAGTAGAGGGGCAGCCTGGGAAAGGGGCAGTATGGTGGAGGGACAGTATGATAGAGGGGCAGTATGGTGAAGGGACAGTATGGTGGAGGGGCAGTATGATAGAGGGGCAGTATGGTAGAGGGGCAGTATGGTGGAGGGGCAGCATGCTGGAGGGGCAGCATGGTGGAGGGGCAGCTTGGTGGAGGAGCAGTATGGTGGAGGGGCAGCATGGTGGAGAGGCAGTATGGTTGAGGGACAGTATTGTTGAGGGACAGTATTGTTGAGGGACAGTATGGTGGAGGGACAGCATAGGTGGCGATTGGGCAGCACAGCGGTAACGATAACGCGATAACTTAGTCAATTTGCAAAGTAAAGTAGAGGGGCAGTATGGGAGAGGGGCAGCATGGTGGAGGGGCAGTATGATAGAGGGGCAGTATTGTAGAGGGGCAGTGTAGTAGAAGGGCAGTATGATGGAAAGGCAGTATGGTGGAGGGACAGTATAGTCGAGGGGCAGTATGGTGGAGGGGCAGTGTGGGAAAGAGGCAGTATGGTTAAGGGACAGTATGGTGGAGGGGCAGTGTAGTAGATCGGTAGTATTGGAGAGGGGCAGTATGGTGGAGGGACAGTATGGTGGAGGGGCAGTATAGTGGAGGGGCAGTGTAGTAGAGGGGCAGTATGGGAGAGGGGCAGTATGGTTGAGGGGCAGTGTAGTAGAGGGGCAGTATGGTGGAGGGGCAGTGTGGGAAAGGGGCAGTATAGTGGAGGGGCAGCATGGTGGAGGGGCAGCATGGTTAAAGGAAGGTATGGTAGAGGCGCAGTATGGTTGAGGGAAAGTATGGTAGAGGGGCAGCTTGGTGGAGGGGCAGTATGGTGGAGGGGCATTATGGTGGAGAGGCAATATAGTAGAGGGGCAGTATGGCGGAGGGACAGTATGGTGGAGGGGCAGTATGGTGGAGGGCCAGTATAGTAGAGGGGCAGTATGGGAGAGGAGCAGCATAGTGGAGGGGCAGTATGATAGAGGGGCAGTATTGTGGAGGAGCAGTGTAGTAGAAGGGCAGTATGGTGGAGAGGCAGTATGGTGGAGGCACTGTAAAGTCGAGGGGCAGTATGGTGGAGGGGCAGTGTGGGAAAGAGGCAGTATGGTTGAGGGACAGTATGGTGGAGGGGCAGTGTAGTAGAGGGGCAGTATTGGAGAGGGGCAGTATGGTAGAGGGACAGTATGGTGGAGGGCCAGTATGGTGGAGGGGCAGTGTAGTAGAGGGACAGTATGGGAGAGGGGTAGTATGGTGGAGGGGCAGTGTAGTAGAGGGCCAGTGTAGTAGAGGGGCAGCATGGGAGAGGGCCAGTATGGTGGAGGGCAGTATAGTTGAGGTGTAGTATGGTGGAGAGGAAGTCTGGTTGAAGGAAAGTATGGTAGATGGGCAGTATGGAGGAAATTCCAACAAATATGATTGAATCATTTTTAATCATAGTTGTAAGTGTGATTTGTAGTTATTATTGTTCCTTATATTGACATCGATAAGTTATGAGAAGGGTTATCAGCTGAGTAGGTACTGAATATGTAATATGTGTACAAGTGTAATATGTAGGCCTATACAAGTCTATACAGTACCGGTATATTATGTATAGTTAAAAAATTGAAATCTTTAAAAATAAAAAAAATCTCAGATTTGTTTGGGGGGTTGAACCCTATCCTCTGTTTTTTATTTCGTGTTTCTATGACCATTATTAACGTAGTAATCGTCCGTCTCTGGTACCATTGCGGTTGACCACGTTTCTATGATTAGCACGGTATCGCGTAACGCGGTTAGTATGTAACGCGGTTAGAACGGTAACGTGTAACGCGGTTAGAATGTAACGCGGTTAGAACGGTAACGCGTAACGCGGTTAGTATGTAACACGGTTAGAACGGTAACACGTAACGCGGTTAGTATGGAAACGCGGTTCGAACGGTAACGCATAACGCCAACGCGGTAACTGGGTTAAAATGGTAACGGTATGCTGTTATGGGGTTAGAATGGTAACCCGGTTAGAACAGTAATGCAGTAATGGTAACATGATAACGGGGTTAGAATCGTGACGGTAATGCGGTAACTGTAATGATATCAGATCAGTAACGTTTTCTTAGGTAGCGTAATGTGGTTTGAGTAACTCAATGTAACGCAAATGGGTAACGCATTTGTTTAAGCAGGTTTTGATAGTTATGGACATTTTTTGATACTTATGGACATTTTGATAGTTATGGACATGACGAATGTCCATAAGTCTCAAACCAAGTCATTTTTGATAGTTATGGACATTTTTGATAGTTATGGACCGCACATGGGTGTCCACTGAGCTCCCGACACACTACGACACACTGCGACAAGCCTTCCGACAAGCGTTACGACACAGAATCGAACGTTTTGGGTTTTTGTCGTAGCAGTGGACACACCGTTCCGACACGGCTTCCGACACACTGCGACACACTCCTACATGACTACGACACAGCGCCCGTGTCGTAGCTGTGTCGTAGCCCTTCCGACAAGATTAAACATGTTTAAAAAGTCGTAGAGGTCAGCTTGTGTCGTAGTGTGTCGGAAGCATTCTGTACTATGTAACATCTATGAACTGCCCCCCACACACACACGTGTGCCTTTATAAACTGTTATAATATCATATATACAACATTTTATCCTCTGTTATATAGGGATATGCATTACGAATGGTCCATTGAACATATTCAAGAACAGATATGATAAACATTTTTAATAATCATATACTTTTAAAATCATAATCCAGGTCTGAGATACATGATTTTAGATATTTGTTCGGATATCTAATACTATTGATAAAAGACATCAATTCACTACGTTTTTCTTTTCGAAAATTGAAGAAAAACATATTTTTCAGTATATTTCCTATATAAATTAAGTTCCTCAAGGGAGCCGTTTGTGTCGGAGTGTGTTGGTACCGTGGCAACCTTTCTTTTCCCGTCAAACCGTTACGACACACTCCGACAAGGCTCTACGACACACTCCGACACACTCCGACAGAGCCCTTCCGACAGGGATTTTCTTTGTCGTAGTGTGTCGTAAGCCTTGTCGGAGTGTGTCGGAAGCAGTGGGTACACACCTTTAGTATGAAAATATCTTCAAACATTCAGTGCTTATTATGGGAGCTGAGATGAGGTCGACGATTCACCAATAGCTCAAAACTGGGTATATATAATAGGCGGCGGGCTGATGATTCCTATGTCGCTCAGTTGTTGACCTTCACTTTTCACTGTAAAACAAGGCCTTTTCCTTACTGACAATGATTCTTATATTAACCCTTTCGCACATATATTAACCTGTCAGTGTGTGTATTTGAAATTTGTACTTAGCTGCAAGATAGGGAGGATTAATCATCAAGTGTCAATTGACTCTGGAAATATGTTGCATTTCCTACATGGCTAAGAATCGCTAGGCCTTTTCCAGTCGTCAGGTGGAAACAGCGTGTGTTCTTTGGAGCTTGATTATTATTACATACCTATGAGCGAATGACACGTTTATACTACCCGCTGATAGGCTTATATTAATCATATTATTCGGCAAGGTAGTGTAAGCGTATTACATCGCATGCGCAGTGGGTATACTCACAGGCAAAAAACAAAATGGCGGACGGAGTATGTCGCTTCGATTCTCGGGAGCAGAACGTTCAAACCAAAGCGAGGCAAAGGGTTTTGCAATTTCGACCACCCTAGCTTTCTTGTATTATCGCTCGACCGGCGGAACGTAAATCGATGTTTGAACTCACTGCACATAATTAATATGCGTAGTTAGAGGTTGTTTGATGTTCTTCTATCAAGTGATATGAATACACTTTGTGGCAGAGAAGTGTGAGTGTTTGAATTTGAATATTTATGCACTTTTTAATAAGTTTTTGTTTTGACAGTTGCAGCAGCCTGTCATCTGCAATTTCGGCAGTTTGCTTGAGAACACACCAAATAAAACAATCTTTGCATAACAAAGGGATTTGGTTTCTCTATGTTGGATATTTACGAAGATATTACCTGAGATGTACAGTGGATTTAACATTGGTTGCAATGGAGTGAAAAGTTGTTTAACCCTTCGCGCGTACGAGAGTGCACTGCACCGCTTTACCGAAAATAAACTGGATAGCTATAAACCTGAGTAGCGCAGTGTACGTTTTTGCGGCCAGACCTACCCGTTACCTCGTTGCGTGACGTCATCGCCGCTCCCGAGAATTATCAGTATATTGAGTGGTGAGTTAACGCGAACGGAGGCATATGCAACAGTTAAAAGCAGAATACATGCATGGATTACAAAAGCACATCCAAGTACTGAAGGAAATACAATAGAAAGCCTTAAATCTGATCTTATAGAGAGCGTTGTTCGACAACATACTGTCACACTGCAATGCTCAAGCCCCCTACGGAGCGATGAACCAGAGCGATGCAGTGGAAGTCAGTCGGCGAGTTATTATTGATTGCTTCGATTATCGCAATATTCAGGTGCGAGTTAATGTGCAATAAAGCATGTAGAACATCGAAATACAGAATATACACATGAATTACAGAATTATTTCTAAGTACTAAAGGAATCACAGAAGAAAGACGTATGACTGATCTTAGAGCCAGTGAAATTACTCCCCTATACGCCGTAGTTGAACTTGAAGCATGACTTCAAAATCATGAAAATGTAAACAAAGCGCCTAAATGTAAACAAACAGCGAAGGACACGTTATTCGCGTATTAAATTAGTTTGCTCTAGTTTGTTATATAATTTGTAATGGGTATATATTCATTATTGGTTTTCTTTTTGGATTCAAAGAAAAATATATTATATATGTTATAGAGGAAACCTATGGGGTTGAAGGATGGAGCGTATCCTATAGTTCGCTTCATCCGTTGTGTGCCCAAATGGGCCTAGAAACGGCTACTACGCCTTACTTATTGACATTATTGTAATTATTTCGAGGTATATAATAATAAGAAAACAGTATACCTGTGTTCGAATTTTTATTTTACCTCACCCCTGTCCCCGGACCTTTAAACCTTGGTCTAAAGACCTCGGTTAAAAGGTCCGGGCACAGGAGTTCAGTAAAATAAAAATTCGGCCACAGGGATACAGTTTTCTAATATTATGTGTAAAGATAAATTCACTAGTGCCATCACCAGATGACTGAATTTACAGTGACGACATCGCTCTATATTTTAGTATATTGATAGTAGTACACTCTCAACCATTCAATTTGAATCGGTGGCAAAAAATGAGAATACAGTTGTAAAACAATTGAAATATGTAGGTTTTTTTAATGAACATGAGGGAGTTTATGCATAAAATGAGATAAAAATGTAGAAATCTATTCAAAAGTAGATCTATGTGGAAGCAGTTTCTGGATGCTCCAATAGGCCTTTATAAACTAGGCAGGTGGATGTATTTGCTTGGATATTGTGCAGTCCTTTGTGTAACTGGCAGGTGCCCCTGCTGCGACATCGAAGCTGTACCCCATGAGGTAGCATCATTCGTAATTTTTTTAGATTCATCCAACAAAAGTAGACGTCAGTACAATATGTAACCAACTGGAACTAATGCCAGTACATTCATTATTATGTCAACGCAAAGCGTATAATTAGAAGGAAACCCACGAGATGAAAATAGCTTGGTCCGTACTCCACCGAGTTTGACTGCAGAGTAATTCACGAAGCGAAGCTGAGTGAATTACCCTGTAGTCAGACAAGGTGGAGTACAGACCAAGTTATTTTCATCGAGTGGGTTTCTGATTTTATCTCACCCCGTATAACATCATTTATTGATAAAATAAATCACCCAATTAGCCATTGAGTATTGGGTACTCGAACTTCATGGCTGTGGAGTACGAGATCCTAATGTGAAGCCTATGGAGAAAAATACCGGGGTGAGATAATAGTACATATAGTAAATAGCTCTTTCATTGTTTGTTCAAAAGTAGGTAGCAGAGTTTGATTGCAGAGTTTCTGGTTGGAGGTCATGTTGCTACTTTCATCATTTCGTTGCATGACCTCGAGTACGATAAACTTCCCATATATTTATTTGGAGCAAATCAGTGCAATTCTACTCTGGAGAGGTTCTTCCTATGCTGCAGCTGTATACAGCATTTATACATCGCGTGATATATCTCGTTATTATTATCCATACATTCAAAATGCTAGCATACATTAGGGGCTTTCTATAAATGATGTCACAATGTTTTGGGTATTTTAGGACCCCCCACCTCCTATCACACTTCGTCACATATTTCAAACCACCCCCAAAAAAGTCATGCCACTAGATGTGACATGAGACAAAACTCCTGATTTCCTAGATTACTGAAGAGCCACTATCATACATACCTAGGAGCGAATGTTTCACTTTTACTGACCAGGAGTATGGATTCTGTTCGTCACTCAATGATGAAATAATATTCATACGTCCTTCCATACCACATGACCAATGTTAAAAGGCATTTTTAATGATTTCCAGTGATATAATAATAAGGAGACTTAGTGAGTTTAACTGAATTGCATTTGTTCCTCAATATTTTTGTCGGAGATAATCACCTCCTTCTTTGAGCTCTGTGAATATGTCCGACCAGAATATCTCTGAACATATTCCACTTAGGTATACTAACTATGTCTCCATATGTTGAAACTTTACCATACTATACTGTAGTAAGAATCTACATGGGGAAAACATTATAATGTCCAGCCCCAAATTGCGAATTCTGTAATGAGTCTATTTGGTACAACGATTTTATAAGGATGCCTCTATAGGAGGACAAGAGCATATGCATAAAAGAAGCTAGCATCTACAAGGCCATTTAGAAATAAACAGGGCTTATGGGACGAAACGAACTTTTCTTGATGTATACGGGCCTCAGGCCCAGATATTAGAATTACAGAACTAGTAGACATCACTGAGACCCAAGCATCTTTATTTTCGATTCCGGGTAAAGACCCAATGAATATTTTAAAGTTGAAGAGTAGGACTATTCACAACATATTACAGGATGGAACTGCTATCTTCCCTACCTCTGTGAGGCACTCGGGTAAGATTTCTCCGAACCTATCCCTGCATAGTCAACACTGGGAACAGATATATAAATCACTAATTTGATCGTCCAAAGGCAATTAGTTTTTGAGATATACATTACCTAGTGGTTAGAATGCTCACACAGGCTTTCAGCTTACTGTAAGGAAACTAACCCTTCACTATCCATGCACCAACTATAAAGGCCTGGTAAAATGGTCAAGTGCCCAGTATCTCAGTCTGACCATACCCCTGCCCCACCACTGACTTTGTTCCTAAAATAGAACTTTTATTTCATAGTCTTTTTGGGTACAAAGTATTCACTATATCAATCCTGCCATTAAATCATATGTGATATTTCCATTTTCAAATCTGTTAGGACATACCTAAATACACTCTATTCAGACATACTGATATCCAATGGGACAGACTCTCTACATGGCATAGAACCAACAAACTTGTTTGACCAGTTATTCACCCTTGTGCTCTTACTGACCACAGACCAAACCCTCCCTCCCTCTAAGCCAACCCTCAGCCCCACAATTACTCACTGACTTCCTCTACTACTGACATCTGATGGGACAGCCCTAAATTCACTATATTTAGACACACTGATATCTGATAGGACAGACTCCCTACATGGTGCAGAACCAGCAAGCCTTTACCAGTTATACAACCTCATGCTCTTACATTTCCTACTGACGATCTGACCACACTGATATGGAGTTATCATGAACAGACACATGATGGTTAATAGATTTAATCAATAACGAATCTCAAATATTTAGGGTCCAGAATACAGGAAAAGGGATTGGGACTAAGCCATACTATTTTTAAATAGCTGTATTATCGAGGTGGTTGTTATGTGAGAGTCTATTGTACTTAAAAAGTACCGCACTCATCCATTGTAAATGGAAATATCATTAGCTCCTAATATCTTGACTGTGAATGAGAAACATTGTGTGCGCAATGACCTTGATATGAATTTATAATTTAAATTAAACGACAATAAAAAGGTATCATCAACGCAAAAAAGTATAAACAATCAATTCATGTAGCTTTCTTTTATTCTCCCAATTCCTGTATTTAAAACATTGCATGATCAGCAAATTGTCATTTAGATAACATTAAACGTTCCTAATTCACATCAATTGTAGAGGGAATCAGATGTCTCGGTAATACCACTACTTATTGATTACCTTGTATTTCAAATGATGACCTTTGTTATATAAGTATTTACATGTATTCTCCTATTTCTCTTCAGATATTTAGACACGACTGAATATAATGGTTCACTTGATTGGTAGATCAATTCATTAATCCCAGATTTATGGTAATGGCAGAACAAAGTGGCCAGCGTTTGTATCACTTAAGAGATGCAGCCTTATTTCTCATAATGCTTAAATGATAAATCTGTGTTGACATCAGTGTTCACAATTAAATGTGCAAGTATGCCATCAGTTTGACATATATTTACCTATGTTTCTAATTGAACGCAACATGGTACCTACAATTCAGGTCTAATACAGGTAGAAATATACCATATCGACATATTTCTCGGTTGATTATACATATATGGGCTATCGCAAATGCATGTAAAATGTGATAATCCTTCTACGTGCGATGATACTATGCCGATTTGCATAAGCCTTGAAAAAATACAAGTTTGGGATTTGATATCATTATTGTACTAGTTTACAGACATAGGATGTGTCCATGTGTATAAATGAACCCTCTAAATCTGGGTCCAGTGAGCTTTACTCTGTGTGGAGATCATAATCACGTTGCCATTGTTGAACGTTTCACTTCAAATCGATCTTTTCTCAGTCCCCTACTGAAAATCTGCAAGATAATACAGGGATTAATCGAATCAGTAAAATGTGCCCATCATTCAAGAAATTTTCCTTTTTAGCAGAGCGACATTAGATATTGGGAATAATTCTTGAGAAGATTTGTGTTAGAAATTTTTTTTAAAAAGGATTATGAGTGAAAATATGAACGAGAAATTCCCACACTAGGTTTGAATCTGTGTTTATATAATTACCAAATTTATTCTATCCGTAAAGAGTTGGTGAATTTGTGATGGTGATTATTAGGAAACTAATTTCATCACATTCGCTGCAAACCCTGGTTTGTTCTAGTTGTTTAGTGATAGGTGAGAAGAGGTTCCAACATTGAAGCTAACATTTAGTCCAAGCGGTACGGTGAGCACTGACACTGATAAGAATACACTATGCTAGAAGCCACATTGATCGACTGTAAGCAATGTTCATGATATGTACAACCCACTTACAAAAGCTACTAAAATGCCAAAAGTTAAAGGTTCATATTTACCTCGTTTATAAGTTGATGCAAGTGATGGTGCATCAGAATTTTAGAAGATGAAGGCTGAAAGAATGAGTCGAGACGAAGTCGTTTGCGACTTGAGTAGCTTAATACTCTCATTGGGTAGTTTTCCTCGATTCTACGCCAGTAATACAGGTGCTACTTTTTAACAGATGTTTTCGCTGAATGTTACTGGTTTCATAAACTTTGAATTACACATTATCTTTTGAATGTCCTGAACAAATACTTTGGCTTTTTAAGGCGCTGAGATTGAAATGATTTAAACAATTAGTGTACTTTTCCTTAGTACATATAATTAAAAGTGTTATCAAGATAGTACATTTAGTTAATTTCTTTTACCTCCTTAAATCAAATGAACATGTAATGATAAAGTAGGTGGTGCATTACTGAAACTGTTCGTATATCATTAAATATGAAAAACATAGTGCATATTTGAGTTGTAAACCAGGCAAGCATTCCCAAGAAAGAAGGGGTGAACCTAAAGTTCTCCGACTGACGCTTCAACCTATTCCAGCAGGTCATCTGACGATGGACTTTGGGAACTTCACAATTTGATGTTCCATTACATTTCATTATTCAAGTTTGTGCTTTATAATAACATTGATGTAGCAGCACGGCCACGAACTGCTATTCTAAAATAGATGGAGTTAATGCTCAGATTCTGACTATCGAAAGAAACCATCACTAATACTTCACTATACTGATTTTGAGGACTATGCAATAAATCCCAAAGAAATGACAGGAATCCGACTGGAAGTGTAAGTAATTCGAAATACTTAAATTGACGCACATTGCAGTGAAGTAAATTTGAATAATCGCAAATAACGGATTTTCCGTCTGTATTCCAGTGAATCGGTGAGAGATCAAGAGAAGGTCTGTTGGTTCAGAATACGAATGATATCGTTTATAGTGATAAACCATATACATACATGAGCTTTTTTCATAAAATATCTCATATTGATGTTTAGTGTATTTGCTATCCGACCACACAACTTAAAAATCAATGATTTAAAATGCATTTCTCCGAGGATTCTTCAGTCATCTTCGTAGATTGAATGATTTTGTATGATATCTAAATTCCCAGGTGGCTGCTGAAAAATCGGCATGTCTTTAAGCAAAGGAAAACTTCAACGCATTACATATTGTCTATGAAATAATGACTATATCATTGATTGAGTAAATTGAGTCTTAATCGAACTGTTTAGAAATGGCTTAGCACAATCATTGTAAAATCCCTTCATTCCGTCTTTTAACGGTCCGAACCTTACTCGTATTCTACCAAAAAGCCCATTTCCAAGTATTTAATATTATTCTTAGAATTTGTGTAAATGACTTAAGATATCTGCTGTAAGCACATTATAAAAGCCATTTTCTTTCACAAGGAGAGGTGTGCTTCAACGTACTGGAATTTCCCAACCAGAAAACGTCGCCATTGAATGATATCAGACAATGGCAGTATCATATTCCCAATACCGGCGTTGTTACTCCAGAACAAATCAAGCGAAATCTAGAAATTACCACCATTAATAGTAGATACAGGATACTAGCAAAACGAGCGCTCCTAACTTCCCACGTCATATATCTCCTTTTCTCATTTATTGTATAGCCGTAAAACTTAACCAATGAGGTGTTAATATTTAATGTCTGCTTTAGTTGTAGATCCCTGCTCTTCTGGATATATCAAAGGCAATACATGTATTTGTGCAAGAAATCTGGGGGATTTTTGTGAGAATATATATGAAAGTTATACTCTTAGAATGTGAAGCAACCATTCCAAACTGTATTAAAAAATGATACATTTATCTTCATGATAATGAATAAAGCTGTGTACTGGTAAGATATAAAGTTGATACATCGATATGCGAAAAATGCCAAAAAGGAATTTGAATAACACCTTGAATTCTACATTTAAGCATGACATTACAAGTAGTGACGTGCAACGGTTAATACAAATTGTTGGGTATTGTTAATTTGAATTGCTCCCATAATATCCATTCTGAAAGAGGAATTCAGTTCCCCATAAGAAATGATCAGTCTTAATGTGTCTTTGCCCAAAAGGTTTTATTGATTGTTGTAATTTTGCCTCGGATTATGAAAGGTAAGCCGCAACAGCTTTTGAAGTACGTGATTTAAGGCCACTAAAATTACGTTCATGAAGAACTTTGAATCTTGAATTCCAAATATAAAGAAGCGCATGGAATGTATAAACTTGCCATACTCCACCTTCTCGGGAATCATTGGGAACAAGGAACTAAGAAAAGTTAATCCGGGAGAAGAAGGAAGTAAGTCAACTTCTGATATAGCGATTTTCCTCAAGGTCCGTTTATGTAAGTGACGGAGGATTTTTGTTGTATTTCTATTTCACAGTGTTTCTAAGAGTCGCAATGTTATTGGGTAGTTTATTGTTGTTTTACTGCTGGCTTTCACCTGTTATTGGATAGGCGTGCCTGTTCTATACAAACGGGAAGTTAACATATTGGTCAGTGTACCATATCAAACATAAAGAAATAAAAAAAATTGTTTCTTATTTGGTGGAGAACATGCAGAATATACTCGGGAAATGCCCGTGAAAATGTATAAATATAGTGTTCATTCATATTCATCGCCCTTCCCTGGGATATCTCCTGTTGGTAAGAGTGTAAAAGTGGGCTCCCACTATCACGATTTGCGCCTCCGACACACTACGATAGCCTTACGACAAGCGTTCCGATGAAAAAAAATGAAATTTTTATCGGAAGAAACGAGTCTAGCTTTCACGATAGACCCGTTCCTTCCGATACAAATTTCATTTTTTCATCGGAACGCTTGTCGTAAGGCTATCGTATTGTGTCGGAAGCTCAAATCGTGATAGTGGGATACCCCTTTAAGCTTCCATAGAGAGTATCTAACACATAGAATGAATTAGAATCTATATAACATTTCGTTTATGGACTGCCCGATCAAGATTAACGTTATCCTACTCAGGTAGTTCTTTCCCTCGAAAAGATGTGATGTACATGTATATCAAAAATCTTTGTAATGAGGACCTAGAGAAAATCCAGCAAATTAGGTATTTTGTATTTGTTGTTGAGAATAAATCAGAATTTGAACCACATTTTAACAAAATAATCAAAAGTAAATTTAAATCAAAACTTTTTAGATTTAGGAAAATCAGGAATTTATTAGCACGGAGTTAGCTCAAAGCTTGTAAAACAAATATTGATCCTAATCACTCAATATTCAGACTTTATTCACTGGACAATGACTACGCAATGAAGGAAAACCTTTTATAAAAAGGTAAATCGCAGGTTATGAATAGCATTAGGCATCAGGAACAGGTTTGTGTTCTCAACTTACGTTAGCTGAGTTAAATCAGTCTAGAAATAAGACAAATAGCGCATGCATTACAATTGACTGAATGGTGCTCTGCGGAATATGAGAATGTGATGATTTATAATAGAGACTCAACAATAAGTAATGATAAGGTCAGAAATAGAATGAAAACCCTAACAAAGAGAGCTTCAGAAGAGGACTCTGATATGTTGAAGTAAGATATTGGAATGAAATGATTGAACAAAGACAAAAGAGCAGCATATGAGTGTTTAAAAGTTAGGTACAGGACGACATCTTTTGTGTATGTGTAACGAAAGTTCTTCTAGTAGGTGGATAGGTTAGTGGATAAAGACTGTTGGCGAATACTTTGTTACATTATGATATATGTCACTTGTTTAATCATTTGATCATTTGGTGTATGCTAGCTTGTGGTGTCGTGTGTCTATGATGTGACATCATGCCTGCAGACAATACATTATATATATATATATATATATATATATATATATATATATATATGTATATATATATATGTATATATATATATATGTATATATATATATATATATATATATGTATATATATATATATATATATATATATATATATATGTATATATATATATGCATTTATATATGCATTTATATAGGGTGAATGTAATACAACGTGTTGGACGCGTACACCACAAAAGCTGAATATATTTTAATTGACCTCCATCGAAGCGTGTTAGTGTAGAATTTCATGGCTACATCTCATATTATACAGAGGTAATAGTTTCTAGCAATCTCCTTATAAATACTGAGTGAATATAAAAATGAAATGGAATATCTATTAAAATATCGATATAAACACACAACCAGACACTAAATTGGCATGCAATCTTCACAGATGAAACACCAACTGGACAATAACAGCAGGGCCCAACTTTAAACTCTGATAAATGGTGTTCAATATGGAGTTTAACGACTCTAGGTGCCTTTGTACACATTGATCTCTATTATCTAAAATACCATGGTCTTAGCTACTATCGAATATATCTATCATATTCCCAATAAAGCCAGGAATCTACAATTTCACAGATATTGGGATGCTTTGGGAAATAGATAAATAAACAAGGAACCAGCTATTCTTTACAAAGATCAGTTTGCAAAATGATGAATAGTTTTCCTTGCTTAACAACCCGCCAGCGGGCAAACCCGCCAGGTGAACCAACCTGGAAAGCACTTTTAAGGGGTAGATCCAGTCTCTGATCACCCATCCAGTAAACCATTCAAAATAGAGGGTGTGTCCTTTCAGAGGATGTGTACATGCTAATAACAGTTATAGGTTCGACATGAGACATTCAGGCATTTCTGAAAAAAGTAATACTTAATATGAGCAGGATGGTGCAACTTCAAAAAATATAATTAAAAAAACAGAAAAGAACGATATTTCTACATCGTCGGATATATACCAGGTATATATTCTATGTTACTCTTCAATAGCGTCACAGTAGACGCACGAATATCTGATATCACAGGCGCAAGGCAGGCTGGAATAGTATACAGCTGCAGGGTTCCATTATACATCATTCAATCGAATTGAGGTATAATGCCTTCTTCCTCTTTCTGCTGCCTCAACAATCTGGACTTTCGTTTGGATTCCTGATCAATGATGGAATATAATGCGTCTCGCTTGTCCTTGGCTTCTCCACTGTCCTTGCGCACTGGCATATTCGAAGCCACATCAGGGGGCCCTACTGCGTCAGTTGGGGGCTGTTGAAAACCCATACCCTCTGATTCTGGTAAGTCTGACTCACTAGGGGATAGAATAGCGCTCCCAAGCATAGCATAGGTACCTGCATCGTCCTTCCTGTTTGTACCTCCGAGGACATCAGGGGGTGGCGGCGCCGGCGGGATTGATGAGGATGCGGAGGAGTCGGGCCTCTGTTCGGCATCATTCGGTATGTCCGGTAGGCGGCGGGACGTGGCCCGATTCACCGTGCCCTCCTCCGGTTCACTGAACACAACATCGTCATTCTCGTAGTTGCCCATTTGTTCCGATGAGCTGGATGAGTGACGACGCTCTTGTAGTTCTGTATCGCTGGAATCGTCATTACTGGTGTCGCATAGGATGGGAAAACAGAAATGCGAAATGCTGACAATTACTAAAAGTTCATCTAGAAATATATTATAACATAAAAATGCTTTGGTTATATAAGTAAAATTAAGTCGATTTTAGGCAAAAATATACATACGATGTGTTCTGAAATACGACAGATCTCGATTTCATGAGGGAGACAAATTACGACAGACTTCTGATCCCTATATGTTCAGATAATTCCTTCTGTAAAGTTCACGGATAACTATCCGTGTAGTACGCCCCGGAGGAGCGCGCAGCAAAGCCAACAAGTGGAACTATCCCACAGAGGTAATGCCGAGTGCCATTCTGAATATATCCCACCCTAGAAACTGATAAAGAGCGCCATTGAAATTCACAACAGGCGCTTCTACTAGAGTTTGCCCCCTTGTCATCGTGTCAAATGCATTTTATCAGTGTGCCGGTTGGAGAATATCAGAAGAAAGTGTCCAATTTCTGACAGAGCTACATTATATCAGATCTCTTTCCTTGAAATTATAGACTGAACTCTGCCTCCAGTGAATCACTCCTTAGCCATTGGTACACAGTGTGTGACTTACCGATTTCTGCAGCGTTGTTTGCATATCACGATGGTTGTTAACACGTAGGCAATAAGTACGCCGATTAACGCTACGGGTATGAATAGCCAGAGCAGGCTCACATCCATCCTCTGTTAACGAGAAAGAGCAGGCATTTTATTCCAAAGGTCAAATATATCAAATGCCCAATGGGCCCTCATACATTTCGATGATTGCCAGTATCTAAAGTGAAGGGTTACTTGGTACTATAGCAAATAGAGTTCATACAGAATATAGGTTAAGTGGAATGCCCACTGTACGATTCATTTCCTGAGGACAATCCCCCCCCCCCTCTTATCCTAAGCGTATCCTAAGATTGTCTTAGGCAATTTCGTAACGGACACCAATAAACACAGCATGATATGGGAGAGGGGGTGGTAGGACTTGTCCTAAGCAATTCAGTACACACTGGACGACAGGTATACAATTTTTTCCTCTAAGACTGGCTGTCGATTTAGGAACAACCTTAAGGTGGGGGTTTGGCCTAATCTTTGGCAATTTTTGAAGGTAATGTTTAATTACTATTTTCCAAAAAACTACAGAGTTGATAATCCAAAATCCAAAAAGATTGTTTGTTTTTTCAAATAAAGATAAACAATGGTTACAGGTGCTAAAATTGATCTATGATAATGTTATCATTAATTTGTGATAATGTATTCATCTGAGATAAATATCGGTCTCCGGGGGGGAAATCGGTGGGAATGACCAATTCTGTGTGTGGCATACCCTTTTCAGGACCCCTAAAGACACATTTTGGACCGATATCGGAACGCACCACGGGGGGGTTTCTTAAACCCCGTTGTCGGCGACAAAATTTATCAACATGTTGATAAATCTGTCGGGGCCGATTTCGGAACATGGACCTGTACTTTGTCGGCGACAAAAGAACATCCCTACGGAGGGGTAGGACTATTCCTAGGCCAGGGACTGGAGGAGGGTGCCACACTGGGCGAGACTGTACCGGGGGCCTTGAGACAAATCTTGTCTCAGACAAAGGAACATCCATGTTCCGGAATCGTACAGTGGGTGATAGTCTTTATGGGAAACTATCATTTACAGGACCTTCGCCTTCGGTAATCATGATCGAATATAATGAACTCAGCCGATGGCCATTGGTTTTCTCCAGCCGTTTGGATATACATTTTTATATTGAGCTTCTCTGAATTCTTGGACGCTACTTTTCAAGAAGTCATAGAGTATATAGACAATAATCGATGGTTTTGTGGACAGGCGGTCGTAAACCACGAGAGGTTGACGCGTATTAATACACGAGCGCTAGCGAGCGTATTACGACGTCAACCTCGAGTGGTTTACAGAGCTGCCTGTCCACAAAATCATCGTTTGTTGCATTTATTATCCATCTTTTCGAATAGATTAAACCCAGTTATTGCCATATTAAAGGGTATAACAATAGGGACTATTTCTTTGCTCTGTAGCAAAAGGGACTTTTTTCCCCGTATACCATGGTTTTTAGGCCGTATACCACAGGTTTGAATCCGTATACCACAGTTATGGTATCTGACAGGTTTTATACAATGGGTCATGGTTTACTGAGTCTCCATACATTTTCAATGGGGGCTTTGTATACGATGGATAATAGAAGGTAAGAGAAGAGGTTCTTTCATCAAAGATTGAAGGCTGTCTTTTGAAGTGCATCTAAATCTGCATTGCTAACTGGAAGCTCCTTCAGATTTTAAAAAATACCTCGTTTTTGAGGGGCCTATGCGGTAGAAAAGAATACCATGCGTATTCTACGAATAAGAAAAAGCAAGACCTATGTGTTGGTTCTCCATCCAAATCAATATTAGGACAGGTACAGGGACCATTCTAAGCGACTTTGGACTTTGCAAAGCAAGCCTGCCTCCCTCACGAAATCCCCAATAACTTACTTACATTGATTTAAAATGAATGACAATATAAAATAAATTAATGTCAGCCTTTCAAAATATAACAGATAAGGAGTGATTAAGTAAATAAACTAATCTTGTTAAAAAAAAATGGCATAGTAATATAATTCAGGCTATCCTATGCCTCTGTCCCCTTTTGACACAACAAAATATCATATCTGCTCTATTGCAACATCCCATCGAGTTTGAATCGCCTAGTAATTCACAAGGCGAAGCCGCGTGAATTACGCTCATTACGCTATGGTCAAGCCCTCACCGTAAACTTGGTTTATCTCAACCATCACATAACAAAATTACCAGGGGTGATATAATAGTTCGGATCAGACCAGGCATCAATGACGAGGCAGGTTTGTACAATTACGGAATGACAAAGCTGGTATCGTATTGACATTGGCGGCTGACATGATCCATCAAAGAAAGGAGACCCCATGAACACAAAACGTAATTGGACAATAGTTGTAAATTATTTGTAATTTGTCCCAACACGTTTTGAATTATTCTCGGTATTTACCTCATATCATCTATGTTTCTATAGTGTTCACTGCGGGGCGGCGGACGGGACTCTCAAGTTACCAGCGGAACTTGCCAGTTACCAGCAGAAACTCGCAGAAGGCACCAGCGGCAATTCCGCTATAAATACCCGCTCCACACCTACTCCGTCCTCACTAATCTATAAAAAGTCCCTTTCAAAGGGCGGGAAAACTCTGTACATGACTTTTTATCAATAGTCAAGACATCTAGTATCGTGTCGATTCTTTTACCAACAAAAATGTGATCAACTCTGTTAACAAAACAAAGTAAATTTATGTCAAAAGAAATAAAAACTATTGTATCTCCAATACCGTGTCTGATTAATTGTATTTAGAGGAACAAGTTGATAGATATCTGACTGACATAGCACTTATTCACAGTTGTAGAGAGGACTGTAAAATATTAAATTATCAATGGATTAATTTTTGTCTTTCTTGATTTACAGTAAGATCATTTGCAGAGTCGCTGTGACATATCTGTTGAGAATAACACAGAGCCCTTGCGCCAGTGGTTATGGCCCAACTATTTGGATTGCCACCCCCAGCGTTTGAATGGTCCGCTCTAACGTTTGTACCCATCAAAATATAGTACTTATATAAGCAGCAGATGTCCACACAGGAATCACTTTTCACCCAGACATTGAGATGTCAACAAATCCAGGCTGCTGAGCTTAACCACCGCTACAGTGAGGAGGCTGGAACACTACAGGACTGTACTGAGGTAGGGCTTGTCCACAAGCTACTATCATCCCAGCACTGAGTGAAACAAAGATTGATAACTGCTACGGTCATATCCTATCGTTTCGGATAATCTCTATCCACTCGTAAGTCAAGGAGACATTGGACAATAGCTGAAAGGAGTATCAGGAACACTGATAGACTGGGAGTACAGATGCAAACAAAATGACTCTTATTATTTCAACTACACAGAAGTGAATGTTATTTTATCCTACCCCTAATATAAAATCCCATAGGCTTAACATTGAGTTTCCGTATGCCACGCTGACTGGCATACAGAGTTTTATATGCCACTAGTGGCATACAGAATTGTTATCACGTAATATTCCAAAATCGAGGAGACGGGGTAGGATAAAATCAAAACCTGATTCGTTTTAATCTTGGCCACCGCATGCCACTCCTGGAGTTTTGGCTTCGGACATCACTCGGCTTCACCTCATGAAGTCACTATGCCAAACTCCAGCCATGGCATACGGTGGCCAAGATTGAAACTCATCCAGTTTTACAATAGTATGTTGTTGAGAATTGTTATGTGACTGTATACTGAGAGGTGACTGGCGTTCGCAGTTTGAGTGTGGCCCCGCAAAATTGAAGGTAAAGAACCTGCCAAGATATATATGAGTGCTTATTTTCTAATTACTAAGCAAATCCCTGTTTTCAATACTTTAAGTATGGTTGGCATCTTTCGACCACCATTAGATTTCTATAACTTTAGCCCAAAGTTATACAATACTAAACCTTTGGTAGTCCAGCAGACAGGTAGGAAACTTGATTGTTGTGGTAATAGCAGATCATTGACAATAGAATGTGAGAAAAGTATATTATAGAGATTTTTTCGATAATCTTTGATAATGTTGCTACAACAGTAATAGGATATCAACTGCTTGAACTTTTCAAGTCTTCATCCTTCGGTATGGGAGTAATTACTACTTTTTTCAGGTTTGACGGGAAACATTCTTTAATAAATGTATCCTCGATACCATCCTTCAAGATATCAACATTGTCTAATAAACATTTTCCTTTAAAAACCCACTATCTAAAAAGTCAATACTTGTACCTTAACAGTCATCTAATCTTGTTATATTTTTTTAACTTCTTCTAGCGATGTATTGATATCTTGCGCTTGCATCGGAACATGAGGATCCATTTTATTTCCATTTGGCAGCCCAGAATCGTTATTTTATTGAAGTCCTAGGTGTCTCATAATCTCCGAGTAACCAAGTTCATGCTATCTTAAATAGGGATGTTTTTGTTCTCTTCAACAGGTTTGATATTAGAATTACAATTATCAGGCTCCCATACTGAAGTTAGTGTACACCAGAACTTCTTAGATTGTCTTTTATTTTTGTCCAAGTTTTTTCGGGTCATTTTTTCCTCAAACTTTTATTGTCACCTCTTAATGATATGTCACAATCTACGCACAATTTAATCTAATTTGTGTTACTCCATATTGAGGGTTGGCAGTATCTAGTCTATTTACTTCTTTAATCATTTATTTCTCTCATTGATATCATTTAGAATTTATTGTGTTAGGGGTAATTTATTTTTAGCTTTACCGAGCACATTTGCTGCATTCCCTAGCCGCAGTTATATTGTGAAAGCCAGTTTGTCTGCAAATACGGCGATCACGTCCATGAGCAGGCCTTTAGTAAGGTGAGATGACTGAATATGCGATCAAATGAAGGTGTGTAGCTGTTCTTGAGGTAGTAATGCGATCTGAGTTCACGATTTAACCTTGGTAGATTTCCAAGAAATATCTTCAGGCCCACCCGTTCGTGTATTGCTGCCACGAGCACTGACGGATAATACTGCAAATATGGCGTCACTGTGACCATGGCCAAGCAAAGTCAAGTCAATAAGAAGTCAAGGCAATCATAGGCTAATTGTCTTCGCCAAGTCAATTTCCGAAATTGACTTGACTTGGGTTCACAAAGCAGGCTCAAGTTAATTTCCCAGTCAAATAGATGGAGGGATATTTTCACTATTGGAGGTGAATATGTCCCGATTTAACGAGTATTTTACGTCCGATTTCCATTTCCAGTTTGGACAACGACATGCAGGATTGTCCGATTCAAGATATACAATCCGTGTTAACTGTTGTAGATTATAGAAATTATGTGCCTTATTTGCTATAAAATTTATGGTAAGTCAAATGACTTAGACTGTCTCCTGACAGAAAATCGACCTCTTGGATCCCTCGTCTCTTCACAAAGGCATTGAGGGGAATTGCGAAAATCATAGCAAGTCCAACGAGCCTCCGGCCAAGAGAACCTCTGCTTTGGGTGATAGAATGGTGGGGACGGCTGGCGCAAAACATTTGTTTTCTAAAGCTAGTATACGTTACCCAGAGGCGGGGCTTACTTGGCCGAGCTTGCGTACTTGGCCAAGCCTGCGAACTCCGCCTATTGTGACTATACTCCACTTCCTTCCTGTTCAGGCCAATGCCAACTGTATGTGATCCCGTCATTTGTGTTGCACATTTGTATCTCCTTGGGAGTAGAGTGTATAGTTTTGCAACCAGCCCCTCTCTACACTGAGCTACGATAGAGGGGTTAGTCGGGTTAAATCCTACATGGGATCACTCGGGTTGTGCCTCAAATCAAATAATTTTGTTATGTTTATACTCACAAAGCAGACATACTTAATATGAGATATTCATATATAAAAACATCGATAAAGAAACCAAGATTCATATCATATTTTGAAAAGATACACAGGAAAGGAAATGAGAATATGAAAAATTGGCTTCAAGGTTATGACATAACACACTCTCCAAGCAGTACGAAAGATCTGGTAGGAGGGTAAAAAACAGGTGCGGCTACTGGGTCAAGGCGGTCGCTGAAGCCGGAGACACACCAAGCGAGAAACGCAGCGATTTCCGGAGACATCCCTGCAGAGCCCCACGCATACGTGCTATTTTGTATTGGCTATTCCAGAGATCGCCGCCTTGACTTGCTTGGTGTGTCTCCAGCTTTATTCAACCCGACCAGAGCTAACTTTGTGTTGTCAGTGTAGAGAGTGTAGAGCCGTGGCGGTTTTGACCTACATCCACTCTAAACAAACCAATTAATGAACATGGTTTTAAATCTGCCTTAGTT
This sequence comes from Alentia gelatinosa, assembly GCA_950022655.1. Classification (NCBI taxonomy): domain Eukaryota; kingdom Metazoa; phylum Annelida; class Polychaeta; order Phyllodocida; family Polynoidae; genus Alentia; species Alentia gelatinosa. Next base: position 45,658,381 of record OX465579.1, on the reverse strand, counting down.
ATTGCCCTGATTGATCTGGGAGGTAGATGAGGGTGATGTTGCGCCCTGATAAACAACTGGAATAAAACAGTTCCGTCTAACTCCTAGAGCTATGGTGAGAGGATCAGATGTATACATCTATCTCAGCAAAGGCATTATAATGAAGAGGTTAGGATATCAATGGAAGAAAAAAAGAAAATGCCCATCATAATGTGTTCATCCAAGTAATTTTCAGACAAACAACCGTGTTCCTGAACAGCTCCCAGAGGCATGGGAAGGTGTCTCGCTTGGGTTGCGGCCCTGACATCTGATAAGGTGTCTACATATCTAGGGGAAGTCGTCCCCACCTATTACAGGTGAAATAGTACCAATATCTCAGGACACCTAGGTCACTCCAGGCCCACAATGCTAATCTTAAATTTCACCCACTTCGAACTGGACCTCTAATACCGACTACCCTTCAGGAGTATATAGGACAATAGGGAGTTGATTACATGGGCAAAGAATCAAACATTCAGTTCCCCTTTTCAATAAATGTTGTATGTGAGTTCTATTGAGTATGTAACTGCCTATTGCGTTTGACTCCTGGCAAGATGCTATGCAAGCAGATTCTTCTTTTTTTTCTTCAAATTTCTTTATTGAGTATATATTCATTTGAGATACAAGGGCTTCATCGTACAACATTTCACTCAATAAAGTGGCACTGGACCTCAGCGCATACATAGGGCTGATTCCTTGGTCCTGCCGCTCCCTTTACAGTTAAATACATTAAACGTATTTTCTCTATAGCTCTTCGAGTTAAACAGAACATAGTTAACGATCGAAGCTATGAATTCTAAAAGAAAACATCGCGAAAGTTCCTGCGGTATTCAACCAAGTGCCTGTATATATATCATACCAAATGTAGTGGTTATCAAAGGTAAAGTAGGTTTTAGAAATGCCTAAATCTGATGAATTGATGTATATTTGTATGTATATTAAAATATAGATCTGTTGTACCGGATATAACCACCGATCAACTAACTGATTTCTTGTCATATTAGTATGGACAGAATTTCAAACAAGTGTTTTCCTTCAAGTTCATTTCACAAACCTGAGTCATGTCCAAAACGCAATATATAGATGTGTGTATATGTATCACAATTTGAGGCGGTGTCAGTGTCGATGTGAGAAGGGGTCCATGTGCACGTAGGATAGAATAGTTCCTTCATTATCAAGAACCAGCCACGACAGCAGATATTCATATATTCAACCTTTGTTCCCTTTACACAATGATATTAATGAGAGTCAAAAGATATATCGAATCAGGAAGTATCTGATGACGTCAGTATTACTGTGTAACTCAATGTTGTACTTTAAGCAGAAATTCAGTGATTTGGTACTACAAGAAGCATGCTAACAAATAAAATTCAGGACATTCCCTGTCATGGCTCTGGTTCAGATACAACTGACTGTGGTAACAACACGACAAAATCAAGATAGAAAGGGCATCATGGCTTTCCAGGTGTGAAGCTACATGGAGAATGATTTGGCTATTGAAGGTACAGTGAAGGTGGTGCCAAAGTGTATGAACCAACTATATGAGCTATAGAAAAGGGAACACTATGATGGCTATCGTGTTATGAAAATATATACATGGATACAATTGGCATGACAAGAATTCAGACCGTGTTGCTGATAAGGAAGTTGACAAAGAAATCGAAGAAGAATTGGTTATATCATCGACGGCCATTCTTGTACGTGTTAGCGGTAAAATTCGAGAAAACACGCTGCAAGTAGATATGTATATAATACTTATATCAAAAACCTCCTATGGCGGCCAACCGTAAACGAGACTACGACACGCGAAGGTGCAGTGCTAATTTCAGTCCGCATTTCAACCTTTATGATCCGGTAGACAGGAAATCACTTACTTCATGTCTGAGAAAAAGACTTAGCTCCTAGAATCCAAAAGTAGCACTGGCCGTTGGTTTACGGATGCAGTGGACGATCTGACCACCCTGCTTTGTCCATTCCTTGTGTGGTAGACTGCAGTTCCTGACTGTTCCCAACGAAAGGTGTGGCGTACAGGGAAGGCTAACAGGCCTCAGACAAGAGAGACACCTTCTCGTTGGGAGGGGGTGCGGTGATTTTGGAGGGGAGTGTGATTGTGAATATATAGAGCGTGCGGACGAATTCATACAGGGAGTGGTGCAAAGGGGTCGCCTCCTGAAATAATCCTTGAGGATTTTTCTCCACTCAGACTCAGATAGTAGTCTACACTAAAGGAAAGGACCGGTCCAAGCAGTGCTACACCTCATGGATTAAATGATATTGGTAGATTATATTCCTTGTATAATATTGACATCCTTTTAAAACAGTAGAACCCTACTATCAAGAAAGGTTTAAATTGCGATTATCCTCAAGATTCTTTTTTCGGATTGGTTTAGGTAGCGGGTCATGGCAACGGAGCAAGGGAGACGTGGTTGAACGAGGGTGGGACAGCTAAATAATTGAGGTGCCTTCGCCCCACCTTTCCAATTTTATATTTTCATTTTATTAAGTTCTAGCTCATATCTGTGGACCTACACAGTCATAGCAGTCTGCGCGACTAAAGGTATACTGAGTAGGGCCAACTGTATAGGTTAGGGGACGGTGGTAAAGAAAGAATACGGTACATGCCCATGCAGGACGACCAGGCGAACCATGACTACCACTAAGTGACCTGAATCTTGTCACCCGTCCAGCACCCTGACAGTGTAAAGCTGAGGACACACTTTAATGGCGAGAATCTCCGGAAGTGTTTACTTGGAATGGCGTGTATATGAACTATTGTTTAATATTTCACCTGAGTATTGCTTCTGAGAGGCTAGGTTATCAGTGGGACATATTACTATAAAGTAATATATCTATAGGCCTATACCGGGAAATCATTGAGAGTGGGACACGTATGAATCATTGAATCCCCTAATATTCAACTCGCTCGATAGTTCAGGGGTGATTCGCTAGATGGCCGCTCAGCGATGACGTCAGAACATCAGCTTGGAGAGTGATAGAAGACCGTGAAGCAGAGATTAAAGTAAGCGTAACGCGAAATGGCTGCTCTAAGAAGACAGTACACATTTACATTAGACGACTAAATACGTAGTAACTGTAGAACTGTCAAGCCAATATTGCAGCGTCCACCACGAAAGTCATCAAGTTCAGAATGTACTCGAGCGTTTAGTCCTGACGTCATTTTGGTGCCAAACAAATCCAAACTCCGAGAAGCACTGCATAAACGTAACATCATGGCATAGTAGAGTTAAATATACTGTAGAATAAAAAAAATCGAGATGTCTAGATGCCGACTGCTGCACTTATGAAGGGATATCGCCTGGGATATCCCAATGTTTGGCACCAGAACGTAGGGAAACCCCAGTCAAATGACGTCACACTAATGCGGTCTATGGTTTTCACAGGCATAATCGACGCCCATCTAGAAATAGTCGCGGGCGTCGGAGCGTGTCCAATAGTCGTGAGGTGGTGCCAAATTAATTATCTGACCTAATCAGACGATCTGCAGTCACTTCACACTTGGCGTTTACGTTAGACGATTTCTATCATTTTGCTGCTGAAAATCGTCAGGAGGTGCAAAATGCAAGAATCACCGGCCAGAATCGTCTAGTCATAGAGCTGTAACTGGCCGTAACTGGAATGGAGTGCTGACTCCCGACGTTTGCCTTGGCTGCGCGAACTATCTTGAGTTTGAGAGGAAGCTGCGCATCTTACTTTGCTAGAGTATCCGGTTCTCCCTGTCAGTATTAACGCGAGTCGGATTTCAGCTCCATCAGAAATAGCTATATCTTAACTGTTCTTCTGTATTAATTGCTGCTATTTGGAACGAAGTACACCAAGATAATAACCTAGCTAGCATTGTGTTCATCAAGCATTTAAAAATTAAAAAAATATAATCTAAACCACTGTTTCCCACATGCCTATATCTATTTCTCAGTTTTACCTCATGTTTTTATGTGGATTATTCACAGAGTTATGGCCTGATGCACTGCCCTAGCTTCCGCGAGTACTGGACGATACACTCGCGTTTCTGCCAGGGACTGGTGATGATTCTTGGCGGGGGGGGGGGGGGGGGGGGATTGCAAAGATGCATATCACCTCAATAATAGGGTATGAAGCAGGGATGCCAATTTTCAATGTTTCCATTGGAATTCATGTTTTCATTTTCAGAATAAACAAATTATTCATTGTGTAAAATTGATATACCAACTACCCAAATTACCCAATTCAATCTTGTCCAATGAACCACCCCACTGACCCATGTAAAAACTTGATCTTTCTCTTGATTCCCCACTGTGATGTGTATGTAAACCCTGTATTCCAATGAAAAATATTTCAATATTTTTTTCTGACCCCAACTGCAACCTGATTCGTTGACTCCATTATACGAAGAATTCACCCACATAATACAGTGTTGTCTGGATCATGGAGTATGAGAGGTAGTGAACTGCCTGTTGTCTTTTTTTATGCCCGTAAGGCTGTTGATTGCTTACTGAGAGAAATTTTGTCATCTAAATTTAAACACATATATTATGGGATATCAGGAACTTTGTATAATCGGCTGAAAGATTATCTTGCAGATTGAACGCAGATGTTTATTTTAATAATGTGGAATCTGATAAAGTTGGCTTACCTTTCGGAGTACCATAAAGCTGTGCCCCCACCATACTTAATGAACTCTCCCTTAATCTACAGCAAGTCACTCTACACATCTAAAATGATACTTACTCAATAATTCAATGGCGGCCGAATCGGGGTCGCCCCTCCAGTCTAATACAGCTCTATGGTTTGGCCTTATGCTAATAACTAATTCTATTGGCTCGCATCAGAAATAAAATTATTTGGTTACCAATGGACGCCTGTTCCCTGCCATTCTGGGTGTGTACCCTAGTATCCAAGCAATGCGCCATCGCTCCTCTATGCATTTTCTTCGAAGTGAGGACTGGATAACAATAATCATTTGATTATGAGCCTACCGGCAAATAACCTTAAACCTTTCGATAGAATAGCGATGAAATTATTGCACTATAAATCAATAATGCCAGTAGTTCGACCGGAAGTGTTCACTTGGCCTCATTCTACATGACTCCACTTTCCACAATTGAAGAAAGGAAATTTGTAAATTGTCCCTCCTACGCACATAAACAATTTTGTATTTCTCTCAACTCCTTCTCCAGTATTGCCCGAAGACTATGGACCGTAGGTGAATACATTGTGTCTGGTAAATTGGTAAATTGTGCATGAAAATAAGTTAATTCAGTAGAAGCGAACACTTAATATAGAATAAAACGGCATGTTTGTAAGAAAAAGGGTTTTGGGAAGGTGAGTGGGCAAGAACCCACCTGTAATTCACCTGAACAGAGTAATGGTAGAGTTACGCAGAATACGTGAGTTCGTTAGGTGCCACACCAGAAATTAATCAAAATGTTCCATTTTGGTCAATTGCACATAATGTCAAAGGAGAGCACTTTATAATACCCCGCAACTACCTACGCCAATACGCGATGATATAAAATGCCAATGTGATAGTGCATCGGGGAGTCAATATCGTAGTGTATGGGAGTGCATCATTGTGCGTCATAACGTGTTAGAAGTGGGGAAAAGGTGACCATGGTCCCAAATTACCTCATTATTTTACAATTACAATATGGCTAACGTGGTTAGAGCTGATGCAGTAGTGGGAGAGAGAGGCCATTGCCAGGGACGCCTGAGATATGCATGTAAGACCTCGGAGACTGCAAATAGCACCCTCCTGCTGCGTCACATGGGCATGCCTTGCTCACACATATTTTTTTTACCACAAGCACTCAGCCTCACTCTCTCCTGTTCCGCTGCCGAATATGGAAGTCCTCCAGCTATCCGCGACCGACCCAGTAACATCCCCATGTGGCCTGTCCAGCTTATCATAGATCTCAGTCGAGGTTCCAGAACAGGATCTCAGCAGGATTTGTCTCAGTCAAACACCCTGTGAGGTACGTGAATCCCACCGTGTAAACTCCATTTAATAAGTGCCTAGTAGTTGGCAGTTCTCTTATCATATCAGCAAGAGCCTTTTAGGTTAGGGACAATGATGCTATCTGCATCGTGACAGCCATAGTTACTCTGTCCGCTCTCACTGGCAAAGTCATTTGTGTCCACGGAGTTATAATTACTGACCATTTCGACACTGCCGATAATACCTAGGCTAGCGAGCGATTCCGATTCCACACTAACCTTTGATTATATGCGATATACGAGGCGTAGATAATATCTCAAACACAGCCCACTGACACGACACTAACCTTTGATTATAGGTGAATCAAGTTAACACCATATTTATGAGTTAAACCAGGGAGAAAATGAGTGTGATGGCGCCACATTATTGGCCCTAGTATATACCAATCAAAACGGCCATCAAGGAAGTCAAGCTCCTCCCCTTAAGCGTTCCCCCTGTACTCTACCAGTGAACACATTCAGAGTTATACAGTCCCCTTATATGTGACACATTCTTTGTTATACAGTTTGCTCATTTGTAATGGACGACAAATCTTTACCTATATTTCTCATGAGGATCTCCTATTTTACAGATAGCACGGATAACAAACCACTGAGTTTAATTTCAACTCACGTTGTGAATGCCTCTAGTATCCATGTTCTTGCTGTTGAAGGCATGATGCCTTTCCAATGTCATCACATTACACAATAGAAATGTTATCTGATCGACATGAAGCTAACATTTAATTTCGATAGTTTAGGGTACATAACAATATGAAAACAGGCATCCTGTTATTATATGAGAAAAAACTTATACAATTATCGATAATATAAACCTCTGCCTTTGACATCGGTCCATCTCATCGACGGTTTTACCAAGTATTTCCCACATATGAAGACAGGAAGGGGGTCACCCATAAGTTATGTTTTCCAAAATGTTTGACCCCCACCCCCTCCTAATCTTTTACGCAATAGAACAAATATGGAACAAAATTTCCAAAAGTTTTACCCACCCTCCTCAGTGCATATGTATTTTATGGATGGCCCCTAGCCTGTTTCTGTATATTATCACCCATAGACTACTTAGGGATTATCGTGTGTGTTAATCCACCTCATATACAATGGACACGCGAAATAGCGAATACCTTCTCACCATAGGTTTTGAGCTTACCTGAGAATGACTCAGTTTCCACAAGCACTTGTATACAGGTCCGTGGTTGCCACTACAGGAAATCATGTTAATTTAATTTCAAGTGATGTTTATGTGCAACAGAATCTTTGAGATATGATGCAAAGTGCCCCGTGTGAATCATCATTATATGCGCCACTTTTCATATTTCCAGTGTAAAATCTACTATGCCCAACAATGGTGACTTTTTCGTGGCTATTGACGTCACTTACCAGGAGTAGCCCTACATTGGCTTTGTGGAAACAACTTTTTCGAGTATACAAATTTTTGGAATGTAAAGCACATCCAATACATGAAGTGTCATTAGGCTTAAAGAGACAGACGAGTAATGTATATCTATCCCACCCCTTTATTTTTCTCCATATTCTTAACATTAGGTATTCACACTCCATGACCGTAAAAGTAGTGAACCCAATACCCAATGGCAAATTGGATGAGCTATTATATAGAATAATAATGCTCCAGATCATGTATACGGGGAGACCTGCGTAATCAACTCAGCTTCACTTCGTGGATTGCTCTGTGATCAAACTCGGTGGAGATAATGGACTAAGTTATTTTAATCTCGTGACCTTTCTGCAATTGAAGCGTGTGAACGCCGGTGACGGCCCCATATCCTGTTATATGAACTACAAGACACTGACCTCATAGTAGTTATGTTCCATAATACAAGCTAATTAATAGACTTCACTTCACAGCACTTCTCTTAGAACTTGACCACTACATAAAGGAAATTAGAGTTGTCTCATGGTAACATGAATGTATAAATGCGTAATTTAGGCGGAAGTCCAAACTACTTTAATTAAAAAGCCAACGCTAGGATTGGATAAAACAAGGTTGATAAATAGTTTATTACAATCATTGTCATTGTTTGAGATAAAACATGTGTTTGATTGATAAAAGAGTGATTCGTATTATGAAACAAGTAAGTATAAAATCAGAGTGACTCACTGCCACTATTTAATTAATCCGGCCTATGAAATATTTATTATTATAAACATCTAGATAAGATGATGGTGTAGTCGGGGATCTGTGGGTGGGTAACTTTTGCACCGGCCAGATGTGTAGAGGAGTGTGAGGCCTCGAGTCTGGTCTGGTCCCCTTTTATAGTTGACGGATGACGTCTACTAAGGCCGTTTCTGAGATTGAAAATAGTGTATTAAATATCGTGTGGGATATGTGTGATGAGATGAAAACGTGTAAGACAGGTTGTGGGATACATGAAATAAAAGAGGAATGTAAATATCGGATTATTACACATGATATCATAAGAGAGCGGTTGGCGTTAAATCATTTACAATTTGCAATTATAGCCTAATGTACCTGGTCACCACCAATGTCGTGAGTATTTATTTGACATTTTATTTCACCTTGAGGTCGTGACGTGCAAACATTCAATATTTGACCTCTATTCGCCTGAATATTTTTAAGTCCTTTCAGGGAGTTTCAGAACTTGTGCCAAATATATGGATATCATGTTTGCAAATCATAATTTGTTGACATTTGGGACTAATAGCCCATGCGCCAGGTAGAAATTTCAAAGATCCTGTTGAGGTTTTGGAAATAAAAATGCAAAGTTGTCATTATATCTTCCAGGTTCGATTATCCACGAGCATCTTAAAACTAAAGATGAAAGTATGCATATATTTCTCTTAGTTTATTTTGCGTCTTTGTATTTCAAAAATTTTAGGTGCTGGATATTAAATACGAGAATGTGAAAAGGACAGAAATGTAAAAAGGACAGAAAAAGACGCTCTAAAAATCTGAAACGCACCAAAGGAATAATAATATTCCCATCTGACAAAGGAGGAGCGATTGTAGAACAAAACACTGTAGACTACGTAAAAGAGGCACATAGACAGCTTAGTGATAGGGATATCTATGAATAATTAGACAAAGATCCTACCAGACAACACACAGAAGAAGTAGAAAATCTAGTAGAGGGAATGGTTAAAGATGGAGACATCACCAAGAAAATAGCAAAATACCATACTAGCGGTGAAACCTAGAACCCCCAAATGTACTTTTACCGAAGATTCACTGGGACCTACTCGGTAAGTCCACAACAACAAAAAACATACATCGAGTGGACCTCGTGATGAACTAGAGACGACCCAAATATGTCCATGACTATATAGTCAGTTCAAAACTAAACTACAAACCCCAAAACAACCAGAACGAAAAATATGAATCAAGCCACCACGAGCAACAAGTACAAAAAAAAACAACTGTAAGTACAATCAAACATTAGACTGCAAATGAGCCATTGATCACAAAAACCGAACGATGGAATGAATGCAAGTGTAGCGGTCTCCAGCTCTGCCCTCCTAAGGCTTACCTACCTTCGGAAAGATTGTATCTATTCCGACGATTTTTTTTTATTAAGGTAAGTTTATAAGGGACAAATTGTACATTCGCTGGGTTCAATCAGTGAAAAAGACTACACAGGACAATTACAACTGAAGATCCCATTTCCTCAATTTCAGAGCTGTACTTACATTATACATTTTGAAAAAACATATATCGAAGGAGAGTAATTCTACCCTATGCAGACTACATAGGTCGGTTCGGAATGGAATGGACAACAAATATGGATGCGAAGCCAACAAAGCCACGTCAAAAGACTCTTAGCCACACTGGATTTAGTTAAACGGATTTTGATCTAATATCCAGCTCCTAAAACTTAGAAACACAATTCCATATGCATCTCAATCCAGACAGACAACATGATCAGGTAACAGCAAAGCCAGTGTCACACAAAAAGAGAACACTGACTTCACATTGAGAGGGTGACACAACAACATACACACCCCACCCCCTACCAAATCACACGCACACAAATATGTCAAACAAGAACACAGGTTGACATAAAGCATTAATAACATGTAGGAAAAACATTTTCACCTACCCACACAAGTCCGAAATGTATCTGATGAGCCAGATGATGGCGAAACTGCACAAAATAATAACGCTTTTAGGGTAAAACCAACATCCACAGACCACCATGACACAGAGAAGGGGTCAAGGTTGATCAGAGGGGACAAACCAACCAGAGCCCCTAAACAGCAGTTTGTAAAAGTAACCACAGACATCCACCGTCTCACCCAATCAGGGGGTGAATAATACCAGAAATCGGCCAAAATACGTCAAAATCAGTGGTTCAAACAGCTTACCTGGTCAATTGTGCAGTTATATTTGGTCTCTCAACATGCCCTGTCACACGACACACTAATTTTGCTTCTTTGGCACAGATTATTGGATTCATTACGATTTTGTGAATCTTCCATATACTATATAGAATTGCATATCAATGCTGATGGTTATTCATAAAAGCCTTATGATAGAACGCTTTTCAAAATCCTGTGTTATTCAGATTCTTTTCAACAAATATCGTCCACAGTCCCGAGCAGTATGCCAACAAATCCCTTCCATTGAGCCATTTTTAATCTATCTGTATGACAAGAGGACGCCTGGGACCTGTTCACAGAAATTGTAATTTCGAATACTAGACGTTGGGGGTGGGGTAATAAATAGGAAAGGAAATTACAATAAAAGTAAATTGAAAATGTTTTCGCCTCTATGATTTATCATTCGCTGTAAAGGTCACCGTTATGTCATATCGTATTCCATTAACAGGACCTGACAAAGGCAACTCGTCGTGGGTGTTAAGTTATTAACCATAAAATGTATCGTGGGCTGGACAAGAAGTAGCAAGGACAGATAGAGCAACGTGATATATAAGGAGACTAGGAGGCGAATATTTTATCTTTAATATCAAAGTAATAAGGATTCTCTTATTTATTTATTCAGAACAGTTTCTTTATTGTCATCAAAATAAACATCGGTACAGATCGGCAATACATAAAACATGCCTTATTTGTAAATACCTGGGTTTTAACATTTCTGTATTGTCCTATGATGTTTCCGTAGCGTATTTTAGTTACATACTACACCGACGTCATGGTGACAATAAAATGGGGTGAATATCAGACCTTATAAGTCTGGTTTTCATATTCGGCCCCAACCCTAATCATTTGTCATCTTGTTGACTTCTTTGTTCTATCCTTCACCCCTTTCGGGACAACTCTCATAAGAGATCCTGACAACACAAGACAGCGCTGAATGTATAGCAGTTATTACTGTTATTATCATATTAAATATAAAGTCAAGTTGGTATATTTTTCAACATTAAATCTTTCGTCAGAGCTTTAAAGTATTTATAGGTTTCAACATTCCTTACATCCGCAGTTAGGCTGTTCCATATGACTGAACCATTGTATAATACCGATCTTTGAAAAGCAAAGCCGTTTGGTCTTGGTACATGTAAAAGTGGTGCGTCATTCGCTCTGGTATTTCTGTTTGCAACCTTACAATATTTAATTTCCATTTTCCTTTTATACATAAAATTCAAGAGATGTGAGTTCATTCTTTCAGTTAATAAAGGCACCCTAGCTATATTATGCAGTGTTGCTATTGGCGTATACAAGTCAGTTCTCAAGCACAATCTCAGGCAGTTATTCTGCATCCGTTGCAGTTTATCCAGGTAGGTCTTATTTGAACTCATAAACAAAATATTACCATAATCGAAGTAGGGTAGTATGGAGCTTCTGTATACATTAAGAGCTCCTGTAATGTTTAAATAGGCCCTCATCTTCGCAAGCTGGTACAGACGATACGACACCTTTTTTATAACATTATTAATATGAGATTGGTAGCTTAGTTTGTTATCCAAAATTACCCCTAAATATCTATATTCATATACCATTTGTAATTTTTGATCCCCTATTTTAATTTTAACCTCATTATCTGCTTTTTTTCTTCTTGCGCTAAAATGTACTAACTTCGTTTTCCCAAAGTTAATCGATAATTTGTTTTGTATGCACCATATCATCAATTTATCGGCTACCATTTGTAATTTGTCTTGAATTTGTTTTAAGTTATTACCCGTTCTATAGATCACCGTATCGTCTGCATACAAACAAAGTCCATCACTGCCAAGCGCCCCCACCATGTCATGAACATAAATAATAAAAAGCAGCAGTCCAAGTATAGAACCCTGGGGTACTCCACAGCCAATATCCCCATCTTCTGAATTTACGTTATTAACCCTTACCCTTTGTACCCTCCCTGTTAAATAATTTTGAATCCAATTTAAGTTTGAACCTCTAATCCCATAATTTTCCAATTTTGATAATAGAATACTATGATTTACAGTGTCAAAAGCTTTTTTTAAATCCACAAACATCGCTATATTCCTATTTGTTAATATGGCATCTGTTACTTTTGCTATTGCATTGACTGTGGAGTACCCCTTTCTGAAGCCCACCTGATTTTCATACAGAATATCATTTTCCATTAAGAAGTTACTTATCTTATTATGAACTATTTTTTCTATTAGTTTCGATGGAAGTGGTTCCAATGAAATCGGTCTCAGGTTTTTTACAGCATAAGTATCACCTCCTTTGGGTATGGGTACAACACAGGTTTGTTTCCAAGAAACTGGCACAGTACTTTGATTGAATGAGGTACAAAAAATATCCTCTACTATATCCGGCAATGACAGGAAAGTATCTTTTAGTACTCTTGAACTAATACCCGGTATCATGGATTGCTTGTTTACATTTATATCATCAATAATATTACTCACTTCATCCCATGTTACATCGAAATCAACCATTTCATTTCTAACTCTCTCATCATAGCTTAACCACGGATCATGCATCTCATTGGACAGGCTTGCCCCAACCCCAGTAAAATAATTGTTAATGAAATTTGGAGTCTCAAAATTATTTTTCAGGATTATTTTGCTTTGTTTTTTTGGGTCAGTTCCGGGTAGTATTCTATTAACTGTTCTCCAGAATTTTCTATGATCACCTTTCGCGTTGGTTATTTGGTTCTTGATAAAAAACTGTCTGGATGACTTGATTAGTTGGTTTGTTCTGCTTCTATAATCTCGTGCTCTTTTCCAGTCATCTTTATCACCAGTTCTTTTAGCTAATCTTAGACATGCATTTTTAGCCTTAATCATTTCCATTATCTCATTTTTCATCCAGGGCTCTTGTTCCTCTTTAATTCTAAACTCTTTAAAGGGGCATAGCCTGTCCAATACAACCTTTATTTTGTCAAGTAAAAATTTCCATTTTTCTTCTACCGTGTACAACTGTCCATACTGGTCCCAATCTTCTTCTAACAGTGCTTGAGTATACTTCTCCCTAGAGTATTTTTTATATGTTCTTCCATGTATAGTTTTAAAGGTACAGGTTTCATTTTGCTTTTTATATAATCCAAATATGGTTTAATGATCACTTATTGAAGTTTCTAACACTCCAGATTTAACAATATTTTTGATATCAGTAAAGAGTAAATCGATTATTGAGCTGTTTTTAGTAAACCTTATTATGTCCTGTATACCTTGTGTTAAGTTCAAGGAAGCCATTGCATTTAGGAAGGTAGTCATATCAGCATTTTGTGTATCCTTAATATTGATATTGAAATCACCCATAATAAGTATGTCGGTGTTTTTGTTTTTTCTAACCTCATGAACTATGTTCGCTATAAGATTAAAACCTGTGCCATAATTTCCTTTCCTAGGTCTGTAAATATTTATGAAGACTAGATTTCCTTGAAATACCTTTTTTATCAAAACGCATTGTGCTTCTAGGTCAGCTGTACTAATGTTATATTTGCTTAGTATATTTTCATCATGGTCCACTCCGTTTTTTAAGTATACACACACACCACCTCCCACTTTTGGAAGTGTATCAGTTGGATTGTTTTTCCACTTTCTATCGACCCTATACCTTGTATAATTATTCAATTGGTAACTATGATCACTATCATTGTCTGTAAACCATGTTTCTGATATTGATATTATATCATATCCTGCGTTTCCAAAATGCGCAGTGAAGGAGTCGAATTTGGATTTAAGACTTCTTGCATTGAGATGAACATAGTGACCCCTTCATCTTCTGTATCTCTTTAAAATTGTGTAGTTCTTGTGTCATTGTAATTTAAAATTCTCCCTCAGTAAGTCATTCTGTAATATGTTGTCAGACGTTAACAATTAAATATTAGAGTAGTATCCCAAAAAGGGTTCAGATTCAAACATTTGGATCAACCATTTTTGTAGTGACAAAGTAGGATAAAAGTATATATAATGCTTAATACTTCTAAATAACAAACTTAAAGTTATTCTCAAAAACAAAATGAGAACAAGATTGAGAACAAAAACTGCAACTAAGGCAAATGTTCTCAATAACTTAAACTTAAAGGTGTGAACAGACCTAGCACTCATGGCTGCTGTCCACACTTACCTCAACTAAAACAGTAGAGTTTTAAGAAGAAAGTTAATACATACAAGAAACGTGTCTTTCTGCGTAGTTCCGTAATTCAGAGTAGTACCAAACGAAAAAATCCCTTTGAAAATTTTGCCTTGTTTACGTCCCTAGGAATTATAAGTAACAATTCCCTGGTCAGTAACCAAGTATCCCTCCCACTAAAGGTTGCTACAACAAAATAACAAAGTTAAACTAGATATGCCCTGTTTGTGTTGTAAGGGATTATAAGTAACAATCCCTCACTAGCAATCAAGCCAGTTCACCAATTATACGCCCTGGGGTTAATATTTCTCTTGAGTGCATTAATAAAATCATTTGCCCATAAGTCCAATAGATTTTGCGTTGGATGCACTCCGTCCTTTGGGTTCATATATTCAGGGTAGAACTTGCATTTCCCTCTTCTTCTTTTATGGGAGTGGTTCGCTATCCATGGAAAGATGTATGGTTGTTGCGAGTTGAGTTTAGTCACAAATTTATTATAAGTATCGGTTGCTTCGTTCACCCGTATAAATTTGCAGTTTGCCTTCTGGGTCACTTGCGAAGAAGCTGATAGTATTGGTGCAGACAGTGGACAATAGACAACTTTGGCGTTTTGGTTGTTTGACATAAGCCACTCATGACCGATTTCAGTATAAGCTATTAAATGCATAGCTAACTCCTCCGCATTAGCCCAGTTCATAGATACTTTCCCCGTAACAGGATTTTTCGTTGTAACATCACACACTCCTCCTGCAATATACAGTATTGACTCTGGGTTGTGCGATATGAATGTGTTAGCTAGAACTGTGAGGTCTTGTATTTTTGCTCCGGCAAAGGTATACACATTAAACTTATTAGTATTTGCATTCTTCGTAGCTATCGCTTCATAAAGCTTGGCAACACACGAATCACCCAGGATCACATGGTTTGGTGACGGCTTCCAGTACCGTGTCAAGTCTTTTTCTAGCTTGAGCAAATTTTTGTCTAAATTAGTAGGATAAGAGATACCCTTGCGTGTATACATACTTAGACAAACGGGTGGTGACACCAGGCCATATTCCTCCCCTCCAGATAGTTCCTATCTTCAGGCAAGATTGATGTATTGAGGATTATTTACCTTTGTTGACTAAGCGCTACGTTTACAATGAATCAGACGTGCTTTTCTAAATGGTATAGTTGAACTACGTTGAAAACTCACTGATATTGGCAATGATGTATTATTATTACTTATAGTTTGCTCACTTCACAAATGACAAGGACTTATTAACTATCAGGTATTATCTTCTATTGAATAAGTAACGATATCCCTTTATACTGTTTTGTACTAGCCAGATGTGACTGACGCAAGGATATTATTATCATCTCTGTAACTTCTGTGAATCAAACGAGTAATCTTTGATTCTCATATGGTCTCTTTGTACTCAACCTTGTATAGACTGTCTCCAAAATCAAACCAGCCTCATAAGCTGATTGGAGGCAGTATAAAGAACGAAATAAAAAAAACCCAAAAAAACCACCATAAAACTTAACTTGTTTGTAGACTGGCTCTTAACTCTTGGAGTATAAGTATAATGCTGTATGATTTATTAGACATGAAATCTGTTTTATGCATGAATTTTGTACCGATCGAGATCACTTGAGCTACTATGCCAAAGGTGCTTTCACCACTGCCCTATTTTTGGGCGCAAGATGTAGGGAAAGGCATATACTGCCCCACTCCCAGGAAACTACTAGAAAGAAATACATCCAAACGTTGGGACATGAAGAGTATAAAAGCAGAAACAAAGCCATATGTCAGAATATAGCTTGAATGACTTGCAGAAGGTAAGGGGGTTTAGGGTCGGCCATATGAACACATGTTGTCTCCATAGCAAAATTAACATTCTTGAGACACAAATACAGAATCAGTTAGATGTTTTATGCATAACTGAATCTTGGTTACATTCTCAATTACTTACTAGTATGGTCGATCTCCATGACTACAATCTGGTTAGAGGCGACCGGTGTTGGCTAGACCCAGCAAATGGCAAGTTAAAAAAGGGAAGTGGTGTTGCGACTTATATTTAAAAAAATGTTGATTATGAGCTTTTTGATCATATACCATACCAAGTCTCATCCATAGATATTGAAATGATCTGGCTAAGTATCAAATGTGTAAATCAAAAAGAGCTCTTGATAGCTTGTGTCTACAGACCTAGGGATGGCTCTATGATTGAAATGTTGGATGAGCTGAAAAATGTCATAGACTCTATCAATCTTGATAAAAAGGAAGTGATTATAACTGGAGACTTCAATATAAATTGGTTAGAAAAGGGGTGCGAAATTGTCAGGGACTTCAAAGCATGGCTTAAAGCTAGGGGACTTTTTCAACTTATCAAAGAATTTACGAGATGTACTGATGAATCAAACACTTGTATTGATTGGATGATAACAAACATACTTGATAGAAAATGTGAAGGCCTTCTATCAGTAAGTATTAGTGACCATATTCCAATTTTTATGGTAGCCGGTAAAGAACCTGTAAAACAGTCTAAGGTGGAATTTGAGGGTCGCTCACACAGAAATTTTGATTCAATCAGATACAGAAGTGATATTAAAAATGCAGACTGGGGCCGATTTGACGAGACTGACAATGTAGATATAGCCTGGGATGAAATGTATTCAAATTCAAAGAGAAACTCGATCTGCAATGCCCTACAAAAAAATACAAAATTCAAAAATCTAAAGAACCATGGGTAACAAATGAACTCCTAGAACTAATTCGAGACAAAGATATTGCCCTACATAAAGCTAAAAAACACAACAGGCCAGGAGACTGGGAAAAAGCTAGGAAAATTAGGAACAAGACCAAAAAAATCGTAGATAAAACAAAAGCAGACTTTATCAAAGAAAATCTCTACAGACATAAACACGATGGAAAACAATTATGGAACCACATACATACATTATTACCTAAAGATAAAGCACGCCAAAACATCAAACTACTGAATGACACCACAAATGATGACATTGATGCAGACAAAATCCCATCTTACATAAACGACTATTTTACTCAGATCAGCCCCAAGCTTGCGAGTAATCTGAACGACCAATGGTCTTATTCAGGTGAAACTGTAAATTCTTCACTTACTGATTACCATGTGGAACTGAATGAGGTCGTAAAGTTTATAAAGGAGATAGATATCTGGAAGGCTTCTGGAATAGACGGGATCTCTTCAAGATTTATCAAGGAAGCATTTACTGCAGTACTGAATCAGGTAGTGCACATGGTTAATCTATCCTTTTCAAGTTCATGAATTCCCTCTGCATGGAAGATTGCTACTGTCATTCCTCTCGTAAAACAGCAGGGTAATTTTTCTATCTCAAATCTATGACCTATATCTCTTCTCCCTATCATGGGAAAAATTGTTGAAAAAATTGTTTATGACAGATTGAATACTTACTGTAACGAAAATAACATCTTAACTGATAAACAGGGAGGTTTCCGAGCTGGACATTCTACAATAGATACTATAGCTCACTTCCAAGAAGAGATTTTACAAGGCATGAACCAAGGCAAACAGACTTTAGCAACATTCATTGATCAAAGCAAGGCACTCGATACCGTAAATCACCAAATTTTTATAAAAAAATTAAAGTTAATAGGAATTACTGACAAAGCAATAGGCTGGATTCAAAATTATCTCTTTAATAGGAAACAAAAAACACTAGTAAATGGCCTTGTTTCAGGCTTTGGCGACATCACATGCGGAGTTCCGCAAGGCTCAATTTTAGGGCCCTTCTTCTTTTTAATCTATATAAATGACATGGTAAATACTGTAGAAGGAAAAGGAATAAGACTCTATGCGGATGACACTGTTGTATTTGTGCTGGGTGACTCTTTGCCTGCCCTCAGGATCAGCATGGTAGACAAACTGCAAAATGTTAGCCAAAGGTGCAGGAAAAATAAGTTGACTATAAACGAAAAGAAAACAAAATTTATGTTGTTTGGCACTCACCATAAAACAAAAAACCATGAAGATCTAACACTGAAAATTAATGGTAAAAACCTCACCTCATTGCTTGAGGACAGAAGGAGGAGTCATCTTCTAAATTACATGTATAGGCAACAGTCTGATAGCTCTTCAATCATCCAGCAGACTAAACAAATCCGTTCTACAGTAGCCTCTAAATTTAAAGTGATATTAAAGTCTAGCACCTTTTACAGGGGCGCCACTGCATGGAACAATCTAGAACCAACCACTCGTAACATTAATACCTATAAGAAATTTAAGAATGTTAAAAAAAATGGTCACTCGACGCCATTGCCTAAAACCCAAGCCTCCTACACAACCTGCTATCGTATATTATATACTTTAGTAAATGAACGGGTCTGGCCTAAGTCAGATAATCTGGAAATACCCTCTTGCCTGACAAATCTGCAAGCCTAGTTCATAAAATGTCATGGTTTTGTATTTGTATGAACCAAGTTATTCTGTCTACTTAAACTATTTACTTTATTTATATCTGCTACTGTGATATTGTTGAAAAGTTTTACACTGAGATCATAACCCAATCGATTTGGAAACATCTTCACCTGACGTATATAGGTGGACTCACCGACTAATGTTTACTGACTGTCAAATGAACTGAAGGTTGTTAAATACAACCTAGGACTGGAATCACAGATTCCACATACACTGTGATAACTGGGACTTTTTCAACATTTAAGAATAACTATAAATATGTTCTACGGGTATAGGGTCACGAAGATTGAAAGTGATCCTCAAATGCATGTATATATAGATTTATCTCACCCCAGATATTTTTTCTCCATAGACTTAACATTGGAAACTCGTATCTAACACCCATTAGATAATTAGGAAATATATCCAATGGGGGATAGTGTCACAAATGTTAGCCCATTAGTCAATATTAAGGGTGAGATAAATTCAGAAACCCATTCAAGTTTAGGGTCAGAGCTCGATCCCATCTCATTTGAATCACATAGCAATTCACGCCGCTTCGCCTTGTCAATTACTACGTGATTCAAACTCGATGGGATACGAGGTCAGACCCTAAACTTTCATGGGTTTTCTCTATAGTATCTACCCAAGCTATATGTAAGATATTTATCCATACTGTTGGGGCAAGTAATACCGGCCTCACGGCCGATGCCCTCGCAGTCTAAATAAAGAATATAAAAAAAAAAAATTAAAATATCAAGGTCCCCCCCCCATAAGCACCTATAAAAGTTCCTCCCCCCCCCCCTCCATAAAATTGAACCAAAAATAACCCTAGCAACCCCCCCCCCCCCCCCCACCTCCCAAATAATAAACAATCCCCTAATAGTAGTAACCTTGTGAGTGATGTCATCAGTAAAACTGAGTGGTGCCATCAGTCTATGTAGTGGTGACATCAGCCTAGTAATCTTCTCATGTTTCCAAAGGCTTGACTAATAATAGGTGAATTCACCCACTTCGATTTCAAAAGTTTTTCTAATATAGAACATGATTCAACAAATAAAAACTTTTTAATTTTGAAGATATTGACCTTTTCCTTTGGTTTTTAATCTCTGTCAGCTTTGGGATGAACCTAGATTCATTCAGGCAATGCCAAAAACAAAGTTTAGTATAGTAGAAACCTGCTTTAGAAACACCCCATTGTAAGGAGAAACCATGTGTTAAAGGATACCTTTGATTGAGACTGGGGCCGTTTGCATAAAAACTGTCTTACAGGGGTCTAACGAAGGAAGGTTTGGTCAGTGCTAACATAAAGTTCAGGAAGAGTTACCCTTTACCTTGCATAAAACTGGTCCAGAAAAATTTTGAATAGTTTCACACTTACAAACGTTCCTTAATGGGAAAGCCTGACTGGATAGCTGGTGAAAAAAATGATGACGTCATAGATCCTGGGATTCCCCTGGGATTTCCCACAGTCTGAGAATGAGAGAGTGTTGGATGTGTAGACCTGTACTAAGTGAAAAGAACATCTGAGAATAGCCATATAAATGCAATATCTGGTTTGATTTCTTGAAGTTGTTTTTATATTTTTTACACAGACAGACCCCTTCTGTCACTGTATGAGGGGCGGTCTATATTTCATCTCTGTAGCTTGTTACAAGGTTAAAGACCATTGCAAAAATATTATCGCTGTTGCTAAACCATGAAAAATGGTCTTAATTGACTATATGATGCATAGGTAAAAAATAAATGGTATTTCAGCAATATTGTTCATAATTTCTTTATTAGGTATAATGAACAACATCTTGAGGTATATAACAGTGTGATTTTAAGGAAAAATCATTAAACGATTATATGGTTAAAAACAACTTTTGTGGGGAATCGCTAATGCGAGACCCACCCTTTGGGTCGGGTCGGGTTTTTCATAGCTAATGACCTGTAGCGATAAGGTCAACGATCAAAATGCTCTTTATGTAATAGACATAGTCGCTAAATTTCATCGCAACATTTCTTTTCTGTGATTGTCAGCGATCCATGAAAATCAAAGAAAAATTGTCGCATATTTTACTAATTGAAACGATCCGAATCGCTAAAGTACACTTTCATAGTTGTCGTTATTTATGTAAAGGCCCCCAGGGGAGTAGGACCTCAGAGGCCTACCAGAACGTTTTTTGTGGTTGAATCTTTTTTTTTGGGGGGGGGGTGATCTTTATTAGTGTAACAAACTACAAGTTTTCCAGGTTCAGCATCGGCCAATCTGCGACCTGGTCCCTCTGGGGTTGCCAGGGGAAATTATCATATCAGAGTCGGTGCGGAGGACAATTTATAAGGATTATAATGAATCAAATATAAGCTACTACATAGATAGGCTGCTGATGAGATGAGATGGAATGGGTGGTTAACATTTCAGTGAGTAAACATATTTACACGTCCACAGTAAATTTAGGATCACATTTACCTTGTTTACACTCTGGATCATTATACAACGAGAATTATCATTAATTAATAATGATACAGGGAAGAAGCAGGAATAAAGCCATATGTAATAACTACTCATAGTTCATGATCTTCAGTATCTGGACTATATAGTAGATATCTCATTAGAGTTATATAATTCATATGGATGATTATTATATGATACAAAAATCTTCTCGAATAGTCTTTCCTCTTAAATAGTAGTAACACACGAGTTCCCAGCCTATTCAAATTTCAGAAAATGTTGGACAAGGAAGAATGACCTACAGGGGACCCCGGTAAGTCTAAGACCAGAACTGGGTACAGTTTTTACTATCCTGGGGGGGGGTTCATAACCTAGGATCGTACATGAAGACAATTTTATTTAAATTGTACGAGGGTTTGTGTGGTCCATAACTATCAAAAATGTCCATAACTATCAAAAATGACTTGGTTTGAGACTTATGGACATTCGTCATGTCCATAACTATCAAAATGTCCATAAGTATAAGAAAATGTCCATAACTATCAAAACATTACCGTTCTAACCCTATTACACCGTACTGTTACTGTGTGACCATTCTAACCCAGTTACAGCGTTACTGTTCTAACCCATCCCATTACTGCGTTATCATTCTAACTGCATTACATCTTAATTACCATTACCATGTTACTGTTGTAACCTAATACAGCATTCCCATTACCATGTTACTGTTCTAACCCTGTTACCGTGTTACCATCCTATCCCGGTTACCGCGTTACGGTTACGTTACCCCATCCTGAAACTGCGTTACCGCGTTACCATTCTAACTGCGTTACTATTTTTAACCACGTTACCATTCTATCCCCATTACACCGTACTGTTACCGCATTACTATTTTAACCCAGTAACCTCATTACCGTTCTAACCCAGTTACTGCGTTATCATTCTAACTGCATTACATCCTAAGCCTGGAACCTCAAACAGCATTACCATTACCATGTTACTGTTCTAACCCAGTTACCACATTACCATTCCTAACCGCGTTACCATTCTAACTCCGTTACCGCGTTACGGTTCTAACCGCGTTACCCCAATCCTGGAAAACCATGTTACCGTGTTACCATTTTAACCATGTTACCATTTCTAACCGCAATTACCATTCTATCCCCATTACAGCTTTAACATTCTAACCCCGTTACCTCTTTACAGCTCATTTCCTCATTACCATTCTAACCACTTTAGTTTTACACGCTAAAATCTTAATGCTGTTACCCAGTATCCGCTCCCGGTATCCGCCACCTACCGTTACCATGATACCGTTACCACATTACTATTGTAACCCAGTTACAGCGTTAATGTTCTAACCCCATTGCATTACATCCTAAGCCTGTGACCTCATTACAGCGTTACCATTACCATGTTACTGTTCTAACCCTCATACTGTGCTACAATTTCTAATCGTGTTATCATATTAACCCCATGGTTATGGTTCTAACTGCGTTACCACAATCCTGGAACCATGTTACTGTGTGACCATTCTAACCCAATTACAGCGTTACCATTCCAACCCTGTTACTTCTTTACTGCATTACCATTCTAATCGCGTTACAACATAACCAACTTAGCATTACATGCTAACATCTTACTCCGTTAATGCCCTACTGTTACCGTGATACCGTTACCGATACCTAAGAATGGGTTATATTTCTGTCTGGTTACAACCTAACCAAGCTACCGCTTTACCGTTATTGCGTTATCATCACAATTCTAACCCCATTTTCACGTTACCGTTAGCACATTACCATTCTAACCACTTTCTAACCCTATTACAGTGTACCATTACTGCGTTACCATTCTAATCTAGTTACCACATTACCATTGCCCAATACCATTCTAACACATTTAATGCATTACCATTCTAACTAGGTTACAGTGTTAACGTTCTTACTCTGTTACAGCATTCTAACTGTATTACATTCTAAGCCTGTAACCTCATTACCACATTACCATTAATGTGTGACTGTTCTAACCCTGCTACTGCATTACCATTTCTAACCGCATTACCATTATAACCCTGTTACCGCATTACAGTTCTAACCGCATTACCGTGTTACCAGTCTAAACCCGTTACAGTGTTACCATTTTTTTTTTTTTTAATCAAGTTTATTTACTGACGTTACAAGCGTTCATCTATTGCTAGATGATCTTCCACGTTGGCGTCTAGACAGAATATACAAGTACAGGACATACAACATATAACACATTCATTCACCATTTATCCACATCTTGTAACTTATCAATTTATGTATATGTTCCAGGGTATGTCTTTTGACATTTCTTGTACTCTGTTTCAGCAGTCTTCTGACTTGCTCTGCTTTAACAACCATCATAGTTAGTTAGCAAATACATTTCTTAGCTTAGCAATAATCTCAGTTAAGTTAAATTACTTTGTGGATTTCCTCCTTAATTTTCATCTTAAAGCTGTCCCCTTCTAACATTTGTGTTTCTTTGCACAATTTATCCCAGTATGTAGTTCCTATATACAAAGGCGAGTGCCTATATTTTTCTAAAATTGGTTTCTTTACCTTAATTTTAAGTTTTTGATCTGCCCTCGTTCTTCTAGCTTCGATATCAAACACATGATTTACATCTTTGGTCCACCACTTGATTAGGGTTAATAAATGACCAGCTCTTCTGGTTTCAATCTTGCGCATTGTACACCTATTATATATCATCCGTACTCATACTTCTCGCCCTGTTCCATCCCACCGCAATTCTCAATGCTTTATTTGTCAAAATCTGTAATTGCTTTCTATTTCTTTGTGAAGTACTATAATAAATGAAGTCGGCATATTCCAAAGTTGGTATTATCATTTGTTTAGCTATTTTTATGCTTGCGTCTGTATTAAGTAGATATCTCATCTTTCTAAACCTGAAAAGTTTTGTATTTATATCATTTACTGCTTTATTGACTTGATCATTAAAATTAATTTTTCTATCTATAAAAATTCCTAGATATTTATATTTATGTACTGCTAAAATATCTACCCCACCCATTTTTACAGTTAGCATAGTATTTAATCCTCGTTTATTTCCTACCCACATAATTTTAGTTTTACCATAATTTATTCGTATTTCATTGGTCTTTGTCCATTTGTCTATCGCTAATAAATCTGATTCCATTTTTCTTTTCACTTCAAGTTGATCTGTACCATTGATCAATAAAACACAATCGTCCGCATACATAATCAATTTACCAAAACTTATTTCTTTATAAAGATTATTTATAAAAATTATAAATAAAAGCGGCCCTAATACGGAACCCTGGGGCACCCCACATTTAACTTCAAGTTCCCCAGATAATTTTCCCAGTAATTTAGTTCTACAAGTTCTTCCTCTTAAATAATCTACTAAAACATTTATTAATTTCTGGTTTATTCCTATTTCATATAACTTATTTATTAATATACTATGATTCACACTATCGAAAGCTTTGCGATAATCAAGAAACGCTATCCCCACTATATTTTTGTTATTTAATTGGTTATGTAATTCTTCTAATAAAGTAAATATTGCTTGTGCTGTCGATTTCTTTGGTAAGAAGCCAAATTGTTCTGTTGCTATCCAATTTTCTTCTTGGATCCTATTAAATAAAATTCTATGTATAATCTTTTCATAGATTTTCGACATCATGGATAAGACCGTTATAGGTCGCCAATTACTAAATAATTCTAAGTTACCTTCTTTAGGTAGTGGTGTTATCAGTCCGTTTTTTAAGACATTAGGAAAATATTCTTTCTTTAAACTATAGTTTATCATTCTTACTAATACTTCAGGTTTCTGTAATAAAAACGCCTTTAGGTATTCTGAGTGTATAAATGCAAATCCCGTAGATTTCCCATTGTCCAGAGATTTAATTACCTTTATAACTTCATCTTCATTAGTGGTTATTTCTTCATTAATCACTAACTCCGCTGAACCATCCATTGTACCTTGATTACTTACCCTATGTTCCTCGTTGATATTCAAACACCATTACTTTTTTACTGCATTACCGCATCACCATTCTAATTGCGTTACACCTAATCACGTTAGCATTACATGCTAACATCTTTCCTCAGTGATACCTTTACCGTTACCTGAGAATGGGTTATATTTCTTTCTGGGTTACAACCTAACCAAGCTACCACGTTACCGTTACAACATCACTGTCACAAATCTAACCCCATTACCATTCTAGCCACATTACCTTTCTAACCCCATTACAGTTATCATGTTTCATCCTCATCCTGTTACTATATTACCGTTACTGAAGTAATTGTTCTAACCCCATTACCATTCTAACTCTGATTACTGCGTTCCATCCTTAACGTTACCATGGTAACGTTTTTACAACCCTGTTATCATGTTACCATTACCTTAGTACCTTTTTAACCTTGTTACCGCATTACATACTCACCCTGGTATCGCATTATTGCTACCATTGTGACTTTACTGCTTTACTGTTCTAACCATATTACATCTTGACCCTATTACCATGTTATCGTTCTAATGCTGTTCCCACCTTACCATTACCACATTACCATCCTAATACCATTACTGCATTACCATTCCAACTTCATTACTGCATTACTATTTTGTTCTAACTGCTTTACAATATTACCCTTCTGACCATACTACCATTCAAACTCTTTACCGCATTACTGCATCACTGTTCCCTTTTTAACATTACCTTGCTACCTCTCTGACCATGTTAGCACATAACCATTCTAACCTTAATTACCACATTACCGTAATCATTCTGACCCTGCTATCACGTCACTGTTCTAACCATGTTACATCCTAAACCTGCTACTGGATGTACGTTACCATGGTACCGTTAGCGTGTCACCAATCTAACCTCATCATCAATCTAACCCTGATTACCACATTACCATTACCACATTACCATGTTACATTAGTATGGGTCACTCAAAAAGGGTTACTAAGTATGTCCCAGTAAACACAAGACGTAAATTTACGTGGCTCACAGGTAGATTCCCTACGTATAAAAATGTACAAATGTTATGGTTTACGCAAATTAATATAATTTACTAGATGAATTCACTAGATGGCATGGCAGTAGTTTCTGTGATTTTTTTTGTATTTCTTGTGGAGGGTATAGCCTGTAAAGTTGGTTTATTTACCAAATTTACCAAACCAGCAGTTTCAATTATCATTAATCTCATTCAGCACGTAAATTTACGTTTCTATACCCATAATGAGTGACCTATTCTAAGTGACATACTGAATTGCCCTTTCTGAGTGACACAAACTGAGTGACTAGGTACTGGTGAGTGAGTACTGGTAAGTGAGTGCTTGTAAGTGAGAACTGGTAAATACTGTTTAGTGAGGACTGGTGAATGAGGATTGGTGACTGAGGTCTAATGGGTTAGGATTGTAATGCAGTAATTGTAACATGGTAACATGGTTAGAATTTTCTGTGTTACCATTCAGAAAAGGGTCCACATGTTCGACCTGGCGAAACTAACTTTGAAAAACAATAGACTTGAGTCAGATATCCTTCAAAACAAACCAGATGTGACGGGTGTGCAGGACCAGGCTAGTAGTGGCTTAGGACCAGACTATGTACACCTCGCTAGGTAATCAACCCATTGTGGCCAGATTGTCTACAACGGGTATGGGCTTGAGTTCCTTAGGCTTCAAGGCTATGGACAATATTGTTCCTATTAGATGCCCTCCTCAAGGTGTACAGCTGGACCAAGATTCATTTACATTTTTCATCAGACGGAACGAAGAGGAAAAGGTCTAGGCACTAGGGGGGTCTAGGGGTTATCATCAGCTTTTATCACAGAAAGCCTTTGCCGCTATGAACGTAGTGTTACTACACTGATTTTCGAGGATAGACTGAGTTCGTATGAGGCTGTAGATAATAAGAGTCTGCATATATATGTAGAAAATACTACCGCAGTCAGGGCAATACTGTCCTCTAAAGCGCAGCCTGGCAAAAGGTCTAATGTGAAGGTACCAGAAGATGTGACTGCTCACTATAATTTCAAATTGTGTAAGGTCGCAAATTGTACTCGTTCATATATATGTGTCTTGTGTAGGAGCTTTTATAAAGCAAGAACAGGTAAGAAGGACTCTAGTGGTCAGGATCAGGACATGGCCCGTAACAACTTAAAGCTTATATAAAGCAATTAAAGCCTGCCCCCACCTACCACGATTCTGGTCCCGATTGGCCTTAAGACGGCCTTCCCGACACCATTCCGATTGAAGCGTGAGGTCTGGCAAAATCGTCTACCTTAATATATACGATAATAAGGTTATATATTTCCTCACCGAATACACCAGAGGGCAACACTGTTCATCGCCCATATTCTAACGCTAGGTGGCGCTGGGTGTTACCGCGCCTCCATAGATCCAGCACCGCCGAACCAAGACGGAGTGTTGAGCTTTGTAAAAATTTTTATCGGTGCTAATCTACATTTTGCGGTGCCATCCGGCTGTATTTCCAATGGCATCGCGACAAAGATACTGTGCTACGTGTAAAACGCGACACTACAAGCCGACGGGAGCCAAATGTCCCACATTATAGAAAGATGACGACAGTGAATCAGCTAATCCAGACACAAAGCAGAGCGGTCACCATGATGGACAATCGCTAAGGACCGAAATGTTAGGCGTCTATACCAACATGTCCAGTCGCATGATTAGTCTAGAGGAGTCTATACAAGCTATCGCCAACTCCCAAAGAAAAAGGAAAAGGTAAAAGGTCTACAAAGGTCGAAGAAAAAGCGAGCACATCCACCAGCAAAGACGGGCAGCCTAGCGTGGTGAAGATCGATCAACAGCGGTCGCGGGTGAGTGACCACGATACTACCTCGGGATTACAGGCTAACAAGGTTGACCCAAAGACGTCTACGGTGGCCAGTAGCCGCAAAAGTATCGGAATCACAAAAGCTGTCGCTTCAGAAGAGTCCTCAGCGGAGGAGGATTATTGTAGGGCGACAAGAAAGGTGAGACGGTCTAGTCGCCACGCGCGCTCTATATCCAGGAGCAGGCGGGAGTGGTCATCCGAGACGGATTCAACTGGGTATACTAAGGAGACGAGTTCAGAGGATGATAAACGACATCGTCACAGATCAAAGCACGGATACGGGGCATCGCGAGATGCCAAACGCAGTAGGAAAAGAAAAGAGCGCAAATACGACATAAAGCGCTTTTTAAGCAAAGAGGATCGATCAAAGCAAATGACATTCGAGTTGTTAATCAATTTGCTTACCCAACTATCAATGGAACTCATGGAGGAAGGTAAAGACATCAAGGGTCTTTTGCGGCATGTGGCCTTTCTGACGGAAAAGGCAGACACCCGCACTTACACGACCGCTGCATTGACTGAGGATAGACTGAGTTTGTATGAGGCTGTAGATAATAAGAGTCTGCATATATATGTAGAAAATACTACCGCAGTCAGGGCAATACTGTCCCCTCAAGCGCAGCCTGGCAAAAGGTCTAATGTGAAGGTACCAGAAGATGTGAGTGCTCACTATAATTTCAAATTGTGTAAGGTCGCAAATTGTACTCGTTCATATATATGTGTCTTGTGTAGGAGCTTTTATAAAGCAAGAACAGGTAAGAAGGACTCTAGTGGTCAGGATCAGGACATGGCCCGTAACAACTTAAAGCTTATATAAAGCAATTAAAGCCTGCCCCCACCTACCACGATTCTGGTCCCGATTGGCCTTAAGACGGCCTTCCCGACACCATTCCGATTGAAGCGTGAGGTCTGGCAAAATCGTCTACCTTAATATATACGATAATAAGGTTATATATTTCCTCACCGAATACACCAGAGGGCAACACTGTTCATCGCCCGTATTCTAACGCTAGGTGGCGCTGGGTGTTACCGCGCCTCCATAGATCCAGCACCGCCGAACCAAGACGGAGTGTTGAGCTTTGTAAAATTTTTTATCGGTGCTAATCTACATTTTGCGGTGCCATCCGGCTGTATTTCCAATGGCATCGCGACAAAGATACTGTGCTACGTGTAAAACGCGACACTACAAGCCGACGGGAGCCAAATGTCCCACATTATAGAAAGATGACGACAGTGAATCAGCTAATCCAGACACAAAGCAGAGCGGTCGCCATGATGGACAATCGCTAAGGACCGAAATGTTAGGCGTCTATACCAACATGTCCAGTCGCATGATTAGTCTAGAGGAGTCTATACAAGCTATAGCCAACTCCCAAAGAAAAAGGAAAAGGTAAAAGGTCTACAAAGGTCGAAGAAAAAGCGAGCACACCCACCAGCAAAGACGGGCAGCCTAGCGTGGTGAAGATCGATCAACTGCGGTCGCGGGTGAGTGACCACGATACTACCTCGGGATTACAGGCTAACAAGGTTGACCCAAAGACGTCTACGGTGGCCAGTAGCCGCAAAAGTATCGGAATCACAAAAGCTGTCGCTTCAGAAGAGTCCTCAGCGGAGGAGGATTATTGTAGGGCGACAAGAAAGGTGAGACGGTCTAGTCGCCACGCGCGCTCTATATCCAGGAGCAGGCGGGAGTGGTCATCCGAGACGGATTCAACTGGGTATACTAAGGAGACGAGTTCAGAGGATGATAAACGACATAGTCACAGATCAAAGCACGGATACGGGGCATCGCGAGATGCCAAACGCCGTAGGAAAAGAAAAGAGCGCAAATACGACATAAAGCGCTTTTTAAGCAAAGAGGATCGATCAAGACATCAAGGGTCTTTTGCGGCATGTGGCCTTTCTGACGGAAAAGGCAGACACCCACACTTACACGACCGCTGCATTGGTAAAATACGACATCGAAGTAAGGAGAAAGGCAGTAAAGGAAGGCCTTTCAGCCTTTACAGCAGGTGACCAGGAACTCTCTACACGTTTCCTAGGAATGGAAGCAACGCGAGATGTAGCAAGAAAAAAGGTCCCAGCAACGGTCAAGAAAGGTTCCACAAAGATCAAAGGAAAGGATGGTAAACCGTTATTGTGTATAAGTTATCAGGAGGGGTCGTGTACTTTCAAGAACTGTCGTTATGACCACAGATGCGCGGCATGTGATGCCGAGCATCCCAAATGTGAATGCGATGCCATCAAGAGACTGAAGAGTTCTAAATGAACCGAGGTTCCACAGGTGTCAAAAGACGTTGTATCAGAAAACGATTGTTGTTTAGAAAACGAATTTGTAGATCAATGTGAAACGAATTGCAAGGTTGAATATCCAAACATAAGTTTACCGAATCTTTATCGTCAGGACCAGATAATGGATGGTTTTGTTGAAATTGATAAAGATTATCGGAGTAAGGAATCCGACAGTAGTAAACTGGATAGTAGTATAGGAAAAGTGTGCTTCAGTCACGATGTATCGGCATCTGATCACGGTGTTGGCTCGAGAAATATCGTTCATTTCTGTGAATGTGGTTTATGCGATAAAGAACAGGAGAATGTGACTATTTGTCATGGTTGTACAACCGATACTTGTAAAAGTGTATCTCAAACCGACAATTATCGTCTTTGCATTGATGCAGGTTATGGTCTTCATTACCCAGTTTTCTATTCATGTACAGAAGGCAGTTGTACTTGTTCGTACACGTTTAACGACGAGCAAATTCAATTACTACCATGTAGGTTTGCCTCAGCTGTATCATCGTTGGACGAACCGTCCGATAATGCCTGGTTTGTCTTGTCAGGAATTTGTAGAGGGTTTGATATTTTAGATCCAAGTAACCAAACCAGCTACTACCGTTAAAATTACGATTCGATTGAATCTGAACCCTTTTACGGAGAAATGTGTGACAAGATCAAAAAAGAACTCACAGAGGGAAAGGTATCAGTAGCGAATTCAATTCCAGAATGTGTCCATTCGTTAGGAGCAGTATCAAAAAAGGACGGTTCGCTCCGACCCATAACAGATTGTAAACGCCCAGAAGGACTAAGTATCAATGCTAATATGGACTCAACGGTATCACGTTTTAGATTCAAAAACATAGATATGGCAGGAGAGTTTATAACTCCCAATGGTTTCTGTGGTATATCGGATATAAAGGATGCTTACCGAGCGGTTCATATTTCCCCTTCGCATCGAACCTGCCCAAAAAGTTACTTTCTCAGGCATTGATATAGACACTACCAAGATGGAATTTTCTCTTCCAAAAGAAAAAGTGGACAGGGCAAAAAAGGAAGTTAACGACTGTTTAACGAAAAAATGGATATCTTACAAGAGTTTTGAACGAACAATAGGCTACCTCGCACATTGTGCAACCATTATCTATGGCGGTCGCACATATATGCAGGCCAGTTATGAATTTTTGAAAAAACACAAAAATCATAGACGTTTCATTCTCGCAGATGAGGTTATCGCTGACTTAAGATGGTGGAATTCATTTATCGGCATCTTCAACGGTAAAACTATGATTGTAAAACAAAAAGAAACAGACTTTCTAGTTACTGACTCCTGAATGTACGGTTTCGGCGCTTTTGTTGATGACGATTTTATGTTATGATCATGGGATAATAGCACTCCCACATGTATCCACACTGAAAGTTGCCCGACCATGGACAAGTTTGACAATATAATAACAGTTCTTGAACTTTGGCCCGTTATCAAATCTTTTTCGAGGTGGTTGAATCGATTTTCAAACAAAGTGATACATGTCTACACAGACAATACCCAGGTAAAATCGATGTTACGCACTGGCAAAAGCGCTAACGTTTCAGCTATGAAGTGGCTGAGAGAATTGTATTGGATGTCCGCTTTATACAATTTCCATATCGTATCTCATTACATCCATACTGCAGATAACATTTTCGCAGATGCCTTGTCTCGATTAAACTCTAATTCCCATGCTGATATCGCTAGGAAATGTATAAATGACTCCACGATGCCATGTTGCTTTTTCAGAACGACAAGTCTACCTTGAGAAAAAATCCATGGATCTAAAAATGGCAGGATGGGTGGATTCCACTTGGATCACAAAAAAATGGCAATGGAATCGTTTTCTGAACTTTTGCGAGGACTATGAGCTATCGCCGTTACCGGCTACTACCGATACAGTATGCTTATATATCGCATATCTGTCAGAATTCTTATCATACTCCTCTATTACCAATTATGTAAGTGCGATATGGTCATTTCATGAATTTTTTGATGTACCTCACCCCCCAAAATCGTCTTATCAAATGAAAATGACCATGAGAGGTCTAAAACGAAAATTGGGCGATAGCCCCAAGAGGTCTGAAGTTATTCTTCCGTCACAATTGTCATTGATTTATCACAATTTATCTTTTAAATTTGACCAAGATTTGATTTTCTGGTTCACAGTGTGCTTATCCTTCAGATGTCTACTAAGGAAATCGCACGTTACAGCCTCTGTTCATACGTTATTATTCTCCGATCTGAAATTAACAGATTATGGTTTTGAGTTATCAATTAGGTCTTCAAAGACCATACAATATAAAGACCGGGTCTTGTATATCCCGGTAGTTCGTACAAACTCCTGTTTATGTCCAGTATCTATATGGGACATCATGTCAAAACGATATTTTCCCTCGAGCTCGGATCCTCTGATCCCTAATGGTTTTTCTCCAACCAATTTTTGCGCTTATGATTACAAGGTTTACTACAAGCGTTTCAAACTAGAATGTAACCGAATCGGGTTGAGAGGCAAGTTTACCCCTCATAGCCTAAGGAGAAGTGGAGCAACTTTTCTTTCATCCATGGGGATACCACTTCACGAAATTAAGGACATGGGCGATTGGCGCTCATGGAGTGTATTATTGTACCTTAAAGACACTATGGATCATAAATTGATCAGGGATTATTCGATTGCTAAAGAGTTATCAAAGTATAGTTAATGGGCTTGCCGTGTGTTAACTCTATTTAGCCACGAGTAATCCGCCAAGTAATACTCTGTTGTGTTATACTTACCTTATTACTCTCTTGTTTATATCACCATTAGTGCTATTCGCACAGTAATATGGGATAGGTCGAACAGGTTTCTGCGCTTCCGTCTACGACAGCTCATGATAAGCTGCGATTGTAAACGCCAATCGTAGAGGTCCCAATAACTTCCAACATGTTGGAAATTTCGTAGCCTGTCGTAGGGTATTGTTGTGTATTTGAATGGGAAAATATCTCTTGTGGGTGAAATACTAGATGGAAAATTATGAAATTCTAGAATTAGGTAGGCCGTATACAGATATATATTCGGTGAAAATATGATATCATTTGATTAAGGATAAAGGTCTGAAAATAATAGTTTCAGATCGGAATCACGATTCTATCACAGTTATCTTTTTCAATTTGATTGTATTAGAGTCTGAAAAACAACTTCAAATTATGTTGTGAATACCTCTAAAAAATTATTCAGATTCATTTAATGTTTCCAAAATTATAATATATTTCACTATTAAACTCATATACATTGATACACAGATTGAATGGTGACCATGGTTTATGTTTTTGGTCCTCCAAAAGCGTTTCTACGCTCTACGATTTCAAACCATGTCCATGATTTGAAACTATCGGGGACCTACCGATAGGCCACGATTTGGGCATTTCAAATCGTTGTGATCGGGAAGCATGTCGTGGCCTATCGTGGTAGGTGGGGGTCCCCTCTAAGGCTCAGTTAATGAATCCAAAAAGACTAAGCTCCGCCCATCATGCTCTTAAGCATGCGCAAAGCGGAGCTAGCAGGTACAACTTTCAACTGGGAGCAGCGTGGGTTACTGTGTACCGGCCACATACATGGCCTGTATAACACTGGCACCCTGTGCGACATACAGCCCACTTATGAGTACCAAGTGTAACTCTACAGGCCTGGCTGGACTGCCTCAAACTCGGGGCATCCTCAGTGCCCTGTGCACCCTCATATAAGGTCAGAGCCTCTGCAGGGAGATCCAGTCTATCCAGACAGGTTGGAGAGTGAACATACCTCTACCTGTGTACACACAGCTGTGATTACTGACTTATGACAAGCAATACCAGCAGAACACTGGCCACAACAAGAAAATATGGTAACTAATACAATATATGCTCAATATCTATGTATATCTGTGTACCTGTATCTGAGTATCTCTATTTACACAGGATAATCTCACTGTATTTTGCACGTTTTGTAATGGATTTGCAAGGCCAGGTGAGAGAAGGTTGGCAGGCCAGTGAGCCATGACATGAGGGTCAAGGTTGTATTGGTTCTGTAAAGGTTATTTGTAAACATGATATTTGTTGGAGGTAGGGGAGGTATCTATGTTGGTATTCAATTTGGTTATAAACTTATCAAGATGATTCTGATTAACATATTCATCCTTATTGTGTCAATAATTATTCCTCGGTTTATGGAGATACTAATAAATTAATTGATTATCTAATTGGAGATTAAATTAGTCATGAGAAATTATCAGTTGTTGATTTGCCTCCTACATGTATTCATGCCCTTAGGTCAATACCAAAATTGAGTGGTGGATTCAGACCAACAACTGATACAAGTAAGCCAAATGGTTGTTCAGTGAATAACTTCATGCATCAGACTTTCCAATATTTTAGTTTTAAATGTGTAGATATCATTGTACTACAACTGAATCAAAATTATCATATGGCGGTCACTTACACTATGGCTACATATAGATCTGTTATGATACGGCCCAAGGTCTTCAAAGGTATCGAGATAGAAAAGTTATTTGTGTACAAGATAACTGTATTTCCTTTAGTACGAGATCAACACCATTCATATTCAACCATTTAATAGATTTCATTTGTAGATATATGAATAGGTGTGGGTATACGTGTGACAATTACCTTGAAGACTTTCTGGTTACAGGGCCAGGTTTTGATATTGATGTTTGTAGAGCCTGGACTTTTTCTCTACAATACCTTGCGACAGCTAGGATTTAACATCTCGTACAAGAAAGTCTCGTCTCGTTGTTGGATACAAAGATACTTAGGTATTATCATTATTTCCAAATCTATGGAATAAAGCTTTCCAGAGAAAAAAAACTCACAAAATTGTCAAATGAACCCGCATTTGAAAATTGTGTGGTATTTTTCCCTCTGTTCAGTGGTAGTCAGAGGAGGTCGGTCCTTCAGTAGCTGTAGTAAGGACATTTTATCACAGGTTTCTGATAATAAACGATTTGTATCATTATCAAAAGATTTTCTTCTTGACCTAGAGTGGTGGAAAACGATGATTATTCCATGAAAAGACTCCCCAATTGTCTTAACTGTTGCCTCAGGTTCTGGTTATGGAACAGTGTGAGATGAAGACTGGCTAGCAGGCAGTTAGTTACCTACAAAGGATGCAAGAATGTTTCCCTCTAATTTAGAAGCTAGTCCACTTGTTGGGATACCGGGTGATATCAACATACAGGAGCTGTGCCCCATTGTTGAGTGAATTTTGAGATGGGACCCTTGTATGATTAATGATACTGCTGATAATATGGATCATTTACGTTCAATTTTGAAGTATCTTGCACATTGTTCTGACCAAAAAGGTTACTAGCTGATCCATAACCTACTCATTTTACACGTTCAGCAAACAATTTAGTGCATATGTTTGAAAAGGTTAACTTGTCTGATCATAATGAAAGATGTCTGTAGTTGGCCAATATTACTAGTCTCCACTCAACAAGGGATTGTTTGGTATTTTCTGACAAATGTCGAATATAAGAGTTTTTCCTTTAGAACTGTACAACATAGGGAGCGACATCACCGTATCCCGTTACTAAAACAGTGGTACGGCACTGTATGCTTGCTATTGGCTGTCCATTGTTTTACAGGAAACCAAGGAGGTTCCCTTGTCTTCACCAGTATTCACGATAACAAAAAGGGATTGTGTGTCGTTCCATTAGGTTATAATGTGTTATTGAATTATTAGCAAAAACATGTTCAAATTATGTAGTATTTTTGAATCAAGAAAAGGGATTCAATCCGTTCATTGCGACGGGGTTGCATTCATGCATCAGTGTACAGGGAGCTGTTTCAAAACCATAGACGTTTTGAAACAGCTCCCAGGTGACTGAAAAAGCCTTACGGCTTTGATCTATCAGATAACCAAACCTTTTAAAAACAGTATATGTTCGGACCGGAAGGTTTCTCAGTATTTGATAATCTATAATTGGGTTTTGGGAGCAAGCCAATGCCTCTCAAACCACAGTTTATTTGTCTCATCTTTTATTATTAATGAAAAAGTACTGTGTATAGTTCTTTATATTAATGTAAGTCGACGCCACAGTAGCTAGGGGCTTTCACCAAACAGCACCACAGACTCATACACGGAAACAGAGTTTGCCATATATGGTCATATGCAAAGTAGAAAAGGGAGTGTAAACAAACTTTGGAAGTATATCTCTTTAAAAATTGACAAACCCATTGTTTAGCAACTGCATTACATTTTATGCAGAGCAGTACAGACTTGAATATCCAAGTACATGAGCTCTGCATTTATATCCCATTTAATGAGTTACAAATGCTGCAGGCTGAGGTGTAGCATTAGATGCAGCGCAGCCTTGGTGGACTTGTTTTTCATTGATATACTTCCACAGTCAGTTTGTTTAAGCTCCCTAAAATGAAACCCTGTTTTCGTGTATTCACCCTTGTCATTTGGACCTCAGCCCCGAGGAGAGTAAGACCTCAGAGGCTTACCAGAAAGGGGGTTTCTATGATTTCATTTTATTATGTTATTCTTTTATTTTACATTATTAATTGTCTTTGTATGAAAAATATTAAAAGAAGGGTAGTAAGCCTATGTCTCTCAAACCACATTTTATTCGTCACATTCTTCATTGAGCGCGGGAAATCGCGCTCATATACATCATCTAGAGTTTAGAAAGCTCACACAGGGTTTCACCTTACTGCAAAGAATCTAACACTTCATTATCAATGTTCCAACTGTAAAGGCCTGGTGAGATGAGCAGGGGTCCAGTATCAAGTCTTACCATAACCCCTGCCCACTACTGACTTGGTTCCTTTTAATAGAACTTTCATGGCTGAGTGACCTTGTGATGGTATGTGCGCTGCCTTGTAGCTAATCAACAGAAATCACATATCTACAATGTATAAAATACCCAAGATGAAAACCAGGATTCTATAAATGGTTCAAAATCACAGAAAAGGACAATTATGGTATTTTGAGTGTGATAAGTGTACAAAAAACGATCAGTACTTCAGTGCAAAACCCCTCAAAACTGACACTATGAATGGTCAAGTGTGAGTACCAATAGTTACTATTGATTTGATTGACTGTATCTAACAGTATAGCCGATAGTCTACCTGGAGAAATTATCCCAATGGACCATGATAATGCCTAATATATGGATGTTCCAGAAGATGTCAAAAGAATTCATAGAAGGAGAGGGAAAACAAACATGTTAGTTAGAGGACTTCCAAGAGCACTAGTTGTACTCCAAATGAAGTACCCTCAAGCCAAACAAATAGTAGTGCATCAAGCACTAAGGGGCTATCAGAGAGCGAACTGAGTGGCATAGTTGACCTATTAGCCAGAGAAATATTTAGGGCAGTTGACCAAGACCCTCAATGAAAAATTCAGTCACAACTGTGACGAGTCAGGGTGACAAGTTAAAAGGGATACTTAGATCCATATTTGACTTGATTAACCCTTTCCCAGCCGAGAATGCCTCAAGGCATTCCCGCGGCTACGGCCGGAGAATGCCTTGAGGCATTCCCATGGCTACGGCCGGAGAATGCCTCAAGGCATTCCCGTGGCTACGGCCGGAGAATGCCTTGAGGCATTTTTTTCGTAATTTGTTTCTAATGTGCATATTTAATCAAGAAATACTTGATGGATTTTCGTAATTTTTTCAGAGGTGGTAGAAACTTGAATAAATATGAGTAATATATAATATTTTTGTCGAATGCCTCCTTGATTTCGTTGATATAGAGCTATAAATACTGTGCGCTTAGTTCCAACAGCGCGTATATCGGAGAGTTACACTTCCGGTCGCCCAAGTTTTCCTTTCCCGCCCGAACCATCACCATTTTTTTTTATCTAATCTACGTTATCATCTGAAACAAAGTAAACCTTGACGATCTATGTATCATCAGGCTTCTCCACATGTACATTTTGTGAAAATATATCGATCAGAAATGGTTAAATTGATTATTATATTGGCAATAAAGCCTCCACATTTGACCACGTCGAGTGCCAGACAGACTGAGACACTGATCAAATCGTATCACGATGTCAATGCAATCATATGAAAACAAAGCAAAGCGCCCTAGCAGCCTCACTCGTCTCATCGTTTGCCAGTGTCCAATTCTTCTTTCAGATCGTATTTTAATTGCAATATATCATTCATACCTGTGTAAATCCATATCTAGCACGTAATGCTATTCTATGATTCAACTGAGAAGTGTACGACCACGAACAATATTTTGGTTTTGTATCTAATCCACGTTATCAATCTGAAACAAAGTAAACCTCGATGGTTTCATCAAGGTTCTCCACATGTACATTTTGTGAAAATATATCGACCAGAAGTGGTTAAATTGATTATTATATCGGAGACAAAGCCCCCAGGTCCAACCACGTCGAGTGCCAGACAGACACTGAATCAATGTATACCTTGTCGAGTATTTCAATCTGAAACAAAAATCACTCCTGCCTGTGTAATATATATATATAGCGTTGATTCAGTCTCAGATCAACCTCAGAACTGTAGAAATTGATCATATACCTTGTTGAATCTGAAATGAAACATGCCTATCTGTGTATAGCCAACACTAATCTATGTATATCAACCTGAAACATTCCTGCCTATGTGATCAAGCATGTAATGATATTCTACGATTTAACTGAGAAGTGTACGAATACGAAATATATTTGGTTTTTATATCTAATCTACTGTATCAACCTGAAACAAAGACATCCTGCACGATCTATAGACCTTCAAGGTTCTCCACATGTACATTTTGTGAAAAAATATCGACCAGAAGTGGTTAAATTGATTATTATATCGGAGAAAAAGCCTGTAGGTGCGACCACGTCGAGTGCCAGACAGACACTGAATATATTTATACCTTGTTGAATCTGAAATAAAACATGCCTATCTGTGTATAACCAACACTAAGCTAAGTACATATTGTGAATACGATGACGACTGCTGCACCTGGAAATGTATTAAGCCTTGTCAACCTGTGTATATATATATATTGAACAATATTGCTGAATAATTGATCTGAAAAAAATACATACACAATATTAAAATATATTTTAAATCTTACTTCACCTACCTTGTCTTCTTTTCTTACTTCCAGAAGTATTCGTATGTAGATATAGTCAATCATTGTCCAGCAATCGATTTAAAGTTAACTCCTCCTGGAGATGTCAATGCTGAATAGGCACAAGTCGAATTTTCCAAATTCAATATATCAGCCTGGACATTAAATCTATATGTAGATGATCCTTAGAGTGTGGGAGATAACCATATATAGCCTTGTAATGATCAAACTCCATTGGAATCCTTAGGCGAATCAATTTGAAAAGACCACTGTTATTCCGTTTGTCGCATGTCTATAGTATAATCAATGGCAAAATAAGCCAATATAGTCACTGCTCGAATCTAATTTTCAAAAATCAATATCTAAGTCCCAACTTGTCTGAAATGGTCGAGATATATATCAAATGAAAGCTGAGAGTATCTAATTTACGAATATTGATGTCTCCAATCATATATTTCAAGTTAAAACCTATTAAAAAAAAGATTTTCAAAATCATGTCCTGACCTGAGCCCTACTACTGTACCGCTCCTATAGTAAAGCCTATGATAGATTACCCTTTCTGTTAAATCGATTCTAAATTCTTCGCTGGTTCAAAGTCAATGATATTTCATATAAACAAACCTCAGACAGTGTAGTTTACCCTGATATAAGTCCCCGTTCATATATTCAATGCTGAAAGCCTCAAAGAAATCATTTTGAAAAAGATGTCTTATAACCCAGCTATGGCGAAATAAGCCAATATAGTCACTGCCCGAATGTAATTTTCATAAATCAATATCTAAGTCCCACCATGTCCGAATTGCAAATTATATATATCGAAAGAAAGCCCAGAATCTCTTATTTACGAATATTAATGTCTCAAATTTTCTAAATCGTGTCTTGCCCAGCGCCTAACTCCCCTACCGCACCCATAGTAAAGGCTCAGCTTAGATGACCGTTTTCGTTAATTAAATTCTAAATCATCCCCTGGTTCAAAATGAATCATATTTCATATAAACAAACCTCACACAGTGTAGTCTGCCCTAATCCAAGTCCCCCTCCATAGATTCAATGCTAAAAGCCTAAAATAAATCATTTTGAAAGAGATGTCTTAGAACCCAGCTATGGCGAAATAAGCCAATTTATTGACAGAGTACTTTTAATTTTCTAAATTCGATAACTAATTCCCACCTTGTCTGAAATACACAAATTATATATCAGGAGAAAGCTAAGAACCCGTAGTTTATGTATATTAATGTCTCCATTGATATATTTCAAGTTAAATCCTCGTAATAAAAGATTTTCTAAACCGTATCTCGACCAGCGCCTGAATCCCCTACCAAGCCTATAGTAAAGCTTTTAATCTTCTAAATTCGATAACTAAATCCCACATTGTCCGAAATACACAAATTATATATCAGGAGAAAGCTGAGAATCTGTAGTTTACGAATATTAATGTCTCCAGAAGCATATTTAAGCTAAATCTTCATTATAAATGATTTTCCTAATCGTGTCTGGCCCAGATCCGCACTCCTGTACCAAACCTATAGTATAGTATAGAGAGTGCGTATGGCACATCTTAATATTTCGATTACTTGGTCTCAAATCGACCAAAATGGACAATATTATATCATCATGAAGCTGACAGTGTGTAGTTCATGTTAGAATAGACGAAAATCCATTTATCTAAGATTTAAACCCCGAAAGAGCTGATTTAGTTAGCCAAAACACAAAAAAGCGTAATGCTGACTTTCTTTGTTCGATTATTAATTCTAACCTGATATAACCTGGACATTATTCAGATAGAAACAAACCTTACAGTATGTAGATTATCAATATATATATCATTAATCATTAATCTAAAGTTTAAACCCGGTGCCAGCTGATTTCTAATGACAGCTCGACCACCCTAGCTACACAGTATAAGCAATGGCGGATCGAGCTAGGCCAGAATTCAACATGCGTAACTCGCATCTTAATATTCTAATATCTTGGTCTCTTCTCGTCTAAATCTGATAAAATACATACTGGAACAAACCTTGGAGTCTATAGAATGTGAAAATACACTTCCCTGTGGTTAATTCTAATGTTTAAACCCTATCTGAGCTGATTTTGTGATCATCGTATGAAATTCGACTGAACCAGTAAGCCGACTGCGTAATACCCAAGTTTAAATTTGAAATATTAAATCTGAACTCGTCAAACCTGGACATTATTTACATAGAACGGTAGCTTAGAGTGTGTAGAATATCAATATATATATGATTAATCATGAATCTAAAGTTTAAACCCGGTGCGAGCTGATTTCTAATGACAGCTCGACCACCCTAACTACACAGTATGGAAAATTGCGGATCAAGCTAGGCCAGAATTCAACGTGCGTAATGCACATCCTAATATTCTAATATCTTAGTCTCTTCTCGTCTAAATCTGATAAAATACGTACTGGAACAAACCTTGGAGTCTATAGAATGTGAAAATACACTTCCCTGTGGTTAATTCTAATGTTTAAACCCTATCTGAGCTGATTTTGTGATCATCGTATGAAATTCGACTGAACCAGCAAGCCGACTGCGTAATACCCAAGTTTAGATATTAATTATTATATCTAAACTCGTCAAACCTGGACATTATTTACATAGAAAGGTAGCTTAGAGTGTGTAGAATATCAATATATATATATGATTTATCATGAATCTAAAGTTTAAACCCGGTGCGAGCTCATTTCGTATTATAACTTGACAACCCTACTGTTCGAGCAGTGACACGGCTTCCCATAGACTCAACCTTATAATCTAGACAGCACTCTATAGAGGCTTTGCCGATATTAGTTACAAAGCGTTAGGTTAATTCCACCGTGTCAAGTCTCACACCTTCGTATAGCTGCTGATCAGATGAACATAATGCTGGTCTCAGTTTACACTGTTGACGCCATAGGATGATATAAATGGCAATTCTGTGGGTTGTCGCATCGACTTGTAGCAGACAGCTTAGCAGACATGGCGCTGTCACTGGACTTGACACCTATACTCCCAGCCTCAGATCCGAAGTAATCACCGTATTAACCACACTTTTCATGGTTTTTCCTCCACAATATGTATATCCTTTTGTAGGTTCAAACCTCATATTGAACGTGCTGGGCTCCATTTACGTTGTTAATCCGCTATTTGACGAAGGGAAATGATTTTACACAGCGTTCGTTGCGTAGAGGAATCTGCTTAGCCATCCATGTTTACACTGACACTCCCGCCCCCACCAACGGTTTGGCTATGGTGCGCGAGTTCAAACTTTCGATATTACTTAGATCACCTTAGGCGTTGTTTTATTTCATAATACTTTAGAATCGTGTAGGTAGGGATCATATTTGAATATGTGTGGGGCTTTCATCGACTTAAACGTCTATATATACTGATGCGAACGAATCTGCTAGAGTAATATGTACAGGCTGAGATCGGCGGACGCCATGGACGGTTATATTTTACATAGGCGCCTATTTTAGGCCAACTTCCGTTCGAGATTACATATATTCAACCGTTAATTTTATTCACAATATACATATATACACAAAGCTACAGGTCTTCCCGTTATAGTAATGGTCATCTTTTATTCATAAATCATCAATTTGTGGAGAAAATGGCGAAATTCTTCCGCTACCACCTTCAAAACAAGGGACGCGTACCGTTCATGGCAAAAGAGGCCGGCCGCTGAAACGTCTATATTGGAACCTGCTGCTGCCTTAGTATAGGTGAACGTCGCTGGTGGCGCTGCCGTAGGATTGCCGCCCGGGTGAGGCGTGCGGCCGGCAAAGGGTTAAGAAACATTTTCAATGTATTAAGATTTTGATTAAATAATCAGTTGCCATCTGTTGGCACATGTAGATTTTTATAACATGATAAATATTCCTGTTGGTGATGCTTGAGAACAACTATCAAATCCATT
Source organism: Alentia gelatinosa (assembly GCA_950022655.1). Taxonomy (NCBI): domain Eukaryota; kingdom Metazoa; phylum Annelida; class Polychaeta; order Phyllodocida; family Polynoidae; genus Alentia; species Alentia gelatinosa. The sequence continues at coordinate 45,614,828 of OX465579.1, read as the reverse complement.
CTCTGAGTTTATTGAAACATTCTTACTTTTATTAAATGAAATGATTTGCGTATACCGCGCTCTCCCATTATAAATGGAAACAATATTTGTTCCTAGTTATCAATATAGGTTGTGTAATCAGTATGCATAAAAAGATACACGAAAAAACAACTTTACTGCTCCCTTGACATTCATCAATTAGTATCTCCACCTGTCGTTTCCCATGGGCATCCTCCTCACAATACTCATCGTAGTTTCCTCCATGAACTATTTTATCAGCTTGGTTATTTTTATCTCTCTACAAGATTTTCTATCTCCATCGCGTTTCCTGTAAATGGAATGCTCCTTCCGATGAGAAAACTTAAAGATAAAATCCTAGCACTCACATGGAAGACATGGACCTTCAAAATAGCATCGACGGCTGCAGACAAAAAGATCAAAGACTTTGAAGATAGATCTGATCGACTAGAGATGGCTATCGCGTCGCTGGCTTCACGACCCTCAATTCAGACATCACTCTATAGCAACAGCCAGCGGCAATCCCAGCAGACTTCGTCACTCTTACTACACTAACAGATGCAGCAACTTCATACCAATCGCCCACAGGAGTTTTACACATACAGCTCATCTGCTAAACCGGAGGTACATCAAAGGAACGTCACTGCTCCAGTCAACATAGAGCCCGCGGCTTTTTCAATAGTTGGCCTACTAATAAAGACAGCAAGGCTTACGCTAGCAGAAAAAAATAATCCTGCTTGATTCTTGGGGATGTGAAACGGAATATCAGCCATGATATTGTATATAAATCTTTATTATCATGAGATCTTTTTCAGTATAATCACAATGTCTCTTAGCAATATTAAAGCATTTTTCATTGATCCTTGCTAAAAGAAAGGCATTACAGCTCTTGCCTGTACGGATATGTTAAAGGTATTACATATCTCAATGGTGGTTGGCTAAGGTGTAAAGTAGACAATAAATTGATATTTGATTATCATTATCTATTGACAAAGGTTCCCCAGCCTCAAGATAGACAACCTTAAAATTCACTGCTTTCATATATTGGACAGTTTTGTGAAATGTAGTCAAAAGAAACGTAGTCATATACCATGATACTCTACACTGGGTTATGAAGCTAATAATGCATCTTGATTAAAAGCTAAATACGATACATGTATATAATTCAACTTGACCATGGATTTCTGGCGAGTTGGATGGATGAGGGGTATGAATTGTGCGGGGCACTCGCGACTTCAACATAGAATGTTTTTTTCAAGTGGGACTTTTAAATACCTGGGTAATACTACCGGTTGTTTGTTGTGGGGGTTTTTTTTGGGGGGGGGTCGAAAATTGATTTCAAAACTATGATTATTCATCCTAACTGGATGTTTTCCAAAGCTTTATTCACACGACTATTTACATTATCCGATATTACATATCCATAGGATAATTACTTTGATTATGTGTAGTCTCATCCCTGTGTTTTTTCTTCTTCTATCTTTGACTACTTGTCACTTGACCGTCCTCTTCTACATTGTCTCACTTATCTTATCTGCTTTCTGTAACTATATGATATAGTGATTATCGTATATAATCAAGTATCATGAATAGGTCGCACGACCTGTGCCCATTTATATTTCGTTTTAATGTTATTTATTTCCTATGATCGACTTTCACGGACTCGTTTATCCTTTCTTATCCAAAATACATCTATCTTTAATTAGGAGTTCGACTATGATTGGTATCAGAAATACCCTGACTAAAGCGTATTGCACACATACATAAGTCTTTTAATTAAATCACAATAAATCAATGCATATGAATAGATGCTCGAGCAATTCTGAGCAACTAAAATCTTAATATCAGATCGAATCAATCACCATAAGCCATGACTGAAAATCTCGGCTTCGGCAGTTCTATAGGCATTATATCACAGGCTGCATATATATTGAGACACAAGCTTTTCACCGTAAATATGTGGGAATTTATGATTGTTTCTCACTTTCAGGGACCGCTTCGGCGTTACTCACGAGGGAGGAAACCGGACGTATTCCTTCTTCTTCTGTCTCTGCCTCCCCTCCCTCAGTTACCTCACTGTCTCTGTACTTCTTTTTCTTGGTCTTATCAATGACCGCGTACACAGGGTCAGTATTAGATTCACTTTCGTCAGCCGTAATTCCATCTTTTTCATTGTTGTCCGCTTGTAGGCTTGGCGCCAATCCAATTCCTGCTATATTGTCATAACTAGCGTGATGATCGCTCACGTCTCTTTTCATAATGACTGCTTCTCCTTCCGAGGATACACGGTGATTTTGTAGTGTTTCTTCTACCGCTGTTGATATTTTACTTTCACGACCGTCGGGAAGTGGCGGTGGCAGTTGTTCACTGGTTGCAGTCGTGTACGATGGTGGTCGTTCCTCGTCAGGTGGCAGCACAGCATGACATAGATCACCTGTTTCCATGGCGTCTGGTAAAATATCGTAGTCATTGTCTGTGGACTGTTTGCGGTCGTTTCTATGGGTTTCAATGGATTCTTCTTCGTCTTGACTCCTGAAGAATCATGTAACAGAAGAATAAAGTTAATGTTCATGCCTGAAATATTGAATGGTATATACAATGGCTATGGTTCCCTGAAAACCGGTCCCTGAAAACCGGTCATAGGAGATTTTTTTTTATTGCACAAAAAGGAGCGTACGAGAGAGTTATCTGATAATGGCATTAAAATCCATTCCTTTCTCTGAATTTCCGGTGTTCTTCTGATTTTATGTCTAGATGCATTAAACCGGTATGTCATTAGCAAGTGTTAATATTATTATATACCTATGAACTAACTCAGTGTAAATATGTACTGCTCCTCGGGGTACAGTTATCGTACACAGAATGTACTGTACGCCGTGTATCTTTGTACTGGTTACATTGGAAAGTGACAGACTGCACCCTTTGAGTGACAGACTGCACGCTTTGAGCTTCACCTGCACGCTTTGAGCGACAGACTGCACGCTTTGAAAAAATAACGCAATCTGATTGGCCGAGAGGCTGAGTACACAGGTCGAGTCGCAAGATATAAAAATGGCGGATCCCTTCACTTCGCTAGTTCCATGGCGTCCTACAGACCAGGAACGAGTTAGAGTGAAAATTTATCAAACATCAAGGTAGAAAATGTGTACGAATCATGTGATACATTTTAGATAGCTTAGATTTGTATATCCAATCGAAAACAGCACTCGTCGCCATATAAATAGACCGCATTCATTATAGGGGTTTCCCTCCGCTCTGGGCCTTTTTCCACTGGCCGGCGACGCGCCTTATCTACTTGGTTACGCAATGCTTGCGGCCAAACCATCACATGGTAACGTATTCTTTAGCATTGGAGGACTGAGTGTATAAGGGTAATATGCTCATAGATTACGTTTAGATTATGTTTAGTGACAATATATTGAATCCATCGTATTCTATGGTATTCCAGCTACAATTTGGTGGGTTTAACATTCATATCAGCTCAACAATACTTAATATATCATTTAGATAAACTTAATTATAGAATTCATCTTATATATACTCACCCTTGCATATGGAATTCAACCTATATATCTTTCCTTTGTCCCATTAGGAATGTCATATACATACATACATATTTAAATATATATATATTTATTTATATATATATACATATATATAATGCACATGCATAATATATATATATATATATATATATATATATATATATATATATATATATATATATATACATATGATTAAATATATTTGTCCAAATTAATTGTTTTGCATATAATTGCTTTATTATTTATCATTTTATTGTATGATGGAATTAGTACACAATCCATGGCCAACAGTGATGTGTTGTGATGTTTACCAATGTATTTAATTGTGGGTTTTTTTTTTTGGGGGGGGGGGGGGGTTTATGAATAAGATGGAAATGGGAATGATATACATGTACATAGTAGACAAATACAAGAGTCGAATATCCCTCTTAGAATGTCCCTCTTTTGGTATGTCAGTAAGCTCTGTAACAAATAAAACAATAGCTAAAATCTGAGACAATACTCAACTCTGAAGTTTGTACAACCTGTCTATGTTTTTAGAGTGTCCTAGCTTGTTCTAACACACCTATCTGGGAGAAAACAACACCTTTGCGCTCATACCCACCACTCACACCCTATGTGTGAATGCATAGGCGCGCACTCGGACAGCGCAATGTTTGGCCGAACAGCCGCGTTGCAATGCAACATGACCGCATGGCGGCGCTGAACGGAAAAACTATAAGGACGTCATCAGCGTGCTCTTGGCCAATCAGATTGTGTTATATTTTAAAGCCCGAACAACATAATTGTCCATTTCCGGCATGTCTGCTAGCGTACACATTGGCTTTGAATGTCGTGCCAAGTCACTTCGACATCAAATTACGGTCAGTTTTACCTATTTAAGACCGAATTAAGGTATATGATAATATGAAACCATATTGATGGCGCAAATATGGGATAGATTTATGGGTTGTCTCCGATAAATTTGTTTGGAACGAGCTGTTTACAGTTTTTAGTGAAACAATATCTTACTCTGAGTATTTTGATTTTATGGCTATATTCGCAAGCGAATGCTCAGCGGTCTATCATATTACCTTTATTATATTTCAGTAGAGATTTTGTCATCACATAACCAACAGACACCAGCTTGAAGTTTTAAGTCTGTAGATTTGTTTTATTATACTTTGGTTTACATTGAGTTGTAAGCTTAAAACGACACAACGTTTTGGCCTATAAATTTGTGGCCTTCATCAGGTGTACTTAAGCCTATTACATTTGTTTTGAAGTACTAAAATTGAGCAAATTTTGAATGATGTTGCTATGGCAACGTGAGCTTCTGCTTAATATGGTACTGCCTCTATAGGAATCCAATTAGATCGAGGTTCTTTGGGCATATCCACATCGTGTTGGTTTGGTGTATCCTCGGTATTCGGCGTGTCTATTTCCATTTAGTTGCTGATTCTGTTTGTAGTTTCTTTTGTCGTTTCCTTTTGGAACTCGTCGTACAGGATATTTCAAGTTTGTAGATGTGTTTTATGTGGGTAAATTTTCTCCGTTCGTTTAACCCCGAATCGGGTTTGCGTTGGGAGAAAATTTGTGACGTGGCATTGGTGTGGTGGCTGTAGGTTAATCCATTTCGTTGTCATTGCCCTTGATGTGTAGTATTATCCATATCTGTTGTCCATTGTGTTGAGACCTTCCGGAGCTTGTGTTTTTAGTTTGTGAATCCAGTTGAATTCTATTTTGTTTCTTAGTCTACTTGCTTCGTTGCTGTTTGGGTGTCTGTAAATGTAGTCTACTATATGTACCTGTACATCACTTCTTCCATTGTGGTCCATGCGGTTGAAGTGTGCCGGTACATCGTTCTTTCCGTCGTTCTTCCTGATGCAGTTTAGATGTTCTCGGATTCTCTCCTTTATCTTCCTTTTCGTTTGTCCTACATATTGAGTTTGGCATATGTTGCATTCTAGGCAGTAGATTAGGCGCGAATTCCAGTTCGCCTACCCGTACACTCTCTACATTGTGGTCGTAAATGCGATAGGGGTAGCACCGAAACGCCTAGTCTTACCCTATATATTGTAGATGTGTTTTATTTTACTTTGGTTATGGAGTTCATCTGGCGTACTTAAGACTGTTACATCTCTCCTGAAGTACTCAAATTTAGTAGTTTTTAGTGATGTTGTACTTTTTTGTCACAATAGTAGATACAGAGCATGGTGTTTTGCACGATGTAGACTAAGTTTAAATTTCTTAATGATTTAAAATGTGGAACTACTTCCATGGGAATCTGATTAGATTGGCGTTCTTAGGGCGTATCCACTTCGCATTGGTTCAGTGTATCATCGGTATTTGGTTTGCCTATGTCCATTTAGTTGCTAATTCTGTTTGCAGTGTTGTGTCTTGGTTGGTTTCTTTTGTCGTTTCCTTTTGGAACTTGAGGTACAGGATCCTATTATGGATACACGGAGCTAGAAAACCATTGTAGGGAAGTGTAGAGTTGAGCTCTCAAGCTGTACGATGTTTTTCACTGGGTGTGTTCGGATCTTATGAAGATACGTTTTTATTGTATTTGTACTCTAAGTGAAAATATATACATACAGTAAAACCCCGCGTAAGCAGACACCTTGCGGTCCAGGCCAATGCTTACACGGGGTTTTCAAGTATCTTCCGGGCCAATAGAGGGGATCGTAAATCTGAAATCAATTTTCCAATATCTTAATTGGATCCGAAGTTATCAAACTTTGAATTATGAATGTATTTCCTATGAATATAGTCACACACTCATAAGATGACCGGACCACAGAACGGGAGCAACTTTCACAACAGGGAGGGCGCCTTTCCTCAGACTGGAAGTTGCTACATGCATATCTAGGTCCTCCCAAGACCGTGTGACAGCCTCTTCGTTGACCAGTGGGTGGACGGCTGTGGCCTGATTTCAATGTGCTACTGCCCAGATAGTGGGCTTACATCACAAATGACAGGTCAACAGCTGAGTACAATCATAAAAGAAAAATAGTCAAATAAATAGATCAAGAGCCATCTCACCTTCCAGAAAGCATTAGAGCAGGAAACTGAAACCATGACAAGTCAAGTGTATATAATTCGTAACTACCTTAGGAGTCATGATTGTTCATATCATTTAAAGATTGTCTTTCATGTTTTGCAATTGGTTTAAAAGCATCACGTAATTGGCGAACCATGAGACGTCCTCAATGAAGTCGCGATCGATCTTGATGACGTCACATAAACACCATGAAGCACCTAGTGTGCCCAACGCAGGCGGCTATATGAACCAACCGTCCAACCAATGATTGAATCTGGCAGAGGGTGACGTGGGTCCTGTCTTGCCAAGCGCAGCATGTTTCAACGACCTTCTCAAGTTTGTGTCGGGGAATCGAGATAATCATTTTAACTGAGTCTATCATATAACCTAACCACGTGATCATTGTGGCGGTAGGAGAGCACTTTTCTTCTGCGAGTTGAAGGCCCAATTCATGTGACAAATCCAAAAAGTCATGTAGTAACATGTAGCTTTTTCCCAAGAGGTGGCGACACTAGCGTAGTCATCCAGATACACTAGGGAGGTTATACCCTGTGACCTTAGCATGTATATGACCACAATGGCCACTCGTTGACATGTGATACAGGAAGTTCTGCAGCCAAAAGCTGCGCAAAGGTCAATAAAGTACCTCCCTCATACCGAGAAGCACATGTTGGAGGTATTGCAGGGATCAAGTCTCAGTTGGCAATAGGCCCTGCTCAGATTGGCAGCCCAGAGCCATGCCCCCCTCCCCGCTATTTCAATTTGGGTGAGGTAATCTCTGATGATGGGCAGTGTATACTTGGTAGAATTACCCAGATAGAGTCCCTCTGGAATTCTGTCATTCACAGAATTACTGGCTGGGTAGGAGAGATCGATAATGACTTGACGGGAGTTTGAATTCTTCTTCTCACTGGTCATGAGGGGGGAGACTTGCATATGGCCCTAAGGGGAGAAACAGGGGGGGCTGATTATCGCCACGTGTGCAAGTTCTGCGGCAGTGAAAACGTCAAGGGGGTCCGGGCAAGCACGTTGCAAAGCAGTTTTATTTCTTGATTATGTCCATATTAAAGCAAAGACTTGAGCAAATCTAAGTTGAACCCCGTTAAGAGAACAACCTTCCGATCCAAATGTAAGCAATCCGTGTTATGATGTAGTCTGCGTTACGGCGCAAACTAGACATGAAATAGGGGATTTAGTTCAATGCCCAATTGCATCGACTTGCGGGGTGTCCCCTCTCTTCCCTTTAAACATTGCCTGAAGAAGTCTGATAAATCAGACGAAACGTCGCAACATTCTTTATTCCAACCGCCCCTATCTCGATGTATAATTATCCCCCAATAAAACCTTTCAAATAAAATCAGCTTGTCTGGTTTTCTGTGGAATTTTTCTACCAATCTGATCTTCCCTTTAATAGTATGTAACCTACATTCTACTTTAGGCTACTAAAAAAAAACTTGTTTCTAATCACCAAGCCATGGACAAATATGGCCAGGGCGCTTTTTTTCCCTTTTTTTCTTTGCTAGATCAAAGATGGCTTTTGAAGTGTCATAAAATGGGCTTCAGACATACAGTAAAACCCCGCATAAGCAGACACTCTCTGATCCTGGCCAAAGTGTTCGATTACATGGGGTGTCTGATTATGCTGGTTTCCAGATTTCTACTGGTTATACGTTTCATGCATCCCTGCATCAGGAGCTTTGATTTGACACTAAATACACATACCTTTCATAAGTTCTATCGAGGTTCAACATATCTAAAAAAAGAAAAAATCTTCTAAAATCGTTTTTTCTTTTTTTAGTGGCCTTACTTACTTGCAGCGCCTTTTGCCGAAGAGGATCAGTACAATGACGAGAGTGAGGACCAAGATAACCAACCCAGCGACTCCAAGAGCAATCCACAGCCCTGTCAGTGGAGAAAAGCGAGAATTCAGTTATTAATGTTAAACAGAGCTCCTTATTTTTGTGAAATTTGTGTTATTACTCATACATTTATTGAAGACATGGTTATCACTCCGTCGTTTATGTTATCAATGCGCCACTGACAGGATCACATTTACTACATGCACTCACCAGTCCCCAATAAATCAATTCCCTACATAAACCAATTACATATAACTATGTTCATATATATATATATAGAAATGCCATGTTGACATAAAAGGTACGTGTATAGCAATATAAAGGAGGTCTTAATCCACTGAGGTTCTTTTCTAAACGAGACACATAGGCACAGCTGCTTCATATTTCTAACCCCTTAGATATAATACAGAATGATTGCATTAGGGTGCACTTCCGTTTATCAAACCTTGACATTTTTGCACAGAAATTGGTCACTGCCACCACAAATTGTCTTGTGTCGTCGTTGGGTCATTATAGTTATTCTTGATGAAAATAATGATGACTGCTTGGTTGATGGTGTTTTACGCCATACCGCGTTACCGAGTCATATCTAGGCGAGATCGAATCTAAAAGCTGAGGATTGACATACAATGATCCTCCTGTATTAAATCATTACAACAAAACAGTATCAGAATCGAATGAAGAAGCATGTACTGAATGTGAACGAATCTGCAATTTGTGTCACATGATGTATGTAAGTGTTCCCGTTGGAGGATCTTAAAGTCACTGTTACTTTTGCATACTATCGCTTCAACTTAGCAAATATGAGTGCAACAAGAGCCATCTAGTGAATTGGGTATGAACTAAAGTGCACGCTGTGCATCCCATAGATTGGTCACCCACCCATGTCTTCACTGAGCTTCGACTTAGGGTCTGGGTTTGGTATGGTTAATCTCACTCTCAGACTAAGTTGGACTTTTTATACAAGGTTCTGAGAGTAGCAATACTTCTCAGGAAATATTCACAGCTCACCAAATTGATAATAAAGTCTACCTTTATAGCTACTTTATTCAAAATACAGTCTTAAGGAAATAAGAATATATAGAAATGACTTCAAGAGTAGGAAATATCTCACTCTCCAAGCAAAGGCCAAGGTCACCTGAAACATCTGCAGGGAGAGCAAAATAAACATCCAGATAGTGGGTGAAGGTGGCCATAGATTTATCTCAACCAGAGCTAACGGAGAGTAGCTCTGGAGGCCAGTGCATGCATCCCATAGTCGTGCCTACACTGGCCACCAGAGCTACACTACGTGAGCACGGGTTGAATCCGCGGCCACCTTGAACCACGAGTTATTTGTGTCTGCCACTCTTTAACTAGATTGTCTATACTGCTTGGAGAGTGTCATTTCGTACTCTGCAGCCTACTTTTCCATTTTATCATTTCCTTTTGTCTATCTAATTTGATAAAACGATTAAAAAAATCTAGACTTCATTATCAATTTGGTAAGCTAGGAATATTTCTTATTAAGTATTTCTGCTTTCAGAATCTACATAGGGAAGCATTTCCTGATTCGAGGCGCACACCGTAGATATCATATGTGACTGAACCATACCAACCTCTCAGTCGTAACACAGTAGACAGAGGTGGCGGCCAATCTATATTCATAGTATCGTATACCTAATAGCCCTGCATAGACACCATGCCCGATGTTCCCTGCGGTGATATCAGTTTGATTCTTGTGCGAAACTGTCATTTAGTTCTACGATTGATGCACACATTATTTGAAGGGATCATAATATATTTGAAACCCGTTGGTGATCAGTCAGATAAAGCTGATGCCTTTATTCAACCTCGTTGGTGAAACATTCTGTTACAGATATTGTGTATGAATAATAGCATTCATATTATGATAGAGAGGGACTTCTGGTGTGTTCATAAACCATGGAGTGTAACTGAAGAAATAGGCCATACATAATAAGATGTACTACTCACCGAAATCGGTCGGCGTCATGGTGACTGCACTAGGTGCTGTTAATGAAACATTCATGGCAAATAAATGTTTATACACTGGTAGATGATTCTCAAATTACAATATACAATCAATAAAGATATATCATGTGTCTATTTATTCGCATCTTATACATCAGTTTAATTTAAATTAAGATTTATCGAGGTAAATAATTAATGTGCATATGAATTATAAAGAAGATTTTAAAATTTCTTATTATCTATTTCATATATTGTAATATGGATATAGTAAGGGTAACTTACTCGTGCTTTCAGTAGTTGCACCTTTAAAGAAGAATGGAGATATATTTCATTATTTAGTCAAGAAATCTATATGATATACCAAGAATATAATTCATTAGTATAATGAAATAACTTTACCGAGCATAGAATGAATTTCTGACCGGATTAGTAAAAGTTGTAAATGTTGTTTTAATATATTTTAACAAGTTTCCATTCTCTGGCTGAATGATACAATGAAATTGACATTCATAAATAATTCTGGTTGTATATTCCTTGTAGTTATTAAAGTATAACGATTATAATTATCATGACCATTTGACAAATTATATATACATCGAAGATTGAATAACTTCAGACTTGGATGAATTTCTAGAACTAATATGCAGGTAATATAATTATCCTCTGGCAACAATTTTAGAAAGCATAGATAGTTTCAAGGCATTCCTTATATCAGTATGCAAGCAGGTAGATAAAAGAATAGCCATATGCACTTAATTAGGTAGGATAGGCGTTATTTCATCGTATGTAAATATTCATTCTCTTTCGCAAGTTCTGAAGGCAGTCACTTCATGTAACTTACTGTGAGTTATGTTATATTTACATACTGTATCATGACCTGGGATTCGGCTAATGCGATGAAAACCAGCCTATTGTAAGGCCTATCCTTCAGCCTCTTTATTTGGTGTTCTGGAATATCCTTGGATTGTTGTACCATCAATACATGTAACTTTCACATCAATAAAGAAATTTCTTTTGAAAAAACAAAAAAACAAAAAAAGTGTAGTTTAAATGCGACTCTTCACCTAGTTTGTTTCGTTCTGGTGTCTATCTATATCAATTTACCTTATGTTTCATAGATCTTTCATCTTTTAAATGTATAATGGTGTGTGGTATTGAATGCTGGTATACGAATGATAGTAATTAGTGGGAAACTTTGGATTAGATTTAAGACCACCTGGCAAGGGTACTACTACATCCTATAGATATCCATGGAGTACAGGCAGTGCAAGAATGTTGTAGTCTTAAATGTTACAGGTACTAACAGTGTTGGTTAGCGTCCGTATCCCGCCCCAAACTGAAGGGTGAAAGACCTTGCTGTATCTTCAGCATGTATTCTAAAATTTGATTTTCCCTTTCACCGTTATTCATCTTACCCTTGTTTCTTTTTTTCTTTTTTGTTGTTGTTGTAAGCAGTTTATTAACGGTAAGTTACATTCGGTACATCATTAAGTTTTCTGTATCATGATCGGTGAGAAGTTAACAAGTTCTTAATCACAAACAAGGCACATATTCTTAAGTCTATTAAGTTTACATGACTACTTCTTTTTTTTCTTTTTATTTAAATACAATATCTATAATTTCATGGATACTGTAATCTATTAAGTGACACAAATATGAGGTTCAAGTGATCAACGAGGTGTGGGACAATACATTTAGGATAGGTGATACGTAAATCAGGAAACAAGACTGTAGTTAGACAAGTACAGGTTAAGTTTTACTATTTTACACTGGACAACACATTTGTGTACTTCACGAAATTTTGGTATCCCATTGTTGTCACAAGATTGTTGACCACTGTCACCTTGCCCTTCAAAGATAGTCGTTTGTTGGACCATCGTGAACATATATTTTGACATTTCTGCAGGTTATCCTTGAAATTGAGGAGGAAGTACTCCTCGTCTGTGAATTCATTAGCAAATGTAATCCCTAGGATCTTAATCCTTTTCCTGATCGCGATCGCACCTGGAAATCTCTGAGATACCTCATCCGATATCAGCCCTGTTTTCATCAAAGAGGATTTGTCTTTGTTAAGTTTAAGACCAGCATACCAGCGGAACCTTTCCAGCATGTCCAGTACTCAATGTATCGATTCTACATCACCCAACAATATGGTCGTGTCATCTGCATATAGTGAGAGTTTTTTCTCTGTGTCCTTAATTTGTATACCCTTTACCTCTTTGGCCTCTCTGATCAAAAAGAGAGATAAGATAAAAAGATAGGGGGAGATACAGCAACCCTGCCTAGTCCCTCGGGTGGGTTTAAACCATGCTGAGTGGTGGCCATTGTTGGATGCACATGTTTCGATACCTGAGTAATTTGTCTTCATCCAATGAATGTAGTTCTCCCCAAAACCAAAAATGTGCAGAGAGTCTATAATCGCAAGCCATGATACTGAATCAAAGGCTTTCTTGAAGTCAATCCCTAACAGGAAACATGATTCTTTCCTTATTTTAAGACAGTCGATAGAATCCTGTATGTTACGTATGTTGGAACCAATGTATCGTCCCTTCAGGAAACCCACTCGGTCATGGTGAATCAGCCCTTTGATTGGGGAGGTTAATCGGAATGCCAATAGTTTGGTGAGAAGTTTGTAATCGGTATTTAGTAGGGATATAGGTCGCCAGTTGGATAGTTTCAACTTGTCTTGTTTTTTGGTATTAAATTCAACACCCGACGCTGCTCTTGACTAAGTTGACCCTCGTCATGCCCCTGTAGGAGGGAATTAAATTCAAGATCGCTAATATCCTTCCAAAGATATTTATAGAATTCAGTAGTTAGCCCATCTGAGCCGGGACACTCATTACAGTTAAGTTAAGAATACTCCAATTCTGTTGGTGTTATTGGTTTGTCTAGTACGTCTTTTTCTCTGTTGTCTAGCTACCCTATTTTCAGTAGGCTCCAGGGTCATGAGACAGTTTCTTGTACACTGTGATCGATGTATTTATCCACTTTTATTCTACGATGTGCAAAATTGAGAATGTGGGCATTTCTTCGTTCAGTTAGGAGATTTATGTCACATTTTCTGCGTATTTGATATTTTTCGGTGCGAGGAGGGACTCTTATCTTAAGGGCTCTATTTTGAATTGTCTGCAATTATTGTAGTAGGTTATTAGAACAATTGTGGATGAGTATGTCTCCATATTCCATTATCGGTAATACTTTAGCTTTGTAAATTCTTATTGCTTGTTTTGCAGTCAAGTATTTTCTAATTTGAAATAACATATAGGTTTTGTGGCTTGCTTTCGTAATAAGGTTGTTAATATATTTACCAAAGTGTAGCTGTTGGTCCAATTTTACACCCAAGTAATTAAAACTTTCAACCTCTTCAACTGCTGTTTCCATCAAGATGATAGGTGGGGTATTTGCCTTTTGCAATTTCTGGGTTGTTCCAAATTTCATTACTTTGGTTTTCCCTACATTTATTGTCATCCTATCGTTTTTACACCATAGTTCCAAGTTATTTACATTATTTTAAAGTGTGTTGTTGGCAATGGTTGGATCCTCGTCACATGTGAAAATTACAGCATCGTCAGCATAAAGTCTAATTTGGCTATTTATTATTGAGTCAGTTATATCGTTTATATACATAAGGAATAGTAGGGGACCAAGGGTTGAGCCCTGGGGAACTCCATGTGTTATTTTACTTGTCTGAGATTTTATTTGGTTGGTATAAGTATATTGGGTTTGATTTGATATATAATTTTTTAGCCATAAATTGATATTCTGGGGTAGTCCATACATGGATAATTTCTTTTTTAGTATATCGTGATCTATAGTACCAAAGGCTTTTGCATAGTCAATGAATATAGCTGTCCATGTTTAAGAAGATATCATCAGTAAATTCTGCTATTGTATGTATGGTTGATTTCCCTGGGAGGAAACCACCTTGATGTTCAGTAAGGAGTTTGTGTTGTGTTAGGTGGGTTAGGATAAATTTGTGTACTAATTTTTCAAGTAGTTTGCCTGGTAGCGGGAGTTCTGATATTGGTCTTAAGTCACCTACTAGTAAGCTGTCTTCCTTTTTTGGTAGCGGGGTTATTTTTCCTGTTTTCCATTTTTCCGGGAAGGTGTGTGTTTTAATACTTAATTGGAATAGATGCGTTAGCTGTTTGCTTAGTACTAGAAAAATGTCTTTTAGAATTTTGCTCGAGAGGTATTCTATTGCAGAGGATTTGATTTTGTTTATTTGTTTCATAAGATCTATCACATCTTTTTTTTCTATCTGGAAATCTGGTGCCTTTTCCTGAGCATCCACGAGAGTGTTTATCCACTTGTCTAGGAATCTTTCAGCTAGTTTTGCACCAATTGTTGTAAAGAAATTGTTTATGTAATTCGATGTTTCATTCATGGGTATTCTGTTTTTAGTGTTTTCGTCCTCTAGTACTATATTTTTGGTATTGTTTTTTTTCGGTAGTAAATCTTTCATTTTTTTCCAGAACTTCTTAGGTTCTTCATTTTCGTTACCCAATACGTATGCTCTTTTTGCGTTAATGACACTTTGCTTACATTCATTACTTGCTTGACAGTAGGAATTTGGCTTTCTTCATTTGGATTTGTTGTGTGTCTTTTGCATGCTCTATCCTTTTCCACTATTTTTTCAATTATTTCTTGTGTAACACATGGATTATCTTGATGTTTATATTGCAGATTCTTTAATGGACACGTTTCCGAGAGAGTTTGCTTTATTATATTGTACATATGTTCCCAGCTATCATTTGGTTGTTCACACTTGTAAGATTACGGTTCTCCGTTCACAAAACAATTGATTATTATGTAACCTATTTCCTTTTACATCATATATATTCATAACGGGTGGAATTTTCTTTATCTATTCAAGCACATCGGCTGACGGTGGCTCCATCTAGACCCATGCAGTCTCGGTATTGATGTATACATAGGTGACAAGCAGGGTGGCTTTCAAGCAAAGGTGGCACAGGCGACTCCCTTACTGAATTCCATAGAGCTAACAGTTCACTGTGCTATAGCAAAACTATGACTGAATGCTGTCTAGGCGAGAGAAAAGTAAAAGTTGAATGAATAATCTTCACCGTTAAATAGCCTTCTGTAAGGGTATGTTGTTGGTTTGTATGTTATGTAGCTAGTCGTACCATGTTGGTAGTATAGGGTGGATCTGGATAATGTGTAGCCTACAAACATAGGTATGGTCACATCATAAATGAGCGATATGTATATTCTCATATATTAGCAGAGAGATTGATGGCTACCAGAAATTTCTCAATAAAAGCTTTCAAAAGAATATCCAATCTGATATCAAATAGATATATATATATATATATATATATATATATATATATATATATATATATATATATATATATATATATATATATATATATGTGTGTGTGAAAAGGAAATGTCTTTGTTTGAATGCTAACAAAACCTAAAGATATTGTCTACCTGCAGTATTTACCCTATGGTGTTGTATCAAAGGAAAATCCAACAAGTTTTAGTCAAAGTCGTCATTCTACATGAGTTTGATGCAGAGTGATATGGACAAGGCGACAGCCGAGTGAGTACCACATAGCATTTGAATGAGTTGGAGAACAACAACTTTGACCAAAGCGAGATGCTATTTGTATTTATCTCACCCTTTTACACACTAAAAGAATAGATGACACAGAGGATATAGACCTTGGAGAATGGACTACAATATCCGTAAGGGCATGAAGAATGAGTTCCCAATGTATACCCAATGGGACAAAAATACCAAGAGTGAGATATAGAGCTATACTCATTCATCAAACATTTATGAACCCAAAATTGGATGAATATGCTTACCGTATGTCAACAAAGGTAGAATCCAAAGGTTAAAGGCCATCGTTTGGTACGTCAGGACTAATCCTGCCATTTTTCTTCACTATTCTTTTTTAAAATCCAAAGATTTCACCAAGTGCACCTTATGTTGATATTGCTAATATCCCAGTGTCGGCTATTTATCCTATGTTTACGTGTTTTAGACGCCCCTCTCTTCCTTTAGCTGCAGTTTGTTCACCACACTGTAAGCTAAATACCCAAGTGGCACGGAGGTTGGTGGAATGGCTGAGTGGGTAGCAGGATGACCCACTGGGGTGCGGAAATGGTGCCCAAGTCAGGGTTTCTCGGGCTTACGCCTCGCGCTAAGCAGACGACATCTGAATATTTCCGTGAATAACAGCACCTGTAAGAATAAGACCAGCTGACTTCTCGGTCCCCTTTGGTACTGAGCGTATTGGAATGTTTCCTGATATGAGAAGAGATGTCTGCCGACTGCAAGTGTCGGAAAACGTGACTATGATCGAGTCTTCAAAGACTCCCACTCGAGTATACCTACCGGGTCATGTGTACCTGTTTACGCTTCGTCTGGTTTCCTCTCTCATAGGCATAGACAAAAAAGAGAAGGGAATCCGCCATGTGTGCTTAAGGTGGAACGTCGCATATCTGAGTCACGTGGCTCCGCTTGAGACGCAGAGGGTGCGTTCGAGATCGGCCGTTCATGGATAGATCTGTCAAGTTGGGTTGGTTATTTTCTTTACCTGTAATCATCGGTAGGAAAAACTATAGTAATAATTGCATAGATTCTTGTCCAATAAGTGTGATATGTATTCTCCAAATTTGTCATGCATAGTACGGAGGTGATGATAAGGGAGATAATGCTGGTTATGATATTATTTATAGCCTCGATAGAATGTCCCTACACAGAATACATTGTTATGAAATTTGCAGTAACCTATCACTTAGGGAGTATCATCTATTTGTCAATGTGTTTATATTTCCCATTTATGCTATCAACAACAGCAACATTTTTCATCGGTGTGTTATACAAATGATCTATAATTTGAATTTCTTTCTTTTTACATTCAATGGTCTGATAGTATCGTCCTTAAACTGAATTGCACTTTATTACAAGTAATCACTGTTTGTTCATGAACCATTGTTCTGAAGGCATGAGGCACAGTTGTTATTCTATAGTAATAAGGAATGCCTCGCCTTGCATATAATTGCCGTGGACCATCGTACCCACCCATCCACACATGGTTCCAGCCTCTGTATGACCTGGTGCTGTGTGTGTGGGGGGGGGGGGGGGGGGCTATGAGGTAGGTGTGTGAATGCAGGTTAAAATGACGAATACGAGATGAATGTCTAGCCGCGAGACGAGGTGTAAAACGTACTACCAGACTTGGGAAAAGTCACTGATGCATGTCCACTCACGACGCGCGGTGCAATTCCTCAACATACGACCTCCTTTTTTGGTGGTGTTTTTCTGCTGGATATAATGTATTACTCATCTTTTGTTATTTCAACATTACAAACCTTTTAATGTTCATATTTGAAATATTCCTTTAATTATCATTGATTATTTCATTGCAAAGGTAGTTGGGTACACTCATATTAAGATCCATCGTGCACATAGATCCATAGATCAATAACAGACTATTATGAAGTTAGATAGAGATAATTATCCTACCCCTAATATAAAATCCCATAGTTAACATTGAGTTTCCGTATGCCACACTGACTGGCATACGGAGTTTCATATGCCACTAATGGCATACAGAATTATTATCACGTAATCTTCCATAATCAAGGAGACAGGGTAGGATAAAATAAAAAAAACCGGATTCGTTTTAATCATGGCCACAGCATTCCACTCCTGGAGTTTTGGCTCCGGACTTCACTCGGCTTCGCCTCATGAAGTCACTATGCCAAACACCAGTCGTGGCATACGGTGGCTAAGATTCAAACTCATCCAGTTTTACGATAGTACATCATTGTCTATTTGCCATGCATTGAATTAAAAGTTAATCGGAGTGGAATATGACATAACGTATAAGTAAAACTGACTTTTAAAAACTGGTTATCCCTTTCCAAAGTATAACTTCTATAAGTGAATGTATCATGTTTTATGATGACATAATTTGAGATGCTCTTTTTAAATAGAATATAATTGATGTTTGACTTTTATTGGAGGATACTCTAATATAAGTATAGATTCTATAAGAATTACTAAAGATGAACGGCTTTGCATATAGAAATAGGAATTAAGAAATAAAGTCAGAGGAAGGAAAAACGTCAGTCTGCGCATATAACATATGCTCCAGTCCACTACATGTGTGCACATGTATGTGACCATATCATGAATACCTCAATTTGAATTTTATGTGGAGAACATGACATTATAACCACAGGATTCCTGTGAGATCTGGACAAACGTAACAAGAAAGGTTTATATTTAGAGTCCATACACCAGAACTTTGTCTTTTTTCTCTATAGTTCATTTACGCTTTACACTAATACAGCATCGCGTTTTGCCATTTTAACAGGATAAACATTTACGATGATGATTAACTCCGCTAATTATGATGAAGGCTACTCTCATTTGGTGGTTTATGTTGATACATATGTTCTCGCTGCCTGTCTTGAGCGGATATCCTGTGTGCTACTTCCAAGAAGTCAACATGTTTATGTGATTCATTTCAAGGAATATACTGAGTGTATGACCGTTTCTATGCAAGGTGTGCGAACTAAGAAACATGCACCAAGGAGCACCAAGGACAACCACACGTGTGACAGACATGCGGTGACAGAAACGCCCATTGTAATTTAATGTTATTTGGTGTAAAATCTTACTTAAGTGACGTCTTTGTGACCAAATTATATTCAAATAAAAATAATTGCACCCTTCATGCAATACCAAAATTACGTAGATAACAATATCCGAAAGGTGGATGGGTGTGTGGGTATTCATTCTTTCATTGTTGCCCCTCTTTTCCTCCATAGCATTTTTCAATGTGGGTGATTTCTTTTAGCATGTCATAGACACAAGTTGGGTTCTTTTAGAATATAGAATAAAATACAACAAGTGTCTCCATTTCTCAATGGAACGTTCTTGAACTTATAGCTGTGTATTTACTAAGATCCTTGTCTTCTCGTTGTGAACGTATGCTGAAACAATATTTAACATTTCTTTCTGGCATTTTCATTTTCTAGTGTTTTCTTTCGTTACGTAAGCTTTATATATCGACTCTTGACAGTATGTCTTACTCTTATCCAAACGATGTTTCGCTTTTCTTTCTCCCTTTCTCTACTTTAGTGACTTCTTAACAACTTTTGGAACATTCCAGTGAGGATATTGATTTTGGTGGAATTCTCATTAAATGCTATCCACTGGATTTCATGTTGAACGACATGGAACAACTAGGGTAGATCTCAATGATAAAGACAATGTCTTCCTGCATTTAACCCCACAGCCTGCCATTTGGCCATTTCATACAGGAATCAATGAAATGTAAATGATTTTACCTAAGATAGCAATGCTTCTTGGTTCGCTAGAATAACGCACCAGATGGCGACACTGGTTTATGTCCTCCAACACCATCTACACCATGGCATCAGAAGTGCAAGAGTGATTATTGACACAGCCGAGTGTCCACCTTGAAGGCACAGCCATGTGGTGGAAGAAGAACCATGATGTGCCACCACAGTTCAATCTATACGAAAGTCATTTACAAGTAATGCTGGGACCACTCCTATCGTCAATCCAGCCCTCTTGTAAGCACTTTCTTCGACTCGACTGGTACGGATACGCCTCTGCTCACGACCACAAGTGAAGACGATGCGCCAGTAAGATGTAATGTCTAATAGGAGCATGTGTTCAAAAGGATAATTGTAGGATGATATGTAGAACTACAAAGACTATTAAACACTCAGAGTTGCTATAGAGTGCTGAAACACATGCCTTTTGTAGTTGGTTATATATGTTCAACTACAACAGACATACATAATGATATGTGAACTATGATGAAATGTCGTATAGATAACAGAGAGATTCAAGAGATTTTATTAATGCATGTTGCCGTTGCATTGTTTGGATGTTTGGTTAAAAGTATATTCAGTTTTATATCTTCTTTGCTTAATGCCAAGGACAAATATAATTAAAGCTTTATCATAGAAGCAATGATTTTTTTTCGAAACAGATAAAGAATACTTCGGATGTGGGTGAGATATATACTAATACATTATAGTGTATACATTTTGTAAATAAAAGAGCTAAGGTTATTTACAAGATATATCGTATAATCATCTCTAAATACTAATGCCTAACGAAATCTATTCCACAAATACAATGTCAATTAAGTTAGGATGATAGGTGAAATCCATTGTATCTTTAGCTCTGGAAAGATCAGTAATACCAGTTTAGGATAGAACCCTGTTTCTAGCATAAATGAATAATTCTAAATAGAAGAAACCCTGAACTGCACCAAAATCCTAGGCGATAAATGTATTTCTGAACTTTTCTGATGCTCAATGGATACATTAACTAGGTGATTTGGTGTGTCCTTTTCATGTACCCGATCCCTCCTCTTGGAGGGGCTATATAAGGCGTAGAACAAGGTCTATTAGGGTATTGTTCCTCGTTGGATAACCCATACGCAGAAAAAGAAATTATTAGAGGTATATCAATATATCAATATATATATATATATATATATATATATATATATATATATATATATATATATATATAAATATCAACCATGTTATATGTATATAAATTATCATCCAATTGTATTCTCGTTATTATTCAATCCGTGACTGTTATTGTTATTAATCGTCACTTGTTTATCTCTCACATAGTTACTGGGTTACCGCACTGGCTACGGGTAACCTGGTTACTAGGCGCGATAACGGTTAATCTGCTGCTTGCTGTAACAGGTATCAGACGCATTTTAGTCTTACCCTGGTTTGAACCTTAGTTTCCTGTAATTTTCGATGTATAGGTTGGGGTGAGTCCCATTGTCAATTTATGAATAAAGCCTGTTGTTTATGTATTTTCCGCCAAACCCGTTTTTCTAGTCATTCATTATCATATATCTTTCATATCAACACATTGGATTATTAATATTATATATATATATATATATATATATATATATATATATATATATATATATATATATATATATATATATATATATATATATTCTAAGGTGAAATATAGTACAACTTCCAAGGAGAGAATCCTGTGTTAAATTTCAAACCGATTCGCCGGGAATTGCATGCACCAACTAGCTCATGCTAATCAAAAAGAGTGAGAGGGATCATCACGGGGTTAGGCCTTTTATGATAATTAACATAAAGCCCATACAGTTCGAATGTATTTTAATGTTATCCACAAATCAAACATAACACACATTTCCATGTGGGATAAATTCAGAAACAGTTCCGTCAGTGTGATTTAGAAGCCATGGTAACTCTTGAAAACTTGTGTTAAAATGAATAAAACTGATGAGCGCGTTTGTACTTTTCGTTCATCTATGGCGACGCAGGTGTTCTTCATATGCGGTGCTGCACTCTTGTGTTATTCTAGAGAACTACTTGTAACCAGTCTGCTGTCTGCTGTGGTACATCAATGTGAGATGCTATGAGGAAAAAAGAAATGTTATACACGTTTATTTTATCTATCAATCATTATATCTGGTAACTGGCAACATTTGCATTGCCGTTACCACACGTGATTAGCCCTTACCTTGTAATATTTTACTTTTGGTTCCTGACTTTTTACTCCAAAGTGATACATATTTCCTGACTATATTGTCTTTTTTCCTGGTACTCCGAAAATAGAATAATTTGTACCCATCCCTCTCCATTTCCTACCTTTGTATTCGCTAGGATTAATTGGCTGCAAAATTAGCATTACAAGGTTAGTTTCCAAGTAAGATGAAATAGGTATAAATATTTGTCAATATCAACACCACCTGAGCGAAAGGTCCTGAATGTCTATATGGAAATCAGTTTTATTTGAGGGTCTGATATGTATAATAGCCCGCAATTAGATGTTTTCCTCTGACATCTTCTTGGAAATAAAATTCTAGGTACACAGGCAATATTTCTCTTTGTCCATCTGGCATTAAAATATCTAACCTTATCAGGTTTACAGAATCTCGGAAGTCCCTCCTTTAAACCAGGTCTGGCATCGAGGTGAATGGAACACATTGGGTAAACATTATTTTCTTTTAGAATAGTATACGACGGGGACGTTTTACCATTACTCATTTTTAGGTGTGTTTCGCTGCAAAAGATTCAGGAGCAAATATTCCACAAATCTTTGATGGAGATATTTGTGGAAAATGTTAAAGGCGAATTATGAAAGAATTCTATTCATTATTCATATATCTAAATATCAACGCAGTTATATGTATATAAATTAATATCCAATTGTACTCACTGTTTTATTCAACCCGTGACTGTTCTTGTTTATTAACGTCACTTGTTTTCTTCTCCAGTTACATGGTTACGGGCTGCTCCAATGCTGGTTACCTGGTTACCAGGTGTTTTAACGGTCACTCTGCTTCTGTCTGTCAGCTGAACCAGGCGTATTTTAGTCTTACCTTGATGTTAATTTATCTTAGCTTCCTGTACATCTTGATGTGTAGGTTGGGGTGAGTCCCACTGTTATTTGGTAATAAAGCCTGTTTTTTGTAATTATTCCGCCAAACCTGTCTTCGAGTTATTCATTATTAATTCATCATTAATTATCTAATTGGATAAAATAATATTATATGTATGTATAACACATGATATGTGATAACTTCTGTTCGAAGTGATACATGAGAGCATAAGTTATTCAAGAAAAGCTTATCACTACTGCAATTTCAGGAATGAGGAAATCAAATACACTATGTATATTTCTCTAGAGAAGTTCTCTCCTCTCTAGATAAC
The DNA here is from genome assembly GCA_950022655.1 of Alentia gelatinosa. Taxonomy (NCBI): domain Eukaryota; kingdom Metazoa; phylum Annelida; class Polychaeta; order Phyllodocida; family Polynoidae; genus Alentia; species Alentia gelatinosa. Next base: position 45,591,672 of record OX465579.1, on the reverse strand, counting down.
ACTCAGCATGGATCTGACTGGGATTTTTTCTGACTGGCCTTTCGTACTGGGGGTGTTGGTGGATGGGGGTGGTAAATTGAAGTTGGCTTCATTTGCAGCGGTAAAACCTGTCAGCTCCCAGTATGATTGGTGGCTCAGTGAGTCGTATTGCATCTAGCTACTTGACGCTGGACGTTATCTATCATTATAAATCACCGGTCCACAGTGCTGCCCTCTACTGAGCAGGAAACTTATAGAAATAGACATAGACATGTCATTTGGCCACCTGTTAACGCCTCAGGCTGGGTTCATGAAGGTTAAATCCGAAATAGCCGAGGCTAGTACCACTACCACCCCCATACCATCCACCCAGACCCCACCCCATCACCCCAACTTCTCCTCTCAGCTCATGTGAATTATTATCAACACTGCAAATATGCCCCCTCCACTTCTATAACCCAGCAAGCTAGACTTAGCCAAAGGCATGTTATCAGGGAATTGATTGAGTCAGGAACAATGGGCTTGCACTGATCACATAGTTTCGATATACGCCACGCTTCACTCAGTCACATCACAGTATGAAAACATTTGATCAGAAATACCCATGATAATATACGAACAAATTTGTTGTATGCTCTATGTTCATAAAAATAAATAATTAACTACAGAACTACATCGGCTAACCTTTCATTTTCATTCAGGTTACTGAGTTTATTGTTAGGTGTCTGGCCCGTAGAGGTTTTGGCAATGTTTTGGATATATTGAGGATTTTATTGTCGTTAGTTCCACCTTAGAAGAGTGCAGTTTGACTACCAATTGAGGTGCTTACTATCGTAAAACTGGATGAGGTTTAATCTTTGCCACCGTATTCCACGACTGGAGTTTGACAAAGTGACTTCATGAGGCGAAGCCGAGTGAAGTCTGGAGCCAAAACTTCAGGAGTGGAATGCGGTGGCTAAGATTAAAACGAATCAGGTTTTGATTTTATCATACCCTATCTCCTCGATTTTGGAATATTACGTGATAATAATGCTGTATGCCACTAGTGGCATATAAAACTCTGTATGCCAGTCAGCGTGGCATACGGAAACCCAATGTTAAGCCTATGGGATTTTATATTAGGGGTAGGATAAAATCTATAACTACAGAATCTTGGGGTTTGTAGAAAGTTATTCATCCAATAACTAGATTAGGTTACCTAGGTATAGAAGTTGATTCTATTGCTATAAAGCACCGACTCTCGTCAGGATAATTCGAAAAACTAAGAAAGTATATCTCTGACTTTCAAGGAAAACTTTTTTGTTCAAAAAGAGAATTAAAAAAAATAGCTGGTCTTTTGCAAGCACTGTTGTTAGGGGTGTTCGCACCTTCACAAGGAGGACAATTAACCTTCGTAATTCTTTATACAGTTGGGACTCGACCTTTGATTCTCACAATGATGGCGATTTTTTTTCTGGCACATTCTTCAATGACTGGTTTTGGGAGCATCTGGGGTGCCAATTGTTTTCCTGGTATTTGACAGCCAAATGAGGGTATATATATGCATGTAGTTTTATTCTTACTGACCATTGAACTACTGGCCATTCAGAATATTCCAAGGATTATGATATGAATGTCTTGGAAATGTAGCCAGTTCTGTCTTCAGACATCTCGTTGGGGTGATTACTGTAGAAATCACGAAGTAAAGATAAAAAGTGATGATACACAGCGACAGCAAAAGGAATTCTTAAAGGTAATACACAAGAGGTTGCAATGATTAATACTGGCAGATCCAGAAGTGTCAAATCAATGTATTGGCTTCGTGAATTATTTTGGTTTAGTTATATTTTCAACTTTCATCTATCTTGTGAATACATTTTTACACATGATAATGTAGTTCCTGGTTACCTTTCTCGAATTTCTTCACCGTGTCACCTTATTTAACCAGAAGGACTATGCGCTTTATTCGATTCAACAATGTTTGAAATGTGGAATATTTGTTTCTGATTTAATTTACAATAGAATTGTGCTCCATGTGATTGTTTAGGCAGTCGTTGCCATGATAGTTCAGATTTGGCACATTCAAATACAGGAAATATCATGGTTTTCACAATAGAAAATATAGTTAATCAATGATACTCAGCAGGAGAATCTTAACGTTCATAGTTGGAACTACAATAAGCTTCATTATGTTTTTTCAGTTATTGCATACTGCATTCTAGTTGTTCATTTTATAAGTATCACAGTCCAAGAGTCCCCTTTTTGGCGTGGAGTGAATGCGTGGGACAACCTGCCCGCAGATATCCAAACCATTGGTGGTAAAAAGGATTTCGAAAGTTGTGTAAAAAAAAAAAAAAAAAGCTCTGAGACGGAGGCACTGTTCATCATCCACATCGCTCCATCATCATCTCATAAGATTAAACTCATAATTATTTATTGCCATTAAGGCATTTTGTACTTAAAATCTTTGATATCCACTGAAAATTGTTTGTTCCGATTTGTTATGATGATGCTGTGCTATGTTGGAACTGAAAAACTAAAAAAAAATCAATAATTGACAAAAAATATGGTATATAATTAACTCTCACTTGGGATAAATGTCCCCAGCTTTATTGATACCCAACTGGGAAGCCCATGTATATATACATGGATTGTGTTCTGATACAGGTAATTCCTGCCCATCCCTGTGTTACTTGACCCATGTCATTGATCCCCTGTTCACAAGCTTCAGCTGAGGTGAGCGTGTTGGTACTGGTCATCCGACTCTCGAGTTGGTCCTCACGCACTGCGGGTGGGCCGCGTCGATTCTCGGTCGAGCCGACTATTTCGGGTCGGTTTGTTTTTCGCATTGCCGATGTTTATTCCGTCCCGTCTCAACAGGTGGCGGAGTTAAATTTGTAGCACGTGTCTGGATCTTTCCCGCCCGCCTGGAGGCAAAAGGTCGAGACGCCGTGCTCGGAGGGAGGATGGGGGTTGAAGGATCTCCCGAGGCCACGGAGTCAGCTGAGTTATTCCCTATGACGTCAAAATAGCAATTTGTCTTGTATAGTGAGGTGTCACAATGTTATCGCCGCTTCTTCTACAACTGTGCATGTGCTTTGGTGTACCTCGTGCTTATTCACATTATGATAGCTTGACTATGGTGGGTAGGATTATCCACACTATATATGCTTAGTTTTCCACGTTTTGTCACTAATGTTTTTTTTTTCTTTAATATTACCTTATATTTAAGTCAGTTTAGAAATTCTGCAATAGAGCAATCGAATTTGGTTGTAACGGAGTCTTCTTTTTTTTCTATTTAGATGTAAGATTCATTGAACATTTTCAAATTACAGCAAAATAGGTTTTATTGAATATTGTTGGGGTTTTTTTTCACCATATAGACTTAGATGTCAAATAATACATATGCTTGTATGCAATTATCCCCAGACTCTTTATTTAGTCTTATAATCTGTATGAGGAATTTTGAAATGTTAACAAGATCACATGCGATTAACGCGTATAAAGTAATAGTTGTTTATTGTTAAAGTTGAATTTGATTCTTTACAAAGTCTTAGTTATGTACTGAGGTTTGCTTCATATGTAACTTGAGATATTGGTGTGGTGTTGGTTCGTCTCCCTTTCACTACTCCTCCTATCCAACACAAGATGACGCCTCGTAGTGAGAACAGCTAGTGACATCTGGCGTCGATCTGTGTAATAAACGCGACCGGAACCACCTCTGCTCGCCATCGGGCCCCGCATCGCGAGCCTCATGTGAGACTCGCTGATGGGTATGATGATCCTATTCCGAGAATGCCCTCTTTCTCGGCCCAAAAGTAAACGGCAAAGGTGATAGCCGTTAATACTATTATGAGCACCCAGTAGGGACAGAGTTGGGGGAAACTATGTAGATGGCGAGTAGCCGTGGTGATATTTTTTTTCTCACGGCGCCACGTTTGGGGAGGGAAGTCGTCCCGAGGCGTTGTTGTACTTGATGGCTATTAGCGGTGTCGTCTTCCCCTCACACAAGATTAAGACTTCAATATCGCAGTTCGCCCGGGTCTGATATTGCCAGCCCGTGTGCTTCTTAGCGCTCATTAACATGTAATTGTCGGTATGGATGGTATGCAGCGGCCGACAAATTGTCGTTGACGCGCGAGACGCCCAAACTTAATGGTGGTAATGTTTTGTTGGGCCGACCTGGCGTTCAGTCATCACGTGGTCTGATGGGCGTCCTCCCTCCTCCTGGTACCTCACCCGGGCGGGTTGCGTCACACCAATCGAAGCTCTGACAGACTGACGGGGAACCAGTGGGCATGACGGACGAGCCCCGCTCCGCCAGGCGACAGGCCAACTTATAGCGCCTCGCCTCCACTGTGCGGCGCGCGGACAGCGCAGCTGCCGTCTGAGGATATAAATTCACACAATGATATAAGTTAACAATGATTGCATGTCCACGCTCTGCTGAGCTGCTCGGGCTCCCCACGAGCATCTCCGTGGCGTTACAAACGGTTATTGCCTCGCTCTGCTCAAAAGGGGGGATTTTCGTTCTCATCTCGGTTTGGATTGTGTGTGCAGTAAATTGCACCGCAAGTAATGTGCAATTTAGATACGCTGGTCAAGTGAGAATGTTACCAGGTACTCTTACGGTGACTCAGAGGACAAACGTCCTATTAGTTCTAATGAAATTTCACCTGTCCACTTATTATATTTCAGATGCATCTCACGTAGAACGTAAAACTGATATTTACAAATCTGCCGTAAATGCTTAACTATCGTCCATACACTTTTATCATTTTCTTGGAAAGGTCTACAACAATTACTTGTATGAAGTTTTCCAGTAATTTATGGAATATCATTATTGTGATTACCAATGCTTTTCATGTAATTAGAAAATAGAGCTAAATCTTATTGTAGAGAATGATTAATGATAAAATACATCAAATCAGATACTGTTTATACAACATTGATAAGGTCTGAAATAAGCATCCTTCTTAAACTTAGAGATTCAGCCGGGGTGTGTATAGACATGCAATGTCAAAAAGAGATGTTTCCTATGCATCAACAAAAGCGAACTCGTGATTTTGCGGAAAATAAGTTCCATAGGAGAAATTCTATTCATCAGCCTGTATAGATAAATACAATGTACATATTGTTTGTCGACTTTTTTTCTCTGTGCCACCTAATGCCATAATGTCTTTCATTGTAGACATGCACTCACAACCATCCCATAATTCCTGGAATCGGAATTCATAAATGCATTAGCTTTGCCTGTTTGTGCATGTGTGCTCCTAACGTTCTCATGAAACGGCCCCAACCACTTAATCTGCTTTCCGCTGTGAAATTTGACTCTGACAAGAGTGTCAATCTCTCGTTATCTTTGCTATCTCCGTTATTACTCGGCTTGTGTTTGTTGCCTGTGTGTGAAGAGGGAGGGGGAGGTAGATAAGTGCGTGTGCTGGCCTTCCATTCGCAGTCTCTCTGCCTCTGCATGCACCTAAGTCATTGAGTTTACATAAATGATGTAATGGACAATGTATCCACATTGGACATGACAAGGCCATTTATACATGACTAATATCATGCATAAAGCCATAAAATCTTGCATAATAACAAAACTGACCCAACATCGACCCCCTACCCACAGCGCAGAAAACCCGGGCGATGTAGGTTATCATTGCCTATTAATGCCAGGTCTATCATTTCATGGGCGTTACATAACCGTTAATGGTATACAAATATAACGGTGACGTCATCATTACATAGGTTAATCCGGAGTAGAGATGAATGTATTGAAGATAAATGGAAAGCTTTACCTGCACGTGAAAACGTCGAGCATGGAATATCTATTAATGAAAATATTGCCCTCGGGAGGGAACGACGGCAATGTGGACGAATATATGAGTCAATGATAAAGGCAAATAAGCTTTAACAGTACTATTGCATGTAGCCATGACACCAGCATATATAATGTGTACTGGTCATATTCACGTGAGAGTCGCATTGCACAATATATGAATTACCATATACTTGGACGACCTACGTCAATATGATTATAACTAACCTCTATAGGGTTGGAATACATCTTAAACCACATAAATACAAATTACATGATACTCTGTTGAGCCCTACATTTTCTGCAACATTCTTGAAAGAGTAGATGATTCATTTTTAACACCGAGCCAGTAGATAGGACTCGTGGTTCCAAAAATGCTATAAGTGTAATTGGAATTTATCATGAAATTGTCATTGAACGTGTAAATGTCGTGTGCTAAAGGGAAATTACACGGGTATATGCATTTCTATAATCATAGGTATGTGGTATAACCCCATGCCTCTTTAGTCTGCTGCACCCAAATTTAATTCGGATGACTACAGGCGTTCTATTCACCCTTTACACGATAAAAAGACACCCCTAACGCACTTCGCCAACTCAGACCCCCATTGACCAATTTTTAGAAACGGCTGTGGAGAATAATCATTGGAGTTAACCCGCCTGACTAAGGCACTTTCCGGCCACACCTCGACCCGAAGCTGGCACTACTCAGGCCAGCGATCCGGATATACGTACCACGTTTAATATTAATGCCAAGGTCGCCGACCTTAGTCATATTTAGCCCTGAATGTGTCAAAGTGTCGAATTATACCCTGTGACGAATTAGAGTGACCCACTATACCAACACGGGCCAAAACTACAAATGGGATTCCCAGGCTGTGGGGGTGTATGGCAGGGGGCTGGTGCTATAGCGTGGAGAGTTGGAACTGGAGGGAGTTGGCATTGCTAGTCTGATCCCTCCCCTCTCTTGTCTGCCTCCTCCCCTCCTGGCAGCCCCCCGCCCAACCCCACTCCCCCTCCACCGCCCATTCCCCTCCTTTACCCGGTGCTGATTGGCCCACGCCGGCTTGTGCGTCATCTCCAGCGCTCCGCACGGGTACACGGTTTCAACATTTATCTGTTTTTCCATTTCGATCATCTCCAAGATGATCACGTGATCGCAGGTGGGCGCGGGAGCTCGCCGTGTGGGCGCCGCGCGCGGGAGATGCTGCCACCTGGTAGTCGAACCTCGGAATTACTATAGGAACGCTTGGAGGCGTCCGCTGCCTCGTCGCTCGGTGCTGTTCAGTGAGTGGCTATATGAGTGGATAGTGAGCGGCTATGAATGGTTTAGCGTAGATCATGCACATTAGGTATGTAGTGTAGATACCCCCCCCCCCCTCCCATGTGACAGTCGATAGCCAACACTTCTTTATCTCACACTCTGTAATGGTCACCGGGCACCCTGTATAGTCCCTATCGTTTTTCTTGAGATATTGTTAATATGGTTGGATATAAACGCAGTGGATGGGAGCACTTTGAGATAAGGCTGATGTTACTATATACCTCAAAACGGCAGTATATAAATAAGTATGTAAATGTATGATAAAACACCTCGATCGAGATTATCTGTTTGAATTCATGAGAACATGTGGGAAATACACGGGGACAATCGCCGTCCCGGAATTATCCTGCAATAGTTGTCTGATATAAACACCCCCATTATAGACGTCACAAATGTAGATAATGACGTGGATATCCTGGCCAAAGGTACATAATAGGCTAGTCAACCATCACATTGTCATACCATTATCTTATCTGACTGGAATTAGTGTAGCATTTGAACTTGACGTATACCAATACATGCAGAGATACGTATAAATGTATATCAACGAAAACAAGAACTTTTTATATGGATGTGTATGTTATATCAAAATCATATTCTATTTTGTTTAATTGTTCTTCTATGAATCTCTGCCATTCTAATAAATGTGCGAATAGTGGAATGTTTTGAATGTTTAATATTCTTTCCATTACTTTTTCGAAAATTCACTGGTGTTGAAATCAAATCGAGTAGTATAAGACGTGGGCATTATTCGCACATCTTTCTGACCTCTCACGTGTACCCCTAATTCAAAGCTCATATTAAACTTTCATATTCAGCTTTTAAGGCGTGGTTATGGTTTCCTTCTCGAGTTTTCGTTATCTCAGTAATTAGACGTCCAGAGTATCCCACCTTGACAACAGCCTCTATGCACAACAAATGCTCAAATGTGCAAATGATTTTCCAAATCTCCCAAGCCTCCTCTAAACATGTCCTTATCAGTCTATATTCATCTCCATGTCTATTTCTCTCCTAGCTGTCCGTTATTCGTGCTATTCCTTTCTACTTGTCCATAAACAAGGTGACCACGGTCAGAGGCAGACCGCCTTCATGCGCAGCTGTGTTATTGTTCTTTGGTGCGGCGTTGAGTGGTGTACAGCGCTGAGGAGGCCGCTTGCAGCAGAACACAAGAAACCAGTGATTTGAAGGCGGCATCAGTGGGCGTCGGGTCGCATTCTGTCTCTGCCTCCTCCTCTCTATACTACAGCTAATGAAGACATCAGTATGGGGCATAATATCAGATAGGTGACTTTTTGCGTGTCGCTGACACAGGAACTAGGTCACCTACCGATCAGCCCCACCTTTGATCCACCCCCTCTACCTCCCCCTCGCGTTTTTGTGACACAGGGACTGGTGTGGCTTCTCTCTGAGGGCATGGCATGGCACTTCTGTAAGCAGAGTAGGTATTATATATATATATATATATATATATATATATATATATATATATATATATATATATATATATATATATATATATACATACATACACTTAATGTACATATTGCACACGTCAATATGGCAGTGGTGCATTGTGTCATATTCTATCAGGTATGTGTGTATGTGTGCATTAATTCAGAACTACGGCCGAAGCTTGTTTGTATATTCGTAAAAGAACACATATCTATATTCGTATACATGTATCTTTATTCTCAACCTGGTATATAATGTGACCATAATTGAGTGCTTTTTGATAAATGGAGTTAGTTGAGACCGGTATCATGCATGTATAAAGCAGAGTTGTAGTCACCTCGTTGCGGAAAATGATCTTTCATTATGGGCAGTTTTGCCGGAAACGACACAATATATATATACAAAAAAAGTAAATCATTCTGGTCTGAAGCTATTGGTGGAACAACCCTTTGTACCACACTCCCCGTTCCCTTCGGTATTATGAGGTCTGTCTGACCGGAAAGAATGCTCCCTGTAATAATGGGATTCTACAATACTCTACATGAATACCATAGGGGTGTTGATTGCAGAATGTATGCGACTTGCTCACCAAAATAACTTGATCGAATATTCGTCGGTGCAGCCCTACGTATTACGCCAACATACGGCTTGATCAACGAACTATTAACCCAATGTGTAGGACTTGATTACTCAAATTTAGACTGACACAGGAATATTATTATTAGTATAATTATATAACTATATGTAATTAAACGGTTTTCTTGGAACACTACTTTTCACTAGAGGTTACTCAGGATCGGATATAATTCCTAAAGATTAGCAATTATATAATTTCCTACTCCGGGAGTTACGAATCAACAATTTTAACGCGTTTTCGATGCCGTAGTTTTGATGTGTGCGTATTTATATTCATATTCATGTGTGTAGTCTGAGTAAAAGAGTGCTTATTTACATCAAATGGCCAAACTGTATATATGTCAATTTTTTAGCCATTGTGTGCATGACAGGAGAGTATTAAGTGTTTTCGATATAACATTAGGAACGTCAGGAGAGAGGAGTGTCGGTGGTGCGTTGGTGTGTGTGTGTGTGTGGGGGGGGGGGGGGGGGGGGTCTGTGGATGATATTTATTTTTAGGGCATCTGGTGCGCAGGCGCCGAGCACATGTTTAATATCTCTTCGCTTCACCTGTCACCACCGACTGAGCACAATATCTGACCGCCTGTCAGGCTTATTGTGGCTCAGGCTTATTGTGGCCACGTTTATTTGGGTGTTTCTGACTAGTGATTATGTTAATATTGGGTCTTTATAATTCTACATCAGGCCAAACCAGCAAAACAACTCCACCCTGGTTCCCCATGCATGAATATAAAAGTATTGTGGCCTCCTTTATGTATATACCTATACGTGCAGATGTGCATTCATACATATCTTAAAACAATCGGTTTTCATCTACAGACATATATTTCATGTATACATATATTTTATATATATGGCAGTGTGTAGAGATCCCTTGAGTATGAGTGTACTTGGTGCATTATTCCAAATCCACAACACCTCATCCTTATTTGAAGCAGATGTGTGTTTGTGTCCTAAGTCAAAACGGTACAATTTCGTTCTTCTACCACAGATCTAGAAATTAGCACTTTAATGTGGCATCCTTGGCAAGAAAGAAACGACAATGGTTTTACAAATGATATAAATCAATCTAAACCATACATAATGAAATGATGAACATGTAAAAACAAAGACATTATAAATCTCTCAATCTCGTATGATTTCATATTGTGATTTCATATACGTGTATGCATGCATGTATCTTATTCATTTATTTTTGGCGTAAGTTAATTTTATGCGTATCATGCATGAACTGTACATATATCATCTCTGTTATAGATAATCTTTTTAACAACATCATCTTGATATTGAATTATGCATACAACGGATTCTGATATGCAATATGAAAGCTATATAGAATATGATAAGACAACATCAAATTCTCTTAAAAAGGTATTGCATTGATATATTTCAGATATATAAATCAATTGAATTTCAAATATCTTATATTGGATTTCATATATCATGAACTTATTTTGAATAACAAATAAAAGGGCTTACCTTGATATGCGATCTATCTATAAAGTGGTGAAACCTAGATTTAACATATCTGAGATTACCGTTTCCATATTTAATTTTCAGCGATTCTGATCGAAGTCACAGCAGGTAACGTGGAATGAAAACAAATAATACAATTATCAGCTAGCCAAGGTTATCTACTATACAGGATTTTTTATATATGCTCATATAACGATGAAAGCAACTTCTACTATGTTTAGATGCAATTGTAAATATTTGTGAGTCCGTTCTGAGTGCATATCCACATAGACGTTTAATAATAGCCTCTGTTTCTTCTGTCCTTCTATAGTGAAAAGTAATAGCTCTATTCCAGGTAAAAAATGTGACGTCTGTGGTCCCGCCTGAGGGCACCAGTGGTCTTGTGGCAGACAGCATCCCGGCTGCGCGCGCCGGTTACTAGTAGCCGGAAGCCAACCTTCAACTCCCCCTGGTGGCCGTTGTGATTAGCGCCCGCCACGCATGCACCGTAATGACCAGTCCCCGACGGCTACATTGATTTATAACACATCCAGCTTCTTTATCAAAACAATGTCGTCGATTCTTTCCTCCAGGAAATTTCAATACCAATATCACGGCGTGTATGAAAACCGCTCCTCCAGTAATCCACAGGATTGCAGGCTGCGCCAGGGGCCGCTGCCTGCTCCCGGTACAGCGGAGGCGACCCGACCCTGCCAGCGCCGATGAGGATGTATGTCTTGCGCCGGGAAAATGTGAAATTTCATTAATTGTTTGCCGGACACAATGAACACGGGCGCCTTCATTACTGTGACCAGTAATTTATAGCCTGACCACCGGGCGCCGGGCCCGCAGACGCGGCTCGGCATTGGGTCGCGGGCAGGGACTGCTGGTCGCTAACACAAGCTGCCCTCAGCCCGCGGTAATTTAAAACTCGGTACCCTAATTTAAACAAGCATCACTTCTGATTAGTGTCCCCGATCTGACAAGGCGAAATTTATCAAAATTACATGCAGATTGACCAAACCGCGCAGAATGTCCGCGCCGTGAACCCAGTTCCCAGCTCGACAGAGAACGCTGGCCGACCTTGATAAATGGATTATAATCATAATCATTTCAAATCAGGGGGGCTCCCTGTGTCTCAGGCCGTGCAGCGGATTAGGCGGGCGGACAGGCAGGGGACGGCAGGTCGATCCTGCCCTAGTTCCTGTTTAAGATGAAGAGTTAACCAGCCAGAGCAGGCTACCTCAGGATATTCAAATAGGTTATAACTGGGACATTGAGGTTAAGTTATGGGCGTCTGCGAGTGAATCACGGCTGTAACAAAGGAGCCAGAGGCATGCCCTGCCTGGTTTTTGTGGGAGGTGGTGGGGGACATGGTGTATCATATCTCATTAGGAGAATATTGAGACGCGTATTACAGAGAAATGAACACATGCAGACAATAACAACGTCAGCCGCTGTATGCTAATTGGCACACTTAAGACAACAGCAGGATACATTATTTGATATGTTCGCCATAGGTAGCCAGATCTTTTTATATAATTGGAAGGGGGCCATCCTAGCTAAATGTACAGCGTAATTATGACAAGCAGAAGGTGGGTAGCCAAGAAGAAGAGTAAAGATATAGGAGAAGAAGGAGAAGGACGGTTGAGATAGTGGTTCAGTCTTATAGGGAAAACTAAACGGTTCAGTTTTTCACAAATGAATTGGTAACTAGTGTGAATGGAAGCGTGTGAAAGTATGGAATTAAGAGACATTCTGTAATGCGTATATATACTTTATATGTATATATCTACATAAATGTATTTCTAGGAATTCAAAAATTAACGCATATCAATCAGCCAATAGGTGAGAGACCACTTAGTAACAACAGAAATATACTCATGTAGTTAGGACAATAGCAGTCACTAACATGATTTACCAACGAAAAAATTCCAATTCCCACATACCAGACATGTATATATACTGTCACATCACCCAAGTCTCCCACACTCAGTCATTTCCCACATTACCGAACACAACATATATATGCGTGTCCAGCATATTCATATCAGTGGGACAATATAAACATGATATTGTTGTGTGCTTTATTAGATCTGATCTTTGTTCCCTGCCCAATGAGTCACTGCGTCCAGCCAGCCTCCGCCAGCGTACCACCGCCTCTCTCGACTGGCCACCTCAGCATCAGCAGCCCCAGCACCTCCAGCAGTAGTAGCCTGCCCAGTCCAGGAGCGTGGCCACTACAGCCAGGATGTTGAGGTGAGGGAGGGGGCCGGCCATCCGTTCTCCCTACACACCCAGCCCACCCAACCTTCCAGCCAAGGTAATCCCCGAAGCAGGCGGGCCGCCCAGGACGGCTATCATTGTTCCAACATTACCAGGGATTACCTGGCCCGCTGGGAACGGGGCAGGTGGGCCCACCCACGGCGGCCGGGCGACATTGTTTCACCTTACGTAACAACCGTAACACACCTGTCGTCTCCATTAGGTAACCAAACAAGCTCCGCACTTTGATGAAATTTTAATTTATTGTTCACGGTCTGAAACAATGGGCGCTAATTAAGGGATTACGAGTGTATTTCGGGGCGAACGATGTGGGTGGCATGTGTTGGACGAATGTCGTCTGCTTAATCCAATTACACGTGCAATGGAGCTTATGAGGACGCACCCAAAGCGTATGATGGTTTTTTTCTCTGTTTCAGCATCATCAGCCTCATTTGAGACGATGAAAGAGTATTCCTGATTATCCATGGTGCATATAGATACAACCATGGCCTATGTGCACCATGGATAACGTATGGAGAGTGCGATCCTGTATGCACAGTCGACATGCAAGCTTTAACTCTCTCCTTCTCTCTCTTTATCAACACTTTTCTTTAAACAAATCTCTCTCCTAATAATTCTCTGTTGTATTTCAGTCTCTCTGTTGGCTTGTTGGCTTGGTTGTATATGTAGGCGATAAATCTATATATATAGGATATACGCTTCTTCTTTCCCTTCTCCCTTTCTCTCTCTCGTCTCCTTCTCTCTCCCATTCTCTTCCTGAATATGAATAGGGAGCAATCACTCGTTATATCTTTGTTACTCCCAGGGCTGACGGTTTTCCAATTATCCCACAACTGACTTACAGCCTCAATATATCAGCAATTCCAATCATACAAATACAAAGAAAACCAAGCAGTCTAGTTGCATTCAATGAACTGATAAAATAAATACACAGTATATATCCAACGACCTGGTTAGTAACATTGGAGAAATTAACGATTTCATGTATGCCCTTACCTATTGGGGCATACACTGAAGGAGGTTGAACAAAGAAGGGGGGTGATAAAGAGAGAAAGGGCTTGGGGGTAAGGGAGGGTTCGGATGGAAGGAGTGAGAGGGATTGAGATACTCCCCATACTTCCACCATCGCTATCGCCAGCCCCACCGATACCCCTACCCACCTCACCTTCACCAGCATGTACCTCCTGCATGAACCTTTCTATCCACGCCTATATGTCAGGCGAGCTATCGACCCGAGCAGATTATTCCCCATTTTTGACTGGCAGGTCCGTGTTTTACCGTCGGATCAAGTGTATCGACGTGCGGCTTCGAGGCCAGTCCGTCTTCCCCGCCCGGGCCGTGCTCCCTCCACCCCCGGCTAGCGCTCGCAGATCAAACGCCCCGCCCTCCTCACTCCTGCCCCGTTCCGTCTCCGCCCCCCGCGTGATTATGCCCTAACGCCCAGCTGATAAGGACGGCCTCAGATCGATGTGAACTCATTAAACTGATAGCTGCTCATATACACTCGTTTGATCTGCTCCTCCACCCTCCCACTTCTTTTCTCTGGTGGCGCCGTTCGCACACGCGCAGAAGACCACGCGTACCGGACATTCAACGCGCATGCGCATACTTTTGTTAATAAGAGAGTCAGGTCACTAATAGCCATGCAATGTATATGCATACACTTGCGTAATTGTAATAACCTTATCGCGAGTCTGCCAACATCTGGTATTGATCTATCATGATGGCAGAAACCCTTATATGTAAACGTTGTGAAGGACAAGGATATATGGTTTAATATTCGATGTATAAAATATTCATATTTTCCCAATATCCTGCCCCTAATAAAGAAAAACATTACCCATAACGATCGTTCCCACTGATCGGACCGATTGCGTCATGAGGTCGTTTGTCATTAAGAATGGTACACGATATATAAGTGCAATATCAGTCCTTTTAAATATCTAATGTTGTATGGGGATTGTATTTATATATAGGTGAGTGACTCTAGGATCCTAGCGCTCTTTCCACATCCCAACCACCAGTCTCCTCTGCCGACCACCAGGCTCTAACCTCGTTTGTGACGGGTAGCCACTGCTTGGACGGCGGGCTTGGCGGGCGCCGACCGTCAGCGCCCACCCAGCCAACCCAGCCGTCGACAAATTAGCCTAAGTAGTATATAAGATCTAGTGTATGGCGCGGGCGAACCCAAGCCGCGCCCACCGCGCTTCCCAATCATACCGCTGTTATCAGACGCCAGTCGGTGAACGGCGCTAGGGATGCCCGCCATCGATTCACCGCATGGCCCACCCGCGCCCCACACCCTTCTCCCCCCGATGAAAAAAGGAGCATCTCCCCCACTCCCAACCGGCGAGGCTGAGGCCCGTGTCCGAGGGCGTCGACGGTGACAAGATATCAGCGACTCGACGACAACGAGGGCCTTTGTCTAGTGTCCACGCGGCCGAGCTCTAACACCGATGGTGAGGCCCGGCGGATAGAGGCGGTGGGCGGCGGGCGACATGTGGCAGGTGGCGGGCAGCGGATGGCGGATGGTGGGCGGCAGGTAGCGGACGGTGGGCAGCCAAAGGAGGGCAGCAGAGGCCGGCTGGTGTGCCTAGGATAGTAGGTAGTGGGCATCGAGGATGCGGGAAGCGGAGCTGGCCAGTTGAGGACGGGAGCACATGGCTGTCTAACGCCTCAAGACTTGGGATTCATTGTCACCTGGCAATCAGAGTGATAACTACTCCCACCATAGGCAGTAAATCACAGCGCCTGCCTCAGTTGAGAATCTTATAGCAGTGTTTATAGGAAAACATAGAGGATCCCATTCCATCCACCCCACCTTTCTTCCCATCCTCACCCTCTGTATGTATCCACCAGTCCGGTTTCACTGGAAACCGGAAGTGTACGCTCGTATTGTCGCGAAGAGGCTCTACCTTATTGAATCACTGGTAAACTAAAAGCTCCATCATTCTTTGGTCAGTGACCAGCTATCAATCATCCAATACCATCCTCTCTTCAACTCAGATACCTTCAGCTGGATAATAATCACAAATCTAAGTTAACTGCCCAATGGTTTTAGGTACTGAGCAGGGACAAAATCCTGCCCCCCAAACTATCACTACTACCAGTCCTTGATACTTACACCATGGGAAACACCATGGAACAGAAATAGCACAGGCATTGAATTGCAGGGTAATATATATGGTGTAGGCAATTCATATCTGCTAGCATCACATGCTGCTGAATGATTTATACGAAGACATAGTGTGACTGACACACTCACTATGTCTCCGTATTATGATATACATATTATCTCACCCTGGTATTTTTCTCCATAGGCCTAACATTTGGAACTCATACTCCACAGCCGTGAAGGTAGTGTACCCAATACCCAATGGCTAAGTTGGTGAGCTATTTCATTGATAATTGATTTTATACAGGGTGAGATAAAATCAGAAATCCACTCGATGAATATAACTTGGTCCTTACTTCACCTCGTTTGATCGCAACGTAATTCACTCAGCTTCGCTTCGTAAATACCTCTGCAATCAAACCCGGTGGAGTAAGGACCACGTTATTTTCATCTCGTGAGTTTCCTTCTAAGAAGTCATCAAAAATACTAAACAAGTCACGTGGTGCAGACTGTACAAACAATTAGCCCTGCACAGTGTGCACGAACGGAATCCGTACAGCTGCCCAGTAAGGGTGAGACATTTGTGCACTGGTATATGATAAGGAATTATCCTAATTACATATTAGCCATCTGATGCTTACACATTTTTAGCATTCTCAATTACTTAGTATATACCCAGTTTTAGGTACTGCTCGCATCTTAAGACTACAATCAAGCTGCCCTATATCTGCCACTCATCGGTAAACCAGAAGGAACAACTTTTCACTCCTGCAAGTAACCTGTCAACCCTTTAGTGTAGTTGTCCTATGTTGCGTCCCATCTGACAGACATCCGAAGCTTACAGCCTAGTTTCACACCATATATGAGTCATCCAATATTCCGCTCCATCTGCCATCATCAGTTCCCTAATTATATATATATATATATATATATATATATATATATATATATATATATATATATATATATATATATATATATATGCTGTCTTTCATACAATGCTGCCAAGCATCTAGGAATCATGTGCACCTAAAAGCAGCTATTTAGTCTTGAGCCACACATTACATAAATGCCACCCTGTTCAACCGTCCAGCTACCTTTCACCTGTTGGTCACTTTTATAGATGGATCACCAACTGCTGTATGTGAATTTACAACTGCCGTATTCCATCCACATACCATCCTGAATACATATTGTCCACTTGCCTGACGTCTTCTTGCAGGACTATTATCATACTCCCCTACCGCTCTCTATTTCTTCCCCACACCACTTGGCCCACCCTCTCCTAATCACCATGTGACTTAGCTTGACTTCTGTTCTCTGGTCTGCAACCTTCGTCTTCTACTTTTGCTCTCTAACAGGACCTCGTCTTTCAGCCCTCCACCCTAATTCCTACCATCTGAACTCTTTTTCGACCCCCCAAATTTGCTGTACTCCCCTCTCAACCCTTTGCCTTTGGGTATTCACAATCGGCCCTCGGTCCATGATCCCTGTACCTTCCCCAATCCGCCATAAGCCACCCTCTATCTTCAATCTTAACCAGTAGTCGTTCACCTTATGGAATCCATACCCAGCCTTCCACTCCAAGCCCTTTTCCGTTGGTCAGGAACCCTCTGTTCTCTGCCCTACACTATCAAGCCCCTTTATTTGATTCTTCGCATTTAACCTTCCATCCTATGACCTCCATCTTCCACCATCATCTCCTGGGTCTCCATACCTTGTTCTCCACCCTCAGCCCTTAAGCCCGTGGCTCTTCCCTTCACGTCTTATCACCTGACGATAGACAAGTGTCGCGACGTCGACGTAGCTGACCACACACAGCCCCAGCTCCAGTGTGTTCCCAGCGATCCTGTCTATTGGGTGTGTTGTGGAGAATGGCAGGGGATGGGGTGATGATAGGCCCGTCGAGCATGCCCGAAGCTGACAGTAACGGCCGCTAGGGCGCGTAGGCCGCACGCCCGCAGGTCGCGGGGGCGCGTCCCTGCCATAGCCTGAGAGCGGCGGGCGGCGGGTGGTTGGTGGCTGAGTGAGGGCGGTCGACGGCGAGGGGCGGCAGACGGCGGGCGGCGGGTGGCGGCGCGGCTGGACCTGGGGGGCCAATTGACTGCTGTCAGCTCAGGACGAGCTGCTCGGAGAGCGGCGAGCTACAACTGACCTCATTACTAGGGCGAGCCGCTTTATGATAGAGATATACGGGACTGCCTTTGTGGACGGGAAATGATACCGGAGAACTGTCTTTGTATCCTGCCTATAGTGCGTAGTTTAGAGTAGTCGGACCCTGGGCCCCGGTAAGGGACTGGAGCTGCTCTGGAGTTGCTCTTCTTGTCTGTGTCTGTCTGTGTGTACGCGGACTGTGATCTCCCCTGTCTACACAGTCCCCCAGGCTCCGGCCACGTGTGAGTCGACACGTACAAAGTACGAGTGACTCGCCGATTAGCTGTGTCTACAACTAGGTCGTACCTCGAGTGAGACATCGAGCTGTTTGTTTCATACGTTCTTCTCAGTATAGGTCAGCTACACCAGGCCCATCCCCACACCTGCACATGTTACTCAGAGCGACATTTAAGTTTCTAATATGACATCCAATAATACCAGATTTACTCTCAGCTGCTGAATATCAGTCGATTATAGTAATTATGACCTTTCCCCTAATGCTAAAAGGAAATCGCTATGAAAACAACTTATATATCATTTTCATTTTTTACAATTTGATATTCCTAAGTCAGTAGATATACTTTATATAAAATGCATGTAGTAATAAAAAAATTCAAATTTTTGCTTATTAATGTTATATGTTTAGAATGATATATCATATCTTATGTGACAGAAAATCGATATGCAATTGAAAACACGTTTTGAAATAATGCTCAAATTAAGTCATTTCATTTATGATTTATTCATATATTTCATTTTATGAAATATCAGTTATATCTATATCTAGGTGATGCTAATCAACACGACATCATAATCATTGTTGATCAGAGTCAGGGGTTGTATGAGTCACAAAATAGGTGATAAGGGAATCTACCTCAAGCTATTGGAGAAACACAGATAGACCTAACAAAATTGTGGAGATCCTTTTGTATCAAACTTCGATAAGAGAAACTAGGACACGATAGTCTGACCTCACGTCCGTCACATGCGTCAATGCGGCAGGGGTGAGTGGGAGGGCGGCCAGGCGGGTGGGGGCTGGGTGGGTGGGTGAGCGGGTGGGTGGACCTTGGGCTGTCCAGGGCCGGCCGCTCCCTGCCTTCTGCAGAAGCATGCTCCCAGTCGAGAGGGGTAGGGAACAGATGTGTGGACACATTCTCCTCGTGGGAACAAGTGATAAGCGGCGCGTGCATGCCGACCACTGGGGGAGGGGGCGCGATGGGGGAGGGGGTGGTCACGGCCAGTGGCGAGCTGCAAGAGACTGGGGCAGGGAAAAGGTGGGCGGGCGTTGGCGGGAAGGTAAGCTGATGGGGGCTGGGGTGGATTGTGGGGGAGGGGCAGGGCAGCAGGGAGAGGGATGGCTACGAGGGAGACGTGGATGGGGAGTTAGGATCCTGATCCATATTGAATATTGAAACTATAGCACAGCCAGGCCCCGTCCTCTTTGTGAAGGCCATTGATCTCCACAAGACGTTGTCATCCTCTCTCTGCCTCACTGCCGGTCACGCAAATGACCATTTTTAGAGAGCGGCGATGGCGGCACAGGCAAGGGGTAGGAGGGGCCGGGTGAGCACCGAGATGGGATGATGGGTGGGTCGAACGGGGGCATGGGTTTGGGAGAGTGGAAAATACAGAAGCCACATTGAATTTGACAAATGAACAATAAAGCCAGTGAGGCGTGTCCTTATGGCTTCACGGAGAGGGCGTTTTGTGTGGGGGTGCAGGGGAGTTGCAGGGGAGGCTAGAGGCTGGTAGGCTGAGCTCGGCAAGCCATTTACACACCAGAGTTGATGTGATTAGACACATCTATCTTTTATTGCATTTGTAGAAATATGTTATATATATTTTACAACTGATGCCCAAATAAACCATATGTAATATGAAACAATATAGATATCGACAAAGTATTGATGTCTCTGAAATGTGGATATTGTATAAAAAAAGGATCATTATATTTGTATGATGGATATATATGATAACAAAGAATATGTACCTTGGTTCTGCACGTTCATAGATGTATACGGTATGAACCTGGCAGTTGCTACAACATCAAACATCAATATCACTACCACAATCATATATATTTTACAAAAAGCCTCGTCACCCATTCTATGCAATCTAATCGCATTTCAATAGATGACTCCGACTAGCCGATGAATGTTATAGCATTTAGAAAAGAAGTTTATTTACAAATATTCACAAGTAATATATACAAGTAACTTTTTAGAGCAATTGTTAATCGTGAAACTGCTTGGTTGACTCAGGGAGTCTATTATAGTCTCTCTTCTCATCAATTGACCGTATGGACATACTGACCACACCACAATTAGATTTCTATGTGAACAATTCTCCCTGAGATACACCACTGACACACTTAACAGATACAAGACAGCGGACACCGTACTCACCCTACACGCTATACCGCCTACCGCAGTCTTGTCCTCCGGGTTCGGTACGCGGGCCGCCCGGGCGTCGTCGATAATAGGTGCCATCGGCGCGCCCATGTTAACACCGCGCTGCATAGAGGCCGCGCGGCCCGCGGCGCCGATATCTCGCGCTGCCGATATTATATTTATAGCCGTCTATTCCTGGGCTATCGACGGGCGGCGCGGTGCGAGGCGCGCAGACGGGCATGCAGGTCACCGAGTTTATAACATGGCGATTGACCAATACTCTTACCGCAAGTCCTGCCACTACCTCCGCCACCCCCTTCTCACGACAAGGCATGCAAACAGGGCTTCCATTGCTCACATTTCTCCGTGGTCTAACCCATTTGGACGCTTTTAGGTTTGTTGATATTAGGTTTTATATGTGTTGGTATATTATAGTGGCACGTGTCAGACTAGCACCTGGGAGCTGTGTGTGTAATTAGGGACGGAGTTCATGGAAGAGTGGGAACGATAGCAGTGTAAGACTCAGTCTCTGAGTTGCTCTACCAACGTATGGTGAGACAGGCCATGCGACCTTTCCCTGCAACGCGCATTGGCTGTAATCGGCAACGCTGGAAAAGCAACACATGCTATACAGCAACACAGGTCTGAACTATACCATCAATATATATATATATATATATATATATATATATATATATATATATATATATATATATATATATATATATATACACACAAGTATTGCAGTCCGTTCTCAATGGTTTATATCCTGTGTGTCATCCATTCTATACAGATTGTCTTTTTAAAGTGAAAAACGTTAAAGTATAGTAATATGAATAGGAATTTTTTGTATGAGTGCATGTTATACTGCACCTTCGTCGATAGTATACTCAGTACAAAAAACAACCTCGGTCAATATTTCTATATACATTCACCACCATTTTTAACGTCGCATTGTGATACCTAAATAATAATTTCTTAAGATTTCTAGCATTATATATATCCAAGTTACTAAGGACTTCCCGATCGTTATCAGATTGATGGACAATAGCGGTAACAGTGAGAGCTGTCCGAAGTATCAGATCATTCAGGTAAAAAACACCGCCGCGCTCTCTGGTTCGCACTAATGTACATCAGACACTATAACGTGGTAGAGAAGCACCCATAGAAATACACATAGCCAGATATACACAAAGGTAATCTGAAGCAAAGACAACGTCACTGTTATCGTGTATCCAAGTTGACTGACGCACCTACATTCAGCTCATGATATATACTAGGAAAACAATAACTGAGGTCAATGACTATGTATTGTGATCTATGTATAGTGACCTTGGCGGTGTATTTCATACATTGGGTTTCCCGCCATTGGGTGTAATTCCGATTTTCATCGGTTCTCACTCATGACAAATTGATTGTTTCACGTGATTTAAGGTTGTGTGTATGTAATGGGGGTAAATTACTGTTCTTATTAGAGCGTGCTTGTACGCCCTATATACATTGCCTAAAGGTCAGAGCGTTCACATTAAGACTTCCAGCGTGCTGCCAGAAAACTATTATATGCGTGCTATTCACTGTGATAGGGGGAAAGGAGTAAGGTGATAGTGTCTTAAGGTCTTCGAAGCATGCCCATGCAGCTGACCATGACCAATCACTAGAGACCGAAATACCTCATTGACCCACTGGTGATTTATATGCCCTAGACTGGCTGTTGTAGAAGTGAGTTGACTGTGTGCATGTGAGTTGAAAATGACCCATAGACTTAATAAACCTAAAACTTTATAAATTATTATGTTATTCATTCATAATTGCGTGCTCATTTATCAATGATGATCATTAGACTTGCTCTTCGTTATATGGGTCATTTACTCTTAGATAAATGCTACTCTCTTATACTACTACTTCTTATCAACCGATTGTTCACTCGCGCATGCATGCTACATTTTCCCTTCTTAGAGCGTGCTTGCACACCCTATATACATCATCTAGAAGTTATAGACTGTCAGGGTACTGAAAACAAACTATCCCTTGATTAAATGTGTACTATTCACTGTGATATTGAGAACAGAGCAGGGAGCCAGTGTCTCAGTGTGGCCAGCTGACCATGACCAATCACCCAAGACCAAAATACCTCAAGACCCGCTGGTGCATGATGTGTCTGGATCCTGGATAGGCAGTTGCAGAAATGGCAAGCTGCCTGGGTGCAAGTGGGTTAAAGAAAACTATCCAAAGGCTGAGATTAACTCTAACCTTTCAATTATTATTCATTTATAATTACACGCTTATTTATCAATGACGAACATACTATTTGCTCCTAGTTGTGTTATACGGTATGACCTTTACAATTCTGTAACCTTTTTGACCTGACGTTTTTTTCTAGGATCTACATAATTCAAAATCTATGAATAACAGTTCCAAACGACATACAAAGGTCATCCCATAAAGGATGAAATGAAACCCTGGTCTATAATAATTAATCATACTGAGTTCATATGAGGTTATAAGCTAAGGAGTCAGTGAAGTGAAAAAGACCCATGGGGGTTCATAATGGTCCAGAAATCAATAAAAGAGAATATATCTACAGAATATATAAATGAGTGGGGCCATGTGATAACACGAGGATGGATATAGATATCTAACAGCAATTTGTATGTACAGTAAAGCGATGGACGTAAAAGACAAGAAACAAAGACGTAGTACATAGTGAGTGAAAGAGCACCACATAAACAAAGATCGAGAACTATCATGAAGGTTGAAGATACCGTAACGATAACAGACAGGAAAGAAAGTGAGACAGACAGATAGAAGTGAGATGGCGGGAAGGTGGCATGGTGAGTAGATAGAAGTGGATGGTGAAA
The DNA here is from genome assembly GCA_950022655.1 of Alentia gelatinosa. NCBI lineage: Eukaryota > Metazoa > Annelida > Polychaeta > Phyllodocida > Polynoidae > Alentia > Alentia gelatinosa. The sequence continues at coordinate 45,568,226 of OX465579.1, read as the reverse complement.
AACACCACTGTCATACACGCTTTGTGTGAGACAAGAACAACTCAGAAGTAGCGTGTAAAAAGTTAAGACGCTGACAGGATGCTGGGCATATTGCTATATAAAACGGAACTACCCAACCTGTCAGCCAGCCAGTCAGCCAGCACCCAACACCCAACCCGTCCTCACTTCCCCTTCTCTCTCCTACCACCTTACCCCTTCTCACCCAGCCCCTCACACTTCCTCCGGCGCGTAGTGCGGGGAGGAGCTCAGAGCGGCTCGACGAGTAGCCGGATCACATGCTGACGGTCTAATGGCTCTGTCCGGCTCGGCAAACTTCTCAGACCCGTTCCCCTGGCCTCGTCTTACCAAGCTGACAAAACCTTCGCCCGGTGCTGCATTGACAAACGTCAGCCTGCCAGCCTAGGTTTCTGAAAGGATCTAGGCGCCGCGAGGCCGGGGCTTATAGGGAAGCAGTCATTCCGGTGCACGGGAAGCAAGTTTACTGTATTTCTTGTTGTTGCTAATAGCGTGATATGACAGATATAGTAGTATTCGTTTGTTCTTTGGTCTCAAAGTATGCCATGTATGACACTTCTACTTCGACCTCATTCTCGAGTGTTTATTCACCTTAGATAAGTTAGATTTGTGTATATATAAAACAGACAAGATAAACATTAACACTTCCCCAGGCAGGCTCCTTTTATATATTCCGTTTGAAATAGTGTTTCTTCCCGAGGAACGTGCGGGGCCTAGAGGAGAGTCCTGTGTTTTATATAAATAATACCATCAACAATCGCGTATATCCCATTTCCGTCCAATGTGTTTTCTCGGTGAACAATCTATTATCATTTTGACTTAGATAGCATGATCCGTTTCGAAATCGTGTTAGGAAAATAGGACCAGTAAAACATGTCCGGATATAGCAGGCGTACATGACTAATATCATGTTATGCTGCTGGGCTGCTTCTCAAACATAGAATTAGATAAAACTGCATATTGAATAGGGCTAGATAAATATAAAGGACCGTATTTCATAATAAAGAATTGCTGCAATTACGTAAAAAATAATTGGGCTATGTAAATAGTCGCAGATGAAACTGGCGTCGTTCGAGTTGGTAATTATAATCATCGTGCCTACGTATTCATGACTTGGGCGAAAGAGATAAGTTCACAAATGGAAAATTATGGTAATGGTAAAATAAGAATCAGTCACATAATAAGTACGTTATTGAAACGATAAAGAGAAAGAACAACCAAAACCAATTATATACTCCATCATCACCAAAACTCATTTTATTTGTCTACTTTTGAACACCATGGCCAGACGTCAGTGCAAAAAGTTCACTCCACTATACAAAAATACATTGCAATATGATAATCATATGAAAATAGGCATGACTCGACTTAGGTTGTGTACATGTTCTTCATTGATTCATGCAGTATATTATTGTTCTACTCACTATTGCCACCAGGGGCGCCAGTGGCCCACAGTGGGCCTTCGGTGGTATGCAATGGAGGATTAAACATTAGTATTAGTAGTAGTAGAAGTATAGTCGAAGTATAGTGGTACAATGGGTTAAAGCTTTGAGGCATGTACATTTACATGTAGTTATTATCATATCATACTTTGTTGATTTACACCACAGATTAGAATTAACATGAAGAATAACAGATCAAAAAGAAAACGGCTCTCACAGCGAACAGGAATAAAGGGATTATAAACGACATGGGGCAAGGGGTCACTATAGTCAACTTACGCCTAAAGCACTGATACTGACTATAAAGGGCAAAGAGTGCTATTTCTTGTACATACATACTTCAGTTGGTTTCTGGTTAAACTCTGAATACCAAGTCCACGACTCGAACATGTGCAATAAGTACGTAATAAGTAATATAGAGGAACTTACATTACTAGCATTTTCACTGCTCATTAGTATCATCACCATCCTCATCATTGATACGACCATTATCTTTACCATAATATATTCAAGAATGGAGTCTAGTGGGGCCATTATATACAGTGACCTGTGTCAATGGCCAGGCCCTGTGCAGCGACCACCGAATTATCATTACATGCACTCTGACCACGTCATTTGTATCTGTGGCTGTGTGTCAGTGTTAACCTTGTGGTGCGCTCTCACCGCTTCATCATTTAAAACCATCCAATATCACCTTCCTGTGTTTTACTAAAAAAAATCTTCAAAACATGAAGATATTAATAAGTAGACAGCATTACATCAATCAAATATAATTCACTAGGACCAGTGTTTTCCCTTTTTTCTTTTTCTATAAGATGCATATCCCTGAAGTCATAGACATGTAAAACGTTGGTTGGTTTAGTACTCTCTAATAATGTTATAATAGAAAGGCCATCCCAGGTGGCTTCACCAATTCTCATTCTTTTCTTTACACATTACAGTTAGCTCTAAAGGTCTACGAAGACATACATCATTGCAAATAAATAACAATAACAATTAGGTCTATGCACGACAGAACCAGTTCAATAGCTACGCATCCAGCTGAGTTGAAACGAATAAGAGGAGCAGCCATATTGAAACAATAGACGTCTTCACCATACGGAGTTCGGCAGGTTCTTTAGCCAAGTCTTGGCACTTTGACAGTGTGTATAATACAACATTAGAGGGCCGATCTACTACAAATTCTGGGTAACTATATAGTTCGCTTCTCTTGCATCTATCATTAGTTTTTACAAAGAAAAACGCATCCTATGTGTATTTATGTATATATATATTTTTTTTACAAAAAAGAAAATCAAGCTGATACACCATTTCATTGTTTACAATAATAACTTATTTTATTCTTCTAATCATAATATATCATACATCAATACTATGTGGTTCATAGTTATGTAAAGCTTTCAGGTTTCAGTCTTTATGTATAGACTGAGTATACAATGCACCAGTAGCCGGTACAGTCCGTCCAATCACATGGGCCGGGCCCTTAAATATAACAACATATATAATATCCATTCTAGAACTTACAATCTGGGAACTTCATAATGCAAACACTGTCCATCACGAAAGGGAGAACACTACCAGCGGTCATTTACCTTAGTCTTTCTACGCTACATGGGTATGGTACTGGATGACAAACGGGTAAAATTGAACATGATCAAGAACGCTACCTTTGGCCATCTGCAGTGTTTTCAATAGAGCTCTATGTTTGTGGGGGTGTGTATGGATACCCCATGATCTATACCACCCTTTAGGGTTGAGAGCCGCGGCGTATCACTCTTCCCATTCAGGGCCTTGGCCTGGTATATAGGTGCCACCATCAAGCAGGCAAGACAGCGTTCCTGTGAAATATATTACATGAAAGCTCTGCCCGGAAGTCCGCTGCCCCACCTACCGGAAGGTGACCCACACCAGCACCAGCAGCCGGAAGGACGTTTTCATTTTTTCATCAATGTCTATTAAAAACTCAGTAAGTTGACATAAAAAAAATCGCCCTAAAAATAGGTTTTGAAAGTCTTACTAGCTTCACAGCAATGTTTGACAATATTTTGGAGGTATTTCATGTCAGGTGCTTTGAGGTGGTGAAGACTGGCAAGCTCTCTGCACGATACAAAAGAGGCATTGTGAGGATGATTTTAGATTGTGTTCTTTTTCTTTGAAAAAAGAGTCCATGCAATTAGACGGACATACTGAACATATCAATGGCACAAACACATATAATCTAGATCAACGTTGTACAATCACAACAACGTTACATCAGCATGTATTATGTTAGTAAAGCCTCAGTGGTGGAGCCCTCTGTTGGATTAACCATGGGTCAGCCATAGCCACCTTTACCAGAAAAAGAAAAACCTTTGGTATAGCCTACGTATCTGTCACAATGGCACTTTGATTTTTGTTTTGATAAAATACACGTCTCATCATTATCATAAGTACAAGATTTAAAAAACACACATTTCTGCTTCTACAATTCCCTGTCGTTGTATGGAGCAAGTAGCAGCAATGATAAAACAATTTTGTGTATTGTCGCCCATGTCTCTGTGTGAAGCCTTACAAGCACCACTGAGTGGGTTTGAGGGTTTTTGACTGCAGTATTGGAGACAGGCGAGCGTGCCCGTGTCAAAGCGCATCCTTAATACACCCATATATTCATTTGGGAGCAGCTCGCCGCGGGGGAGGCGAGCTGTTCGCGGCATCACGGGGCGAGCGATTCAAGGTGTGAGTAGCTCGTGATTTAGCGGCCGTCTATGGCCTGGATCCTATCAAGACCGCTGCTGCTACATCAGAGACGGGGGACCTGCTGGGGGGAGGCCAGGCTTATATCTCCACAACAACAGTATAATAGTACAGGTGCCGACCCTCCCTCGACCAGGGGTCTCCAGTCTCTGTTATATGCTCCCTACAACGACCAAACAGAAAGAAGAACCTGTACACGCTTTTTGGCAAGGGTATTTTTGTGTAGTATTTATGTTGTACCTTATCAATTCATGTCATCATGGTGTGATCCTGACTCTAGACATCGATCTTTTTCTCTCTGCCCCCTCTACCCTCGTCACCCCTTCATCTAAGTGTTGGCTGAATATTCCAAGCCGACTCTCATAGCTCTTTGCGCACACCTGTTATGAAACCATCCGAGTAGCACGTCTAGTGCTAGCTGGGTGTTTCTCCTGTTAAAGGTGCTGTATGGAAGTCGGATGGGAATTTCAGGCAGGTGGGGTAAGTAAGTAGGAGGGCTTTTGGAACCTTTTCAGGCTGCAAATAGTGTTTTGGAGGTGAACTGAAGGGGGTCCGGGGGTGTGGTGGTTCAGCCCTGACGAACCGCAGATTACAGAGATCATTCATCAAGCGTAGATCCTGATAAAAGCGCCGTGCCTGGCGTGGAGTTCGTCAGCGCAACTCGACCACACCGCCAGGACTGGCGATGGTCGGCGGGCGTGCAGGACGTACGCGCCGGGCGCGGGGGTAATATATGGCTGGCCTGGTCCCGATCACCTGCCACCACCCCGTGCCCCTCAGGTAGTACCTGGGTGGACAATGCTAAGGTAGGGTGGAGTGAGGCGGTTGGGGAGTGCACGGTGTGTTCTATCTCTGCTTCCCCTACCCTCTCACCATCACTCTCGCGCGTGGGGAGGGAGGGAGGGTGACTTAGGGCGGGGATGAGGTGGGGGTTAGTGTTGGAGGGTAGGGCAAATTGCCCCTCGCGGCCTGCAGGTGGCGCCTCGACCCCAGTGTCAATCAGGGTGCTGACCTAAACACGACAGGAGCGTGACCTTGACCCGGGGTCACAGAGGCCACCTTAGCAAAGCCACTGCACTCTGCACTCACCCACCCCAGTACCCTCCCACCCTCCTGCTCTCTCCTGTTCTCGCCCTCAAGGGAAGCCCCGATGACAGGCTTAGCGCCGCGCCCGCCACCTCCGTGCCGACTGGCTCAGCCCCACGGATCTAACGGCGAGTCCGCCTGGAGGGGGCCGGACGGTGTTGAAGGCCTGGCGGGCGGCGTATGCCGATCCTGCCGCCCGCCGCGACGCCCCGCCTGGGAGTCAGCACGGCGGGCGGCGGATGACGGCGCGCCCCGGCGCAGGGACCCGCTCCCTGACAGGTACAGTCTGTCCGACACGGCCGCCTGACCCGCCGCCCGGGAAAGGCGAGTGTGGCAGTGGGGGGGGGGGGGGGGGGGGGGGGGGGGTGGGTAGGGGCGTCGGATCAAGCACCGCGGGGCGCCGGGCGCCACTCCCCGGAGTACGGCGGGGCGGCGCCCGGCGCCTCGGCCGCCCGGCGGGCCCCGCTGGTGCTGATAGAAGAGCTGATCCGTCTGATCCGGCGGTAGCCAATGGTGGGCCAGCATTTAGCTGGTAGTAGTAGTACGCCAGGCGGACCCAGCTGCCAGTCACCCGGCTCAGGTTGGCATCTGCCCACTCCCACCACCGCCGCCGCTACCTCCCCCAACACCCCCACCCCCTCCCATACCAGCTGCTGCACCGGAGCGCACTATACACCCTGTAAACACTGCACCTACAGACACAAATTACCCCCTAACCCCCATTCCACCCCCCATCAGCACCGGTGGATCCTCTCTCTAACAGACCCACTGGGCCAGACCACGCCCCCAGGCTTTGATCCCAGATCCACCGCTAGGGGGGAGGGCGTATATACACAGACAGAGGGCGCTGTCTGACCAGTTACAACCTGACGGGCATTTTCCCCATACCCGCCATCAGAGGGCCTGATATTATCACACACATGATGATATATAATCTCAATCGGAGACTGTTTTATTATTTTCTTTTTTTTGCATGATTGACAATTCCAAGTCTTAACCAGATATGATAATAATCATAATTATAACCATAAAAATCACCATCGTCCAACTTCCCACACCACGTAGGGTGGGTGAAGTGTTTAAAGCTTTTTGTTACAAATACTTTTGATTTAAAAACCAAGAAACAAATGTGTTCAATTCAACCAACGGCGTATAGTAAGTATAACAAGGTAAAATACTCATTGTTCAGAGAGATGTCTCTGGTGTGACCTACAATGTGTTGTACAAACGTTGTGGTACAGAACCATATTCTGGGCCATTACATGAAAATACTACGCTTCTTCTGTATGAACAACAGTACATCGGTAACCAAAAAAGCATTCTACTGTGACAAGTGTTCGGTGATTATTAAAGTCCATATCAAGTGACACTGTACAGAAACCATGTAAAGTTATAGGTAACATGATATTCTCAGACCCACCAGTCAGTATTATAATCAGAACTCTTCTGTTTCAATGACTATCAACGCTAAAAGATAATTTCTCATTTTGATTTTTTGTTATTTTCTTCACAACAGACATCGAGGTATTTTTGTGATTGGTTTGAGGCAATATTGATACGTTATGTTGGTCTTCTAATTGTGAGCTAGGTTTTTTAGCCTCGTCTTCACTAATAGAGTCGGGCACAACTGTGAGTGGTGTTATTTCATACATTCATACATCAACACGGCTAGAAAAAAGTCCCATCGAGAAACAACGGCCAAGGATAACATTATAGCCACGATACACGGCCGACCATGGTGCTATGGTATGGCTGCTGCTATACATTTTCTAGCAAATAGCCTCAGCAAGAGATCGAGTCAGCGGAAACGGCGTAGGCACTGGGCACACTCGGATAACCTTGCCAACTATTTTTGCAGACACGTGATATTCAAATCTATGTGGTTCCAATGTGGAACGGGGAGAAACCCGAGCGGTGGCTGTGTCTAGCGCGCGGCTAGTTGCCGTTTATATTGGCTAGGTCCAATTTCAGGAGTCGGCGCGGTGCGTTTATAAATGTTGGTCCGGTCGGTGTTCGGGGCCCACTCTCAATTTATACAGAATACACGAGCGTTATGGATTACAGTGGCATGGCCTACATAATGCAGTAAGTTTAAACAAGTTTCCCAAACTCCTGAAACAATCATCACGACTTGACGCACATCGCTGCGGGAAAGCTGCGTACTTCACTGACAAATAGAATTACATGCACTGAAGTTTAAGTCTCCTTTATAAACTCTACAAACCAGTTCTTCAGTTGTTATTGTTGTTGTGTGTTTTATTTTTTATAAAAACAATTAACTTAACACCATATTCACTTCCTCCTTACGCATGGCAGATATTGACCAGACCAATGACCAGCTGCAGGATAACCATTAAACCAGGAATACCAAAGGGGCTTCGTACAGTGGTGTACCATTTCTGGCATGTGTATACATATAGAAATACCACCCATGTATCAGTATGGTTGATTTCATGAACCCCTGTATGGTTGGTTGGTGGAGGGCGGGCAGCTGGAGTCCTGCATGGGAAATGACCTTCTGTTAGTCAGACCACTGAAAATCGGGGGCGCTTTGCAAGTCGCGCTTACCCGCTAATGCAGCTTTGACACGAACCAGTTTGCACTCCAAGTCACAGGATATAGGTAATAATAGAATACGCCGTACCAGCTAGCCGCCCTGAGCCAGCCACCCTTTTTGAAAAGGAAAAATCTCAACCTATTATGTTTCTTCTTACTATATAGAAAATGTTTTTCTCAAAGGGATCGGTAAGTTTTAAATCACTTGTTTCCATCTGGGTTCCCTGTTAGTTAATCTTATTTCGGCTTTTGTTTGACAAGGCATGATATTTCCATGAAACTCTCACGTAAGCGTGCAGTTCTTTCTTTGTTTCAGAGAAGTGACTCTCAGCTGGTTCTAGGTAAACATCAATAGTGCCGGCCTCAATGTGAAGGGCACTGGTCGGTCATATCAGGCAACCTTGACAAAAAATAGCCAGATTAACAGATTAACTAAAGGCACCCTTCTGATAATCCCAGGCTCATCGGCTTTCCATTTTCCGAGTCGTGCAGAAATCGTTGATGATCAATGCAAATGATCTCACCCTTGACAGTTGGTCTACACTGATTTCCATTTTTTTTTTAAATTGTGTGTGTGGAATGAGATAACCATCGTGAAAATCAGCACACCTAGGGAAATTATCTATAATCTCTTAATCCCCAACCCCCGACACACCTGTGTACTACAGGTGGAGGGAGCATGGGTGTTAGATAGCTTGGTACTGTCAGGTGCAAAGTCATACATACTGTACTTAGTAATCACTGCACGCCGACCTTGGTACATTGATAAAGGTTTCGTCTCAAATACTTGTGGCATTAAAAAACACATGTTGAACTTAAGTAAACCACCAATGAGCCTGTGATCCTCTTCCAGGTACCACACGGAAGTCAGGAACCAACATTTTTTCTACTAAAATGGCAATTTTCTTTTTCTTTTTCAGTGTGGGTACCAGATCTGTTCTTGTCACAACATGAGAGCCCCCTCTTGAGGTTTGATGTCCAGTAGAGGAGTTGAGGGTTGGTCTGGTCGCCTCAGACCGAGTTGACACTCGTCAGGGAGAATAAAAAACACACACCAGCCGTTAGTTTACCCGTATTGAATTTATGATTGATTCTGTGTTCGGCAAACATTGACGCTGCAGCGTGATTGGGCGTCATGCCTGCTTTTTCCCATGGATCGTATATGTAGACCGACTGGCTTCACATACACCTTCTCACTCTCACATGAGTTACTGCTATTGGCTCCCCATAACACCGTGTGGCTTTAGATATATGTGAACTGGATGAAGTGGCTCAGGCCTACACCTGCCGAGTGAACTCACACAAGGCCTCTATCAACAAAGCCAAATACAGCCAAAAAGTGTCTCTGATCTCTAGAATGAAACTGCAACTGCATACGTTCGTTAATACTAAAAAGCGCCCACAGAATAATATACACACATGTTTGCTGTAAGTTGCGACTGTTTAAAAAAGACACATTGATTTGTTATCCACACTGGTCTGTATATTTTGTTTGCTTCAAGTTGCGTCCATACCTTTCACCACGTATTAAAAGATTAACATGACCAATAAATATTACCTACGTCTTTGTTATCTTCTAAATCCCTTGGTGGCGACCTACGAGTTTTAACACGTCGCAATGGGTCTATTTTACAAAGGGTAACACACACTGCATTGAAATCTTCTCTTTGAGGTTCAATCTGACCGAGTTCCAAGTCTCTGCCCATAGTGGCAACTGACCAATTCAAATACAATATAAATATCAGGAAAACACAAAAAGCAATTCGATGAAAAACAGCATAAAATCTCGTTGAGTAAAAGTTAGTTTGCACAAGGCATGGCTTGGTTAGCGTCGACTTGGGGGGTTGGTGGGGGATTTAGGGCAGAATATTCTGGCCCTGTGACTAGATATTATACATAAATACATTCCTCTTACAGGAGGGAGTAAGTCTCTCTGTTAAATATACACACATACACTCGTTACCGTAGTAGCATATATTGCACTTAATTATTAGTCTGTATATATAGATATATATAGGCTGCACCATTTGAATCGTGATAAGTTAGGATCATCCATTGTACATGGTTGGTTTGGTACCTGTGCGTTGGCTAAAGGTGAGAGAGAGAGGGGAGGGCGGTGGTTGTTAGGCTGGGCGGGCAGGTAGGTGGGTGTCAGGCGCGGCTCCCCCGCCTGATTACCCCCCTACCAGGGCTTACCACGTCCCATCCATCACCGCCGCCTATATCTACCTGCGCCGGCCACAATGGCCGATCGGAATAGCAAACTAGGGCCCTAGATGGCATATCAAACCCAACAATATCGCCGGCGGCTCGGCTACTGGCCGTAAATTAAGACGGGCGGCACCCGGAGGCCTGGTCGCCGGGGATCAAGAGCGGATCCCCCGGGAACCCAGGCCGGACTCGTATGGATCACAAATATGACAGGTTTGTGTTGTGTCCTGTGTATTCTTCTTTTTCCTTCAAACACCCTGGAAATATCCCCAACCCCCTACCATCCAGTCGACCCCTCCGACCATCATTGAGCAGCATACGGAATGCTGGTCAATGTTAGCTCTGTGTGAGGGGTAGTCGTGGAGGGTAGGGTAGGTAGTGGGGTGTATGTAGGAAGAGAGGGCCACTTAGGTTTACCCTGACTCCGTTAATTGATGTGTACACTCTATGGTCCCTGTGTTCTGAATATTCGAGAGTGGGCTTGATCAATTTCTCGATTTACATCGGGCACTGATCCATATCCCACCCCAAAGTATACGAGCCTGCCAGCATTGTAAGTCCCGACCGCTGTAACAACTCTTAATGTTGGGGGTCCCCGCCCTTCACGGTCCATATCTCACTCTATACACACTCCATAAATCGCTAAGCATCCTTATAAACTAATGCTTAAAAACTAAAGAAACTAAGAAACTAGCAATAAATAAAACTGGCGATTCTGTGATAAAAATGATTCTGAACGATTATAACAAAAGAGACACCACAAAGTGTACAAGGATTTACGTGACAGTGAATGAATTAACCGAAGAATCACAGAGCACATGTTGTGTAAAGGGCCTGATTGCCTATTTTGATTCTCGCTGATTTGGATACTTTGACCTACCATTGTAAAATTAATTCTACGACTCTTTAAATCTATTTCATCTAGTGTGCATCACATACTTGTCAAATAGTATCTAAGTCTGTTAAAATATCCAACAACCACCATTCAAATTAATAGTAACTTGTCCCAAGCTAAAACTCGGCACAAGAAAATTCTTGCATAAAAATTGTGACAATGAGCGCATAAAAATCCTTTCCCAAATAGTCAACATATAATTATTGATTCAAAAAAGGCTTTGCAGTGAATAGACTTATAAATAAATGTGTGACGTTGATTACAAAATAGAGCGAAAATACACGATGCGGTGTGTGGTGTGCACCCATGAGAGCATGGCCATGTGTAACGTGGCGAGTCACCAGAAGGGAGGTTTGTATATACTACTATCCTGCTGACCCTAACCAGGCCGGTCAGCCCGGGGCTTGAGGCTTTGTTCACCTTCCTCTCACCTGCCCAGGTAGGTGACGGGTGGCCGTGTGTGTATGGGGGAGGGGGAGGGGGGATCCGTTACCTGAAGCTCAGGTAGCAACCTGTCCTCACTCAACAGCAGTCACTATGACAACCCAAAGGGCGACAGCTCCGGTGAGAAGTAGGGTGATGCGGGGGTGTGGGGGAGGGGAGGGAGAGTGTAGAAAGGGGAGGGGAGCCCCACATGCCAGAAGGCGATGTGTGAATGGGTGTCCCTTTCATGGCTGATTTCCCACGTCTCCGCCGACACGTGTCGTTTTACGTAACACCCCCTCCCCTCATCCCTACTCCCTCCCCCTCCTCTTAGCCCCTGACTTTTACCCCTGGTGGGCGTACGTCAGGCGCCCCCGACCTGACCCGGGCGCGTTGCCGATGGGGCGCCGGACGAGAGACGTGTGGCCCGTGTCGGCAGATTGCGAGTTGTAAGGTGCTGCCCTCACTCGGTGGTGAGTGGCGTCACTACGGGAAGGCAGTCCAGTCCGTCTGTAAGGCGGCTGGATGTGCGGGGTGGTTGGGTAGGAGTGGAGGGGGGGGGGGGGGGGGTGTAAGTCCTGCCGTTCAGCCTCACGGCAGCTGGCGATGTTTGGCCTCAGCAGGCGACCCATCCTGGTCAGCGGGATGCCGCCCGGGAGCTGTGAGCCGCGCTTGGTAGTGGTTGGTGTTGGTTGGTTGGGAGGGGGGGGGGGGGGGGGGGGTCAGGAGGATCTCTGCTGGCTTAATATTCCCATCCCGCCGCCAGCCACCTGTGAGCAGATACCGGGCGGGGTGTGTAAGGTGGCGGGTGGGGAGTGGTAGCGATCACCTGACGAGGGCATGTATCTATACGATCCCGCGGCCACTTCTCCCCGTGTTTCTGTCAACACCTGGTTCGAGCACAGCGCGTGGAGGCTGGGGCGTGGTAAGTGACGCCACACTGTCAGCCCGCCTATCTGCCGCACGCTGACCGACGCCCCGCGCGCGAAGCGTCGGTTAGCGCGCGGCTGGCAGGCACCACGCAGCCCGGGCGCCACCCCGCGCCGTCTCCGCCATACACCACCATGGGCACAGCGGAAGCGGAACAAGCAGAGGACATCCGGATGGGTGGTGACCACCATCCGGGCTACACCGGCGGGCGGGGCAGGCGGGAGGGTGGGTGCTTCCCCCTAGCGGCGCGGGGAGGGCGATAAGACCGGGCTTCGGTCACGCCCTCCCGTCACAGCACGGGCTCCCTGTGGGCCGGTGCCGACACCTCAGCACTCAGGCAGAAAATCACGGGTCCCGCAAGCAGGCGGCCTCCTGCCGGTTTAGTTCCGTTACATATTAGCTTATAGGCCACCGTGCCATCGTTCCCCTTGGCCCGACGTGACAAAAATGGTACTCGGGAACTATTCACACACATACAGACGGAGGTGCTCGTCGTCACACGCCATTAAATACGATAGGGGCAATGAATAATGAAGTAAAAAGAAGAATACCGAGAAATGTCATCCAAGGTTATAAATACTACTTATTGTATTGATCTAAGTGAGTTTTTTTTAATGGGGATGAGTGAATTTTGGACCAGATTTCAATGGTTCTGAGAAACGTATTTTATCGTGTTATAGAAACATGTCACGTGTATACATCCTATGCTGCCTTGCAAAAAGAAGAGCGTACTTGGTTCGCCGCTACACGAGTTTAAGTACTCTCAAGGCGGATAGAATTCTTCAGACGATCAAAACCGCCCTAATACCGCCGCTCAACACAGATACTCGCTGTTTTAAGTCGGCCCGGGGGGTGGGGACGTGGCGAGGATTGGGAAACGAATCTAGTATGTAAGGCTATTTGAGTTGGGGCAGCAGAGACATCCACGGAATGCCAAGCGGTGAGGAACAAATGCTGTCAGTGTGTGTATACTCAAACTTAATCTGCCCGGCCAAATATATATATAAACACAGGCGACCAAACACGGGCGCGCATATTTCACCCATTGCTGGGTCTAAATGTAAATTTGATCCTTTGTCAAACACACCCAGGTTGTACCTGTCTATAGACTATACAGTGGCAAGCCGGGTGTCTTGTCTACAGTCGGCACAATTTTCTTCACGCCTACTTTTCTGGAACATTTCTCAAGGTCTGGTGGTAGGCCCCCGTGGCTTTCTGCATCCGCTATTATATGCAAATAACAGATAATAGCGGAGAACAGGGAAACCATCTGGCGACCAAGCACGGGCTACCACTCTTATATATAAACACATTCAACACAGTGTAGCCAAGGCCAGGGCGAACCCGTATACTGCTGCAATATTGAAGCCACCCCCTTTATTTTCCCTGATGCCCAGTGATCATTTTTTCATGTACCTGTGACAAATCTTGTGATCAAAGGCCGCATAGATTCCCCCAACCTCCCTCGTTCGCCCGAACCCGCCGCCACCCAGCTCTTTTGCCACACAAGGCGGGAGTCTGAATGTCGTCTGCTGTTGCATGTTCTTTGGGGAGGTCCAGCAGCCAGCTCAACAGGCAGTATGTGGAGAATACCTCACTCCCCGCTGTATCTGTTGCAGTTCAAATAAATAGCAAAGGTAGGCAAAAATACCGAAAGGCAAAAAGCTGTGGATGTCTTTCCAAAAGTGAGCCGTGCGGGCCCTGGTTGGGGCAGCCTGCAATGCTCCAGGGTGCAACACTAGAATAACACGCTAAATATACACAGCGCCTGGCCTACATTGTGAACTAGATCTTGCCAACACGTCCTCCAACATTCCCACCCACCCCTACTACCCTCCTCTCCCTACTTCCACCTCTCCCCCTCCCCTGCACAATCTTCTCCTGAACTTCCCTCCTCTTCCTCCGTTGCCCCCCATCGACCAGGTCCCCCACCACTGACAACGGTAATACCCATCCCATACAACTGCCGAATTGCATTGGACAAGTTGCCCAGGTCTATGAGCTCTAGTATGGGACTGGCTGGTGGGTTGGGGGTATAACAAGGTGCACACAGATGGTAGTTATGGTGGAGGTGTGGAAGGGAGGGGGATGGTGAGATCCAGCAACGTAGATCTACACACACTGGCATGTTCTTAACCCCCCCCCACCACCACCACACACATAGACACAGACACACACGCCCCTCCTGGCCATACCATGGTCTCCCCAAGTCTCTCATGGATGTCATTTGAACCTCACTCGTGTATTTCATCTTTACTTTGTTGTTTCTGGTTGGGAATTCATGTACTGTGGATTGTTTTAGTCTTGAGTTGAAAAAAAAAATCCCAGACACTTACAAATGAATGTTTACAAGCCGGGAAAATACCCTGCCTACCCACTGCAAAGCATACAATTCTGGAATATTCACATATAGACGGATACAATTCTTAAAATAGTTTCGGTGGTTTCATGGATATTTTGATTGTGTAGCTTCTGGCACCATGCGAATTTCGCTATTTGTAAGCTATACTCAGCATCACTACAAAACAATTGATTATTGGTGGGTCACTATTAAAATAACTATAATTACGTTTAAAAACCAACATATGCAATTCAAACGTCAACATACGAAACAAATGATAATAAAATGTAATGAAATTGGAATTTGTTAACAAGTTATGTATAAAATACATAAGCTGTGTGGAGTGAACAAGTGTGATTATAAAGGTTTTTGTCTGTCAAACATGTACAATGGATTAGGTTTTTCCCTACACCCTCTAATGTAAATGACTCTGTAGCCGTATCTTTGTGTATGAATATACCGTTAGGCTTAACCCTCTCTCGACTTGTCTACCACCTGCATGGTCATCTGGTCAACTGCTTTTGAGCAAACCACCTCCCATATACAAACCACTTGCCAATGTAATGGACTACACGGGTACAATAAACAATATGCACTAGTATACCGGTAGTTGTCACAGCAACTTGATTGATTTCTTGTTTCATATCACACAAACAATAACACTGATTACATTTATCGTCATAGTTCGGTAGCATGTGTAGACTTTTGTCTTACTTCTGAATACACCACTTATGCACCAACAACTCGAACCAACACTATAC
This sequence comes from Alentia gelatinosa, assembly GCA_950022655.1. Lineage (NCBI taxonomy): Eukaryota > Metazoa > Annelida > Polychaeta > Phyllodocida > Polynoidae > Alentia > Alentia gelatinosa. Next base: position 45,552,833 of record OX465579.1, on the reverse strand, counting down.
ATTTCCTATACATTATATGATACCCGATTTCAAGATTAAAGCATTTTGTAACTGGAAAATGACAGTTATCATTACCGATTTGATTGATTGATTGATTTCATAATAGATATCATTACAAGAAGGATAACAATTACATCTGTCTCTTTTTGTCTTAATCATACTCTCCCTCTCTCTCCCTCTCTGTCTCTATAAGTCACTTTGTCTACTAGAAAACGTTTTACCATCATTGTTCTGCCGGAGTTAGCCTGAAGGAGACAGTCACCGGCTCAGCTAGCTTTCGCATGACAGGCAAGTACACAATGGATGTGGCAAAATTGATGCTCTCACCCGCACTCTCCTGAACGGTAAATGGCTGCATGAGGTATTGTGGCGCGCCGTCCGCCGGCTGTGGCGAGGCAGGCATCGGTGTAGCGTAACTCACTGGGAGGTCGGGAGACGAAGAAGACTCTTTGCCGGCCGCAGAATTAGCACTGTGGCCGCTACTACTACTATCTTTGGCTTCGGTAGTATCCATTTGAATGTCGTCTGCTTGCACGTTGAGCTCGCTTGAACGCTGCTGCTGCTGTTGCTGTTGCTGCTGCTGCTGCTCTTGTTGTTGGAGCTGCTCGTGGGTCTGCTGTTGCTGCTGTTTAAACAGCTCCTTGCTGTCACTGTCACTCTGCTCGGTGTACCGAGCGTTCGGGTGCTCGGCCCGGATGTGGGCCTGGCACAGGGGCTTTGACAAGAAGCGTTCCTGGCAGTGTGCACAACGGTACTTCTTGCGACGCTGGTGATTGGCAATATGGTTCATGATGGCCGACTTGACCTTGTCACCAATGACACCCATGTTCTGGCCCAGCCGTCGCCATCGCCGACTGGCCCGGAATTTGCGCTTCATATTGTTCTGGTACTTCTTCTTAAGAGAGTACGTTGCCATGGCGGCGGCGTTACGGGCATCCTGGGCGTCTGGGAGGCGTGCCATTTCCGGCGGCGAGGCGCCGTATACAGATGGCTGCTTGGGCGGGTACTGTAGCCCGTGGTCGTGCACCTTGTGCAGATGTAGCGTCATCGGCTCGCCGAACAACAGTCCACACAGGTCGCACTTGATACCAGCCGAGTTGACACCGTGGTGGCCCCCCATGCGATCACGCTCGCCAGCGAAGACACCGTTGGGCACATCGGACCGTGGCAGCTTGGCCTCCTCGAAGGCGTGCCGGTGGTCCTTGGACATGTTCTGGGGCTGGTCGCCGCCCATGCCGACTGACGGCACGTGCCATGTACGTGCCGTCACCGTATTGCCGTGCTGGGGATACGGGTGACTGTCCGTGACGGCGGGCGGCAGGTCCGGCTCCGACTTCGGCGTGTGCGGGGCATGCTTGGCCTCGCCACCCTGTCCTTCCTGGTCCCGGTGCCCGTCCTTACTCACAATCACCCCGCTTCGCTGCTGCTGTTGATGTTGCTGATGTTGTTGGTGTAGCGGGTGAAGAGGGTGCATAGGGTCCGGGAAGAGACCGCCGTTGGCGTGAGAGGGTTTAGTGTCGTACACGCCGCTTGTTGGGGGTGGGAGCATGACGCTGGGGCTGGGCTTGGTGTCCACCGGCGGGGTGGATGACGGGGTGTTACTGGCACTACTCTGTTTGCTGTCGTTTGGTGATTGGTGCTTGCTGGACGGGGTCGTCTGCCCTGTCACGTGGTCCCAGTGGAGACCGTGCTTGTTCAACATGTGGGTTCGTAGGAAGTACTTGTTGCACAATTCCTTGTTGCACAGGTCACACATGACCCGGGTAGCATTAATGGGCTCCTTCCATTTCCAAGACCTCCTCTCTGTCATTTCCAAGTGCTCGGGCATGAGGTGGAAGTTGAATAGGTTGGGCATAAAGCCTGGAGGAGGTGGGCCTCCAGGATGTCCATTGGTGACACCGGGTCGCATTGTCGGCACCATGGTCGGTGCCATACTTGGCATCAGACTTGGTGACATGTGGGTCGAGGAGGTCTGCATCGTGTCACGGTGAGAGTCTCGGTGTTTCTCGCGGGGCGACGAGTTCTCAATCTTGATCCCATGGATGTTCTGCTTGTGGGTTTTCAGGAAGTACTTGCTGCAGAACTCTTTCTTACAGATCTCACAGTATGCTTCCGGGTCAATTCCCATTTTCAACAGCTCCTGGTCGTTTGGCCTCTTAATTTCAGCTGGATTTGGAGTGTTGTTGTTATTGTTATTGGCCATTACATCCTTTGACTTCATGGACAAATCAGCAGGGCCCGAAGAGCCATTTATTTGGTTATTCATCATACGATTGTTCATGTGGTTATTCAGGGTGTCACCCAACCTATATTTTTCCTTTTCCTTCTCCTTCTCGTTAGGAACCTGTTCAGGAATAATACCGTGCACTTTGAGTTTGTGCGTCTTCAGAAAGTACTTATTACACACTTCTTTGTTGCAAACATCGCACATGACTCGATCAGCGAGCTTAGCAGCGATCATGTTACCAAACATGGTGTTGCCTAATTTGGAAGAATCGCTGGTGGCTGGTGGCATACCCATGTTTTTAGCCATGAGTCCTTCCAGAGCAAATGGCGGCGGGGGCATTGGGGGTGGGTGATGGTTATTGAGCAGCTCCCCGGCCTCAATACCACCCGCCGCCGTGGCCATCTTAGCAGCAAGGGCCATGTCCATATCCAACTGCTGCTTCATCTCCTCGGGGTTCCTGGGGAAGCCATGCACGTTCATATTGTGGATCTTATAGCTCTGCTTGCTGTGGAAGTCCTTGTTGCACGCGCGGCACGTGTACACCTCATCCCCTTTGTTGGCTGACTCAATCTTCTCTGCACTGTTAGGCTGGTCAGAGCTGGGGCTAGCCCGACTCGCCTCCCAGGGACCAGGAGGCTTATCCGGGCTGATCCTGGATGGGGGCTTTGGCATGGTCTCCTCACCGGGCTCATCGTCAATGAAAATGCCGTGCTTGTTAGCCTTGTGGATCTTGAGGAAGTAGCGGTTACAAAACTCTTTTCTACAAAGTTCACAATAGGCATCTGCATTGAGGGGTGCAGAGGAGCGCTGTGGTATTTCTCCAGGCAGTGACATGTGGTGCGGGCTGGAGCTGGGAGGGCGGCTTGACTTCTGCTCAAGCTGTTGCCGCTGTTGTTGTTGTTGTTGTTGTTGTTGTTGTTGCTGCTGTTGCTGTTGCTGTTGTTCCCGTTCTCGTTCCCGTTCTCGTTCCCGTTCCCGTTCCCCTTCTCTTGCTTGGTGTGGTTGAGGGCGTTGTTGCTCAGTAGGTGGCACTGACTGAGGTGGCTGAGGTAGAGCTGGGAGCCCATTGGGGAGGAATCCCCCTGGCCCATGCTGCATCATAGGCTGAGTGTGGATGAACATAGGCGGAGTGAAAGGATTTATGAACATGACATTGGCCATGGCCGCCATATTGGGCATACCATGAAGACCGTTGTTGAGAGAGCCTGGGCTATGAGGTATTCCGAGTGGAGTCGACGTAGGGGTGTTAATGCTGTTCGAGGTGACAGGGGTTTGACCCGACGAGGACAAAGGCGTCGTGCGGCTACGCTTCATTGTAGGAGTATTAGGCACTATTCCATGGACATCGTGTTTGTGTTTTTTGAGGTAGTACTTGTTACAAAAATGCTTCTGACACAACTCACAATAGTCCTCCATACTCTTCTCAGATTTTTCCTTCGAGGGTCCCCCAGTGGTCGACTGTGGTGGTTGAGATGGGTGAGGAACAGGAGCCCTGGGAGCGGAAGTAGGGGGTGGTGGAAGCGGATGTTCCAGTTTGATTGAGGTGGTGGTGGTGGTAGGCGCGTTCGAGAGGCGTGCTAGTGATTCCGTCAATGAGGGCATGGGCATGGGCATGGACACCATAGGCATGGAGGACGTCGGCATGGCTTGCATGCTCTCCAGCGGAGGCATGGCAAAGTTCGGGAAGCCATTTGGCATGGGTGGCATAGGCATGCCTGGAGGCATATTGCTACCAGTAGGAGAAGGAGAGTTCTCATAGATCCCGTGCTTATTGGCCTTATGGGTCTTGAGAAAGTACTTATTACAGAACTCACGGTTGCAAAGTTCACAGTAGGCGTCCGGGTGGAAGATGCGGCTGCCACTCCGAATGGAGCCGTCGGGCCCCGGCTGTTCGCCGCCCTGACTGTGGTTACTGCCGTCCCCCTGGCTGGAAGGGGGCGAGAAGCGAGGCCGCTCCAGGGCGGGATCCACGCCACGTTCAGGTGTGTGCTCACGCTCCAGGTCGCCGCCGCCGCTGCCGCTGCCCCGCCGCGCGTCCCCGGGTTCCTCAGGTGTGATCGTCAGCACTGCCTCATGGTGCTGCATCAGCTGGTTGCCCAGCTGGTGGTATTTGGTGGGAAAGTTGTCTCCTCTCTCCCTATCCTCTCCCTCCGAAGGGGATTTCCCCCGTTCATTCAGAGATGCAGGCAACTGCTGTTGTTGCTGCTGCTGCTGCTGCTGTTGTTGTTGCTGTTGTTGCTGGTGGTGTGGATGCTGTTGCAGAGGGTGTTGGTGGTTAGGGGAAGAGAAATCACGAGGGTAAGATTCATCTACATCCATTTGATTATGTTTTTGACTTGCCTGGTTGGGTGCATGGGGATACCTGTCCTCTATGGCCATAGGCTCAACAACCCCCGCCGCCGCCGCCTGAGGCATCTCCGTGGGCTCCCCCTCCATGGGGTCGTAATCCATGTAGACCCTGATGGGCTTGGATTGTTTTCTCCTACCCCCACACGGCTTCAGCTGCTTCCTCCGGGAGGCCCCCCGGAGGAGCGATTGGGCAGGGCTGATGCCTATTTCCGTGTCCATTGGCTTAATGACCATCAGTCCTCCGTGGCTGTCCTCGTCTTCACCATTATAGTCCCCGTTGGATTCAAACAGACGGTCTGAACTACAGTCAGCGTCAGCGTCCGTGCTCAGCCGATCCTCCTCGGCCCCGTAGAGGCCATACGCCTCCTTCATTTTGTTGTGCTCACTCACAAAGTCCTCTGTGTTGTTGTTGTTGATGGCCTGGTGTTTGAGTGACAGGCCCGTCGGGCTGCTGCTGCCGCTGCCACCGCCGCCGCTGAGGTGATGGTGGCGGTCGTCAGCGGCCAGCATCAACTCATGCTCCATGTCCCTGTGACTCTCCGCGCCTCCGCCGCTCTCCATACTAAGGCCGGTGCCAAAGCTGCCGAGGCCGCCGCCGCCGCCGGCAGTGTCCGTATCAAGGCCCAGGTCCCCGGGCTCCTCCCGCTGCTGCTCCGGCTGCCGCCGATAGTCTGCCTGTTCCCCCCGGAGGTGCTTACCGGTGTACAGTTCACAGTGGGCGCCAGTCGCTATCGCCAGTCGGTGCTCGTCAATGATGTTGGGCCGTCTTGGCATTTTCATCCGAGCGGCCGGGTGGTGGTGGGCTGGTGGGCCGGCCGAACTGCTCCTTACAGCGCCGTCAGCCTGGTGCTGCTGGTATGGGGCGAATAGAGTGCACACTGCTTCCATATGACAACAGCACGGCGAACGATCCGTGTCATCTTCTAACTCACTCACTCACGCAACAACACACCCACACGCGGCCAACTCCCGCGACAAAGTCCTCGGAGGCACCTACCAGCAGTGGTAGTAATAGTAGGCGTAGTAGTACTAGTAGTGGTGTTGGTAGTTTCACTGCGGACACATCTGCAACGTCAGAAGAAGAAAAAAGCCCAGTTTAGTGTTTGCACCAAGTACAAGTCGCAGCGTGTGGCAAGGCATGACACGCCAACAGCTCGGTGCTACCATTTTGAAGCGAACATTTGAATACTAGATGGACGCAGCGATATCTGGTCCTAGTCGCACCTGATTGTCTGAAGTGAATGAGAAGCATGTGCCAATACCAAGCCTGGTATTTTCATTAGTCGACGGACTTAAAGAATCAGCCAATCAGAGAGCTCTCCTGCCAGTGACATATTATTTTCTATTTAAATAGGGTGCGCCGAGCCGATGTACAGAGAATAAAGAAAAGGGGGCGTGTTCTCATTGGCTGAGAGTTTTGTTCAGCTCCAAGGATCAACGATTGATGCAATCGCTACACACAGAAATGATAATACTGCCGGAAAGTTTATGCGCTGGCAACACACGCCCATGGCACACACACACATGCTCACCCACACACGCGCGCGTGCTGCCCCTTCACTTTCTACCCGGGACAGACATAATGATATGCGGAATACAAAATCACATCGATACTCAAGTGCAAAAGGAGACTTAGTACAAACCTTTCTTCCTGTGAATTCCTGCGACCAGTTCCCTACAGCCTCACCACTATGACATTTTCACATATTGGCTACTTTTTCCCTACAGGTTCGGCCAAATCCCTGGGACACGCGTTCTATGTATATGTATGGAGGACTGAGAGACGTACAGAAACCCCCGCGAGCGCTCTTTCTGAATTGTCAATTTCCCACTTCGGTCTTGCCCTGGCCCCCTTTTTCAACAGAGAACACATAGTTCTGTACACTGACCTTGATGTTACTGCTGATGGCAAATATTTATTTCTAGATAGGACGGTATTTTAGCTGCACTCCAAACGGGAGCAGAGAGCATGCCATTTGTCACTGAGCTGGGCCATATCGCGTGAATACTGGGCACTCTAGCATGTGGCGCTATCTAGCGGCGGTGGCGGCAGTCATTGAGCCAGAGGCCGCACTGTACAGCGCCCGGCCATGCACCGACAGCGTAGCCGGGAGATCGGCTACCGTCCCATTGCCTGGCCTCCCGAAGCCAATGCCAATAATGCCTCAATACGAGTCCTACTGGCATTGTGCTAAATTTTTCACGACTCAGGTCCAGTGGAACTAGGATAGCGGTATGCCTAACACAAGGCGCCAGTCTGTGAACTGGTCTTGGACTTGGAAGCGGATATCTCCATCTGTACCACGGAAAAGATAATAAACTTGACACGGTCGGGTTTCACTAATACTGTTGGGATGCACCGCTCCTATCCATCCCACTACCCGCCACATAAAGGCCTCTGTCTCGACAGTTTTAACCCACATAAATACTTCTGTGCAAAACATCAATCGGGGGGAAATGTGGGAAGGATGATGACATATTCAACTCAAATACCAATCCTGTTTATCGCTGTAGCCTACATGTATTAACAGCCTATTTCACCGCTCATATAAAAACTTGATATTAGAAAAAGACAAGAAGGATGACCTTGCTTGAACAACAGCAAGGTATCACGAGCGGAGATAATTTTACCACAACTGCGAAATCTTAGACTCTTGAGTTTATCTTTATAATATGTGTCCCCCCCCCCCTAAATTGCAGAGAATCAAATAATAAAACATAAAGAGACTGAATGCCGGCACCACGACATCTTTATTTTTCGAGTTGTCAGAATCTATCAGTCCAAAGAGAAATATACGGAATGGCAAGGGGTCTTTGGACTAACGAGGTTATTTGCGGTCCTTTGAACCTAGTGGCTTTTAATCTGAAACCTCACAAATGTCGGTTTATAAATTCATTACAAGTGTGGACAGCTCCCGCTGAGTGGGGTTGTGTGAGTACATCTGCATGGACCGACCCACAACTAGCCATTGTCCAGCAAACAACAGTCCAGTCCAGCCATTAAAAATTTAATTGTGCCCTTTTTCACAAAGCCTCACACCATCTGTGGGCGAGTGGGGCTGAGAATCATGCGACTGAACAAAGGCAATTCATTTTTACCCACCCTCCTTTTCCTAATGACAGTTCAGATGGTCAAATGTTAGAGTCTGGGCTGTTCTGAAAGCTTAAGTGTTCCCAAATCTCCCCTTTAACATGTCTAACATAAGACAACGTGAAAACTGGCATGTCAACTGTCAAACTGTACACAGGATGCCCGCATGTATTTTATGATTGCATGTTATTGTGTGTGTGTGCTAGCTACGGTGAGGGGCCTATTTTAGTGAGAGTTCAAATATAAAGTTTTAGAAGTGCCCTCATTTCCCTTATTCACATGCCCACAATACAACTTGGGCATATAAAACATGTCTTGGTCACCCTCCACATGTGGCCCGCCCAGCCCCTAGATTCAACTAGAAAACTTCTGGTCTTTGAATATAATGCGTGCCTTGTGTTCAGTTGTGCTCAACCTTTTGCCTAGATTCACCGTCGATCATTTTAGGGAACATGCTTTGATCCAAATTAATCAGTTATCAAATTGGAATTATTGGAGATGTTCAAGTGGTAAAAACAGTGAGAGGAATCACTGAAGTTAACAACTCTCGGCAACTAGACCCGCTTCCCACCCGGGAGCCCTGCCCCCTAACCGCTAGCCCAGCTGCAGTGGCCGACCTACCTTCTTCCCGCGTTGACAGTGTCCAAACCCCTACTAGCCGGTTAACATGAAAAAATAAAGGAAATACCTGTGGTCCAAATGCAAATATCCGTATTTATCTCCTAGTGAAAACAATCCACGTGTATCTCCTGAATCCTAGGCACAGATACTGCGCAGGACAATGGGTTGCCAGTGCTACGGTCTGTGGCGCCGAAGCTCCACTGCACCAACCCCGCACTCCATCTCCCGGCCCAACCTCCAGTCAGTGGGAAATCGCACCGCAATATTATGAGTCGTTCCACAACACTCAGAGAAAAAAACTTTTACCGCGCAAAGAACTCCTTCCAAATAAAGTCACTGGTATGGGTAAATCCGTACTGCTTTCACGTATCGCTTGACACGCTTTGATCCAACTGCAACACTTTAGAAACGATAGAATACCAGGAAAACTTTACCTGCACTAGTTACTCCGTGCTCCCACCACGCGCCATCTTGAATCTGTCCCGTCGTGCCTCAGAGCAATATGGCGACGCCCATATGAGCGGTGAGTGTTCCAACTGCGATTGCAGATTTTTGTATATTTCTGCTATCCTATTGTTGTTATGTTTTACTGATGAGTGTAGTAAGCAAGAGTTGTGTTGCTTGATGTTTGCTAGCGCTTCAGAATGTCTCTTAGTGGTCTATTTAATGCCTTTTGTCTTTTGAAGCCGGTCCGGTGGGAATGTTGTTGTCTCCGATGGAACTGTCAGTGTGTGTATTTTGATCGTTTGTTATGATCAGATATGTTGATTGTGATCAATGACTGGTGTCTACATTAGGCTAGTCCTCGTGACAGAAAAGGACAATGTGACTTTTATGATTTGAGTGTATATGGTTAACGTAATCTCAGTGTTCCTTGCTTGTCACCGAGACCGGGAAGCGGCGATAATAGAAGGAGTTGGCGGCTTCGCGGTTTGCGTCCGCTCCCCAACGCTGCCACACGTGGAGTGTGCTGTCCATTGAGTCTGCCTGTCAACTTTACGTTCTCAAATGCGTGCGCGCCGCAGCTTCATTTTAATAGCACAGATTGGCAACACCCCCTTTGGCGTTTGGACCCGCCTACTCGCTCATACCATATAAGAAATATGGTAATATTTAAACATGGTGTGTGGGGCAAATGTTACTCGTGGCCTTACAGAGATCTGGGTTGTCTGCTAGCGGCGCTGCTGGAATGGAGTAGACTTCGGTTTTTAAGCCTCGAACTGTAGATGGTTACAGCATTGCCTGTGGTTGTGTATGGTACTTACGCCGCGTGGCGGCCGGGGAGTGAGATAGCGGATATTTAAGTTTGACCGTGTGGACAGAACAGAGATAAAGGTGTGTGTCCAAAGCCAGCCTGGTCAGCGAGATCAATATTATGTAACTTTCTGGGTCCGTTTACGATCTTAACCCAAAGCTTACCTTTAGCAATGTCGAGTGGCCAGGATTTTATCTGTTAGTACTGATAGCCGCATAGGATCAGGGCTTGGTCAAAGAGCACCCCAGATGGGCCAGTCACACTATTTCATATCAAAGGGTCCTGTTTTTGCTCGCTGATTTAAATACATGTACACCTCAGATGTGTCCACTACAGTACGGACAATCTGGTTCAAATTAAGTTAACCCAATTCATTGAAGTTGTTTCAGCCTTACTGTCACACTAGTTTAGATCAGTTATTTATTCATTCATTTTTAGGGCGGGGGGGGGGGGGGGGGTGGTACCGGTACGTTGATTTCTAGGAAAAATAATCAAACTTGCAGTTCAAGGTGATTCACTGCTTGACCCTTGGGTGTTATTGTCTATGCATGGTTAAGAAAGGATGACTTATTTATGAACATATATGGTCACGGCTGCGGGAGTATTAGAAATATTCTGTAGCATTATGAATTTAATTTTTTTAGTAAGTCGCTCTATTCAATTCCGAAAGGCGTCAACTATAGACATTACTATGTCTTATAAAAAAAAATACATCAGCGTTGCATTTATCAAATTGGGGAACTGGGCCGTTGAGACCAATCTTAGAAAGAATTTAAACCTCCACGGGAAAAGCAAAACACGATGAAGTTGAAGTATTTTGATTGAAAACACGTGCTGGCACTAGGTCTGAGCCGGGCCGCGTTGGACTGTGGTCAGCGTAGCGTTGCCATGTGAGGATTAAACTGCGCCGTTTTCACATCTGTTTCCTGAAACACTTAATTCCAGATAAAAACAAAGGCACATGTTTAAGCCCACTACGCCCTGACTGTAGTTATTCCGGCGGCCACCGTTACTGAGCCCACAGCTTTGAAACAACTAACACTTCACCTAGTACCACTACCCCCAAGTAACTTGAAAGAACCCGCTTTATAAACGCAAGTCTTTCTGCAATTAAGTTTAACCCACTTAAAGTCGCCAGTATTTGTTTTAATGGAGGAAGAGACGGACAGAGCGGGTATGCGGTTTGAACATAGACATAATACATAGCCTGCTGTACGCCCCACTTATTTTTAATTGTTTGCCCATGGCCCCTATTGGTCATCCCACCATAGTAGACTTATTGTTTCCGTCTCCACCTAATTGTCTTTCACGGCATTTCTTTGTGCGTATTTGCATATTAATCATGCTTATTTGCATGTGTGGGCTGCACCTGAGTGCACAGTGCGACACGAGTATTGTTGTGTTTTCCTCAGGAAACAGCTGGGCGGGTTGCAGTGTGGCTAGAAATATGCGATCCTGCCTAGCTCTAGGTTTTAACAGCGAAGGGGAAGACCCATTCTACAAACAAACCATCATAGCTGGCATGGTTTGCATTTATGACGGATGTAAACCTTTTATCGGTAATTTGTCATAAATTCGTTTGTTCTCCCCTTCGTATGAGCCTTGCCCTGATAAATTATATACGGGACCCATTCGCTTTTAGTGTACATAATAGTGTACTGATAAGTCAATTAGGACTTAAATCTATATTTTATTTGAATAGATTGTACATCTCTTGTAACATTGGCATTATAATTAGTGCAAAAATTAATCTTTTAGCTGTGCAATTGGATTTGGATTTATTTACAAAAGGAAATGCGTATAAAAGAGATAACGATGTTGGTAATAACCATCAAGATATATTATCACATCTAGGAAACTGTATATTTGATGGAATTATTGGGCGGACTAAGCCATTCCTGTGGTGCAGGTGAGCATGTAGGTAACACAGATAGCAGAACCACGAGGGGGAAGATAGTTAGCATTGCCAGGGTCCCCGTGGCTGGGGCCTGTCCTACATAGTTTGCATAGCTTTATGAGTGTGTGCATTAAATATAGAAATGTTATGATATGGGTAGCACCCGGCCACCCCGCTCACCACAGCCTTGTCTCAAACACAGCGCCGGCAGAAATGTTGACGAGAGGGAATTTTTACCAACTACTGAAAAGGGGACTCCGGTTTATGACGATATCCATGCCAGTTGAATAAACAAATTGAAAGTGCAGTGAAATCAAGAAAGTGCCAGCAGCATATGTTCTGTGTAAAGGCCTGATTCCTGGCGTAAATATGAGAGGAAAGCCCGAGAAGTCTTGGAGATAGCCCAGCCGAGCCTGGCGCTACGTGTCAAAAGGTGGCGAGATATCGCTGGGGATATGTTATTATTTTGCTCCCTTCCAGAAGTAATAGACCTATGAAGATAATAGTTGGCAATATCTGGGGCTCTGGTGAGTGGCCCATAGACGGGGGCTGTTAAACGCTGCCTAGACGGCATCCCCACAACGGCATGCGCTTAGGTGGAGTCTGGAATATTGATGGCTGCCTTTTGTAGTGGGGCCCCTCTTCTAGAGTCTGCTAGTAGATAAACTGAGAGCGGTCCAGATTTGCCACACTGATTTATGGTTAATTTCACTTATGCATTTCTCTTCTACTCAGGCTCTATCTCCAATGCCCAAGAGGAACATACAAAATTGGACTAGAAAAGGGAAGTAAATTAAACAAATAATGTTTTCCAATCTGATCGTTTTATCTTTATATACATGTATACAGATGTCTTTATGTCATGAAATATATTTTTTGTGATTTATTTTGTGGGACAATAGTTTCCAATGGAGTCTGGTTATAGCAATCCAGCCCATATTTTGGACCAGATAAATTCTTGTGATATCACTTAATCGACGGAAGAGAGCAATTGTCTACCAATATAAAGGGAGAATTTTTTTTTTTTTTTTTTTTTAATATAAAGGGAGAAGCAGAAAAAAAGACAATATGTATACCTTGCAGAATAGTAGCTGGCTATCAGATTTCTTTGATCAGAATCTGAACTATTAATATACGTAGTCACACAGGCCCAAGACTACTTCATTTATTATCAATATTAATCTCGATCTTCTATAAGAGAGTTTTTTTTACAGTCTTAGTGCATCTATGTGTATGAGCGTTTGTAGCTGTGTGTGTGCGCGGAACGGTGTGTGAGGACAGACACCGAGGCGCCTCCTCGTACCCTGGCCACCGCCCACTCAGGCCCGGTGACCTGAGTATGAAAGCAGTGTACACAAAACGGGGCAGCCTGCTTCTCTCCACTGACCACTGCCATCCGTGCCTCCATCTCGGCAGACTCTATGTTAATCAATTTCTCCGGGAGGCTGACATTTACTGCCCTTTGAGGCATCGAAATTAATTATGAAAATGCGCCTCAGATATGGCCAGATGTCAACCCGGTCTATGCTTCCAGAGCGGCGTCGGGGGGTGGTGTGCACATGCAACACCTGAAAGCGTTCATTTTTCACAGGAAGCGTCTCCCATTGGATTCTGATTACAGCCTGCCATGGAGGTGCATTTCCCACAAGCAATTAAGAAACTGACACGATTCCTCTATTTTCCCCCTCTCTCTTTCTCTGTACCACCACACAGCATGGAAGTGGATTGTGTAGGGGGTGTTTTTCAAGCTTTCGTGAGGATTACAGGGAAAAGTCATTAGATCTGCTGAAGGTCAGGAATGCCGTTGTCATGAACTTCTTCTGCGATATCCATGTCGCGAGCCATGTTGTGTGTGTTGTTTTTTTTAATTTTCGCCGTAATGTAAAGATTGGGAAGTGTTCCTGATCAGCGACGCTAAACATGTGTGGTGCCCTGCTTGAAAAAGAAAATGTCATCTTAAGATATACTCTTAACCGACTTAAGTGTTGAGTGTATTTAGGTTTAACAAATGGTCTGACCTATTGTGTTCGAATATTTTGTGACCTTTAAACGCAGAAGTGTAAGGGAATAGTTTCGTGTATGAACACATATCATTCGCCTCCTGAACTTGAACAATAGAAAAAGGGAAACACATAAAACAATGGCTATACACACTGCTATTGTTTCTTGTGGGGAAAGTCTAATCATTCAGCAGAAGGCATTAGTGTTGCTCTTTTAAAGTCTGAAAAGTAAACCCCAAATCGCTTTCACTGGGGGCAGGCAGGAAATATCAAAATAGGCAGCAATAAAACTCGCAGCATCTCCCCATAAAACTCGCGTCTCAGAAATGGAAATTGACGCCACTAGGCTCACCCAGTGCGCATAGGTAGGTGGGCGTGAGGGGAGCTCACTCCCAACCTCCCAATGACCAAGCCCTCAGCCTGGTGGCGCTAGTATCAGAGACGCCAGCGGCCACCCTGCTGATATGCCACAGTGGTCATCAAGTGGCAGCAAGGCATCAGTCTTCAACTGGCAACTGACCGCTACGCTGGTGGTACTACCCCCGCACCCAAATCTTCATTTTCCCAGCTCCATTGGCACTGCATATGACCATCAACCAGCCGCTGTGGGTGCTGCTGCTCCTGCCACCCTGCCACCTAGTAATGACTGCCCAGCTCCTGCCACCCAGGCACCAGTGTCAGTCGTCCCGTAGTGATAGCTGCCTGCCACTAGCTTTATTTGCCGGGACCCTGCGCCTGACCAAATCGCAACTTTGCCCGGCGCGCCCGTATCGGGTGACAATACAACATCGGTGATATTGGTATGCATTGCGGCTCGGCGGCCGCTATTTCTCCCCCATTGATAGTAATCTGACGTGCTATGGGATTCGGCGACCAGTGGCCGTCGTATGTCATGTGATTCGGCGCGGGACACAGTCGGCCACGGCGATCGCCACCCACCAGAAGATAGAATCTGTCAGCGGCGATAGGTTTCACCCCGCGCGACAACAGCGGGTTGGGGGACGTGAACAAGGGGGTGACGGTGCTGGGACACATACACATGTAAACACACCACGTCAACCCCGCATACCATTAGAATATCACTGCCCAATATAGCTCCACCCCAATTGTAATAGCTTAGTCCTATCCTTTTCACTCTTTTTTTTGGTAATATTACTAGCAATATTACCATGTCATTTTGTCATGGTTCCAGGCAGGGAGACTAAAACCTCTACAAACATTGTTCCTTTTAGCATGTTAAAAAGTGGTAGTGATAGGGCACTCCTGGTTGGTAAATTACAGAGACACTACAACAATACCACAGGAGTAAGAAGCTTAAATGTTGCTACTCTAATTCATTTTAATTGCTAATTTATAAAAGCACATTACAATAGGCCCTGCATTCATTGTTATACTTTCTGGGAATTCAATTACTTCCAAACTGATTTCAAATCTATTGAATTATTTCAGTTCCAAATGTGTTGACTTATTTGGGTTTATTTGGCCCTAGAAGTCATGATACACGTCCAAAGTAAATGTGCTGAATTGGATTCCACATTCACCCAATTGAATTTCAGAGATCTCAAATCCAATTGGTAATATCGTAAATAGAATGCCAGATATATAGATATATCTTATATTCAGTTCAAGATATCTTCAGTTTTAGATACAATTTTGCAATTATTGTGAATTATTTTACATTGCTAACATTTTTCTATAATCACAATGCTAACCGGATGTTAAATAATGAAGAAATAGCCTATCGTGAAATTCAAAGTAATTTGATATCAGTCTGCACGTCTTCCTATGATTATTCTAGTATACCACAACCTAAGTTAAAATGTATATTTGAACAGATTAGACGTTTAAAAAAAGTTAAAATGGACATTATGATGTTATTATAAATCATATTTACCATGTTTTAAAAGATTATCCATTCTTATTACAAAAAGAAATCATCCTCATGTAATCTATTTAAAACAGTCAGAGGGAACAGTCACGCCTATATATCCATCATTACAACAAGTAAGGTGGGTTACCCACCCAGGCTATATAGCCTGAACGTAGGTCGACTCCATCAGGCGCATATATTTCAATCACTGCAGGTACACTGATAAACAACTTGCACTTTGTAACCTACCTTCTTCCGGTGCCATCACCTGGTGATAAGAAAATGACTTAAGGTATATTATTTGAGTAAAGATATCCGAGTCAGAGGCTCCCCCGTCTACTATGTCCTCGAAACAATGAAATATGCATCTGGAGATATGTTGTGCATGATTGCTTTGAAGTGATGCCAGAAACAGCTATGCTGTTGTATTTTTTTCGCTCCCCCATCTCTTGTGTCTCTCTTGCAGTTGGCATGTGATACGACAGCAATAGGTGGCCCCTGGGTTATTCCTATCTCCCTCCCTACCGCTACACGGGGCTTTCTTTCTTCCTTTTTTGGTTCCAGTCCATATTCGTATATATGTATATATCCACACCCTCTCCTCATCCCCCTCGGAGACACCTTCCCATCCCCTCACACACACACACACACACACACGCAGAAACTCCCTCCCTCCCATGCGTCATGCATAAATCTACGCCATGCCCAGTCAGCTGGAACGGAAGAAGCCACTGACTACCTTTTGTCTCAGGTGTCGCGCAAGTAGCCAGAGGTGACAGGCGAGCTGTATCGTTGATAGGTGTGCGTGTGTCTGTATGGGGGAGGGGGCGGGAGCAGAAGGGGTCAACCAGGCATATCGGGTCTGCAGTCACGGTACAGGGACCCTGGCAACCTTTGATCCCGGCCCGGATCACAGCGGCCGGGCCTGATGATCCCTGATCACAGACACGATGAAGACGTTCAAAGACACACCTGAGTGGTGGCACGATCCGTCACCCTTCACTGACCCAGGGCCTTTACCTCTCCTCGCCCACCTACCTTTACGCAATCATGTAACACTATCTCTCGGATCCGTCCACCTTGAATCTGTACCTGTATTTAAACACCACATCAGACATGCACAGAGTAGTTTGAGGTTCAGGGCACTTATGATATTGAAGGCTATTGATTGCAGTGCAGTTTTAGATTAGTTAAGTCAGGGGAGGGAGAGGCTGGGTTCCGGATGTGGTTCCCGTCTGGTTGACCTTTGAAGTCCCAGGGTTTTTACCCTGGATGGTAAATGTTACCCTGGACCTCACATGGTATTAACTGAACATGGTTTCTTGTCATGTCTTATACCAGGGTCAGGGTCAAGGGTATCACACACCGTGCGATAAAGAATAATGTCTGATATTAGTAATTAAAGGTCATATATATGTTAGCCTCTTGAAGGAATTGCAGCTTCTTTTATTAGAAGAATCAACAAAAAATCATCCGCTAGATGAATACTATCAATTATTATAATTAAAGAACCAGGTAATGTAAATACATATGTGGTGTAATGAAATTAGATGAACTAGATAAATGCGGGTTATTAAAAACAATTAATGTTTAAAAGGGAAAAGAGACTTCAGATCAGTTTCTTTTATGTCAACCAGTTAGTATGTCTCATAATAGATGAAAGAAGAATCACCTCGAAATTACAAAGTAGAGACATATTTTGATGTTTTTCAAATGGACTAGCTTCCTTTCGTGTGAGTATATGATATATGTCATTTATGTATACAGTTCAAGAATTCTTGCCGCTCATTACGTACAAGCTTTGAACTCTATAGGAGACGGCCATAATCATACACAAGTCCGCACGTACTTTCAATTTATGGACAAGTCTGGACTGGGATTGGACCATGTGTGGCTAAATTATCGTCCTTTTTATATTCCTTTGTTTTGAGATGATTCACTCATCGGCGTTAAAATTAAAAAGGACTGGGGTAATTGTGTTTGAAACGTAGAAACCCGATCCTGTAGACAGGTAAAGACCTCCCCCTGAGCGGCCGTTGGTGTAATTAGAATATGTGGCCTTCTAGCCTTTTGTTTCTAACCAGGGTTTAACCTTTGTCTCTGTTATTTGACTCTCAAGTTTCCGTCGGCAAAGTAATTACATACTGCATGCTCCGAATGAAATAGATATGGATCGTAGGTGGATTTGAAACTCGTCTTTGATCTTTCATATTTGAACACCGAGGTAATGATTAATCGTCAGTGTCATTAAAGTTCACCGTTCGTGTGCGCGAAATTTTATGATACTAAATACGTTTCTTCTGGAGTAATAGAAACCATATGCTAACCTGAATGTATAGTGAGTCAGACTTGACAGGGTATTTATATGCTTGTTATTGAAAGGAACCAATCGTAATAACACTGCACGAAGAAGTAAGAGTTCTTTGTCCTTCATCCCCGGCCTCCGCAACCTATCTGACTGGCCGCGTTTCTTTAGTTAGAGGCCCCTTTACTTTGACAAATTTAATCTGAGTGGGGGTTGTCTATAAATTAATGTACAACTGTTCCTGCCTATAAAACAATCCTTCTACTGAGGGCGCTTAATGAAAACACAAATGCACAACATACAGCAATCCAATGATATATATCCATGCTGTCACCTTCAATTGCATCGACCATTCATTTTTTTTGCGTGTTTCTCAAGGTTTGAAGCTTTTGCGGCCAAAAGATAATATGCACCACTTCACGGGCGTCGGGCGCGCATCGTGGTTATATTGGATGGGAAACTGGCACTCGTTCTTGTATGGCTTATGACAAAAGCTTTCAGATTCTCAGCAAGGTCTTATAGGGCAGTGTAGGACTAGGAAGAAAGCACATGGAAGGCGCCCCTTGGGGGGAAATATTAAAGACTACACACGATTTCATCTCGCTCTTTTTTGCAGAGCGAGGGGTTTAATGCCAAGTACTTTTTTTGTAATCTCCGGGAAATTTTAAAGAAAGCGACATCCCGTGAGTTGCTCGCCATCAGTAGAGCTAGTTGCTCCCGTGTGAAGTAAGCAGCGCCCGCCCCTCCCCCTTCTCTTTTTGTCCCTGCCTTGTAAGTAGAAAAGACCATGCAATCTATTTCTTTGCTGGCTTCTTGTCGGTTTGAAGATAGCGCATTACACATGCTTCAGAGGCATAGAGTGTTAAGGCAAAACGACTATGGCCAAAGGACAGCAACGTCGATTCCGTCACCCCCACACCCACCACTGTGCGTTGAGGTGGGTCTGAATTTGAACGAGCGTCATTAGCGTTTTGAAATCACATTCCAGCAAAAAGCTTTTGATGTGGGAGAGCAGCAAAAGGGTGGGGATGGTGAATAATAAGAGATGTGGGTTTTCATATTGCGAGCTTAGGCGTTCTCCTTCGTGAAGCTGAAATAACAGCGTACTCTCCTCTCAGCCTGCTTCCATCCTCAACCCCCTCAGGCCCCGAAAGGCGACCGTGTGCTCGGATTCAAAAGAAATGAATATTGAATCTGACTTCGAGTCGCACTGAGACAGCGGCGGGTAGCGGAATGTTTGTTGGATGGTCGTCTTACGGCCGGCGAGGCCACCGCGGAATGAGGCGAATTTTGTTTGTTCTTTGTATTTGACGGGAAACATTCCTCTTAAGGAGTAAATGAGAAGACTACAGAGTGTTTTCATTCCCAACACTGGATACAGTTAAAGGCTCTATAAGTACACGTCAAATACACATAGGTCTCATTTTAAGTGTTTATAGTAGGCGTTTTTTCTGTCTAAAAAGGTTATGAACGGATGTGTATTATGTTACCATGCTTACATGCTCTAGGAATTTACAATTCCTTCAGTTTGCTAACATGTAGCATAAATTATAATATAAATCATTCTAGAATAAGTCCACAGTCCCGTACGACAGTATGCTCCCCACTTGTTATGTATGCTATATCTCATTCTCTGCATCAGAACAGAAAACATAGAGAAACAAATACACCCACCCCCAAAAAAGACAAAAAAAAAAGACCCCCCAAAACAACCAACTCATCGCGTTATACACACATACACCAATGTTATTAACTGTACATTAGACCATTTCTTTCTCACCACCAGTTACCTTGCTCGCCCTAGCTGGATATAAACACAGCCTATGTGCTGTGACCAGTTGGAGGACAGGTTGACATGTGTGTTTTGTTGGCGGGACCTATTACTGTCGGCGGCCCGTGGGTGAAGGCAGAGGACGGACACTTAAACTTACATTCGTGCTCTAACCTGCCCCCGGCTAATGAATTTTAACACGCCCGGCTGCGGCCTGATGTAAATTAGCGCCACGTGCCGGCGTGACAGCTGCCCCCGGGGCGAGCAGCCCCCTGTCTAATGTGTGCGTCACACTGACCAAGCATGGCAAGGCGAACGGTGAGGGAGGGAGGGTCAGGGGAGGGGAGAGGCCGGTTATAGGTACACACAGACACAAAAACTCACTGACCAATGGGCAGGCTTTTCTCAATCAACAGGTACTTTACTGATGTTGGTGAGGGTGATGACCCGGCTGTTGTCCCTCCTTTCTGATTTTCTGAGCTGGGGATGGTGGTGGTGGTGGTGGTGGTGGTAGTGATGATGGTTTGATGTTGGTAATGATGTTTACAATGATGTTGGTGTTGATGATGATGTTGATTTGGCGATGATGATAATGGTGGTTTTGTGTTGTGTCGTGATGCCGATTATGGTCACGTTCATAGGGAGGAGGATGGTGGTGGTCTGATGGTGATATTGATGCTTGTGGTGATAATGGTGAGCTTGGTAATAACACTCTTGATAGCATTCACATTATTGCAAATATTGGTGGTTGTAAAATAATGATGGTGGTAATGAATTTAGTGGTGATCTTATATTGGCAATAGCAATTGCATGTCTTAGTAGGGATAATAATAATAATGATGACTTTTGTGATTTCAAAGGGAATGATGCTGGTAATTGGGTTAAAGGTGATAGTGGTGGTAATGGTTGAGCTTTCAGTTTAAGTCTTGGTGATGGCAGTGGTGGTAATAGTGATAATGATAGTTGAAGTAATAATTATCATACTTTTGGTAGTCTTGAATGTGCTGTTGGTGACAATTGTAGTGATGATAGTAGTTCTTTTGATGGTGATAGTGTTGGTAGTGTTGAAGGTGATGGCGCCTTTGATAGTGATGGCGACAGTGGAAATAACTCAATATGATGCCTGGACCTTCGTAGTGCCATACAGATTCAAAGTAAGTTGGTAACGTGTCGTGTCCAAAACCTGGTGGTATGTGAAAATGGGTACCAGCGGAGCTGAGAAGAACGTACATTGGTCCCAGTCTGACCTCACATCCCGCTGGTTTTTGGTCGGCACAGGGCACTCGCTCGTGTCCTGTATTAAATTATCGCCCAAATTATCAAAATAAATGAAGATAAATGACCCCTTGGCCCATTGTCTGTTTAGCATAAGACACTAACATACCTTAATGACACGTATAATTTGGTGTATAAATGCATAACTCAAGAAGACAGTTACATTTGAAGGGTTTGTATTTAGTCAGTCATCTATTGCTGCTATTATTACGATCATTCATCATCGCATCTTTATACAGTTACTTTTCAAACATGCATTTACATCAACTTCGATGCAGTTAATATAGTGGAGTTTGAGCTACTAGTTGTACCAACACAAAACTTAAGAGTGATAGAGGGCCTTTTATTAGTACAGTGTAGATTCAGTAAAAAAGAAGCGAGGAATTATATAATAACAATTTCTCTCATTTGACATTACATTGATACTTGTATTGTGTACTTGGAAAGGAATACTGTCTTTTGAACCGCAAAAGAGCATGACATCTTATTTGTAAATCTGCAGTACTTTAGATAATGTGATGGAACCCTCCTTTATAGATATGACAGTAAATAACGGCTCATTTACGTCATGAATAGCTTCTGTTGTTGACATGGCTAAAATCACAGTCACCCATTTCAAGGAAATGCTCACTTAAAATCCTACAGGTAATTTGTATAGATACTCTGATCTCTTACAGTATACACTTAGCGGGCCTAGACTCTAGGGTGTGCTCAGGGTTTGGTATCCATTATTGCTGGGGAAAATGACCTCTTTATACAGAGTAGTACCGTTCTCTACTCAAATGTCCATTATACTTAATTGTCCACTGGAGCTAGTGTCCATAGGGGTTTCCAATGTATGTGTAAGTCAAGCTGAATATTTGATCACTTCCTCAGGCTGCAGCTAATCAATCTATCAGTAGGAACTTTCAGTTCTACATCGGATACATCATTCTGGGTTCTTACATAATGATAGGTATTGAATGCTGACATATGTATAAATACATTTTTTAGCTACCATCAATTGTGTCTTTGACTAAAATGCACATCCTTTGGCAGATTGCACATTCAGACTGTCACCCCTTCAAATTGGAATCGCCAGTTAACCCTCAGAACCATTGACAACAGTTTATTTATCTCCAACTACTTGTTGAAGAGCCTCTATGGAGGAATTTTGCTCCCACCTCCCCCCCCCCCCCCCCCCATATTCGAGCCTGATGAACATCATGCGAAACAGCATGAGAAGATTTGATCAAATCTGATATTCCGCATTCAAGATATCACACCAAAATCGGGAAAATACCCCTGTTAACTGTGACATCAAACTATCAACAAACAGTCCATTACTATACAAACGGTTCCGTAGTTAAGGTCGCCAAGGTAGCGAGTGGTCTGACTAGAAATACCGTAGGAGACGATCTCTCCTCGCTTTTATGCAATAGCTTGATCTGTGCACTATGCCACATTTTTAGATGATATGTATAAATACAGTACAGCAATTCTTTTTTTTTTTTTTGGGGGGGGGGGGGGGGGATCTAAAATAGAAACTAAAATATGACACTCAAACACAAAATACAATAACAGAAATATTACTGAAACCCATTCTTGTCAGATTTATTCACAGATGATGATTAAGAATCTGCCTTTATAGTTTTAGTTTCGATCCAAATTCAGTACCATAGTAAGAGTCAACAACACCACATCAGTATAAAGACAGGTAGAGATGGCAGGGATGGTGTAGGAGCGTGGATGACTGAAGAAGCCTAATACCCGTTGAACTTCGACAGTTGTTACACCGCTCTAGACGCTTCTAGAGTTTCATTTTTCATACAAGGGGAGAGAGATGGTGAGATAGTCGTCGCCAGGCGTCTCGCAGGCTGAGATCTGTCTATGCGAGCCTCCCCATTGTTCTACAGAGAAGGCACCCAACCGTCCTCAGCTAGTCTGAATTTGTTTGGATTCTGACGCTGTCAGGGCGCATGCGCACAGAATTCCAGCTGTCGGGGCCTCACATGTCCGTCCCCTAGCTTCCCGTTTTTGACTTTAATCCACTTAAGCGTACTCAGGATTTGGTAGCCATGCGTTTTTGATCAGGTTCCCCGTGGCAAAAGCTGTCCTTTCCTGATGGGCGTTTCCCACTATCAAATACACCCCCTTGAGAAATACAGAAAGAAAGAAGGGAGAAAAAGTGCCGATAAGAAAACCTGGGGAACAAACATCTCCCACTTTGTTAGATAACCGAATTTTATGTATTCTGATTGCTGGCGTGGTCTGCCCCTCAATACTGTCATAACTGTAAGTAGACTTATGTCAGGGGACGGGGAAAAAGTCCTTTTTTATTTGAAAGAACTGTCGTTTTTCTCGAGCTAAAAAAAGTTCTTGGTGATGGGCGAAGATTCACAGGCTGGGAGGTTGGGGTCGCTTCCCACGATAAGAACGATAGCAGCTGCAAATATAACCCTCTGAAAAGACCGCATGCTTCGTAATACCCCATACATATCTTTACTCTAAAAGCCTGATACTCTAAAATTTAGCCAACCCCCAAAAAGTTTAGCGTATGTATTCAAATTTTCTTGAATGATAATGCTCTTCCTCTGTATGTTTCTTTATAAAAGTTCTTTTCATGGTCGATAACCTTTTAGATATCAACGGTGAATTCCGTGTATAGTGTATTCTTTCCTTGTGATTTTGAAACCTTTGAATTTTCGAAATGATTCTTTCTCCTCCTTAAAGTTGACATGTTTGACCTATTTCAGGAATGCCTCGCCTAAGGAGGACCTTGCGACTTTGATTACTGGTAAGTTCATGTAAACCACTAGATGCCCTATGTATAGAACAGTATAAATGAAAGATAAATCAAATGAAATCATGATAAATCAAGTGAAATCGAACCAGATGAACTCAGTTGGTCTTCTACTTTCTAAACCCGGACGAACGCATCCGGAAGAAATCCAAAAGAGAACTGGTCTCCACCGAACTGTAAAACGATCTAAAGTGACACATTATAATAATAATAAACATATTGCCAATGTCCTTGACCCATTTATACATTAACTCTTCCTCATTACCACCGACCTTGAGACATTGTATGGATGTATTGACATCTTAATTTGTAAATTTTGCAATTATCGAATATTTTATATCCGGTACTGTTATTGATATATCTATGATCCCTATTTATGACCTTCTCCAGCTCTGCACCCTCCCATCCCATCCAGCCCTTACCTCCCCAATGGGGCGGGGGCTGGAGGTTTGACCAGATGTGTCCGTCAAAGGCCCCACCCGTAGAAACGGCGTTATTTATCGGGCGAGCTGAGGGCATTCAGCCGCGGCTAAAGCCCTCAGCTCCGTGAGATGGCGACAGATCCAGTTAGCCGCCCCGCCGGGGTTGGGCGCTGGTAGAGGGGAGCGGGCGGCGGGATCCGGTTATTTTCCCACCTGAGAAGAAGGCGATCAAGGCCGTCGGGCAGGAAATTGAGCGGGCCGAGCGGCGCGGGGGCGCACAAATCCGGAGCCGACGGTTAGCCGCGGCCAGCGTCGGACGCAGAAGGTTAAGTGAGGCTGGAAATAAGTGGCTAATCAGTTGGGGGTGGGGGGTACAGTGGGAAGGGGTGGGAGGTCAGGGGGTAGGGTGGAGGTCAGTAGGGGTCCGCCTCGCCTTCACCTGAGACTCGAACGGTCGTCTTAAACCCTGACCTCGAGGAAACCGGAACCGGAAGTTGCCGATGTCCAGCTTGTTTCCGTCCATGGTGAGGCCGCGCGTCATAATGGCCACTTAGTGTGACCGACAGCTGCGAGCTGCCGCCACCAACTTTGCTGAGACGTATCTATTTGGTAGGATCTAGACAGCGGGACAAAGCCTATGCCTTAATCGTTCATAGACTAGTGTTTTACGAACATCTGAATCTGTTATATACACATAGTATTTTAAATGATTTACTTTGACTTGTAAGATCCCAAATGTAAAAAAAGATATACATTAAAGGCCAACCAAGCACATTTCATACACTGTTGACTATCATCTCACTCAACATGCATTAACTTCGTAAGGAGAGAAGCTTGGCCATGGTAGCACTATTAAAGGTGACATTGGTTAAAAACATGGATAAAGCCAAAATGAACAAAACAGAACCGATGAGTCCAAGTGTGAAGCATGGGCCACATGACTAGAGAAGGGCATTTTGAGCGTGTCACAATTCGCCGCATTGAACAGTAAGCTTTGAAGATCCGAACAAAAAAGGCATTTGAGACAACAACAAAAATCAAGTCACAAAGAAAAGTGATGAGAAGAGAGGAAGAAAGTAAGCGTGTGCGGCACGTGGCTTTGGTGTGGCATACCTGGCCAGGCGACGCCTGCACCTGAGAGAGGTGTGCTGGTCAAGGTGTGAGGCCCGGCACCGCGGCTGGCGTCCGCCTCCGTGGATGACCGGCATATCATTAGGTGGCCGCAGCTGGACGCTAAGAAGTCAAGCGGAGGGCGGGGTGGCAATGGTGGGATGGAGGTGGGGGGGGGGGGGGGGGGGGCAGGGATAGGTCGTCCTGACCCCTGGAGCCGGCATATCTTAAATGCCAAGTATGAAAATGATCCTCTATTGTCAGAGTCGGACCATGTCGTCGGGCGGCGAGATGAGACTTGTCATCACGGGACACAGGGCCACGCCTAGCAACAGGGTCCCACTGAGGAGCGTTGCCGAGCCCACAAGACAGGCAACATACGCGCGGGTATTGACACCGTGTCCCTGTTCACCCCTCAAACTACACTTAACCAGCTTGCCCCGTGTGGGTTTTTTCACCCCAGCATGTATTTTTTTTGTCACTTAATGTAGGTTTTTTGGGGGTTATTTTTGCATTTTCCCCTCACAACACTCATGTCTCAAAAGTTTCCAGAGTCTTCGTGTCAAAAATACAATATCCAAAAATCAGTTAGGTTACAATGTAAGATCAGTAAAGCCTGGTCATCGACACCACTTCAAACATGGTATCTCCACTTGGAAGGAATTCGTGGTATGTAAATCGACTTTTGGAATATGTATGATTTCCATCGAAACTGTGACCCAACGGCGAAAAACCACAAGTGGCGTTTTAAGAGATCAAATAAGGAATCCACATTTACTGGTGTTAGTGCTAGGTGGGTCGGTGAGTGGGTGCGTGTGGGTGGGTGGGAGTGGTATATGGGTGCAGAGATGATGTCCACACCCTTTGAATAGTTTCAAAGCTTGACGTCAACACTGAGCATTCCGATGTTGACACTTGTCCCCGAACCAACCACCACATCTCAGTTTATTCGCTACATTCATTCAATATTTACGGATATGCATTAAAACTTAAACACAGTCACTGCCAGTCTATGTGGACTCCAAACCCTGAATCATATCAATCACTTTCTTAGATCAATATTATCATTTTTATAGCGAAGGATATAAGAAAACTAGTTCAAATACCTTCCAGAAGTTAACAAATATGGTGTGATATTTATCTAGCCGAGTATAAAAGTGCGTAAAAATATAAAAAGTCGTGTGGCAGTGAATAGTCAGAACAGGAACTTCATCGTCTCGAGTCCTGTTCGTGACTCTGACCCCTCTAATGGGGTCATGCTCCCCCTGGGCTGTTGAGCCTGTGTCCGGTCTGAGAAAAACTAGTTTAGGTTAACCAACTACAATTACTATGTTATCCAACTGCAATTACTATATTCTTTTTCGGAAATACTGTCATTAATCAGTGCCCATTCAGTGCGAGTTTTATTGTTCATGTTAAATATGCTTTAACCAGCTTCGTATAATTGTATTAAGAAAAAAAAACAGTACAAGACTGATGCACAGAAGGGCTGCGCTGAAGATGCTCTCGAAAAATAACAATTTGTACACATTCGCTTACCAGTACAGGTCAGTTGCAGTATGATACATCAATTTTAAAACAAACTATGTTTAATCCAATACTATATTACTGTTTCGGTAAAATTCCAAGCGGTAAATGGAAAACACTACTCAATTCACTTTGAGTTCCTTGTAATATGTTCCTTATCGGTGCACTAGATATGGATCTAAAACTCAGTATTCTAAATATACATACATATAGAACATATATGATAAATATGTGTCTCTATGTATTGGCAAATTCTGTTACAATATCATCGAGAAAGATGAAGCACTCACTAGCAGTACATGTGTTTATTATTGTATCATTCATTAGATACTTTATGGGGAATTTCTTCCAGTGTGTCGTGTGTGTTTGTAGGGTCAGGGTGGGGTGGGTAGGGGTGGGGAGGTTGTGGGGATGCGGTCGCGGGGGTCCATCTTACACGTTAATACCGCTGTATTAGGACAGTAACAGGCGACACTGGGCCATGTCCACTGTCTCTGAGTGTATAGAGTTCCTGCCCACTGTCACAGACCTACACGGCCCCAGTAGTCCCCACGGAATGATTAAACAGCAGTAGCTTCCACGCGCACACTGACTGACGCAGTAACGGTAGTGTAGGGCGACTGTAGGTTGTGGTGACCCCTGACCTGGAGAATGGTGTTCAATCCAACACCCATGGCTAGGTCCATTCCACAGCGAGCTCCGCCATACCACTCCACTCCGTACCACATGCATAATCTCAGATCCGCCTATCTGTTCATACATACAAGTAGCTAGCTGATGACCACACTGGTTCACTGTACAGCTTATAACTCATACCCTAGTGGTGTTTTAGGCATGTGGTCTGTCAGGCTCGTGTTAGTGTGGATGCATTCGATTACAAATGGTATTCCTGCCAGTATTACACTTGTGCTCAATATTAAGCAAATTTTGTTGTTGACAAAATTAGAAAATTAAAGGAACTCTTTCAAACCCCGGGATTTGTTAAAGATGTTCAAATAGCTATAAAGGTATAATTGTTCTGAATAGAATGCATTTAAAAGGCATCCTATCTTGCATAGACACGCTTTCCTACCACACAATGTATGTCGTATCTAAGGAGTCGAGACTCCTTTGATACATGTGGAATATATTCGTTTCTTCACGAAGAAGGCCATAATCCAAAGCTGAAGACGGTAGTCCAAAATCCAAAATGCTAAAAGTCTGCACACATGTAACCGGTCTCATAGGAACATTACAAATGTCGATCAGCCTAAGGTATGACCAGTCAGTGGTTTGTGGCTTCTTTCAGGACACATAGTATCATATACCAAATCTTTGTAATAGATTTTTACTTCATTCGGTGAGAATGTCATATTACCACTGTCTTTTCAAAGGCAGAGTCATTTATCATTTGATGAAGACATTACTACATCATGATGTCATTCCAGAAAAAAGATACCATCGATGTATGCATATGGACACAACAAGAAATTGATGTCCTAATCCATCATATACCAGAATAAATTAGGTTAGTCTTCTGGGTCTCCTGTCTTTTTTTCTGTGGAGATTGGCTTACTTCATATTTCTTTTTCAAGGTAAAAAGAAGGCGGACTGTATAATTTCCTCGTCGCGCCTTGGTAAATATACATCGTATAAGCTCCTGTCGTTTCATACGACACAGCTCGTGCTGTCGTCACAATGACCTCTGGTCACGTGACTCCAGGCTTCACCTGGCGGCGTTGTCTTAGTGTGAGAGGCGACCACACGGGGGCGCCCCTTTGTCACTGACCCATGACAGGGGTTGTCACCTGTCTCGTCACGTCCCTGTCATCGACTTGACACCACAGAGATCGTCATCTTCTCTGCTTGTGACGTCATAATCATGTGACGTTGTTCATCTCAACGTGCATATATGATATAACACAAATAGGTACAATAGCTGTATCAAATGTTATGATATATTTCTATGAATAATTTCGTAAAGGCGGAAAAAAGGCAGCAGGTCGTGAAATTCATCTATGGTAAATTCCAGGCCACTGTTATTGCTAAACTGACAGTTTTGATAAATCCGGATGTTATATTCAATTTCAGTCTGAGAAAAAGAAATACATGTAAACATGACCCCCTAACATTATAAAACTATGGGAAGGGAAAACACATACTTATTACGGTTTACACTGTTTTAATTTCTCTCAAGGTAGAAAATGATGATTGTTTCAATATGGAATTGGGCGGTTATGCGTAGAAGGAGACAGTTTTAGTCCGGCCGGGTGATTCACAAAGGCAGCCGTCGTTATCCCTGCATGGTCATTACCCCGCACGCTGCCCGCGCCCTGCTTCCGCACTGGACATGAAATGTTCAAATTTTGGCCCATTTCGCCCGAGGAGAGCCTTTGAGGGTTAGGAGTTCATGTAATCCATCAGCGGGGGTGAGTTGATATTGGGGTTGGTTAGTACAGTTTTTGCCGAGACCTGAGCTTTACGAGTACGTTGTTGGGGTGCCCTGTGGCCGAAGGCGCCCTGAGTGTACGTGGGGAGGTGTGGAGAGGAGGCGGAGGAGTAAGAGAAAGGGGTGGTGGAATTGAGGGGGGGGGGGAGGAGGTGAAGGGCAGCATTTACGCGGTTCATGTTATAATGGAGGCAGGGCATGGCTGTCATGACACCCATACGACAGGTGCTTCCATACTGAATGATGTCAACTTCCCACCTGAGGCGGTAGTGAGAGTGTCTGTGTGTGGTTCCAGAGGAGGAAAGGGTTGAGATAGATAGGGTGTGGTGGTAGGGGGGGCGGGGGTTGGAGGTACAGCTTTCATCCTCTAACCCCCACACTCGACCCTCTGTCAGTGTATCAGTCACTCTCTCACCACCAGAAACATGGAAGGCGGGGAACATTAATGTTATAACATGAGCGCTGCTAGGGTCAGGACAAGAGTTTAACATCGGTACATATGATGCGATAGGAAGGAGGGGGCGGGAGGTGCAACACACTGACTGACACCTTGACTGGCGGCCCATGAAGGTTCCCATGCCGTCCCAGGGTACAACTCTCACCCTACCCCAACCATCCATCCCAGGATGACTACTACATACATCGGTTTGAATATTTTGTTTCTGTTCCCAAACGCATGGCGGGGCATTGTGAAAGGCCACCGTGTCGCTTTTGGCCCCTCCACACGGACAACCTAGTTTTTCTTTTGAGAAAACTTCAAGGCAGGCCGGGCCGGAACAATGAGGCCTGATGTCGGCGTGAGTGCGAGCTGCCTGCTTGAAATGTGCCGTACATGTTTGTGCACTTGAAAACCCCGGCGTGGGAAGGGTGCCTCCATGTTATCTGGTGGACTCATGGAGTCAACCTTCACCCCACTCCGAGCACCTTGTACACCCCCCTGACCACATGTCTGCCGGTGGTCCGTCTGGGACCAGGCAAGGGGGTCACCTAGAGCCTGTTGGGGCGCCAAGAGCTTTGGTGGATAGGGATACGAGGGGGCGGGTTGTTTTGGATCCATCTTCAACCCCCTATCCCAAGTGTATTTATTTTGGGGACAATTTCGTATTTTTGGAATGAATCACCAAGGTGAATTACTGACACGTAAATAATGTTATCAGTAACAAAAATACACGTTGATCTTGTTTACTTTGTCTATGGTAACTCCTTCCACTGTTCTTAGTTGCAGGAAATACACATTTATATAGAATTTAAATTTTAGTATTGCCACTTGGTTATTAACCTGCTCTAAGTAATATTGTTATGATCACTCACCAACAACAAATCCGTAGATTTTCGAGTGAATTTCATTTGACTCTTGTATGTCACAATATTTGTGATTTCTGTTCATGCATTAGCGACGTTTCGGCACTTAATCAAAGTAATAAGCTGAATCTTAGATGGTGTTGAAACAAGCAAACAAACCCTACCATAGCAACAGGAATGATTTATTATTGACATGAACAAATTGAGAATTGACATTTTAACATATCCAATATAGAGCATCTTATTTCGAGATATTGTCACAGTTTCAGGTTTTGTATAGACCAAAGTAAAATCAATAGATATAATAACAATTATCCAACAATGCCAAATAACCTCAATCAATAGTATATTACACCATTGTAGGTATTGGTTACAGTGTGATAGCTGGAGGCGGTCTATCGAGCATTATATCATTAAACATTATATGAAGTTTGGCTATAGTCAGGTTCAAGGTGCAGTTATTTATGATAGTAAAACACCATACTTACATCAGGTTCTCTTTGGCACGCGCTCTTTTGGTAAAATTAAATATTAATTCACCAAACCAAGTAAAGTATTCAAATAATTAGCTGTTACAAAGATGTGTAGCCATATTGTCAATGATGTTTTGATGATATATCATAAGCACATTCCCATGGCAGTGTTAAGTATTGAGTGTTCTTTGGTCGTTGAGTTTTTTAGTCGTTGATATAGTGCACTTAAATGATAAGAAGTAAGGTTAAACAAGGAAAGGTCTTTTCAACCTTTAAACTGGGATAGGGTTGGAGCAGGAATCTCTTCAGAAATAGCAGCATGTAGCTAGGGTCCATTATCGAATTAAGTTTTATTTTCATGTTTGTTGTCTGGCATGGCGTTGGGTCCCGTCAGAAATAGACACGCGCGTAACGCAGAGGAATTCAGGATTTGGATGGAACTTGCTGAAGGGATTTGTTTGTTTACCTTTAGTGGGAGATACCTGTGTTTACAGCGTGTGGGAATTACTCCAGGTTTACGGCTAGTTACCACGGCCATAAGCCGGATGTAAACCGGCACTGTCCGGCCTAGGAGGTGTGTGCTCGAGTGATTGAAGTGTGAGTCAAATGGTTCTACAGATTATACATATGCCATCAGTGTGGACTCAACTGGCAAGTGTGCGCTGGGTGTTTATATTGCCCTGGTTGGAAAAGGATTTTGCTGGCTTATGGATTAGCAAAGAAATACAAGATACAGATAGTTAACACACAAAATAAATTAAGCTGAAAGGGATTTCCATTCTGTTAGGTAATGGGGTTGGCACTAAAGTAAATCCTGCCCGTGTATGTGCATGTTGATGTATTGATGTTCATTGAATCGTATTATATTGATAATTAGAATTTTGATATAAAAAATACAAATACTAGACCAATTAAGTCAAAATGACTGTCTTTCCTTAATTGTTAACATTTACTAAGTCTGTTGTACAAATACAACATGTTCCTTCAGATTTTCCAATAAAACCACGTGTATAATAAGCATGACGAAATGCAATGAGAGGAAAAGACTAGTTAATCTATGGAAATTTAAATTCGCCATAAAGAACATGGGTGGACTTTGTATATTCGGCCATATATAGGGCCTATGTACTGACGTTGTTATCTCTTTATATAACCTCGCCGCTTAGTCCGTTTCAAACACGTTATTGGTGATTATACTTTGCCGTTAAACATACAGTCGTGTCCCTGTTATGTACGGCATTCAAGA
Source organism: Alentia gelatinosa (assembly GCA_950022655.1). Classification (NCBI taxonomy): domain Eukaryota; kingdom Metazoa; phylum Annelida; class Polychaeta; order Phyllodocida; family Polynoidae; genus Alentia; species Alentia gelatinosa. The sequence continues at coordinate 45,520,882 of OX465579.1, read as the reverse complement.
AGTTCAATCAAACTACGTATCATACAATGCAGCTCCGGTATAGGTTTCCCTCATGTTATTTTTGGAGCTCAATTGGGTTCATGGCTGCAATCCCTTAAAACTGCGCGGGCGGGGTTTGAACGTCGTGGGCCGCGGGTCGCGGCTCGCCACCCTGCCTCCAGTGTGGCTGTCCAAATCTACAAGATCATTAGTAGATGCTTTCGTTGGACGGCGTGCCCGCGGCGACTGTTGTTCACTGACCATTGTATCTGGCCGTTTGCTGACATAGCTGTGTTTACCTTCGCTGGCTTGTTCCTCCGAGTCCGCCTTCGCCGCTCGCCGCCGAGTTTTGTTAGTCATAATAGGATCGACGGTGGTCGATGGAACCCGCTTAACTTGGGTCTCCCTACTCTCACCCCCGTACCCACTGGCCCGCCTCCCGCACCGCCGCCACTACCCTCTGCTTAATGCCCCTACGTTTGCTCCTACCGCCGCTTGTTCCAAGTGTAAATTAATGTCCATAATTAATGCTATGCATGAGGGCTGGAGTAGCCATTGTTTCCCAGCCCGGATTCTTTGTAGGGGGTGGTGGAGCAGTTCGGGGGCATAGGCCAGACCAGATATTAATCTCTAGGGGTAAAAATTTAATATTGCCACCATCCAGTTGAATTGTCGGCTTGACACGAATGTAAAATGCATTGTGGGAGCGGCGTAGCACGCGGGCTCCAGGTCTGCAGGCGTCGTTATGGATGAGAAGATAATGACCCTGAGCGTGAGGAGGCATCGGTCAACCTCCTCAGCCTCACTTGCTCGCCTAAAAAATCCACACAGGCCTAAAAACCAGAGCCTAAATGTTGCCCCCAGTTGCTCCAATCTGATGCGACCACACCCTGGCTTTCCCGACAAAGAACACATCACAGCGAACTGGTATTAACATGGGTGACTATGACTGGATGTTATCAATACTACTTTAGCAAGCCTGAACCGAATGCACTGATACAGATCAATAGAATGTTAACCGCAGTGTCCATAAACATAACTTTATCATCCTGCATATCCCGACATTAATGTAGCTAATTTCCCTCCAAATTGGCCAATTCACATAAGGATTAAAACTTCTAAATTGGGCAGTTCATAAAAGGATTGGAAGTTGTACTTAAACTAATTACATTCTCTTCACATTCAACTCGATCAATACTTGCTGTACTGAACGTGTAACCAATCCACCAGTTAACGTTAGTCAATTAAAGTATAGCTTAGATTGCGTAATCAAGGGAATTAAAAAGACGTAATACCATGCAAAATATCGGAGCCTTGGGATTATGAAAGGTAAACAATACGAAAGCTGTACGTTTATCTACCCTCTTTTACCTAATAGCCTGGTTCAACTATAACACGTGTATATATATGTATATTAGAGTTTTATGCCGTTTCAAGCCACATTGATCCATGTGTGCTATATCCCAGTCTCAGCGGTATTGTCTGCCTCTTAAAGTTGAGCTGTAAGCTCCATAATACGCTGGTCATCGCTGCTTTATAATATAGCGTCATTAATTGTTACCAGGCTTATTTTTTCTAGGAAAAGCGAAATAGAATTAATTTATCCAGGGCTTAGTGCTCCCAGCATAGGAAGCTCATGCAAAATGCCAATTGATTGTACCGTTGAAGTGTAAATTAAAAGAGAGATGACATATGCTTCTGCAGCTATGATTAAGGCCTTGTGGGCGATGCACTGCCAATGTAGCTAATATGTTAGCGCTACATATATAACAATGTACTCGCTCACTCAGGTCACGCCCAACAGCCTGGCGACTACTGCTGCCCACAGCACTCGGATTCAGAAGAATTTCCCAAATTAGCATGTAATTCCGCATGATCGTAATGAACACACATGGGCAGGCATTTTATTACCGTTGCCATGGCGACGCCAACCGAATTAGGAGGTGGACAGACAAGGGGGAGGGGAGGGTAAAAGATTGATTTTTTTTCTGTGTAGATACAGAAATGGTTACGGGCAGGACTGAGGCGTCACTGGAACTAATCTCATTAATTTTCGTGTGTGTGTGTTGGGGGTGGGTCTTCTCAAGGAATATGCCGTCCAGATATTAACCCCCCAACCCCCCTAACCACCACTCCCCAACCCCTCTCCTCACATGTCTTGTCATCTTTTTTTGTGTGTGCGCCACTGACTCCCCAAACCACAGACTTCGCAGGTTTGCAGTTGTTGTCAATGCCAACTTTGCAGTGCGGGAAATGTGAGAAGTGGATTGATTGGGCTCGGTTGGCCACTGTGGGGGTTGAGTGGAGATGAAACCTGATCAGCTCTGACTTCTGTGTACCCAGCTCTGAAGGGCGGGGTTCTCAAGGCCTTCCCCAGTATATAAGTGGTTCAATGCGTCACCAGATTTTTATTAACTTTCACAAGTCATAGACTTATTTGGCCTCAGTCTACTCCACGCCTTGGTTAGTGTACATTATCCAGTATCATGTCTACATACACACATCTAGATCCTTTCTGGCAGCAATTTCTTAGACTTTTCTCTGCCACATTTTCAAAGAAACTCCCATCTACATTTTATGTCATTGATTCATTCTTTTGTCTGAATCTCCATATGTGGTATACATTTTCCAGACTCTCTTCGGGAATTCGGTACCCCAAAGTGTATTTTGATTTGTTATGAACTCCTAATCAATAGTCTCATACGGGGACTATTTACAATTTCAGAGTTTATACATTATGTAAGTTCCATGTCTTCTTTTATTGCTTTGGGATAATGTTATGGTCCCTAAATTATGCATAATGAAGGTAACAGGGTAGTTCACTCCACACACCATATTCAGCACTTCTTTCTGTTTTATATTTGATTTCCCCTTTTAAACGTCGAAGTTAAACAGGAGGCTTTACATGAGCTCGAGTTCAAATAGGTTCGTCCTGCAGTCATCCCCAGCAGCGGCGGTGAGGCCTTTGGCCTTTATCGGGGCCTTCCGGTCAGCTTCTGTGATGGGGAACCAAACTAGGCCACCGTATCTTAGGCTCAATCAGAAAATTTAAAAGATGCACCGAGGACTGGCATGAGGCCATGCTTATTGAATCCGATTCATGGAAGGGCTGCCTGTGGCCTCACCCCCTCCCCACCCTACCCCTCAACGACCAACAAGCCATATCTGCCTCACCTCCACCCCTAACCCCTCCCCTACCGCCACCCCTCCCACGTTTCTCAACCCTCACACAAACGTCCTCAACCACCCTCAGCCAGTCACCAAGTCTAGCTGGCGTCAAACGGAATGGCTAGCACTGTGCCAATTAGATTTTTCCTTTTTTAAACATAAAACTTCTTTCCAGGCCATCTGCACATTGAACTTTGTCTTAGTTTTTAAAGCACCGGTTGGGAATCCTGCCATTTTCACTTTTGTACTCTGCCATTATTACATACATTTGAAGTATTTTTTCCCAAAGGTTTTACAAGAAATACTGCAAACACACAGATTTTTTTTTTTTTTAACATTTTGTCTTTATTTGATTTTTGTTGTTGAAAAATACATTGGGCAAGTCTAGTCGCAGTTGTAGATAGTGAGTACAACTAGCACAGCACCGTACCTGATAACACTGAGTGACGTGATAGGAGGTTAACGTGGGGTGGGGGTACAGAGGGGTCGGCAGTTGGGACGTGGATGGGGTGAGGTAGAGTACGGCCGAAGGGGGGGGGGGGGGGTGCTCAGGCGGGTAGGGGGTATGGGCATGGAGGATCCAAGTTGACTTGGCTTGAACCACAGCCAGGCCACTTACCCCATTACACCCAACCCATAGGGCATACAGTTCACACACAGGGTACATTCTTCAATAGGAAAACCCTGATCGAACCCATCTGCAGATATTATATGTATAGCTATATCCATAGTTTCATTTCCTCTTACTTGTTACTGTAGGTGGGCTAAATAGACATTCAAGAGACCAATCTCTGCTACATGACATATATGTGTATTTGGTCTGAAACTCTAATCCGTACAATCATCATGCAACTTGAGTGTTTATCTGGGCAACAAAGCTGCGTTGTGTATCATTACATCATTGGGCACCAGTCAAATTGAAACGAGCTACGTTAGCTGTTTGTTCGATATACGTAGATATTACGTATTGATCCAACATTCGCCTCTGAGACTAAATACTCCTGTTTTCATCCTGACCATCAGCCAAATTTTATTTGTGTATTCTCATGATTTTTGCTCAATAACATGTTCAGTCTACTAGACAACAAGTGTAATTGATCTAGTTTTACGATGTAGGGCAATGAATCTATCCCACATGAAATGCATTATAGTTCATTCCCAGATCGCTTATCGTTTTCATCAGAGGATGTGTTCCTATCAGCCATCTTGATGACGTTATAATGGGGATAGTATTTTAATTGCTTAGATGTCTCTATATACAAACATTACAGAGAACGTTGATGTAATTAACTTCATACAATTAGCCATCATATCAGATTAAATTGATTTTTTTCCTAGTCTTATTTTTAATCCCACACGCTTGCCGTTTAATGGATCTTGTTTAATGAAACAAATAAGATTACAGTGCGTCCTTATTCTGTTTCCGCCAATCCTATGGCAGCCTCGGCTCGCGTGGATATTGAAATAATTCGCTTCCAGATTAGAGACCATAAGTCTCTTCTGAACCATCAACATAGTCCATAATGACTTTAGATAAGAAGATTAAGGCTGCAAACAAAATATGAAAGCATTTTGTAGGGGGTGCGGATGAGGGTGGGTTGGGTGGGGCAGGGCATCTCTATCTGTTTAGACCCAGGAGACTTTGGGGCCGGCCGAAGCTAACGAGAGATGTACATTAAATTTTCAATTTTACCTTTGGCTTTGTGATACTCTGTGTAATGGACTTCTTGTCAACCCCGGCACGCAGAGATAGGCTGGGATTAACAGGCCCGAGTATCTTCGATTCATCCCCTGATCGCATCATCTCCTTACTATGTAATGCCTTCTGGGTAAGGGAAACACCCTTTTAGAAATTCTATATCCAATAAAGGGTGCCTTCATTTAAATCCAGCGCGGTGGGCTCGGGCCGAGCGCGACAACGTGGTCGGATTTTAATGCTCTTTTCTCTTGTGTTGGATCAGGACGGGGTGTTGCCTCAAAGACGAGGCAGAGAGAGAAAGACTGGCAATGTGGCTTCATCCCGTGGGGTAGGGCTAGGTGAGGATGGGGTGGGGATATGGGGAGTGACTCATTCTTTCACTCTTTGTAGCTCCTCCTTCAACCCCCCCCTCCACCCCTGAACCCCTCTCCCAATCTTTACACACACACCAACACATAAAGCTCACCCACTGAAAACAATATCTCAGGTAATCCCAACAAAAAATAAATTCTCAATTCTCTCCACGTATTGGATGTTTCATCTGTACGTGGACTTCAGACCGCACGGTGTAGAGATCAATCCTATCTGATTATTGCTTGTATATTATCTTGATTATCAGATTCGAGTGTGTGGAGGTTATGTAAAAAGCCTTGGGACTAGCAGGGCGGGTGGGATGGTGGGGATTTTGTTTGGCGTGTCCCAGGTGGATTCTGAATGGACAGAAAGTGTTACGTCAAATTAGCCAACTCTGGATACCATTCATGAATCCATAATCAGTGCGCCATGGCCGGTCAGAAATAATTTCCCATATCTCGGGGCTGAAGAGCGTGTTTGAAATTAACTCAGTAACAGATTGTGCAGAGGCCGTGCTATTGCGTAATTTCTGTTATGTCAGCTTGTGTAGCTACATACCTAGCAGGGTGGTCCTTGTGTAAGTATGGAACGTCCCGTTATACATTTTAGACTCTACTAGAATATCGGCTCTGGTCTCGAATCAAAACCTCTGAATTTTTACCCTCTCATCGCCTTTCCCAATTCCTCCCACCGACTGGTTATCTAAGTCTTCAATGGATGGGAGGATCACAAGGCATCTTTCGCCTACCCCCATACTCCCACCTCCTTTTAAATATTTTTGGGTCTTGTGAAGATCAAAACTGTCTGTGGGCCGGCGGCCCGCCTACTGTGACGAGGCCCGCTGTGACCAGCGCGCTGAAAGATTTCACATCTGACAATATGGATTTCATATGGAACTGACACAGTGACCCCGTCGCCGGCGCGGGCGTTTAATAAAAATGAACATCATTTTTCATTGACCATTGTAATGTATGCGACCTACTTACATGGGCCGGGGCGTATTACCCCGCCGATGACCTGACCTGGCTCCCTCCCTCCCAACCGTCTCCCCCACCCTGCCTCCGCCGCCCATCCCACCCTCCCCCAAACGAACGCGCGCACACACACCGTACGCGCGGCGCGTTCACGGCGACGCGAGTGCGCCTTCCTTACCGGTTCCTCGGCGCGCACGCGTGAATGGAACACCAGCATGAATGAAAAGCATGTTACGCCACGGCCATGCGCGCGCGTCTCCGACCCGCCCACGCACGCGCACACATAGACACATGGAAGGCGGGCGCGCGTCCGCACCCTGTGACGCATACCTTAGTCGGATCGGCCGAGCTCAGCTCATGCGGTGGGGTATCGTAGTATCGGGATTTTTGAGTCATCAGGATAATGGACCCCACGAGAGAATTGGAGGCGAGGGGGGGGGGGGGGGTGTAAAAAAGAAAGAAAAAACCTTTTAGGTTGCCACACACCCGTAACATGACCATTCATAAAAATGCTGATCACTCGCTTCCCTTCCCCCTTCGCAAGGGCAGAGCCAGATTGGTGTTGTAATGAATTCGGGTGACGACACATAGAGGCACAAAGTCAATAGGAAAGAATAATTTGAAACATAAAAAAAAAGAGGCAGCGTCATTATTCATCCCAATGGATTGAAAAACATTTGTCGCAAAACCCACATCCATTTCCCCACTGAGCCACTGTCTGACTGCCATCCAAACATGGGAAGCCGTAGCCCTAAATCCCTCCCAAATTAATAATAAATTTGAACTGGTCACATGGAACAAATATCTGAAATGGAAAGCAGCGCGATTTTGGACTCAGCCCTAAAACAAACTCATTCATCCACTTTCGGGACGGGGCGTGGCATTTATCGCGTTGGTATCTCTTTTGTGTATTTATCATCCTTATTTCTTACTCTTTTTTTCATATGCGAATTTTTTTTAAGAAGGACAAGGTTTCGTCCTCCCACCCATTGTTTCCTGATGAGAATCGACAAATTCACTGGAGTAGAAAGGAAGCTGTGTGGCCTTGCGCGAAACGCAGCGCGACAGCGACACGTCGCTGGTCGGCGCGCTGTCGCAGGCCGAAGCCCCACAAGTTTACTAGGTCGTCATGCGAAGGTAATTAAAATTACAACACGGAAAACACAGATTTGGGAGTCGCAGTAATTACATGTTGGCCGGGCGGGTGGACTCGCCGGGAGGGTGGGGGTTAGGTGGGTGGGCGTTGGAGAAAGTTGAATGAACGGTGAATTCAGGGCTGGGGACGGTAGGGGGTGGTAGAGGGCGGGCGGGAGTGGGTTGACAGTGAAGGGAGAGTGACTTCTGGATCAGGATCTAAGGTAACGAAGCCCTGATTGCAAATTATACATGGGCCTGGCGGGCTTAAACCAATAAGGGAGACGGGAAACACAGGGCCGTGAATGAAAGCTCTCCATAGCATGTGCTGGGCATTGGCAGCGTGGGTGGCAGGAGATGGGGGTGATGAGGGTTGGGGTAGAGAGAAAAAAAATGAGGGCAAATAAATAAAAATTAGGGGGTGGGACGGGGGGACTGGTTGCATGTTGCCGGTGGTGACATCACAGACGGTGGGTGGTGGGCAGAGGGGGTTGGGATGGTAAAGAGGGTGTCTGGGTGGGAATGGGTATGGATGGGAGGGGGGGGGGGGGTGTAGAGTGGGAGGGTGTAGTACTCTAGTGCCGACCGGAGGAAAAGTATGAATGAACCTGAGGGATGACACACTTTCTCAGCCAATCAATATTTGAGTTCGCCTACCAGTAGTCGGGTCCCTACGTTGGCTAAATAAAAGACAAAAAAGAAATAATAGGGCTTCTTGTGAATGAGTCGGTGGGGGTGGGAGGGTGGGCTAGGAAGGAGTAGGCCTACACACTGGTACTGATCGGGTTGCCGGTGGTGGGTGGGGTTGAGTATGGAGGGATGGGAGTTAGGCATGGGAGAGTATAATGTGTTTTAGACACTGCCTCTAGGGGTAGGGCAATGACGGGTATGAAAAGTAGGGTATAAAGGAATTGAGGTCATTTCTTTCTTTAGTTCTCCCTGTCCCCTTCCCTAAAATCCGACTCACAGAGCAAAGTAAGCTTAGCCAATAGAAGGCATCCTGTTCCAAAGGCAAATGCAGTAAGACCTCGTTTAGTACGGAATGGGATGTGAGTGAAATGTTGATAATGAATCTTCGTGACCCTGAGATGCCTGCAGTATGGGGCAGGGGAAATAATTATCATTTAGAGCGAGCCCGAATGGCGAGACGGGGTGAATGCCCACTCCACGTTCTGATGAGTCAGGCTTGGTCAAAAGGAAACACTGTATCAAATATTGAATTTAGGACGCGCCTTATTTATTCGGAGGAGAGCTTAATGGCGGCCCTACTTACCCGGACCTGTTCCCAAGCGGTCCGTTGACGGGTGGATCGTAAAAATAAATAAATGGGAGTAGACAAAATTTAGGATCAAAGATCTGGAATAACACCGAAGTCTACAAACGCTTTCAACAGGTTCTCACTCAGTAACAACACATAGCTTCAAAATTGTAAAGGAAAAATGGGACATGGGTGTGGACAGGTCCGTGTGGAATGAGATCACTCTCAAGAAAGTTATTTTATGAGAGGGACATGGACTAGTTTTCCCATTTTATTGTCATAAGACCACATGTCCGCAGCCGTGGGTGGAAATCGCGTCAGCTGTCTCGTTGTGTTTCCTACCCAGATTCCGAATTCCTCCCATTCAGCCTGCGCTTAACAGCGAAATGGTTTACATACAAATTCAGCAGGGAGGATTCACCGACATTTTATTTCGGGTTTTGGAGGCATTGTGGGGATATTTGCCTTACCAACAATACATTTCCCACCTGCAGTGCGGGCGCCTGTTTGTTTTTGGACGGAGTATTGGCCCTTCTCCCATTGTGTACTCCGACTGAAGCCACTGGAGAATACACAAGCAGAACTCATTATCCTTCAGCAAACACGGCTGTCTCTTTAAGAACGTACTGCGCATGCGGGCTACCCTCAAAAAGATGCCTGCGTGCCGAGCATGAGATTTAAATTTACTCGCAATCATGGTAAATGAGTGCTGACTGGAGGGGTTTTATCTTACCCCGTCTGGATCTCCGGCTGTCCCCACTGGACCCCCCTCTTGGCTTATGACGTGATGAAGATCAAATAGCTCTGGTGTGGCTCAGCCGCGCTGCTGCCCCGCCCTCCCAAGGGTAATACATTTTTTTTGCCCGACAACCCGTGGCTCTTAAATAGGCTCTGCGAAAAAAGAAAATATCTCGGTTGAAATGGTTGAATTTTCCCAGGAGACCCCCAAGGTCTTGTTGGTCGGTGCAAAAAGGAGTTATGGTGGCTTCAAGGGGAAAGAAAAGAAGGGGGAGGGGGGTCCTCAGGAGAGGAATGAAGAGGGTTGGGGGGAAGGGGAGGAAGGTGTTGTCATTTCTAAAAGCGACAAGGGTGAATATGATATAGAATGTGCAGTCATTTTAATCAAGAAGAGAGGGAGGGACAGAGCAGAGAGGCTCAGAAGTGTTTTTTCGCTCCGCAAAATGAGGGAATGGAGGAGATTGAGAAGAGGTATTGCTGTTTGTTAAAGAAAAGTAGGGAGAGAGAATGACAATAGTTGTTGCCCTTTCATAAAAATGTTATGGGAGGGAGAAAACATAGAGAAGCTAGTTTTATCGTTCCAAACTGAAACGAGGGGAGGCAGACGGGGTCGAGGGACAGATCGGGCGGACTGAATGAAGGATGGAATATATGGTATTTCAGAAAAGGGAATGTATGTTTGAGCATACAGGGGAAGCAGTTTATTAAGGGAGGCACAGAGCGAACAGCAGATATGGTTAAAGAAAAGAAAACAGGAGTAAGAAGGGAAGCCGGAGGCCACCGTCAACTGACGTAGCTTCACACGACGTGCCTGAAGAGCTGTGAGGAAGGAACAATAGAAGAGCATATATGAGCAATTGGAGCAGTACAAGGGGGTGGGAGTAAAGGGGTTTCTTTTGATCGGGAAAGCGTATTAATTTCCACACGCAGCGCTAGTGACGTTGGCATGTGCGAATTAAACGAAGGGGATTAAACAGCAATTGGGGAGGAATAATGTGGCGTAGCCTGCCGCACTGGGGCAGCCGTGCAATGCAGTAGGGAATACGCGGCGCCGCTTAAATCTATCAATCTGCGTCTCTTTACACCGATAAGCATCCTCCCGCCTCTCTCCTTTTCATATTTTTTATATCCAACAAGTGAAGAGTGGGGACTTGGGAGACGCAAAAGGGTAAAAAAATGGCGTCACTAATTGTTGCATGGGAATGACGCAATTAGGGTTAGCCGCGACGTTATTGAAACATCATGTCGAGTATCCACAAACTCATCGCTTAAATGTGATTTATATTTTTTTCTCCGCGGCAGATTAATTTTTTCCACTCCCAATGGCATTGCGTCAGTGGCATCAGCAGTAGCGGCGTTGAAATGGGAGGGTAGGCTGCGAGCTCAATGGAGCAACTCGCCGTAGCAACTCACTAGCGTGAGAGCGTTTTCTCCAGCGGTTGAGGACTCGCCGAGTCTTTTGAGATTGTTATTTCAAGATGGCCCGATTGGAGCGAAAAATTGAGCAGTCAAAACGTTCGCAGTGTCGGAGCTTATCATAGAAAGATAATATTTGCTCTTCTCTGGGAAAACAGTAGGGGGCTGACGCCGCGGCTGGACTTTGCAATCTCCTTCCATGAGGTACTCTCATGAAAGGCATTCCATTAAAGTTTGGAAGCATCCTATAGAAAACGATTTGAGGTTTGTATCGCTATGTAGGGCCGTGCTGGGACTCCCCAGCGAGCGGCAACAATGCTCCTGGGCGGGCATAGCGAACAAAAGTTATGATAAGTCAACACAGCATGTTCGGGCCGCGTGGGGGAATCTCCCTCCCCAGTCGAGGAGGCTACTGGCTTTTGTGTTATAAAACCAATACGGCGGCATGGGAATGGGGGCCGAATGGGTGATAACCGTTTTAGCACTGTGCAGAAAATACGCAATTTAAATCAACAAGGCTATGTGAATATGCGAAATTATTTTACAGAGTATGTTTTTTCTCTCTTATTCTCGAGATAGTAGGCAATGCAATGAGAATTGAAATTGTTGGAGAACGGTAGAGAATCTATAGTGCGGTGATATAAATGATACTTTATATTAATTGAATCTTGCTTACCGCAAATTCAATTAAAGAGTTTATTGTATCGAACAAATCCCATGATTAAACAGCGATAGAAATATAATTCTATAAATGATTATTGTAATTGAAATGACCCTATTATACATGCTCGGAGGCTGTGCCTAAAATTGCGTATCTGTCCCTTCGCTTCTAACCAGCATTGATCAGCTTTGAACAAAGAGCTTTCGATCCAGAGCACTGGCCCGATTTTTCCAGATCCCCCTCCACCCGCTGTATCTATATTTGGCACAGATTTGGTCCGTGACAAGCGCCCCGGCAGATATTGGGATTAATCCGCCTGCTGGAAAGGTCCACCTTAGGCAGATTGGAGAATTAAGTAGCAGAAAATACGCTTCAAATCAAATAATCAATGAAATTGTGGCGGTCAAGCCCCCTGTCCTCTCGCGGCCAGGCTAGAGGCCGTCCATGTGGCGCCCCACCCTATCATTGGCAGGGGAAGCTCAGTTGACAGAGGCCTTTGTTGCAGACTAGATATGTCGACGTACATTTTGTATTGTGTAGTTCTACTGCACGGTAAAGTGATTTTTAGAGAAGCCAGGAATAGAGAGATAGGCCCTCCGCTATATCAAGAAGGCGATTGTATGTATGGTATAATATATGTAGTGCGCAATAAAGGAATCAAACATTTGACTTTTACTTAAGGGGGGAATTGATATTAACCATGTTATTTCTGATAGAGTTATGCAAATTTAGTAGATAAAAAGCAAGAAGAAACCCGCGATAGATAAAGCCCCACCACCCTCAACTCCTATCTTCCTTACCCCTCTACTGCTGCCGACACTGCCGTTGCCTGCTCCTCTTTCCCCAGCGGTGTGAGGTTACAGGCGCGCCGCTCGCCTGTTGAAATTTGTCGTTTTGAAATGGGAGCATGGGAGCCGTCGGAATAAGAATATTGGGTTATTGTTGTTGGGGAATGCACTCCGGGTCTTGAAGAATGGGGTACCGCCACGAGATGGCAGCTCGGGTTCCCACAGTGCCCCCAACCCTCCTCTATAAATCCAGTTCCTTCATGAATTTCACCGCTGTGATATTTCGTCTTTTGATTGTGCAGGGAGTGGAGTGAGAGAGACGGGGTTATAAAAGAAGCGGATCACGTATGTCTGCTATGTACTGGGATCTATGAGAGTCTCCGAGGTGGGTTGTGTTTGTGGGTCAGGGGTTGTGTACATATGTGAATCACACTTTACTTTACATTGATATCTCTTTCCTATTCTGCTTTTGTGTAACGACCCTCCCTCCTACGACCCCCTTTCTTCTTCAAAATGAAACGTTCTCTATTAGCTCTTACGCAGCACTTGCAAACATTGAATTCCTTTAAATCACTCATAGCAACATCGTTATAGAATCTAGAATCCCTTGTGTGGTCGTACACTTTAAAGGGAGAAAAAAGGACACGAGATACAGGTACTTGTTCCGATGAAGCTAATATTAACTTCAAAAATCCACAATAATGTTCTTTCGGTGATAGAAGTTACACATCTCAGAATGAAAGGCTGCAAAAAGTGAATTCAAAGATGAATTCTTATACCTGTAGTGTTTTATTTCGGGAGGACTATATTGTTTCGTCGTGTATAATAAGGTGGTGCATGGATAAAATAAGGGGAAGTGCGACGGGAACAAAGAACCTAGGATTAAAAGATGAGATCAATTTACATTGCCTGTCTGTGGTTTCCTAACCCGATTAGAAATGAGGACTGTAAGCCTGCTAATCTCCCTGCAGCCTTAAGTCAGCCCAAGTAGAAGCTTCTGAGATTGTAGCTTCCGAGGAAACCTCGGCATATTTCAGTGCTATTTGTATAAAGTGATATGCAGAGACCGGTGTTTTTTCTCGCCTTCCATCGCTCTTGTTATTTTTTCCAAGCCGCGGTAGACCTGCTGGAAGGAAAGATATATACTTGAGCTGCTGAAAAAAGGGGCCCCCTACCCTGGGTTCCTCTGGCTGCAGTTGCTATTTTGTTTACGCGTGTTTGTATGAAACACGATGCAGCCAATGGCTTTTGTGTGAAACAGCGCCCACCGTGTGCAGGAATCTTCACCCGATAATTTAGGAGAAGAAACCCAATCTCTTAGCAACACCCGCCGTGTTTTGGCCGATTGTTTACATTAAATGCCGAATTGGAATGTCTATTCATTCGCCTCGAGTTACGAAATAAGATTTTATTATGTTTTACGGAATATTGTTTATGAAACTTCGTAAACCCACTCCCCATCCCCCACAGGGAGGGCCCTCGTCTGAACCGGGCCCCAATCACAAATATTTATGCGTGTGATCACGATGGAAATAACTACAATGGGTGTTATGATTTCTCACTAGAAGTCGGCCGACTCGGCCCTCTGTCCTTTTCCAGACATCGCCTATAGAAATATCAATTTGTTAAATCCCCCGACAAGAAATACGAGAAGCCAGCCTTCCCTGACATGTTTGAACCCATCATGTTTCGAGGGAATGTGTTTCTCTTCTTCATCACCATGTGATGCACTGGTTCTTGTGTTATGAATTACCCCTCATATTTTTTTTCTTTCCCTACCTTACAGGAGGAGGGTGCTAACGGCGTATGAGGGAGCACAACAGGCGCACTATCAGCTTCTATAACGGTGAGTAATGGTGAGTGATTTGTGTGGGAAACGCAGATCATAGCGTCGACTGACCCCACAACCTCAACCAGGAAATAGTGGGAGCCGGTGTCATCTCCAGGTCTCGTTTTATAACCTTGGCACCCACCCTCATCCCGACCCCGACCCACAAATACAGCGAAAAAACAAACTAGACAGGCCTCCCAGATGTGTTGTTATCATGTATAAATCTAACCGTCTTGAAATCCGGGCATTTGTTTGACATGGTCGGACTATCTATAGAGGATTCATTGAAGAGGTGACGTGCCGAGATTCCATATTCGTTGGTCATAACGAATACGTGTTTTAGATATTTCTTAAATACTCGGACTTATATGTTAGAAGTCCACATGGGATCTCCTTTAATTCGCTCCAAAGGAAAAAAGTGTTTTAAATACCTCTGCAATACTTAATTATTTATGACAAGGAGTCTGCGAGATGTGGACAACACAGGCAGTGACTCTGTTCTCTATAGGATGTGAGGCGATGAAAGGTCTTACACTGACTTTTCAAATGCTGAGTTATTTATCAAGCTGAGCTCTCAGGCTTAGAACAGTATAAAGCTGAGCTTTTTTATTCAGTTTCCCTTCAATAGGTGTATCAGAGCTGGAAGCCACTTCACAGTTAAGGTTCTTACAAGACCATAATACTTGGCGGAATAATCGCCTGTTTTCCCGTCAATACATTCTGCAAAATTAGTACCTTTCTATGATCTCTAACAGCTTTCCAACGAACAGGCCAACATTGCACTTTATATCCTATTTAAGACCACGTAGAAACTGAATTTAAGCGGCTTTTCAGTAACATTAAATCGATGTATTATGAAGTATAACCTAATCATCTGCAATAAGTCAGCTCCTTTGGCGCTATTGTTACACAGTTGATAACCCACATGGTCACGTGAAGTAAACTAGACCGAGTGGGTTCCTCCGTGAACAAACGACCATTTGTGTTATTCTACGTGTTTGAATAAAATGTGAGAAGTTTGTCATAATTTCCGCCCCCATACGACCATTTCTTTGTTCAATCGGAGTCTGTTTTAGGAACAGATTGTGGTGCCTTTTCTGTATCTTTTTTTAACCTGTCTGAATAGACAAACACTTGACTTCTTTTTCTCCCCTATTCGCCGTGACAGCTAGCGCGGAGGAGGATGAACTTGTTTTATCTGGTCCCACTCTCTGTCACGGCCACCCCGTGTTTTTGCTAGGCCCCACCGCCCGGCCACGTCCCCTTCATGAATCACGCCAAGATTACTCAACACGCGGCGGAAGTAGGGCCCATGCCATTGAGGTCACGACCCGGAAGAGGAAGTGCAAGGAGCCGCCATAATGGGTTGTTGTATTGGCGCGCGGCGTCGGTCGGGGCGGCGGTGGCGATGGCGGAGGTATCGGCCGTGGCCCTGGTAGGAGTAGCAGTAACAGGGGTAGTTGTAGCCTTGGCCTGTGGGTCGCCATCCGCCCCGTGCCTCCTCCACGGTGCGCGGACCCAGGAGGGGCCTCGGCGGAGGTGCCGACAGCCACCATCCCACCCCCTGTCTCCTTGTCAAGCCGCAGCCGGGCTCCGTAACGCTCACCCATTGACCTTGTGCCCAGATGGCAACATTGCCTCCCCGCCAGCCCGACTGACCCCATTTTGGGACGTGACCTCGTTTCGCGCTGTCGTGTCAGTCAATAGTGGCTGTAGTACTACAGCTGGTTCGGAAGCGGCCGGCGGGGCTCCCGAAGGACGGGGGCGGGTGGCGAGCGGCGGCGGCGGCGGTGGCGGCACGCGGGCGGCGCTAGACGGGGGCCTGATTGCCGTTTAGGGACGAGATTAGTGGCTTCTGCCCGCGCCGGGCCGGGCAGTGGAGGGCCCCGCTGACAGCTTGCGTAGACGGGGGCAAGACTCTTAGATCCCTGCCTGTCTGGGCGGGGTGCTTTGATCTACCGTATCACGCCAGGTGAACACCCAATTGCTCTGTCTTGGATAGAGGGGCACTTAATGCGGATCAGGACAACAGATACACCCGCCACTCCCTTGGTCCCCAGTCTCCTTCCCCACTCACCTACTCCTAAGCTCCCGTAGAATGCAGTTGGCTACATTCAAAGTCAAGTTCTGGGAGCCTTCCTTTCAATAGAGAAGAATTCGTCTATCCGAGTTTTAAATATACCCTTGGTCAAAGTAGTGGCATTTGCATATGTCCTTCGAGCATTCTCTCTTCTTATTGGCTTCCCCAGTGGCTTCCTATTGCCTTCTCTGTGCATTCCTCTGTGCATTCCGCTGGGCCGTATAACCAGTCTGCTTTTTGTTTACAAATGGTTTTTATCACATTGAATTCGGCACTTTTGTAGTTTTCCTCACACAACTTCATACTCGACATTAGTTTTGATTGTGGCTTCTCCAGCGGCTTTCTCTTTGAATGCATTTATCAACGTGTTAGTAAAGTTGCATAGTTGCTAGTGTTCAACATGGCTACTTTGAAGAAAACACGCCGATATTTGGAATTTCTCTACATTATTTCAATACAGTGGATGTGTGCTGGGGTAGACGCATGTATTAAGGGGTTAAAAGATGATTGCGTATGAGTTGGGAATAAGAGGAGGAGTTCCTGGCCTATAAGCAAAAGGCTTTTACCTACTTCAGAAATGGCCTTACTTATTTTTTGAATTACTCATGAACCCACGTAGAAATTGCAATCTAGGACTTTTGTTGCCATGTTATTTACGTGCCAGTTCTAATATTCTTCTCCCATAGTCCGACCCTACAAAGATTCTGTTCTTTTTTTCGCAGATTCCATATTCTCGTCACGGGTCTTTCTATACCTAACGATGCAGCTTTAACTCTCAACCATCCTTAAATCCTGTGGTTTTATTCTTTTACCCCGGCCTGCTCTCACGAATTATTACTAATGTGTTAGGTCATAAACGGATGAACCTTTATATTTCTGCTCAATATGCTGACGAAAAACATTGATTTGATAATTTGCTAGTACATGTATTATAAATGCTCTCTGCAAGCATCGATCGGTAGGGTATACATAGCGGAGGTTTAAAAGAGGCCAGCAGAAAGCTATCGGTTGGTCAAGAGAAGCAGTAATCGCCAAAGGGAATACTGTACAGCGGTTGGCGGCAATGGGGGATATCGATCGTAGTTTATTAGTGTGTATTGAAAGAGGCCAAGAAGCACTAATACACATATTACACAACCGGACCGACTACACTGGCCCTTAGTTGATATTTCAATTGATTTTGTTGAAGCGGTCAATATTCCAGGCTTCGAATTTTCATTAGAGCTTGTTCCATTAAGCGACCGGCTGCCCACCAGACATATTCTCACGAAACTATGGGCAGACCACAATAGCAGTGGAATTGGGAGGTTGATCGGGTGAGTGCCAGAAAAATCCATATCTGAGGCCTACAGCTAGAGCCCCCACCTTTACAAACCCTTGTGCATATCACGACATTTAAAGGAAAAAAGAGAGTTTCATGCTCATAGATTTTTCATTCCTCCAAAATTTGTATTCAATAGGAAAAAGCAAACGAAGAACATCCCGAGGACGAGATTCTTTATAGTGCGATGCTTCATTGACAAGTATAACGTGGGATGCCATACATGAATACCACAGTCTTGGCCCTGTCTGAATTGGCCCTACCATGGGCTTTTATCCATGTGGGGGGTGTCCTTGGTGCTTTCATGTTCTGTCATTTTGTTTGTGAAACATTTTATGTTTCATTTCAAGCGGAACCCGTGGCCGGGGGTGCCAGGACAAACAGGCCAGTGCAGGCCAGCACACTTTGCATGTTGAAGATAGCCAGTGTCATTTCTCCCTATGTAATCGCCAGTTGGCCATTGTTTCGAGCGAACGGAAACTAAAGCAAGCTGGAACCCGTTGTGCCGCCCTTTGTCGGGCGTGTCGCAAACTTACGAGAGCGTGTGCAGATTCAAAAAGATGATTCACTAAGGTTATACTTTCCTTGGCCGCCCGAGTACATTCCGTATCAGACCGCTGCCAAATCAGTTCCTGTTTATGTCAATAGCGGCACGAATTCCCACGAGGACGTTTTCACATCACCCCCGAAATTAACCATTATGTAGCATCCACCTCTGAGAATATTTTACCCGTAGAGTTACCACTCTTATATTCCCTTCGAAATATCCTTTTCTGATGTAACAAGGAAGTTGCTTCTTTCATAGAAATAAATATTTGATATCATTATGAAGTGTTTTACCATTGTGCGTGGTTGGAGAAGAAAGGATTTTATGGTTGTTAATATTATATCGATTGTAGCTGAAGTCAGCGCTGGCCAGCCATGTTTCCTTTGTGTATGAGTGTGTGTGTGTGTGTGTGTGGCGCTGTGTGTGCGCGCACTTGTGGGTTTGATGTGTGCTGCTTCTGTGAAGGGTGTGAGCGTGAGAGTGTGTGAGGGAACAGAAGGGCCCAAATCTCCCACCCTCACACCCACCCGCTTTCCCGCCCGCTTCGTCCACAACAATGTGGCAGTAGTGTAGCGGCGGGCACATAGCGATGCTGTCCTCCCAGATACTACGAGCAAGCTACCCTGCTTGCACTCACTGCATCGGCAATTCGCGGTAATTATCATATTGTTCCGCTCACCGCTTGACCCACAATTCGACTCACTGTCACAGCCCCGATCTCGTTCCCTGCCGCCATTGCAAATGAGCTGCTCACCATCACAGCCACAATGAGCCATGTTGATAGTCATATCCAACAGAGGAATATATGTCATATACAGATACATGCTGTATGTAAAACAAACAACCATTTTGATTCCCTCATCATCGCTAATAGATCTGTCATGTATATACATGTAATAAGCACTGCCGCCATGATGCATATAACACATACAGTAGACAGGCAGGTATAAGTATAAAGTTTGAGGTTAGCCCTAGGAGTTGCTCATCAACTTCTCTGTGTAGCTCCCATGGAGTAATGGTACATAACAGAGAGAATCGTCTCTATGAAAAATTAGATATTCCTGCCATGTCAGGTGTGGTGCTAACATGTCGCTGCGGGTGAAGGTGAAGTCAGGACCGGTTTGTTAGCTCCAGTCAGATCACAGAGATCGGCGCAGCATTCTGGGCATTAGACCCCGGCCTCTGATCCTTTGATGACACGGATAGTGTAGACAGGACCCGCCACGTTGACTCGGCGAGAGGCATTAGGCCACGTTTGGCCGCGTGTGACAGCGATGCCAATGAAACCATATTGAAACTTGTGCTTAATTTTGGGCGTCGTGGACGTGGCGGATACTGTGAGGGGAGAGGGGTGTTACACGAGGGCGGGGGTTCGGGATTGGGTGTGGGGTGTTGCGGAAGAGGGCTCGGGGAGCGGGGTGATACGGAATCAAAGCTCTGATCCGGCCCAGGCGG
The DNA here is from genome assembly GCA_950022655.1 of Alentia gelatinosa. Lineage (NCBI taxonomy): Eukaryota > Metazoa > Annelida > Polychaeta > Phyllodocida > Polynoidae > Alentia > Alentia gelatinosa. Next base: position 45,501,479 of record OX465579.1, on the reverse strand, counting down.
CCATCATTAGTGATGACAGACACCCGGCGAACCTGAATCCCAAATTAATGCCTCAGAGAAATCGCATGGGCCCCCGGTGGTGTCAACCAAGGAAGAGCCGGCCGTTTCAAAGGCCACGCGTCGCATTAAAGTATGATTCATTCGGCGTCAGCCCGGAGACAGTGGATCTGCCATCCGGCTGCCTGGCTATTGGCTGGACAGATTGTCTTCACATGTGATACACTGCATGTGTCTTCTGTGTGCCTGTGTGATGGGTTTAGGGGGTGGGTGGGCGTGATGCTGGGTGAGAGGAGGCAATGGAGAATGCCAGCCATCCTGTCGCTTTGTGGCTGTCTCTGCACCCTTGCTCACAATCATCCCTGTTTGATCATAGCCGTGTTTAGCCCTCACTCGGACATCAGAAATCCGCTCATATTTGGTATCTATTTCATGCTCTTTGATTATGCTATCTATTTTTACTATCTTCCATTCTGTTAATATCTTTCATTCTGTCTTTCTATATGTTTCTGGTCTTTCAGCCCGTGTGCCTTTCTGTCCACCATTATCTGGCACCATGCCTATTTACCTCTACCACCCTCTTTGCATGTATGCCATGTCGGTTTCTTGTTAGTTTGAACAGACAGCTTCTGGATATCCCATGTACTTGGTTTTGGCACATCGGTTGTTGTCAGATCTTCTCTGGCTGCTTTGTGCATACAATATCATACCTCCCCACCGTCATGGACTGAGTGTTAACACTCTTCACCTGTCCAAGACTTAATTCTGCTGTCTGACTATTTATTCGCACCTTTGTCTATCCATCTCCAGCGCTGCCTCCTCCTCCTCACTCCCCTCCCCCACCTATACCCTCACCCCTGCCTGACCTAGGGACGCCCGAGGGGAGTTTTCCCAGGACCAGTTGACATAATGATGCCACAATGACGAACTGATTGTCAAAATGCGGGCCAGAAGTGGCCTATGATATATGTACACGACGGTGGCATTTCTTACGGCGATCAAGCAGAATATATGAATAGGCAATGAGGCGCAGAGTCACTTAGACGGGGACTAAAGTGTCATGGTTTGTCTCTTGTGAAAAGTCCCTCATAGCGGTGCCCAGGGAGGCGGACTGGCTTGGCGATATGGACCGATCCGGCCAGAGAGAGAAATTTATAGCCGGTTCTGTGGGAGAGACGACATAGGGAGCCAGATTTAACCTCCCTCCAGGGGCCGGAGCTGAAAGTCCGCCCTTAATGAAGGAATGGCAGAAAATGCCGGCTCAGATTGCATTAGGGAGACGCCATCTGTCGGAGAAGGAAAACATATAATAAAAAAAACACTAAGGCTATCTGTGCCCTCTGTTTCATACAATAATGAGACCACCCATCAAAGACTACCTTCTCGGCTGATACCTTGGTCTTCCTCATTTGTTTTTCATGAAAAAGATGTACGAAAAGGGTACGAATTATATATTTGGAAAGCCACACACTGACCATTCTACATATACATCCCGCCAAATAATATGGAGAAACCAAACAAGAGTTAGTCGTGTTGTTGTTTATCGCACGACGGCAAGATCACATATTACTGCGCGAGGCGAAGCCGAGAGCAGTAACACACGATCTTGCAGGAGTGCGATGAACAATAACACGACTAACTCGAGTTTGGTTTAGAATTTATCCTACCTTGCCCGTCTAAATTACTTCTACATTAACAAATGACGTCATTTGTCAAGTGTATCCCATTAGAGCGATATTTTTCATTTTTCTAAACTCCAGACCGAATACAGTGACCCAATGTTAAGCCTATGGAGTTTTTTATTAGGGGTAGGATAAAACAAAGGCCCCGAACTAAGCTGTATACATGACGGCACGTCATCTTATGTTAATTAGTATCCTATGGACTCGAGTATTGATGGAATAATGGAGATTCTTGGCGATTTCTAAGACCAGGGATTGCGCATACTATTCTTTATCCTACCCCTAATAAAAAAAACGCCATAGACTTAACATAGGGACATTTTATGTGGCAGGCCGTGACATAAAGTGTTTTTTTATGCCACTAGAGTAATAACAATATTGACCAATCAGAGAACAGGATGCCAGCTACTATGAAAAAAGTTCTGTTGGTCCTTGACTCAATATTTATCTTTTATTAATACAAAAGCATAGACGGGGTAGGATAAATACGAAACCGAACTCGAGTTAGACTTGGTCAATGTCTATGCCACTCTGGTCAGGTCTGCTCCTCAGTACACTCGGCTACGCCTCGTGTAGTAATACACGACCTTCCCGTCGTGGCATAAACATTGTCAAGTTCGGTTTCTACTAAATAGGAGTGCATAGAAGAATAGATGTAAACTCCAGTGGATATGTACAGGTTTGTCTGAGAGAGGTGTTTTTAATGGAGGCAGAGAGAGAGGACGTCGGGACAGAAGGTCGGGGTGTGGCTGAGGAGTTTTACTTCCCTCCCGGTAACCCCTCCTCACACTGTCGTAGGATGAGCGAGTAATTTAGACAGACAAGGTGAGGTGTGACCGCTATGCTGTCGGCGCTCTGCCCTCACCTTGTCACCAGCCTCGCTCAGGCACCGACAGGCACCCGCGGATATCCACAGGCATCATTGTAACCATCCCTGTCCTCCAACTCCCAAAGCGCCGTGCACCCTCTACATCCCCCAGTCTCCTCCCACCCTACGCCTCTCTAAAAGTCTTCAGTATCTGTCCTTAGTGCCAGCATCCGTCACGTAGAGTACGTTTCTGCGGATGTATATTAGATGTTGCTATGTTGTATTATGGTTCTCGGTTCTAGACCCGAGCAGAGCGCGCGGGCGCCGCTACCCGCTCATCGACTCTGACAACAGCAGCCGTTTTCAATGATAATCAGCAAGCGGTGCTTACTCACTGCGAGCTGCTCCCTAAGACCCTGAGGCCTACCCTACCCGACCGCCCTACTCTGCCCTGCTTTGGACCCCCAACCCTGCCCTGGTCTGTATGTGCGCCACTGCCTATCTGTCTACTCTGATATGCCCTGCCCTGGCCCTATCCTGACTGCCCTGCTCTGTCTGCTCACCTGTCTGTTCTTCCCAGCCATGCCCAACCTTACCCTTCCCAGCTCTGTCCTTCTGTGTCTTTTCGCTTCTGCCCTGCCCTGCCCTGCCCTGCCCTGCCCTGCCCTGCCCTGCCCTGCCCTGCCCTGCCCTGCCCTGCCCTGCCCTGCCCTGCCCTGCCCTGCCCTGCCTTGCCCTGCCCTCATTCTCAGCCCGCACTATTCGCCCTTCACTCCCTTTGCCCACCTGTACATTATGTCCTGCCCTACCCTTCCCCCTATACGCTCAACCTCACTTTACCATACCTTATACACGAAGTAGTTCGTGTACTTGCCCTGAGCCCTCACTACGCCCTCTTCCCTGCACCCTGCCTCACCACACCCTATCTGATGAACCCCAGCCTAGCGTGCACCAGTGTCTAGAGCCCGTAAAGCCTGTGCCGCAAATACTGGGGTGTGTATTTTATGGATGGGCCAACAGGGAGGGAAGCAGGCGTGTAAGAGGGTTAGGAGGGTCGTTAATTTGGCTTTGATTCATATGAAGTCCATCAGTGCCCGACTAGCGCTGCAAGGGGGGGTGGGATAAGGGAGGGGGGGGGTGCAGTGCTGGGGTTGGGAGGTACTGAGAGAGTGTAGCAAAGAGGGGTCCTGGGTGGGTGGGTGAGTAGGGGGTTGTGATGTTTTTCAGAGCGGACACTGTCCATTGATCTCCTCCAAGCACTGCTGAGCCAGGAGCCGGAGACAGACAGGCTGGCAGTCGGAGGATGTGCACAGATCAATGCCCGATGAAATATGAGTCATGACTGCAACTTTGTGCTTCAGATGTAATTCAGTTATCACCGGCAACAGGTCAGCAGGCCCTGCACCGACTCCCCAACCAGCCCTCACCCCCAATATGTTCCCATATCGCCCTCAAGCGCCAGCGCCCTCCGTTGGCATAGCAGGTTGCCCTCAAACCTCCCACCTCCCACATACCTAACTCCATGTGTTGCCACACCTGCAAGCACATGGCAGCACGGCTGGCGCCTCCCCCCTGCGGACAGTGTTGATTTTCCCATTGAGAAACACTGCGGCGGTTGTTAGATTTGGCCGGCGGTGTACGTGGCATCTTGAAAAAGTGTAAGTGGTGGCAGAAAACTGATTGACATTTCCATCAAGGGGGACGACGCCCGGGCAGGTATTGTACCCGTAGCCGCCGGAGTCTTTTAACAACGCCAGCCCTGGAGGTGCCTCTAGCGGGCGGGTGGGCGGGGACCGAGCCCCTTGCCGCGCCGGGCGATGCCCTTAGCGGCAGCGGGCACGGCAAGGTTTGGAGATTTAATGCAATAAACCGCATCTTAAAAGCTGTTTATTACTGGCGCTACCCCGCCGTCGGGCCCGCCTAAAAAGGATCTGATGAAGCGGAGGACACGTGCAGAAGAGGTACGGGCTAAAATATGTAATGCTTATCGAAGCATGGGCGGGGCATGTCTCCATGGGTAGGTGGGTGGGTGGTTGGAGGGGCGGGCAACACCACCACCCACCACCACCACCACCACCACCACCTAGCACGACTCCAAAACACCGACTCCTTACTCTCTAACGAGAACATATGTTTCAGCTACACACCCGCCTGGTCGGACCCTATCGCTTTGTATCGGTGCCTGGAACCTTTTCACTATGGTCGTAAACACAGGTTACAATCGTAAGTGGTTTAACTGAGCCCCCGCGCATCTTTCTGAAATGTAGTCTGTTCCTATCTTACATCGTGTATCATTCCCGGCCGGTCTATGTCTCTGCCCCACCCACCCCAATAAAAGTAGCCTATACCCCCCAATCTGCATTATTCACCCTATCTACCACTACATGTGTATTTAACCACAGAAGCATTTGACACTCACCAGTAATACGCCATATTCTTTCCGCCTGACCATATGGACCAAAGAAGCTGGTTCACATGGCTTGTGGGAATAGGTGAATGGTGGGGCTGCGTGCATGACCTTAGGGGAGCCGGGTCCCGCGCAGGCCCACGGGCCTACACGAGTACAGGAGATGTTGACGCTATGCCTCATTCACTCCAGGGCCCCACTAGGCGGTAGTACATCAGTAGCCTGTGCGTATCCTGTACGCCGCCTCCCATCAATCACCGCCTGACATCAATATCAAATAGACAATATTTGAGACAGAGATAAAGCCGGAGGGATGGAGATGGGGGGAGGGGGGTCTGACCGTACTCTATAGCCGCTCTATAGAGACGATATGCAAATAACGGTCGGTGGCAACGGTTACCTCCAAAATGCTTTATATTCGGCGCGGCCGTCGGTGGTATATGCAGGAAGTCTATAAATCTGCTGAAGATGCACATCGTCCCACGAGATAAAAGACCCGGCGCCCGCTCCAGACTTTGAATATTAGAGGGCAGTACGCGATCGCTCATTTTGAATCGGCTGAAACAATCCCTCAGCTTGGTCCACGACCCCGACCCTATCCATGGGCCCCTTACGTTCGCTCCGCTCGATGTGCCCACATTTTAAGGAACCACAATTACAGTCCTTGAAACCATCAATGAGCCTCAGCGAAAAGGAAAAAGGTCCACTTTGATGTGGGCTATAGGGGCAGGGCCGGGCCTACGCACACATCAAAAGCGGGCCATGTTTTATTTCACAGGCCTGTTTTATAGTCTTGTAAGATTGCTTCATGAATAAGTGAAAGTGATGCAAGGTCAGAAATTAAAGCGGGTGCTGTGTCAGATGTTCTGCTCCGGCGGGGCGCGCAGAAAGGGACGGCAGCGGGGCACATCTTTGAGGCTCTGGCGCCCTCGGCTCGGCCAAGGAATGCTCTCAAATGGAAAATTCACCCCTTTCCGCTGTACATAATGTAATTGAGTGAGGGCTTAGGCAACTTTGAATTTCCACCGATGGCCAAGTATGCAGTGGTTGGGGGTTTGCATATGGGGTGTGAGTTTCGTAATTGTGAGGTTTTGATAATCTATATACTGGGTATTTGATATGCTATAGGGTTAATACAAAATATTTGTTCACTTTAGTATTGAGGAATTAGAGGTCTTAGGTATAATTAAGTGTCATATGTAAATAGGTAGGATGTGAGGTATGGTGTAAGCCATGAAGTGTAATGGTGTCAGTTATACGGCATACAACCAATGTAACATAGGTGACAGTTTTCCTATTGGGCGTTAGGACATCGTTGATTTCATTTCTAGTTTATGAAATAATTTTTTTCCTTTTGAAAAGCCTAATTTAGGCCAATAAACGGTAGTCCCCCCCCCCCCCCCCCCACACACACACATCCAGCTCCATTCCATGGCCGATAACGTTGTGCTTTTCATGTTTTCTCAGTCTCTCATGACCTCCCTGGATGTAAAGTAGTGTGTGGAGTATATATAGGCAATAATGGATGCAGGCAACCGTAAATCACGAGAGGTTGACGCTTCGTAATACACTCACTAACGCTCGTGTATTACGACTTTATCCTTGAGTGGTTTACACAGCCGTCTGTCCGCAAAACCATCGTTTATTGTATTTATCATTTATTTTCTTGAATAGACACATGATTTGCCATATCAAAGGGTATTTCTACGCAGCGGTTGACAACACAGATAGATTGGAAGTCGGTAACTATGGCAAGATGACGTTGGTAACTGTTAGTCTGACTGACACTTTTCTGTGTGTCTCCCACTGCGGGTCTCGTTGAGTGAATTGGTTGTTATTGATTGCATGGCATATTTAAGGTATATTACGTTGTTGCCAATGCCTCGCGTTAGATACCTTTATATTTAGCCATTACGCATGTTTTGTCGTTATGGGGGTCTCTAAAACGTCTCCGAAGTCGCGATGTAGTAGAGAACTAACCTGAAGCCAACACGCAAGATGTGACTACTACACGTGCACGAAGACATTATGTTAATCAACTCTACACTCGCCTAGCTGATGTTTAGCTGCTATTCGGTTAGTGTGTATATAATAGGAAATACGGTTGGAGGGCGAGTGACTAAAGCTGATTTTCCTGTCATTCCAAATATGACAGTGGGTACCAACAACTCTCCAAATCATTGTCTCTGTAAATCGCTGTTACCTTGAGCAAACCTAACCTCAGCTAGGCGAGTGTATGAAGTTCCCGGATAAACTTATGATGTACCCACGCCCTTGGCGGACAGTCAAAAAGTCAAATTATGATCAGTTTTGGCCATACTTATTTCGATGTCTCCGATAAATTTGTTCTAAACGAGTTCGTAGAGTCATCAATAAATATGTGAACATTGGCTTCATTACTATGTTTTTACATACTACTCACATCCTGGGATATGAGATGTAGGCTATGAGATAGTAAAGTATAAGATGTAGGCTGTGAAGAAGTCGTGATGTAAGAAACGTAGGCTGTGAAGTAGTAGTGGATTATAAGATGTAGGCTGTGAAGAAGTGGTGTATGAGATATAGGTTGTGAGGTAGTTGTAGAATTTAAAATGCGGGCAGAGAAATGGTAGTGGTATATGAGTTGCAGGCTGTAAAGTAGTAGTGGTGTTTGGGACATAGGCTGTGAGGTAGTGGAAGTATAAGATGTAGGCCGTGAAGTAGTAATGACGTATGAGACGTAGGCTGCCAGGTAGTAGTATATGGAAACAGACTGTCTTTACATGTGAAAAATTCATATCTGATCAAATGAACCAATGCCAAAAGAAGAGGCTCATGGGACGGGGGTGTTATAGAGCTGCTATGCAGAGGTAAGAACCGCATGGGTATGTGTGGGCAGTATACATACTAGGTACTGCCATAAGTATATAATGATATAGTTTACAATTTAGGCTGTAAGGTAGTAAGTCTTTAGTGGTGTATGAGATGTAGGCTATGAAGTAGTAGTGGGGTATGAGACGTAGGCTGTGAAGTAGTAGCAGAGTAGGAGACGATGGGCTTCCCGCCCCGCTAGCGGGATGAGATCCGTGCATCTTGCTCTGGCCGCAGTCAGCTTCTCGCTGTCTGCTCCAGCTGTCTTCATTTGCAGCATAAACGGGAGAAATAAAGCCGATATTGGGAGGATGAAATTATTCCCGCGTGTAAATGGATGTGGGCTCGCGGGCTGGCGGTTCGTGTCACTATGATAGACTGGACGCGGCCCGTCCCTCCCTTCACCGCCAATGGCCGCCGCGCTACCCCATGAATACATAATATTATTCTGTCACGAATGTTAAGCAATGCAAATAAATCACACTCTTGATGCATAAAGTAGTTTTGACCGTGTAACAGGATACACTTTGTCCACTGCGGCGCATCGAAATGAATATGACAAGCGGGGACTTTGTCTTGAATAGCAATTTGCCTGCGAAAAAGAAGTCTGGTCATGATGAATAAGGAGTGCCATGAAAGCCGATGCGGGCACCGCCTGGAATCCGCTCACCTTTCACCAAATGCTGATCGCCATTCTTAGATTTTCTCCTCCTCTGTGTTTTGGACCATTAGAACTATTGTTCTGTATTATGACATTTTAGGGCTATTCAATATGTTCTATATATTGTGTTTTAGGTATTTATGTAAAAGAAAGAGCCTGTAGATGTATATCTTAACAGGTAGTTTGATGCATCATAGAGATAGGATGCTACAAAACCAGATGATTTCCTCATTTGTATCGTTTGTTTTAATATGTCTTGGTATAGGTTCAATTTTGTTTAAAATGCAGGTTGAATTGAGCCCCAAGCAGAGACTATGTCAGGGAGCTGACACATGATTCGCTCAGCCAACAGGAAATTCCACGTATCCTACTCAGCAGAAGCCGTAGAATACAGTATGCCTACATCAATTATGGTCAAAGAATAACAATTACCACTCCTATATTAACACTAAACCCACGCCCACATACATTCACAATTACGGCTACACAGCTGCCCACATATTGTATTTGTAAAATGAAAAGATTAACAGATATATACCGTTCATTAGTTGGACAGATCTATAATTAGGATTCTAATATGCACCAACAGCCTAGTCTCAAGTGAGTTAGCATTTCAAAAAGGCATCGTACTGGTGCAGTGCCCTAAAGAAATTAAAAAATACAATAAAAGATTAGGAGAAAGGTATGTGTCTGTTAAAAATCACATAAAAACATGATATGTCTTTATCGTGTGTGTAATGCGGAGGCATAGCTCCCTGAACATGGCACGGCGGTGTAGCGTTGTTAAAGGTGTGACGGGTAAGTGGGGCAGGTTGAAGGGCAGAGATTAAGGCCCAGAGGACCGTTTATCCCTGACGGATTGATGGTGGAGGGTACGCTGTGGGTGTAGAGAGGTGACAGGGCGAGGAGCAGCTCAGGATGAAGCGTTACCAGGCAAGGAAAGCGGCGAGCTGCTCCGCCCCTCTGCCACTCTCCCGCCGTACCATCATAGACTCCGCTGCCCCAACACACAGCGCTACGGGCCGCAGCCATAATACACGTGCCTCCTGCCCCGCCTCTTTCTCCTTTCCATTCCTCCCGCCCCTAAAACCTCTCACTCCCCGGTCTTTGCTCCTGCCAGCGCCCTTGTGTTACAGACAGGGTGAGTGACCCCCTCCCGACGAGCTGCTCGCCCCGAGGGTGGCGGGGATCTTGTCGGGGGCTGACCCGCCGGCCGCCTGGTATGCTTTACCTAGCCTCGCCGAGTCGCTCACAGGTGTCAGATTGTGTCGATAGGGTGTCACATTTGTCACAACCAGTTTAGCGCCCGCCTGAGTGATCTATGGGGCTCGGGCTTTTACAGCCTCAACCAGCCTGGAACCACCCACCCACATCACCCTCCCCCTGCTCTCCCCACTCTCTCCTCTATACCAAGCAGCCCACTACTACTGGTAGGCAAAGCGGGGCCTGGTTGTACAGTGCAGGACGAGTGGAGGGCTTGGCGTGGCAGCTTGCACGGTGGGAAATACATCTATTACAAAGGTGTTGTTATTTATGGGTGTACACTGTTATCAGAGGGGTGATTTACAGAGGCACATCCCCCTTCTGATTGTAGGGGCTGGCGCTGATAGACTCATGTTCTGTACAGGATCTACAATCGCCAATAGAATTCACAAACACCTACACCGCTCCTGTAGTTTGTGATGTCTATTAGGAGTTCTTGTCTAACAACAGTGAAAAAAAGGGAAAATGATAAAATCACACATGCTTCGAAATGGTAAACCAATGGCATACAATAAGTTAGCTTTTACCTATTCCGTTTCATTCTTATCACATATATGACGTATAAGGACAGGCTCATACTCATATTAATTTGCCAGGATATTGTGACTAGGCCGATCAACCTAGATTCGAAAGGTACTGTAGAGACACGAAGAATAAATACTATTCCCTTTCCAACTACACTTTATAAATTAATGTAACTCTCCGTGTAACAAAATCCTGTGCAAAAGACATGAGATTAAGAATAGTGAGATAAAAAGTAGAGAACATCCGTACTGGAACAAAAAGTATAATGATTTCTTCGACACAAAAGTGTGTCATGCAATAGAACGCCATGCAACAGCAGTATAGCGCCATGTCATACAATAACACATAACTGTAACTGTAACATCACAATCACAACAATACAAATTGGAGCAGTTACAGGAATATTCAGGGACATCGTTTTTTTTGTCCAAATCAATGTTCCACAATCATTAGTATATATGCCATATTAAAACGTGCCACGTAACCTTTTAAACCACTTTGAAATAATACAGATAAGTCTGAACCCACCAGGGAATGACGAGGCTGACACCTGACATGAATCGGTTTGAAGGGGAAGCAGGTGACAGGGCTGTCAACCCTTTTTAGATTGTACGATGAAAGAAAAAATAGTGTGAAAAACTGTTTTTTTTTACCCGTCATCTATAAAGGGCACAAAACGAAAATGGTGTGATTTTGATTTAGGGGTTCGGAGACAATAACCCCAACCCGTTACGGATCAGGTCACTATACTCGGTTCATCGCCTACTCGTCATGTGTATGTACTGGGGAGGTTGTCGGTGAGCTGCCTGCACGCATAGCTCATTGTGAGGCTAAACAAGGCGACAGTGTATATCACAGTGCCATGTCAACGCCATTGTACACTCACTGGAGGCACAGAGTCCACAATGAGGGGCGCTGCCCACGTTAGGGGTGCTGACGGGGTGTTGTGTATGATGTGTATCTCTGTGGTGTGGGGGCGGCGTGTGGAGTGTAGGGGGTCATGGTTGAGTCTGTAGTGATGGCTCTGGTATAGTCTTGGTGATTCTGATGGTTCTATTAGTAATGTTGGATAGTTGACAGTGACAAGTTTAAGTAGATAAAGATAGTTGTAGATTATGGTATGGTGAAATGGTTAATGGCGATCGTCTCTGTAGTAATAGTTGTTACAGTTTGAATGGTGATTTTATGGTTGTGTTGTTGATATATAATGGGTGTGGTGTACGGTTGTGGATCTATTTTGCGCTGATGATGATGTCATCATGGTAGAGGTGATGTGTATTGGTGGTGGTGAGAGATTGTGGTAGTAGTAATGTTGGGAACAATGGTGGTATTCATGATGATATGGTTATATCGCGTGGTATTGTTGATAGATTGGGGCGGTAGTGATGTTGTTTTTGTGATGGTGGTGATGATTACGATGGTATGGTTTTAGTCGTGGTGGCTCATGATAGTGACAATACACTGGATCCGCAGGAAGATAGGGACTATTTTCCCCTAAGTGCTACCTCCAGAATAGGTAAAAAAAAAACCATTGGAAGAAGAAGGTTCTGGCGGTAACGATGTAGTTTCCGTAGAGGTATCTATAGTGTTGATTGTGTGGTTGCAATAGTGATTGGTGATTACAGTGGTGATGTCTGGTAGTGATGATGTCGACGGTTGGGATGCTGGCTGGTCTGGTGAAGGTGAAGCGTTGTGGTGTTTCTGTGAGACCATCGAGTATACTCGTTGGTGAGACCAGACACCTACCACCTCCCTGCACCATCCACCACGACTCCCTCTCCACTCCCACGACTCCATTCGCTCTCCCACTCTCCACCACGTAAAGCACACCTAAACCAATCTGACAGGCACTACATGGGTGATTTATATGCCAGCCTCACGCACACCTGCCATTTCGCACCTTTTCACACCTCTCGGACATGCAGGCGGTGCCGGCCGCAATCCCTGATGAGTGAGCTTTCTCTAATAATTAGTCCGAAGAATCTCGCGTGGCCCCTGCTACATTTACAGTAAACAAAGCCGATTATATATATATATATATATATATATATATATATATATATATATATATATATATATATATATATATATATATATATATAATATATGTGTGTGTGTATATATATATTACACGTGCAGTTACACACACTGACATATTAGAGTGTAATATATATGTACTCGCACCCACAATTTCATACATACAAGTAGGTAATACATGTGATGTATTTTCAAGAGTCATCCAGGGTAGCTGCTGCGTGGAGAGATTAGTTTACACTCATAGGAGGAACCGATGAGCCAGAAACGACCACAGGCTGCACACTTATATCTATGTCACCCGGGTTTTATTATAAATATGTCGGGCCTCGTTGGGAGAAGGCTGTCGAGATTTGGAGTGAGCTATAGGCGTGAAGGGTGGGTGAGTGATGCCCTACGCTCCCCTCTCTGTGTTAATGAGTGATACGGTGGGGTTGGGAGGGAGGAGTAAGGCGAGGGTGTATCACAGACTCTTGTATCGATGTATGTCAGTATCAGTGAATATATGGTGATTCATATATCTTCAAGCTGATTATGATGACTATAATACCTACCCTGGTGGTCTTTGGGGGGTACGTTTTACTTTGGGGAGTGATTGTGGTAGAGATGAGTTTTGTGCAGAGGCAATTGCTAAGATGGCCCATCAGTTGCTGATACACGATGCCATATCAGTAACAGGATAGTCATCCTAAGATTATAGTAGTAGAGCTATGGGGAATATGCAGTAATGAACATAACGGTTTACATTAAAAAGCGCAGGACGGAGTAGTTTTGTGACTAATTTATTCCGTATTAGAGGTCATTGATATGGAATTTACAATGTACTGGTCTGACTTTCAGAGAATCAATATGCTACGTTTGTGGAGTGTTTGTATTGGAGTATACCGGCAGCCCCCTTCCTTTCTACTCCAACGCCAATCTTTGCAAAATACAGTAGCTCCCCCTCTACTGACAGTGCACTTTTAATAGCAAGAACCCCGAAGGGCATATATACAAGGTGAGGGTAACAATGCCCCTATCACTTATTGTTCCATCTGCCCCTCTCTCCGTAAGGCAAGGGTGACACAGTGATATGGCCATAACAACCCTACCCGGCCTCCCCTCCCCTCCTCACCTGGACCATATCTTATACATCCTCCACCCCCACCCCCGCATCCCCACCCTCACTATCCCCTCCAGCGACGCGATACTTTTCACAGGTATCCAACCATGTGGCGGTTATAACAGGTTGCCACGCTCCCATCTCACACCTAACCAACCACCCACTTTATTCCCAATCCCCCCTCCCCCTCCCCTTACACCCTCCCACCGCGCTCAAACAACCAAGGCTCCTTGTGGTCCATTCCTGCATGCCCTTTGAACGCGGAAGCGTACGATAGCCTCGCGATCTCCATTCACCCCCTTTCCCACCCTCGCACACCTCGGCGCACCCAGGTAGGATCATCGTTTGGAACAGACGCAGATTGAGCCCCTCCAGTGTAGGTGTGTGTGAGGATGGGGGGCGGGGAGGGCGCCGATGACCAAGTCGTGTTCAACGTGCGCCAATCGTGTGTAAGTAGGCGTCGCGTACCTGAGACCCTCCAAAATAGCATTAGCTCACTATCAAAGCCCTCCAGCCACGTGATTTGCGTAAAGAGGGTTAAACTGTCAGGCCCCCCTCGCCGCCCGCGCCCGCCGCTCGCCCACCAGGCGGCGGAGCTGAGCCGAACAGAAGTCAACTGCCCTCGGGGAAAACCGAGGCAAGAAAAATAATAGCGTAGATAAAACCTTGAGATAAAGACAAGCCATTAAAAACACAGCAAGTGTCTCATCCATAACGATCTATTTCTGACCGTTCACTGTTATTTATGGTTGACTGCTAGGAATAACCCTAGGAAGCAAACGGGTCATTGATTCATGGATTCCTTAGCATTACTTCCTTGCCCTTTATTTCTATTTCAGTTTACAAACAGAGATTGCCTTTTGGTATTGATATTGCTATAGCACTACCACATAACAATATCGTAATTTGAAATAGGTCCAGATGCAAACACCCATTTATAGATACTGTGACATAGGTTCTATAAAGTCATATAAACGTCACAGTTAACAATGCAAAAAATGACGAATCACGGTCGAAAGGTCACTTGTATTTTCTCTTTTCTAAGTTATTTCTTGTGTACATAGAATCGGGTATTTGTGTGTTGAAATGCTCACCATTGAAAGACTTGTATAAATCATGGAACTAACTATTTTATGGTCTTTTGTTTGGGACACTGAATATAGTTTTAAATGTTTGATGCATCAGCATTACTTTACACCAACCACTCTCCGGTCAATTGGTACCAATCGGTACACATCATTTCCTCTTCTTGAAACATGGCGAGATTTATAGATCACTTCACTAGTAATAATAAAAGACAAACACACCAGTTCCAGGGACGACACTATAACCCTCGAATGAAGTATTTTATAGTGGACTGAAGAAGAGAAAACTCTCCAATATTATTTGATTTCACTCGAAATTCACGCGACGCGTTTACCAACACTAGATCCTGGGCGATTGTAATGTGTTTAGGGTTAGCAATTATGTTGTGCATTATGAAGTCGCCATCGAAGTCACAAGTACGGTGAGAGTGAACTGAATATGAAGCAAACAGGATGACACTCGGACAGTATTCTTCAAACATGACAAACTGAATGAGTTACAAACAGTAATTCTGAAGTAGAGTAAACGTGAAGTGATGATAAAAATGGGGAGACCCCAGAAGTGTGCTCCTACGAGTAAAACACGTTTTACAAGTATCCCCGTGAGCCAGACCCCAACCCGTGTAGTTTATAGCTAACCTCACTCAGTCCCCGATCCACCACGCTGTATAAACTTGGATTAAGCACACCAACCGCCGTTTGCGTTTAATACATTGCACAAGCCGGGCTTATTAACTGCCTCGCTCTCTCGATACGTATATCAATTACCGTCTTCTCGGAAGACTTTCAGGAAAATCTCCATCCGACCATAAAAAGGTCTCATTGGGGGTCTAGGAATTAGCAGGTGCTGCTATATAGGTGTTGTGTGAGGGGGGTGGGCGGGGGTTGGGGTTCTGTGAGGGGGAAGGATGGCATTGGGAGGCAGCCAGGGCACAATTCAACACGCCCGGGCGCCGAACCGCAACGCATGACGCGTTTGAGTTTGACAACTAATTTGAAACACGTGCTAAAGTTGTCGTAGGCCAGGGGAGGCTGCATTTTGGTGCATCCCACGTTCAGTGCACGCACCCGATTTTCCACCCCGCTTTTGTGCCAGTACAGGTGCAAAGGGTACACACGGGGTACACACGGGGGTACACCCGAGGGTCAGGGCAATGAAAACTATCCATAGAATTCACTTCTCACACTCTCATTTGAAGTGCATGTTGACATAAGAAAAGCATTGCGAGCACAATGTAGCGGGCTGGGAAATCGGGGTGCGGCTATTGTGAGCTTGTATTAAACTACATTCAATGACGGTCCGGCGCTTTAATGTCCAGTCGGGGCCCGAGTAAATAAAGGTTTAAAGTCAACATGGAACTGGGCGCGTAGCTTACTTGCATTAGGGGGCATAATAAGCTTTCTTTGCCCGGTAGCCCACTCGTACAGCTTCGACTGGAATTTAATAAACAATATTTCTTTCCTTTACGTAAGAGATTGACTTCTTATGTCAATCAGAGCACATTATCGGGCCGGTCCTTTAATCCCCAACTTAAACGGGGCCATTCTTTGAATTTAATACCCGCTGTAAGTCGATGGGTTGTCAAGTCGGTGAGGCTGGAAGACAGCCAAGACTACGCCATGTTACGACAAGCGCTGCAGGCAAATGGAAACCTATACGGGGCAATAAATGTAAAGTTTACCTAATGAGCCAGGTATGGGGATCATTTTCCAAAGCTCTGAAACGATACCGAATCCTCCTGAGATTGGTAGGCATTAAGTCTCCTCTTACCTTGGAATTTGAAAAATAAACCTGGGTGGAAAATAACAGAATGTGTATTATATGGGAAGACCCTTTTTGATTTTTACAGGGTGGTATAAAACATGGAAATACGACATTCACTGGCTTTGGTTGAAGCGAGGGAAAAGTTACCAGCGATTTGGCTCTCTGTCCATGGATGTTATAGTATTGGGCACGGGCGCCAGGGTGGTTTTTCGGGTGGGGTGTTGGGGCTAATTGGGTGTGTTCTACTCGGTCAACTCACCCTGTCCCAGAACGGGTCATGGCCAAGTGCCAGTCTCTGAAATTCCGGTGCAAAAACCCCTAGCACCGGGTTATGATGTTTCCACCCTTTTAATGTCTCTTCAACTGGCTCTCATGAAACACTTTTATGGATACGTATTTTTGTCAACAATAATCGGGATTAAGTAAACTTTTAAAATAGTCTTTTTCTTACACAGGTATGGCGCATATTACATACACAAAAAATAAATCAAGAATGTCTAATTATTATCACGGAAGTCCTCACTCTGGACTATGTATGCTTAAAGTGCTTCCATGCATGTTAATAAGATCTAGTATTGAATCATGCCATATACATAATCAATCAGGTTCCAAACCTCCGTTTTCCATGTATTTCCATGTAAGAGAAATAAAGAGGGGGTAGTTGTGACATTCATAGAATCATTCCTATGATGAAAAATGAAGTTCAGGTATATATTTTTCTAAAGAAAACACAATTTAAGAAGCAATACTATCACAGTTATGTGTGTCAAATCGGTTGGGAAAACTTTGAATGTTATTACCGTGGCGTTATCTTTCAATCTGCCCTGACCTTCTGTGGTCTCTTTACAAGTGAGCAGACACGAACACTACAGATATGATGAACCCGTCACACGGCCAGCAAATTAAGTTGGAAAAGTTCGTAAACAGCTTTATACTCCACGACAGTTTTCATGTTAAACATCAGTGAAATCCATGTTGAGCACGCAAGTCACATTCACGTACAACACGTTTCCACGTTCCCCTTCCCCTGTTCCTCTTCTGCTTCACCCTTCACACGATCTCATATGACAATTAGACGTGCATAAAAAGTGTCAATAGATTGTTGAATTACTGACACTCGCGAACTGCCAAGCCAGGGGTGGATTCTGTCGAGTTTCTCACAGTTGAAAAGCATGTCGAAACATGAGAGGAAATGTTGGGATTAACACAACAAACCACAAGTCAACAGAATTCTTGTTGGATGGCACATTTTCCATGGACAATCTTGCAAACATTAGACATGCGAAGTAATGGTGTCAAGGGAATGATTAAGGCTCCAGTGTGATTCATACACATCTAAATGAATGGCTAATTAGGGAAAGGGCTATAGCAGTATATTGACAGTCTATCCACAGCTGACTTGAGATCCGTCCTCAACTCTTTATTAAGTTCTAGGTATTAAAAAAACCCTATAAATTCAGTGCATTTCCCGCTCACAGATGCATGGCCTCTGGGTGTACCTGGCCTTTGTCCGGAGGGTGTTTGATCTTTAGGGTTGTCACACACATAAAGGAGACGGGGAGAGTTGAGGGAGTAACTTGGTTGACCCCCTCGGGGAAGGGGACTTTTACTTGCATAGCGCCCCCTAGTGACATGACGTGACTCTCACAGGGTATATCTGTGAAGTCATGGCCGCCCGTCACGGAGCGGAGGCCTTGAATTGATGTGACATTTTGGGCTGGCCTCGCCGAGAGGAAAAGCTTCAATTTTAATGAAATGAAGGTTTTTGTCACGCAAACGTAAGTGGTACGACACGACAAGAATTATAAAGCATGACAAGCTGTGCTTATTCTCTCAGTTCCATGGAATCGTTATACAAGTATATGTAAGTTGTAGATATCTACATATAAGTCTGATTGTATATCTATATGTGTGTCTATCTATATGTGTGCGCGTATGTATATATGGTGTGTGTAAAGATCGAGGTATATATGCTGTAGTGGATTAATGATAATAGTGTGTATGTGTTACATCTCTCAGTTCTATTTCATTTCAATTCTGTATGCAATCCTCTGAAGTGGATTGCTCTAGTGGTGGTTGTGGGCGAGACACACATAGCGAATGGGGGGGGGGGGGGGGTGGTAAGGAGACGGAGAGAGGTAGAGAGGAGGAAGACTCTATGATGCTACTAGCATAGGCTGAATTATTTAGGAGGCAGGTCCCATCAGAAACGAAGAATGAAGCCTTGAAGACTGAAGCCAAATCAGCTTGACGAGCCCCGGAACCGTGTACCGACTGACCCCACGGACCGGGTGGGTTGGTGCAGTTGGGTCGGCGCCTGGGTGCTGTTCGACAGAACCAACTGGACGGGAGCCATTGTGGTAGGGAGAGGGAGGCACTGAGAGAGTGAGGCACATACAGAGAGAAAGAGCGCCACAGGGACGGGGTTAGACTAAAGAGGAGTAGACAGTGGTGTGCGTAGGTGAAGGGAGGAGGGGGTGTATGTATACCATATCTTGAGGGCAGATCGTAAAAACATGAATGTATGGGAAGAGCGCAGAGGTGGTTCGGATTCTCCATATACATGTATAGGCTATCTGCCACTCTCCCAGCATATGTTCCCCGCCTCTATACCCCAGCAGCACCCCATTGCGTAGTGCAGAGGGTCGGCGGGGTGTCAGTCCCCCGCGAGCCTGGCTTCCTTTTTGTGTAGCTGATTCGCTGATTGATCTCCCGTCTGTAATTACCAAGTTGCCTTTGAAAACACACAGATTGGGGTGGCATTCACAAACCTTTGTCATTTCACAACTGCCTCTCCTTCCCAACAACCCAGCATCCACCGCCCACCCCTCATCACTCCCTCGACTGCGACCTCACCTAACACTCCCCCACCGATGCCACCCCCAACTCCAATACCTCCATGCACACCACACCCGAAGCCACAACCACCCCACCACCCCTGCGAAAAGTTGAAGATGCCGCAATCCCCAAGTAATTTGATCCAATTAGAGAAGCCACGTTCACGCGGGCTTGATTTGCCTTTTGTCTTGCTTAATGAGCACCACCCCAATCGGGGATTTCTTTCTGTTGCAGGGGGCGTGAAAAATCAGACTTTTGCCTCCCTCCAGCAATTTGATCCTGCCGACCCCGATTGTCTGTGATCCAAGAAATCAAGGCGTTTCCCTTGTTTTCTTGTTGGTGTGTCGCGACAAGCCGAACCGACTATGGATTATTGCATAGAGCCTCCAATTGCTTGCATTCGTTTTAAACTTCTCTACTTGATTGTGCACTCTGCCTGCACGGCCGTATGGCCTGACGTTATGACCGAAATCGCAGATTCCAATCGATCGCACGAGGCGTTCAATTTGGAAACTATCAGAAAAAGCCCCGTGTATAAATAAATCAAAGTCCGTTGGAGACGCAAGCACAGGCAGATACCGACTAGGAAATAATACTGAATTTAAAAAGAACAAAAACAAAAACACCGTCCATAAAACAAGGGAAAGGGAGTTTTCTTTACACATACTTGAAATGTGGTATACTGCTAAATTTATTCCTTTGTGACGCATACCTAATCAACTAACCCAGTCGATACAAGAAATTGGTGCAGTGTCCTTTGTTCAATACGAGACTCTATTGTTGCTGTTTTTACTTTATTTTGAAATTCCTATAACCTTACAAAATCATTGATTTCTACTGCAGAGATGACAAAGACCCCACCCTTGCCAAATGAGTATACGGAGAAAAGTGTGTGTGTGTAGGTGTGTGTGTGTGTGTGGGGGGGGGGGGGGGGGGTCTTTATGTATTCATCTTTACTAATTTATAACTTCCACGTAGATTTCTTTTAAGTTCCATCTCATCTTCGGTAGGGCCAGGGTTCCGACCCGATATTCCATCCAAAGGCTTTCATTAAGCCACTCGATCCACGCTTCTTTTCGAATACATCCTGACGCCTGAAATTATCAAAAGTGATCCAGGCTTTGTTTTTTCGGAAGGGTTTCCTCTGGAATAATTAGAGACACCAAAAGGCGGCCTGCACTTGGGGGAGTGTGTGTTTTTCTGTACAGAGAGTATTGAATTTCTCAACGTAGATGAGAAGCTATGTGAATATGTTACCTGTGTGCACGAGTGGGTTGGAGGGGGTAGAGAGGTCTGTTATTGCCGGAGAAGGTAGGATCAAACAGTCATAAACGCCTTACATCCCCAGCTTACCCACCATCTTCACTTTAGACATTTTGACTGATTGGAAGCTTTGTAAATGGTGGATATGAATCCAGTAAGAACTCTTAAGTAGTGCACGACCTATATGTAATCCGCAGCGTACAGGCTGCTACTATATATCTATACGTTGAGAGGACAGCTTCAGTGTATATCGACTCTCAGCCTTCACTGTGTACATATGTAGGTCTTATTGGTATATTGTGTTATTGATTCATCGTAACCTCAACCTCCCTGCAATAATTTTAGCTTCAGGTAGATATTATTCAGTATATGAATGGTGGGCTTGTGTTGGGTGCGTGAGTAGTGGTCAATTTAGGCAATGTCAGCAACAAAGTCTTCCTCAATTGTGATAAAGTTGTATTATGAACTAAGTTTCGTTTTGATTTCTACATATACCTTTATTGGCTACAGCTTTCTCAGTTTTATTATCCTACGGTATATGCGTGTGTAAACTGTATTCTTACCTAGAATCATACCACATATTTGAAGAGCAACACCCACCTCGTGCAGCTTCCTGCTATCGTCAGCTAATATACTCAAAGATTAAATGTAACTATAATAATGCATTGTCTTTTCCCCTGTTTCTAAGGCATGGGAGTTTGGTAGTACATGTATATATCTATACTATTAATAAGTAGACCCTGATCAAACCCTGCAGACATTCACCAGTATCATACAGACCGATACATGCGTCATGTTCCTAGTAGTGGGCCTGTATGTATATTACAGAGCCATGCTAAGCAGACCAAGACAAGTACAAAGCAGACCACATTCATATACTTGAAAACGTTCCAGATCCTCTTGCCGACGCAACTGCTTCGGGGAATCGCCCCAAATAGGCCCTGAAACGTGTTTCTTTTTATGTAGCATGATATTATTGCATCGGTTTGTTACTTCGTAGTTCGGTAAACAAAGATGACTAACAACACTACGACATGTCGCCATGCTAGAAAGGCTGAAAATCTGCATTTTCTGTCGCTGACCTACATCATTCAAAATTTTGAATAGTACTTTGTTTGGAATAAGCAGAAGTGATGCACATTTCATTTTAACTTCATTGTACCTGTAGTGTATATTATGATATATGATTTATTTAGAGTGTTATCTTTGAAATAAAATCTAGAGATATTTTGGAAATGATTCGGGAAAGGCATTTCGGCGTAAAATATGACGACTATTGGGGGTGATTATCGGGTTTATACAGGAGCACATTTTCAGATTAAAAGAGATAACCAGATTAGCCATTAGGTCATTGTAGAAAGGAAGTGTTTGTATATCGAAATCATTACGAGGTACATCTTGATGTCGTAGGTTAAACCCAAGAATATAAATACCTTATGTTCGGAACCACACATATGCATATGAAAAGCAGGATTATTTTCGGAAGTAAAAAAATCGTTCTCTCTGAAATCTATAGATGTATGATAAAATTGGTGTATATCTATCCGAAAGAAACCCAGGTTTACGATACTACACGATTCTTACGACTTTTGTAACAGGTTTGTTCTCAGACATACGAAAGGAAATAAACAATGCTACTTGAACATGTAAACTTTTGATATCAGTGACTATAATTGAATATCAGTGTAGATTAAAAAAATGATGTCTGGGAGAATACTTTGCACATGTAGGCCTATAACAGCGTACGTCGACACAGAACGTACCCAGTGGTTGTTTTCTCGATGTGCATGTGGAGGGGGGTGGAGAAGGGCGGGGTAAGTGGGCGCTAATAAACGCCAGCTCTGACCATAGCGACTCCCACCCCGGGCAGAGCGCAACGCCGGGCGCTGCGTGTTATCTCACCCGGCTATCAGCGACCCAGGGGCACACCCCGCACCCCGCCACTACCCGCCCCCAGCCGGCATCCATCTACCTGTTGACCCAGGCGGTCGCCGCCCTGTGTTGATCCCTTGCGAGCAGGGGAGGACCTAAAGACCCCGGGATCCGGCGCCGGATCCGGTGTGTCTCTCACAGGGAGGGCCACCAGGGAGGCCCGACCGGGGTTACATGGCTGAGGGGCGGCGGGTATACCCCTAATGCTTCGTCTGCAGAGATTGAGACCACGTGTACGCCCCGGGGATCGTACGACTAATGGGGTGGGTGGATTTGAGGTAGGGGTGGGATGGAGGAATAGGATCGACGGTAGTGTTAGTATAGATGTGTGGGAGGGGGGTCGTTTAGAACATAGGTACAAACTAGGTGCAACATGTTTTATTGGATTGATTTTTTTCTCTTTACACTTCTTCGTGAGGATGGGGTTGGGAGTAAAATATTCAAATGTTTATTACATGTACATTTGTATTAGCATTACTTTTATTTTTGGTTGCTTGAGTATGTCTCAGAAATAGTATCTATAGAGGAAACCTATAAGAGTTTAGGGTCTGAGCTCGTATCCCATCGAGTTTGAATCGTGTAGTAATTCACAAGGCGAAGCTTCGTGAAATTCAAACGAGATGGGATCGAGCTATGACCCTATACTTAAATGGGTTCTGAATTTATCTCACCCTTCACATTGAATAATGGGCTAATATTTGTGTCATATCCCCAGTGTATATTTTTCCTAAATATATCATGGGCGTTGGATACAGGTTCCCAACGTTAAGTCTATGGAGAAAAAATACCAGAGGTGAGGTAAAGCCAAATACTTTATCATACAGGTCCGTATGCATGCAGCGCTGTCGCAGTCATCCGCCCATAAAGGGTTAGCAATACTAGTGTCGTTGGTTGCACGGATACTTCGGAGATAAAGTATTAGCCAAATATTTTGTCATTCAGAAACAAGGAACCATTTAACATCGATCTACTTGAATCTATAGAATTAAATGTTAACTGCTAAAATTAAAAAAAAACAACCCAACTTTTAAACACTATATGTGGGTTATAGATCACGGACATGTAGAAGGTGTTATAATACCGGTGTGATGCCGGTAGTGGTGATGGCGGCCAGGCTCGGGCCACCCGCCTCCGGGCGGCGGGGTGGGAGTGACGGGACGGGCGCCGATCTCGGCCCCGTGTCAGTCTGGCCCCCGTCACCCTGACAGCTGATAGGCGGCTGGGGCTCTAGACGGTGAGTACTCACAGCTTCACCCTTACTCAGCATACGCAGTGCGGATGAAGCCTGCAAAAAATACGAAAATGATTAGGAAAGTGTAAGGAGAGATTACGAAAAAAACATAGATATAAGGATGTACAAAATTCAAGTATTATGATATGATAAATCTGTATTCAAAAAGCTACATTCTTTGGACATTTTGTTATTCATTGTGGATTAAAGAAACCCCATTGGCTGTTTTTTTGTCAGCAGTTTCTTGTCTGAAAACCCCATGATTTATTATACTCCTGCAATAGGTACTATGATAGTTGCTATTAGTTTCATGACCTTCGGCCTCTCTCACTTGCTGAATTTGTCAGTCTAATAGGTGATTTCAAGCGACCTGTCATATGGCAGTTCTCCTATGAGGAGTGATGAGGAGACTCGCTAGTACATGTGGTCTTAACCTAACCTACGCAGATGCTAGAACACATGACGTGTTTACTTATATAGGTAAAATGCCACCGACGACCGGGGCTAAGCGTCGAGAGCCCCGACATGTATGTAAGCTGTGGGTGAAGGGCTAACGAGATAGCAGGAGTGGGGAGCCCCGCCGGAGGTGTTGTAACACGGTCTTCATTGTCGGCCGACGGATGAGCCGCCGATCGCCGCCGATCCGGCTCCCAGGTGCGAGCCGCCGCCCGCCGTCACCCCGCCCGCCGCCACCTCGTCCCCTCCGCCCTCCCACAGCAGCCCCATGTTTTACCTCCACCACCCACCCCGCCACACCACCCATCGCCCTCCTACCGTGAGTCTCCCACCGCCTACCACCCACTGCCCACTGCCCTTCGCCATTCGCCTTCCCTTCTCTACCGGGTGCCCGCCGCCCGCCGCTCACTACCGCCTGTCGTCCTTCTCAGTACACTCCACCCTGGAGGTAAGAGAGTGAAGGATTGGGAGAAGGGGAGGGGGTGGATGGTTGAGCGTAAAGGTATAGCAGGCAGGTTCGGAGTGGCGCAGGAGGAGGAGGAGGAGGTAGGGGAGGGGGGGGGGGAGGGCGTATGTGGTGAGTTTATCTGCCTCCGCTGCTGGCGGGCGGCGGGTGGCGAGCATCAGGGCACGGCTAGTGTGTGTGCGTGGCGGTTAGCGCGGGGGTGGCGGCTCACTGGTGTTAGGGGTGTGTGGGATCAGGATCAAGCACCTGCTGGGGGCCCGGGCTGACTCCCGGGCCCCACGGCGTCAATCACACGGCACGAGGCGGGCGCCGACCCCGGCCCCTGCCTGCCAATCACGGGGCCCACCCACCGGCCGGCCGCCGTCTGCCGCCCATAGCCGGTAGTAGTGGTAGTAGTCAGCCCCTGTTTACTGCCGTCAGCACCCCGCCCGCCGACAGGTCCGTCTTAAGGGACCCTCCCATGGGGTTTTCAGACAAGAAACTGCTGACAAAAAAACAGCCAACAACAACATCAAGGAGAATAGACCCGTATAACTATTATATTTTTAAAGATTACATAGATATTATATTACTAAATGACTGATATGTACTGCAAGCATTTACATCATTATTAAGGTCTAATCAATTGAATATCATATATTCACTTCCAGTCATGGAGAGTTTTATTTTTCAATAAGAATCCGTATTGTATGATTATACATCTTACACATTACATGGAGAATTTCCTAAAGGGGAAGATGATGTGTGTGGTTGGACAAAGTGTGTCTGAGTATTACAGACGTGCTTGGGGGGGGGGGGGGGGGCAGACGGGACTCTTACAATGCTACCTGCTGCCTATATGGGTGAATGTGTGTAGGGTAGTAGGGTGCGATGCGGGGGAGGGGGCAGTGCCATAGGAGCGGTGAAGACGTCAAGGAGGGGCCGTGGCGACCACGCGTGGCAAGTGACGTGCAGAGGTGGCAGAAGGGGGGTGGGCTGTTGATAGGGGGAGGGGAGGGGGGGGGGGGGAGCTTGTAGGAGGGACATCAATCACTGACCCCCGATAGGGCTCATGATGGCTCGATCAGGGCGGCCCCTGTGTCCGATCATCCCCGCCGCCGCCCCTCCACCCCCTCCCCATCCCTCCTCCACGGCAAGCTGCCGCCCAGGGCCGCGATATACCCACCCGTCACTGCCGGCGGCGCGTTAAAGGTCCCTGCTGTCTGCCCACAGCTCCAGGGCGCTTACACGGACTTAACCTTCCTCCTGTATTGAGAGAAGCACACGGAGAACACCATCCGCCTTCTCACCCCTCATCCCCCCGAAAACCATGATGTGGTATATACCCCAGGCACCTATATGTATATGCAAAAATGTGCATATTTATTTACAGCCATATGCATCGCGTTCTCAGACTGACATTATTTTACACATCATCACACTCATGTCAAGCTACCCTGCTAAACACCACATATTGAAACTCATGTCACCCGCATCTAATATCCAGTGTCCAGCTCGCTGAGTGGTTCATCCGACGTCAAACACAAAAAGATAGATAATCTAGGCATACACCCCTAGCTTATACCTTTCGACATCTATCCATCGTTTCACCTGGTGCGAGGTGTTATAAACCAACACTTCTAGATCCTCTTTCGCACCTCCGACTGCCTGTCCATCGCTGTTATCGCAGGGGGTGACATGTCCGTGTGTGTGAGAGACGGCGGGGGTGACCAGTCTCAATGTCTCCCGCGCTACTCTCCCCACCTCCTTGTCACTCAATGCCTGTTAAAGAGCAGCTCACCCCCAACACGGTTAGGGTCAGCTCCCATCCCGGCCCTCCCCTCAGCAGCCCCACTGACCAGCGGGCAGGCCTGTGAGTAGTATAGTGAAAAGGGGCGCCGGGTGCGGACGTTACCGGGCCACCCAGGGGTCGACCCCCGCCCGATTCCCTCCTCCTCCCGCCGAGAGGCGTTAGGGGCGGCGCCCCGCCGGAGACATGGGTCACCGTGTCGGGTCAGCCAGCGTAAATAGTGATCACCCTTGCTGGAGGTGGGCTTTGAACGTGGGAACGGATCATGGAGGGTGCTTGAACCCCCGAAATCCCGAACCTGAACCCCGGCCCGAGAAGAATATATCATACCACACCCCACAACGACCCACTATATCAAAACTCAGTCAGAACAGTCAGTTCCGACGAGCATCCACTGAGCCGTTAAGACAAATAAACTATTTCTTTTTTAAACCAACAGCAGGCCAAGCTATCAGAGGCAAATATATGTCATTGACCCAAGATGAGAGCGATATTGGGAAAAAAAAGAAATCCGGGCATGGAATGGAAATATGAAGGAGTGGCTGGTGCGGTCTGTCCGTCCTATTCCACTGTCTTCTTATGGATTGAATTACTTCTCCCTTATTTTCAACTCCCTGCCTTGAACACGATCACATTCGTAAACTACGATGGTCGTATCCGCATCGCCTCTGCGTTCATCCTGGATGGAGTATATTTAGTTTCGTATTATTTATTTGAGGTCACCATCTCCACACCCATCCCCTCGCCTGTCTTCAGGATGCTTATTCTTCTAATATTTTTCCGTTTGATTGGTTCCGTGATGGAAGTTTTCAGTGTAGTGTCCTGTATGTTTACCACCGCCTCCCTCCTTTCTACACCCCCACCACCCATCTCAGTTTCTCTCGCCATCTACTCCTTCCCTCATACCCCTCCCCCTCAAAACACGCACTCTGGTGGCCAAACGCACCAAGTAGAATCAGGGGGCGGCTGCACCCATATTGGCACAGTGCCATGACTTGCTTAACTTCTACAAAACACTTTGAAAAATGAAAATTGAAAACACGTTAAGTAGGTATGCAGTGGGATATGGGAACAATATGAATATATTTGTATGAAAAAAAGGAAATATTGATTAATTCTTCAATGTGTTAATAGTTATAACAAATTGACCTTGGAGTGGGTTCATCTGTCTAGAGTGCTGTACTCTCTGATCGTCATCCCGTCCCCAGTCCTACCCCCTACCCCTCTCCTATTTAACCCCCACACCCAACCTGACTCTGGCTGAAAACGTGTCTCATGAAGCCAACGCACATGTGTAGGTGATGCCAGTGTTTAAGCGAGTCCGTGTAATAGTGTTATACGTATTACATTATCCTTGTTCACGGGGTTGGAAAGGCGACGATCTGCCCTCAGTACACCGGTAAAGGGGGTGGGGGTATGGAGTGGGAGTTGGTTTGGTAGGGAGGGAGCGTATGTGTGTGCATGAGGTGAGGGCGGGGGTAGGGTAGTTACTCTCCCATGTCGTTTAGTTCGCATGTAAAACTTCAAAGACGGCTGCGTGAAAACTCGTCAAGGTCACTCTCAAGTCCAGTCCGCACACCATCGGGTGACTTCGCCATCCTACGTTTATTTCACTAAAAAGGACTGCCGTTAAGAACAAGGTATAGGATCATACTACATGTATATATTTGTAAATAAAAATATCTTGTGTAAATTGTACCAGTATCCACTCTGTACGGGAGGAATCGAAACCTCGTACACATGAATTATGATAGCAAAAGTAAACATTTAGTGCCTGTGCGTATACACACTTGTCAAATTACTCGAGTGCTTTCATGTGGGCAGTTGGCGCTGCATATAGGCCCTATGACGTAAACTCGTAGGCAAAGTGATAATTCTGTCGAATGAAGAATAACTTTACTGGCAGAGTTAAGAGGAGCTGTTGCCGCCATTTCAACATCCTGGACCCTATTAGATATATGTTACAACAAATTAAAAAATAAAATTGAAAATAAAATTGAAGAGGATCCATCCCAGTATCCCATCACGACCGCTGCGTTTGGTGATGCCCCGGAGTAGAAAACTCGAAGTCCCAGTAAAAGGACATGTTTGATGTGGTTAGCCAAAACGGATATTGCATTTTCCTATCCCCCTCCCCACATCCAAGTTCAGATATAAACATCCTTGAGAGGAGGACGTGTACAACTTACTTTTGTTCTCGAAACATTTGTACTCTGCAGCTATAGAAACTACTAAACACAAGTAGAAACTTGCGACCTAATTGCCCTTGAAATTTGATTTATAATCATGACATATATTTTATAGAGACAGATATGTACATCAAATTGATCTAAGTATATTTAACTTTATTTCACTGGATATGATTTGGAAATTACGATTTCTTATCCATTTTCTGTGGAATTCTTGGTATAAAATGACATTCCAATCCAGGTTGGAAATTATGAGGGATCATTTGTCATATGGATTTGAGTTTTGTGTGAGTGGCCTACATATCATATCGCGCGACCTTTTATGTGCTAAATACTTATAATGTCAACTACTACCGATCGTACCAACGAGTATACTCGTTGATCGTACCACCAAAAGGTTTGATAAATGAAAATTAAGAAATAAATGGCCCATATCTAATTTAGTCCAGAAACCGCTCATGATCAAAGGTATAACACTCTGGGATCAACTTCCAAGTGAGGTACAAAGATAGCCACATCCATCAATTTAATAAAAAAAATCATTCAATGAATAATTGAAATATTATAAGATGTTATCAGCTATTGTGTTCTCCCATAATTTGTGTCTATCTTTGTATAGGCCTAATTTCTCCCTTTTATGTTTTTAGAGTTATATTGTTCGTTACACATGTGTTTATGGCTTTAAAAGCGGAAAATACCAATTGATTGAGGGATTGACGAAACCGTGCTAATTTGGGGTAGTTAAGTTCGGTAATCATATTCTGGATCTGATTACGTTGTAGGTCTGTGTATATAAGGATCCCTTGTTATGAGACCCCGTATATATAAGGTCCAGTGCATTTCAAGTCCACTGAATATAAGAGCCTTTAGAAAAAGAGAAGTTTTTCATTTACAACGATATCCATGTACAATGTATGTATATGAGTACATGTATACACATTGCCGTATGTGATAGCTCTTTGGCATTGGCGTAACAATGAAACTAGAATTTTTCAATCGGGCTTGACTGTTGGGATTGATGAGCTCATAATATCTGGAAAAATGCCTTCATTTCATTGACAACTATATACACATATTTTATACTTATATAAAGGAAAATTACTTGTCTTACATGGCTGCGGCTGCGGGCGTGGGGTTGACCACGCCACTCTCGACATTCCCTCCCCTGTATATCCACCTTGTTCATCAGGGTATAGCGAGCCAGAGCCGGGATCCGCGG
Organism: Alentia gelatinosa; assembly: GCA_950022655.1. NCBI lineage: Eukaryota > Metazoa > Annelida > Polychaeta > Phyllodocida > Polynoidae > Alentia > Alentia gelatinosa. The sequence continues at coordinate 45,471,917 of OX465579.1, read as the reverse complement.
ATCCACGGATTCAGCCCGCCGTTTGTACTGAGTGACCCTTGATAGAACCCAGGCGCCCCCTATTGGTGGGTCGGTCGGTACAGTGCTACACACCTAGGCGGGCGGGCGGGCAGCCCACCCCGCTTACCTTTAAGCCGCCACCGGGCGCTCTCCTCACCCTGCCCCGTAACGGTGCCTGTAGCACTGCTGGACGTAGTAGTAGTAGTAGTGGTAGTAACATGGCCTGTGAGGCCCCATGGATTGGGATGTCTGTGGGAGGAGGGGTAGTGGAGGGTTAGGAGGGAGTGGCGGCTGCCGGGAAGCAGGGAGAGAGACAGGGAAGCGTGGAGAGAGAGCGGTGGGTTGATCAATGGCGCGGCTGACTTTGATTCATTGCTGTCAACTGGGGCCAGCCCCACGGTCAACCGGCGGCTCAATCGATGCGGTCTATCAGGGGCCGTGCCGACGTCTGTCCGCTGACAGCACGGGTTAACCCACTTGATTCCTCCCGCACCCCCAACCCCTCTCTCCTCCAGGGCGCCGCGCCGGGCCATCTCTCCCAGGTCCGCTTAGTGGTCAAATTGGCGCGTTATGTCACTGACAGCGCCGCCGTCCTGTGTTAAGAGAAGCGGGGCCAGGGGAGCTGCCGGGTGCGGCTGGCGACTGGAGTGAGGGTAGGGTGGGAGGGGGAGACTGGCGATGGTGGTGGTGGCGGTGGCAATACCTGGGCGCAGGAGGCGCGGCCAGACCTGTCTACACTAACACCCCGCCTCCACCCCTTGACACACAGGAGACGTAACCCCCACTCACCAACACACTCACTTTCCACACACTACTACTACTCCCACATATCCGCCTGGGCTCCAGGGTCAGTGCTGGCGACAGGAGGCGCACAGGACGGGACAATGGAGATAAAACCCGGAGCAGCTAAAAATGAATTAAAAAAGCGAATGTGTACATTAGGCAAAAATAAGCCGTAGTCGTAACCGTTTTAATGTAAGGGAAAGCCCCATTTAAAGGCAACTCTATTTATAGGATGATATCGAAGGAGTCATCGAATAGATATTAGAATCATAGATAACCCTGAAAGCCCATCCTTGTCAGAAGAGACTGCAACACAGTATAATCAATGTTTAAGATTTGATTAAGCCATGGTCTCGCATTTTCAATATTGCTCCATCCAGAGCTCAATTGTGAATAACAAAGAGTAAATATTCTATTTATCATGTGTGTGTACAGCGATGCCAATTTTCAGAATATTTTAGGTTTGCCCGGTTTTTCCTAGGCTGAATATTTGATTTATAATTGCCCTCATAAATAATTTTATTGCAGCTCAATTTCTAATTCAGGTACTGACACCACGGACTTCGAGTCGGTAGTCTCCTATGCCCATACCTGTGTGTATTGCAGAGGGAGAGCTACAGCCACCGGGTGTAGCCACCGGGTTTTCGCCGGAATATCCCGGACGTTATGTATACGTACGATAAGGCTGCTCAAAGGAAAACCCCTGTTAAAAATTATTGGTATATAAACGAAATATATATATAACCTCCTGTAACCTGATATCATAATTGAAATAACTGGTATGGTATAAGCTTATTTCTTCGCAGAATTGCAATTTTTATACTTTTCACATAGTTGGTCAGTTCTTGACATCTCCATTTATAGGACAAAAACAATGGATATTAAGATTAGTTCATTAAAGTTCTTTAGACCTCCACGATAGGGTTACTTTTGTATTAGTTCTTAATTAAGACTTATAGGCATACTTCTTGAGTGTAGGAAATCTCAGCCATCATTTTCAGTTGAAAGCATTTCACCAAACAAGGCTTAATGAGACACGTAACTATATTTTTTATCTTTTTTTTTTTTGCTTTCGAGAAAACTACCGATTAGATCAATGTATTATTGATCTTCTTATGCATGTAATGAAATGTAGCTTCATCTCAATGCTATGTTATGGTGCATCTTGCTGCAAAAATGTTGATGTGTCGAGCTGACCTCTTGAGGTCACAAACAAATGCGTAAGCCTGAATCTATTTTGCCAGGTTGTACAATATTGTATAAGGGCATGGTCCACTCCCCAGTGGTCCTCCGGATGATGCTATGTGATGTATGATTCATTGACGGTCAGCGCTGAAAGACCAGATGCAGGATAGGGATTAAGTCACAGGGTTGGCATGTCAGCGTAGGGTAGTGTATACGGAGGGAAGGGGGTGGCTGGATATAGAGGTGTGTGTATATTTATTTTTCCTTGTCTAAACAGTGTGCAGGTAAATAAGACAAGAAAGCTTTGACTTAATTTCTCTTTTCATATCCTTTATTTCTATGCTATTTACTTCAAATGATTCCCATCCTTCAAAATATATTTTTGAAAAGTTGTATTTTTGAAAAGCTGTAGAGTAACAGCAGATATCTCCACCCTTGTTGACAGAATTCATAGGCTGATCTGACCTATAGATTTGGTCTGGTGACCATATGAAACGCCGAAAAGGGTCCGGGCGTAAGGCGTGTTGCATAGCTACCAGTGGATACTGTTACGTGATTATTTTCTCATTTCACACAAAAATTATCTTTTTCAAAATTGCAACAGTAACAATAAGCACAACTCTATGCCTGGTCACTGTTCTTTCATATGTTTTTGTTATTACGTTCAGCGAAGCATGATTAGTATATTTTCTGTTAAACATTCTTTAAAAGTAGAGGAAGACCTGAACCAGAAGCTAGGTTGATATACATATGGGAAATAAGGCAAATTAGTGTCTACAGATACCAGAATACTAAAGTGGGTCGCCATGTAGCTAGTAATTGCCGACGTAATCTAGCTGCAATGAAACTTGTCGGTTCACTGACTGCTGGTAATTAGAATCCATTGATGCAGTTAGATTGTAATTAAGATAGGGAATGATACATACCAGGATGGGTGACATCAAATTATTGAAATTAGGGATACAAACAACCAGCGTTTTCTGAATTATCACAACGTTTGGTGACGGAAATACTTTAAAAAACCACAGTTAAAACGCGTAGAATAAGCACCAAGGAACCGCTGAAATAACTTCCCTTGACATAGTAATAATCTACTTTAATATGAACTCATTAAGATGCAATGAGTTATTTCTAAAAGAACAACTTTATATCCGCATGAATTAGCCGAAATAAACCTGACAAATTCAAAAACTCAGACACGTTAACCCAGGTCACAGATGTAACATTTACTGCCCCATCTTTAAGACCACAAATGTGTCACTGTCAAATCCAATATTTATCTCTTGATTTAAATAACCGCTGTAAGCCACATATGTTTCTAATTCAGACGAGACGACCACTTCATGGGTCAGAGTCACAGATGCTTTTAATTCAGATATATCGATTAGATGACATTAAAAGTGATTAATTTTGATAGAGATCACATATTTAGATTGTGATGGCAGGTTTACTACCAGCCGCTGATTAATGTCATATAAGAGGTTATTAGCCGCGATATGGTTAAATGCTACGTGGTGGTTCTTATAACGGACACCCTGGAGGATGCTGCCAGGAGAGACTAAATGTATTGACACAGATGGAGACAGCGCAAAGACTTAAGGCGGATCCGTGGCGCCTTCCTTGACCCTGGAGTTCACGCCCGGCTAATTTGTGAAGCGATGTTTAATTCAACACTCCATCGCGTACACCTCAATTATAATCAAAGGTCTGCTGGGCCCTGACCCCGACGACCGACATCTCTCGCTCAGGTGACATGCGGGGCGGGAACAAGTCTCGTCCTAGTAATGAGAGGTGGGGGAGGTATGTGTGTGTCTATATATGCATATATCATATGAGATATATATGTGTAAAGTGTGTATGTTTGTGTGCGTGCATATATATATATATATATGTACATAGAGCGAGATAGAGAATCCAGTAACCGGGATTCACTTTGTGACGCACCTGTGTTCCTCCATGACGAGGTAGATCAACTTCTATCGTTAGCGCTACTTAAAAGGGCATCATTCAGGTTTCTACGAGCAGGCAAACCAATATAACAGCAACGTTATATCTTAACCCCTGCACACCCTCCCTACTCTCTAATCCACTCTAGCATCACTGGCTGCAATCCTTCCGTAATACTAGCACATTTAAGCATTGTTTCAATTTATTTACATTACTTAACTAATATGCACCAAAACAGAGTGCAGAGGAGTTCTTATGAGAGGCGTAACTATGCAAACAATCAATGTCCTAGCTTTCCTCGTTAACCTGCCAGTAGATACCGGCTACCGCAGAAACGAGGCAGATCTAACCTTCCATGCGTCATAGAAATATAACATTTTGATTCCGCTTGAGGATTCATATAATCAGAAACCACTCAAGAATAAAGGTTGTGAACAAACTATATACTAGAAACAACAAGAAAGCTTTAACCTACAACGGGTAGTAGCGCTCAGATTGGATGACCAGGGCACCTTACACTGATGTTAAAAGCAGTAGTCCGTTCCAGTGTTGCCCACCCAAGTGGTAGCTGTTTATTTGGTGACACGATATTTGAGGTGTCTAAACAACCTAATATCTCTGTGGGCATGTATTCTGTAGATAATTTTGTATTTTTATACGGGTATATTTACATATAGAGACCTTGGGTCGATAATTACAGACATATCTCGGTGGAATCTGTGCTTCACAACGTGAGGCCTGTCCCAGGCACGGAGGGCCCCCTTTTAGGTAGATGTCGCTGGACATAGATCGCCTCAAACTAATTAGATCACCACTGCGCACGACCCGCAATATTCACACTCACTGCCCCGGCTAAATATACATAAATTGGTATTAATATGCATACAAATGTTTGCTATACAATAGCCACTTAGGGCTATTGTCCAGGCCTCATCTGCCATGGAGTCCTCTATGCGAACTGGCCTTGCTGCTAATGTGGCATCTTTGGAGTCCTGGATGATGCATGCCCACGTCATTGTGCAATATTAATAAAAGCGTGATCCAGGTTTCCAAAATCCTAAATAATATATCTTCAAAATGCGCATCTTTTTAATGAACCAGGAACTCATTGCATTCGTTTTCAAGTACTTGTGCATATGGATGATACAAAATTCCTTAAAAAAACGTTGGATATTGCAGTTAGTGAAGAATATCGGTTTATCCTACCCCTAATATAAAATCCCATAGGCTTAACATTGAGTTTCCGTATGCCACGCTGACTGGCATACGGAGTTTTATATGCCACTAGTGGCATACAGCAATGTTATCACGTAATATTCCAAAATCGAGGAGACGGGGTAGGATAAAATCAAAACCTGATTCGTTTTAATCTTGTCCATCGCATTCCACTCCTGAAGTTTTGGCTCCGGACTTCACTCGGCTTCGCCTCATGAAGTCACTTTGCCAAACTCCAGTTGTGGAATACGGTGGACAAGATTAAACCTCCTCCAGTTTTACGATAGTAGTAGTCAGTTTCAACAGGCAATGGTTCGTTCTTTTGTCAATATTAAAGGTTGGTACCCTTTTAATGGCCGATGCTTACTGGGTTAACACTAGACCATCTACTCTTTGTTACCTTCGTAAAGTAGGTTTGTTTGAGCAGTGAACATAATATGCTAATAAAGGTATGAAAGGTCTCCTGCTGGAGACATTTTCTTGTGAGGCGAATTTTCTTCAATAATTAAAATAGAGTTCGAGAAAAAAGTAGGCATCTACATCTTTATGCTAATAACATGTAATACATACATCCCAATGATATCTAATTTAAGAATTGCTTTGTAAGGAAGTATCCTAAAACTTCAATAAGAGTTGTACATATGGACTTGAACCACGACCGGATAACTATATAACGTGGCCATCAAGTGTTATTTTCTTACCCTGTTATATCCAGAGCTGTCTCCTGACTAACCCCACTAAGTAGATTTGTTCACAGTATGTGGGGAGAAATATAGCAGATTTTAAACGTAAAACTCTGAGAATTTTCTCGCTCTAGGGTGAAGTTGTTTAATTTGGCAACGCTCCTACAAGCCACGGAAGACCTGCAACCAAGTCAGCCACGGCGTAGCTCAGACCTTATGAAATGTGTCACCTCAAAACGCGAGCCAAGTGCGCTGCCCAAAGCAATACTGTCAGTGTCACGCCATTTGAAAATTGGTCAGGGATGGGGCTCTCGGCCCATGTATACGTCCCTTCAGAGCAGCGCAGCCATATTCTACAGGAACTAGTTTGCGGAACGAAATGGCTCTCCGCAGCAAAATGTGATTTTCTGTCGACTCTAACCTCATTGAAAAAGCTGACGTCGGGAGGACCAATTCAAAGAAGCTTTTGGTTGGGTTCAGTTGAGTTGTGTTGGGACATTGTGTACATGTCACTCTTCTCTGAAAAGAGTACAACTGAATGATAGCATATGTATAAGTTTTTAGTGGTAAAACTGTTCGTTTTCAGTCGAAGAGGCAGAAAGGGAGATAGGGCTTATTCTAGGGATTATTACTTTACTCCACCAAAGACTTGTATGCAGGTTGAATACAAGTAAACTAACTATTGATAGAAACGTTGGTATAAGGGCGGTCTAGCCAAACAGGGAAGCCTTATCAATGACCTACCCATTCAATAATGAATGTTAATCTCTAGCTACTTTAAGTCCGATTGTCAGTAGATTTTAAAGGCCCATCAGCAACTCCTCCACCTAAAAAAAAAATTTCAACGGTATTAAACACGTCCGATGCGATTGCATAAATATCCATATAAATCATAAGACTAATTAAACACATGTTTAGCTTTGAACATTCCTAAATGCTGTAAAATTTGTCGAGGTTATATAATATGGAAAACAAAAACATAAAATGATAAAATCACCGGACACGTAATTTCTTTTGGACAATATACAGTATTTTGCTATGCTGCAAAAATAAAGAAAGACAAAACAATAGCGTTTCTAGTCGTCCTGTATTCATCGATTCGCCCTCAAGAAAATCAATATGGCTTCACTCAATTTCCCGACACGGCGAATTAAATTTGAATGTGAACGTTGAGTGTTAACCCTGGCTCCAATGGCGGAGCAGGCCCTCCGCTGACGTGACCCTGTGTCCGTTAAGGCCCTCCACAGGCCCAGCAGCGATTGCCACTGGAGGAAGCCGACGGCGGGTGTGATGGAGGGCACCTTGTGACCGGGGAATCAAGTGCTTGCCCCAGCAGGTGCAGAGAACGCGATGAGTGGGGTCCCAGTAGGACTGCTTCCGCTTCTCGCTACCCGCCGCTCACCGCTCGTCTCCCGCTACCTGCCATCCGCCACCCACCGTTCGCCGTTAACACCTATTGCCCACTGCCTGCCACCCACCAATCTGCCTGCCACCCACCACACACCACGCACTGCTTATCCTTCTTCAATAGCCAGACACCACTCACCACTTGCCTTCTGCTGCCCGCCATCTTTGACACACCGTTTGCCACCCACAACCAGCAGTCCACCACCCAATGCTCACTGCCAATTCGCCATCACTCGCTGCCTACCACCCACCACCCACTACTCGCCGTTTGCCACTCCCTTTCCAGCGCCCGCCACCCATTGTCCACCGACAGCTACCAATCTCACATTACCCTCCCACCACATGCCACCCGCCCCCTCCCCGTTGCTTTCCGTATGTGGGTCGTTGCCCATTGTTTTCTACCTGCCGCAATGTGATGTCTTCCTTTCACCTTTTGCAGCCCACTTATCCCATCCACTGATCACAGTCCGTCTCCATTTTGCGCCTTCTAACCAACCCCACAGTCCACTCATTGGTCACCCAACCCCCATTCCACCTTCCCATGTCCCGCCTAAAAAGCCGTCATTGCGTGGAGTCATCCCCTCTGGCCCGGGTTCTATGCACTACTCGCCCCTTGCACTCTAACTTCACCGCTTGGCCACTCGGGGTCGCGCTAATCGATGTTTCATCTCTGATCCGACGGAGAGCGGTGTCATGGCGCCGATCAATCACGTGACCAGTGCGGACCAATCAACTGCTGGTCCATCAAGACGCGAGTGGCGGTGGAGGGGGGCGGGATAGAGTTGGAGGATCGGGGAGGGGGAAGGAAGACCTGCTTGTCGGCCTGTCCCATTGAACAGACTGGACAAGATCCCACGCACTTAGATAGATGTCTACAAGTGATGGGTGTCCGTCACAGAACACGGAAGCAACCCAAGAGCAGATAGAGAGATTTTATTTTGACTACCATCAGTAATACGTTTTTGCAGTTTGTGGTAACAGATACCATGCAGGGCAGAAACTGCAATGATAAACAAAAGTCAGGGATTTGTGAGAGCAACAGTGATCAAACATACGCAGATGTTTATGTTATTTCCAGGAAAGAAGGATCGGTGTAGGAGTGTGTGTGTGTGTGGGGGGGGGGGGGGGGGAGCTAGTAAATAAATCCCCAATCTGCAGCTAGCTGTACAAAAGAATTCCGACTCGGGCAACTCGGGTTTGGATTGATGGGAATACAAGTGGGAAATAATAGACTGAATTGATCGTCCAGTTGGGGTAGTTTTCAGGGAGTGATCCATCTTCACTTTTAAGTTGCCGTATCAGAAATGACCTCCTCCTCTCCACCCTCCTCCACACACACACACACCTAAGACAAACCTCAGGAGGCATTGCATGGAGGTAGCCCTGGAGGCGGTCCACTGGGCGGTAAATGACGAGTCCCCGATGGTCGTTCGCCCTGTGGACGGACATGGGGTGATGAGGTGTAGGGTGGTGATGGTTGGTGGTCTTTGGTAGTAGTATAGTGGTGGCAACTATGGGGCCTTTGTCTTTCAGGGTGGTCCCCCACCTACCACTAACCACCAGACGCCCCTCCCGCTCCATCCGTGCCCTTGAAGGTCCTATCCATCAGAATGCAAGGGTACCAATTGTGGGACTGTCAATATTAGTAGGGCCTCTCCGACCGCATCCGCACGCGGGCCTTGGCACTGGCGGCAATTGTTTTAGGCCCCGCGGGAACAATAGATATAGCATCTGGGATCATCAAGACTGCTCCGTGGTCAACCGGTCAAATTGGTATCGGCTGACGGGCCGCCGGCCCCCCGCTGATGGCCGTTTGTCGAGCCGGTCATTGGATAAGGCGCCGCGCCATGGATAGCCGTAGACAATGGCGTGCAGCGGACTTTGTTAAGGCTGATGGCGTGGACAGGACAAACGCTGCCGGCCCATCCCGCCCTCCGCCCCGCCCGGATCCCGCACCCCGCTTGGTCAACGCCCCTGGAGGCGGCGGGCAGCACACGGGGGTCATTGTCAGTCCGGCCGGCGTGGTGCCAGGTGGATAAAGTGACCACTCCCGGCGGTCAAGGAGGTGCCTGGCCCCCACCCCGTCCCACTTCCACTATTCCCCTCCTGGCCTCCGGCCCACCCTCCTCCCATCCCCTGCAGACCACACGCCGATCGTGCCGCCATCAAAACTTAGCGACGATTTGTGAAACGCTATCGCGGCTGGCTTCGCGCTGGCTTCGTCCCGCGCGCAGCGGTGGCTTCAGTGGCGCTGTAGGGCATTTGAAAGGGCCTTTGGGGACAATGCGACGGTGCGGCGTGTTTACCCACAGATTGACTCCGCCCAGATGACCGCCACTGACCACTGCACTTGTCCTTACTAAATAAACAAAGCCGCCCGTCGCCCGTCCGCCCTGAGTAGCTTCCACAATGGGACGCGGCACCTATTTAAAGAAGCCATTATGAAAAGCTGCACTTAAACCTAGTCTTTCATACTGCACACAACGGCCGGACAGCCACCCACCTAATGTACTATTCATCAGCCAAATGTGCCACCACACACATGGTCTCGTCTGAGGAAGTTTTGCTTTTAAGACGTTACGATGTTCGGGTCATTAAGTACTGCCATAGTTTTATGGCAAGGCATTTGTTTTATGCAGGAATTGTGCCAATTTGTAGGACATCAACTGCGTTAGACATCCACTTTCTTCTTCATTTACTCAACGCAGCTTCTACATCGTCCTCAGAGCTGACCTTTTATATTTAACCAACTCCGAGCTATGATTGAAAGATCACAGATTTCTGATTATTTCTGGGTTTCCTTTTCTTTTCTGTGTATCAAATTAACATCATAATAAAAAGTAGATCTGAACAATGTTCGGAAAGTTTCCGTGACCGTTTCCTTAGCCCGCCCTTTAACTTTAAGCTTTTGCCATCCATGACTTTTACCTTCTTTGATGCCCTGTTTACGGGGCCTACAAGTCGGATCAACCTTTTGACTATTTGATTTTTACGCCGTCCACCTCGAATAGTTTACAGAGCCTCCTGTCTACAAAAACATCGATTGGTGTACTTTTTATCCATCTTTTGGAATGAATTTAAACCCAGGAATTTCCATATTTAAGAATATATCAATATAAAATCCTTTTGCCCTATAGCACAAAGGGACTATTTTCCCGTATACAATTTTTTTAGGCCTTATAGTATGGATTTTAATCCGTAAACCATGGATATGGTATCTGTCAGTCTTTAAACAATGGGTAGTGGTTTACTGAGTCCCCATACATTTTCAATGGTGACCTCATTTACGATAGATCCTTAAGTGCCCCGTTGCCACTTGCCAACGAAGTTTTTATGCGTCTTCAGGATCTCTCAGTTGCATTCTGCTATTCGGACGGTTCACTTTCCCCTAGTTCATCCTATTACTCCATATGCACTGAAGCCCTCCTATCTGATCCAGTCTCGTGCGATCTCCCACCTGAACACGGCACCTACCAGCAGCAGGTGAGTTGTAAATCTGGACGAGGGACCGTGCAGGAGGGAGGGGACCCTACAGCACAGGATCCCACATGTTTACAGAACATCGTCCCAAGACAGATTAGGCCTACACCTATCACACCGAGATCATCCTGTCAAAGAAAAATCCAAAGAACTCAGATCCAAAAGATAGACAGCCATTGAAGAAGAAGTCTCGGGGGACTGTGTTGAACTGGAGGTGGGGTATAGCGCTTTGGGTTGGGGTTGGATATGGGGTTCTGGGCTAGGCAGTTGGCATGGCCCTTGGTCACGGTGAAGACGGTGGAGGTGGGGGTTGTAAGGGTGAAACTTGGAAAGGAGGGTGGCTGTTGGGTGTTAGTGGGGGCGGTGGCCCTTGGCGTGGTCATAACGGCGCTCTATCGACGCGTGTCCCCCGGTGTTTGTGGCCGGCTTGTCGCGGCGGCGGCGGCCACTTATCCATCACCAGGCGGCGACCTGTCGATAGACGGCTTTGTGTGGCCCGGGCCCTGCCCTCGGCCCCCCTGATTGGGTTAATGCATCATGCTGCTATCATCCCGCTCTTGCCAAGTCTCAATTGGAACACAGAGATGGACAGGTCCGTCGTCTTCCTGGACTGGTTGGGGCGCCACTACACCCCAAACCACTCCTCCAGTGGGTGAAGGAGGTAACTCTGGAGTTGGTCCAGTTACGCGCGGTATGCAGGTCCTTTACCAGAGAAGGATATGCGCGGGTACAAGGATAAATGAACAAAAACATACAGTGTTTTACATCTTTTTTTTTTAAATTTACAAACTTCAGTAATTCTGGTGATCTTACAGTGTGTGCTTGATGCTCATCAAAATCATAGTATGATAATATCAATTCCGTTTTCATAACACACTTGTGCATCAGTATATGAATTAATAATACTGATAATATAAGGATAATGATAATAAAAATTCATGATTAGAAAATATAGGAAAAACAGGTAGATGTATATATGTACTGTACCATTATTGGGTCTTAAAGATGTTACCTAAGACTTGAGGAAGCGATGATCATCTAAGCGTTCGAAGAGTTATTAATGTTATAGTCAGCTCCATTTTATAGTCTTAGACCTTTCTTTCCATAGGTAGAGCTGCTTGCTGTGATTTAGTCATAGGTGCACAGTAACCTCACACATCCTAATGACTAGAGGAACATATAAGTATCAAGTTACTTCTTATTAACTTTGTCTAATAAACTGAATCATTCAACACGAAGCATTGTGTAATCAGCAATGAAACCATTTCAGTAACATACAGTACAAACCAGTTCTTGAATAAACCTTTGATGATGTTATATAATTTAGGTTGTCCTTCTATCATTCACTTATCTGTTCACACAGTCCCAGTAATTCAATAACATTGACCATGATCTGATTGACCTATCTTCTCATCATTCCTTATGTCCAATGTCACAATATCACAGTCCTGATTGTTGCCTCCAATGTTCTCCTTATAGTTCACATAACCAGATGGAATCCCTTGCAGTTCACAGTGTCATGAGTCCTGGTTATATTCACTATGTGTGCTCTCCCATTGAGAGTTGGTTTCATCAATGTCGGTTTTCTAGGAACGCACAGAGTAAACCTGCTTCACACACGCACCAGTTAGCAGGGCGACCTCACTCCAGGTAGACTGAGGCCTTCAGCACCTGCTGAGCATTCTAATCGCCGCGAAGCAGCGGGCAATGCTCACCTCGTTATTGTCTAGGTGGTTCCTTCATACTCTGCTGTGCAGTGTGGGGCAGCACTCTATGTTCTCAAACCAACAACCTCTCTTCCAATCATCTGAGTATCACATGACCAACCAGTTCCTTATAGAGAATACCTGTGATCTTCATTCCTTCTGTCTAACTTAAGTTAAGTCACACTACCCTTTTTTATAACACATTCTTAATCATTAAAAAACTGTCATTAATTTTCGAACAAGCACCCAGTGCAGTACAATGAAATTGATGATGACTGACAAATCAAAGTTCATTGGAGGATACAGCTTTTTGTATCCTCCTTGGGTAGCGGTACCGAGACTATATATTTTCAATGACAGGTTTGTGTCAGGTGGGTGATAATAAATACACAACATCACCATAAGATGTAAATTATCAAAGCAAAGACAAAATAGCCATCGATTTTCATACGAATACGGCTTTCTGTATTCTACTCGGTAGCGATCTGTAGGCTTTATAGGTTTAGTATGGAGGCTCCGTATTAGGTGGATAATAAAGACCTATGTTTTTAATATCTTCTTCAAACATCAGTATATCCTATTGAATCACCACCCTCATAACAAAGACAAATGCATTGTTGGCTAAAGATTGGCCTGACATATCATACAATGCTGTCTTTTATCATACCCATTGGGCGACTACATAGCTAACAATATTTTTCACTATGACTTCCTAGTTCAGACATATGTACTTTAATATCCACCTAATACAAAATGTCCATAATAAACCTATAGGAACTCTTTATGGACATATCCGATGCATATGAATAGGTTGTATGCTCCTGGCTGAAAAAAGCGGCTTATACGGAAAATTAGTGCGTTTGAAAGTGTAGTTCTAAAATAAAGTTAAATAAAACTAGCATGCCACCAGTTGAATAAAGGTGGATATTAAATACAACATAGACTCGTTTCAGATATATTCATATAAGCGGTCGTGTGTGTATGCTGCTCGGAGTTGACCCGACGCGACATCCTCGCATACGCTCGAATATTACTACGCATCAACTCCTCGAATCATACGCCCGCTTGTATCTGAACCAGCCAATATTGTGTATGTATCTTCGGTATAATACAAACCACATTACCAGAAACTGCCAGTTTATACTGTCGCTTGAACCCATTTACACTCACAATTGTGATATCGCCATGTGTTTAAAGGCCACCATGATATCGCCAGAAGTCTACTCGCTTTTAAAGGATAATCCGGAAGCGTGTAAGTGAGAGACATCCATTTGATAAAGTGTCATGGGAGGGTTTCTCCCATTCCACCACCAAGCTCAGTGAAATGAGACAAGACACTCACATGAAAGCTACCCCTCGTGAAAAGAGACTGAAGCAGCCTCTCAATACGAAGAAACTGGCTGGAGATTCCAACTGAGCCTGAGTGCGTTGTAGGCTCCCCTTGGCGAGAAATGACTGGAGAGTGGAATATTGAGGAGAATTCCAGCTGCGAGTTACTCAGCCTTACACCTGTTTTTGTTTTCAACTGACTCCACAGGCAATGACCCCCACAGAAGACATCTTATCTATCAAAAAGAAACACATACGTTTTATTGATTTACTCCTATTTCACCGCACAGGGAAAATCTAGAAGAAGGCTTCCTGGACCTACCACATTCACATTTTTTTTCCCGCAGCATACATTTCTAACTTTGATTGATCGCGATTAGATAAGGTTAAAAGGTTTCAGCGGTAATGTTATAGCTAACGTTGATAAATTCATGCCAATGACTTTATAAAAATATATGTATGGGGTTTTCTTGTATTCGAAGCGTTTAAACATCAAGAGCGGTGTTTGTATGGTCAATTCTAGACGCGGAATATGAGGTAGCAATACACATGTCAAATTCATCAAACAATCAAGCCAGTATCCGCTTCTAAATTTTAGTCGTTAAATCGTCTCGACAGATTCATAGTCGGCCAGTGTCCTTATCTGCTTGAGAAAATAAGTGTTTTTATGACTGAGGTTCACGAGAGTATACATATGATTTTCAATCTTATGGACCACTACAGATTAAAATGATATTATTTGTCCCTCATAGGACAACTTATCAACATTGATAAACTCCAAAGATAACATAACACACTTCTTCATTGATTTTGACTCTCCTAGTAATTTTTGGACCTCAGTCCAGAAATGCCTTGAGGATAATGTTAATTGGAACATAAACTTCCACCGTTCCTAATTTCTTTTGGAAATTTCTATATCAAGAATCACGGAATTTAGAAGGTTTCTCCTACTAGAAAAATGAATTTGTGAACTAGATAACAAACCAAACAGATTCCAGAAATGGAAAAGGTTTCTAAATAATATCTTGTGATATCAACTTCAGAGACCGTGGCAGTTGTTTACGCCTACTACGTATATTTTATCTGTCTAAATATTCTCACATGTTTAAATCGATTGTCATTTTTCTGTCCTTTCTGTCTCCTGTCAACTCTATTTGTATTGTTCTATCAGATAAAAATCTCTACAGAACTCTCTATAAGATTATAACCTACACCCTTCTTTTCATATTGAAAAAGGTTTAAAAGATTTAAAAGGAGAAAAAAATTGCAGTAATGCCATGGGTTACTCTCTATAAGTAGAATGACTGTTTACCCTTTAGTGGCGGGCACCTCCGGCTGGGTAACTCCGTGGGGACGGCGACCAATGGCTGGCTATACCGCTAGGGGACGGCAGGTTTGGTATCACAATGACTGCCTTGTTATAAAGACTAAGTGTACGAAATATGAGAAATTTATATTGAACCAATAAAAAAATATCACCATTTTAGTTCCTCCTTGTTCCTAAGTTTAGGCGGGTAAACAGTGGCGTCCTGTAAAATGGCGGTTCTGGCCCTACAGTCAAATTGGATATTGCAACAGGAAAAACTGCCACTACGTTATGATTCATTCAAATATCAGGCTACCAGCTGAGGAAGAGCAAAATATATATATTCCCAACGTCTGTGGGTGGTTATTATGGAGAAATAGCCAGCAGATCAACGTCTGTGGACAGGACCAAGTTGAAACATTGATCGCAAAATAAGTGTGACAGTGGTCTATATTGACAACGCCGGGTTATTTAGCCATCACCTCTATCAGGATTTGGTCGATTTACCACCACAAGACGTTATGACATCACTATTGGATTATACTGGAAGAAACATGAAAGCCTGCTGAATCTCCCCCTGTGATATCAACATGATAATATTCTTTGCTGGATCTGTATGAGCCAATCTCACCAAGGAGTTAAATATGTGGCTTCGCCCCAGCATGGCGTGTTTGTGGTCGGCACTTTCAAATCCACCAACTCCCTTCACTGCAGTGCAAAGACAACATGTAGAAAATGATCTTGCACAAGGTTTAAACCTTCAGGAAATTTATGCTTCCTAACGAGGCCCATCAGGAGAGCAAGCGCAATAAACTTTCTGACCATTGTCGTAGTCGTCCCAGTCCATTTGAATTTGCTTACCTTGGGTGCGGTTTGATCGGCGTATATGTTCATGCAGGCTTTCAGTCGCTCAACAAATGTTATCGTAAAAAAAAGCGAAAAAAGGAGAGTGTACTCTTCATTTTTTCTTGGTCAACATCTGGAGATATTCCCGTTGTTTCTACATAGGGTAGTAGTGCGGTGACTTCCGGATCCCCTTGCACATGCGAACCCAAGTTCGCTCTTCTTCCTCTTTTTTGTTCTGTTTTGATGTTTCAACATCTTCAACTTGGTCATCTTCCACTAATCCTTTATTATCGTCCTCAGAGCTGTCTTCCTGTTGTTTTTCTTGCCGAAGTAACTTCCATGTAGCGAGTGGGAGTTGATCCTCCCACTCGCTATCACTGCCCGACCATGTCAAGTCGTCCATTTTGACGGGAGTGGCTGCGAGTGTCGTCTGTACAGAAATTTCGTGTTTTCATTGAATCATAGGTGACGTCATAACTAATATCAATTCTAAATCTTTACAAATTTCTAAAACATTATGTTTTGCCTACATTCTGTGAAAATTTCATAATTATCTATATAGTATTTCCTTAGAAAAATAACATTTTCTCAAATCTCGGAGAAATGATGCCTTAAGGCATCATCCGCCCTTAAAGGGTTAAGTTTTACTTTATCATAAAAACATTGATAAATGTATTGACATCAGAGGTCTAAAATTAATGGTCACTTCCGTCAGGACCGTACTGAATCATCATAGGGTAGCCACACAATGAGCAGACATCCGCGCACGACATGGCCTCTATAGTTAGTTGTCAAGCGTCAAGAATTGCAGTATTGCCGTTCCGTACAAAATGCATATCTATTCCACATAGTCGTTCATTGTCCTTATTTGCACTCGCGAAAAATTTATGTGTGCATACCCTTCTAACTCTGCTTAACAACAAAATTAGGCCAAAGCTAGAAGCTCTATATAGAAACTAGCATGTGCCCTTCCCCCTCCCCCCACCCACCCAACATCAGTGGTGGTAACCCCCGCTACTTCTAGCTAACGGAACGTGGTCACATTTCTCTCTGCGGGCATGATGGTTTTCTAAATGGGTCTGAAAATTAATAGGTCTGGTGATTCAAATTTAGCATGTAATTTCAATTTGTCATGACACTTTGTGTGTGGACGATTGACAAAGGGCCGCCCGAGGGTACACTGCTACCACTGGTGCATAGTATGTCAATCGTGACTGTAGTGAAGTTCCCATTTTCCTCTTATTGATTCAAATTACTATTGTCTGTGACGTCGAGTGTGTGTTGTGTACGACCCCCCACTCAGTCGGTCCCGAGTTCAGTCATTTCCGTGGCGATAACAATAAAAGGAAACAATAGCCGAGCGTTCTGCATCCGTTCATAGAGAATTCCCCACATTGAAGTGCCACCATTGAAATAAAATCCTACCTCCTCTCATGCCATATTTTCACCATTGTGTGTGTATAGGTTGCATGGGAGGCTGTGTTCCTGTGTGTCTATGCGTGTGTTTGTCAGTGTGTGTAATACACACTTTACATACAGTGTATATATACAACATGTCTCTCTATCTCACCCCAGGTATTTTTGTCCCATAGGTTTAACATTAGGAACACATTCTTCATGCCCATACCAGTATTGCAGTCCGTTTTCCATGGTCTATATCCTGTGTGTTATCCATTCTTTTAATGTGTACAGGGGTGAGATAAGTACAGAAAGCAACTCATTTTGGTCAAAGTTGTTGTTCTCCAACTTGTTTGAATGCTACATGATATTCACTTGGATGTCGCCTCGTTCATATCACTCCACAACAAACTTGTGGAGAATGACGGCTTTGACCGAGACTTGTTGGTGTCTTCTATATTGACCATGTATGGATATATGTTTCTGTGTGTGTCTCTGTGTCTATATAGACAGTAATGGTGCAACATGTTGAACTGTGTGGTATAAATTCGCGTGACGCTAGCTAGCATCACGTCGGACGTGGTGTGTGACGGCCGTGAAACCCCGGCCTTGTTGCACTTTAACGGAGCATGGTGTGATTAACGTCCCTACAGGATGTCGTGTTTCCAACTCGTGTCTGATCGTACTTGGGTTCGCTTCCTTTTTGCAGGTCTCCCATCGCAACGTGATTCTGGCAGGCAGGCAGGCACCAAAGCAGGCACCAAAGCAGTGAAGTGCTCGCCACGACTCCAGCGTACCCTGGTATAGTGATGTGCTGTTCAGCCCGCTCAAGTCAGGCCAAGCCCAGATCAGCTTCATAAAATAGTCAATTCCAGCCAGACACAGGCAACGAAATCCAGCCAGATTCTGTCTACCACATGCAAGCCAAGTCAAGACCAAGACAGTCCAGCCAAGCCCAGCTCAGCCAAGCCCAACATCCCTGGAGCTGAACAACTCGTGCAGTACATTCTTTATGACAAGACACGCAAACACCAAGTATGTCCATCATTCACACACGTCCATCGTTTGTTTTCAACAGACTAAGTTCACTCAAACACACCCCTTAATGAGGTAAGAATGAGAACACCGCCCGACCCCCATACAGTAAAGGAACCAACCCCCTTTACCACACACGCGCGCCTACATCGTCGGCCTAATAGGCGCTTACGGCGAACACCACCCTCACACGGCACACGGTGGCTTTAAGCAGTGTTTGTCAGGCCCGAAACCAATTTGAGAGCTGTTAAATTGCCACGGAGACTAATATTTAAATGGGTACTTTGAGAAGATATTAACATCATTGGCAATTCGCGTGCCGTGTACTCAACCCCAGCAACCAGCGGAGGCGACCGTCTTGCGTTTTCGTTTATTTTATTTCAATGCAAGGCGATCGCATCGAGAGATGGGGAAGCTACGAAAACGTTTTCACTCACGCAGTTCCAATTGGGACGAGACTGGCCGTTGTCTGCGCTTGTCAGGCGAATGAGGCGTGTCAGAGGAGTTGGGGCAGTACGTGATGGGTTACTGAGCCAGCCTGCTCTACTTGTATTCCCTGTTAGTTAGTTCCAGATATACGTGTCTATAGATGTACATGTATAGGGATAAGGGATTATTCGTTGTGTGTCATGTTTCAATATAAAGGGGGAATAAAGGTGGGTGATTAATACAGTCAAGACTGGTTTCAGATAAAAACGAACGGTCGTATGCTGCTCGGAGTTCACCCTACGCAATATTCTTGCGTGCGCTCGGATATTACTTCGCGTCATCTCCTCGGAGCATACGGCCAATTGTATCTGAAGCCAGTCAATACTGTGTATGTATTTTATATTGTCATTTGCTATTTTCTATCCATAAGAGTCTGCTGGTCATCAAGATTGGTGTCTTTCTTATGGGAAAGTGTGCGTAGTCTAAGAGTGGTATATGGAAGTCTTTATGATTACAGGAATTTACCTAAAATATGTTTGTATAGAATTTGATGCGATAGCCACTCTGCTACAGCACTAAACTCTCCAACCACACATGCAGTCTTACATTCAACCCTATATATACCCTTTCGTCCAGCCAGTTAAATTGACATGGTACTGAGTATGCTATAGGAACGCGGATAGACGTATGAGGTCCGAGGCCTAGTCTAAATCCGAATACTGGTGGACTGCAAGGGTGGGGTGTGGGTGGCATGGGGTGAGGCGGCACCCAAGCTTTGAAGTACAACTCATGTCTACTGAAGTCTGAGCCAGTGTCTCGGGCGGGCGCCGGCCCCTAAGTCAGTATGTAAATTTGCCTGCGGATTGTTGGTATTGTAAAGGTTGCTACATCAACCGAGGCAAATTATGACCGCAAATCACACACGGGCACATCAAACGTGCGCATGCGCGCGCCACGGGAAATGGCACTTATTGATTTGTGGATTTAAACACTTTGCGCAAACAGATGGCGAGTACCAGCAACATTTCCACATGTGTTGTTTCAGCGTCATCGATTCCGTCGTGCCGGGTTCAGGGCTATACCTGGTGTCTGTGAGTAAGAGCCCGCCCCTTGCAGCCACCCACAACAACTGGATGGGACCAGGGTCCTGTTTGCCGACAGCTTTGCGTCAAATGAACATTTTCTCAATGCAGATTTAGATCAATACGCCCTGGTGCCGCCCTAGGGGTGTTAGGGGAGGGGGTAAGGACTAGCGACCGCATACCCAGCCCCCCCCCCCCCAATTCCACCAATGCCACATACCATATATGGATGTATGATTATCGTTCAAGTTAATAGCTTCGTTTGACTGGTTGGTCCTAATGGCAGGTCGACTATTTCATTGATTAGAAATTTTGCATAACATTTGGATGATCTTACGTAAGACGAGTGTTGGTCATAGTTAGCCATCGATTGGTTGCCAGGCAGAACGGGAAAAAGTAAATCCACCCGGATGAACTTAAGCTAGACAAGGATTGCCCAGATCCAATTTCATGTCGCTACTAAAAGCGCTCTATTCTTTCATGTATACCGTTGAAATAGTCTCAAAGATATGTCATTATGGGGAATCCTAATATTTCCTCTTTGTCAGAAGATATATTTTCTATCGTATACATAAACCCCATGGAAATTGTATTGGAACTCAGTAAACCACTACCCATATTTAATATCCCTCAGACATCCATTGTATATTGAACTCCAAACTATTGTATACGGGAAAACACTCTTTGAGTCACATATCTAGTCTGTTTATTATTATATACAACACTATGCCTATGTTTGGAGACAAAAAAGGTAAACCGTATAACATGTCAATTCCTGGGTAAATTTATTGCAGGGGATGGATAATAAACACAAAAAACGATGCTTTTGTGAGCAGGCGGCTCTGTAAACCACTGAAGGGTGCCTTCACAATACATTTGCTAACGCTCGTGTGTTACTACGCGTCAACCACCAGTGGTTCACAGCTCCCTGTCAAGAAAACCATCGATTATTATCTATTATAATACAGGGATGGCAGTTTTCCTCTTTTCCATGGAAATCTTTGTTTTCATCTTCAGATAATCAAATCTTTTGTGTTAAAACAAAGAGAGAAAAAGATTGGGCGTCAATAACAGTGGGTCAAACCTCCTCACACACCCAAGCCCCATTCAGTGTCCAACACTGATGTGTTTTCCATGCCTTCACAGTCTCTATGAGGCAGTAAATTCCACATGAAAACTATTTTCACCCTTTTCCCTGTCCCCAACTGATATCTCTGATTATATATGACGTAAAGGAATAGGAGAGCTATGCGGTTTTCAGGGAAATAATCATTCGGTTTGGTGTAGAAGTACAGGGGACTGGTGTAACACCGGTGTATCGGTAAATTAAGAACCATGCTGTGGCGATCAAGCGTCACTGCCTGAGACCCCCTGCTGGAATAACCTACTTGTAACATGTGCTGTTGTATATGTAATATGTCAGCAAAAACCTTCACCTATTCTTGTCGAATTTGAGGTAATTACACTGGAGCCACGCTGTTTTTGTGCACGGTCCAGTGTGAGGAGAGTGTAGGAGGGTGGGCGGACCGGCGGGTGGCGGTGCTGGAGGCATGTATTGAAACGAGTCAAAGGACCATGATTTATAATTGTCTGTGGCAACATGTCGGCCACAGCGGTGCCCAAGCGGTGCCATTACGGATTTAATGGGGAGCCGACTGTTGATAAATGTTCACTTGTCATTACGTGCTGCGAACCTGCCGAAACATATTTCACAGTCTCAGGACTCGCGCGTCGTAGGGGACAGGCAATGTGAAATTTAAGCCTGCTGTTGTGCGGGCGGGCGCTTGTGCCTTGGCAATGGTAGTTATTTAATGATTGATGATGTTTAATTGATGTGATTAGCCGTGATTGGACTCGAGCAGATGGTATGTGTCGCTCTCCTGGGGAACGGGCTCTGCCACTAGGGGAAGAGTGTCCTAAGTCCCACCACCACCCAGCCCTCCCCCTTTTCACCCCCACCCCTTCATCCTAACCCCCTCACCCACCCTCCCTTACAAAGCGGCCATGAAAAGTCCCCTACATAAAAAACGAGAACACTGGTGGAATTATGGTCGCTGAAGAATAGGAATTCCCCATGTCTGACCTGCCCTGTGTCTTCCCTCCATCCCATCTTCCTCCCCCACCATTCCCACCCTCCATCCCTGCCCCACCGCCCCGCCCCGCCCCCACCCGTCTGTACGCCACACGACCCACGCTGGAGGAGACGGTAATGGGGGCTGTGGGAGTCAGAGGGGCTAGTTACCTGCCCGTTGTAATCCGGCTCCATGGCTCGTGCCACTTTGTCCCGGCAGCTCGTCCCGTAGAGAACACCCCGGCTTGTGTGTGGGGGGCTTGGGTTGAGCAAGAGGTGGGGGTGGCAGGTAGGGCTTGACAGATGGCCGCGTGCGAGCACAATGCGTTATGTAAGCTTACCTGAGCGCAGTGGGCCGCATTCTCCGCTCCACCAGCTCTCAATGGCGTCGACGGGACCACACAGAGGGCCGGGTCTAATTGGCAGGTTTCACTCTCACCCCAGTCGCCAGCTTCACCTATTAGCAATACTACATAACCGGTTAAGTTGCGGAAAAAGCACTGACTCCTCAGCTGGTGGGCGACATTGCCTGCGCATTTGCAATTGCTTGTACATCGACTCTTCTACCCTCCCATCATGCTCACGCAACCGCCCACCCACCCACCCCAACACCCACCCACTCACAAAACTGTGAAAGTACTTGCACAACTGGTACCTATTGCTGGTAGGGTGAAGACCACCCACAATGTATACACGGCTATGCGTGGGGGTGGGGGAGGGATTACGATACATATAATATAAATATGCATACGAGGAGATCACATTGCCCATAAGAACATGTGCCTTCGAAAGTATTTCGGGGTAAAATGTAGGCGGATAAGGAGTTACTGTGGATCTTGATAAAGATTTTGGAGAGGTACCTGAGATGTTTATAAGCACTGGAGGGAGGGAATGGGAATAGGTTGTGGTGGAGAGGTTACACCATAGGTACACCTTGGGTTATGTCATGATGAGATAGATTAATACATAACTAGAAAGGTGATTGCGAATCTAGAACAGTTGATTGCCAACGATATCATAGGCGTTAACATATTGCGCTACACCGTTGGGTAAGAAGCCTGTGGTCATATAGCCACACATTTAGATAATTGTAAGCACCATTACTGTGGAGTATTATCATCTAGTAATGAGACAAAAGGTTCCAGTATTTTTCCTTTTTGTAAGCAGAGGTAATGATGTGGTTATCCCTGGTTAATGTCTTGGCCACACGACCAGCTCGGGGGTAAGCAGTATAAGGAAATGAGTGATGAACGCAGGTAGGGTGCAAGTGGTAACCCGTTCCGTTTGAAACACAACGACCAGATCCCCATTCTGACTACGACTACTATCGGTCAGCTCTCGGTATTACTTTAAGGCCTACCACCACTATCACCACTACCACGCCAAGTTGGCAATGCCAGTAACTGAACATAATGTGGTTAATGACCGCGACAAAGAATATTCTATATAGAACTCCATTTCATAACGCGTCTTGTTGACATCAAGAAATGGGGCAAATTGATGAATGTAGGACACTATTATATTTTCACAATGTATGGCTGGCGTCGACATTGAAACATAAAAACTCCGATGTGGGCAGACTGAAACATGTCAAAGTAGACTTAAATTTGTATAAGTGGTCATTACAATCATTATCCCACTTGTCAACGTCGTAACCCTTTCTAGTACAAGAAGCCAAATTGAAGCATACGGCTATTACAACCCGTATATTATCCATTACAAATAGAATCCCCTAATTGCCTAATTGAAAAATAATTGCACTCTTTGGTGATTCATTGCTGTCATGATAATTATTATGATTACTAGATAAGAGCAGTCAAGATTTAATTTAGCATATAATCAAGTTCATAATACACCCTTATATAAGATCATTTTACACACCTTTTTTAACCTGAATTCACACGGTGTGTGTTTTTCGTGATGTAGGTCTGCATTATCATGTATTACAAGTAATAGAGCTCGCCATAACCCAGCCCAGCATGGTGTATCAATGCTCACTCAAATTCTGAGTCTGTTTTCATATCTTCCCCCTTGCCTCCACTTCACCGCTGATCTTGGTATTGAAATTCGATGGGCTTAGCATCAGCCCAACCGCCTCAATTATTTATCGGGTTGATATGGCAACTGAGTCATGTTTTAATTTGATAATGGTCAGTCGGCTAGCGCATTGAAGCGGGCGTGCTTTTAAATTGGATCTGGTCAAGGGCTCAGGTCACGGGGCCTGAAAGCTCTACCCCGCCCTCACCCGCTCCGCCTGTATACTTTACCTGATTAGAGGAGCCATATTACTAAGGTGAGCATGTGGACGAGCCCCTCACTGACCACTGGTGCTTCTAAAAACTGACCCCTTTCGAGATGACCAATGCCCAGGTCACCGACTGGCGCACTGCCTGACCAGAGGAAATTAGGGAGGACTGAAGGGCTGGTTGAAATGTTTTAATAAGGTTTGGTTGCAGTGAAACACCTGTGGCAAAGATGAGTTTTTGTTTGTGTCGTTTCAGACGGAAATAAACTCTGCAGGTGGCTTACTTTATTCGCTTCCCTCCTTTTCATGATTTATATTCCAGACTGATACAGAATGACATAGCATCAGGATATAATCAGAATAATCACATCTTTCATGTAGCACGGCGGTAGGAGCTCTATAGAGTATATGGCCGAGATTTTGCTTTTAACCGGTGCTACATAGGATGCGTGTACACTGTAAGCACTAGCAAAACATTTATACCATGTAACAAGGCTGAGTTACTCAATAGATTCTAGAACGCCTCCAGCGGCCTTGGCTCGTGGGTCCTGCTAGACTTGCCGACGGTCTTTTTGACAATCTTTCCATTCGCATATTTATCAGAACTGATCATCGTTGCCCAGTTTATCGCATGAAGGTCGATGTCCCATCTAGCCTAGCCATTATTGGTGCTACCCCACCATCCCCATCTCCATACCCTACGGCCCTGGATTGCCAGTGATATGTTAGAGAAAAATATTTGTTCGCCACCATCAAAAGATTGAGCTGTTTAAGAAAATCTTTGAAAGTGAGACTTACCCGCTCTGTCATATGAGAGAAATAGACGTGTTTCCTTTGACAGAAGTCACAAAAAAGAATAAATATTTCTCTTTTATTCGGCCTGAAATGTCTACGGCGGAGTACTCTGACAGAGACCAGGGACCTTCACTAAAAGCATAGCTAATGAATGCTTTTGGCGAGCCAGATTGGAGGCAGGAGTCCATTGCACAGTCAGCCTTTATCCATAAAGCATAGAATTATGACGGCTGTGGCTATTCCCTCAGCAGCCACCTACCCAAGACATTTGGCAACAAGAAGATGTTATGTAGGACAGCAAGGGACTCGGATATTTAATTCAGATAATTTGCGCGTTGGTCTGATCAATGCATTACTCATAGACGCATGGCTACTGGAGTGGACAGGACAGGCCTAGAAATGTAATTACATATATTACCCGTACCATATTTCGGGGCCGCGGCCTTGATGGCTGCCTTGTCAGCAGAAAGAAAGTGGATCCAATGGGCAATTTATTGGTGGCGGTTTTAATGCTTGACGTGTTTTCCCCCTCTCTCACTAGAGTGAAGCTCAATGCTTAGTAACTCACAAAGATGTCGTATAGGGTCTGAAACCGAAGCTATGGTTTGGAAAAGGGGTTGTGGAGGTTGGATAGGGTGGGGGCTGGCAGGTTGAAGAGGGGAGGGTGGGAGAAGGGGGGCAGGCTCCGCTTTTTAAAATGTCATAGAGGCATGGGATAATTTGGCGTAATTTGGCGGCCGGGGGTCGCGGAGCGGACGGCGGCGTCGACGGGCACTGTCCACACGGTACCAGGAGGCCCGGCCGACGTCGAGCTGGCGTTGGCCGGTGGGAATTAGACAAGCCACGAACGACAGGCCTAGCTGCCAGATGACAGCATCCCCTCCCACCCCCACACCCCCTACACACCCACCCTTCACCCACACCGCCACTCACCCACATCTACCCTGCCCACCACTAAAGCCACCCCTCTCCCAGCCCTCCTCACATCACTACACTGGCTCCAGCCGCCCGCATACAAGAAGCTAATATGATTAAGATCATTTTGTTGTATGGCACTGGCCAGCGACGCTGCCGACACCCACCCGCCCGATTTAATGCATTTCCTCCCAGCCGGCGGCGGCACTGGAGAAGCCTGGGTCTCCCTCTCCCTCTCTCTTCCCATCTCTCTATGTGGCTCTCCTATGTCGGCCGCTACTACTAGAGAACGGGTCTGGGTCTTGATTGTGGCTCTATATCTTGTATTATCTCATATTACTCGACCTGCCTTTCCGCTGCTCCAATGAGCTGCGCGCGCTTATTGCACCTGTGAGGCCGCGGTTCTGGCCCGCTTTGATTTTCTGCCGACGCGTGTAAAGAGGATTAAAATAGGGGGAGGGGAGATTTGCCAGGAGTGTGGGCACCATGTGCACCACCCCGGTCCGTATTAGACATTTGGGAATTTAATTCCACTCGCTCACTATGAGAAGGCTTATTGTTAGCCTCTTTGTTGTTGAGATCTGCGATGGTTAAAACATCTTCTCTCTCACTCTATTTTCTATGGGAAATATATTTATGGTCTGACTGGAAGCAGAAAAAACCGTCACTCCAACGGCAAATTGAACAATCATTTGTGCCCTATTAAGTCTTTCACGGGATATTTGAGTCATATTTGAAACCAATTACTTGCTCTTTACCCTTCACTGCTTCGCCACTTGACGACGACACACCGCCTCCCAGCACGTGTCTAGAGACAAAATATGAAAAAAAAACATTACAGAAAATGTGGGAAATTACCACCAGTGGCCCCTTCAGAGTGAAGAAAACATCATTTCATTAGATCGGGTGTGATGGGCGGATGACGGAGGGTGGATATGTGGGGATGGGGGTAGTAGGGTTGTCAGGAAGACACGGCACCCCTTCTTGTAATCAGCAGGGATCCAGTGGGGAGATCCAGTGGGGGTGCTTTGTGTGTGGGCCATGTGTGCAGTTTCAATAAAACTTTAAGATCAACGCTTCGTTGGGGACCGCCCCAGGCCATCCCCCACGCATCCCCTCCCAACATTCCCTTAACCACCATTCCCATTCGTTTTCCTCAATCTCCCAACCCTGAACCCCATCTCTTTTACTCTTAAACACCCCTCTTCCCTTACCCTTCCGTTTCTGTCATACCCTACTGTGGAACCCATCCTAGCATCCCTTTTCAACCTCAACCCTCCTAGCCGCTGGGCGCCTTTAATGTATTTCACCTAAAAACCCGTCCCCCCGAATGATGTCTGTTTGACACAGTTTGCCGGCATTGAAGGTGATTTAGTTTGATCACATTTCGGGGGCCGACACGTTGAGCGCCTTTATGTTGGGCACAGGATCAGTGCGGGGACCGGCTGTAATGGGAAAGATTATGCCACAGACGCCTCCCATCCGCACCCCTACCATCCCCCTCGCCCAGTCTCATGCCACCCTTCTACGCCCAGCCACAACTCGCCCAACCACCGCACACATCGCTCAGCCATCGCCCACTACCCCTCGCCCAGTCACACACCACCCAACTACCACCATACCGCCCAACCACATCCCACCCCTCCCCACCTGGCGCCCATCACTCCGCCTAGCCAGCCCCGAAGGGAGGGAGTGGATTATTGAAAAGTAAAATATTGAATTCGAAAACAAAGATTTGGATGAGGCAGCATAGTGGAGGTGAGTGCATAGATTGTCGTGGTATAGAGATTGTGGGCAGTAGACTATTCTCGGACCACCACCAAACAGCAAGCTACTTAATGTGTTAAATGGGTGGCACTGACTCTAATCATGAGAGAAAAGATGTGGAAGCTAACAGAGTGGGATTTTATGCAAGGGGCTTGGGTTTCTGGGAGATCGTTATCAGATATCTTTTGGAACCCTACTCCCTTCACCCCAATTTATATTTTCACTTCATAACAGCCGCTGTTAGCAGCTCCAGTAGACAACTTATGATAATAACAGGAGTTTTGGTGGAGGGAGGGGGCGGACAGGGATAGAGGTGGGGTGGGGGTGTAGTAGGGGTAGAGGCGTGTTTGTCTGATCTGTCAATGGGTATTAGAGGGGCCGTTCTCTGCGGCCGATGAGTTCTGATGGCCTTCAATGATAGACCCTATTGGTGCCCCCACCCCCCCCCCCCCCCCCCATCAGCACGGTAGATACAGCTTCTCCAGCCTGGTCAACAGATGTACTTTCAGAAAAAAAAAGGATGGCGAGCGTACGCCCCGCTATAGTCGACAGCCACCCAAATTCGCGGCGCAATGCGCGCAACCCGCTGCCAGCCAACCACCCTAATGTCCAGTATTTCATAAGGCCCGCGGGCGATCGATAGGCTGTGCTTAGGTTTTCTCTTATTGGACTGGACAGGCCAGCGGGTTTAAAATGCCGAGACCACGTCATAATTATATTCTATACTTCAATCAATATCTGGGGCCGCTGGACGGTGGGTGGGGGTTGTGTGAGGGGGTTGCCGGGAGCCCGCCGGCTGCCGCCTAGACGGAGCTGCTCGGGCGAGCTGGACCATTACTACTCACTACCGCGTGAGGGGCTCGCAGGGGCCAGCGCTGGCTGCCTTTAAAAATGCACTGGCCGCCCGTTATAATTTATGTATCCTTTAATACACGTCAATACTACAGTGGGCGCTGCCCAGGAAGAGCCCCCGAGCCACGCGTCCAACTCCCACCCACCCAAGACCGCCCGCCCGCTGGCTCCCTCTCCCGGCGTTATCAGCTTAATGAACGGCCGAATTATAATCTCCGTGCCTCCGCAATGTGGGTCAAGACGCTGGGTGGGGGGATGGGAAGGCGAGCCATGCTCTAGGTGGCTGCCCACTGAGGGGAAAACGAGCACAAGGGGGGCGAGAGAAAAATGAGGAGTAGAGGCTGGGAGCTGGGGGCAGCGGGACGAGGAGAGCGTTTCACAGGAGCGGATCGAGAGCAGAGATAAGATTGGTGCTGATTTTGAAAAAAGGCGTGGAGATGACGACCGCAGAGACCGGCCGACTAGCCCGCCACTGGCCGCCACGGGCCCGCCGATTCTATATTTGATCTAAATCCCCGGCGCATCATGCAAGATGGCAGTCTGCGAAAAGGAGGGCCGCGCTGCCTGTAAAGAATGGCAGGGTGTAGGCTTACCATACAAGTGTGCCTGCTGCCACTGCTGCACCAATCCACGCCCCCCCCCCCCCCATGCCCCCTCCCCCATCAACCGCGGCCAAAGCTTGCTCGACGCTGGACATTACAATACGGATTGGTCCAATACGGGGCAGTTCAACGTTCCGCCTCAAAATGGCCTTGTTTTGACAGATACATCATGGACGACGAGGGCACGGGGGTGGGTGGTAAAGGCTAGGGGGCTCCAGCCACCCGGAAAACTCCACCCTCCTCCTCATGCGCCTCTAGCCGCATACCCCCAACACCCTTCCACTCCTTTGCCAGCACCGCCTACCCCCATCTCTCTTTGTGTATGCCATACTCAAGCAGTGGTCAATATGTTGATCTTGCCTCCAGTGCTGACCACTACTGTTATGCTAATCAGCATGCAAATCAGTTTGAAAGGCACCACTAGGGGCGCTGGCAGTATTTGGCTGAAAGGAAATAACGTGTCCATCATTGGGCGGTGCGTCCGGGGCTCCGCTATCTGCTGGGTGAGATTGCTGGCAGGTAGATTATACTCAAAGAGGAGGGTAGTTCATGACACGGAGAACGACAGGCGGCGTCCACAGAAAAAGGCGTTTCACTCACATTGTGCCAGGACTCAAAATGTCTTCTTGGAAAGTCAGCGGAAATTAAAGAATTCTCTTCAGACCGCATTATAAGTTGTGACGCCAACCATTGTTCGGCATAAAAGAAGTGTTGGTAATAGTCTGAGCATATTTAGAACGAGACCTATACATTGAAGTAAACCAGTATGCAAGAGAGCTATGGAGTATCTTAGATACAATATTCACATTCTTCTCTTTTATTTCTGGCCTTATTACTAACTTTCTCATTTCCCCCTACCTCATTTCCCCCAGCATTTGATGAAAAGGTCAGAGAATGAAGATGTTTCTATTGGGTGGTGGGTGGTGGCTGCATGGAGCCCCCCTGGTCTGCGCCGTTTGGCCGGGTATGGAGGTCATCCTATAAAACACCACATTCTTTCCATATGCAATATTAAGTCAACAACCAGGAGTGTGGTCCGCGCGGTCCGGCCTCTCCGCTGGTCCGCTCAGGCCCCGCCTAAAAACACAGCAGTCATATTATAATCACGATACATTATACAGAAGTCAATATTTTGACCAAGGCTATCAAATCAGGGCAGGAATGTTCTGGACATGCCTGAAATATACGCCTATAAATTACTATTTGCCGAAAGTCAATACGGCGGAGGCGGGCACAGGACATGGTCAGTTTCGTCGGGCACTTCCACCGAAAATATCTAGAAAAAAAGCCCCGGCGACATGAGACAGCTAAGGGATAAAAACGAAAAGAATAAGCCCATAAATGCTTTGAAAAAAGAAGAAGGCACAGAAGAGGGGCCAATCTTATGGCCACGAAAGCCAGAAGCTCTCCCGGTCCGGGAATCCTGCGCACGCATTGTAATTATAATTCGGTGTATAATCTTGGCCCGGCAATATTTCATGCTGAGTCAATATTTTCAAATGGGACCATTGACCCAGATGGAGTGGACAGGAAAACACTGGTGGCCGGGCGTCCAGCTCTCCAAAGGCCGCATCCATATTCAGCCCATGCCCGCCACTTTTGTCCCAATAATTTATCAATTCGCTCATATTACACAAAGACTGGCCCCCATCAGGCACCGGTGGAGAAATGCCCCGTTATTTGCCGGGTCCTTGAGAAGTGCGCTGCCCGGATTCATTCATATTTAAAAAGACAATGGGCGCGGCGAAATGATGAGGAATTACACGATATTGCCCGCTGGAGGTGGGTAATCTGCATAGGCCGGCCGTGGCCTGATGCAAGCCCACCACGGGTCAGCCGCCCTGTCAATTAATCGGCTGATGGGAGTGGCCCAGCCCGGCCCGCTCAAACAAAGGTCGGCCCCACATTCTGCATCTGTAATGATATGAAGCATAGTTGGACTGAGCGGGGGTGGTCACTTTAACAAAATGTAAATTGAACAATGAGAATAATGCATGGATGGTGGTGATCGCTGCTACCGGTGATGGGGATGGGGAGTATGGCTGGGAGACGTGGTCATCTGAGGGGGGGGGGGGGGGTGGTCAGTGTGGGAACAGAACAGAGTGTCTCTATATAACGCTATGTCAGCCTGCTCACTCGTGTCCATTATGTACCATATGCTATAGAAGAGAGGGACTCTGTTAAAGGTACTTGCAACTGACCAGTAGTGACCAAATCCTGCAGCAGCGGTGCAGTTGACATGCTTACAATTAGGCAGGTTCAGGACCAATATATAACATGAAGTTGAAAATGTATCAATAATACTCAGTATAACTGAAACTGGAAACAATAATTAAAAGTTACGCGTTTATAGTACCACGTGTATGGTTTACATGTGAATAATGGCCTCGGTCATCAATTACTAGAAATTAATGTGAATTGCCTAGGTAGCTCCCTGCACACTGAATATGTTTTTTTTTATTGATTTAGTAGAAGAGTATCACTCAAATATATCATACAGGAAGAGTCTAATTTTTTTTTTCTTTTAAAAGGGGGCAGACTTAGCCTCGTCTTACATCAAGAGTCTAAATATGTAATTGAAGTTGTCAACATTAGTATCAAAAGTCGATTTTAGCAAAGTGCAGACAACACTTAGCAGTAAGAATGAGAAACTTGAAACAGCGTTTTCATGAGGAATGTGTATCTACCCATGAACTCTCTAAGAAAACAATCATTTTTTATAGACTGGCCAGTGAAGACCAATTACCCAAGGCACCATGCATTCGGAACAGACAGTGTGTAACCCTATACCTTACCAGTGAACTAGTATTGGTTATAATATCCTATTGTGTATTTATTACCACTTCACATTTGTAACTGAATGACGGATGGGTCAATAGTTGTAATAAATATGGCTTGATATACACTTGCAATACAACTTATAAACATTCAAATAAGTGTCAACAATTTAAGACCGAGTCGATGCTAACTTTGCCCAGCAAAATCACTGAACTAATCTTACACAAGAAAATTCTAATAGGGAAATTTTGTGGTAACAACCGCTTGACAGTAAATGCTATGAAAACCAAAACGGTTCTGTTTGGTACATCCCAACGACTGAAAAACACAAATCCAGTGACTGAGGAACTTGAGTAAGTAATTAGTTTTGAATACCTGGAGATAACACTAGACGACAGATTAACTTATAAACACCATGTAGAAAGAAACCTGGTCCAAGCACAAACTACAAATGTTGTCGTACATCAGGAAGTTTATGACCAGAGAACAGTCACTTCTTATCTACAAAACGAAAGTGTCGCCCTACATAGAATACTATCATGACACAAATTCAAATTTATCGGCAGAATTGCAAGGGTACCAAAATAAGGGCTTGAGAGTGTGTGATATGGATAGAGTTGGTCAGTCAACCTCCGATTTACACAAATCTGCGCGAATAAACAGATTGAATGAAAGGAGGGAATCTCATCTCGCGGCGATAGCTTTTCTGAGATCAAACCGGGGATCATTTTGATCGAAAGCAACTAGGAATGTTAGGCTTTTTGACGCACTAGCTCTTAAAATGTGTGATAACATACGCCTTAGTCGGTATCAGAAACCAAGTTGAGTGCAAGGTGTCCAAGGTGTCCATAGCCCAACCATCGACATACTGAAACCCCAGTGTAAGCGGACTCCAGCGTAAAGGCCTGAACCCACTGTGCGATTCTTGTTCCTTTCCCTGCGATATATAATCCCCCAAAATCGCATCGCACAGTGGGTTAGGCCTTGCGAATTCCAGCCCTGCGATCCCTGTACCACCCCCCAAGGAGGGTACATTTTCTCGGCGACAAAAAACCTGTAAAAAGGAGCATTTTATGACATTATATTGGAACAGAATGGATATGAATTGATATAATTTCTATATTGGTTAGTCGCAAGGCACAGCCAACTTTCAAGTGTGACCGATCACAGTCACTAAAATTTACCTCCCAGGTCTAAGACCGGGTTGGGTGCCCAGCAAGGTGCCCAGGTGACTCTTGCCCTTTTCCTCAGGAAAAATACCTATGAAAAACCTATATTGAGGAAGAGGGGAACTGAGAGCCCTAAATACTGGGTCCTAAGGTTAAATGCCCCGTGGATCTATGCACCAAGTTGCTGATATGAATGTAAATTTAGATCCAACAGATTCTCATAAATAAATGAGTGATTTGAGACTATCTTACAAAACACAATTACTTTAGTATCAATATCCTGGGCTTTCTTTTCTTCATATAGTTTTACTGATACTTATCAGAAACTGGGTCGTTATATATCAATAGCGTACTTGCAGAGGGTGTTTGATTCTAGAGTGGTATTTTCCATGACGACTGGTTGCCTGTATGTCTACATATCGAACAGTATCGTTATAGAACCTGTGTAGAAGATGTGGTATTTTCATAGTTCTACCTACAAATAGACTATTCCATCTGGGTTCTGCATATCAGGATTGCAGTCTTGCTAGGCACCGACCATTGAGTATTAGGCATATTGAGCTGTCCCTACGAGGTACTGGGCAGTGGTCATTGAGCACTGGCACCACACACACAGTGGATATTGCGCCCTGGGGAGGTAGGCTGGGCAGGCAAACAGGCAGCGGGGTCGCTGGCACACTGCGCTCCCTTCTGTTATAATTTCAGTATTTGTATATAGAAATCAATAGCGTGGCCTCGACGTTTTCTGGATGGCATAAATAGCACCGGCGGTCACCTGAGACGACTTGAGTGGAAATCCTCTGCCGCGGCCACTTCCTTGGGCAAGAAAATGGGCGGGCCAAGTCGATGTTTCATATTGGGCCTATTTGTTTATGGAAATGCGCAACTGTAAGACAGACCGGCGGAGCGAACTCCCTGTATGATTGGGCGGAAATGACTTGCAAAATAGGTCTAATGATCCAAGGACTGTGGCAAAATGAGCAAACGGCTTTTAGGGAATTGCTCACAAATCAAATGAGCAGCTCGACTTGTGTGCGGTCGGCAGCGGCGGCGATGCCAAGTTTGGTAATGAGTTAGTATTTTTCAATTTGGGCTTGGCGGGCTCCTCTGTGAGAACATACCCGCTGAGGACGGATGAGGTCGGCGACCTTATTTCGCTGGCGGCTACCAGGTTGTATGTGAAACTGTTTTACTGGTAACGAGGCGGTTTTCTTGAGGCTGATAATAATGCCTGTCCCTCCTTTGTGCTTCTCCTTCTCCCGCTCCTCCTGCTGATGCCTGCTGCCCACGTCCACAGCTGCAACCCTATTGGGTCGAGTTACTTACGCCCGCTCAGATTGTAATCCATGTCAGGAACCGTGAGCAGCTCTATCGCCGCCCAATCAACGCTATTTTCTCCCCTTGTATACTTGTAGTGAATACATTCACCAGATGGTTAATAGTAGGGACTGTCTTCATACCTTCTTCATGTGATGATTCTCAGATACACATAGTTTGACTAACTTCTTTATAGGGTCATAGAAACGTTATTGAATACTTGGTAATTTTAATGATACTGGAATATTTTGTTACTTTAATCATCCTTTTCTTCTATTGAAATGAATAAATCACAGAAAGGAGGCAAAGAAAGGGAGGTGTGAATTCAAGATACACAACATAACATCATACGGGACATTCAGGTGCAATATTACTATCGAAAGTTAGATTTTTGTAGTGACGTTGAAAGATGTTTTCTCTATTTCTGTTTGCTCAGTGTATCTAGACTGAAAATTGACATAGCGTAGAGCTATTTCCTCCAGTCTATCTAAATCACCACTTCTGGCGACGTCTGCTGCAGATTCCTTGGAAATTGTCCTTTCTAGGTAAGTAAATACAGGTCAATGAAATTCTCATGGCATTAATTTGTGTTTGAAAGGAAACGGTTTAGCTGGCGTGAATAATGCAAAGTGATGTTTCCTTGTTTAAGATTCCGTTATTCCGAGGCTTCCTCTTGAATAGCTGCGGGACCTTACTCGCGCTGGAGGTGAACAGAATTAAATTTGCATGTAGTTGAGCGAATATTTCACCTCTGAGGAAAGGAACCACCTTTCGGGGAAGAACGTGTGGTCTCCAGGTTGAATCGAATGATGGCCTGTCAGTGGTCAACAGTTGACTCTATCTTTGTCTACTTAGATTGAACCGTAGGCCAAGTGGAAAATTAAAGTATACACAATTTGAATGTCCCTTGACGGCAAAGGCGATCTTTGTTTAATGGTATGCGAATGCTTAAAAACGGTACTTTAACTTCACCAATCCTATAAGAAGCATACGGTAGAGTCTAAACTGCCTCTACTCGATAAAACTAATAACACTCTAAGAAAATAGATATCGCAAAAAATATTAGAACTATTTAAGTTGTTTGAATTGAAAGAAATATACAGCGCAATATCTCTTGAAAACTGCTTATAAAAAACCTGATACAGCAGTAGCAAGCCTACTCTTTCTTTAAACATTTGTCTATGCTGTTTCTCCTACCTAAATTTAACAGTTCATAATTTCTTTATCTTGCCTTTTAATTGTACCTTTCAAATGTGAAATATAAGTCATGTCTATAAGGTAGAACAAGGTCAATTAGCTTTCTCAAAGGAACCGAATAATACAAGAATTCCAGACAATGGAAAGGTACTTGAGTCGTAAAACCAACCTGACACAAAGAAACATACAAGACTATTAATCATATTCTGTAAGCCTCGAAGGCTACACAGATGTATAGCCAATGGACAGCGATTGGGCCGATGCATGTATATACATTTTCCATATCTTACTCGTCAAACATAGAGGCCTAAGAACCAACGTCAATTTTTGTATTCATCACCTTTGACACTGTATTGTCAAATAACTACCACCCCCCCCCCCCCCCCCGCGGTTGCGGCCATGAATATTTTAGATGTCATCAAACACACACAGGTAACTGGGTACAATGACGGTGAAGTTGAAATAAAATTAGATCGCCCATTGTTTTAGCATGCCGGAATACAATAGTTCCTTATGATGCGTGTATGAATCACTGATTTGCATCTTCCTTTGCTTCGTCATTTGGGTCAGCAGTATGGTTTGGGGCATCTATATCTACGCACACATTCCGGCGACGGTTTGACACTCACGGTGCCAAATGTTATTATGAAGATGCCCCGGAACTTATTCATATTACCGTGGATCTTGGCCCTAGCCGGGCCTCAGACGTGCATATATCCGGCACTTGACACATTTCCCACAATAGACTCGGGCTATTTTTACCTGAATCTCTCCAGGTTGGATTCTGTTGTACCTTAGTTGAAAACGACACCAACAGTTACATGCCTGTAGCCCCATCCCTAAACCCCTAACCTCTAAACTGTTCCTCAGCTATACCCGTCAAGCTCTCGCCACTACCACATACCCCTCCAATCCAATATATGCATTATAGAGCCTCATGGCTGGTATCAACTGAGATCCAGTCCTACCCACCATGAGAAAATGTGATCTTTTTCTTTAGTTTCATTTTTAATAAGAGCAGTTTTTATTTTCCATTTTCATTTGGATTTTTCATGACAGTAAAAAGGATATATATGTATTCATGCAATAGTGCAAGAGTATCTATTTTATGATTTCACTGTCGTCTTTTTTTAGCTGCCAAGAATTTATATTTGTATCTAATTTCATCAGCGAAATTTTCTTTTTCAGATAGATAACCATCTTTTCAATTCATTTCATGAAAGTTGCCATCCTATTTCAGCGCTCTGTACTTGTCCATACATAAGTGTAGTTTATCCAGAGTTACGTTCTTATTCCATTAATGATGGAGACGAGATTTCCATCAATTCTTCCTTACCAGTCTGAGCATGTGATCATTTTATAGATGTTAAGCTGGTATGGTTGGCACCTGCTAGATGCAGCGCTCTCAATAACCCCCTTCCCCTCCCTACATACTCTCTCCATGCGACAAGATTATACCATAAGTTGGGGGTCTACATAGCATCAGGTTAACCTCGACTTGCCACGATGTAGTCACCCTAAGACGTAGCTGACCACAGAAAAGAGAGGCCTGATTGACAGCCTGGCGTCCTCTTTTTTCTAGCTGAGAAGAGACAGTGGCCCCTAGCTGTCTCTTTTTTGTTACTCTGGGTAATTATAAACCTGATGATGCCCGGTGAGATCAGGCTGCACTTTTCACTCTATAATAAACTTGATTATTCTCACGATACAAAAGATAAATATAGGTTCTGGAGACGTAATATGGGATCATATGCATGCCAACTACAGACAAACATATAATGCTGTTTTTGCATTGTGATCCTGACTGACAGAAGATAAAACACGAATTACCAGATGGTGAGATTGCGGAATATGTGTCCGCACGGGCAGTGGGTGGACTGTGGTCTGAGGCGGTGCTGTGAGAGTGCGGAGACTGGGAGAGAGAGGCTCGTCAACCGGCTAGCTCATATTAATCAGCCTGTTTTCCGCGATGGCACGGGAACCGTGGGCACCCATGTACCCGAGCCATGCCCATGTGTGACATTCATGTCGCCCTTGTTAGTGGCGTGGTGTGGCCGCCATGTTGCAGACGGCACCCCGTCTTTTGTTTCAGCCCGGGTCTGTGCTGCTGGCTGGCGGGCGCCGGCGGTGGGCGGCGGAAAAGGGTGGGGGGTAGGAGGCGGGTGGGCGGGCGTTGGCCAACGTGGAAACCTGCGCCGAGACGGCTGCTTTCTGCGGTAACAGTCACACGGCCGCCCAGAAAGGGAAAAATGATTTAAATGGACTATGAGTGGCAGGCGGCAGCGGCAAACGTACATAGTCCATTTAATGAGTGGACGGTGTCATTGTCATCGGAGACGAGGCGGGCGGCGCGCGCACGCGGGCCGGCCCCTCTGCCGCTGTCAGTCCGTCTGTCTGTCAGTCGGCACGGCCCCCTGTGAACCGCACCCCGCCCGCTGAGCAGTGGGCGGCATCTGGGTGGACCGTGCCCGATGACTGGCTCCTGCTGCTCCTGCTCCTGCTGCTGCTGGCCAGAGTGCCAGAGCCAGCAATGGCAAACCATGCCCTCCTTCTCGGCGCAACGCCGCCGCTGTCGTTGCCCCACCAACACCAGCACCACCAGCGCCTACACGAGAAACACACGCGTTACCCGGCCGTCCACACAGTAGCCACTGGCCTCCCAGAGAAGGGAAGCCAGCAGAAGCCACAAGCGGAAGCCACAGACTGCCCAGCTTCTAGATGTCCCACCAAAACTTGGAGCCTTTCCCTCTTTTTTTTTGCACGTCCGTTATGATTCCATCTGGAGTCGGGTACCCGCTCCCCCATCCTCCGCTTTTCCATACCATCAGAAGTAGAGGGCGGGGGATAGCGGGTGAGGGGGGCTGTCCGGTCAGGCAACACCCCCGATATCCCGGGTGCCACATAGTCCGTCCAAGGCGAAGATTATTTACACTGCCTGGCCAGTGTTTTGACAATACACAGACCTTCTCCGCTGGCTAAGATCATGTGCTGTTTGCTTCGACAAGGCTCTTTTCAGCTACTCATCGTGCAACGATATCTAAAACCTTTGGTTGGATATTCCACCCACCCCCGGCCCCAATACCTCCCACCAACGTGGTTATATTCCGTCCTAAGCTACTAGCAGAAAGTGAACACGGCGGTGTTAGTATGGCGGAAAACATCCCCTAAAAGATATACTTCTTATGAAAATATCCCGGTTTTCATCTAGCTATCAGAGTGAGTCAAACAGGCCTCCTCAGCCAGTGAGTAAATAAAGCAGGCCGCTCATACTTTTGCAGCCTCTCCTCGAGAAGATTTTCTCTCCAAGACAGAACATCTGAGGACAACCCCTGCCACCTCACCATTTCTGAGGTGGGTGTTATGGCCCCTGTATCATCTCAGATGTAGTAGTCAAGATCCCAACACCCAGCCAGCCTAACATTTATTTGTATCCCACTGCAAATATACCACCCCCTCCCGTCTGAACATGCCTCCCAGGCCTCAATCTCTTACCAAGAATGTGTCTCCTGGAAGATTTGGATGCAAGAGGGAAAAAATATGAGAGCAAAGGGGGCGCAGAATTCCTTAGATCGGCGACCGAAAAAAACAGGGATTGCATCCAGGGCGCTTACCTATATAATGTCAGCGGCGTGCGCGACCATAAAAATAAAAATTGTCGAGGTGTTGCTTACACTTGTCTGCGCCAAGCGTGGCTTGGGTTTCACCAGGAAATGCCAAAATAATCTGCTTCCGAGAAGTCCTGGAAGTGATGTATGGAACCGGGCTAAATATCAGTGATGTGTTGCGGTAGGGTGTCTGTCTGATTTAGATAGCCTCGACTGCACTTTAAATGTTTAATGTGT
Organism: Alentia gelatinosa; assembly: GCA_950022655.1. Taxonomy (NCBI): domain Eukaryota; kingdom Metazoa; phylum Annelida; class Polychaeta; order Phyllodocida; family Polynoidae; genus Alentia; species Alentia gelatinosa. The sequence goes on along the minus strand of OX465579.1, from coordinate 45,432,536 downwards.
GTAATAAGATGAGATTGTTCACCTTTGACTGCTGCACCACTCCATTACATCAGACCCATACATGTGTAATTTGTTGATTATGGCGGCACCCCTTTTATCTTCATTTACTCTGTTAAGCGGGGAAGGGGAAGCTAGAAACGCATTAAGAATCACTGTCACCTCTCATTTGGAATTAGTGGAAAATGGGTTTCAACATTCATTTTGATAATAGGTAGACCTTGGGTTATCTCATCTGCCACAGTCATTGGAGAGGGAAGAGAAGTACCAAATTGAAACAGAAGCATAGACAATTCTGTGTTATTGTTTGGTCTAACCATTCAAATGGATACTCTGGTTTTGCGGATCTCCTGGATTGTGATAGTTAAATTACAGCAACTTGGTAGTTAGTCTGTAAATTGATGCATTGCTTACGAGTGTCAAGGTGATTAGTTCCGATTTTTTTCTTTGTTGTTTAATGTGCATCAATGCGACCGAACAATATGAATATTTACTCCTTACATCCACACCCACATACCTCCTTAGATGCTAACAATTTCTCTTTGGGTTCTCGTATAGGTCATAAATATTTAATAGACAGCATCTCCTTTGAGGTACATACCGTGTTTGTATATAGGTATGCCCGTGTCATTATGAATGCAGCACGAAAAGGATCTATCAGGGCTGTTCATTCATGTTATACATGATAGTTTATCGTCTACCTAATCAACTTTGAATTATGTCCCATATCCTGATTTTGAAAAGAAACAGTTATAACATTTGTGTATCCATGTATACATGAATGTGGGGTGAGCGAGCTGGAGGAACTGTTGTTCGTACAATAAATTATTGAATATGTTATAATTAATCACTGCATCGCACTCAGATGAAGATAAAATGCGCACCAGTGTGTGCATTCTGAGCAAGCACCACCCTATAAGATAACATGTTCTACGGTGCCTGGTATTTTCACATCTTAAAATAATTCCGAGTGCGTTCTGTAATTGACATATTTTCGCTTGGATATTGTCAAGCCAGGTGGTACAGTCATGTCTGTTATGTATGTACTTTTCTGTAAGGTCTTTGTCAGTTTGGTAATTATTTTTGCGGAATCTTCTTCTGCATTCCATGGGGCCAGGAACATTCTGACATGTGCATATAAATAATGCAAGACATGCAGAAAGACATGCAGAAAGTGCTTTTATGTTATATAAGGTTGAGTGGACTGCATGCTTTGTAAGTATTGAACACATATTTACAAACTCCTAATAAGCAAGTCTTATTGGAATATTTTTTAATTAGACATTTCTTTTAATCATGGATGAAAAGATATTTGGATTAGAACTCATGTTAAATAATGAACCATCTTTACACCACGACGTGTTTTCCCCATCCATTTGCGACCACACCCATTCAATACTATGCGTGTGTTGCTTGGGGAGAAGGGGGGGGGGTACTTGTTGGCTGATTGGGATGCTTCATGACAGCCTGGCGTTTGGGGAGCGTGAATTTACACAGTTCATGTAGATACACCTTACCTACAGGCACACACACGTACACATACAGAGCCTTTCAAGCGTGGAGCAGCTCGACGGACCAGCTCATGGTCAAGATGCTACGTGTTCCATCCACGTAACGATTCCTGACCCTGCCTATTTAGCCCACCCTCTAATGTCTACACCCCACCCACTGTGACACCAACCAACTAGACCTCCCATCGTGAACTCTCACCTCACTTTCCCAACCCGTCAAACCCATGTATAGCTAAACCTACCATCAGCACCCTCTTCTCTCCTTCGCCCATCTCCTGCTACCTGACAAGGAAACGCTCGGAAACTGATTAAAATTTCATTAAATTTTCAGCTGACCTCGCCTCGAGGGGTGGGGCCCATGCGAAGCGTGCGGGGTCGCGCACCTTAGTAAATAAACATATTGATTTGGATCGCGTCTAGTTGTGAGCGGGTCCCTTCGAGTACTTTAAAATTGATCCCAGGCACACATCGCCAACCTCACACCCACCCCTCTACCCCCGATGACTTCAATACCATTCCTCTAACCCTACACTCCACCCACTCCCTCGATTTCACGTTACATTTTAATTGATTTCACTGAGGGCTTAGGGTGCGGACCGAGCGGAAATTGATTTTGAAATACCCCGAGCTGCTCTTGCGGGTTGGTGAATTCTGGGTGGGATGAGCAATTTATCAGACGAGTGAGCGGAGCGGAGTCACTCGTCCTAAGTGCCTGGGTATGTGTAGACATAGGTCAGTCACCCAGTCTGGCAGCGCGCTGATAGCACAAGATCCACCTGCTCGTGTTTTGTTTTGACAAATTTTTCAAAATGAGGTCGTCTCTTGGGAACAGCTCACAGCCAGGGGAAGGAAGTCAATAGGGAAACCGGGGGAGGGGGTAGCGAGGGGTCGGGGTAGCACTGGTGCAGTACGCAAGGGGGACCCGATGCACCCGCCTCACAGTGAGTTCATGACTTCAAAATTGATTTCTCAACTGGGCCTGAGCACTAGTTAACCCAGGCTCACCGCACCCGGCCTCGGGCCCGCAACACCCCCTCTCTCCCTACCCCTCACTCACTGATACATTGATCAGTGTCTATCTTAAACTTTGGCATTTTTTCAGCTGTTTTCTTCCAAGTGCACCAGCTGTGGGGCGCACTTGCCAAACGCGGGGTGTGGCAACGAGTGTGGGTGGGGTGCGGACTGCAGTGATGGGGTGGGGTTAGTTGGATGGGGGTTGAGAAGGGTGATAGTAGTTGTGGTGATGGTGATGGTGGGCGGTGTTCTTCGGGGACCGCGCTGCCCTCTCTGTTGCAGACATTTTAATTGATTTTAAATTTTTTAGTGCGCTGGCAGTTGCACAGATCGTTGATGGAAGCTAGTGGTGGCAATAGCGGTCATACTGGGCGATGGGAGGTGGTGATGGAGGAGGAGTTTGCGCTGGGTGTGCACCAACCTTCAGTGTCCCCAGAACCAGTACATTGCAGAACAGGTTCTATATAATTGATTCCAGTGAGGATCTTAGGCCTGTTGCTGGAACCCCACCTCACCCCCTCCTCTCCCAACCACACGTCAAACACCCCAACACATAGCCTCCCGGGTAGTACCGAAAGAAAGAGGACCCACTGTCCGAATATTAAAGTTTTTATAGCTACCTCTGAGCTGTCAGAGGGTTAAATTAAACTATGATAATTAGTGACTGTATGTATGTGTGTGGTGGTACGAGGGAGGGCGAGGCTTGGCTGACGAGAGCACGGGCCGATTTTATTGTGTTTGCCAGGGTGTATTACATTCTGTTTGCTGGCAAGCAGAAGACATGACAGGGATTGCAAATCCATCGCCCAATCTCCTACCCGAGGACGACCTCACCTAGCAGCAACTGTGGGGGGAGTCTATCACTCTCCCCATTGCCAAATGCCCGGGTTTGTCGCGTGTGGAGTGGTATAATCATCGAGCTCCGAAAAGGAAGAAAGCCTCGGTAATCAGTAAATGAAAGAAAAGTTATTAAAAAAAAAAGAGAGAAATGTGTTTTTGACTATTGATTATGCAACACCTTTTCAACTTCAGTTAATCTCTTATAAAAAGTATTCCAAGATCGTACTACTGATTTGATCGGAATACCTGTAGGCTCCTAAATTAGACATTCGGAGGTAATGTTTTAAATATGGCTTTCTTAGAAACCTGCAAAATAGTTACTGTAGAAATGGGAAGGTGTGTAAGGCTGCTTACAAAGCAGAGACTGCTTTAAGGCATAAAGGACCAGATGATGCCTCATGGCACTTAATCGATTCCTTGAGGCATTGCCAGTGTTAGTAAGTACCATACAAAAGAAATACAGAATTCAGCGAATTGAATATCTTGGATATGTTAGTCTTCCTGTTTTATGTTCGTTCTTGTATTAACTACCTAATCTATTCAGTGGCTCCCCAAAATGTCCTCTGACAGTGAAGATTCTCTCCAAGGGAAAGTTATTCCTTAGTACACTTTTGCTTCACGTAGTGGCGCCACGAATTGGCCAATAACACGAAGGTACTTGATCTTCAGGATGTAACAAGCACGAGAAAGAGCCTTGGACATGTCACAAACGATTACCAAAAATAATGTATTGTGAAAGTCAATTAATTTCACATATACAAAGTATATAATGAGGGAAATATAGACAACAGTTGCTTTTACTTTGGACATCCAATTTTAGAGGTGTCTTTTAGTTTCACTAATATTTTCTCCGGATTACAGTTATAGTCATAACAAAAATTGAATACTGTATTCACAAATCATGTCATGTGTTTTGACCGTTTCCATTGTCTTTTATCTTTCAGAATCTACAAGCGGTCTAATCCATGAGAACAAGGCTCCTCGGGTATTGCATACTTTGCTCCACGGTAAGTCACTTCATCATGTGTTTATATAGTACATTTAGGTGTAAATTAGTTAAATGTTAAATGTGTGGATAATGATTCACTCTATATGTACGTAGGTATAAGCAGTTCCCACAAGTCATTCGGCGACAGGGGTCAGGGCCTAGTCCTTAAAATAATTCTCGGTTATTTAATCAGAAACTAAATATCTTAGCCTTTCGAAATTATCACTTTCAATCATGATAAAGGTAGGCACTAGCGATTAAAAGGTGTTACAAAGTAATCTAATCTACATTTATGTTATCTTCCAATAATCTGAAAAAAAAAGAACTAGAATATTGCCTGCATATGGAACGTTCTTGCGAGCCCGCCCTTGATTTTACTTGGTATGCAAGTAGCTTGGGGCGATTACTTTAGCATTATGAGCGCTAAACCCGATGACTAGGCCTTGTTGGAAGTTAGTGATAGAAAAGACGTGGCTTTTAAATTATACCTTGAAGTTAGGTTTTATAGAACTTCTAAATGTGTACAGTAGAGTTTCATGAAACTAGATACATCCTCTCAATATTGTCTCTTATCAAGAACCAAGGACAGGAAAAGTTACACATAAAGTCTCATAGATGAGTACTTTAGGGATGAGCATTGATAACCAACCTATTGGTACTAGAATAGTAGGTATCATCATGAAACATGAAATTTTATATGATTTTTTTTTTTTTTTTATTATTATTTTTTTTTTTATATTGAAATTTTATATGATTGTTTATATGGCATGAGTTGTCTTCGCGGAATGATATCACGAAGCGGAGCTGAGTGATATCTGTAGCAGAAGACAATGAATGGCATGTAAACAATTATATGAAATTGAGTAATGTTTAGATTTTATCGTACCCTGTCACATGTTTTTAACTTCATATGTCACCAGTGGCATATAAATATTTTATGGCATAACCGTGGCATACAGGAGCACCATGTTAAGTGTATGGATATTTATATGAGGGGTAGGATAAAGCACAGTATGTTGCAGGATTCGAACGCAGGATCCTCCACTGTGAAGATCTACCACAGGATACAATGATTTCCGACGGTAGGCCCATTCTGGCCATCTCCCGGCACCACTCGCTCAGCGACCCCCCCCCCCCCCCATTCCCTCCTATTCCCCCCCCCCCCCCCCCACACACACACACACACACGCGAACAACGAGAAGGCGCTGATTGAGTGTAAAACGCCCTCTTGTGAGTGCCCGGCAAAGTTTGATTTAAGTAGCCCGAGTGTTTGCCGGCGCACCTCGCCCCTCCCACGACCACGAACACTGCTTCCACCAGGGGGACTCCTCTATGCTGATCAGTGTCAACAGCAATGTAGCCGGCGATGTTTGCTGTTTGAAAAACATAAATGTACAGAAGGGATTGCAGGGAATACACAAATAAAACCGGCAAACAATTTCCCTTTCTGCTTATTTTGCTTTCCGAGTTCAATGTAACAAAGAGGGAAAATGCCATTCCCTGAAGGGTTACAGAGCCCCATGTATTCCCTTGCACCCCCACCCCCCTCCCCCCCCCCCCCGCCCCATATCCTTGCCAGCAGCATGTCAACCCGGCTCTGCTAGGTTTTACTTAGGCCGTTCTACATTGATTGCTTTATCGGGTTGCTATATAAATAAAGTTTAATGGATTTAAAGAATCGATGGCTACGTCCTTATTGCCACATGCCGAATGTGTCCAACAGATTTGATTGAGACTGAAAAATTAGAATAACACGCAGGGCGTTTTCCCGTTTTGATTTATTTCAGTCGGCGGAGGAAGGACTGTTTTTGTTCGAGCGGGCTCAATTGGATTGTTTGAAGATAAACAGTCGGTCAGTGTAGACAGTTGGATTTAAGCTGGCGCTGTCACTCCCGGCTTGCTTTTCCTGCGGGCTTTAATGGAATTCATATAGAAAACAATCTCAAAAGTGGTGATACATCAATGCTCCAGAATGAGCGATTCGCATTGCCTAACTCGCCTGCAATTCGGTTTTCAATATAATAGATGGGCTAAGTCATCTGCGATCAGTCTCTTGTGACATTTTAATGCAATTACTGATTCATCCTCTGCAGGAAGAAGCTTGAGGAGACTGGAGACGTCTGACTTTAGAAGCAGGGCTTACATTCAGGAATAGGGTCAGCTTGACTCTGTGTCTAGATAAGCCTATGTACCCGACATCCTTAGATAAACACAGAGAGGCGGCCAACCCAATATTTGACATGTTAAGATTTCAAAATAGGAAACCTATTTATCAATTAAAAAAAAAAAAGCTACTTTGTTCGATGCGAAGTGAGCCTGGCTATTTCTTAATCTACTCAATGATAGGCAATGTAGCATGGGGTAATTCTTTGATCGTAATATACAATGTATATAGTATTTTCATAAAAGATGAAGAATGGAGGAGGGATTGTGCTCTAACTGCCACTTAGTCTGGTGGGAGGAATGTCAAGTCATCTCACGTAACACTGAAAGGTAATCCTGGATAGTGGATCTTCAGAGCATCGTTTTGAAATTGATCTGAATTCAGACCTGCTGGTCTCCCCATTTCCAAAACAACAGACTCGTAAGGAAGATATATGATTCCAATAGCTGGGCTCTCTCATAGAAGCACCCTTCAGAGGCATCTTCCACCAGCATCGTTTAGCTTAACGTATTTTCAAACGAACTAGTTCTTGGCCTTCTTGTCTTTTGTGGTACATGTGAACTCCCTCCAAATGTGGGGCATCGGACATTTGTATCAATTTTTATATTGAAAACAACCATGATTACAATAATGCTTATAAATGGGCGAATGTTAGCCTCCATAATTGACAGCTTGTTGCTAAATCAAATCAAGCGTGTCCTTAGGTGTCCCTCACAAATGGCATGGGTTCGGACGAGCTGCTGTGGGGTGCTTGTAGGTGTTTGGGTTGCATGGATGGAGGTCATAGTTGACTGAGCAAGCCACCTCCCCTCCAGCCCACCCAGTGAAACAATTCATTGCAGTCGTACGTCCATGATCTTCATTAATACGTTCAGAAAGCTGGAGCTCCAACTGAAGCCACCCATATTCACCCTCATCAATGATATTTCGGTTGGGTTCTGCTGTATCGTCCAGTTGTGGGTACGTGTTGAGGTTGTCCTCGACCACAAACCCCTCCCCTCCAGCCCCCGACACCATCCTGTGTACACATGCATCAAGTTGGTCGGCTCCAGGTCTGTGTGCTTTTCATTTCGAGGCCCCTTTTTGACCGCCGTCGGGGCAGTGGCATCGCACGAGCAAGTGCAGCTTAGTATAAATATGGGCGGACGAGAGAATGTGGGTTAGGAGGTACCCGCCGTGGCAGAGAGCATGAAGCACACGGCTACATGTAATGAAAAGTAGGGTTTCGGGTTTGCATGGAAACCCTATCTGCATGAATACATATATCGTACAAGCCGACCTCATCGCCCCCTATCGGGCAGATCTGCCACCGCCAGCGGCGAAATTTCGGACCCACCCTATAGCCATAGGAGGCTGCTGGAGGTCGCGATTAGCATGTGAATAACACAAACAGGCGAGCTTTGTTTTGACTGTGCAATTTCAAACAGCATTGCATTTATTTAGCAGAGGCGGGCCCGGTGCTGGTATTGGGTGGCTGACACAGCAGCCATGGTGGCGGGGCACGTCTAAATGGTGTGATGTTTAGAGGGGAGCTGGCTCAAGCCTTGTGCATTCCATCTCCCGCTCTTTGAGCCTGATCTACTGTTTGGAGGTACTGGGAAAGGGATATGGGGATGTGGAGGGGTAGGGGTGTGTTTGTTGGGGGTGGGGGGTAGTAGGCATGCCTGCTCATGGATAAAATGGCCTATGATTTGAACATTTCACACACAGTCACGTGTTTAAGGTTGTTGCACAATCGAAACTACTGTTACACTGGAAACAAACAGAAACGTGTTACTTTACACTGAAGCAAGCCGGCCACAAGTGGGTTGTCAAATAGAGGTATTAAACCACAGCTGTTTGAATAATGTTGCAATTGACTCACATTCCCTTTCTACTCTGGCCAGGAGCTGTTGTTTGAAACCTTTTTTTGTATATGTCTTTATTGTAGATGGGGCTATTTGTGAACTCTAGTAGAGAGATGTAACTGTTAACAAACACAAAACTTGCACCTGTATATTGTAAAACCTGTAGACTTGAAAATGAGCCTGTAATATTTCGGTTTGTAATACAAGGTGTCACTGGAGTGAAGGCAGATGAAACTTAAGAGCTCCCGCTATACATATTTATACATCAGTATTCAACAGCAGGTCCCAAGGTCAACCCAGGTTGTAGAACACGAGCTCATCTTTCTTTTTTTCTTTCAACACGCCTGTTGCTGACGCTAAGCCTGCCGTCTTAGTCGCCATACGGTTTATTGAAATTCAACTAAATTCCGGGCTCGCGTGCCGCGAAATATTGATAGAGTATTATGGGTTGGGTTTACGAGGTTTTCGTGGGGCGTTCGCCACCATGTAATCTTTATGGTTGACAACTCGTGGCGAGGGACCCGGTAAAGACACGCGCTGTCTCGAATACACCTTTCGCGGCGCCCGGCCAATGGCACCCGCGTCGCCCAAATAGAACCTGTCATATTTGGTTCCGACGGAAATTTGTAAAATTTGTTTTCCTAAGCGTGAAGGATAGCCAGGGGTGGGGGGTGGTGTTATTGAGTGTTGGTCCTGATGGTGGATATCTGTGCGTGTGGAGGTAGGATATTGGGGGTGGAGAGGTGGAAGGAAGAGGTTATGTGGGTTCGGGCAATAGTGTGGGCAACGTGTGTGTATGTGTGTGTGTGATGAGGGTTAAATTGGCAGGGAGGTTGGGGTGTATAGATGGAGCATCAGGCACGAACAGGTTAGATGTTGGGGTGAGGCCTGGGCTAGGTGAACCCAACCGGGTTGTTGGGGAGGGCGGAGAGTGTAGGCCCGGTACGACATACTCAGGCCATGTGTAATCTACAGCAGTCTGTGTTTGTATAGAAATTGTATCTATTTCAGGTCAGAACAACTTAGATCTTTCCTAAACAACTTGACGGGCCCTGGGCAATACCCATGCATATACTTCACCTCGCTGCCGTCTTATCACCGACCCACTGAGCTTTGATAGCCTCAGACATCGGCGATCAAATATGAAAATTGTCAGGAGTATTTTCTCATTTTATATCAGAATGTAAAGCCCCTACTTGCCATCATCTAAGTCAGGATAAATATGAGCTGGGTAACAGTGCTGAGGCGCGGGCGTGGATCCGTGTCCATTTGTTCACACCACACCCCATCTTCTCAGCATAGTGTATAGAGAGCCCCCCAGCAAACTGAAGTTTGAAATGGGTCAAAGCAATTGAGTTTCATTACTCCACACAGGGCATCACCCGGTCACCCTTTGGTGAGCTGCGCACGCAATTGTCGACTGGAATTACAGTCTGATTTTGTGTAAAATTGGCCAATCCTGACTAAAAACGTTAAACTTCACTTTGAATCGCCTTTTCTGACCGGAGGAAACTTTATTAGATTTCCTGGGCACGAACAGCTTTAATCTCTTTGCCTACTTACTGTCCGTGCTTGCAAGACAGGAATTGAATCAGAGAGAATCGGTTTTCTAGGTTAGGCCCTGGTCCTATAGGCCCCGAATAAATCATTCAAGCACACAACCTGGAGAGAGAAAATATATCAGGGCCTGGATAGACATGAAATTTCTGCTAGACTCGTTCTGGAATCTGCGGGATTCCTCTACAAGCAGACACATTGATCTTATACACACAGGTCGGGCAGAAGGGGAGGCCGGGCTCTAGTCGATCCCTCCTACAGACTTTTAAATGCAGAGTCCATGTTTTAAATTCCCAATCCCCAAGGCTGGAGCTCTCACCTCCTGTATAATGCTATTAAGTATTTGGTATGGTACAGTGTGGCTGGGGAACATCCCACGGTGTCCTTGCTTTTAGGTTTGGCATTTAGAAATTTGTTTTTAAAGTGGATGTTGAATTTAAATGTAAAACCACCATTTGTTGGTATATAAGATATTTGTGAAGAGAACATTGTTTATCCATATCATCTTAAGAGCATGATTAATTTAGTTCTGAATTTTTTTAAAGAAGGTACATCTATTGATTGAAAGATTTGAAATGGGTGAGCACTAGCAGAGCATTCAGAGTCACCGCAACACCATATACTACAGATGATACATTAGAATGGCATTGAATAATATATTTTACCATTATTACATTTCCAAAGGTATAAAGGCCTAATGTAGCAGTGTATAAATGAAATCACGTTCCGCCTTCCCTCACTACAAGTACGCAACTCGGGGGGTTTGCAAAGCTTAGGTTGTTTATATGATAGAACATAAATATAGCAGACTGAGTTTGTGTGTTATCAGCTCTGAGTGGCTACTGCCCATACATTAGTTCATACAGCATGGGTTACACAGGGGCATGGTTGAATCACATTACATGTTCCATAAAATGGGGCATGGATGCCGGCTGAGTTTCAAATCTAGCCAATCCCCCAACGGATGGGCCGACATATTTCTATACCGCGCTCAGTTGGGTGCGCAAAGATGGAATTTTCGGTTGTCATGGCAATTTACATTTCACAAATTTTCTTCCCGCGGGCCCTGGCTGGCCGCAGCTGCTCGTTGACCCAGCTCCGAGTTGCTCCGAGCTGCTCACGCCGAGTTTTGTCTTCACATAAACGGTTCTATGAAAAATGATGATGATGGCCGGGAAGGCGAGGGAGATGCCTATTTGTAGCCTTGCCTCTGTGGTATTTTACAGCCTAGTTTCACCTGGTTTGTAACTGTGGTTCGCCCTTACCAGTAGGAGAGAACCCGCACCCCGAGCCCCGTTCCCCACCACTCTCTCTCCCTATCTGGTAACCCCCTGCACCCCCCCCCCCCCCCCCCCACCTTCCTCACACACAGACACTTCCAACTCAGTTACTCGCGCCTCTTGTGTTTCTCCGTCGCCACCAGTTTACCCACAGTTCCAACTTAGTAAAAGGCTGGGCTGCAGATGTGCTGAGAAGCCTGGAAGTAGAAGGAGGTCTTCAGTGGGAGCGCCTCGGCGGGATACAATGCAAGGAGAAATGAAGATGATATTTTACTGATAGGCCTTTGTTGCCGGCAGGTGCTTTGGGAGTCTCGTCGGCTGACTTAATGTGGAGAACATACTCCATAGAGATACTTCTCTATCCCCCATCCCCTTCTTCTCAGCGGCATTGCCTACACCCCCAATGAAGCCCCACCCCCTTCCCCACCACACACTCACATTGCTATATACGTGTATTCACCCTCTTCGTCTGAAGGAATTCAATCGTTAATAATCCCTCAAAGGGCCAAGCCCACCGCCTTTTGATCGCTGGCAACGCAATTACCACGAGAGAGAAAGAGGGGGAAGAAAGAGGGAAAAAAATCACCTTTAAAATCCTCACCAGTAATCGTGGATCTTGTTAGTCGCCACTCAAGCTTGTTTTCATCTTCAATCACCTTTGGTTTCTTTCGCTCGGCAAGAGGCGCAATTACGCAACAGTGGTTTTTGCCTTGCCCCTGAAAGAGATCTTAATTGAGTATTTTCTCTTTTTCTCGAGGTGTCATATAGAGGAATGTTGAATTGCTCGCGGCGGAAGACGACAGACGAGCCGCTCTCAATTGTCTCTGCCGTCGTCGATTGCACCCTTCCCTATGCCACTTTAGCCTCATTATAAAGGCATTCAAAAGGGGATGTATCCATACTTTGCTGCCAGTGGAGCGGGCGGCTGCCACGCCGGCACAAAAGCACCACCACCTCTCCACAACCAGAAGCAGCTTTTGTGTCGTGACTGTCGGAATACTATAAAAGGACTGCGTTGAAAATGCAGACATACATACGTCCATGTGTCACAATAACACCGAAGACTTTCTGAGCCACTCATCGGGAAGCCATTGGAGTTGCTCGCACCTCCCACGGCCGCTACTACCACCCGTGCGCCCAACGTCAACACCAACAACCAATATCCAACTTCTGCTGTACCCATCCACCAGACCCCCCCGAACCCCCCCCCCCCCCCGCCCCCCACCGACATTTTGCCTACGCGTATACATACCCCACCTCACTCCACCCCACCCCACCCTACCGCATCACCCACATCCCCGGCTCTACCTTCTCCCCCAGCCCTCTTTCCACCCCAATCCTCCCATGGTTCCTCCACGCTCCAGAGCAGAGGGGGTGGAATACCGCAACACGCAGCAATGCCAGTATTTATTTCCATTTTCAATGGAATTCTGAGTCGGGCTGGCGGCGTTGACGGGCGCCAATGAGCGGCGGACTGCCCGTCGCGTCGCGGCCTCGCCCATTTGTCAAGCGGCACGGGGCGCGACATAGGCGCGGCGCTGTTGCTTGCAGGCGATTAATGCGCCCAGCCGGCGCGGGAATCTTTGCCGCCTTCTAACCCCGGTCTTTATCCCGGCAGACGGGAAGCCTACAAGGGGTCGGCCGGCAGGAGGGGGGTAGGCTGAGGAGGAGGGATAGGGATGAGAGATCGAGGGAGAATGTATACTAGTAAATATTACTTATTGGTAAGGTGCTTCGTAAGGATAGCAGTCGGAAACTTCAATTCTGTTTTCCATCAATTGAGGATTGACAGTGTCACCGGCATACATCAGCTAATGGGCCTTCTAGTCTTAATCACTCTCGCATGATCTCTACGTCGGTGAAATTATACATCATGGTAATACTATTAACAGTGTTACTATGAACAGTAGGCCCTACTGGATTTGTCAGAAGAAAATAGGCTTGGGTTCTTGGAATTTTTCTAGAATGTAGTTATACGTCAGTTATGTTGAATGATAGAGTTGGTGGTGTGTCGGGTTTGGGGGTGGCATATAACTTATATACACGTACCTTCACGTATATAGGTTCCCACAGCGAGCTGCAACATGCCCAAGGTACACGGAGGAGCTTGTCCAGCTCGCGTGCGGACAGAGGCCGGGGTCGCGGGCGCGGCATAGCACACGTCGCGCCGCGACGCCACGTCGGATTCCGCGGTCCTGTCAGGAGCGTCATTAACACCGCCCACCACGACGCTACACGACGTCGCTGCCGGATGTCCGCCTGCCCCCACACTCCACCCCGCCACCGCCAGGGGCCGCCACTGCCACGTATTCTTCATTGGGATCCACTCGAGAGTTGATGTTGATGAACAATGCCTTGTACGGCGCTGGGGAGTACAGTCTCTATAGACGGCAGGGTGCGAGGAATACCAAAAGCTCATCAGACCTGACCCCACACGGGAATCTAGTTGTACTCCGTGTCTCGTTTCTCTGTTTAATTGTTATGTCTCTTTATTCCACCCTATACCCCGTGCACACAGTGCTCCGTACGGTCACAGCCCCTGCTAACTTTTTGCTCTGTCTTTATAAAAAAGCTGATTCAGCAACACCCATCTTTTATTACGGCACACCACGCCAGAGTGCCAAGATGGCAGCCCGAAATGGAACCAGACTGGCGGCGCTTTTGTTGATAGTGAAAAGGTGGGGGGTGGGAGGGGTCGGGGGTCTAAGATAGGGGGGCTATGAGAAGAGGGAGTGGTAGAGGGGTGGATCGCCGCCAGATAAACCTTCATTAAAACCATGTCAATCTGCACCTGCCAGTCGACTCGTGGCTTTTTGGTCATAAATCTGACCATCTTTTAGTTATAGTGGCATTCGACCCGTGGAGAAAGTTGAGAGTCTGCTTCTACACCCCACCTCCCCCCAACATACCCACACATCCTGCGATGCATGGGAGCGCTGCTTGTACCGCCCCCTACAAGCCGCTCGGACCACTTTCCCAGACCAAGGAAAAATGTCGAAAATTTAAATAGGGAAGAAGAAAAAAATACTCCGATAAAGATAACATAAGAAACGTAAAAGTAACATAGAAAAAAAAGTACCATTTTGACTCATCCCTCCCATCAGCAGTCCGTCTCTGAAAAGCAGGCATGTCGGAATTTAGAAACTTCAATATGGTTTTTTTTCGTGCTACTTTATCTCTCTGGTCCCGTAGCTGGCCGTTTGGCTGACTGGCTCGTCTAAGCCTACAGTCAAAAAGCTGGGGTGGAGAGAGGTGTGCTGAGAGAGTGGGGAGGGGGTGTGACGGGGTGGGTGGGGTGGGGGGCACTGTCGGGGGTTGGTAGTGGCGACCCACTGAGATAGCCCTGGTCCTGATGGCTTCTTTGGTGACAAATGGGCAGATTTTGTTGCCATGGTGATCATGTATGGCAGCGACAGCAGGGTTAGGATGTTGTTCAAGTGATACACTTGCTATGAAATTCTCGGGGACTGATTCATCATCGAACGAGCTCGGGGAGGGCCGGCGAGCAGCTCGCCACCCCGCCTACCATTTGTCATATGCTATCTGCTGCGCGGTGCTGGGCCGTGCATTCAAATGCTGCCGGCGGATGTAGATTAAAATGGATTCTTTCCCCTGGCGCCCGACGCCTACACAGGGGCACTAATACTCCGGGTTGCTGATCTATATACGTCCTCGGTACGGCCGCGCCTGCCATCCTGAGCCCCCCAACCCACCCACCCCCCTCCTCCTTTAACAATCGGACGTCAGGCTGACAGACGTTGATATTTCACTAGCGTTTGTCAAGTGACAGCCCCTGCGTGCGCACGATGAACGAGCACCGATGGCTTTCACAGAGGGAGGTGTGTAAGGCTGTTGGCAGGATGTCCGCGTCGATCTGTTTTTAAAGAAAGACCCAAGAAAGAGGGGGAGAAATATCCCCCTACTACCACTCCCCACGTAAAGAGCGGGAAGGGAGGAAACAGCGATTGCCTGCTGGTAATCAGGGAGCTTGGCGTCTGGTCGAAACCCACTCAGTGAGAGTTGAAGATGAATGATCTATTTCTGCGGAAGAAGAAGAAGAAGAGAAGAGAAATGACGAGAAGAGAAGAAAAGTAAACACCGCGAGGTGCTCAGGAGTAGCACTACCTCTCGTGTTTGATCGATGATGCCGAGCAAATCGGATTATTAATACTTCAAAAAGGGGGGAGGGCAGTTAAAGTCTTGAGAGAGAGCAAAAAAATGATAAATGGTGGCTCATAGTCATTTTCGGGGTTCACTGCACATTCCCATCACAGGCTAACCCCCGAAAGATTTACTGAGAGATCGCCTCGGCGCCCGCGCCGCGTCGCCGTCGGCAACGTCTTAAGCGCGCTACGTACAGCGGCCGCGATAAGTGATTGATTCCTGACCCACCGATAGAGTCTCAATAGATTTGCATAATTGGAGGAAGTTGCCTTTTTTCAGCGGGCATTTTAGCGGGTGCAGCTTACTTCGCCGGGCGCTGATGGATGGAATATGACCAGGTGACGAATTGTGGTGGACTCTGTCAGCCCCACCCTGCAGCAGCCCCACCACACAGCCCCGCCACACATTCATCAACGGACAATACAGGGTAGTGCGCTGACAATTTAAATTAGTGTGAAATGTCTTGGTTGAACTGGTGGCGGCTCGTTGCTCGCCGCCCGCCTGCTCCGCCCGTTTTTTTGGCCGACTGACGGAGCTAATTAGTCCCTCCGCCGCCCTCCCACGTCCTCGGCTTGGAGAGTGATTAACACACAGCGTGAGACAATCACACGATCGCCCTACAAACCCCTACCTCATTTAAAAAAGAAAGTTTTTGTGGGTTTTATTTTTAATCAATAGCCCTTTAAAAATGTCAACCCCACAATACTATTAATCTTCAAAAGGTTAAATGTTTCATGGAGTTTTGACTTTTATAGGACAATAAACCCAAATTTGAGTAGATTTTGTAGTAAGATATTTGGGGAAAAAGAGGCAGAAAAAACAAGAAGCGTCTTTTTTATATAACTCGCCCATATGTTTTAGTTCTCCTCTCTTTTCGTCTTTAATCGTCCAGACATTCATCTCACAGACTCCATTTCACCCTGATCTTAACATGGCTGTTGATACGGCATCCAACAACCATATACATGCTCATGGATATGGATTACCTATACTTGTAGGATAATATTCGAGAAGAAAAAAGTTCCTGACACAAAATGAACTCTGTGAAAAGAAAACCTAAATAAAACATGAAGTTGTGTGATTTGTATTTGCCTGTGTGACATACGTGGAAAGCTGACGTGGTCGCGTGCTCGTGCGGGTTATCAGCGCACAAAGCACGCGGCCACACGAGCATTTTACCGCGCGCTCGCCCGCCATGATTATTCGGCGTGTGCCACTTTTCAAGCCTCTATAACAAACCATCTATTTGGCGTGACGTGCCTTGCCTTTGTCACCTAATCTTATCATGCGATTTACTCCCTTTCCCCCCACCGGTCTTTTCGACGCAAACAGGAAGAGAATATTGAAGCAAAGACAAAAAGGGGGCAGGGCGATACGCATGTTTTACTTTGTTAATCTAGTAGATAAGGGGGAAGCATCTTTCATTTTTTGGACTGGTTGAGGTCGTGTTTGCGCGCTCTCGCCGGGGACGGGTCTCCTCTCGTCGGCAGCGGTGACAAATCCCCATCCCTGATAAAGCCCGTGAAATGTAAATCCACCGCTATGAAAACTGCCGCACGCGAAGTGCCATGGAGGTTGGGATGGGAGGGTGTGTGTGGTGATGTGGGCGGGGGGTAGTGGAGGGGTGGGCTGTATGAGGTGGGGAAGGTGGCCCACCGCGGCTGCTGGTGGGATTAAAATTTCCCTCAGCCTGTTAATGAGCAGGGTGTGCAGGTGTGGAAGGGTAGGCGGGGTTGTTAGTGGGGTTTCCGCCGTGTTATTATATCGTAACACCAGCGTCGCACCACATTAGCAGCAATGTAGACACATAGTACGTCAGCGAACCCTTGCTATTCGTAGTACGATGTGTAATACCCCCGCATTACTGCTACATTGGTACTACCCCACAGTGAATAATACGTTAACTTCAGCAATTCAGTGTTGGGTAGTAGCCATATGTAAGGAATGACATTGTTCCATCTTGAAGGGCTGTATATCTTACTTAGTATTTCACCAAGGGGTATTAACCTCTCTGGTAAATATAAAGGCGTTACATTTTATGGGTTTATAATTCAGTATGGAGCAGTACCAACGTAACAGTTGTTTGGGTGTGTTATACTGTGTAATTCACTGTGGAACCATACGAATGTACATTTAATACGTATGATAATCTGTTATCCACAGTAATCCATAGATTAGGTATCATTGTGTGTCATGTTTCTATAATTCAGTGTTGGGACAGAACTATCTGTGTGGAAGCTTATTTTTATTCTTTATAATCATACATTGGAACTTTCCCACACCGAATTATTGATTGCCACACACCCATATAACTAAGGTACATTGGTTCTGATCCAAAGGGAACAATAAAATTAAGAAAATAGTGTAGAATATTCTCACACCTACCACAGTACGACGAAGTAAAGGATGGGTAAAGAAAACATACCATATGATATTACACACTTCTTCACCAAATCAAGTCTGCACTACACCATATCAGTCGTCACCAACCACTTCACATCAAATTAAACTATATCACATCACACCATCTCGCCACGTTCTGACACACCACACATCGTTCAGAAATAGAGGAAAATAAGCAGAAGCGAATCTATACTGAAACACGAAAATGTTTCGAAGATATGAATAGGATTTCGAAGAATATTTCTTTGACAGGTGACGGTTAAAATGAGAACTTCAAATTATTTCCGTGTTTCCATTTTGTTTTATAAGGAAAACACAGTGCTTAGTTTTAATTTCCAGGATAGAGAATTTTGTAGAGGAGAAAAGAAAACATCTGGGGTCCATTCCAATTATTTATGTGTATATCACGTATTGTATTACTGATGGTTTCATACTAACCTATTTACATTAAACATGTTTGTATCCGCTTGACCTTCCGCCTTTGTCTCGTCCTTATCATCTCTATCATATAAATTGGAGACGTAGTACCAAATAGCATATTAATGTTATTTTAATTATGACTTAGCAATAGACTAGTGAGTAGATCTACATTATATAAGTTAATTTACATAAGTGATTATGCATATATAATGATACAATCATCTGCGAGTGAGCTTGCCAAATATATTTTTTACAAGAGAGACTTTGTTCACTTGCCAAATGTTATTTAGATGAAAGGTGGAAAATGATTTTAAATTACAGATCGAGATATGATAATGATAAATGTGATATTGGGACACAGACAGAACTAATAGATATTATCCTACAGGTGGGTTTTTAAGCAATTTTAATTAGGGTTCTGCCCCCTACAACATACGTGTTGTCCTCGGTAGAATCTTAATTTATCTTCAACTCACCAAAGTAGGTCTTCTAAAATTAACCGTTTTACATATATTTCTTATGCAGCTTCTCTTTATTTCTCCTTTTTGGGTGTATTGTGATGGGGACTGGCTCGACATATTACAGTGTCATACTTCTGCCACAAACTAACTGCCCCTTAAACAAATTCTGTCCATCAATTCTGCATGAGAATCAGAGCATATTACGTCCTAAACTCTTTTAATGATCGTCCCCAAGTTATAAAGATTCCCTTACCTTTCATGGATGACTTTTAGTATTTTTACTGGTTTACCACAACCAAAATATTAAAAAAAACTGCTTTTAACCAAATTTATTTTCATTAGGCAAAAATAGAGATGGAAAACGAGCGGAGGAATGGATATGAAATAGCTGCATTCCCCTCCGACCCTCGCGTCCCTCATCGCCGATTAAGTAATTCCTCCTGAAATGGTCCCTGAACAGCCTCCCCCTCCCCCGTCCTCCCCACCCCACATGCGACAATCACCCAACCACCTCCTTTTCTTTCCAGGCCAAGACACGCCTCGGGCGTGGGAGAGATTAAAACGCATAACTTGAATGAGTGTTTTGGGAGACATTTCTTAATCAGACGACCGCACCTCAGCCACAGATCCAACTCAAAACACATTAAACCCCCAGACGCCTCCCCTCCCCCCACTCCCATGAGCCGTGAGACAGTGATGTATATTGTGTACTGCTGCTCAAATGGATGAGACGAAGATAAATGCGATTATACTTGATTTGTAATTGGATTGAATTTGAATCACGACACGGGTAGGGGAGGTGTACTGTAGTGATAATCCTGTAATGAAGGCGGTGGATGTAAGGGTTGGGGTGGGTGGGTGGGAGGGTGGGTTGGATCGTACCCAGCGGCGGTGTTGACGGCGGCGGCCGCCCGACTCCCCGGGCTGTGAGCGATGGTCGAAGCCGGGCTCCGACGTGAAATACTCGGAAAATTCCTCGAATTCTTGCCGGAGGTGTTGTGTTTTTCATGATGAGATGGCCGGCCGGCTTCTCGACGCGATCCCCTTGTGACCGGCTGATGAATCGAGAGAGACTTGTGCGCGGGGAGCGGGGCCCACTCCCACACCGGCCCCATATTGAATATGAATAAGCCACTTCACTTAAAAGGAGAATAATTCATAACATACATCTGCGAGCCGACTGCTGGGTAGTACTTGTAGGGGGTGGGGGTATCGGACTTGTGAGAGAGGCACAAATGAAGGAGTATGTGTGTGAGTAGGCGAGGGGGGGGGGGAGTGTAATCGAGGACGGAAGCTAGTAAGCAGAAGAAGCGGGTGTGGGTGAGTGTCATCAAGAGACCATTCCAGCGGCGCTTGATTCCTCTATAGACTTATTACACGTAAGTTAAGATGGTCTTTGTTTTCATGCTAATAAGAGCCACTCCTAATGGCTGCGATGCCAGGCAAAATGCCCACATATCCCACACCTAGGCCTGCTGTGCACAAGACTTAGCATTGTTGTCGAAGTCCGTTTTTAAGACGCATGCCGCAACAGACAACTAGTTCCCACGCTCAGTGCCAAGATATATTATTCCGAGCTGCAAGCATCATGCCTATTATTAATCGGGAATATATGCAGCACATTGGGATGTTATACCAGACTTTGGGTTGAGGGTTGGGAGCTTGTGGTAGGGTCGTTTGATTTAGTGGTCCACAACGGTCAAATGCCAGGCTATATATCATAGCTCCCTTTTGGCCACCTATTATTCCTCACATATCGAATCAACCGAAGATGTTATAATGAAATTATGGAAATACAGGTTGGTCCAAGTGGGACTACACAGTCTATCACTAAATGGCAACATCTATTCACCGTTTAATGTGGATGTATTGAATACGCCAGTCGTAGAACTATGAATATTTACGTGTAAAGACGAGACGGGGATGGAAGTTCTTCAGGTGGTTTTAGAAGCACAAAGTAGAACAACTGAGACATAAAAAGTGATGTGACCTAACGGCAATTGTATTCGCCTACTGCCACGTTTTGTGGACATTGTGCATAGCTAAAGCGATTAAGTTTGAAGCTCTGTTTGCCTTCTCTGTTTGCTCCTGTCACCTGAAAGTTTAAGTTTTTGTATTGTCTTTTGTTGTAGACGATACGTCACATTTATGGGCCTTCTATAGGTATTGTTACCAACATAGATTCAAAACTTATTGAATGATTTTTATTCTCAGTATGGCAGGCAATCCCTCGATTGTAACATTTTTCAGACCCTGTGCGTTTCTTGTTCTCCATACCAACACATGCTAATCGTTCCATGTTGATTAGGCTGTCACTGAAACATATCAACATCCAAGGCAATGTACTTAATCTATTGAGATAAAATGTATTCCCTTAAACTACTACATCTAAAATAGATACTAAATTGAACCATATCTAAAGAAAAAATATAAACATCTATTCTAAGCACATATCCACATTCCTGAGACTGGAAATTCCGTCTATCCACATATAGAAGTCTATCCACAGATAGATTTATTCATCACGTTTTGGGTTTTGTCTGAATTATATTTCTTCTTTTAATCGTTGATGACAAACAGGTGCTTCTGTTTGCTTTGTTGTCCACCTTTGAGCCAGGCTGCACACCATTTTTCTGCTTCTCTCATAACTTTATCTTCCCATGCAAACCGATCCTCCCTTTCCCATCACTCTTATGTTTTCCTGTGTGCGTGCCCTGTGCCTGTCTCCCCCTCCCCTTCCCCTCCCCTGATTTCTTCACTGACTCCTTCCTTTACTCCTTCATTAGATCCCCAATTCACTCCTTCACTCACCCCCTCACCCCCTCACTCACTCACCACTCGCTCGCTTGCTCGCTCGCTCGCTCACTCACTCACTCACTCACTCACTCACTCACTCACTCACTCACTCACTCACTCACTCACTCACTCACTCACTCACTCACTCACTCACTCACTCACTCACTCACTCACTCACTCACTCACTCACTCCCTCCCTCCCTCCCTCCCTCCCTCCCTCCCTCCCTCCCTCACTCACTCACTCACTCACTCACTCACTCACTCACTCACTCACTCACTCACTCACTCACTCACTCACTCACTCGTACATCGACTCTTATATCTCTATTACGGCAACAGAAACCGTTCCTCATTTCCTTACTTGCCCTGCTATTAGACGTAGTATTTATAGATGCACATGCTGTCATGTTAACAGTAGTCGTACCGTTGCAGTTTCGGGGTCACTTGTGTACAGTTAATGATATGAAGATGATATGCCTGGCCCCGAGTGTTTGATATGCCAGGGCCCTTTACCGTGGCCTATAGTGGACATCAAAACTCACCCTCTGTCTGAATTGAAGATGAGTTGAGGTTGGCCCTAGCCAACTTCACAATCAACCTATACATAATGCATAGATGTCATCTGCAGAGGTCTGTATTTGATGCTGGCCGAGCGAACTTGGCACGGGGACTGCTTTTCATTTATACAAAAAGCTCATTTTGGTGTCATTTCATTATTGTTTCTCGTGCGTCATATACTGTGTTTAAAAGTTCGAGGTGCAGTTCTCACCCATACCATCTCAAACTCCACCACACACATTTGTCCCAACCAGTTTCATGCCATCATTAATGGGAATAATTCATTGATAATGAGCATTGGCCGTTATTACTGGACCCCTATCACACTTTATACACAGCATTTATGTGCATTTGAAGCAGAATAAGTACAATCCTACACGATAAATAACATCTGGGCACTACGTCATTTCCTTATCTATATAGTGTATTAATATTTACCCTGGAAGCAATGGTAGAGAATCAACCCCGTAGCGTGGTTTTCCCACGGTTGATACGCGTTAATCATTAACTGAATTGTGTCTGTTTTATTTGGGGCGCCTTTTTGGCCGACTTACAGGGTCTGTTTTATTTGGGGCGTGTTCTTGCCATGTGGCCACGTGGTTAGGTTATTTGTCAGGAACAGGAGCCTGGAATAAATATATTAGACTAAGGATACAACAAGCATAGCGAGCAGGGCGCAGACGAAAGGTTTTTGGTTGGTCTTGTTCGTTATTTCGGCAAAACTCAATGCCAACGGCCCGGACATGAAATTCCGTTTTGACACGTCTGCAGAAATCCTACTTGTTTGATGTTTTGAGTCATTGTATGTCCTGTTTGCACCCAGTCCGAGGTCATATGCTCTGTGATTTCAATGGGGTATAATAGCTTTGGTGCCTTTTGGTTTTTTTAGCTGATGGTAGGGGCAGTAGTGTTTTCACGAGGTATCAAAGCCATTCCATTGCAGAAGTTGTCCACAAATAAATATAGACTTTAAAATTGCAAATTTTGATAATTGTATTATATTATTTAGAAGTTATTTACTTTGTCAACTTTGATGTATCTATTACAATAATCCTGTCATTGGATGCATCGTGTCTTAGACACATGGCCATATTACTTCAATACAGAATAAATTCCCTAGTATATAAGCATCTGCCTATTTATACTTTAAAGGAAACACATCCTTGAACAAAATTCCTTTGTGGTGAGTTACTCTCAATCAGCTAGACATCCGAGGTGTTACAGCATATCCTGCTGAAGTGTCAAAAGGTACAAGGAAGTAGAAGTAAATCTTAAAGAAACGACATGAAATTTGTCTGAGAAGACACAAATGAAGGATATTATCAGCCTTTTGAAAGAGACCCTCTCTTTTATAGTTTATCAACATTGTTGAAATAATTGAAACGAAAAGAGTGAAATAGGTCCAGATAGGTGAAAAGCTTAAATCGTTCGATGGCCCCTATATTTACTCAGCGTCTTTTGGGACGTTAAGCCACAAACTTGGTTGGCGTTTACATATGCAAGAATAAATAAATACATTTAGATATACATATATGCCCTATTAGCATATGCACAACTTGAATTCATTTAAGACCATCCTCGGGCTTCGCGTTGCGTCGCTTCTGAGTAAAAGAGAAGTGCAGTAGCCCCAAGCTTAGTAATCTTCGGAAATCAATGTACCCGCAGTAGCTCTATAGAGGTATTATTTACTATCTCTAGTTTATCTAACTAAAGATCATTTTCAAATATGCTTTGAAACTCTGCTCTTAATTGCATGCGTTGAATAAATGGAACGCCAGTAATCGGGGGAGGGGTGCATACTGCTGGTAGATGCTAAGTGATTTCTCATGCATGTTACATATGGTTCTGTATTGATGAACATAGCAATACTATGGTGGAGCGGGTACAAAAGGTTAGCTTGAATGGTTGTATACATGTATTTACAAACCTACCCGATTCCCTTTCTGCAACCAATTATAGAGCTGTATAAATCTTATGGCAAGTTTAACGATAAGTTGAGTACACGTAATAGAACACAGACAAGGTAATCCTTATCTCATTTCGTTAAGTTTTCCTAGGTAATGGGAAAGTGAACAGGAGAAAGCCACTGTGTCTACATTTAATCAAAGTCTCATTAACATGGATGAACTCCAGTGTTACTTATAGGCACGTGTCCTAGAAGACAATACATATTATAGCGCAGGTAAAACCTCCGCAGAAAAACCTCCTTCTTCATCCGATCTTTACATCTGAATTAGCAGGATAATTAAATACATGTGTAGACCATCAAGAGATGTCAGAAATCCATTACGAACCGAGATCATATATTCTTTGTGAGTAATCGACCCCTTTCTTCCATCGCTTTTACTTGATTTTCCGCCTTTCTTTCTATTTTCGTTCTTTTTTTCTTGCAGTGGCAGAGAGGGTAGGATTTCCGGTAGTGATCAGCGGTGGGCCAGCCTTAGTCTCAAATTGAAGGAGTACAGTACCACTATTGGGGAGGAGATTGTAAATTGATTTTAGGCACAACTAATGGGATTTGTGATGGAGGCTAGAGATATGTCTGTTATTGCTACGCACGTGCCAGCCTCCCTCAGCGCCCCTCAGCGGTGCCGGCAACTTTTCGCTCGCCGAGCCGAAATATGATCCAAAATATACTGGCAACCTTTTGGGTCCCAGCTTCTGATGTGATTATAGGCTAATGCCTAGTCTCAATTTGATCCAGCGTACAATATTCATCTCTAATTATTTTGATATCAAAGTGATATCGCCAAGGCCATTGGGGACCGGTCGCGGCGCCGGCAAAAAATGTTCAAGTTACAAATTGCGTTAGGGCGTTGTCCACGGCACGTTTGTAGCCCAGCTTCCCAAGATTAAAGTTGATTGTAATTTTGTCCCTTCTATGCTGGCGTTAAGGACTGGGATAATTAGTTTACCTGGCCATCTCTCATAACTGGAATAGCGGCTAAAGGGATTAGCAGGCCCCGCCATAGGCTGTCAGAAACATAAAGGACTG
The DNA here is from genome assembly GCA_950022655.1 of Alentia gelatinosa. Taxonomy (NCBI): domain Eukaryota; kingdom Metazoa; phylum Annelida; class Polychaeta; order Phyllodocida; family Polynoidae; genus Alentia; species Alentia gelatinosa. Next base: position 45,407,540 of record OX465579.1, on the reverse strand, counting down.
ACAAAAAGAAAGCGGCATCTTGTGGGAAAGGCAGAGACCTGGGTAACATTGGTAGGGCTCCATTGCCGGTATCTTCGCACTATACGCAATATTCAGGCTCTGAAGATGTCAGTAGAAAAATCAAATATCCTCTAAATAAATAAAATATGTATATTGTATGATAGGTGTGTGCTGAATAAAAGAGCTATGAAACTTTAGTCAATAAAGTCTGGCATTGAACCTTTCATAGTCCTCATGTCATATTTATCCTCTTTGTACATTGGATGCTTGTTGCTTTGCATTCTTTATTATTTATTTGGCATTCTTGCTAGATCATATTTTCTGTTGACTTCGTTAAGATAGGCAGGTAATTGTATATGCGTCACTGGAATTAGCGTATTTGGTAATAGGTCGTACAAAATAGTGCTAATGACACACGTTGTTTGTTGCTTATGCTTTCATATCAAAATATTGTCAATTAATGGACCTGAAATTAGATCTTGGAGTGTTAAATATTTGCCTTTGTTAGTCCTATGTGGGATATCCGCACGTGCGAAAATAACAATATGCTAGCTGAGGTAAATTAACGTTTCTAATGAAAATATACCTGCAAAATATATGACTACGTGAATTCTCATTTGAAAACCATTAGCTCAATTGACAGGTATGGTCAGAAATCAATTCATAAAAACTAGTTCCATGTTGATTAACACAACAGGACCCGTGTCATATTTACCTGCACTCATATTATTAACAAATGTGATAAAATGATTAACGCCTTTGCTCATACAAAAGTGAAGAGAGATCCTAACCTGTAGGACCGGTATATGTTTAAATGCAGTAGTGGTAAACACTGATGCTGGATCAACTTATTCCGCAATGTAAAGAGAAAAGCTTCAAAATATATGACATGCGTCGACACCTTTTCTGAAAGAAAAAACAAGTATTACAAAAGAGCCCCCCCCCCACCCCCCCCCCCACCTTATAAAACCCAGAAACAACCCAGCAAACCACACACCAGCAAAAGCAAAAACAAATGGAACCACAGAACGACTTTTTAACTTCTCTGTGCTGATATTACTTCAATACTTAGTAAAGTAATTTGTTTTATTTTTTGTTACTATGACAATATTTCTTGATTACCAATTATAACTTTAAAGATCCCGTCAACAAATAAAATATATCAGTCGGTTGACTGACCTGCGATGAAGGCGGATAATTAAGCATTTTTTTGTTTTAAATTGCAGTGTAGTTTCACATTGTACCTCCGTCAATTTGGCATATACATATATTCCTACATATACGTCATTTTTCAAGGATATTTGGTGTCACCTGCATGAAGCCCCCCCCCCCCCCCCTTCTCCCCGACACACACATACATATTGGACCCACCTGGTCAGTACAACACCTGACCACGCCTTCAGGCGTCCACCTGGCGCATCCGGGATGCTGTCTCACACTACAGGTGTCGAACACAACTCTGTCCTTCCACTCCCGAACGCACACACCTGAGACACCAACGCCCAGTAACTCAACGTATCAATATGCAAAACATCCAACCTATGCCAAGGGTTGTCCTTGAATCTCGGCATTTAACAAAGGATTCTGGGTACATGTAAGAGGCAAAGGCTGTATTTTTTTCTCTGGATGTCACAGCGACACTTTGCGTCTAGCCATATCTTTATAGAATAACCCAAGTGCTACCTCAACTGTTCCCCAAGACAAGTATAAAAAAAAACATAAGTACTATGTATTTCCTCCTCTGATTTCTTGCTTTTACAAGACGTTGCACGACTGGGATTTAGAATAATCTTTAAGACGTGTCTTGAATACCAGACGGTTTTGATGTGTTCCCCGTTACTGACTAATGGAGCGACTTATTGTACTGACGGGTAAAGAAATATATTTGACCATTCACTTAGAGAAGTGAAGTACATCTAGAAAATTTTCAGACTAGTACTAGATATAATTCATATATCCTAATAGTCCATGCTGAGTATTTTAGTGAACCGTGAAAAACAAGGTTGGATACAAATATAATTGAGAACATTCCGGAAAGATATATTATTCTCAGTTCTTCCTTAGATATTAGATCAAGTACATCATTGTCCTGAATCCACAGGAACATCTTCACATTTTCCCAACATTAGTAACTACTATTTACACGAACATTAATTAAAGATAATGAGTCTTTAGACATGAATACAACTAGAAGGTGCTCAGCAGCTTCAGTTCAAGCTTGTACATAAATTTTCATGTTTTCACGAGATTGACTCTAAAATCAAAGATGACTGGTTCTCGTAATCTCCGCCGTAAACAGAATGGAGCTTATGAGCAAAAAGTGTACAAAAAAGTGCGTGAGAAGATCGGCGGTTATTTAGTCTTTTCATTGAAAAATCAAATTTGCAATATTGAATGATAAATACAATATAATCTGGTTTCAGATAGAAGCGGTAGTAATCTACCCAGATTAGGCTATGTAATATCATCGCATTCGCTCGGGTATTACTATGCGTCTAGTCCTCTGTATCTGAAACCAATTAATGATGATGAAGCTAAGAAGTTTTGGTCAAAGTCGTCATTCTCCACGAGTTTGACGCGGAGTGATATTAACCAGATGAAGCTAAGTGAATATTGTGTAGCAATCAAATGAGTTCGAGAACGACGACTTTGACTAACACGGATCGCTTTCTGTATTTATCTCAGCTCTGTACACACTAAAAGAATGGACAACATTGGATATATGATCTCATAGACCATGGAGAACGAGCTCTGATACTCGTAGGAGCATGGAGAACGAGTTACCAACGTTAAGCCTATTGGACAAAAATACCAGGGGTGAGAGAATATGTATATCTCTGCATCGGAATGAGTTGTGTAATGTCTCAGTTGAAAAAGAAATGAGATATTTTACCCAATGTCGTAATTAGATAATGACCTTACATGGGTGTCATTTGTTGGCCTGTACCTAAATAACGCAATTCATGTAATTGAGGATACATATCAGGATGCAGTAGGTAGAAATTGCATAGTTTAAAGAGTTATTCTGATAATAACATATAATTCTTTAACCAATTCATGCCGCGATTGAGACATTCTCATAGGAAGAACACTCCCAAATGTCACTGATGCGCTCGATGGGTCTTTGGGTTACAATTCGAGCACCTTTAAATCAGAGCGATTCTAGAACTTATTTCTTTGCGAAATATTTTACAAGGCCCTTTCATAATTTTGGTTAATAGAGGCTGGCATAATACTTGATTTTTGAAATAAAGGATCCAGGTATCGAGTACTTTACAAATTTTCTATTATCAGTATAATACAACTGTCCCTCGACACGAGTATTATATTTGGACGTTATATCCGGTTCATATTTGGCAGTCACGGATACATTAACCACCTTGATATATTTAAAGTAGTGCACAGCAGGAATTAAGTCAACATTCAACTGACATGTTTACGCAAGAATTTTTCCTCTGCTAGACATTCCCATCCAATTTCCTATTGTACAGATATTCAGTCAGAATTTGCCATCTGCTGACATACATGTCCCAGAACAACTTTAGATGTCTGCATCTTGAGAACTTTGACACGTTCTCAATTATCGCTTTAAGTCCTTTAGTTATTAGACAATCAGAAATTACAAATCTAATCTTGAAAGAGGACTATGTGACCAAAGGGTATTCTAAGAAGTTAATATCTTTACTCGGTGTATCTTTTATGGTTGACACTTTTACATTCTAGCTATTAAGACATGTCAATCCCAGGCGATGTAGCGCTATCACCCACCCTTTGGAGGCCCTGTACACCTGGCCCCTGTGCCTCCTGGTTGCACTTACAGGTCCCACCTGTACTCCGTGCCTCAGGAATGCCCAGCATGGGTGAAATTCGTCATTCTTGATTATTTTGAAAGTCAAACTCCAAACCACTTCTGGTCAGGCATTCCTTTGTACTTTTTACATCACGATATCCTACGCGGATATGTCCCTAACTCCCTCTTTTAAATCTTGACTAGACTTTCATACGAGTCGCTTGAGTCCTCTACTATTCTCACTATAAATGAATTACCTAGAAACAATATCTTATTCTCGCAGTAAATAGATTACCTATATTTGATTGTGTTTTGTTCAGCAGTTTCGTTATGGCAGTGGTTCGCCACTTTGTACTTTTGGTAAAACATCCCAAGAGGTTAAAAGAAAACGATGACCTAAAGGATTGTGAATATATTGCAAATTAAACATGGTCAGTGGTAGTGTTGGCAATACCTTTTTTTCACAATTGTATTAGCTTTGACATGGCCAAAATCAAGAATCATGAGCAGTGTCCGAGGATAGCAAAGAGAAAGGTGGATAAAACCCACTCCTTTTATAATTTTTCATGAAGACAAATATGAGCAGAAAGTCTGACTGGTGTTGTTCTATGTCAGTGGTAGACAAAAAGCGTGGTGAGATTCTCCCACCCCACTAATCGAATGCCTACTTCCTGCTCCCAACCCCTTCTCCTCGACTGGAATTACTATCAAAGGTCGCGATTTCTCGCACCACCAACGTGAAGATGCGAGATCTGTGTGTCAGTACAGATGGCGTTGCCGAGTCGAGCAACATGGTCACGTGGGCTGATGGTGGGGGTGGTGGGCGCATGCGCGAGGCGATGTCACAGCGTTCTGTCATGACCTCCATATCTGCGCTAACGTCATCAAGGAATTACAAGATTAGATTTCTGCGCGAAATTGCTTCCTGTTCGCCGACATCGGAAGGGATATTCAAAACGGGCACAATGGCGGCCAGCGGCAAGCAGACGACTTTGGGACACCCTGCGCGCGCTGGTGTCGGCGAGAGCCGTGTTAGGCGGGCTGTCCGGGTCCGGCAGGTCCATGACTGGTGTCGGATGAACCTCTGCAATTATTGCAAAAATTACATCGGAGCGGCGACTGACAAAAAGTGGCTGGCTCAAATTTAAGCCCAAATGTGACGAAGGAAAGGGAGGAGACCAGAAAAAGAAAAAGAGAACAAGATATAGTCGGCTTCATTTGTTGTTGGAGCGTGTCTACATAGGTGGAATTGGGAACGGTCTAATGAATAACACATCGTCATTCTGGAAAGTGTAGTACCGCTGTCGCTGGGCGGGGTCTAATTGTAAATGCTTTTACTTGATTATGTGGTATGATACGATATGACCTGAGCACGTGTTGCAAACAGCAAGACAAAATATAATCAAAATGTGTTCCATTCAAACATTCTAACAACTATTAACATACATATATATATATATATATATATATATATATATATATATATATATATATATATATATATATATATATATATATATATATATAATTTTGTTGAGAGTATAGGAGAGAGTTGAATATTACTTGAAAAATATCGGTTAACTATTACTCGAAGAACATGGACATTTCGTGGATTTATTCTCAAATCGAAACGTACCATAAAATGTAACCATATGTTCTATGTTACAGTGTTTTCAGCATTGTGTTAAGATTGCCTTTACGAAATAACGCCTGACAAGTACGCCCATTGTTCACCCAGGGGCTTGATTAAAGCCATTCACGACATACTTAGATTCTTGGTAATTTACCTATTTCTGCGGGGTCAGATTACACCAGTAGTAGTTGAATCTGCTGGCAACAGAGACTTTGTCTCAATAGGAATATTGGTTGTCGGTTGACTAATCTAGGTTAACAAAGTACCTGTTTAAACAATAAACGTACTGAAAGAGAGCTTCGAGGTAATAGATCTGAATCATATGGACTGGACGTGCTTGTCAAATGCACAATCTATAACAAGGTAGACAGAAATACTTGATATATATAATAAGTGAACGTTAAAGCTATTAATGAAGTGCACCACCATTATGTACACAGAAAAGCATATCGGTATGATTAGATGTAGGGACAAGGAAGGGAAAAAGATTCAAAGTGCGTTAATGCATTATTAGAAAACCATGATGCCCAAGGACCCGTATGCATATTTGTTAGTTATCAGTGCGCTACAGACAATTTATATTAGAACCGATAAGAGCTACCAATGTTTTATTTATCACCATAGTGATTTTCGGTGTAAAATCCCAAGGGCTGTTTCTGTATTGTAATCGTATGCGTTTATGCTCATGATTAAAAATGTTGAAAAACCTTTCTTCGCCATGCTGTTTTATATATAGATATTGTCTGTCCTAATTCCCATCAACATCTAACTACTATTCGTGACTTATTTGCTGCTGTTCCATTTCCTCCTCTTTTTTCACCATCCTCACACAATTGAACATACCACCATGCCCCTCTTTCCGCCTTATATTGCCCAATTTTCCATGAAATTGGCATGTATCGAAAACATTTAATGTGCTGTAATATGGTGACAGTCAGACACAATGTTACTGGTCCCCACCCCTTATTCCCACCATCTCACTAACCACCCTTACCCTTGATATCGTTACATGATCACATCAAAGTGGCATTGTCCGTGGCGACCTGTCGGTAATACACGTTTCAAAGTCCATTTCCTCGTGAAATTACAAATATAATGAGCGCGCTCGGGTGTCTATGTGCCCGTGGCACTGGGGCAAAGCCCGCTGATTATGGTAATGTGTCGCTGAGACAGTCAATCAGGCTGGGATCCAGCGGTCTTCTCCTCAAAACTCACACTAGCAACCCTCCAACAAATAGATTTGTTGAACCTTTTTCTCCTCTCCCGAAAACTCTATACATACACCTTATGTATACATATTCTAAACATATATATAGTTCGATTATCAACACCTCACCCACACATACAACACATAGCCAATCTTTTCAGCCCCTAAGACCTGACTCCTCGATTTACGTTATCAATGTATTGTCATGCACCCAACCCAACCGGGTTTCCCTAACACCACAACATCCTTCTTCGTCATGTTTCCCCATAGACTACCTTTCACATTATGAACATATCCTACCATGCCCCTCTCCCACCCCCCGATAACCCTATCAATAGCTGATACCAGAACCCTCTTTATTGACATTCATAGTCATTTACGTACGAACAAATGTACCTATGTGATTTGGTCAATAAAGAAACCATGAAAAAAAACAACACTTTTGCCAAATACCCTTTGCCACATTCACATCCATGCTAAAAGTGCCATGTGCTTGTTCTAATACACCACGCAAATACTCTTTCTGTTCGTGACAACCTCAAGCAACCGGTAGTGTACTCGTCATCCTCGTCTCATAAACCCACGAGTCCTTCGATGATGTGATTCTAATGGCTTAAACACCACAAACTAGAATAACAACACAAAGTTAATGCTTCTATACATCTTGAATATATTGCCCGTTGAGTTTAACCTAACACCTCACCATACAGTTAAACATGATCTGGAAATGTTTCCTAAAACTTAATACTTAATAACCACACCCGAACATCACCGGAACACGTCATATGATACAGCTTCCCAAAGTTATTGATCCCTCGTGATACCCGCATCTTCCACTTCATATAAAACAACCGAATATTCAGTAGCTCTGTACACAGTTCCCACGCAGAAGAACTTGAGAAAATCCCACAATTTGAAATAGCACATACACAGATGTGCACAACTATGTTTATGATCTATATTTGTCTAACAAGGATAGAAACAGGGAAATGGCTGGAGGTAGGACGACGGTGGGAGGGAGAAAAATATATAGCTTCCCAAAAAATTATCTTTTCCTACTCAGCGTGGTGGCAGCAGCTACCGAGCTTCTCTCTGTCCAACAACTTCCCACTAGGTTTGTGAATGATTCACTGTGTTCACCCTGATGGACATGTTTTCACGCGGCTACGGTTTGTTTTCTGTCTGCTTCTTTTTGACATCGCACCACGTCATTTACGCCGCTCAAGGTGGGCGTTGCATTGTGGGAAATGTTAGCGGTTCTGAGGCGAAGGCGAGGCGGATGGTAGGGTGAAGTCTGCAGTTCTTCAGCGCACGCGGCGGCGGTGACAGTAAAGTATTAAGCCTAAAAGCTACATCGTTCAGACGGATAAATCAATACACTGTTTCAATAAATGTCATATTCATTTCGTGGTGGGCGGAGATGCGTTCGGGGGCTAAGGGTTTGAAAGTGCTTGAAGAGAAGCACTGTCATGAGAGAGAGTCATTTTCCTGATGGGCCAACAATAGGAAGATGATGGGCGTGCAGGCTTCGACCCCCCCACACTTTATTTTAATGAGCCCATAAAACACACCGCTTACCTACTGCGCCATTCCCTACATTCCCTCCTATGCTGCGTCCCTTCCCCATCGCCATCAAGCATCCGCTAGTCCGGGAAAGGAGGCGAAAAGGAGGATGTTGTAATTGAGATAGTTTTGAAGTTGTATGTCTTGCTATCCTGGTGTGTGAGGTACAAGATGGATTGGGCCTTGTATTTACTTCACGGCCAACAAACGTATCGTACAGAGCAGCTCTGTTTTTATATTTATATCCTTTAGGATGCCGTGGGACATGCCGTCTTGGCTGCATATTATGTTATTGCCCATATATGAAAGCTTTGGCAAGTGGACCTGCATCGCCCTACGTCGTCCTTCCTGCGTCGCCCCATCCCACACCGTGCGCTGTGTAGTCACGTGTTGCTACACATAGCTTCATGTCTCCTACACCTCTCTCCTTCCCGTTTCTTCCCGCCCCACACCGAGCCACCCGGGCGATGTCGTTACATGTTGTCCCAGGACACCCGGAAGTAGATTATTTGCACCATCTTTTGACCAAAGTAAACCAAAGAAAAATGGCTGTTGTGACATTCGTCATGATCTTGTATCCTGCCTCATGTTGTGCCCTAGGCTGGCATGTCCGGTCTTGGGTTGTAGTGTACAACGCGGCCACGTCTATACAATTGTTTTGTGCACAAGTATTATCTGACGTTATGTCACCATGTATGACTTATTGTCACTGTGCATCTCCCTGTGCCGTTCTGTACCATTCAGTATAAATCGGCCCAATTTTATCATGGTTACTGTTCCTTTTTACTCCTTCACACTGCTCTCAGTCTCAGATTCAAATTAAGTATCTCATCTTATATTATTATATACCTAAGTCCCAATGTCTTTTAAATACATAGGGGTGCAGTAATATGTGAAACCATAGTTATGGTGACAATACGGGGTAGATTTATGAGTTGTTTCGGAGAAATTCGTTCTGAATTTTTCCGAAACAACTACGGCTCGTTCAGAACCATGGTTTCATATTATTATATACCTTAATTCGGTCTTAACTCACTAAAACTGACCGTAATTCGTTGTCAAAGTCACTTTTTACAACTTGCAAAGATGATGTGTACGTTAGCAGACATGGCGGAAGTTGACAACCGGAAGTGATCACCGCACATGCGCGAATACATTATAGCGCCGCATGAATTAGCGAGTGATCACCCTGCTACGCTCGATCATCCCGTCGGACAGCGGTACTCGACCGGTGCAGTGTATCACAAGAGTTCCGCTATTTGTTGACACCGACGAGTCGCCCGCTCGGCCCTGTGAACGTATCGAAATTGATATTTCTCGCATATCTAAGCTATCACATGATTCGTTATCGTATTCCACCTCGATGTTTGATGTATTTTCCCACTAACTCGCTCCGTGGTTACTGTACGACGCCATTAGACTCGCGAAGTGATCCTCCATTTTTTAATCTTGCGCTTACAATTTTGTTGTCGGTCTCTCGACCAATCAAAATGCTTTATTTCTTCAAAGCATGCAATCTGTAGTTCAAAGCGTGCAATTTGTCACTCAAAGCGTGCAATATGTAGGTATCCAAAGTAACCAGTACAATGTTTCACGGAGTACAGTGCATTCTGTGTATAGTTACTATACCCCCAGGAACAGTATGTATTTACTCTGACTTTGTGCATAGGTATATACAGTAGAACCCCAACGGACACCCCGCGTAAGCGGACACCCCGCGTTAACGGACACCTTCGTTCGGAACCGTTCCCTCTATTAGATGTTTATTTTAACCTCGCGTAAGCGGACACCCCGCGTAAGCAGACACTTTGACTCGGAACAGAGGGTGTCTGCTTACGCGGGGTTCTACTGTAATAATAATAATGTTCGTGCCCGCTGCGACTGCAACTTTGTAGGTCATTAAAATGGCGTTTTTTCACCAATTAAAGGTATATAATAATAAGCAAACATTCTTACTGTAGACGAAATGGTTCTCGTTCTCGGTCAGTTGTTGATTTCATACTGCCTTCCGCCTGAGGCGTCAGGCAGTATGAGATCGATGACTGACCTCGAACAGGAACCGTTTTGTCCACAGTATGGACGTTTCCTAATATTACACTTTGCTGCTTTATTTCGTTCTATAAAGTTCCTTATAGCTCTGTCTTGGTCAATGTCGCTTTGTGAAACTCCCTGTATCAATGACATCTACTTACATTAAGCTTTATCCCACCCCATGTATTTTTGTGTGATTCACTTAACATAGAAGACAAATACCTAACCCCCTTATTAAGTAGTGGGAAAATACTCATCAGAGTGCTGAGTGTCTTTCTTCATGATCTGACAACATATTAGCTAATCCAGTACTTTGAAGTAATTTTAGCATGATAGAATAGCAATAGCAAACAAACATTGGCTTCCAATGACAAAATGACCAACAGTATGATTCAAAAAGCTTTTTTCCTAAGTATCATTGTGTTAACTTTTTACTTTAAGGGGTATGGATAAACTCACCCACATTCAGATTGGTATAATTAGGAAGTGTACCACTCATTGAAGATACCCTGTAATTTCCCGAAGCCATGCCTTGTGAAATATTCTGAACCTGAATCTCGTCGCAGATTTCTCAATTATATTAATGTGAGTGTTGGCCTTTCATAGTATTGTGCTCTGTTTCTTTAGGTCATTCTGTATCATTTTACTGTTCCGCCTCACTCTGTGCAGCTCCATTTCACTCTGTATTGCTCCATGCTACTCCCTGTATTACTATTGAGCATGTATGCATCACATTGTACAATTACACTTTATATGTCATCGTTCTATTCAGCTTCATCTCACTTTGTTTTGTTTGTTGTTTGGGGGCACCTTGCTTAGTGGCACTCAGCTCGCTTACTGTACCAGTAGCAGGGTTTTCAGCGGATCCTTCTTAATGATAACGGTAGTGCATTTGATACCATACAAAATCCTGGTAATATAACAGATATATTTTCTTGGGTACTACCCTAGTTCGGAATCAGGTTTTGCTCAATGCCACCCCTTCACATCCTAATGATCCAGCCGTTGTGTACAAGCATAGTACACTGTGGTATATCAGTCTATATCACTCTGTCTGCTGTGTTACCATATGTTATTCTTTGTATCACTTAAACCTTCTGTGTATCACTGCTTTACCGCACTATGCCCTTGCCAATACCTGTTGTTAATTCAATAGATACGTTCCAAGTTGTGTATATTATCAAATCGGATTGTTCCTTTGCACTCACAAATTAACAAAGTAGTAAGACCACAACTATTTTGTTAATTTTTTAATCGGGCAAAAACAATGATATATATCTTAAAATTCAAAATGTCATTCATCAGCACTTTATGCAGCTGGGTGTCACCCCATATCGCTCTGTGCCAGTCTGTGTCGCTCAGAACATGATAAAAATACCCATCATTATCATCATGGTTGAGTCACATGCAAGTTGATGTGCAAGGTGAACATGCTCAGGTTGGGAGGATGGCGTAGAGAGACCAGAGGTGGGCAGAGGAGGAGGGTGATTCCCTCTTTTCCCCCACCCCTCGACCCACATCACCACGCCACATCAGACAGTTACAGTAAACCCGCCCCCTACACACGCACCTTACTGTGAAACTTTAGCAGCGCGAACGCGGAAACGGCCGCCCGACGCCGCCCCAACGCTGATCTTTGCCCGCAACCAACAACCACCAACAAAGGCGAATAGGAGGAAGCCAATATAGTGATATGCAATACGGGGCTCATTTCAGGTCTCTCTCCTTATACCTTCCCCCTTTTCTCGATGGAAAGTGTGTGTGGGTTTTTTTCCTATTTTATTTTTCAATTCATTTATCATTTTTTGTTGGGGGGATGAAGGTGTGTGTGTGGAGGGGATCGGTGGAGTTTGACTAACAGTTGTGTTCCTCTCCTCCCATGCCCGCACTCGCTGACCCACGGCAACATTGCATGCCAAGCAGTAATACTTGTGATAGTGTAATTTCGTCCATAATCACTCAGTGCATTATTTCCAATTGAGGTTATTAATGGGAAAAAACGATATTTAACACATGACCCTTCCCTTCCTCTGTCCGCTCCTCTGTCCCTTCCTGTCCATCCCGTCTCCATCAGATGTAAACCCTCAATTTGTTTCACCTCTTCATTCACCGACACAAGGGGTCCAGGACATATCAGACCTACGCCGGCCCTCCTCCTTACCGCTCTAATGGCTCTATGGCCGTGACAGTATGCTTTACTGTTGTCCAATCAATTAATCTGTGGATAAAGTCACGTGACTTGTCCATGAGTGAAAGGCTGCGTCCGGATCACGGGTGCCTAACATTAGGCCTAACATTAGGCGGGCCGGTTCCGCTGGTCACCCGCCTGTTTTGTCTATGAAGACAGAGTGTCTGGGGCGTCCACCGGGCGCCGACGTCGGTCTGGTGATTTAGCATGAATAAAATATGGAAAGTAAAAGCCTACATGCTGCTGCCACCCTCCCCACCCCCTCCTTCTCCTAATCCTGGCTCCATGGGCCTGGGCCCTCTGCCCCTCACATGCTAGCCCATATGCAAGGTGTAGGTCGGATGTAGTCGCCATGATTGAGCCCCGAACAAACTTTACACTGCCTCTGCGGGCCCTGGCTGAGGGAATGAGAGTGTGTGAAAGAGGGGAAAAAATCAAATAGTTCATCTGGAGCCGAGGAGGAAATGGGACTTGTACATTGTTCAATAGGCATGTCACCGCTATGGTGAGGGTAGGGTGCTTGTCGACTGGACTGCCAGTCTCCGGTGCAGCATTTTGGGCGCATGCGCGGTGTATGACTTCGGTGGTTGATGTGTTTGAGCATATGTCAATAGCCAACTGATCGTTCCGATGATGATTAACGGCACCATATCTACCCAAACCCCCTCCCGACTTTTTGGGTGCGATTTCAAGTGGCGATAAGCAACGGGCCTTATGTGGGTGGATATTAGGGTTGGGGGATGTGGGGGTGTGGAGGATTTATGATTATCACTGGTTGGTAACTCTTGATAACGTTGAAAGTACCTACGATTTAGGGATTATGGCAAACCTCATTATGATGCGTGTTGGCAATAATTCCATGGTCCCGCATTCACGAAAGGTAAAGGTCTGTCGAAAAATGTCAAATTATAGGCCTAATAAAAATCACGAAATATAAATATCAAAAGTTTAAAAAAAGTTAAATTTTACAGGGAATTGATGTCGTATTGTGTCTCTATGCAATTTATTGTGGACACGTTTTGTCCATGCACTTATATATCTCTTTGAAGCAAAAAAGCACCCATCTCATTTTGCTCAAAAAGGTCTCACAATTCTGGCCTTATAAATCATCTATGAAGGGAATAATGTACATGCTCTGGCCACAGTACCCCATAGAAGCTTTATGCAGGGCGTGCGAATATTCACACAACGATAAAATGTGTTCATGATAGCCGTTTTGTGCCAGTGCCAAAAGAGTCCAATAAAGTTCGGGTTGTTATATGTGTGTACTTCAATGGGCTAGATAGCAGGCTTAATATGCCACATGCGGTGGCTGTATGACTGGCCCTCTTTCCTGGGGCTATGTATATTATAGCTGCACGAACTCGCCCCCGACAAGTCACACACTATGGAGGCTACTTTGGCCTACTCCAAACTGAAATCGATTTTAACCCGGATCCAGTTAAAGTATTAATATATGATGAAGAATGAAGTGCCTGCTTGCCCTTTACTTAAAATCAATCCATTACATACACACGACAAGCCTTTTAGTGTATAAGGATGGCGCGCGCCCTTTTCAGTGTCATTTATTTATTTAAATGAGGAAATGGCTGCGTACTCAGTACACTTATGCCACAGGGGGAACCCATTTCAAATTAACCTTTTAGCTCGATGGGAGGAGGCGTTCAAGTTTCGTTAGTTTTCTAGATAAGGTTTGTGATAGTTCCAAGAACACAACTGCAAGTGCATACTTTGTAAATGATTTTACATTGAAAGGGTAATCCTGTGTTGGCAATACAATACATAAAGGCTTTTCTATAGTTAATCTTTCATTCATTAATTGATCGAATGGGAGTCTCATTCAAATATCATGCTTGTTTTCTCTATCTGAATCCTTATCAATTCACGATATGTGCACACTAACCAAAGTACATGTATGCATACTCTTTTTCACTCAATATCGATTTACTGCACATGTGACTAGATCCAGTACAAAGAGGTTATTTTTCACGGGAAGACTGATATAATTCTTTCTTGTATGAAGACATGTGAAGTGAACTTAATATGGGAACATTCTGTCCTGTTGTCATGTTTGCATTACAAATGATATCACATATAATGTTATATAATAACATCCTGTTCATGTAAAAGCGGACAAACATTATATTAGAGATAACCACGCAGTGGGCCCGATTATCAGGCCGACCTGACCCCCTTGCCATGATTAATCCCTCCACACCAGGAAATTGTTTCCATGGCAAACACTAGGAAGGAGAGAAATATTTAATTATATTTGGTGTTCCATCGACCCTGCCCCAAAGTAATTGCTGATCTTCCAATGCTATCGTTTAAAGTACACTCTCGTGATCCGCGGTCAGACAGCGCCGTCGGACCTTATCTTTAACCTTGAGAGGATTTTAAAACATCTGATTGGTGAAGGAGGAGGGGACGTGTTGGAATAGATAACCATTTATGGTTAGGTTTATTTGCCTCTATGTGGACAAATATGCGATCTACTATCGCATCTAGTGAGGGGAGGTGGCCGAGGAGCATAGTGAACCAGAATCCTGGGGTAAGCTCATAAAATAAGACTCAGAATATTTTCTGGAAAAGCAGCGAAATCAGCCCCTCCGCAATCTACATAATATTATTCTATTGCTCAAAATGGAGGACAACAGCGGCCCTCCATAATTGAGTAATTGAGCAGCAAGAGCAATTTCGGAATGGACAAAATACTACAATAATATGAAGTTTAGTCAAATTGTGAAGAAAAATGTTTCTCAGGAGTTTTTCAAGCACCTGCTCCAGGACAGAACACGACTGGAAAAGAGATGGAATGGTTGAGACTTAGGAAGGGGGAGATAGATAGAAGTACAGGATTTCAATTTATACCAGTGATAATCTATATGAGCGAGAGAAATTCATGTTTTCTCGCATTATATTCTTTTTTGCACCTAACAATCATATAATCGATGAAGAATTTAACAACTCATACTAATGTGTACTAAGTCAGATTCCCACCTCTACCACTTGCCTCCCATTCACTCTTAAAGATAAATATTTAATTACATTTGGACCAGTCCAAAATGTCAGTGGAGTAACTTGGATTAAATTAAATTCAGATCTAAGACCTTTACCCTTGTGTTTGCAATAAAAGGTTGCACTAATTGGGTTTACAGTAAGTGATTGAGTTAGATTTGATCAAAGGGGGTCATTTTTCATCGGAGTGGCTCCGAAGGAGCCAGCAAAACAAAGAAGAAGGAAAGGGAGCCGAAAATCCCCACTCCCATTTAAAGCCTGGGTATGAGTGGCAATATCCCACCTTTCCTCTTGTGTAATAAAAACCCTGCTGCATGCCGATCGGCCACAAAAAGAAAACGCAACAGGTAATTGTTTCTGGCACGATTCCTTCATAAATCGAATAGAAGCTCTCAAGAAAGGGTCACCTCGCTCCAAGAGAGGAAATGAAAACCATGACAAAAATGGAACATCTTTTTTTCTTTAGATGAATGAGAGTTCGGACCTCTCAGAGACTACTAAATAACACTCTGCCCACTCCATCCTACGTTATCCATATTACCACAATTGACCATTTTCTGTTACTCCATTCAGAATAGATACTCCAAAATAATCGTTATTAGGGCTTCGCCTTGCACATTATATACTTCCTCATCTAAACATATTTGTAAAACAAAATATCCAGAAAAACGATATAAAAAAAAAACTTTAAAAAAAAACAACACCAAAAAACCCTGAAATTCACGAAATTATGAAGGAAAATGGGTATGACACCCCCATATTCTCACTTGACACCCATCCACTAGACCTACCCTTGTTATTAGGGTTTCAAGAAGCGCTTCCCTTGAGGAATCAAATATCATCGATACGAGGGTTTTGTCTAGAGACCAAGTGCCAAACGTGATATTTAAGTCGTTGTCCATCACCGTTCTGCAATTCATATTTCTTTGGCTTCTCCACGACAATAAGATGTCCCCAGCGTAGAGCTGTTTCCATAATTTCCTGACTGCCGGTGGACGGGTGTTACTCGTAAAGGTCAGGGCTTTGAAGAAGGTGGTTGTCGTGGGGTGGTGGCGGCGGGGGATTACGACGTCCTGGGTGTAGCCCGAGTGTAAACTACCTTGACCAGCAGCAGGACCGGACCTAAAACCTTCTGTCCAGTCCAAACCTTCATCCTCATCCGACCTACATTTGATTAAAAGATAGCATATAATATTCAATATCTACTTTGTTTCGAATTGCATCCTGTGTCAGGATTAGATTAAAAATTGTAGCGGGGAATGAGGTAGGGCTGATGGGGAGGGGGGGGGGGGGGGCAATACATACAAATGACAAATGCGAAAGAGGAACCCACATTTATATATGTCATCGTCACTCACTATTTCTACTGGTGGGAATACAGAAGTGTGCTGGAATAGGTGAAATGACATATTTTGATAACTTTAATGAGTCAGCAAAGTGACTTCTCAGAATACATTTGATTAAGTTTTCAATATGTTTTTTGAAACCCACCCATTCACATGTAACCATTTTTCAAATGAATTCATACTTCTTAAACGCGGTCTGAACAAAGGTATACAGTTCAAAGCCTAATAGGTGTTAATATGTGTTTGATTGCAAATACAATTATAGCCAGTGGATACATATATTTAGTTGGCCGAGAATTAAGTCGATGGAGGCACACGCATGAAGAAGGTGAACTAACTCGGATTTAGTGCATAATGTACATTATTGTGTAATAAGTGTTCAGAACTGTGGCATATTTTCTTTAGAATCGAGGATAAGACACAATTAAACGATCGGTTTACATATTGGTCCTTCAGATGACAAAACCATTCCCTACCGTAGAGGACACTCCTAATTCTTGGTGCAATTCCTTGGTGCACTCATAATTTTGTCTATTTCTTGGCTTACGTTTAAAGTTCAAGTTCTTGGCCGTTCAGTCTCCAAGTGCAGGTGTGTTGAGTGCTGGGGGATAGGGCGAAGATAACTTCAAAACAGGTGGTATGATCATATAGTGTAAAAACCAAAGAAAGGTTGCATCTTTGTCTGGTTTAGTCATCACTCGGCATATATGTTCTTTGTATAATATATACCTTAGAAAAAAACAACCTTCTAACCCACTTATATGTTTCTGTAGGCAGACTTCAAAGACGTCACCCTACATACACTCACACACACACACCTATGGATAAATGATATGATAATAAGAAAAAATTATATATTTATTTGGCAATTCAAATATATATGTCGATCTATTCTATGAACTTTATGATAAATGATAGCCATCTCTATGCTATTCTAATCATGCTAAGCACCCCTTGAAAAAAACCACCCTAGTATTAGATGGTTGGATGATATTTGAAATGATTATATGAATGTATGATATTCAGTGTCATGTAAATTAATGTAACGCGTCCCCCATATTGAATGTGTCAAGCGCTTAAAGCCTAAGTACGTGAGATAAGACAATTTTATTACATAACCTGTTTACAGGGATCGGATGGCAGGTGGTGAGCGTCCCAAATAGGCTCGCGGCACACAGAGTGCCCACTCTGAACTCTAACATTTAATATCTGAAATCATCGGGAGTTATGTCAGTCTGCGGCGGTCCGATAAGATAGGCCGCCAGCCACCAAGTGTGTGTTCAGTCTCTGCCCAAAGAATTTTAATAGTTGTTTAAGGGCTTAGGTCAGGCCAAGGAGCCTCTTTTCGCGTCACTTTATGGGCATTATATGTCATTTTAAAACCACATCAATCTAGATTTAGGTGGCATCAATCCATGGCGGCCGGAAATTTGCATTTTGACCCGGAGGAAAATTATGTGGAACTATTTGGAGGCTCATTAAAAGTCTACATCAGTGATAAAAGGGTTCTTCTCCTGCGTGCTATGCCGAGATGGCCCGCAGGGTGCGCTGATGTGGACATTATACCATAAATCAAATCACCATTAGAAAGCAATTTTAAAAAAGAAATTACCCAGTAGGAGTAAATTGCAGAAAATGATCCCCCCAATTGTGCACTCCCCCATAGTGCTGTCAGATGAAATGGAAAACTTTTTGGTGGTGGTTCTCACTAGAGTGGAAGCCAAGAGGGGTAAATTGGAGGGGAATGGGGGTCGACTGATGATTGGCCCTATATTTGTTGATGCTTTGCTGGATCCCTCTAGGTATGTGATTGATCAGTTAAGAAATGGCTTTGATAGGGTAATGATAGGGTGATTTAAAAAAAAAGGGGGTCTGGGTTTCGCTGGGCCGTGGGATGCGCGTGCACTGCACGTGATGCGTAGTGAAGGGGTGAGTTATGGCTCGGGAGAGGTCTTGTCAATGGGGACTTATGAGACGGGCAGCGGGTGGTGCTGGTGGTAGTGATGCTGGGTGGTGACGGCGACCACCACCACCACCACTACGAGTACCACACCCGTGAAGTAGCCAGTGGGCGCCTTATGACTGTCCAGCTAGTCACCTCTAAAAACATTGCCCAACGTCGCCGCATCTCTACTGTCCCCGGCCCCCGACCTGGGTCAAAATATACCCAAATCTGTTTTCTTTGAGGCTTACTTAATTTTGATTATGCGCTGTTCTGCAACCCTATAATAGCTATCTGCCATTTACAAAATTACGAACAAGAAAAGGACAATACATACAGGACAGTGTTGTATCTACACATAAAAATTAGTATGCCACAAACTACAATTTATCATAATTAAGTCTACGCATTTGGTGGTGTTGTCAATTTCCGTACCTTTGACATTTATATCACAGAGACCAATTTAAGTCTGTTTCGGATCTAAATCTTTTTAAAACGTAGAACCTGCAATAATTCATAACATGCATACGTGTATATCGATACACAAGCCACCATCTTGGTGTTCATTGTGGACAATGTATTCTGTATTGGGGGATCCGATTAAAGTCAGGGCCGTTGCGTCATTCCTTATCAAGGTGTGTTAGCTTGATATGTTGTAATAACTGTCAGCCTCTACGTGACACGGCTCTGGGTTTTACGTATAAGACAAGAGGGCTCTTTGGTAATTGTCAGTACTCATTTTAAAGTTAGGAAGAAAGGGGTAATCCGTTTTAGGTCACGAGAACCTGTATTTTTATGTGTTAATCGAAATGTGATATTACATTTAAAAGGGAAAATAAATTTCAAAATATGGCGATAATAATTGAGGATATTTGTGATTATTCTATTTGAGGTTGCTTAAAAAAATTCGAGAGAATATTACCACCAGCGCCATTTCAAACAGTGTGAATGCATGTTAAATAATTTCCTGTGTGACAACGTTATTAGAGTATTTGGCCTGTATTCAACGAAATCATCTCTTATCTAGTACCTTTCACCCTATTCAACTGTTTATGAGCATTGTTCATTTAAACAGTTCAAATGGAAATTAACCTTTCTGAAATAGGGTGTGATAATGCGTAACACTTTCAAAAATTCATAAGGGTACATGTCAGGTAGGCAACGCTATCTCCTCAAGTAGCAGTTTGGAGTACACTTCACCGACTGAATTCAAATAAAAATTAACGTTAATAAAATTCTATTTGAATATTCATGTTGAATGGATTGACAAAACAGTACTTTTTCATTAAAGGAGATAATCGGGGAACCCCGGAAGTAAACCGCGTTTAGTTTTATTATGGATCAATTCCTTTTTTATGTTGACGTCATAATGTTTAACAAAGCCGTTACCTGGACCACTCTCAAGTTGAGGTTCTCGTAAATTATCGCAGCAGTTCGTAAGAGCACGGAGGGTGCGACACTTTGAAGTGCGACCTTTTGAACGTAGCTGACGTGTTTGGCATCATAGTTGAAAAAGCTCAAAGTCCAAGGGGATCAGGTATGAAAATATGCTGTCCAGCTACAGAATGGAATTTCTTAAAACCACAATTCTATATTTTGAGTGCTGGTTATCAAAACATAGCGGTGATATGGTAAAACTGTCTGTTTTCCATTTCAGTCGATATATATTATAGGTGTATTTTAAAGAAAATTAGTGCAGAAAGAGACATCTCAGTCTAATTCAAAAGATAGCGTAGATTTCGGTTAAAGATATGACTAATTTAAGATCCCTTTAATTAATCATAAATGACATGTTTCATTGAATTTTAGGGACGTTTGTTATCTGTCGGAATTAGATATACGCGATTCTGTTGGAATTATCGACAATTTAATTTGGAATCACTAGATTTGCACATGAATTTATGTTTTTAAAACTAAGGACATATGTTTGAATGCTAGATAACTATAATTTCCCACTACATGTATATTCAAATGTTTATTGTCTCAATTATACATTAATTTACATCAATATTCATATATCAAATACAATATCTATATATAACATTGAGAAATTGATATCCAGTTTATGAAAAACATTGTTGATTTGAAATCTGCACCTTCATTTTAAGCATATATAAATGGATTTACATGCATCTGTAAATTGAGCATTTATATCCAAACGGCTTCTCATGGCTTCATGGCGTTCATGGAAAAAAACGACTCAGATCAAATGCTGTTGTTGGTGTTGTCATCAAAGCAAGCATCTTTGGATGAAACTTCATTACCTGATCTAGTTAGCGTATTGTACAACAATTATCATCATACGTTGGAAAGATAGTGATCCGATTTATCAGTTTCACGCATTCCTTGTGGATTAATCAGCTTATCTGTTCCCTTATCTGTGTATTCAACTATTGTTCATTGTTGCATCTCACTGATATATTAGATTGAACCTTCATCGCATATCTTTTAAGGAATTCTAGTCATTAGTTGTTATATACATCCGAGATTGCTAAATGTTTGGGAGGTTACGTTTTTGAGTCATCTTCTTTTGATTTTCCTTTCTATGAATTTGCATTTATTGAAATCTTGTATATGCACAGGTCGTATTTCTTGAATAACGATTCTCCCATTTCTGACGTCTTCCTTTCCTAGAAACACAGGATGGTTATTTAAACGTGCAATTTGGGAAACAACTGGGAAATGGGTTAGAATGCACATTTATGAAAAATGAATGCAGATTATCATTATTATATCGTATTGTTTTTCCTTATTGTTAGAAGGTGATCGTTGTCTTGGGTATCAGACATAAAGACGAGTTTCCCTCTAATAAACGACTCCCATGTTTACATCTTCCAGGTCCCCGTGAGAGCACTGAGAGCGCCACTTGACGTGGACCATGACGTCAATGACGGGCAGCAGCGTCACGATGGCAGCCGACTCGTCGACGACGAAGGGCGAGACGCTGACTTCGGTAGGGGGCGCCACGACGGAGACGGCCTCCCAGCGACGGGCCAACAAGCGGAAGAAGGTCCTCCAGGAGCGACGCGCCCGGAAACAGAGGCGGAACCAGGGAAAGAAGTCAAAGGTGTGTGTTTCCTGCCGTCTCAGGGTTGAGGGAAGGGGGTGTATCAATCGTCCATCGGACTGGAAAGGGGTGGGGCGCAATGATTCAGAATGAAGAGTAAGTTTAGGGATGGGAACAGTTTCCCTCCAAGTCTTCACAGTCTTGGTGCAATTTGCAATTACTAATTCTTCCCCTTAGTAAATTACAGAGCCAGGCACGTATAATCAATGACATGCTACGGACATCCCCATGCGATGGGAAAGGTGGGGGATCTCTAACCACATTAAATTTCCTTAGACATGTAATCAGTCTTATGCTATATACATTTACACTTGACGAGAAACATGATAATAACCACCTGGGATTGTAATTGAGGACAGCACTCAAGAAAAAGATATGTGAATATAAACTGACTCATTTCGCGTGACATAAAGACTATTATTAGACGATCTGATTGGTTATGTAGATTTGGCAGGCCAAGATCATACTCCATAAAGGAAAAAGAAACATACTAATTCAGCAATACCTTCGCTATCAAATATTGATTGTAATTCGCCGTAATTATTGCCTTCGATATAGATATAATTGTCAAATGATTTGTCTTCAAGGTAGTTTCGGCAAAGCGCAATGATGATTAGATAAGTACATGGTACCTCAACCATCAATTATATTCTTTTTAAGAAAGGTTATTATATACTTTGACTCAATGGAATACCTATGATATTTCAAATTGGCGTTTAGTCAATTTAGAAGGATATATCAATGTTGGTCGCACACCTGTATCGACGATGCATCACACCCAAGCAAGGAGGAAATAATTGTATCGATTTCTGGAATACAATGCATTATTAGTTGTTGTTCCTTACCTGCTTAGTCCGTATTGAATTTTCTTTCTTTGCTACATAATATGACAGGCAAGAAATACTATTCCCAGAAGCATGTAACAGATGCATTTGTGTAAACACAGGATTCTGTTAAGACTAAAAGCCTTAAACGTTAGAGGTGAACAGAGAAACAAGCGTTATAAGAAAGTACCCCAGGGCTATATGGTTAGCAATCACAATTGACCTTTTCATACACTCAGTCTTCAAAAGCCATAGCAAAGTCAGCTGCAATGTTTTCTATGTCATGGGCGTCTCCCAGTCTTTATGTCAAAAGGCATTGTCTCGAGATATTTGCTCATTCATCTCTGGAATTGTTGCCTTAGCCAAAAGACAATTGCCTTTGACTCAAAAAAGCAAAGATAGGACGATTGATAGTCGGATTGGTAATGATCAAATTAAGATGCCAAGTCTGGTCTTTTGAATGATCGTCTTTTGTATTGACAATCTAATTGTGAAGCGGACAGGCCGTTTGCCATATTGATATAATGCCAGTTACCACGTCACCGCAACCTCCCTTCCTTTCTGCGAGTATCTGTCGTCTTTTATTCCGCCCATAAAACGTTTCCTTGGAGGGGTATATATATTAATTGTACCACCCTTGCTGTGGAGCCATTAAAAGCGGCGTGCAGTTGTCATGCCGGGCCAGGCTCACACGCGGAATTGGCACTTGCCATGTGAAGGATGGGATTCTGGCCCGACACAAGTATGTCCTTGTAGCTCAGTGCCAATTAAAACTTAAGTGCACCGCTGAGCTAGCATTAAATTGCCTGCTTATATATCTCCCTGCTGTTGCCGGGAGGGAATGTGTGCGTGTGTGTATATGTGTAGGGGGGGGGGCTGTAATGTAGGAGGGTATTTGAATATGGGTTGAGGAGATGTATGTGTACCTGCCATACCCCCACCTCCTGCCCATCATAAAGCCAGCCAATTGTCATAGAGTGATCATTGTTGGAAGATCCAGTGCATCTGCTGCCAGGCGCACAACAGATTAGGTTACAAGCGAATCCTCAACTGCACAATTCGGTATTGGCTTATTGTACCATTAGGAGATTGTGCTGGGGTGGGGGAAACGAGAGCCAATATTCAAAAGGATTTAAAGCTGGGGGAGGAGGGTGGATAGTTGGGGTTGGCATTCAGTGTCAGGCTACAGCCTATAGGAGCATTGCATTTGGAGAGATTGGTGGGGGGTAGGGGGGGGGGGATGGGAGATGATCACGCACACAACATTCGCCATGCACAATAAGCGCACACAGAGCATGGCAGATGAAATTTAAGGCTGCCTTAAAGTGAACATTACCACCGCCAATCGGATATGAAGCCGTTACCTAACATTTTATCGGCCGGCTGATAGCGGCGTGGGGGTCAGGCCAGCTGTGAAGTGTTTAAACTGCGCCGCTGCTTACGCAACCCTTGCGGACCGCCTCGCTGTGCAATTCAATTTGATAAAGCTTAGATAATGGCCAATTTGCGGGCCTCGGTTCGCGTCGATAAAGGAACAACTCAAATCTGGTTTGGCGCACAGGGAGGTTCAAAGTGCGTTTCGAAATTATTGATAGTGCTTGCGTCACAGGCGTCAGACTGCGCGCACTTATGCACATATATATCTAAAATCCACCCTCCATTCCCACAGCCTGATGTGGCATCTCCGTTATAAGCTCCCCTAAATATTCAGAGATTATTCAGACTATTTATGTCATGTTAGATAAAGGGGCCTAACTTTTGCATGATTTCGACCCTCGGCCTCCACCAGTGTATCCATATTTTGATTATGGAAATCATAAACGCGCTATATTGTAAACCCACTGGGTTCAGGCTGTCCTGATTAGCCATTGATAGCGGAGAAATGAGTCTAGCTCTTACATAATACCAGCATGATTAATATCGTCCCTAGTGGTACTTTCCTGTGATACGGTCAATATGTCAAATATATATTTATCAAATGCATGTTGCTACCAGGAACGTGGTATCTTAATTGTGAAATCATATCTACAACCTGGCTATTCCCTGAATGGCCATCATCAGTACTATTCCTCTGGCAATAGTGTTGTAGAGTATTGATTCCAGCATGGAATAGACACGTATTTTGAATTAGCACGTCTCTCTTCGACAGGTTTAATTAATTTTGTACTTGTGCGGTTGTACTGGACACTTGGATCCCGTCCTGTCCTTTCTACCTCATTCTGACTCCTCTGAAATAAGTAGATATTAGCTGATATGAGCTTCCTACGTGCCATATCCATGTGACATATCGCGAATATCTTAATGTAATATAATAAATTTTCATAAGACATGAACCGTTATGAACCACACATGATAGATGGAGTATATTGTATATTATCAACTCAGTACAGATTCGATACCTTATTTATATTCTTGTATCCTTCATCGTATAATTACGCTTATTTGCTTGTCGTAATTCGTGGTACTAAATTTATATTGCCTGTTTTGTTACTCATAGTAACCAGGCTACAGGTGGCCTTATTGGAGTGGTACGGTTTAAATTATCAGTATCGAGTCAGTAGAAAAGTCAGATAAAGGATGAGGGTGGCATTGGCATTGGCCGTGTGGTAAACACTTTACTACAGCCGACTATAAATATTTATAGTAAGCATCCTCTAGCTCATCTTTTGGTTAGGTAAACCGGTTACATATTTCAACTCAATGTGGAGCATCTCCGGCTGTTTCTGTGCCACATCACTCACGTCCCACGCAGTAAAGCTACTCCTACGGATGTGAAAATTGAGATTTTGTATCAGTTTGGGATCCGCCACAGATCTAGATTTGGGGTGGGGGTTGAGAGCAGGAGCGGGTAATGAATTGACAGTTATGAGACAGACTGGACGTGCAGTTGTCATATTGCTGCTGTCAGGCCGCGCATGTGTCCGTGTGACCCACCCTCTTCATGTCCACTCTGTTTTGTTACCATGGAAACCCGAGGTAAGGGTGAAGCCAATAAAGTCAGACCCGTGGCTGCTGACCTCTCGTGTTACCATGGACACCAGGTGTCAACCATTGTCGGCGCGTTAGCAACCACCACCAGCGCCCTCTGTCCGTAGGCCCCGCGGGGCACGCGGGGCGCGTCCGCGGTGTAGTACTAGTCGGCATGGTGCTGTACTGCTCTCGGGGTGTCACAGGGCAAAAGGGGTAAGATCGGGTCAAGCTACAGGTTGTCATGAGCCTTTAGGCCTGGGGGATGGCGGCGGACACGGTATGGTGAGATGGGGGTGGTGGGTCAGGACTTAGGCATTGGTCAGTGCCATGGTCAGCGCCCAGGGTAACTTTAGAGCTGACACACGGCAGCAAATGCTTTAGTCGTGATTTTCAATCAGATACAGCAGCCAGGGGCCGTCATTGAAGTCCACTCGCCCGCTAGCTTGCCCGCCTCTGGCCTCACTGCCCTGACCCACTAAAATGGTGAAAGGTCAGGGCATCAGGCGGTCGCAGCCAATCAGCGGTCAGCTGAGAGGTCACCTGACACGCCTCATCACGGTCCGCCTTTTGTCTGCCGACTTCATTTCTCGCTTTATCTCCGGAGAAAACGATATCTGTCAAGATATTTCATTCCCCACTCTCTCATCCCTAGCAGATACATGGCTCATGCAGCGACTTCTCACGCTGCAATACTGTCGTACGGACGTTGCTTTCTTAAAAAGAAAAAGAGAAATACCACACAGAAACACTAATTTCTAACCTTCACCGAGAAAGACTCCTCCGAACGACTTACTTTTCTCATATACCTCATATGGTAAGGGTCAGGGTAGGTTCTTATAATTGATGTTCACTGTGTGTACTGAAAAATAAAGATCCTTTAGAAATATCAGGTGTAAGGGACTAGATGTCATGTGAATTGAGGACCTGTATTATATGTAGCGAAGGGATGCACAAGCATTTCATCTACCTGCTCTCTCAGCCATGGCTGCCCACTTCCATTCACCCATACACCCACTCTATACTTCTCAAATTATGCTCATCTTCAAACAATAGCTAAATTAGCATTGTTCCCACACTGTATGATGGGCGTGTTACTTCCAAGCTATGTATTTATGCCATAATCAGGCATCTTCTAAAAAGAGAGACTGACACAAACTTCCATTCAGGTAGAATAGGCCTTTGGTCAACATTACTCAAGAACATAGGTGAGTAAAAATAGGTTCCTCACCATAATGTGGTATTATTTCAACTGTTTAGAAATTTGTCTATCCTCGTAATCGGAATCCAGGATGCCGCACAGAGTACCTCTCGACATTGTTTACTTAGCCTGCTCAATTTTCTATACTATACTCTTTGATATATAAACGGGACACATTCGTGTGAATGTTTTGCACCAGCTTCATTACTTCAATATCCCTGTCAGACATTACGGTAAATGCCTTCCATCTGTAGTCTTGTACAGAAGCCTTTCATTTCATGAAAAAAATTCTCAGTAACCTTAAGCGAATATGAAAATATGCTTGGGCTAGGGGGAAATATCAATTATAGCACAAAGCTGAGAAAGCGTATCTGACATGTTATGCTATATTTGACCTGCAATGCATAGTAGGGGATAAACATTGTTACGCAGTATCTACCCAGTTTAGAACCACGGGAGACTCAAGCAATGTAACTAAGAATCAGTATCACCAGGAACGATTATTACATCGCTTTTACTAATGGTAGTGTTAAATTGCCTGTTAATCTGCATTTTCTTGTCAGTTTTACTACAAATTATCGGGTTCGGATAGTATTCATCACAAGAAACCTCATAAATTCCTTTCCGTTGAAAATGCTTCGACTTCAAATACATAGAAAGTCGGATCGACTAGTCGAATCACTGCACAATATGGGGCCTGAGAATTTGAGTAATGCTGTTCATGAGCGAGTGACATGGCTGAAAATGAGATATTGGTATTTTCGAACGGCTAAGCTTGGCTGACTGCATCGATAAGGGTAGCGGAGAGGCGACTGAAGCCGTCAATTGGGAGTTCGTCAACTCGCTTAAATCATGCTTCATTCAGCAAGATATCCTGCGCAATCTCTGTATCTGTGCAATCTGCCAATTCATCCGCGCATTTTAACGGTCAATAGATAAGGCAAGAATATCGATACTTCCGCCAGACTCCTATTGACACCGTCAAGACTGAATATTATAAGGCATTAAAAGCATAATTGTCCCCAAAGGATGTCCCGCTAAAAGGATTGGAAGAGCCTCCTGATCGACCACACGGATATCACTGGGAGTACCCAACCTTCATGTGCTCTATCAGTGATGGTATATGAGAAAGCTACAGTCGCCTTGGTCCTGTTGTATAAACATGTTAAGAATTTATTCTGCCGCAACCACAAAATATCTTAGCTGGGATATATGTCCAAGCCAATAGGTTATATGTTAGGCCTCTTTATCTCTCTATATTACGGTTTGATATTGTCACCTTCAGTTGTATAACATATTTCATTTCTCTTGCCTTGTGCATGTAAATTGATCGCTCTATACATTACCTAGATGACGTATGTGTATCTTTAGATGTATCTAATTTTAAGCCTAAAGGTCTGCATATGCATGTATAAAGTTGTAGAAAGAAATGTATTCCTTTATGGCCATAGAATATTTAATATTTGAACTTTAGAAGATTGATGGTATGTGATAAACATTTATATGTGTTTCTCATCTGGCCCTCAGGTGACCTGTATTGTATACAATCAAACTCTAATTTAAAGTATTTATGAACCTTGAGGGTAAACTATTAATTGCATAAACTAGTCGTTGCTGGCAGGCTATTCTTGAATGATCGAGAACCTAACAATATCTAAGGGCAAAAGAGTTCAGCAAATATTTTCCACTTTGATAATATGACTCGTGAACGGGATCTATAATTCAAAAGGTTAGGGCAATGTGTAAATCATCAAGTCTTGAGTGTTGACTTTTATCTCCGTCTGAAATCTAGGCCAAGCTGTCCTGGTTATCCAAAAACAACACAGACTGATGTTGAGACGGATTTCAGTCATGAAGATGCAAATTCCTTTTCATTGACTCACGTTTCTTATTTTCGTTCCCCGTGTAGACAGGCATTCAGATACTAAGCAGGTACATGGCAGCCATCTGAGGATTATACACCTCATTAAATTACTATTCACGTAGTAAAGGTGTTATGCAACTCATTATTTTCATCAGACATCAAGTAAATCACCATAGGCTAAACCAAATGATATTTGCAATATGTTCAGAATGCTAGCATACATACATGACAAGAATAATAATGTACCTATCAGTATCGTGTATTTAGCCATCTCTAAATCATATAGGTGTAGTTCTACAGCCTCACAAGCTTTAATTACTTGTAACGAGACTCAGGAAACCCCTTGAAAAGCGATTGCATACGTATCTATGCGGTGGCGTAGCGAGGTTGGAATGTCTCCCAGGCCAGCGTGCGAGTCATTGTCGAGTCATTGGTGCACTGGTTGGAGCGCCTCGGCATGGTATTATAACTAGTAGCTCGCATACCCAGATGTAATCGGTGACTGACCTCGAGCGACCATATAACCTTCTCTACAGTTGGACCATGCGATGGGTAAATTAGATTTTCTGACAGGTAAACTTCCGAAATTGATGTCAACCTGGCTCAACTGCCTGCCCTACAGATTCATAATTACCATCGTTAAATAGGAGGCTATAGTCCATATCATATTCAAACCAGTGTGATGAAAGTCATGGTTACTCCCAGACTGAGAGTTTATATTAGCTAAACATATCCACAATCAAAATCATTATTCCTTACTTCGTATTGCGCATGTTGTAGTTACTCCTATAGCCCGAAAAGTGTATAGGCCTATTTCACGCTGAAAATAAACGGCGACGTTATCATTGTGTAAGTATAGTATGATTCAGAGTTCAACATGCATTCCATGATGTCATGGGGTGGCTGGTGCAAATCCCAGGGAGTAGAGTTTATGGGGTAGTGGAGGTTGAGGGAGGTTGGATGTGCTTTACACCTGTCTAAAACATGACGCCACCTCACGTCACAAGGAGCAAACACCAACCACTACACAGGAGCACGTCACGGAGCTTCACTCCTCTCACCTCGGGATTTTAATGAATGCTCATCTGAATACAATGAAATTCCTAATCATGACTACCCCGCGGCATTTGAAATGTCTCCCATTACCAATAGCACCGTTATGAATTTAATAAGCAAGAGAATGTAAATAAATCACAATACTATTGCCGGCTTCGCATTCTATGAATATTCCAACCTCTTTCTGCTTTAATACTGAGTGTTCGCGCAGTCACCTGCATTTCTGTTTCATTTGGTGAATGGTTGGACACGTCAACATTCACAATCTATTGATAAGTGGAAATGACGAATATGTTTTATAACAATATGTGGTCAGATTTGTGTTAATTACGAGAGCCCTTGCACTGAAGTCTGAATGTCTGACCAATAATAATTAAGCACCTAAACACCGAAAATTATCATGAAAAACAACATTTGTAGAATAGGAATATTTGTAAGAAGAAAAGAGGCTTTGGAAGGGGCATTCCAAATTCTAGGAGCCCGCGATAAAGGGCTAGGGGTAGCAAAGGGATGGTTGTGGATTAGAAGATGTTGGTCACTAATGGAGGTCATGATGCTCACAGGGGCTAGAATTAAAAAAATCCCCCTTGGTATTATCCTTTGCCAACCAGGGATTGGACCGGTCACATTTAGACCAATGCCAGCGCCAGTTGGGTTTAGCCTTTTCCCCCATAGGGCTAACCCGCACCGGCCGTTTCACACCAAGATGTGGTCAGGGCCTCCCATTTACATGCATATGGAATATATATCCTGATTGTGGGTAGCTTCAATGGAAAGGAGCTATGTCGAGCCTGTATGCAACCCCAAACGAATTTGGCCATTTGCAAAACATACACAGATCATTTGAGGCCTATTCTGAAGTATAGACGTGGGAGGATAGCGATTATATATGAAGCTATGAATTTGCGGCGAGTGACCTCGGACATATGACCAGGTTGAGACCAGAGGAGGAGGAGAGGGTAGGGGGCGGGAGAGAGTGGGCGAGGGAGCAGGGAAACGGGAGACAGATGAAGAATAATACATAGGGGGACGGTAGAGGGAAGGCGTGCCTGTTTGCATGGGCAGTCTGCATGCGCTGATTGAAGGCAAAGAAATCATCAGCATTACTACCCACACCTGAAATCCGGCTGAATATGATGTTCGTGTGTGCTCGGCCGCTGGAGACCGAATTGTGGGTCCTCGACGATTGGCAAGCTGCTCAGTGGGTGGGTGGGTGCGTTGGGTGAAGGTGGGTGGGAGGTGATTGTGAGTAGTGGGTGGGTTGGGGATTTCATGGCAAAGGATGGAAACTTAAGTATGCGTGAGTATGGAGGGAGGGGACGAGTTGGGCGTGTATGTGTGTATGTGTGTTGGATGGGTGGGTGCGAGAGGGAGGGTGGCTGCCCGTCGGCCGTGTAATTGACGTCGTTTAGACGAGACTGGACACGACGGACATCCCGGCCTGAGCACGTGCCGTTACCATCGTCGCTGCCTGGTGACCCGACGTGCGAGCCCTGAGCAGCTCGCGCGCGCCCGACGCCCTCCGAGTGAGCTGCTCGCAGATTTCATTAAACACCTGTCCCCCAAAGGTAATTGGCTTCAACAGGCGCGTAATACAAGCGGGTGGGTGATCATCGCCTCTGTTCCGAGCTGCTCGCTAACTGAGCTGCTCACCCGGCCCGCTAACTAACCCTTCACGCTGGTGTAAAGATTAAAGGGAGGTCCTTAAAGGCAGACACAGCATCCGGCAATTAAAATACATCTCTTTTACTCTTAATCCCGCTTTGCGTGGGTTGTTAGCACGTAGCTTTATGTCTCTGAATCATTCTGAGAACTGATTTATCACACACGTTAAATATGCGTCAGCGGTGGTTTGAACCCAGCGTGTAATAGGCAAAGCAAATAGAATACCAATTAAAAGGCTTTGCAGGGGAGGGTTCATTGTCCTGTATGACGTTTTTAGTAGTTGATTTTCACCTGGCCTATAAGGTTATTTCTAATCACACACCGGTACCGTATCCAAGGAGAATTTAGTACATTGATAATAAATAATTGTCCTTCATTACTGAGGTCAAACACCTATAATGCTTCAGGATGGCGAAACTGAATCATACTGCCTATCTGTATCCCAGGTGATGAATTACCTTAGATATTTGTTTCGTATATTTCAATTCTCAGTTCCTTTCGAGGAATAGTTGATGGATCACTTCCGTTGAAATGAATCCCCATTCCCTGCATACACCATAGTCTGTCAGCCTCCTGACATTACATCGAAGCTGCCTTCCGATTTAAATTTGTGTTTGATTGACAGGCTGCTAAGGATGTGTGGGTATTAGTAATCGTTGACTTCCTGGAGAGGAAGAGTCGTTTTCCTGGTCTGGAGGCAAACAGGAGGGGCTATAGATGTGTGGAGGAGGTGGGGTGGAGTGAAAAGGGGTTGGGTTGGGAACGACATGAGGCTGATCCTTAGCATGTAGCATGTCATGCTGTAAACATGATCGCAGTCTCGGTTCTGCATGTCGCCCCTGGCATGTCTCGACCGCACATTCACTGCTGCGTTTACCGCAGCATAAAAAGCCATTTAAATAATGGATTTTTACTGTAGAGCCGATGGCTGAATTGCTGATTTGTTGATTTAACAACATTACCCTTAATATAGCTATAACGCGGCGCTAGCGAGAAGGGAAAATCAATAGGCAAGAAATGAAGGCAGTTATCTAAGGCAATTTAAATGCATGATATAAGCAATCCGATGCCTTTCAGCCACCACCTCGACACCAACCCAATTACCACGCTGTTATGATTGATAAGTCTTTGTCAGTCGGGGGACACACGCTCGATTTACTTCTTAAAACATCAGCTTCAAATTGCCCATGATGCCCTCATAAAAAAGCCGCCAGCGGTAATAGAATAACGTTTTAATAAAATGGAGGGGTGAAATAGGGGGGGGGGTATGAGTAGACATCGTGAGCGACTCGCGAGTCGATGGTTGCAGCAGTGAGCAGATGTAATCACGCCTCCTCTATCTGGCAGGCCCTGCGCCGCCCAACCAGCGACGGACATATTTCAGGCAGCTGGGAGATGGTTGAAAATTGATTCTTTAAGAGCAAGTTTTCATTTCATGCCGCGGGAAATGTTTCATTGAGTTGTCAATTTTTTATGAGGCAATTTGTAGGCGTTGAGCCTGTGATTGATTCGAACCCGAGTAGGCTGTGAAATGGTACTCTGTTAAAGGCGTCAAGCTGCCTCAAGCTGCGTAACACACCCCACACAAGCTGTTTCGTAATGCATTTGAACGTGGAAAGGAGAAGCAACCGGTGGCTTCTTTAATGGAGATTTAATACCAGACCACTGCAAGGCACTGCAAAGCACCGAGGCACGCCCATATATGTGGAGACGCGATGCTCAATAAAAGTGCGCAGTGCAAGCAATTAAAGCCTCATTCAAAAGAAGCGATTCCTCCTTTGTTAGAAATATAACAATTAATTACTTAATATTCTTTGTTAAAACTATCTTTTATTAAAGATCGCACCGGAAGGTGTTGTGTTGCATTTTGATTGATTGTTTTGTTAGCCACTTTCAGGTTTTTGGACCACCTCATTAGCTGGTACAGTGGTTTATGTGGTAGATTACTCAACATATATGTATTAGATGCCTTGTGAGATGGCCGATTTAAATATAAAAAGTGTGCACAGGATATTAAGTTTCCCACCTTTTAAGCTATATGTAAATAACAATCATTAAGCTATATGTAAATAACAATCACTATTTTGAAGTCTTGATTGATCATCCGTTTGTTGTATCCGAGATTATTTACCGGCGACACTCTTCACTTGAAAGCTAAATTCTTTGGTACCTATCATATTTTTATATCTCTCCTACTCAATCTATTTGAAAGTAATATTAAACATATTATCTTATTGATAGCAATAGCAGGAGTGACAATCTGGTACAGAATACAATATATTGGTAGTGATTCAGAGATACCACATAGTAAATGTTTTGATAGCTAATTTTTATTCACATGTGAAACAGACGTTCTTGAATTCCTGCCATTCTAAGAAAAACATTGACATATGTCATGCTACTTCCTCCGATGTAGATTCACTACAATTTTCGATCTTGCTGTTTTGATTAACACGTAAGACTTGTCTAACATTACTATACTCCCCCACGGTAGATAGCAGCATGTTTTCCCCAATTCCACCCGGACCCCTAGCTAGAGCCAAAGCAAACTAAACCGACACCACTGAGTAGTGTTAATTTTTATTACTTTGGCTGGAGTATCAGAGTTTTATATTACACTGAGTTAGATTAATCCTCTCCAGAATTCGGCATGGTTTCTCCCCCTCCATTACCTTCCCTCTGATTCAGTAGAAAATGTATTGCACAGGTCCCTGCGTCTGTCCACAGAGGGAGTTATTTGTTGCCAGGATATTTCTCTAGTGTTGAGTTTGCAGAGGCCGGCAGACAAGGGCCCTGACGGCTTGAGTTACTCACCAGCGAGCAGCTCATCTCATAAATCCAAAATAAAGACACCTCTGGAGGCGGCTCGCTGCTGTCATCTGGCAGAGACCGACTGTGGCCCGATCCGTTCCCCCGAATTGCTCAGTACATTACCTCTGCACCTCTGTCTGAGCTGCTCCCGATATGCTTCAGACAATACTTTATGAGTTTCTCATTATGAAAATGATTTTGTACACTGCGTCTGAACTGACTATTTAAACTTTTCTTGCGTTGTTCCTGGTGTGTTTTCTCGATAATTTCTAAACTGCATATATGATATGATATATATATAATATATCTAATGAGATCTTCTATCTACACTGCTTATTATTAAAATACTCTCAATCCCATTTACTACATCATACCTGTGTTTATCCTCTATCTGAGAATTCAACACTTCATGATATACACTGCATAGTATTAAAAAAAAAGTGGTCTCATTGATATTGCAATCCCTTCATTGAGTCTATTTGTACTGATTTCAAACCTGTCTCTGTCAATCTCTCTAGTCCCCCTTATCTGAAAATATATATTTGTTCTACTGCATCGCATTTTCTCAAAATTATAGCTTTTACTGAAATCCTTCTTGGAATGCTATCATGTATTTAGGGAAACTATCAATTATGGACTCAGCATGGGAGCGCCCAAGGCTATTCCGACTACATGTAGTTAAAAGAATTGCTCTGGTAATGCTTCTGGAGGTATCTCCGACGACTCCCCCAACTATTCCTCAGAATACTGGCTCTATCTCTTCTCGACCTGGGTCCTCGATGCCAGCTCCATCCCCTAGCACCCAGCACTCAGCTGACCGAAATAAAATAACATTTTTGGATTGCTTCTATTAGACAGGATTTCAGAGAGGTCAATGAATGACACAAGTATAACTCTTTGGTGGCTTCGACTCCCTACGCGTTTGCGTCGCCGATATGTGTTCTATTGGGACTTGGTAATTCTTAGTCGGTGCCATTACTGGAAGTACGTAGACTTAGATATTAGTAGCCCAAGAATTGTTAGAAAAGCATGTCCATTTCTGGCATTATTCGGAGTAGCTATAAGGGGTCTCTGCTGCGAAATTCTGTTGAAGATCTTAGGTACTGTTGAGCGGAACCTGTTTCTCTTTCCTATTTATGGGTTCACTAAAATCATGGAATGTGGTGAAGGGTTGGAGGCGGCAGTGGAGTTAGAGGTGGCATAGAGAAGGGAGCAGGTTTGCAGAGGGATGGGAAGGTGGGTGGGTGAGGGGGTAGCAGCCAGTAGGAGAAGGCGCGTACATATGTAAACTGTGGCTATACATAGCCGCTCGCATCAGCTCATCGAGCAACTCACTTTTAAGTTTACTGCCAGGACACTCCAGGTCGAGGGCCCCGGGCCGGGCGAGGACAGACAAGTGAGCGAAATGATAATGAGCTACATGCTCTCAGCCATAACTCATCCACGAGTGTACTGCTCATTCCACTCACGAGCAAAGTTTGCTTTGGCCGTGTCCTCACGCTTAAGCCGTTATTATAACAGTCACATACCTCTCCCAGCCTGTTTTATGTGACATGAGTGTCCCATGTCTTTCGGTCAGGCATTACATATTGATTTGATGTACTTTGAGATAAAGCTATAGGATACATATATGCATTATATTTGATAATCCCAAGATATCATTTATGGAAGTAAATACACTACAGTATTTAGTCCCCATTGTACTCGTGGCTATTTCGATGTATCCAGTTTTAAATTGGGCTAACTCAATACATAAATATAATTCAAGTCAATGAGGAAAAGGACTATCCATGACGGTGTATACATTCCGGCTGCTTTGTATTTAGCATACCTGTCATATCTCTGACGTATACAAAGTTGTGTCCTTGTGTACGGGCAGAGGACGGGTATCTCGGGTTGAGCTACCCTGGTCTAAAAGTGGGAAGGTCACTCCAACAAGATTTACTTTGCACTCGCTAGGTTTTCACTGGTGGCCGATTTATTTCCGTCCCCACCAGTTAGAAATATCCAAGAAGTACGTCGCTCCCACCACCGCACACGTGCCCCGGGCAGGGGACAACTTTGTCTCTTATCTTTTGACAGAAGGCAATATATTAGATGCCAGCATACGGAGGATCCGGCGCCCACTGCAATGCTAGACAGGTTTTGTACCGGTGTCAGCTATTTTAGAACGAAACCTAGACGGCCGCATATCAAGTTTAAAATGTTTCCAGCAGTGGGGGGTTCCTCGGCATCCCACTAGGAGGCTGATCTACTTCTGAAATATCACTCCACTGACCGGGCAGTTCATGTATAGTTCACTAGTCCAGTTGTGAGACTATATGATGACGGATGCCTAATAATAAACAAGGGAAGCATATTTCTCTGCTCCAGACGCCTTGAAGTATTTCGGATTACGGAGGACAAGTTTGTTTATTGATTCTAGGAGTTGTTTGTGGGGATGGGTACTGTACTAACTTGCAATGTGACTTGACATATGCCAGTACAGTATACTTTAGACGTCCCTTTTTTGTATGACACTTATACGTCTGCACACTATTGAATTTTGATGTAGGCCGGGCCCACATTCATGAAGGACGAGCTGTAATAAAGCTTCTGAAATGACAGAATGCGTGACATGAAGTCCTTTATATCAGCAGTCTCTGAAAAATAAACAAGGCTGCTTTTACATATATGGCCCCTTTGAACGTCGTTATCATTCAATATTTTAACGCAGAGCTACCTGAACTGAAATACACATTGGACTTCTGTGGATAAAACCCAGCCATTTTCTTTAAGGAAAAACCTAGTATTGGGGATTAAAAGGCAATGAGATGTCAGGCCTTTTTATGACCTGTCAACCAGTTGATTGCCTTGTCATTTTATTAATCACCGTTAGAAAAAAAGCATAAAAGATTTTTTTTCACATTTGCTTTTGATGGTAGGTGATCCTCATTTTGATCGGACCGTGCGGGAGGAACCAGGTGCATTGCCTTTGTTGGATCATCAGTGTCACATTTGCTTTCTCAGTGTGTTATGATCAGTCCATAGACTACCGCGTAACCGAGGCAGGTTTATAACCTCGTCAGCCATTGTCGTTCCCCCCACCAGCTTTTCGGCTTTATGAATAAATAAAGCAAGATCATCAGAACAGGGTGCAAGGGGATCACTCAAAGTGTGAGCCTTGGGACGGGAGCGGGAGGGTGGTGGGTGGTGGTGTGGGTGGAGTTGGAGGGGTGGGTGGATAATATTCGCCAGGAGACTTGATTCGTTCTGTATCCATCTCCCTGTATTGAATGATGCCTCCGCTTGCCCACCGAAAAGGTCGCCTATTGGTGACTTCGGGAAATCTACAGGTGCGGCAGTCAGGCGGCCTGGACACGAATACTGACCAATAAAGGCCGGCAACCAAAGACTCTCATCAGGTATAAGTGAAAGAGAAGCCTCCCTACGAAAAGGCACGGGGATCGATGACCCTGGGAATGTCAGGACCTTTGTGGGTTATTGTTCCTGTGGCACAATGCTTACCGGGGGTTGACACTGGGAGCATGGTATGTGATAGGTGTAATACGGAGTGCAGCTCTGCCACCTGATTGATTGGAAGGAAGAGGGAGAGGTGCAGGGAGAAGGGGGATGCTCCTCCTCGGTGCTCCTGAAGCGTCAACAGGTGATCCTCTCCTGGCCCCACCTGGCCCAATCAACACACCTGTAGATGCCTGACCTTTACAGGGGTAACTCTACCCTCCAGGCGCGCCCTGGAGTCGGGCGAGCGCGGGGTCAGGTCAGGGCCGGTGGTCGAGGTCGCTGAGCAGCTCTCTCCATACGGTCACCCAGCCTCATATATGCAATACAGCGTTGTCTGTAAGTGTTACTGCTTTTAACTTGGACCCATCACATATACAAGTACACGCGCATATTCCGTCAACCCCACGAACTTTCACCCTGGAGTGACCCTTAGGTGATTTCTGCCAAGCTTCTCGTATGACCATAACGCCAATCGAACACCTTTTCTCCATGACACCTTACTAAAGAAACAGACAACGAGGATTTGTCGACCCACGCCCCCCCCCCCCCCCC
Organism: Alentia gelatinosa; assembly: GCA_950022655.1. NCBI lineage: Eukaryota > Metazoa > Annelida > Polychaeta > Phyllodocida > Polynoidae > Alentia > Alentia gelatinosa. The sequence continues at coordinate 45,369,311 of OX465579.1, read as the reverse complement.
CCATCTCATCCAAGTCCCCATAGTCACAGCACCTACCAACTATGAAAGGTATACCCGTATTCCTATCCCTACCAAATTCGGAAAGCCCACTTGTTCATCTAAGCCTACACCCCCACAACAACTCCTGCCAAAATCCCATCCTTGATCGCGCCCCCACCTCCTACATCTTCACCACACCTCTATTTCAACTGCTACACCTTCTCCCCAAACCCCAAACCCTACCTACACCTAATACTAATTCAGATCCACACCTGCCAACACCTAAGCCTATTGTACCTTCAACCCCCACACACCCCGACATGCCAGTACCGGTCTTCATCAATGACCCTAAGATACGCGGTATATAATACCTTTGTCTTCTCTGATAATAAGATGGCCTGTTCACACTGCACCCACTATCCTCTCCCCTCTATCCAAACCCTATGCACAGTACAGGACACCAGAAATGGTGGGCGTCAACACCTATTCGGCCCTCTTCAACAATTGACACTATCATTGCCCTCCTAGATGCCGTGGCCGGACACACTTCCCTACTACTACTACTACCGGTAGGGGGCACGTCCCTCGCGTACCGTCCCCAGTAGGCTGTGCTTGGGGGTTGGGGAGGGAGTTGAGGGGGCGAGGTGGGGGATCAAAGCCATGCTGGATGATCCGACCAATTTTAGCAAATGAACCCCGGGTCGCCAACGCGTGTGGCGCCACTCAGCGGACGGAATGCTCCCAGTCTACTCCAGTGGGTGTGGGGGAGGAGGGCTCTGTAGGGCAGGCACCATGGAGTAGGGCTCTGACGAGGGTGGGGGCTAGTGGGGTTGCAGGGAGCAGGGCCAAGTCATGTTGAATTAGACAGGGATCGACGGCCTTCAATGCAACCACCTCACTTTAAGAATGAACTGCATTGAATTTCATTGAGCATATTTGCCTTCCTGGCACCCATGCCCAACTCTGTATAGGGAGAGGAGTGGCTCGGCAAGGGGGCAGGCGAAGGGCAAGAGAAGGCCGCCTTCGCCGACCCCACAATACCCCTCTAATACCCTTCCATGTATGGGTCTCCCCCTTCCGTGCTTCAAACATGCGACTCTTGGTATTAAATGGGTGTTGACACGGACAGGTTGGTCCAGTGTAGAATGTTACCAAACCGGGCGAGTATAGCCAGTGGGACAGACATACTGGGGTAGTTTTCTGTCTTTTCTTCTCCGTCTCTTTTTTATTTATTCAGAGGGGAAGGCGGCCACTTCTCATGCGCGTCTCGGCCGCTTCCTGGAGAGCCCGTATAGTGTTGCTTGGGCAATTTCAGATTCTGCGGGGCGTCTTTTGGGCCGCTTCCTTTCTGAAATATCGCCATGAATAAGATGTCGAAGCGGGCGAATTGATATATCCTTTTCATTTCCGCACGGGCCAACCACAGACAGTATAATGAGATACAATAACTCAATGTTCCAATTCATTTCATATGACCACCAGCCGGGCGGCCCTCGCCGGCCAGTAAGCACTTTGAACTATGGACGATTATTGATCCGTCTTTTGTCGATGTAATTTGCTTTTTTTTGTTCAAATATTTCAAACGACGGAGGATGTGGGTGGAGGCGGGACGAACTGGGAGACGTTCACCCTCCAATGGCCAATCACCTCCTCCTCATAATACCCCTTACCCTTCCTCATCGGCACACCCATCTCTACCACACATTCCTGACACCATCTCTGTCCCGTGCTGGCTTCTCTCAGCACCATCTCTCACCCCCTTCTCCTTCCCCTGCCCCTACCCATCTCCTCTGTCCGACCATCACTGTACTCGCCCAATGTCCACATTGTCCATACACCATGTCTAAACCATTTCTGCCAATGTCGACATCTCCTTTCACTCCATCCCCATGACACAACCCTTACCTCCAAGCAGATTAAAAAATTGAAACCATCTTGGTTCAGTCGTTGTCTGTACCATGTGCTCTTCCAGCTATTTTACACTGTTTCTTTAGCCGCCCGACATCACCCAAGTTTTCCCCACCACACACGCCCAGAATATACTTCACCCCAAACAGACCCTCGTATTCTTATACTTTATCTTTGCCATTCGCGCTCCGTTACTCCCACTCTCGTACCATAATCCATCAATTGATATCTAAAGGTGCAACCTTCGCGTTTATTGGGCAGTAGGATCTACCACCCATCAAATAATAATAGATGCCAAAAATGTCATGCTAATCAAACTATCCTTCTATTAACTCCTTTCCATCTACTATACCACCCTATACCAAGAATCCTGTCTGTCGATCCGCATTCTCTGTCTGTGTCTCCATGTCTGTGTCCAAACTATATCACAATCATAGCACCATCTTCCAATACATAGCCAGGCAATGCATATTTCAAGTCCAATATCACCACCATATACCAACCCGCCTCTTGCTCCTTTTCGCACTCCACCTGTCAGTGACAGACGTAAGGTGTGTCAAGGGGAGATGGAGGATGGGTTAGGGGGTTCGCAGCGTCGTTTCACATAGTATCCTTTACCTCCCAGACAATACAAAGAAAACCGTATTGAATATTTTCACTCCCACATGTCTGTCCAATACATTTCATTTTGGCATTCTGAAGATTGCTTCAAAAGGCAAGAATGGGAACCGAGTCTGGACCGCCCTTTGTTGCGTTCATTTCCAATGATAAAAATTGATCAGAGGCTCTCCTGAAATCAGATGACAAAGCTATGTTTTCTCCTCATTTAAAGAAGACCTTGCGCTTTCATGGACGGGGAAATGCACTCCCGACAGATTGGACCTTCTCTTGGTGCTCGGATAATTGCATGGATACCAAGTGTAATTCCCTCAGATGAAGGGAACATGATAGTTGGCACGCACCATTAAAAGTCTTAGGATTCAGGGGTACACACAGGTAGGGGCCGACTTATCAACTGTAATAGAATACCGTTGTGAGGGGTGACTTCTGATTCCTGTAATACTGCTGAGATCTCCTTTTAGGTGCATCTCGAAGAGTAATAGAATGAGAAATCAGTGGATGTTCTTTGCCTCCTTGATAAAGGCCAGAGAAACGTTTCACATATAGTGCGCATTTCCTACCGTGAATCTAGGATAAGAAGCTTACTAATTTATCATTTCTACTTCAATTGTTATCATCCGTCTGTACCAAATCACTGTTCATGTACCCCAGTCAGATTGAGAAGGATGGAAATTTCCTTTAATGGACACACCAAAACATAAACAATATCACATATTGAATGTCACATTTACAAAAGATTAGTTGGAAATAACCAGAATGGACAACAATAAGGAATATTCTAGCATCGAAACAATATGAAAAAGTCGGACCATAGCTGTATATCACCTATCATTGGTCCTATAAATATCACAATTACCACATGGTTTTACTGATAGGTATTGATTCGAATGTGCCATTGGTGACATAGTTCAAAACTTGTGAGCAGGTTCATACTGAGAAGTTGGTCATATTTGGAATGCGAAGCCAAGAGAAAGGTCTCTTTTATTGAAGAAATAGGAGGCCATGCCTCTCAATGGCTTCTCTTTCTGTCAATTGTCACACTGGAAGCCATGTTACTTTATATAAGAACAAGTTAGAACGACGTGAATGTCTGCCACGATATTTCTTGCAGACGGGGTCACCTGCAAAGATGCCAAGCTGGGGTCCTTTAGTTCCGTAAACCTGTACTTTCCCGGATAAAAGATTATTTATATCTGGCCTATCATTGATCTAAAAGGAACCTAATTCTACATTTCATTTTATGGGAGAAATCAAACAAAGTTTCGCAATTATCTTAACGTTTGCATTGTAACCATATCAACACCAAATTAGAACCGCAGATCCGAGTCGAGGCTATGGGATTCCGAATCTCATTACGCCATGGTAAAGCGCTCCCTTCCAAGATGGCGCATTTCCCACCATTTCTGAGAGACCTAATTAGGCAGGCAGGCTTTGAGGTTGTATACTGTGAAACGCCTGGCGACATAGTAAAGCGTGGAAAGGTTCAGGATGAAGGCGAGTGTCCCCTTCCCCAAAGCTGATCATAAAAAGCTGTCATCCTCTGCACGCTGTAAACACAGGTCAGACCACCCCATCGCCCGAATTTACAGGCAGTGCAAGCGGTTCAATGAAAAGGTACCTTGGTGCGATGTTGGGCTTGTTCCATTTGAGCCCTCCTTATAATACTGGGAACATGCCTCATCCCACACAGCAGTCGAAACAATTTCGTCTTGTTTACATAAGAGAAATGCGGCCGCGCCCACCATTATTTAACATCCTTTTACGACGAGTGCCATTTTACATGTGGTCGTTACGCTTTCCTCCATTACTGTTTTTTTTCTCTTCTCTTTATTTCCTATTGCTGTTGATTTTCCTAATAGGTTTCATTCATACATTTTCATTTTTGTGCGTGGATCCCCCGTCCATTGACACGAGTATTTTTACAGATGATCCCAATCGGTATTACGACACGAGGCATGCGCAATTTGCCCCCTAACCTTGCGCATATAGGTATATATTCATATAGGTATATATGTATATTTTCTTTATTTCAGGAAATCCTTCCATTTGTAATTGTTCAGTTTTCGTCGGGAGGATTAGTTGAAGGCAGACGTCTTTGATTGGTCATCGACTGCGGCCTGTGGGGGCGCGGTACGGTGGGCGGCGGGCGTTGTGGGTGTATGTGGCGTGTGGGGGTAGTGTTTTTGTCTGTGTGTCTGTGGGTGGTGGTGCACGGAGCACGGGCCTCCATTAGGGCAGGTGCTCAAGACGCTTCCTTTGATGAGAACCATTTTTATGGCTTGAGATTTCTCCAGCGCGGGATGAAACAAAACCGTGCTCCGCTCCTGACCTTTCCCCCACCGCCGCTTCCATCCATTTTTCATCGGGCACGCTGTGGCAATAAAATTTGAATAGTGTCTTCTGATGTAAAGTGCCAGAACTGATAAATGGAAAATGGGACAAATATTCGGGCGGGCTTTATTTGCATTGATCTGGCTCTCAGTGGCCGAACCATAAAACCCCTCCGCTCAGCTCTGATAGCCAGATTGGATTGGGGATGGGGGGAGGGTTGGATATACAGAGGGACCGGCCGCCTTCAAAATTTGCCGTGGTGCTGGCCGAAACTCAATCACCTCCATGTCAGTTTTACATGGTCGCTGTGATTAAAATGAATCCATAAAAGTGATCGTGTGCGGGGGTTGGGAGGAGCAGCTCGCCGACGTCGGCACTAATGACATGCAGACCTGTCGCCGCTCCTGACACATAGCCCACCAAATGGACTCCCCGGCCACAAATTTACTTTGCATGGCGCGACATGCGCGCCCCTGATGCAAAAATTTGGTCGAACAAGAGATAGGAAAATGGGAAACTGTTGCCGCCGCCACTGGACACTGGCGGTAATTTTCCTGCCGTCGACCTCGGCGCTACCGACTGCATCATAGAGGAGGAGGAGTGGGAGGGGGTGCTGCTGGGGAGATGAGGATAGGTAGAAGGACGGTGATTGTACCTTGTTTTAGTCAGCGTCATTATGGCCCTGGTCTGTCTCGCTGTATTTGCGTTTTTATCGACAGTCCAATTCAGCTTCCGAAATATATATCTATATATGAAATCCCTCTTTTAACTTTTAAACAACTCCTGCTTTTGTCCATCTTACTATTATAGTCTTCTTTTATATGGCTTTATATGACCTGTTATGATCTCACGTGTATTTCTGTCCATATGTGGCTCCCTTCTTCTTCCCTTTGTTGATCACAGTCCGTTACCTTTCTGCCCTTCCCTCCGTCCTGTCATTCTGTTGGTCCTGCTATATGAGTCCCTTTATATCTGCCTGTAGCGACATCCTCACTCAGATTTTCATATCCTTTGTTTCCTTGTATAGTCCTCCTGTCCTTCTATCACCCTCTCCCCCAAACTAACACTAACACCATCAGAGCACTCCAGCCTCGCCCACCGTTCATTCATATTGGCAACCCCTGATCCGCCGCGGCAACTTTTCAAAGCTTGGTTGCACGCGAAAGACGACCAAATAAGATATACATAATCTCCTTAGATACAGCTTTGAAATGTCAGATTTCAATTTGGTCTGATGAATAATACGCGACCATATCGACCTGGTCGAGTAAGAATCAGCCCCTGGCTGGTTTCCGTATGACGCCCTCAACCCCCCCCCCCCCCCCTCTATAACAACGCGTCCACCCATCCATCCCTTCACTACAGCATGGCAGACACACGTCATCTGGTCAGACCTAGAAGAATTTTGCATACACAATTCCACCAACTGTGGAAGAGATGTTAGACGTAATTAAAATTTCATGGCATCCACGAAGCAGATGACGTAGACTAGTAACAATGGCCGCCCCTCATAACGGACGGAATACTGGGAAAATGCTAATTCGAGCTGCCGTTATATTTCTTAGCCATTCAGTGGGCGATTGATTCGTCTGAAAAGGCCTTTAATTCACCCGCTGTGGGTCTCATACTTACTACACGCAGAACACTGTCACGCTTTCTCCTCGTAGTCCTCCTCAAACCAAGTTAACTGGCGCCCTCCCACACACCCTCTCCCCAACCCTCCCGTCTCCACACCTCCACAGAGAAGCGGGGATAGCGCTGGTTTGACAAGCGCCGGACCACTGAAATGTAGAAATGAAAGATGGCAGGAGAAGACAGGAGGAGAGCGAGAGGAGCGCTGAGAGATGGAGAGAGACGGGGAGAGAAGGGGCGGGGTGTGCGGCCGGGCGGGCCGAATGATTGGATCCCTGTGTAAATGGCCATTGAGAGCGGGCCGGCATGCAGTACTAAGGACAGCGCACCGTCGCCCAATTAGGTCCCCCTGCCCACTCGCCTCCCTCTCCCCACCCCCCTGTGTCTCATCAGGCCTGCTTTATTTCAAACCGGCCGCCATTACAAGCGCCTGAAGCCACTGTCCGAACATCGCAGTCGGCGGATTAAAAGTACCGACCCTGTGCCGATAATATCAAATTTAAACTATAGTCTGAACAGGACCTTTTTGTTTATATATAGCCGTTTACGATACATATATTGATAAAACGAAAGGTATTTTTATAGCGGAGGACCAAGTAGATGAATTTCTCTTTGTTCTGTATTCCTTAGAAGCCACACGTGAAGCCATATCGAAGAGATATGTAACATATGCACATGGCTTCATCTTCAACAATTCTAAGGCTACACCGTCGTTATTTCAAATCATCTCATTTTGATTTGAGACAAAACGCATCAAATTCGAGAAGATGCATGTGGCAAACACACAGATGAATCGCTAAGGCAACGGTATCGGTGTTTCCCCCGTAGTTTTTCATTAATTTCCCGTCCAGATTTGCCCAGCTGCTTTGTTTAGATTCGCGGCCGCGCTCTGCCCCCCAGGGGAGGGGCCGGGGGCGGCGCGCTGACCACGCTGCGATGACCTTGTAATCTGCTTCTGAAAGATTTTTGGCACGTCCTTAGGAAGTCCAGGGTCGGCCGGTACAGGCTACCAGTCGAAATATGATGATCGAGGCTGACCATGGAGAGATGTTGGGTCGATGGCTGCTGCCTGTGTTCAAGCAGCGCGCCTGGACGGCAACGCACGCAGCGGTTGTCTCTCGCACTGCTCCAGCGCCCGGCCGCGAAAGGGCACTAAGTACAGTAGGGCTTAGTACGCGCCATTGCCAGAAGAGGGCAGGCGGGAGGGGTGTGCCAACATTTCGCGGTGATTCTGGTTACAGATGCTGCGGGACAGGGAGCTGCGAACACACACGATGCCGCTGTCCTCCCGACAACAGGGGCCTGTCCCTAAAAGGATCATCAATCCAGAATTTTATCCACCGTTAGTACACTTGTCCCTCTAGTCTAGCGTCAAATGCTTTAGATCGGTTGTATTCTGTATACTTGCAGGTTTATATATGTATTGGTAACCCCGGGAAAATGTACTTTAGTAAAAAGACGAGATCGATGATTTATCTCAGGATCACACAAGAAATGGCCACTTGCTTACATGAAAGAGATGATAAACATCGATAGCCTCTGCTTCAGTTTCGATTTATTAATTCCTTTTCTGCATAACAGCGGCTCGTGCTGGTATTTGATATCTATGATTACTTCATTTCTTTACAGATCACCAACTGACATTTAATTAATTTGTTCATATAATACTAAATAACAGTGGGACCTTTTTTGTATCGTAATTGCATTTGTCGTGAAATGTAGACTGTATAAGAAAAACATGAATTAAGAAAGAAATAGAAAATCAGGTCGTCCAAGTGTATCTTTTACTGCACCTTTATAAGGGAAACTTCTTTGATTGAATAAAAAGTATCGATTAATCAACAGGTAGCCTAAAATAAAAACGGGTATTTCTATTTCATTCACCTGCATATGAGATACCCAGTCTATTTTTAAATGATCTGGCTTTTTGTAGAGTTTTTCCCATCCTCGTTTCCTTTCATCTGAAAGGTAATCTATATCCAAGTCTTGACAACAATATTCATTATGTACCTGTATTTTTCTCATCCATCGGCCTCCAGCCATGGTTACTTTATAAGCGCGCCAGCTTTAGGACATGTCCAGTTTCGAATTATTCTCTGACAGGGGAGCGCCTCGTGGCTGTGAGCAGCTCAGCAGGCCGATGCAGTGAGCTTATCTGAGTTTATCGGGGACAGGTAGGTTCAAGACCTGTCCGAACCCCACCTATCAGTGCGTCGTGAGATATAGGGGCCAGCAGGGGCAAGCGGGACAGGCTGTCAGAACGGCCGTCTCACCGGTAATCAGCCAGGCGCCAGTGGGCCGTATCGCTGACCGAGATTAAATACCACCTGTGAATCAGATCAAATTGGATCGCGGTTTAATTTAAGAGGATTGCAAAGACAGCGGCGTATTTTTTAATTAACTTCTGTGCTGCCGCCTTTCAGGACGTTGATTGGGCGGGCGGCGCGGAGAATGGGAGGCCGGGGCGGGGCGGGCAGAGCGCCCCGGCACCGCGACCCGCCCATGCCGAGCACCGACGCCGCCCCGAGACGTTGAGTAATGAAAGATTCAAACCGAGCTAAATTGATCTTTTATCAACAACATCGTGTCGGCGCACAGTTTACACGGAACGCGTTTAGAGCGCATGCGGCGGACGCCGGCCCCACACTCACCAGATAGCGTCGGCACCGGCGTCGGCGCCCACTTCCGGTGGGTACTTCCGGCGCGGATCGCTCAAGTGGCGTCTGACTTGTGTTTCTTCTCGGCGTAGATAGATGGCGTTGTGACCAATGCGGGGCGCGCGAGTGGAAACTGATCACGTGGTTAATGAGTGAACGAGGCTTGGGCGAGGGAGCAGAGGAGGGAAAAAGACGACAATAATTATGTTTCTCTACTGTAAAAGAACAAATCGTAGCGTTTTGTTGCCTCCTCTATACTATGCAATCGTGGTCTACTCGAGGTAGAACATACACTAACAGTAGTTTATTTTGGTAATCCCAGGTTCACCTGCTATGTCTTGAAGCTGTGACACCAGTTCCAAAAGAAAAGCACTGATAATTTAATAATTTGGCTAATTTGTAATTTTCAGTATGAGCCATTTATCTTTATCATTATAAGAGATGCTACATAAATAGATAGGATGGAAAATCACTGGTCCAGCAACGGTATCTAAGATTCTTTCAATCTGTAATAGTGTATAAGGGAATGACGTACCTTGGAGTAATGTACCAATAGAGGCATTGTGGGAATATATTCTTTTGCCTCACTCAATGTAATTTCGTGATCGCCAGGACAGCCGAGTCTCCTATTAGCCAGAGAAGCCGACGCCGAGATATTTCAATTTGGCAGAGGCTGTTATTGTCTAGGAGAAACGGTCCCCAGAATGTGATGCATAGACAACGTCTTATCTACAACTGGGGATTCTCATTTCGCTCACACCCTCGGAAGATGTGATGAAAAACCGGCGTCATTAACCTTTTTACGACTGCTATCTTAGTGAAATGCTCCCCTCGTGCGACGTAAAGACAAAAGGAGGGAGAGTGGTGCGGGCAACGGTCTCCTCGGCCGCCTCCCCCTCACGGTCCCCGTCCCCGCTCACATACGTCATACGCTGTACGTCAGGGACGTCAGCAAGACGTAAGCACACTTGTGCGCGTGTCCAATCTAGTCAGCCTTATGATAGGTGGCCGTAAGGGGCGCCTGGGGAGCCCCGGCGCCGCCGCCTGCCACCCGCCTAAATGTCAGACGGTCAGGATTAAAATTTGCTCCGGAGGAAGAGAAATGATCATGTGACACGAGTGACCCATTGGAGAGGGACGATGGTCAGTGGCGTGGAGGGGCGTGGGGCGTGGTAAGGAGAGGAGGGTTGGGGGATGGAAGGAGGGGATCAGTGCCTGGGGAGGATATTACCTGGTGGGTGGGGAGGTGAGGTGATTACTGTGCATGGAAGCCTGTTTGTACTGGTATTAACAGCAACATCCAGAGAGGATTAAGGAACTAAAAAAAATTGTCTTTTATCCGAGGTAAATGAGAATGATAACGTCTACTGAAGTTTCCTCTAGTGTGTATGTGTAGGTTCCTACCTGTGCACGCTGACATGCTGGAGGTGCGAGCGGGAGTTCTGACGTGCTATTAACACCACCCAAATACACCACCCACAGTCTGCCACCCACCACCCATAAAGCACGGCGCTCCGGCCATGCCATCATACACCACCACGACCCACCCACCACTATCACCACCAACAAACCACCCCGGAGTGCTTGCACTCGCAGACAGCAGCAGTTGGCTCCGCGGCGCTAACCCCTCCTCCAGGGTCCGTTGCTTGCTCCCTGCACGGCCCACCCCCCACACTGCCTCCAGCCAGAGCGTACGCAAATGTCAGCCGAGATAAAAGATCTGGGGATGGCAGGGATGTTGGCAGAATTTCAATGAAATGCATTCAGCCCATGCGTAGATTGAAATATGCACAAAGGTTAGGCATTTGAAGTAGCGCCGGCGAGCCAGTGCTGTTTGATGTGCGCTATGCTGACGCCGTCAACTTTGAAGTGTGCGCGAACACACGGCAGCCCAGCCGACGATATGCCAAGTATCACTGTCATTTGTGATTTTCCGCTTAATTTTTGGTGTGCAGGGGGCTGCAACGGATGCGGGACTCCTCCGGGGAGGCCGTGGGGGGAAGGGGTGCAGGGGCGATCGCTCCGCACCCCCCCCCCCCCCCCCAGGAGGGAGTAGGAGTTTGGGGTGAGAAAGACGCCTGTGTCTTGGAGGGGTACAGGGAGCATATAAGGGGTAGGGTTTAGGTGGCAAGGGGTGCGAACGAGGATCACTTTTTGAGGCAGATACCGATCCTGGAAATGTCCCAGGAAATGTTCGAGGCCAGGAAATCTGTGTGCCTTTGCCAGATACCCGTGACCCGTGCTTAGGGCGCGCAATTCCATCGGGGTGGGGGTGGGGGGTTGATGCGCGTGTTCGTGGTGGTGGGGGGGGGGAAGAGTATCGAGGAGGAGGGAACAGGGAGGGTTGGAGGAAGGATAGAAGAGAGAGTGGGGGAGGAAGGAGAGAAAGAGAGAGAGGCCATTCCGGTGGCGGCGAACGGCCCATCCGCCGCGACATGGCGGCCTTGAATATTTAGTCAGCAAACAGGCACGGCGGCCGCGCCCGCAGAAATTAGGTGCCACAGAAGTTTGCCGCGCCGAGTGCATTCCGCCCGGGCGGCAGCGGCAGCGCCGAGCGCCCACAAAGGCAGGCCAGGCTCGGGCTCAGTTTGATAGTAGCAGTATGATGAATTTAAGCAAAAATAAACAGTACGTGGGCCGCCCAGTAAATATTGGTAGTAGTGTGGAGATAGGACGGAGCCGTCTGTATTGGTGGCAATGTATACGGTAGACTGTGGAGGCCGTATGGTGGCTTGGCGGGGTGGGCGGCCGGGATAAGACCGAACACTGGGCGGCCGCGCTACCCCCGCAACGCATCCACACTGAGTAAGAGAGAGATAGACAGAGGCACATATTTTACATGTGAGGGAAATTCAATCTGAGCGCCGGGCGCGGATGTCTCCCTATAATGACGCCCATATAAGGCCGGTGGGACGGCTCTGGTTGCCGCAGTGGGCGCGGCCATCGGCGCCCATTGGCGGGCCGGCACCTAAGTCTGGGTAGGGGCGGGGGCGGAAGTGGGCGCCCAGATGGGCATCTGTCCTTGATGGAACCGATCATCGACCTGAAGTTTTAAAGCATACGTTCTGAGAAAAGCAAGTTGTGGTACAATTATACATTGTCCCTCCCTTGTTTCTTTTACTATGGGCGTTCTATCAAATATCCCATGTGTTTAGTCTCCTCTCCTTCAAAACAACAAAACTATATATTGTACTCCTTCTCATCCTCCTTCCGTGATATCCACTTAAAACCCTGCCTCCGTCCTCCTATGGGCCGCCCTACATTGTCGCAACGCACTGTCTGCCGTCTGGTGCCTATAACCCCCGCACCACACACCTATACCCCACCCCCGCCGACCACACGGGGTATATTTTTACCACCTCCAACCGTCTCCTGTTTCCAACATGTCGCACCTCGTATGTGATTTTCAAAATACTTTGTCGACTGCCAGATGAAGATTATTGCTTGGGAGCATTCGTCTCGTGCCAGGAATACAGGCTGTATGCGGGGCCTGGTGATAAGTAGCTGGGTCACCCCGACCCACTCCTACCCCTAGCACCTCCCCACGACGAGTGTTCGCACCCCCAACGGAGCCAGCAAGAAAACCTATTCTTCATGCCGCTTGTTTGGGACAGGCCGCCAGGGTCTCCCTCCGAAAAATAAATACCTCTAAACGAAAAGATAAATATAGCTGCAAAAGATGAAGGCCATGGAAGCTCCCATGTCAGAGGAGTCCCTCCGAGAAGTACTACTGGTATGTAGAGGCTCTGAAGGATCTGTTCTGGGGTTTGCTGAGCAGTTAGTTGCATGGTGGAGCACCAGGAGAACAAGGGGGCTTATAGTTTCAACGGAATACACCGGGAAATAAATTTCAGCAGCCATTACCCCGCACGTGGCTTGTGTTTGGCGTCCAGCAAGATGTTTACCGGGTAACCGGTTTCCGTTAAAACAACCAATGCAAATTATCATACTTTGGGGAACTTGGGAAGAGTAATGGGAGACAGGGGTCTAACACGGGGGACCAGTGATAACTGCTGTTAAAAACCTGATCCGCCTTGGTGTTTTTTTTTGCGCTGGCACGCCCTTATATAAAGGCCTGGTGTGTAAGCATGTGTTGCCAATTTGCAGGCAGAATGTGTGTTAGTAAAGTTTGACATCACCTTAGAATCTGGTGCCCACGGGTTGAAATTTTGCCCCTGCGTCTCCACCCCCTCCCTCTGACCGTGTTAGCATTCTCTACGGGAAGCGTCATAAAAGCGGAATGTTTTATGAAATGCGTGGAGAACGTAATCAGATTCCCCTCTGCGTGCTGACTCCGCCTGTAAGGCCTCCAGTCAGTCATCTTATTCCACACCAAGCGTATCACCTTTTCAAGCTTCAACTTCAAAGTGAAAATCCTCAACTTTCCCACTTGGCCTTCCTCCTACCCCATGTCGGCACATAACACTGCACGGCGCCCGCTAAATGGGGGGCGGGATGGATGAGGGGTGCTAAGAGGGGGTAGAAAGAGAGGTGGTGAGCGGCTGTGGGAGATTGGAGGATGAGGAACATCTTCTAATACATTTTGAATAGAGTACATAAACATGCCTATATCCCCACGGAGCCTGTTTGCCGAGCACCCTGTGAACTGGTCCCAAGTGTGATTCTTCACAACAAACCTGAAAGAAATCAAGTTTGCATGTGAAGCACCCCCGGAAAAAGTTCAGGGTCAACGCCAAACACACCAAGAATGGGGGACTTTATTCTGTTTTCTTTTTCGCCGGCCTGCGAATCTGGGTATTAAAAAAAAAGGGTTCAAGTCTCATCTCCAGAAGACACATGGGGCTTAGATAAGATACCTCCTGAAATCTTTAAAATAAGCATTCCCATGTACCGCTGTCTGTTCCTAAAGCATCACAATAATTCACATTGCTATATAAATCAAAATGCTCCTCTTTGATGTTTAATCAAACAGGATGACATCCAGGGTCGATTTCCTTTTCTCCTGAATACATTTGTATCGCCCAGATGATATTTATAAACGGTGGTGATTCATAACGGATTTCCTACTAGCATTTCCTAGATATACCTCTGTATAATAAAGTATGAAAGATAGCCCTAGGCTGAGAGAAACCATGAGAACAGCAGCCAAGTATCCTCAGAAAACCATGACTCAATCCCTTTCCCACTGCACCATGTGCTTCTCATCGGAGGTTATATTAAATTGATGTAATTAACCTTAGATTCATTTATTGATATTTGACTTTGAGTGATGTGGGTTGTAATTGAGCGATAGGGGCATGCTATCTAGTCCAAGGTGTAGATAGAGATAATGGCATTATCACCAAGGGCGGGCTAGTGGCGGGCCATACTAGGGGGTGTCTAGAATAAAATGGGAGGGGGGGGGGGTAGTTAGAGTGGGAGTATGGTTATGCCAATGCCAATACTATGTCGGTGCCAATGTCTAAGCATATTCCTTTAGCCCGGTGTGGCAGTACCTTCCTGCCGGCGCCGAGAGGTAGGGGAATGATAGTGACGTTGATGCCGCTTGATAATGCCGGGCATAATGGCATGCCTGCAAGGTGATGTAACGGGGCACACCACCTCGATCCCGATGAAGATATCACGGCCTATAACTGGTGATAGCGGGGACGGGCAGTGGCCAGATAGACAGAGGGTTCGGGGTAGCCCCTCCCCCACCACCATACCCCATCTTGCCACGAGCCATCAGTCTCAAAAGTTGGGAGGGGATCGAGCAGGCTGGCGGGGCTCGCCATGATATTAGGTGATGGATGACGCAACAACTGGCCAAGATCACTTTTCGCCAAGAATTACGCGATCGATAACCTTCGCTATCTCCACCGCCAAATGTTGAATTCGCCCTCACTAGGTGATATAATAGACGGGCAGAGGGGGTGAGAAAAAACACTCCAGGGAGCCGGCGACTGCCGAGTCGGGCGGATAATGGGTATGTGTGTGTGTTTATGCCTTGAAAATGATAAATAAAAATGAGTAGGGGGTATGTCAAGGCGCGTGCTTCTTCTCCCCCTTCTCTTCTCAGTCTGTCTACGCTGATATTCGTTTGGAGTGTAACCAATAAATAGACTACGCCGTGGGTCTTTATATTTCTTTTTATATGTACATCACCGGTAATTGATAGACATATATATATTTAACATATCACCGGCCATATTCCATCTCCCCTAGCTTGTCTAGTTCTGAAATTTAGCCAGTTTTTGACTTTCATCTATTTGTATGCATACCTCTTGTTCATCTAACAATCCGGAGTTGTTCAGGTTCACCATGTAACCTGTGCTACACATATATCTACATGCATATATAAATATAGTCCTAAGGTCGCGCCTGGGAACCACAGGTCACTGCCACACTCACCTCAGGTCAGCTCCTAGCCGCCAGTTAATGTATTCATCTTCCAAATGACTTTGAGTCATTTTTCAGGCGGCCTTTGAGGCCTACTTGATATTCACCACGTTTGTCTAGCGGCTAGGAATTTTGTAAACATATCGGACCGGCCCTTGTCCTAAGACACTAACATCACCTATTCCAGCCCCCTCCCCAACTACCAAGAGGCTGTAGAAATCAGAAGTATGTATAGGCCCCTCCAACGGTGCGCTACACAGAATGCATAATGGCGCCAGAATTATGAAGGTCACGACCCTTCGGTATGAATAATGGCAGCCAAAAACAATTGGTCATCGCGGATGGTCCTGGACCAGGGTCCAGACCATTAAGGGCAGGTTCCTGCATCATGCGAGCATATATGTTTCTTATTATTTCTGAAGTTCTTTTCATAGGTTTATTGTGTCAGTGGAATTAGCCATGAGGCTACTCCGGAGTGTGATCAACTGGAGGAGTTTTGTGGCAATTCGCTCCAATTTCACGGCCAGATTGGTTGGCATGCAATAATATATCTAATTCGAGTACATTTTTCCTTCGCGCATATTCTTATTGTTAAGGAATTAGAAACGAAGGTTAGGCATACACAAAGATAAATGGCGGTCTTTATTACGCTGGCGTTGCCGGCATATATGAACCAAGCCAGGCAGCTACATCTTTATTTTAAGACGTCATACACACATGCACTCGTGGTCGTTGTAAGACACTCGCCTCCGGCGTGACAATCGTAATTCTTACTCAGATGGACTTAGCCTCTGATTACCTGCCACCATACGTCAGCTGCAGACTCAGTATCTACCTAATTCACATTTCCACTCAATCCCATCGCCAGCATCCCTCCCAAGCTCTCCCATACTCTACAATCAGTGTGTCCCTTCTATGGTGTCCTATACATGACAGTCAGTGCATTACCAACTCCTACATAGTGACTTGTATTTGACACTCGGTGTTTTACTCATCATTTTCACGTTGCCTATTATTTGACACGCAGGAGCTTTACTCTTCTCTTACATAGTGTCTTGAATTTGACGTTTAGTTCATTTGCCATATCCTACATACTGTTCTATTATTGACCGACAGTGTATTACCCATCTCCTCTACAGTATCTTATATTTGACTCTTTGTGTCTTAGCAATCCCTTCCACAGTGCATTATATTTGGCACGCATATCATCCATCTCGCTTCTTCTAGCATATATGTGGCAATCAGTGCATTCAACTCTCACATCTCATATCTTAAATTTGATACACGGTGCATCCATTTACTGTAAGTACCTTATATTTTACACTAGCTGAAGTTTCCTTTGACACTCATTGGATTACCTATCTTTTACATAATGTCTTATTATTGACACTGAGTGCATTACTATTCTTTTCTTCATACCACATATTTTGCACGCAGTGAATTACCCATCTTCAGTATGGTATACAAACGAATATAAAATGACCTCGTTGTTCATATTAACAAGTATAAATATATCACGAAAGTCTAAAATATCAACTCCTTGTAAGGGTCAAGACATCTTGATACACATGCTCGGCGTTTACGTTTCTCAGTCACTCAACCAGTACGAGAATCAATTATCACTGACATCAGTCTGTCAGTCAGCATTCTCCCTGGTCTTTCTTATATTGAGTCGGAGTTTTGCCCCTCAACTATGTCCCTTCATATTTTGCCCTTCCCTATTTCCATCATATATGTCACATTTCCTTCGCCCTCTCTACCTCTCTCCCCAACCTTCCTCCCTCCTGCAACTGACAAACACACAAACTAATACTCTGATTTACACACAGATACATATTCATTGACTATTTGAATGATTTACTTACTTCTCCTTTCACTTAGTCTATGGTTGGGTGACTGGCTGAGTAACTCACTCCATCATTCCACTCACTCACTCACTCACTCACTCACTCACTCACTCACTCACTCACTCACTCACTCACTCACTCACTCACTCACTCACTCACTCACTCACTCACTCACTCACTCACTCTCTCACCTGCTTGGTCTCACTCCATCATTTACTCCATCTCTCACTTCATCACTCACTCACTCACTCACTCACTAACTCACTCACTCACTCACTCACTCACTCACTCACTCACTCACTCACTCACTCACTCACTCTCTCACCTGCTTGGTCTCACTCCATCATTTACTCCATCTCTCACTTCATCACTCACTTCATCACTCACTCTCTTCATCACTCACGCACTCACTCACTCACTCACTCACTCACTCACTCACTCACTCACTCACTCACTCACTCACTCACTCACTCACTCACTCACTCACTCACTCACTCACTCACTCACTCACTCAGTCACTCACTCACTTGGGATTTCCCCTAGGTACCTGTACTCTTTTTACTGTTATATACAATTTTCTACTACTCGTACACTCGCACATCCATATAGGCTTCACTAACTAGTTTAACGGATATAGATCTACGGACCGGCCTCTAAACACACGCATGAAGACGCACACACACGTGCGTGTACATACACTAAGCCTTCCCCGGAGAGTGAGGAATCCTCCCAATCCTACACCCGCCGACTTCACACGAGACAAAACTTGCAGAGAAAGTCCATCCTGAATTCCTGAGTTGATCAGACGGGGGCATTCCTGTTGTCGGGACTGGACGGAGCGGGGCGTGAGCGCGTGTGTGGGGTGGGGTTGTTTGCGGCTGGATGGAACAAGTGTACACTCGTCCACCCTGTGAGCTTGTTGGGGTCTATGAGCTACTCTTTGGGGGGTGCCCACCCCTGCCCGCCTGCCGCAGCCGTCCGCGAGTAACTCCACAAAGGCTCGCCGCCGCAGATTAAATCAACAACGGCATGTGCGGGGTTATGTGCCCCATTTATTTCAACATTTGAGGCTAATCCATTGCCAGAATTCCATATTTTCTGCTAGCCGGTCCCCTGGGGGACTGAGCATCTATCATTTTAAGCGGCTGAACTTTTCTTAGGCACTCTCCGGCCTCATGCCTGGCCTCCTCCCCCAAAACCCATTCCCAACCCCCTCTAGGCTGGATGCCCCCACCCAGTCCATTTCCCAGGACCACCCAAGTAAAGTCTTCTGGGCGGCTGGCTAGTGCTGGCAAAGTTAAAACATATGTCAGTGATGTTGCTATTTGGGGTTGATAAAATGTTTTATTTAGACGGTATTTAAGTTTATTTTCGTTTCTCATATGGTGATGTGAGCGGGGTGTTTGGGTGGTAGGCCGCCGGCTGCAGACGGTAGTGATACAACCGCTCTACAAACATTTGGCTTTCTTCGGCGTGGAGATGGGGCCGCCTGCCCTGTCATCCCACCTGGGCACAACTCCCTCAGCCCCGCTAAATACACCCGCATCCTCCCTGCATCCAGCTCCATTCTCCAGGCATCCAAATGCTGTAAGAAAAATAATCGTTTAAAAACAACCCCTTATGTACAGTGATAATCTCTCTGGTTTCCTACTCAAATGGATTATGTATCTGTTTCTAACTAGAATTGTGCGATCATCAATTTCTACAGTGGCACACTCAGGTCTATAGCTCGTCTCGTGGGCCAAGTGGCGAATTAGGCACCTGGTTACATTCAATTCGGATTTCTTTATCAGTATGGTATCATGTAGGTGTAGGCGTGTACCTCGACCTGGCCGGGGCTGTCAGGTGATAGCTCAGTCTACCCACGAGCCCATCACCTTGTATTAAAACATGATCTTCATTTCGTGAAGAGCCCATCAGGGCCGGCTATCAGCTACAGCTTGTAGATATGACTAGGGTGGCGGTGTAGGGTAACGGGCGCGCCACGGATAGGCGTGGACGTTTTTGGGGCGTAATCGGTGACAAATTCGTCGCGCTCTTTGATGTCATGTAGGATTTCCCACAGCTGTGTAGCTCATTGTGTCTCATCAATCCAACTCCAGCTCAGCTCTCCACCTCACCTAGGCACCTAGACACACCATTCCTCCTCTTTTTAATTGTGGTTTTAACAAAAAATGTATGGTTTACTGTGATATACGTGATTACTAAATTGAGAGATCGCTTTTCCTGTCGGATAGAAATGTAGAAATGTTTATTCAGTTTTTGTCATCCAATAATGATTGTCAAAGACTGTTGCAAAGATAGTTTTCTCTTTATGAAATCCGACGGAATCTAGGGGTATAGAAGCCTGGTATTGCACGACACCATCCCATGATTATTTTATACGAAAGCAGATTCTGCGATCCTTGCATCTTTCAATACCAAATATAGCTTTATTGATAGAGTATATATGGAGTTTTATTTAAATCACCAAATATATTCGTACTGCTAAAGAGACAGACTAAAATAATGCATGACTTTATGGTTCTGGCATAGAGGAATAGGATTAGACTGTGAAGAGTATTTTTTATTAGTGGAATTAGATAAGAATAAAAGAACAAGGGCAGGTTTAGACTAGACACGACATCTGTTGAGAGGCGGGACTTGTTCCTAGCTAAGCACGTCTTCCGTCTCGGCGGAGGCAAGATGGCGCTCGGGTTCACAGAAACGATCTGATCCGTATCGCCTTCAAAGTTTGTGTAGTGAGACCTTCGTATTCGGGTGGGGGTGGAGATGGGAGGTTGGGGGGGGGGGGGGGGGCTCGTCTGAATAATACTTCGTCCTGTCACATACCTCTCGGAGCTGTTCGGAGCTCAGCCCGTTTGTCTCCAATCCCTCAAAACTAAAATATCACAATTCCTGCAAGGAATACATGACATTCCTGAGGTCAATAAATAATTGACGCAGCAGAAAGTGATTTCAGTGAACCATGTTTCTTAGACTTGCCCAGGTCCTGATTGTATTTCAGTTTGCCATATATCTGTTCACGTTGAGAAGGGGTATAAACTGAGGGGGCCGCGCGTCTGTAAACCCAGTGTTTGCTCTGTGTATGTACTCAATAGCATTCAGTACTTATCAACGTCTGCTTGCCGTCCAGGCTCGTATCTTAACACGTGCCCACCCTTATCGGGGGTGTGGGAAACTGCCTTTAGATACGCGTCTGCGAATATAAGCCTCCGCAGAATATAAATAGCGATCCTGACGACCTGCCGCTGATGGTCGCGCCCTCTTCTGTAGCCCTTATCTAGCGGTTTTGATGTTTTACTACACTATCGTAGTCACCAAATTGTACGTTAGCGCGCTAAACGAAGGTCGTTCTCAAACCGGAAAAGGTCAGGTGCTGCCCTCTAGGGACCTCATTAGCATGTCACGTGATGATCTCATCTCCATCAGCGGTAATGCTCGCCGAGCGCACACTTTGACATTCAAACAGAGCCTGGTGTGCACCAATAACATTATACAAAGTATGTTTCAGCGAGTTAGATATCAGGCTAGCTGATATTCATAATTCACGTATTTGCATGTTGGCAGTGTGAGGTTTTCCCCCTCTATCTAAATATGCTGGGATCATGCCGACATCATGACCTATAAAATGTGTGAGGATCAAGATGCACCTGACATTTTTGTCCTTATTATAATAAGAATTACTCTTTCTCACAAGGGGTTTCACGAGGCATTTGCAGGGAAATACCGTAGGGCGTGGTCAATGGTCTGATCTTATATAGATTCGTAGAGAAAAAAAGCAACTGAGCCTATATTGTACAATACCATTTATTCCGTACTCAATTTATAAGATTAAAAGTGCTCGCTCATCAGTAACAAAATCATATTGTACAGCGGTCCTCTTAGGTTACTGTTAATTGTCAGTCCGTCGAATAGATTAATAGATCGCTATATGGATAACAAACAAATGACTTGATCTAATCTATACATGCATATACCACTATCACGAAATATAACCAGGTCAATGCACATACAGAAACAACAATAATTCAAATCCTAAATGAGCATTCATGGTGTTGAATAGAAGTATATTTAGAGTATGTAGTGCATCTTATCAACCAGAAGGTTAGTTTCACCCACCAATTGGTACATCTAGCAATAAGATTTTAGGAACTGCTTCCTCACAGCTGCGTACCAAGTGCTAGATTATCTAAAGCTACTGCAGTGAGACACGGCACACATACAGTTAACACAGCATAATCCTTCGTGACTGAAAAACTCTTTTTGGAGGCATTTACTATTCGCTGTCGGTAATCAAATAAGAGGTCTAGCAGTTTTCCAAGGAAATCCTTGTTTTCATTTCCAATTTATAAAATTATTTCTCTTGGCTGAAACAAAGATATTATAATCATCTCCTAGTCCCCGAAGAAGGCAGATCTGCCAAAACATGTAGGACACCATTTGGTAAAAGATAATCAATATAAATTGGACAGAATGTATGAATGACGAAGAATAATAGCATATAACAACGGCGAACAAATTGTAAGTAATTCTAGGTTAGTGGTTACTCTAACATCAAGGATATAGTAAATTGAGCCTCATTTGGGCCAATAAAACAGTGGGTTGTGCCTCCCCACACACCCTCAGTAATATTCTATCGCCAACATTGATGTTTTTCCATATCCTACCAGCCTCTCTGAGGCAGTAAATTCCACATAAAAGATACTTCCACCTTCTTTCCTGACCCAAACTGACATCCCTGAAATTTTACACTACTAAAATGGTGTTTTCACAAGTTCTACTTAAATTCGAGGAAATCTTGAATGAGCCATTTCGCCCATGAGAACAATTAGATTAGAAAGTATATGAATATATAGATAGATGAATAAATGAACCCAATTAATGATGAACAGTCTTGTCATAAGTTGGTTACGGGGCAGATTCTCATGTTGCTTGATACTGACTGTCCAGGTGTCAAACATCCACAGCAGCTCAACTGGCAGTGGGGGCTGCTCACATCCCCCTCAGGTCGCCCCGCGCTTCTATCTCCCCCTGGTGGCCAGGTATTAGCTGGACCGGTGCCTTGTAGGGAAGTTGTCGTTCCGTGCTCGGTGCGGAGCTGCAGCAGAAGAGCAGCCTCAGCTCAGCCCTGAAGCGACTAGACGCGAGCACGTAGAGGAAGAAGTTGATACCGTGGTTAGTCATTCCTAACAGCTGCATACACATCTGGATAAAGGTTATCCTCGGAGTCTGTAAGTATCAGCAAAAATAACAGATGTAGCATTAAATACACAGGTGACACACTCAGAGATTAAACTCAGAGATGAATGGGGAGGAGGGTTTGCTGTTTATCAATAATTGGAAATGAAAATGGTCTCCTTACGATGTTATCAGTAACATCTACTCCCTCGATTGTAGTAATTACTTTCTAAATAGATCATTATTTATAGATGTTTATACCTGTTTGATGAACTGCCTTGTGCCGAATACCCATAGGTACCAGACGGTGATGGGTAAGGTGAGGCAGCAGAAGGCGATACAGATGACTACTACGGTGATTGTAGTCTAGAAAAAAAAAAGATGATGATGATGATCATAATAATAATAATAATGATAATAATAATAATAATAATAATAATAATAATAATAATAATAATAATAATAATAATAATGATATTGATAATAATAATGATATTAATAATAATGATAATATAATAACAATAACAGCAGTAATAATAATGATGACAATAATAATAACAATAATAATGATAATAATGATAATGATAAGTCTCAGAGTTAGAGTAACTTAGTAAGAGTAATCCTATCTAATATGACGTCGCATGTAATTTTAACCTAATACAAGTCATATCTAGAGATAGGAGATCTATATTACTATATTACTATTATACTACAATATCATATAGTTTAATAATAGATGCCGACTAGTAGTCTAATAAAATAATTCATATCTAAAATATATGTGAAACCCACACTATTTGACAAGCAGGAACCGCAGGAACAAGCTGAATACACAACAGGACATTGCGCCGCTCCGGGTTGTGACATCTCCATAGGTTCTGATCAAGTGGTTACGCTTAAATCTAATTCATGATTAGAAACACCTCACAGACGGTGGCCAGAGTGGATTGATCTTTACCTTTCTGTGGTCAATGACAGCGGTCATCATGGAGATCCTCTCCTTGCGAACCTTCGCCAGACGATATACGATGGCCATGTTACATAATATGATGATTACCAATGGCGCGTATGAATACAGGGAATACAGAAGCCAGGGGCTGACAACGTTGATTAAGTGGTCGTAGTACGGCTTAACATCGCACTTCCCATTAGATATCTGCAAAGAAATGCTAAGGTAGTGTATGACTTAACGGTACTACGAGATCTTTAATTTTGATTTCAAATGTCCTGAATCAAATCCTAATATTCTAAACAAAATTATGTGAAATTTGGTCAGTGTGGATTGAAGAAATCTAGAAATGAATTAGCAATATATCTATTGATTCAAAGTTGAATTCCAGATTCTTTGTTTTTTAGTATTGAGAGATTTTGTTTGTTAAGTCCATTCTTGAGAGATTTTGTTTGTTAAGTCCAATATTGAGTTTATTTATGAGTGATAAATAATTCAATAGCTAACCTGCCATGACCAAAAGTTGTAGAGGTAGATGAAACTCAGAGTGGTCGGTATCACAATAACAACGATGACAGAAGCTTTCACGGTGCACCATATTTTCGCAGTCAGGGGAAAGAAAACAGCAATGAAGCGTTCGATGCTCACTCCAGCCACCAGACATGAAGATGTTGTGAAGGCAACCCGAAAAAACCTGCATTTGAAAGGAGGAATTGGATCTAAATGTAATCCTGAATTACCCTAAAACCTATAGACAACCTCAGCAGCATGCTCAGATTGTGTTAGCGGCTAATTATATTTTGCAGGTCTAAAGATAAGGAAAATATCATAATGATCACTGTACTCACCAGCGATGAAAAAGACAAAATGCTATGTCTTTCATCAGATAGATCCCCAAGAAGCGCCTGAACCAGTTATTAAGGAGATCTAAGACCAGAACAATTGTGTCTGACACCGCCAAGGCGGCGATGAAGATGGACACGGACGAGTGACGCAGATTCTCACGGAGTGACACTATCAGAGCCAGCAGATTCCCACTGCAGCCTCCCACCACAAGGATCAGACTCAGAACGCTGTACATCGTGTTGCCAACGTCCAGAAGATAGGAATCATCGTCAGCCACACTCAGAGGTGTCATGGTCGCGTTGTCCGCCGCATCAGCGATGATCTTTCCGGTTGCGTTCATTGTATTTTGAGGGTGCTGCCAGAAAAAAAACCACGATTATTGTTCAATGGAAAGCGGTGGCACATTATGTGATAATTCCTTGTGATACTGATGGAAAGAGCTGACAATGATCGAGTGCACCTTTGTTGCGTATGGTGTGAAACAACAGCAGGCTTGGAGTGCACTTTTTTCACTCATAGAAAGGTTTATTCCATCACATATAAACTCACATAATATAGGTTTTATTATAGGTTCAAATGGAATATAAAACTTCGCAATTGGACACATGGCAAACTTCAGGTTGACTTTTGATAAAGATATTTAACATATACATGTAGTACTGAAAATATTACATGTGCACTTTGTAGGTACAATGGGTGTATTTTGCTCAAAGTATTACAATAGAAGTTGAAAACAGTAGGCCGCTCTGCCGTGTTCGCTAGCGAGTGACAGGGAAACCATTGTGAACTCGTATATTTGACGTGACAGTGGACGAAAGGGTTGTCTTTTGCTATAACACAGGTGCATGAGCTGGTTAGTGGCAACCACAAACGTTTATGCAGCTACACCAGCTTATGGTCGGGGTATCAGAGGCTAGGGAAGGAGATCTGAAAACTACAGCATTAAATTCTGTTTTCGGCATGGCAAGATATAAATCATAAGATATGAAGAACAGGTGAGTGTACATGAAGAATAGCTAAGAATACGTGGCTGAGACACTTCTACACACAACCGATGCGGAAAAAAATAGAAAAAAGAAAAGGAGGTTTAAAATTTTCCCGACGCGGGAATCTCATTGTCCTAGGTTTAGTTAACTCTATCTTTATATGCAAGATAAACTCCACACCGAGCGGACACAATTTTACCGTTTTATAGGTATGGTTGGTGATAACTTACCTCTTCAGTTACTGCTGGGAGGAGGGTAGGAATGATCCTCACGTTGGTATCTTCGGAGCGAAGTGAGCTGGGCTGCATCTTTTATCCTTTTATATGGAGCAAGTATCTTTCCCACCTTAATATTGTTAACACATTAAAACTCATTCACCAGTCACTAATTAATTTATGGGCCCCAGGCAGATGTTTTATTGTCCAATGCAATAATCAGTGATAACAAGCTAGATATATGTGCAAACCAGTGAAAACAAGGTTGACCTATACGCTTTGCTTTTTACTGAACAGGTACTAAATGGTTGCACAATGAAATTCGGCATTTCTAGGAAAAAGTGATATAACCGTAATAACGAGATTGTCAGTCGGGCTTATTAAATCAAAAAGTGTCGCGTCTACCACCTTCTGTTAACAAACTGTTAAGCATGGGCTTATCTGCATTATGCTAAGTTTACACCATCACCCTGACAGTCCCGGCAATGGATTTTGCCCGATCTTAACGGCGTTTTTATGGTATTTTTATGGTTTTTGCCTGCTTGGCCCCTTACATCCCGTCCACTTTATTCGACTTAAGTTGAGTTGATTTTGACAAAAGTCGATGTGAGTTTGCTGTAGGCAGGGAGACGGTATGGGTACGGTACAGCCAGGACACTTACGTTGTGAGCCCGGTGAATAAAGGAAGTTTCCCGTCGACATAAGTTGACTTGCGGCAGTCCAGACCAGATACAACTTTTATGGTTTTTTATTGGTTTTTCTCCACTCTGCCCCAAATATCCCGTCAACTTAAAGTGTACGTCGTTCAATTAAGATTCCCGTGCCCGACGACTTAGGGCAGATTACGGCAGTTTCCCGTTGACATAAGTCGAATTGCGCTGAATTAGAGGGTGCGTCCACCAACCACGACAGGGCTGCGACAACGGCTTTCCGACAAGGTCCACGACAGCTCTACGATTGGAAGGCATGTCGTAGCCTTGTTGTGGTTGGTGGACCATAGTTCCCAACAAGAGGCTACGACAAGGCCCCGACAGGCTGCGACACAAAGCCTGTCAGGAGGTTGTCGGGGGCCTTCCGACAAGGCTACGACAAAATCGAACATGTTCGATTTTAGAGCCTTGTCGTGGCATGTCGTGGCATGTCAGGAGGTTGTCGCAGAGGTCTATTATAGAAAATTTAGGTGGAGCTTGCTCTTCCCTACATCCCCCGACAACGCTGTCGTAGAGCTCCTCTCCTCACGACAGGGCTGCGACAAGGCACCGATTGGAAATTTCTTGTTGGCGCATGTCGCAGCACTGTCGTAGTTGGTGGACGCACCCTCTTACGGCAGTTCCCGACGACATATTGTGCGGTCTCACAGAGACCCCTACATATACATATCTATATATATGATATAAAGTACTTGTGTTCCTTCCCATAATTCACTATTATGAAACAGAAGTGAATAGGTTTCGTAAAAAATAATAAGAAAACATTCATCAAACTTTCCTGTTTATAACCATTTACAGTTGTTCACCTTCTCCAGTGGTTAGCATGTATCTTATTCAATGTATTCTCTACCTGTGACTATTAGAAGTTGAATGAATATCCCGACGAGCTACAGCAGTCTTCGGCCCCTAAGGTCTAATGCTATCCAGAAACCAAGTCGACTTATGCTTCACAATCCTGACGACCTAAGGTGGACTACGTTCAATTATGGCCACTTACGGCAGTCACCATTGTCATAAACCACGGGGAAATGCTGGGACTGCCATGGCAGTTTTTTTGACAGCCAGAAATACTGCCCCGACTGTCCTGGGAACGCCCCGGCAGTCAAGTTGACTTACGATTCACACCCATGTCGAGATACTACGAATTACGAAGTACAAGTCGAGTTACATTGATGCTGCCGGGATGGTGTAAACCTGGCATAAGGATATATACTTCACATCCAAGTCCCATTTTCTATCAATTTGCAAAAGTATAAAGGATAAGTGTATGCTTTTTGTAGACACGCTGTGTTATATATATTGAGTATTTCCTACATTTTTAGTAGTTTATACGTAACAGTGTTCATAATTTGACCATCGGCGAAGATGAGGGCGTAGGCCTATATAAGTATAGGCAAGCAACCATCGTCAAGTTTCTATGTAGCGTTGATCGAGTACGCTTCTCACATGTTACAGAAACTGGAGCGGAAAAAAACTTGGAGAAAACAAACGAGGAAATAGTAATGGAGAGAATTCCCGGAGCAGCAATGTGGCATTCTACATATAGGTGACCTTGCCAAGCCATGATCCAAGAGGACGGGTGGGGGAGGTGAGGGCTGAGCGGCTGTCGGCTGGGCGTGTTGTTTTAATCCGCCACAGTGGTCCATTGGAGGATTAGGGGTAGTAGAGTGGAGGATATGGGGTAGGCTTTAGTGTAGGGCGGGCGGCGGGGGTGGGCGGGGAGAAGCCAAGTCCACTCGCCCGGCACTGGTCGGGGGCCGGGCCCGCTGATTGATCTAGCCGGGCGGTATGATGGATGAGCCCTGTGATGGACACCAAGGAGGATTATAGATAAATCCCTGACATCATTTTTGAGATTTGAAATCAGATGGGGTTTATCGTGCAGACGCTGAGGCCTGGCGCTTGGTGGCTGGCTGATGCTTGATGGCTTGTCATCGGGCAGGAAACATGTGCTTTGCTTCCACTGGCTTTTATTGTCAGGCACACACCAGAGCTGTCGTGGGAAATGTGAAACTTGCTCCTTTCCGAGTCCTGCCTACGTCCAACTCTCCTCCGTTTATTCCTTTTCATTTTTTGGGTCTCAGCATGTAACTTTCTGGAAAGCGCGTTAGCTATTCATCTCTGGTTGTGGTTTTCATGAATAAATCAGTTTTGCATGTCCGACCTTTACAGTAGCGTCTGATGTTCCTTCAGAAAAGTCAAATTCTTGTCATTTTCTAGGTGAAATAAACCCCAGCACTGACTGAGGTTAACTTTTCTACCATCAAATGATAACCATCTCTTTACACACACGAAATGGTGATGAATCGCTGCACAGGGTGTTATTTATCAAAGAATATCTTATTAGCAGCAGGGCAGATAAAAGCCAGTCCTCATATATTGTTTAATTTCTAATGCGCCTCTTGTATTTTGGTCATTTTCCCATCAGAGACTTCCATTTAGGCGGTGTGTTATTAGCACTCTTCGCGATTCTTGATGGCTAGTTGAGCGGACGCGCGTGAATTGCTTATGATTTATTGCGGTAACTGTTGCAGGGTTGGACGGTCGGCTATCAAAGCAGCCACTGGAAATTGTGTTTGATCCACCCCCTTTGTGAATCAGGTCATTTTCATGATGGCAGCCCTCTGCCCTTTCATCTGAAATTGTTAGAAAAAACAGGAGAAGGATGATTGCCAGATAAAATAGAGAACACCAACAAAATACGAAATGTAGTAGAAAAAAAAGCTAAATCATAGTTATAAGAGGTGTGGTGGGTAGTGAGTATCACCATTACTATCATAGGCTTATATAGAGAGTGTTATTGAGAGTCTGTGAAGTATTGTCTCCGCAAATTATCCCTGCCCCATGGGAACGGAAAATATTCATAATACAAAGAAGTATTTAAGAATAATGGTTATACTCCCTAAGAATGCCTTGATGATTTACCTGCTTAATTCAATATGTACAATTGTAGCTACTTACTTTATCAGGATGACCAAAGCAGCGCATCAGAGGTGTATAATTATCTCTGCTTCTAAATGCATGAGCCATAAAAAAATCAATGAATCAGAAAAAAATCTGTAGAAACAGCTAGATGAAATGTATTTCCATGTCATACTTTTGTGGCCCAGACATATTATTTCTCTTCTCTCAACAAGTGGAAACAAGTTATGCATCCCAGTATTATAGTATAGGCCAGAAGTAAAGTACCTAAGTCTGGTCTCTATACGACAAAGTATATCTTTCAATAATTGTTTTACCTGTTTACACATAATAGTACATTGAGGGCTCTGAGGGGATGTGCTATTTTTTTCAAAGGTACATACAGGAAGGTAACTACTAAATAAAACCAAATCTAAAATCAGAGAAGAAAGTGGTAGGTATACATTCCGAATATGATAAAGATAAAGGCTAACAAGTACGATTAGCAGTTGTCTATCTATGAACAGGTCACGTCCTCTTCAATGTGCTCATCATCGCCCAACACTGATACAAGTATATGCGTCAAAATTCATCATGAACGCAATCAGGGGTCGTCCTGGGAATACATAGCCAAACTCTAATCAAATAAGCAGTGATCATTTTCAGCATGTGTGGAGTCGTTAGAGGCTCGGGCTGATGAGTTTTGGGCTTACACCGGGCGGTTGCCTTTCCTATCCTTCAACACTATCGGCCCGATGGGTTCAACAGGGCACCTATCAGGGGTACCATCAAAATAGCACCGTCCACTTTAATCACCCAACTAGGACATTAAATTGAAATCAAGGCGGGGCCTTAAGGAGCAGGCGCCGGTCCCTGGAGGAATTCCCGGCATGGCCAGGCGAGGGCCTGCCCCGCTCGGAATTCATTTGGAAAATGATGAATTTTGATTGTTTTGATAGCTGGCCCGATAAGAGCGGCTGCGAAATCCAGCCAGGGCATGTGGTTTCAATTAAATTCCTCCCCCGCCCGACGCTATATATAAGTTGATTGCACCCGGGTGGGTTGCATAACGGTCATGCTTATCTTCAAGTTTTGTTTTAATTTCTTTGGGGGTTTGGGTCTTGGCTTGAGCCGCTCCTGTCGCGGTTGCCATGGTAGCGGATTAGTAATTGCCTGGTTCGGGGGGGAGGGGTGATGGGGAGCGGCTCAGAGCTACTCTCAAGGGTCATGTGATTAGAGAGTGACCAAACATTCGAAGATTATCTGCAGATTTTAATACACCCGTTCCCTAAGTAGTAACACACTCTTCTTTCTATCTCCCCCCCCCCCCCCACCCACCACCACCACCAACCCGTCCCGAGTACCACCGGCCCATCCCGTAACCGAGATATGCAATTTTGAGCAGTAGACCATCCTAAAGCCACAATTTAGGTATACTACCACCTTCCACAATCACCCGCTGCTGACCTACTCAACTTCTAAACTCCTCGCGTCAGTATTTCAAAACTGCCATCTGCGATTGAAGTGTTTATTTTTCTTTTGCCGTGGGGCCGCCGGGAGGCCCGCCACTTGTTGTCGGGGGCGGGGGCGGGGGGTCGGAGGCGCCATGAGGGCACGGTCTTGTTTATGCGGCGCATCATACAGCGTCTGTATAATTATGGCACGCTGGCTTCTCCACACCCTGACCTTTCAGCCACCAGCCTGCCTGCAAGTTGTGCACAGATAGTAGCGGGTCAAGGCCTCCAGGGCAGGCTGCAAGACCCGCCCCCCACTCCCAACACTATCTCTCTTTCTCTCATCCTGCTCTGCTCCAGTATCTCCCACTGCTGCCCGTGTTCCTGCCTCTACTCTTCCAGCTCTCTTCACCAGCCTTATCTATCATTCTTATTCTGTTTGCATACTTAGCTGGCTTCTCTATACCCGGTTCCTCTGACTGCCCAGCTACTTCTTTGCCTGCAAAGAATGTACTGCCTCCTTTTCACTTTCCCTTTCCCTTATTTCTGTTCCCCTCCTCACTCCCCTCTTCCTCCCCATTCCCGTATTTCTTCTTCTCTGTCACTCTTGCGGTAAACTAGCTTCAGTCCGAGAGTCGTACAGCCAAATTATCCTTTCTCATAATGAATCCTTGTCTGGGAATGTCTTGTCCAGTGACACCCTGATCCCTGGCATTTCTCTTATAGATTCTTCAGAATATGACATAGTCTTCCTATTGTAAGCTATAACCATGGTAGTGGACCAGTTGGAAAATATCACGCATAGCATACAGCACATAAAACGGACATTAAGGACACCTGCTAATACATGGGGAATGCTAAAATTCGGTGATTGTGTATGTTTTATTACCATACTGGTGGCTCACACTTAGGACACGGTTCAGGTTGATAGCTGATCATAATTCTAGCTGTGGTGCTCTATCATGCTCAGATATTCTGACAAGTACATAATCCAGACTCAGTCTTTTAATGGCTCCGTAGGGAGAGCATCTCAGAACATCGGCATATTTTATGTGTTCATTCTTGGACACTTGTAATTGTTTATAAATACAGAAGATATATTTTATTAGATTCTCTAAAGTGTTCATAACTCAAATGACGCAAGTTCCTCTTAACGGTTAGACAGCGTGTTGAAATAATTTATTTCACATCGGTTTAAAGATTTCTGCTACTGGAACTTAACCCATAATGTCATTCATGGCCAAGTGTGATTAACTCTTATACAAATGAAATTTATCAACACACAATACCTCATCATAAGTACAACCATATTGCTAAATGCGTAAGAAATATTTAGTTTCTACGTAGGGCTCTAATACATACAAAATAAGACATATAATGCCCCATGGCCAAGGCTTGAATATATGTCCCTTCCTGGAAAGGATGTCTTTATTGGGAATATAAATCGAAGATAATGTGTTCAACACCTTCACATAGTCAGCAGGCTTCAAATATCTTCAGAGCTACAGGTGATGTGTTTTATACTAACTGCCCGTACAGTGTGCCTTGTAAGGGTAAACGAAGTAGCGTTAATGAGTCATGGGGATGAGGTGTTCATATATATTCGACATGGAAACACCAAGTTTCTCTTCCAGTTTGTTTTTCAATGCTTCGTTGGAATCTTCAAGATTA
Source organism: Alentia gelatinosa (assembly GCA_950022655.1). Classification (NCBI taxonomy): domain Eukaryota; kingdom Metazoa; phylum Annelida; class Polychaeta; order Phyllodocida; family Polynoidae; genus Alentia; species Alentia gelatinosa. Next base: position 45,337,084 of record OX465579.1, on the reverse strand, counting down.
CCGAATAACTGTCCAGGTTGATCACCTCCATCTAAATTAACCCTTGTGGGGAACCAGCAAGACAAGGCTATTGGGACAAAGTACTGGGATCGATCAATATAAACGGGATTATTACAGTAATAAGAGTTTCCCAATGTTTGATTGCTCACTATAGTTATATTATTCTAATGTAGAGCTTTCGCTGAAATAGGTGCATTTATTACACCAATAAGCTGGTAAACACGGTGGGTTGACGTAGCAAACTAGGCAGGTTCCGGAAATTCCTTGTCCGATCCTATCTAGATATCTACATAAATAAACGTCTGTTCCTGGCACTAGATGTCTACAATGTGTGTTAAATAGGGAGGAGGTAGCACGCTTTTCATCTTTTGCATGCATGGAGTTTCGGCTAACCGACTTACCCCCACCTCACCGTGAATATAAATAATGTACTCGGCAAAGCCTGTGAACCAACAACCAAAGAGCGAGAGGGCTCCCACTACTCACCATCGGAACACTTGCACTGGAGCAGATCTGGACAGTTTAAATTTGGAGCGGTGTTAAATTTAGACCCGAGATAAATGATTGTGGCGGGTGAGGAAAAGCTGCTGTTCTCGCTCCAGCCGTCAGTATTTTAATCTGAGCATCTTAGAGGCCCGTGTTTTTGGCCCTGCTTTCAGTATGCAGGCCGCTGAGACCTATATCCCTGCCCCTATCTATACCATAGGGTGGCGTCTGGGGGTAGGGGAGGGTCTGCTTCTATTTATCAGCCAAACAGGAATAGATTGACTTCGAGAAATTGAAAAATACCTCAGTTATCTGAAAGTTCAGGCAGTGGGGGAAAGACTGGCCGGTCGGTAGGTCGGTCGGGCCGCTACTGGATGACTTCATGGGGCGAAACCCATCCAAGGCTCACAAAATAAGGGGTAAACTGTTCGTCATTTCAAATGTAGTCAGACGGGGCTGACGGAGGGGCCCCGGGCTTGGTGGTGGTGTGGGAGGGTTGGCTGACGTAGGCGGACACTATTGAGCACTGCTCCAGTTTTTGTGTGATTGCCCCCGTTATTGCCCGCCCATTATAGTCATTAATATTTTTGTTCCCAGTCGTGATGACAGGCACTGATGTTATACTTCACATTCGCATTCCCCGACTTTGCGGCCGCACGGCGCGCTGCCAGTCGCTATCGGCATTCAAAGTCAACATGACCTAATGGTCGCCCGATGGAACTTAAACAAAACTTGATAGGCGGCTGGCCCCCATAATGGCAGATATCCTGCTCAAATGGGTTTTCTGGTCATTTATTGTGTAATTCACGTCAAAAACCAACTTTGTTGGAAGGACCTGACAGGATCATTGACAAAATGACGTGGCCTGACTGGTGATAAAAGTAATAACTCGCCGCCTGTATGATTTCATAGACACTGCAATATACCCGGACAAATAGACTGGACGCCTGCCAGTAAAACTGGGCAGAGATCAAACTGGGCTAGCCACACTCACAAAGGCCCCATACCCCATACACTAATCCTTTCCCAGGAGTCCTCAGTATTGATGTATTTTCGCTTCACTACCCAATAAATTAGCCTATATATATCCAATCTGAAACAGAAAACGCTGCAGTAACGAGTGTGAATGAACGTCATAAGCTGAACTTTCCTTTAAGTTCCGAGGGAAATTCCTGGAACATCAGAGTTTATTAGGCGAAGTGGATGCGGAGAATTATTACGAGTCGTAATCAGGAAGGCGTGTGAGGGCTTTGCGAGCGAGTCGCTATACTTGCCGGTTTGTGAAATAGGTATTTGTCAGAGATGTCTGTGGGCATAATAGATTGGAACATGTGTTTGCAAACGAGGTATTTAGAGAATCCTCTCCTCTCCGTGAACTGGTTGTGGCTGTCGGGGGCTGTTTCGATGTGTCAGATTTTTATCTGTATCGCCAGTGAGTTTTATTGCTGGCTACACATACTCTTATGTCTAAATGGGAAACGCCTAAAGTCTAGCAAGGAACCTGGCCGGACAACATTGCTACATATTTCTCAGGGTGGGAATTGCTTGTCTGTTTTTGCCCCGGAAATATATGTGGAGTAACATACACCACAGTTTTAATGAAGAACATATGGGGGACTTCAAAAGAAAGTACCACGTACATACATATTTCCGAAAACAGGATTAGCACTGGGTGTTTTTCTCGTGAAGGGTAGAACACACCCAGCTTTACTTTTCATTATGTCGCTAATGGCTAAGTTTTGTATGAGATTCGCCTCCGTCCACTCACGTCTTCCCTGGGGGCAAAATGGTAAACACACATCACTTGTTAATGCGCGATGATTCCGAAACTTTCCTCTGGTTCTATATAAAAAGAAGGCTCCCGTCAGGTAATTAGCACTTTCCCGCCCGTTGACGGGTTATTAACGTGTTTCAGTGGCAAGACATAAAAAAAGAGGCAGACGACTTTTCTTGAAGATCAAGATGGGTGTTTTTCTGAAGTCGCCTGATGAGGCACCTGCTACCTCGAGCAGTCAGCCCGCTTTGTTCGGCTTCCAGTGAGAGGGCGCGCATTTCGGGGTGATGTGTGGGGGGTGGGGTTGCTTGCTTGGGAGGCTTATTAAAAGCTGAACCAGGGCATGTACTCTAACTGTACTTCACAGAGGCAGAGAGGTCAGCAACCCTCACCTCATTAATTATCATTAGTATGTAAAATAATGCTCATGGAAGACCACACGACGACCCCACCACACATGTGCCTCACCTTACCTTGTGCGGCAATCATACTAATAGCCCTATTTAATTATAATTATTTCAAGTTTTTCGTCAAAGTTGCCTCCCTAATTACCTGTAATGAGATTTTATCGGTGGGGCACAGAAAGCTAACTCTGGGTGGGACGTTGGAGTCGGGTGACATTCTCATGACCCGGAGCCGTCTTCAGGCATTCTTAATTTGCCAATCGCTAATTGCCATGACCTCAATACATTTATAAAGTATGTCTTGGTCGCTTTAATTGGCCACAGGAAGAATGTGGCTACGACCGACTCAGCATACACCCCAGCCTCAAAATAATTGCTGCTTGTGGGCGAGATATTCACCACAATTGTGGAGGGGTGTTGTGAGGTGGACGCGAGGGCGAAGTCCGTTTTAGCTTTATTTATTATGTTTGACCGTGCCATAGTATTTGCCAGCGAGGAAATAATGGCGGGTCTTTTGTGGACAGTCTGGGCTTGATTTGTTGATGCGTCTGAACTACCTCTGCTGAGTCCCCCTTTAAGGACTTCTTCGAGCAGCGGATGCCGCCATATTAAGTTAATAAATTCTCCATAATACAGCTGGAGATCCTTGCTTTGTGGGTTGTTGTATGAGCAGGCGCCGTCTCAATATTATATCTTCGGTAGACAAAGTACACTCTGTAAACATAGAAATATCTAGTCGGATAGGGGAGTTTCATCTCGAGAGGGGACCAAAATCAAACCAGTTCATGTATAAATGATGGCATCTATAGTCTTTGCCAAATTCCCATCAGTGTGTAAGTTCCCGGAACAACTAAGCCTGTAATCATTTCACCCGCATTGCTTTCTTGTTAGGCACTTGCATGTTATATGGCTACCGTATCGTAAGCGTACCTCATAGGTTACTATGAATCTAGAATAAAAGAGTAGGTTTTACTAGAGCATATTTGTAAACTTGGAGTTCTGTAAACATAACGTTTTGTGTCCACCTCATCGCAGGTACTTATACTTTGTTAACCATATATAGTTTATAAAGATGTATTGTATTGCACACACATATATATATATATATATATATATACAGTAACGATGTATATTTCTTCAATGCCTCACATGTATATGTATATACAACTAAAAACACTTACATCAATGCTACTGTGAACTTCTGGTTACATCCAGTTTAAATGAATATTTTGACTGGAACCTCTTATTGTCATTCTATTACTTTGTACACTGTACCCAAGGACACTTACGTTGAATTCGATGCTTATTATGTGAGATGTGCCTCACATCTTGCCTAATTGGCATTCGATTTTCATCGTTATATATAAACTACTTTTATGTTGACTGTATATGATATCGTTTCATTACTATACAAACTTCCCCAGCCTCATCGTCGGAATCAAAGCTCGTGTGAACTCTGATCGACATCTCGTTTAATTCACGTGTGGGGCGTATTTTTATCCATCATATTGGTGAACATCCTTCAGTCAGTCTCCCGCTCTGTCAGACACATCGTAGATGTACACTGAGTGCATTCGATTTGCCGTCTGCATTACTTGACCTTCTGACACGCCAGCCTAGAGTTGCTCTCCGCGTATCATGACAGTGGGCGACGTTCACCCTCATCAACCGGGAGAGCAACTCACGAAACAAACCAGAATGCGACCCCATCGTAAAGGAGAAGGAAAATGAGTGCTTTCAATCGTTCACTCCCCATATTGCCTTTATGTTGTGCAGAGTGCTGGCGGGTGTGTGAGGGATGGTGCGTGATGCGGCGGTCCTCCGCCATGCTTTCGAGCAGCTCACCACGTTACCCACATGTCCAATTCTCTCTCACGGGATGTGGCACAGGTGGCCAGTGTAGCGCGCGATGGGGATCCACCCGGGTTCCTGACCGAGCCGCTAGGGGTCGTGGCAGGTGAGGGGGACGCTGGGTTTTTGGTTTCATGTACAGAACAATAAGGCATGGGGTTCTGATGTGAAACACTTAAAGCTCGTTTGACCACATTATCGCTGGCCACACGAAGGCAATTCGGACAAGGTCAATGTGCTTCCTTCCCGTCGGTCAAAGAATTGAGAGGAGTGCTGGTCCTTGATTTAAAAACCTGAAGCCATAAAAATAGTCGTACAGGGGATTCGGCCTGATTGTAACCCGTGTGCTCAGCGGCCACAAGCGGTGAAATTCGACTTACCTCGGGTAAACGGCAAAAACGACCGGGAAGCGATAAGCTTTCTCATTTGAATGTCATTTCGGTCTTGGAATTCATTCAGGGCAAGCGTACAGACGAACGCAGGGGGAAATTGTGGCACCGGAGAAAGACAGATAAGGGTCTTCAACGTTATTGAGAGTGTATAGTGAGAAAGGCGATCTGCGCTGGTCATATATCAGTTGGCATGCACAAAAGGGGGACGCCTTCCTTCAACATCAAATCTGAAAGGCGAATCAAACGGATCCTGTCTGCAAGGCGAGTCGACAAAGACCCCGGGCAAGATTGGGCGTGTAAGGTGACACTAAAAGCATTGCAGTCAGGCGGATGCCACAATTTAATCTGCCCTTTTCCCCATATTATATTGTAAGCCAATATTGGACGGTCGTGAAACGGATTCAATCTCGCCTTCATTTCCCACGCCGTCTTCTTCGATGGCCGTGTTGCTGTTGCCGCTATTGCTGTCACTGCTGTTGCAGCTGTTGCTGCATTCCAGCCAGTTATCCTAGTCGCCCATTGAGGGCATCCCGCCCGGTAGCTTTGCATTTGTAGGTTCGTCCTGTTAACCAGGATTTGTTCACAGTCATTATTTCCAGCCAAGATAAGACTGGGGACGGGAGCTGTATGGCCTCTTGCCATGCCCCTCTGCCTCTCCCCCCTTCTCAAACCTTCCCATTACATTATTGTAATAGGCACGCACATAGCTACAATACAATATCGAGTAGGAATACTGATTATTCTCCCTTTTTTCCTCCCTGAATTTAATTGCTTGCCCTCTGTTCCCATGATTACGAATAGACTGTGGCTTAGCCTCTCATTTGCATATGGAGGCCTCCCGAAAGGCAGGCGGGGCCATTAACAAAGGCCGTGCTGGAAGGGTCAGAATAAGAATGAACCACTGTAGCGATAATGTTGATTACCAAATTCTGAAGTATCCAATATATGTTCGAAATGAGTCGCCTCTTGTTGTGTGTTGTTAAGCAATTCGTTTTACTGTTAGTGAAGTGGCATCATTTTATTTGTATGTAGAAAGGATTACCATGCAGTTCACGCGGCCACATTCAAAAGTTAAAAAAAAGCGCAATCAACGCCGGCCATCGGGCGAACTTGAATAAAGGAAATGGAGAATGATGGATAATATTTTCTAAATCGCCAAACGATGTCCACTGCACCGACGCAGGAAATGGCAGGCAGAAAATGTTTCTGTTTTTGCCTTAATTACCCCCTCCTGTGCCTGGAATGAGAAATTCATACCGCCTATAAAAATACCCCGGGTTGACGCAGAAGGAACGAAGGGATTTTTCAAATGTTTGTTTTGATCCTTGTCACAAAACTCCTGGTTGAATTAGCTGCTAATGTTGATGTAATAGGCCTATTAGCTTTAATTGTTTCAATTATCTCCACACTCGCCCTCGGCTAAAAAGGAAGGCTAAGACAAAAAGCGGATTTTATAGAAAGTCTAGCGGCGTGAATTCAGCTTGGGGGCCCAGGCGCGTGATTCACGGCGTAATTGCTGAAAACTGCCGAGCGCTTGCTCAAACGCCATTCATTAGGGACGTAATAAGGTAATAATTGGGGCCATATGATGAAAGAAGGGACGTTTTAAAGGTTTGCCTGTCACGCCTGCGTCTATCTCTTGATCTATCTACCTGCGGATGTGCAGGATTCATGCTCTGGTGTCTATTTGCCACCCCACACCATAGTAGACACCCCCTCTCAGACTGCACCCCGTAGCCTTGCAAACACACCCTCATCATCTCAACATCTCAATAGTTACCTTCTTGCTGCTTCATTCACTTACACCTGCTATACCTCCTTTTCGTTAATAATTACCAGGGCACGTACAGAACTTCCAGATTGGTATAATTTGGGGTCATTTTTTTGTAAGTAAGAAATCACCTTCTTCTATGCTGGTTGTGAAACTTTTTTTCTTTATATTTTGGCCAAATGACCTCAGCAAATGATATATAATTTGGTAGATAGTTATGTACACCTTTTGATTTTGCCGCACTGGAATAAAGGATTATACCTCGTTTATACAATTATGTTGACTGCAGGTGGTACACTTGTCGTATCGCCGTCCTATCACATAACTGAACTATATGTGTAGGCACCTGTAGTGTTGGTATAAAGCCCAGTTATAGTTGGATTCTATATTTGCAGATTTCATCTAATCCAGATCCATAGCATATCTCCTCCGAACCCAACATGCACTCTTTCCCTCCACCACCAGACGCCTACCTATATACCCTTTTGCAACCCTTTCTTGTCAACTGCCCTCACACAGCGCGAACATTCACATTTATCATGCAAATCACAGCCTCGTCAAGCCTTGCCAAATTAATGGTGTTTAAAACGTAATGAAGGAATTGATTAGGAGTAATTATGAGTATGTGAAAGCAAGTCGGGTGTCTGATTCGTGAAGTGAAGAACTGGGTAATTGCGGCGACGATGGTAGCCTGACCTCCGCCCGGCCTAGTACCAACTGACAGATCGTCGGGCCCAGCCTAATCGCATTTTGTCTTCTTAAAGAAATTAACATGCAGAACATACCCACAATTTGTCCCCCATGTAAGGCGCGCCCGTCGGCGCCAGTAATTTGAAGCTGAAGCTTGTAGTTGTATTCAGAATGCAAATGACATACTCCCGAGAGAGTCCGCTCCCACTTTGAATTTCCCTCACCTTAAACAGAAAAATTGGAGAAAAGAGCTAAATTCGATTATGACGGGCGGAGCCGTTGAACTCTGTCCTTTCACATGCAGTTCGCGCGCACGCCCACTCTACTCCTCCCACTACCCTTTCCCATGTCTTGCATATGCGTCATCGGGTAAAAGGATGGGGCGTATTAGTAGTATTAGGCGGCTGACATATCGCGGTGCTTTGGGTTGCAGATAGGCTGCTCGGTGTTTCAGGGACGTGCTGTCATTATCCATGCTCGATCATGTGCACGCATGGCTCCGTTAATGAGGTAGTGAATGGGTTTGACGCTGACTGCAGGTAATCAGAAAACTCATGGACCAGACTCTCACTGTCTAAACAAACCGTCAAAACCAGGTAGTCGAAATCGTAAGCACGAATATCGGTTTCCAATGACAAAAACACACCATCTGAATGTACTGAAATATGAAGCATTGTGATATCTTTGTGATAATATTTCTGCTCGGTTAATTTGGTACAGTACAGCGGTTGCGGTAAGTATTATTCAAACCATTAGAAGGAGAAAACCGGACTTGCAGGTTATAACAAATATCTCTCCATGATGGTTGTATTTGAGAAGTTTGCAGACACGAAGAGATGAGAAGTTCAGACGCTTTTCTGCAGGAACATCTTGATCAAAATCAGCGCAGGTGTCTATAGATTGATAGAAAAAAAAACCCTCAAAATACTAAAAATTGTCATAAAACTAGCACAGATTTGATGGTTAGCACTGTTCCATAAGCAACACATCCTCAATCCTAAAGTATCTAAAATTTCACAAATGTAATACCTCCCTAATTCAGAGTCAGGATACCTTCATTGACAGTAGTAGCGTTATGCCATCTAAACAGATTAAAATGACTTGGACAATAATAATAACCCATCTGTGCCAATTGGTCATATAACCATATACTATCAGTTTGCCTAGTGCCTTTTAAAAGAGTCGATCGCATTGATATCGGCCAAATTCATGTGACTTCAGACATACAACCTTAGCCCTCTTTGATGATAAACATGATCATAACGTGATCACAACTGGAACAAAAGTAGAGCACACTAATTCCTGGTTTCATTAAGTCTTTGACCACTTATATACTACGGCATCGAGCCGATGTTCTCCATCACTGAGCTGGTTATCGCCTTCATAATCGATCTTTCAGAGGACGACTATACACTTCAATGTGTACATTAAAAGGATTGAGCATACATCATACAATATAAATCTCCTTAAAGAATTCAAATTCATCTTCCACAGTCATTGTGTCTATACTGTTCTGTCTATATGTGCCTTATTATTTTGGTGTTTGTTTGTGGTACATCCACATGTCTGGACAAAGATTGATCATATATTTAAAGCTTTTCGTCTCTAGGGACGATGCTTATGGGGTTAGCGTCTAACAATGCTGACGTTGACATTGAGTGAATACTGTGTGCGATGGTTGCAGGCTGTCAAAGCCAATTAATGAAGGGTTTTGTTTCTTCAGTCCTGTGTCATAGTTCACAGTTGTGTCAATCGGTTGAGACCCATCGGTTTCTTAGAAACATAAATAGCAGATGATAACAAAGGAGAAATTATGGCCTAAATATTTTGTGTTAGCTTTTCTTTTTTCATTCGAATCAGATTGGCCTTTGTTTAGTATGAAAGAGATGACATCATCGGAACTGCTGTAATTAATTCACCTTGCTTCCACCTGTGATGATGATGTCAGTGGAGGAAGGGGGAGTTTACCTTACATGAGTTTTGTACAACATCAGGATGTCTCATTGTCCATGTCTCTTTAGTGTTCGCTTTATTGTGTGCTGCTACCAACTCAGGTAAAACCAAGACTCCCTATTGTCGCCAGAGCCACTTGTCCCACATCAAGTTATACGTGCACGCTCAGTTCAAGCAGTCCATACATAGGCCGCCATCTAGGTGCTAGCTGGGCGTTAGTGAGTTCTAGGGAGGGATTAATCAGACGTTGGAATTAATATTTGCATCAGTGTGCAGCCAGCAGGAGTTACGTCAGATTTGACATTGTCTAATCCAATGATGAAGCCCAACTTGCCTAGTCCCACCGTCGTGCCGCCTGAGTCCCCATCACCTGTTGAAGTTAATTTTCCCTCATCAGCCCCTGTCAATCAGGATTTACAGCCAACCCCTAAGCTCATCCCCACAGACGTCAATTTGAAGAAAAAATATAGCTGCAGATGTGAGGTGTGAAGGGTGCAGGGAGTAGTAGGATGATGAGACTGTAAAGTATGAGGTGTTTAGTATGTAGGTAAAGGCTGGTAGTAATGGAAGGTAGGGATAAACAAAGTATCATAAGGTTTGAAAAAGATGTTCGATTTAGATGATGGGTGTGGAAATAAAACAATTCAAATCTGGAGTGGTCATCGGCCTTCTGTTTGCAACCTCCTTCCAGGCTGTGTGGATATCCTTAGATTTCATCAAAAGTAAGTCTAATTGAGCAAATTGGACATTAAACTACCCAAACAAACAAACAAACAAACAAACAAAAAGAAAATCCTTGGATTTCTGGATAACTAGTGTTACTCCCTTGTCACATGGGTTTAAAGTTATTGTTTTGTCCATGGATATGCCTTGTAGTGCATCCTTTTATGCCCTTGTGAATTTTGTCTTTTTGTGGGGACTGGTTTCGGTCGGGAGAGATTAATTTTTATTAATTGCAAGACTTCTTGTAGTGGTTTCCACTTTGACTCACCTTTTGATTTCCATTGTAGTTCGCAATTGTCGTAGGTAGAATGTCCCCTCTTGCTTCGTTTTCCGTCCCATCCATTGAGTCTTGCCTTGGTTGGCCTTGGAAAATTGTTTTATATTTAGCTTCCTGTGAAATTGATCTAGTTCATTTTATCTGTCCAGACAGAGGTTTAGAGAGGCTCTTTCCTTGAACACTTATGGCTGATATGATATGTTATTGAAAGGTTAGCTATGGTGATACTTCCTAATTGGTCTGAGTTATCTTGGTATGTATTAGGATTTATCTTTTTCCTACTGCTGATTCCTCACTGTTTATTTTTGTTTGGCTTTAAAAAAATATTGAGATAACAGAATTACTGACAACTCCTAGGTCATCCCTTTCCTATCACCCTTGGGGACATGATTTAGCATTCCATCACCGTTTGGAACTAGATCAGTACGAACTTTTGTCATTCTTTGATTTACCGTTGGTTTTTTTTAGTTGTTTTTTTTACCCTTTTTGGCCTTTCTTTTTTACTTGTTGGCTTTTTGGATACCTTTTTACCACCTTTTTGTAACCGGATTTGAATCGGACTCGACCATCCCGAGGTCTAGTTATCAAATATTATTCCTAGTAATCTATATTCTGTGCAAGAGTAAAAATAACAACAAAATGGCGATTGCATAACTTCAACCTTAATATTACGAAGGTGGGTAATGATATTTTAATTGTTAGTGATATTCCTTACCATGCGTCCAAGGTGAGATTAAAATCAGAAATGTTTGACCGCTATGCGAATTCACTCTGCAGTGCTTTTAAAATCACTCCGCGATCAAACTCGTTGGAGGACGGACCAAATTATTTCCATCTTGTCAGTTTCCTTCTAATAATTGGGAATAACAGGCATCAAGACGAAAACAGAGTGTCACACGTGTCTGTTGACAAAATACACTGTCAGTTTAGGCGTCTACTCTTTACGTTGGCATGTGGGAAACCCTGAACTGGGATCTTCTATCGATGTTCAACTCTGGAAATGTTTATATGTTACATAACACATCTATAAATGTATATGTTACACATGCTATTTTATGAAGACAACTGATATAAAGATAAGATGAATAATATAATAATGTGATAAAATAGTGTCCATTGTATCATTTCTCATTCTGGCTCCCTCTTCATTATAGGGAGTATCATAGAGTTTTTCCACGGATGAAACCTTTTACAAAAGTTCAGCTTTTGAAAAGCACAGAGAATCTACCCTCCGTAGTATACATATTCATCACACGCTGATATCCATTTTGCTCACTAAAGCAATCGCTAGACATTCCTATAATTTTCAAAATAACACGATGATGTCCCGTATATGAAAGCGATGAGAAATGGTGGCAGGTGTGCTGGAGGTGGCGGGAAATAGTGTAGGTGTCACAGGGGGAAAGTGGGCGCCGCTGGGGGTGCGGGGCGGCGGTCGGGAGCCCCGCGCAGTGCCCAGCTGGGGCCCTGTTATGAGGAAAAGGCGGGCGGTAGGGCCCCCTACCCGTCAACCCAGCAGCAGCCCTCCATGGGTTTTATTTATTGTGGACCGCCACGTTTACCTCCCCCCTTACTGGTGTCGCCGAGCGTTACGCCTATCTCTGATGGCCCATTGGTGCCCGTAACGCCCTCTCACGACCTCTGCCGTCACTACACTCCTCCAGGGCCGACGCCAGGTTGTCCGGGTCCCGCCCCTCTCTCGGTGACCATGCGTCTTCATTGTGTTGGCTTCAACTCCCTCCAACATACTACCTTTTCATCTCAATAACCTTCTGCATTTTCCCCAGTCATGTTAAGCCCGCAGTCGTTTCGTCTTTGGCCGTAAACGCCGCTTTAATCGTTCTTCCTTGTGTTTGCATTAAATGAATAATGATAACGATACAATTTTTGGTTGTTGCAATATCCTCGTAATGCCATTGTTCCTAATAACGTTATTATCGCTACCCCTCCCCTCCTTTTTACAGTTATCCATCAGATTACGTAATAGGGCCTCCCATCGGGATTTGTAATGACAAAACTGGAAGGGATGATTTGAAATCGTTTAAAAGAAGACAACAGGTAATGACAAACAGAAAATTATGGTGTGTTGATTAACTTTGGGAAGGAGGTGCATTGTAAAAACACAAGAGTGAATCTCTTTGATTTTGGCGTCAGTGATGACGAATGGAGGGTAAACTGCTGCTACGATGGGAGCCCACGATCAAGGCTGACAGAGGGGAGAGGAGCTCAGTGGGCAGGCGGGGTGCGGGATGCAGCACAGTGGAGGGGTGCAGGGTGAAAGGGGTGAGGGAAAGGCGCGCACAGGGGGTAGAGGAAACACCCCATGGATCCAATTTGTCAATCAGAAGCCACGGCGGGCTGAAGAAGCAGGAAGCATGGGGTACGGCAGGCGGTAGAGAGATGTGGAGTGGGGGTGAGGGATTCTTACACAAACCCACCTTCTTTCTCACACAGGGCGGCAGGTGAGGAGGGGAGGGGCCAGGGCAGCCAGGTGTTAAGCGCCCCGCCTCCCGGTCTCGACCTCCTCCTGGGTCAGACGAGGGCAGAAGTAACACTGTCACAAACTAACTTCTCATGGCCTACCTCCACCCTTCACTCACCGCCTTCTGCCCAGTTATATCGACATTCTCCGCCCACCCACCCACCCACCCGCCCTCCTCCGCCCCACCCCGTATCTCACCGTTTTCCACCCCTCAAATGCCTCCTTACCACTATACACCACCCGTCTACTACACTGTACGTATGTACCCAACCCCTGACAAATGCTGCCCGCTACTTTTACTTCCCATTTCTTCAAATGTCGTTATATCGCCGGTCACTTTTCCCTGAGGCCATATACTCCCTTTTCCCCTGTTGATATAGAAAAAAGTATTGTTTAGATCTCCAGCAACAGGCTGGTGCATAATTTCCATAATATCTATGTATTTAGGTAAAGCTATCATAGTAATATTGCTTTTTATAATGAAATATATGACTATACAAATGATACATATCTTTCACCCAACACTCATCCATAGGAGATACCTGTATATGGACACATATATATGCGCAATGTTGTTTATATTACAGTGATTCGAACAATAGGCTGCCCATCATTGTATCCCCCCAGACCGATTCCCAACTGTATACTCTAATGTTGCCAGCATCATGCACCGCTTGATCGCTAACGGTACAAAACATCTCTTCTATGTTACATACGTCATCAATGGTGGGCTAAGTTTAACGGTGCTACTATAGTTATCCACCCATAATGATATAGATCAAAGGATGTATAACGATGAAGCTATTACTTAAAAGAGGTGATGGGCATTATTAAAATGGGGGCCATCAACGTAGATTTGATTCCTTAACCATCTTCAGCTTCAGCCACACCTTCAGCTATTTCCTTTGGCATGTGTCTCATTCCTTTACGCTAAAACATCATTTAGTAGTTATGTATCTATTATAATGATAAAATAGGTGTTCATGTACTAGATAGTTTTGGTAGTTAAATTTAGTTTTGTATCGTAAACAGTTCTCCGTGTGGGCAGCTTAGTGCTTGCCGAAAAACCCGTTATCATAATTGTAGTTCTCATTTTTTAATTACTGGAATCCACTTTTCTAATGATGATTTACACAATTGCCATCCTCGTTAACATTTTAATGACCCTTAGTTTAGCATTTAATTGTAATATTAAACCATTATGTACAATACTAAATAACCATATAATTGGCATTTTATGGTTTTGCCTTTAACTGTGCCGAGAGGAATCCATGTTAAACACACTTACGTGGTATTACATTGTGAAATAACACTACAATCAAAGTGCATTTCAATTCTGTAATGGCTAATTAGTGAAGATTACTGATAGTCCCCATTCGCTGTAATCATTACAGTGTACTTGGCATCGGTTGCATTACATGTGTGGATGTTAAAGGCACCCCCTGCTCTCGTGCACTATAGGCTTTGGTGCGCTGTTCACTTCACTTAAGTTTAATGCGCGTGCAGCGTCGACGCCACGCGCCTGAGCCGCGCCAGTGAAATACTATCAGCAGTTTGAGGGAGGCGCCTTTAACTCGGCGGATTTCAATCCCCTCCTGTCATCGCCGTGCGACAATATTGGATTACAACCAGGAAGACATATCCATCATCACGCATTCAGAGGCGTGCCTCTCAGCCTCTTTAAGATCGCTCTCAGGAGCTTCTCTTCTTCGCTTAAATACTTTGATAAAGGGGCTTATCGCGGAAGACAAAAAGGAGGTTTTTTTCCCTCCTCTCTCTCCCTTTGCACACATTAAATACACTTAACAGATTATCACATTGCCGCTAAGGCGGATGCTTATAAAAACAAAGCCCATTGAAAGTCATTAGCGGTGAACGACACGGAATGAATAGCGAGCGCGCGACAACCCTTAAATCTCACTTAGGGTCGTGGGAGTATGGTAAAAAAAAATGAAATAGGAGTCAGTGTAAAGGGGAAAAAAGATGACATTCAATTACATTCAGTGTCTGCGTGTGAGTCGTGTGGCAAACCGCAAGCCTTGCAGAACATGGAGGGAGTGCATGGAAAAAAGCTGCCAATTACAGATTTGAGTTATGTTTATGAAGCTTAATACGCTGAGGGGCGGGTGCTTTGCGCGCCAGCCGCCGTGTGGCGCCACTAGATATGATTAGGCGGTCAGAGGCGGCGCCTATTTAAAATGTGAAGTAAACTCAGGTTTCAGCTGCCACACGCCATTTGTCTTCCGTCGCCGTCTCTGAATTACGACAGGAACTGCTGTATTCGAAAGCCACAAGAGCAGCTCACCGCATTACCCTTACCCAAGTGAGTTGGTCTCCTCCCAAATATCAGCTGCTCCGAAGTTTGCCTACGTCATACTTCAAACTGTAGATACCTGCTATCCAGGATTTTACCACCTAGTTTCTTTTAGCACAATGATCACATACTCATAGTTCCATTTAACTTGGTTTGCTACAGATGTGCCCGGTGACATACTACTCACATTCCCTATCAGAACAATGAATTCTAACTCGTTAACCTATACTATATTCGCAGCGCGGTGCTGTTGTTTCACCTCGCCCATATCCAAAATATAGCTTGCTACCTAAAATTTCCTGATTGAATTACTAAACGATCTAGGTACATCCTACACCACAACCTGCTTCCTACTCAGAACACAAACTGCTCCCCGCTCAGTCTACGAGCCGCTCATGTTGAAAAACCAATGTACTTACATTGATACAAATAAAGGTCTATGATATATAAACATAATTGACAACCTACTGCCACTCAGATTACAACCTGTACCCCACTCACAGCACAACCGGCTCCACAATTAGTCTAAAGGCCACTAACATGACACCTATTCTCCACCTACAACACAAACTGCTGTTTCCAATCGCAACACAGACTGCTTGATGCTCATTCCACAGTCTACTTTCTACTAAGTATAAAGGCCGCTCACACCACACTCTAGTCCCTACGCACAGTACAGCTTGTTCCACGTTCAAATAACAACCTGTTCCTCACTCACAACACAACTGGCTTCGCACTCAGTCTACGAGCTGCTCACAACCTGCTCACGACTCATTGCTCAGGCGACCAGTGCGCTTCATGTAACCCTGTGTGAGTCCCCAGCAATGAAGCGCCCACAGATACTTGATAGGAGAAAACAGACAGCGGTAAGCCGGGTTTGAATCATGACAAATTCATGGCCACGAGCAGCTTTTTATTCGCCGGCCATTAGGTTAGAGATTTACCCGGCGGTGCATCAAATTATTAGCGTCCTGAAAAAGGGAGGAGCCACTGGTTGAACTCCTGACGCATTACAAGTAAGAACAATTGTCCCGAGGTAATCCGTCTCTGTTTCGCCGGCGGCAGCACTGGTTATTTTTTCATCCCTCTGGATTGAAGGCTCAGAACGATGTAATGGCTTCATTGTTATGCTATGAGGCTCTTTTTCTTCATTCATTTACAATCAGGTGATGTTTCTTCTACAACCCTTTCCTACAAATTTGCGCGCTGTTTAGCCGTTTTTGAGGCCCTCTAGATTTCGCGATTTATATAAATATCGAAACATCTCCATATATTTTAAAGTTGATTGAAGAGTTGGAATGGAATATTAATCGCAGATATACAGTGAATATAACAGAACCCTCTCTACTCCTGTTAAGAGCATCTACAGCAAAATGTCATATCAATTTCATTTATTATCGTAAATAGACTTGATATAAATCTTGGATTTATCGAAAATAGTTTTGATATGGAAATATTTCATTCAGTAGCACCTTTCTAGTTATTGGAGATGAAAAACAGAAGAAAAAGTTCCATTATGAGTTCGGCATGTTCCACCAGATAGTTTCCGTTTAGAGCCATGTGTAGACTGGGAGCAGGTCTTAATGAAGCTTTATTCTCGGAGATGGTGCATCTCTCACTAATTAGCCTAGGCATTGTATGTTCTACTACATAAAGTCGACATTGTAATTCCTATGCCTGACTTGGCGAAGCTCAGGATGGCCATCCTTATGTTACTACACGCACGGCATGATCTGCTCTGTGCTTAACTCGGCTGCAATTAATCAGAGCCCGCCCTAAAATAGAAACAGGATCAAAATGATTACTGCAGTGCGATTCTGGGGTGGTTCCTCAAAGAGATGTAGCTACACTACAGTGAACATCCAGTTTGAGTAATTTATGTTTATATCTTGAAGGGTCTATATATTTGTGAGGTATCTGTTGCTATTGACGTAAGAAATATATAGGTTCATTATCGTCGACCTTCTGATCATGTAGGTCTCTTGGTCTTTTAAAGCATACTAAGAAATTTCCATGATTCATGCGCTGGCTCGTGAAAAGCTATGTGACATGCATAGTTCTTTTGACATAAGACTGCTTCAGTTTCATCACCGTCACGAATAAAAAGGACGTAGATACTGCCTCCAGCTTCAGGGGTAAATGCCTATCGTTGTAAAACTGGGGAGGAGGATATGTTGTCCATATGAATTTGAGGTAGCTTGGTCATTCCAGAAGAGTCTTTTCTTCAGGGTGTATTCATTAAGGTTCCTCTGTGTAGAAAGGTAGCTTTGCAGGCGCTTTTTGTTTCTCTTCGTGATTACCCTTTCGCGTCTGATCAGGGCGATGAGCTACTCTGAGCTGCTCAGTAGTGGAGCCGACTGTTTCAACAGGAGGCTGCCTGTAAAGGCGGGCTATGTACGCCAGCCCTCATTGTTGTTCAACTACACCATGCATGTTTTATGACAGTGAAACCAGCCTTTTGTCGACGGCGCAAATGAAAGTTGTTGATTTAATGGAGGAAGAGGTGACTGCATGGGATGGGAAGGGACCTGAGGAGGAGGGGAGGGGTTTGGGAGGATCGGTGGTGGTAGGAGGGGGTGGTCGGAAAGGAGCTGGGTGGTGGGGCCGGTATGTGAGTGGGATGGGGGTTGTATTTCTGAAGGCAATGCCTTCCACCTGCTGCCGAACTGAAGAGAACTCCGCCAGCACTGAAGCCTGCACATATTTGTCTCTCATCTCGCTTGCACTCTTTTCCCCCACCAACACCATCCTCATACAACTGCGCCTCTCCTTCCCCACCTTGCTCCGACACCCCTCTCCTCCAGTGCCCACCTCCAGCATCCCCTGCCGCTCCCGTCGCCTTCTTAATGACACAAGATAAATCGCACCTTCACTTAACGCCATTGTCCGAGGCTTTTAAGACGGGCGCAGAGCCTGCACGAAGTTTGCGCGCGCCCTGCTGGCTGCACTGTCTGGCGGGGGAGAATCGCCGATTTAAATCAGAGGCATTAATCAGAGTCCGGTATGAATATGGCGCTGCCTCTTTGAGACGTCGTGATATATGTGTCCCGTCTAGGCGCGCCGCTACTTGTTTGAGGAGGCTTTGTTTTGGCCCGGCCCCGGCCGCGCTTGATTAATTCCTCCCGCAAAGTTCACCTGCCTGCGATTCAGCCGGGAGGTTATAACTCATCGTAAATCTCGCCCTTGATATATGGACGTGGCATGCATGCGATTGCCATCTTTCAAAGTGGAGAGAGAAGGGAGGTGGCGGTGGCGGTGGCGGCGTGTTTGGGGATACCCACACCTAGCTGCCAAATTAAGGTTTGGCCTGGCGGGGCAGGAGGAAGCGAGTATGAGACGTGTAGGTGGAGGACGCTGATGGGTGAGAATGGGGGTATAGAGGGGTGTTTCGCAGTGAGGTGGAGTGGGATAGGTAAAGGGTGGAGAGGCGTCAACAACATTAAAGCCTCTAAATCACCACCCGGCCTATGTCAGATCAAAAACAAATTGAACATCAAATATTGAGCCCTTTTTCCTGTAGCTGGGAGAATCAGATTAGGGGTGTGTGACGCTGAGACGGGGCTTATCGTGTTTGATGATAACTTAGATAAGAAGGGGGTAGGTGAGGGTGTTGGGAGAGGGAAAAGGAGGCAGAGCTCTGGTGCTTTGACGGGTAGGATGTAGGCACTGGGGGTGTCTGCTCATTTATTACACAGCCTACAAAGCAGCCCAGCACTAAGCGTAAATTCACTTTATCCCTACAGCTTACCTAATGGCGCAACATAATTTGTTAAACTAATGTTGGCCGTCAGAAAATAATGAGAGCGATCTCTTTTAAACAAAAAACAGCACAGTTGGGTGATGAGTGGCTGATCCCAATGGATGGTTTGAAATAGCTGCGGTAGGTGGGGCTTTAGTGGCATCGCAACCCAATAGAGTGCCGGGCGGCTGGCGCGACGGGGTGGTTAGGAGTTCAAAGATTTTGAAAATTGAAAATCAATGAGGGCAAAAGGAATGCCTGTGTGGCAATGCGGCTTTGACAGTGCGCTTAAAACGACGATTGATGTGACAACTGTGGTTGACTAGAGTGTTCCCTATTCCCCCACTTCCCTTTCCCAACAACCACCCCCCCCCCTCCCCGTGCGCCACACCACCATTCTCTCCAATCCCATTGGCTCCAGCCCCCACCACCCTCCACACTATGCCTCGGCTGGCTCGGCAGCGGGTTTCAAATCGATGCTCTTTTGCCTCGTGCCATGTTCACAGCATGTTACCTAACGCGCGGTTTTAATATTGGCTGCGATTTGCTGTGGGGAGTAAATTGCAGGAATTACGTTACAAACTGCGAGGCTGTGGGGTGTGTTGGTGTGCAAGGGAGGGGAGGGGTGTTTGTGGGGGGGGGGGGGGGGTGTGCTGTCAGCGGCGTGGCAGGCAATTCCTAGCCACTGGAGAGGGGCACTGAGCTGCGTGAAAAATAGAAAGCAAAAAAGCGTTGACGACATGTTGATAATGACAGTGATGATAATACCACTTGATGGTATATGACGTTTGAACAGCTGCAGTGAAATATGAGCAGATGCCGACTCCAATGAGCAGAGCCAAAAGCGTGATCCGATGTCGGAAGACTGTGCGTATATGGTGTGCACTTGTGTTCACTTGTCTACCGAAAGTATTAGATTTAAGAGTCTTGAGGCTTTTCTTACGCGAGCAATTGGAGTCGCCAAGTGTAAGACGAGAGCAAGACTTGGTGGGCGACTTTTGTGACTGCAGTCGCCTGAGTCGCAGCCCAGATTCCCTCTACTACTTGGCAGGGCAGCCGGATGGGGGTCAAGTTGACAAGTGAAAGAAGGTAGTTTCAATGCAGTGTTCTCTTTTTACTAGTATTGTCTCGTCGTTAAACGTCGGCCTAGTTACCAGATACTATACTAAGCGACATAGGCGACACGATGTCTAGTCACCGTCCTAATTGTTTAGACATGAAAGGTTTAGACATGAAAGGTCTGTGATATACAGCATGCCGGGGGTGGGGGGGGGGGGGGGGGAGGGGTGGAATTCGGGGGTCGTTTAATATATGGAAGGATTCTCCTCAGACTGTCATATGATGGTCATAGGACTGTGATACAACGGTCCACGTTTAATGGAAATGGATTATCCTTTGGATTGTCAATTGGATAAAGAATAAAATATTTTAGATTGAACCCCCCCCCCCCCCCCCCCCACAAAATTGGGATTGTCTAGAGTTTGAACCCAGGACCCTCTGATTCACACTGATTTAAACTCTGCAGCTCCACCACTACCCGGGACAGGCACATAGAAAACCAATCACATGTAGGCTGGCATCTTGAACTGACATTCCGATTGATTAAGGTCAGGAGAAGGACAGTCAAATCTGGAAACACATATTTAACATGATGACTCTGCCGTCCTACCGTTGTCCTACCAAGAACTCTTCTTTCATTGTTTTTATACTTCTTATTGTCCCCATAAGTTCAGCGGCCCCAATGACACCCTGCGCAAAGTTCCCTTTTTATATACTACTTATGGATTAGATGTTTTAACTCATAAATTCCTGTCTAATTAGGCCAATGGGTCTATTGCTTTAATGTTCCTTTGGATTTGCATTTTAACCTATGTCAGGCAGAGTCAATATCTGGTTTCGAAGGGTATACCAAAAATAGCAGAGGTGCCCATGAGAGTTTCAATATATTGGCTGCTTTACAGATGGCTGCCCTCTAGCTCCACCACGGTCAGTGTGTGCACCTCCACCATGAACACGTTTAACAAACTTTAATTTCAAAAATCAAACCCTTATTTTAATCAGAATCCTCCTCAATTTATTTCTTTTTGTCGTGTAACTTTTCATTCTCTGTCAGTCACATCTCCCTCGTCCAGTCGCTATTTTCCTGAAATATCCCAAGTCGTATTTCCTCCACCGACTCCTCTTTTCTACTTTACCACCTATCCGCCCCCACCTTTCCCTCTACTATCCAACTTCAATATATATTTTATACTTCTCTATCCATACCCCTTATTCTATACTCAATATCATATAATTATCCTATGTTATTTTCCGACCATTTGTATTGTCCAGCCCTGTCATAATACCAGTCCCCTACAACCATATAGCTCATAAACCCTTAACCCGTCGTCTTGCCCTACCGGTTCCCCTGTCCATACCCCTCCTTTATCCACACACCCCTGCCTTTCCAGTCGTCTATCCATCACGCGCCCATGACGTGCATGGCCCGTGTGACCCCCACCCCGCCGGTGACGTCACACACCAGCTCTAATCACTTGTTGCTCGGTGACCGTGTGTTGAGGACAACTGTCACAGCGCACCGCTCCAACACCGCTAGACATCTATTCCACGCTTAGTTCCTCTCATATCTAAAGGGAATGGGTTGTAAAATAACTGGATCTCACGTGAATTTTGTTAGAGCTTTGACGATTCTAATGTTGGAGTCGGCTAATCATACACCGTTATCTGAATCATATGATAGAAGATACGTGCCACACCCATATACAAAGACTTTAGATATCTTTACAACTGTATGGCTTCTTATTCAGAGAAGGGAGTGTTTCATTTTTCTGTGGAAACCGTTCTGTTCATTTTCAGTGTATGATATTCTTTTTCCTTGTGAAAATTAAAGACATTATATTTGAGCTTTATTCATACCAATAAAATAGTGGTTTAAACCTCCCTACAGACCCTCAGTCCCATGCCGTGGCAAACACCAACGTTTTTTCAAGATTTCCTTGTTTCTCTAAAGCAGCACATTCCACATAAAAAACACATTTACTTTTATTTCCGACCGATTCAACTATGAATCTATATATCCATGATGTATATGTTTTAGATATTTTTTTCAAATATGAATTGAAATACTGCAGCTGTGGAATCCTTGGATTACAGACACTCAATGTCCGTGTATTTGCTTATCATAACCCAGCTGACGGTGACTCTCTGCCCCGACCTGCTTATAGAATAGGCACTCCAAATCCCTTACAATCATCTCCACCCAAGGAGCAGGATCCCCATGATGTTCTTCACACCGAATGTAGCTATGTATAGCAGACCTCCTTCGCTGGTTCTCTATACACCCCTTTCGTTATACTTCTCCCCACCACTGGCACCATCAAGTAGCTGCAACCCCTACCCTCCTCTTCCGACCACCGAGTGGAGTGCAAAGGACTCGGTGGCGACACTCGGTGGTGGGGCGGGCAGTGAGCACGTCGTGGTGACGTCCTCCCTACGTCAGGGTAATGACAGATCCTACACTCGCCAAAGGAAACGGAATCTCCATAGAGCAGCTAATTTGTAGGCGGTGTGCGCCAGCCGGGCCCCCGCCAAATCAACATTCGGCCCACCGCCGAGAGATTGGGCCCGGATCCCATTTCCAGTCGCGCCACGCGCGTGTATTTAGAATAAAGTAATGTCTCTACAAATGTTGAAAATAATGGCACCCCGCCGCCAGTGGAAAAAGTCAAAAGGTGGCGCCACGGTAAGCCGGGCACCGACTCTAATTGACCAGCGAAAAGGGAGTTGTGTTGGGGGAAGGCGGGGGTTCACCACTATCTCCACCACATGGTGTTACCGTTACTGACCAATAGACATAGCCAGAGACAGGAGGTCGGCGGGATGGGGGTTGGGATTGGTTGCAATACGGGTGAGCGGGTGGGGGATGATATGGGGGTGGGGGGTGGGGACCCATGCCATGCAGTCGCCGTACATTTGCCTAATTAGAAATATTGTCCATTTACATTGCAATCTGACAGCGGTCATATTTTGGCTGCTGGCGTTAATGGCGAGTTGTGGCGCGGCCGGTAGGCTGCGCGCCATGTCATAAGATCAGGTTAGGCCCCGTTCTGATCCTTTTATATAGTTGCAGTAAAGCGGAGCGCCGACCGGAGATGTCATGGAGGCAGACATCTTATCAGCCGCACTCTGAAATTCCCAATTCAATTATTGACCGCTGCACGACGTATGAGGCGAATAATTCTTTCAAAAGCAATGTCTTGCCGATTGCATTTCCCCCGGCGCAAGATGTCACTGGCCGCTGCGGAGAATTATTTTGGGGCTAATGCATAGCGAAGTGTTATACTGCGAGGCGCGGTCCTTCGATGGGAGGGAGATGTTGGGGAGTGGGTGGTGCAAGGATAGAGGGAAAGGCGAAGGAGAGAGTGGACGCGATCCAAGATTGAAGCAGCGGTAGGAATTCAAATTGGGCCGTGAGTGTCAATAATTTATGGGTTTTCACCCATTCCTATATGCCCGGGAGGGCTGGTGGAGATAAGACACACGGACGGCTCGTATATTTCGGCGGCCATTTTCATACGGCCCCGCCGCCTACCCTGATAAGGCCAGGCCGAACGCATTTGAATTTTCCATTTGAAATATAGAGGGGGGAGTTGGGGCCGGCGGGCGGAGGCTGGGGCGGTGGCCGGGCTGGTAATTCAGAAATTTATTGGTTCATCCATAGCCGTATCATGTTGTGCATAATCTATAAGGGCCATTACAATGGGGGCTGGGTGAAGCTGGGATGACCAAGCAGCTCTGGCCCAGCCCTGGCCAAACAGACTTCCTATTTATTTCGCCGGCCTTGCCAGCACCGGGGCTCCGGCGAGTCCAAACAACCAGCTTCGATTGTGAAAATGTCCACCAACGATGCCATTGGCAAGATGCGAGGGGCACCCGATGCGACCTCTGGCGAATGGGATAGCGTCCGGCGCAGAACCACTGATTGTACATTGGGATACGGTTAAAAGAATCGCATGTGAAATAAAGATTTGTATTGATCGGCAATAAATAGTTGCGCTTTTTGGTGTCGGTGCATATCGGGAGGCATATTTCACTCGGACGTTGGGGCCCGGGGTATGTGACTGACTCGACAAGTCCGATAGTGCCGGCACGCTGTGCGGAATGCCAGCCTGATTTCAGGAGGGGGAATAAAAGAATATCATATTGAAGAAGTCTCCACCCGCCTCGGTCTAAGTACGCAGGGGCCCGCCTCCTATCTCCTACATAAATCACCTTTATTCTCCCGCCCGCTACCAATTTGTAAGTTTCATTATCAGGAACAATACTTTCTTTCATAGTCTCGGGGATTTATGTGCGATTGTTGTGTGCTGTAAACCAGGAGTGGATGATCGAACAAGCAATTGGCAGAGTGTATAGTGAAGCCATACTACTGCAAGTGTGGGCGAGTAACCAAAGCCCATTATCCTGCAGATTGATTAGTACCACCTCCGCCTTCATACTAGCATAAATAAGACATTTTGAAAAGAATTCACAAGAAGCACATGAAATGTTGTTAATTGTACTGTGTTCATGAATATGTATAAGATCATACAAAAGTTTTATAAATCATATGTTGATATGAAGTTGATATAAGTATAAAAAAATGTTACCAGAAGAAGTGAGTAATTAAATAAGCCTATGTAATCAACGGAAGACCTATTAATGACTAAGGTTGCGCAGGTCATGTGGTTAAAGAAGACCGAACCAAACATCTTTGAATCTCTTATGCTTATAAATAAAGATTCAAGGACTATAATAATGTCTAGCTAGTGTTTCATCAATGGTAAACGTTTCACAGATAAAGATTCATAAGAACTTCTCGAGTCACATGATGCACTGAGCAGCTCATTGGACCCCTCTGTGGATTTATGCAGTTCAATTCTAATTGCCTCTTAAAGATCTCCCCGCGGACTGCACTAAGACAGTTGGGACTATCTTCACCGGTGTTTGTCCTCTCAAATTTGACCTTATATCACCTGCACAAGAGACTTGGTGAAGGCGGCCAAGATTTATACGCTACTTATTGGGGGCA
Organism: Alentia gelatinosa; assembly: GCA_950022655.1. Classification (NCBI taxonomy): domain Eukaryota; kingdom Metazoa; phylum Annelida; class Polychaeta; order Phyllodocida; family Polynoidae; genus Alentia; species Alentia gelatinosa. The sequence continues at coordinate 45,312,158 of OX465579.1, read as the reverse complement.
GGCTTGTCAGTCTACCCAACTCCCACCCTTAGACATTAATGCGAAAAGTCTGCGGCCGGCATTGATAGGTAACTATGGAGGCGCTGGTATGGCGGCAGGGAGTGCCCCAGCCAGCTGCCTCTCCTTCTCTCCTCACTTGTAAAACAATAAGGAGCACAGTCCTCACTAGTTCCCCGTGCCACCACCGGGCGGCGCGTCTGTCAGCCAGAAAAATTAAGGGCCCTCATTTCCGGTGCGGATGACAAAAAAGGTGTGAAATTCCTCAAGATTTGTGACGTGCGATCTGAGGGCGCGGGGCCTTTGGTCGGCGGGCTGTGATTATGGCATGCCGGGTAACGAAGACGCGCCGCCATGTTGTTTCCTGACAAATGGAATGGTTGTCGTCTGCTTGCTTCATGCTCCTGCATGCATTCTATTCAATTACTTCTCCGCGTAGCTCCTGGGGGAGGGGGACTTCGTTCTTTGCCTATTGTGTGTATGTGTCGAACAGAAATCCTCCGAAATTAGAGACCATTGCAATTTTGGGGAAGGGAGAGTGTGCGACGTTTCGGCTGGTTTCCTTGCAGCACTTTAGTGAAACATGTTTATCTTATTGGGACGGCCTATCGTACCAAGTTACTTTCGATAAAGATATCGCACGAGCTCGCAGAGCGAGTGCGATATTTTCTATCGTACCACAGATACCACAAACAGAGCTCCACAAACGATAGGCCGTCCCAATGAGGTTAACAGGATTTACTTTTATCCTACCCCTAATATAAAATCCCATCGGGGGTGATCAAAGTATGGTGGTACGGCGCCATACCGGCACAGTATGTTGGGACGTTTCAGAGGTCGGTATTTAGGGTATTTTGGGGAATAGGTGTATGGTACTAGCTGATATCAACTGAATAAGGCAAATAACCTTTACAACCTGATATAAGGATGTCTTATGATGGTGCTCATAGTTTTTGAAACCAATGAAAACTACTCCATCGACATGCGTACCTTGACACTGTAGTGAATCCTTGTTAAACCTGTTTAAGTTAGATAAGATATTTTGTCTAGTATGTGGAAAACCTTTAAACCAAAATATCATGTTATTTTTAAGCAGAACTGAAGTTAATTACAGAGTGTTGTCATGGCTAGGCCATTCAGACCGGCCTTATGAAAAGGCTGAGGCCTTTTGCCAATTTGTTGAGTTTAGATTGTGTATGTAAACCACCATATATATTGTTACCCTGATGCTCCATAAAGAAACTTAAAAAAGTTGTTATTCTATATAGCAGGGCCTTAATGCCCAAACAAAAAAAGCTAGTAATAGCAAAGGTAATACTAGTAATAGCCTCCTAAAAGAAAGGCAATCAAATAAAAGAATCCTGTGAATATGCGAATATCATAGGGCCTAAAACCAATCACAGAAAAATTGATAGAATAGGACGAGAACTATAAGAAATCAGGACGCTTACTCTAATTGAATAGCTTGAACTGTATGAAATGACATGAGAAGTCTATGTGGCCATTCTCAAGGCTTCACTGACGCTATATGGTGGTCGGCCTACATATTGAGTTCCCCAGGATGCCATAGTAGCGGGCCCAGTATTTCTGGCGGCTGCTTGAAAACCATCATTTAATACCAGAGTGATTCCCTAAGATGATTAGGCCTATTTTCTTATTACACGAGTTCTGATACAGCCCCTGTGGCCACTATATAATTAATTTCCTTGCAAAACCCAATCCGAGCTCTCTGATTGCCCAGATAGAGCGAGGCCTAGCCCCCTCCCAGCGGCACCGAGTATTAGGAGAGAATATGAAAGTTGATGATAAGTTCATATAGGATGGTGGGGCGAAGTTGCTTTCGAAACCTGAAAGACAGATTGGTGGAAATTCCCCAAATCTGCGGCTGCTCTGGGCCATAATAAATGCCTAAATGAATCTCCGGTAATAAGATTGGGGAGAAGGTAGACAGGGGCCGCTGGGGGACTACTGTAACTGCTGGCCGTTAAGACAAATTTCTCCCGGTGAATATAATACCGGGGGTCCAATTAAGGCTTCTGGTTATTCCGGTTTCCAGGGGATGCGGCCTACCGGAGGGATGATTATTTTTGAGCAGGTCTCTGATGGTGATTGCCAAAGGGCCAGATGGTACTTGTTTTGCCCATGAACGACAAGAATTGCTTGCTGTGCTTTTCTACTATACATCTTCCGTTGTTTACTGCATGCTTTCTCAGCTTTTTTCAACCCTCCCATCCGACCTTCCTATAAGTTTTTAGGTCCTTGGTTCGACCTGTCATCGGAGACTTTGTATTGGTTGGTGTCAGAGGCAATGTCCAACACGTGTGGCTTGGGGCCGGGTACAGGCGCCGGGTGGTTGGGGTGGGGGAGGGTTGGGGGGGCTGTTGCCGGGATGGGGATGGGGTTGGGGTGAGGGGGTGGTAGCACCGTATTGTCCATTCTGTCAACACCGGTATTGATGCGTCAAAATGCGGCCGCTGCTTGAGGATTTAGTGTCAGTGTACATTGTCACCCGAGCTCAAGGGGCGGGGACTTAAATATTTCAATGGTGATGGATGGCCGGTGCTCCGGTGTGTCCTCTTAATGATCCCCGCCTATCTAACTAGTGCCTGAAATCTACCGCGCCATCTACCGTGGGCTATATTGTCACAAATTATATAGAAGTCGGCTTTTGATATATGTATATATGTACATTTGTATGTTTGTATGTATGTATGTACGTTCCTATGTACGTACCTATGTACGTACCTATGTACGTACATGTATGTGTGTGTATGTATGTATGTATGTAAGTATGTGTATGTATGTATGTATGTATGTATTATTTGTGTCATATTTGTGTTATAAGAATTAAAACAATAATATTATGGAATTTCTATAGAATTGACAACAGACTTGAACAGTATATATACCATGTAGCATCTAGATTTGTTTTTCCAGTTTTCTGAATAAATCAGCTAATCATTATTTCTTCTTGTAAATGTATAGCTATCATTTCCTTCTGCCAATTTAGATTTAACCTCAATTCTGAATGTGTTTGGGTACATAGTTTAATCATCTTGTGTATTTGTGCATACATGTAGGTCCGCTCCCAGTTGAACAGTTAATACTCTTGGGATGTCTGGATCTGGCAAAATGTCGTTGAAATGCCAGGGTTACCTTTAGTGCAGATCAGGTGTGGTAGTAGCGTGTTAACTTCTCGCACAGACTGTACTTCATAACCTGATACTGACTTAATCAAAAATGTAGTCCAGTGAATTCCCAGGAGCTGCGTTTGACATGTCGAGTATCTCGCTGAAAAGGTACAAAGAATACTCTTCATATGACTTCAAGAACAGCGTTATGTGCATGTAATTTTCCTTAATCATTGGCAGTATTCAATTATTATCATATAGTCAGAACCTTGGTCCAGGTCAAGCAGTATATCAATATTTCTGTAAAGTTAAAAGACAGTGGATATCTGGAAACACTCTCAGACCACACAGTATGCATGTTCGCCTTATACAATTATAGTGCCCCTGGAGCATAATGTTTGCCGTAAAACGAACCAATAATAGACCAGGATTGGCGCCCATTCCATAAGGAATACATTTCAACCAGGATAGACATCCAGTCATTGCCTAGTGAAGCATGGATTGAGGCAAATCCACAACACACAATCTTTACAGAATATGGAGCCCGCCCTCTATTATAAACCTTTATTATACAAAAGGAGTGATTCAATATGGACAAAATCCACCACAAAACCTACTACCATATTCTTTCTATATATCAATTGTCATAGGGCATATGGGGTGCACTGCCTACCTTGGGATCGGGGCGCACAGATAGAGGGAGATTTGGACTGCCTACCTCGTCCACTGGTTGACCCGCCTGGTGATCGGCACTGACCAGTCACCATATCATCTCCCTGGCGGCTTCCCAGCTCCTCACCCGACTGCCTATCAAAAGATTGCCTCACTAACAACAATCCCTCGCACCAACATGACCGCCCCTACCCCTACTCCCAGTCCCCCAATAGGAACCCGTCAATAGCCGACCCCTTGATTGACATCTCCTGAATACACCACGCTCCCGCCGTGGACTGCTTTACTCCCACTCAATTCCATTCATTAATTCTTCCACTCAGCCTCCCCAACGTGCTTTTATGTTTTTTTAATCATGTTTTCTTAATTCTATACAAAGTTGGATGTTTCAGTTTTGAAACTCGGGTCCCTTGGCGCTGACTGAACTCGCATGTCCGATCAAATTGAAGCATGTTGAAACAAGGCGGAGGCAATCATTAATTCACCGAAATATCCTGAGGGGTTGTGTTTTCAATTCAAGTTTGATTATTGTGCGCTCGCCCAAGGGGCCTTCAAATCGGCATGTTTTGTGCAGGCTGCATCCACTACACTGCCTCCGGTTAAGGAAGGCTTCTTCTTGAAAATTAAGCTAATCTTCTAATCATGGATTGCATGTCGTGCGTTATCATCCTCCACCGGGTGAGTTTAGGGGTGGTGGCCGTGTCCACGTGGAGGTTCCCACCTTCTAATGATACTTTCCTCCCATCCACGTCCTCTCCGTTAATATCCTTACTTCATTGGCCGTGGTTTAAACCCTTATGGATGGGCGGCGGGAATCAGTGTTGGTTTATTGCTTTGTTTGTGTAGACGGGGAAATGCGCCAGCACGTGTCCTACGTCGGTGATAGGTGAAAAGCAATCCGATTAGAACGGAAATAAAACAGGATTACAAATGCACTAAAGCCATCTATGGCGTCAGCGTGCTGCGGCCAAAAATGAATGGATAGAGCCATACAGTGCCACTATCTCCCTAATCGGGTTGCCAGTGTGAACGCACCTTAATCAGAATAATAAGTAATATCATTTGGTATTGAATACGGGATTTAGGGTCTATGCTTATCATAACGCCTGTAAAAGTTATACTTGATTGCATATAAGTTTGCCTTATTTGCATAAATATTCTCGGACATTTGATAATTAGAAATTCTAAGCAGTTATTCAGCAATACACATGGCAATACATATTATCAATAGTTCATGTGTAATTTTTGTTTAGTATCGAAGATATTATTAGGAAAGCCTATGTCTACACTTGCCATTAGGAACAGTCAGAGACTTTAAAGAATCATATAAGAAATTCTATTCTGACAACATGCAATGTCTGTAATACTTCCAAGGGAAGATCTCATAATCTACGTTAACGTTAAGCGCAAGACAAAGAGCTGTTGCGTGAAACCACGTTCTCCCTGCATGCCGATATACTACTCGTGCACTTGAACAGGAAAGAGAAGCTCATATCATATTATACTGGCAGTTCCATTTTGTATTTATTGATCCGTTAAGAGACATGCAGCGTGGAGATGTTTGCTGAGCGAAGGTGGTGTTTAGGCTGGGGTTCTTGTCTGCCTTATAAATACCGTAAATACGACCCTCCCCCGGGGTCACTTTCAGTCTTTACTTTACTCCCCACGACACCCCCGTCTCCTTACCCCATCTCCCCCGACACGTTACCCGTCCTCCAGTGTTCCCTTTAATTTGCCCCACATCACATTAGACGCTAACCCCGGCAGCTTTCTGCACACCTACTTTTTAACACCACCCCTGTCCTTAACTGATTTGACGCACCGGTACGCTGGCCAGGGCCCCCGCCTCTGCACCCCCACTGATGCTTTCCCCTCCTCCTGTTCCTTTGGTTCTGCGTCCAATCGCAGGCTTGGCATATATTCAGTTTACACCAATTGCCTTTCGGTCTGAAACGCTTGCGCCTGCCCTCTGTGGTTTTCCCGTTCACACCATGGCTAAGCTACACACTCTCTCCTTCGCAGTTATTGCGCTCTACCGGTCGTTAAGCATGAGCAACTTGCTCGACTTGCCGTTTGTTCCCCATTCACTAACTCAAACCTGCTTAGACTCCTCCCCACCTCTTTCCATGGACGTTTCCCCCTTTTGCCCCTGACAATGTCTCCCTGGACGCCACTTTTACCCTCTATCCTCCATTTCTCACCTCGATTCCCTGGACGACCCATAACCCGAATATGCCCTCTTCCCACCCCATGGCCATTCCCCTCACCACCTGTATGGTCAGCGGAGAGCGGGGCCAGAGCGGCCCATAGCCTCTAAGGAGGATGACCCCTGGCAAGTGGGCAGACGCAGGTAGCAGAGGGTCCAGCCCTGAGACCACGACCGCCACCTCCACGGCAGCGGTCCGGGCGTTGGTCGGGCCTCCAGGTGATGGATAGCACTCGAGGTGTCAGCAGGGCTAACCACCTACACATGTTGGAGGGGATCAGTGTCAGTGCTCCCGCTACCCATGCTCTGCGTCCATCCATCACAGCCAGGCCTAATAGCATATTGTTGGGGATTTAGGCGACCCGGCCCGCTAGACACCCGCGCCCGCCCGCCCGCGCCCGCCCGCCCGCCCGCCCGCCCGCGCCCGCTGCCTGTGCCTGGCACCCCCGCCCGAGCCCGCCCGAGCCCGCCCGCCCCGCTGGGGCCATTGTGACTGGCCAGGCAGCGGGTTGGGGATTTAACGACTGATGTCGGCCGCCCCTGTCATAGATAGCGGATTGTCCTAATCAGCGTATGCGTTTAGCAATTGCAAGGAAGATAAAAGCCCCAACTCCCGTCCAAACCCAACCACTCCCCTCACCCCCAATGGCCCACCCCTCCACTATCTTTATGCCCATAGTTTGTAGGGTATGCACGTAGCATGAGTGCAACTCAGGACATCACCAAAGAACTATCTAGTAATGCTTACTTCCGATTATTGGTGTCATTATAGGTCTGTCCATGTATGGGAAATAGGTGTGTGATCGGTATGGTTTATTTTAACGAAATAACGGCATTTAGAGATCAACGTCCTTCGATGATATACTAAGCCGAATTCATTAGCAGCATACAGAGGAATTACACCTACTTAGCGAGTGTGTGTAGAATCAGAGACAACCTGTTAAACTCAAGCACCACTGAGTGGATGGGTCGACGTTAACGCCCGGACATGAGACCGCTTCACGTATACTACTACCCTTTCACACGGAGGCGTCGCTGAAGCCACTTGGCCCATCCCCTCGAGTAGCCCTGGCAGCGGGCGTCGGGCACCGCGTCCCCAGACGCCCCCACAGGGCACGAGGCGGCTAACGGGCGCCCTGCACGCCACAGGTGGGGCGCGGAGCCCCGTCCGTGTTGGCGGGCAGGTGGACACCTTGTATCAATTAGATGCCACCAGGGGGGTTGGCAGGATGCAGGAGGGCTGAGAGGGACGGAGGGAGGGAGGGAAGCGGGGGCATCGTGGAAAAGGACGGAGAAGGATGAGTGTCTACACGTTAGGCTGACACCACCTGATGCATAGCCTGGCAGGTAGGGTATGCGTGTGTTGGGAAGGTGGGGATAGGTGGAGTGGTGGTAGGTAGAATGTGGGATGAATGGTGCGCACGCTGGTAGCGGTGCTGCAGTATGACATAGAGCTATTCAGAGCTTAGTAGTTTAGATCATGGTATATCTTTCAGGTGGTCTTGCAAGGTAACGATAAACTCTAAATCTGAAGTACTCCCCTTCCTGGCGCTTCCCTCCCACCCCTACCCTCCACGCTTATTGAGGCAAGACTAAAGGAAGGCAGTACCTCCCCTATCCGTGAACAAAGGCTACAGGTGATGGGATGGCGGGTGGATGAAGGGGTGGGTGGGTGGTGGTGTCTTGTAAGTGTCCACTTGTTTGGTAATTGTCAGGTAGACCGTCATGGGGGCAGAGGGCCGTGGCTGCGGCAGGGGACCAGGTAATAACGGTACTAACGGTACTAACGAGACCACTGATTAGGATCATCTCACCTTGTCAACGAGTACTCCTTCCCACTCAGGTAGACTATATTCAGAGATGGCAACTTTCCTTTTTTAAAAGAAATATTCACTTTTATCATTTCCATTATGTAAAATTATTTTCCATGTGTAAAAACAGGGGTAATTTTAAGTAAGCCTTACTCATGTCAATAGAAATGTTGTTTGAGCACAGCTCATACCATGGCTGACATTGACATGTTCTTTTATGTTTTTTGGTCTCTCTGACATAGCAAATCCCAGATGAGGTATACTTCTACATTCCTCCTGGCCTCAACTGCTTCCCGAACTTGTGGCGTGTTTCAATGATCGACATGGACATAGTGTAGAATCTCTGATCTGGGCATGCGTCTATTCACAGAATTACACACTTCAAGCTGGATTGTTCAAATCTCCTTTATTTCATCAATCACAACATTGTATTTCACACATTTGCTCCCTGCTCTCACCTCCATGGATGGTATCAACAAATTAGACCATACCCCTCCTTCTCGGGGGGGGGGGGTGGATGTTTGACCGGACGCTCTCTAAACGCTAACAATAATATTGTGGAACTCCGCTTTTCGTGTTTACTTTACCTTGTCTACATTTTCTTCTACCAATCTGCTCTACGTTGTCACTGTGTCCTATTTATATTCTACTGCTACATTTCTTCCTCCTGTTTTCCACAATGGTTCCAACATAATCCATTCTTCATATTCACCCTGGAACGCTTCACCAAATGTCAAAATATCTCTGTTTGTATACTATTAAGAAGTTGGTGTCTCATTTGAAAAGCAACGCTACCACTTATTATCGATCCATTTGACTGAACAATCAATCATTCATTCTGTCTGATCGACATGAAATTTAGCAATTACCTGATTTGATTTGGTAATTTTGTGGAAACGTGATTGGTGCTTAAATCTGGACTTTTTATATTTTTCTATGAAAAAGCTTCTCTGACACGCATCATTTCATTGAAACTTTTTGTTGAGTAATGTTATTAGAGAGTCTGTAATGGAGGTTGAACCTTCGTGCCGTGTATGACGATAGCGATGAATAGGGGATGGGGTAGGCAGGGAAGCATACAGGAATAGGATAGGGGTGGGCGCTGCTGCTGCTGCTGGGAACGATCGCAACCATTGTTTGTGGTTTATATCTGTATATGTATATAGCAATATGTGGCGGATCAGCTCACTCCCACCACTCGCCAGCTCTCTGGATCTGCATCCCGTTCGTCCGAGGTCCCACTGAGCAGCTCGCCCTGAACTGCTCCTTCTCCACCCGTCCACACGTCCGTCCCGTCCACACGTTCGTCCGGAGGTGAATCTCGCTCCGGAGCTATTCTGAGCAAGAAGTGGCCCATCCATCTTGGGGTGGGCAGCGCTCATTGACAGGTTATAGAATGACGCCCGTGTCCGGACCCCGACCGCCCGTCTGTAGTCGGGATCGCGGCTTTAATACGCGTCCGTCGCCGACATGTAATCCCGTTTGAGGCCGGGGCTAATCCCGGGGTTAGGGGCCCCGGCCGCGCAATCCGATAGGCTCCTGGGCTGGGGGCGGATCCAGGTGTGCCCCGCGGCCGGACACGGGAGGGGGGACCACCAGCCCCTCTCCCTCCCCCTCCCTCCTGCTCCACCCTTCCAGTGACCCAGCAGCGTCCCACAGACGCCAGCCTCTGTGTCTGCGTTTGTAGACAAGGCTCAGTCCCCAACCTGTTGCTCACTCTTGCCCCACCCGGCCCCCTCCCCCTCTCCGCCCTGTATCTGTACGAGATCGGCTAATCCTGTAGGTTTTTGATAATCTTGTTAATCCCTGGGTGTTATCCTCTTGGAGACAAGCCCGCCCCAGTCCCGCCGGCCGCGAGCTCTGGAGCTGGCGCCGCGTCGTCTGTGAGGGAAGCAGAGAGTTTAAGATGGTCAATAGGCCCCGTCTTGTCTACCCCTAAGGGTATCCATCTTCATAGTCTGTCAGCCCATCAGCATGACAATGTGTGCTCCGTGTACCACGTGACTTTCTTTGTGACCACGTGATGGATGGTCACCTGTGTCCCCACCCTTCCCCCTTTCTACCGATGACCAGCGTCACAAAGTGCTGACAGTGTCACAACGCTTTACAACCCTCCTGTATGCCCTAGCCACTTACCCCCTCCCACCCTGTAACCCCCAACCCCGACTCCCCATAACCTCGCCATGTCCCGTCCAGACCCATCCAGAACTACAACCCCCGCCCACCTTCCCCATCACCCCGACCCCCATTTTCCAGCATGTCACCCCTTCGGCCAAACAAGACGTCTCAGTTGTTACCATCGCTCCGGGTGCCTCGCGCCCTTCCACCTTCCTATAGCCACACCCGCACCCATGCCCTCCTCCGTCCACTCCTATCTGTCATGGAGGCTGACATTTCTGACAACAAGTATCCCTAAACCTGTTTTCGGTTTCACGCAGACATCATGCCTTCAATGGACAACACATGCCACCACCCCCGGACCTGTTTTTAATGATAATCATTGTTAAAAAGGACATTCATTTATTCCCGTGTGTATCGCCTATATATAAGCTGTTAGGATGTGCCAGTATCACCACTGAAGTACCACCACGGCAGTCCGTCTCCCTGGCATCGGGATTGGTCCACTTACTCCTTCCCTTTGATATTTGACACTAAAGATGAAGAACTTTTTCCCTTTTCTCTCGTGTGGCGGCAGAAACTTGTGGAAATGTTGATTCATGGCGGCTGTCGTCAGCCAGACTTATGGCTATTGTATTTCCCCCTGACACTGCCAACGAGTTCATAGGCGGGCGTTTCTTTTTGGTCTTGATTAAAATGACAGCTGACAAATTTTGATTGCTTCCCTCCTGTGAGTGTAGGCATTCATCAGGGGAGACAAATTGTGGCGAGCAGGCCCTGGAAGGGCTTCCCAGCCCTGGCACAAGAGACCGGGGCCACGCCTGAGAAATAGCCCCGCAAGTAAGACAATGACTCCGGGCTCCTTTTATGCCACTGTGGAGCGAGTGGAAGCCATCATTTACTAGTGGAATGTAAGCGCCCCTGTAACTAACCGTCGACGATCAAAGATTGAAGATGACCCGGCCCTCCTTAACAGTGGGTGACACTGGTCGGGGGCTTCAAAGGGTCCGGCTAGGGACTGGGTTCGCCTCGCCGTGATGACTCAGTTGGCGGGAGACGGCGGGTCAAACGCCGCCTAACCTTTGGAGGCGGGGCAGCGGGCGGCGGGAGAGAATGATGAAGGTATATGGGGCCCCGGCAGGACAGTAACTGCTCTAATCGCCGCTGGGTGGCTCTTTAAACGGACCTGTTCCCAAACGTGACTAGTTTCACAAAGCTATTACAGTGTACATCAGCGCAAAACAAACACATTGTCAACCGGGCGAATACACAAGTGGAGTATGTCAGGGGAGTGGGCAATGGCTACTGAAGCCACTTACCTGTGGATGTAGACGATGTGTACAACATCTGCATAAATGACATAATTCTTTTACCGAAAAGGGTTTACGTTGGTTTAGATACCGAACGGATTTCAAGTATTTCTTCTCAGATGATTAAGATATAGTTTATCAGGCCCATGGCAATACAACTACCTGTGATACTGGCATCAGATTGTCCCAGTAAATAGCTGATCACTCAAGAAACGGAATAAGGGTGGTCACCTGATTTAGTTGGTTCCTAATCGTGAGCCATCATATTATGTAGTCAATTTTTAACACACGTAAGCAGTGGCTTCAGTCAAGATCATTGTGGCTTCGGTCAATTCGTCACTGGATTCGCTCCCCCTTTCAGTCAGGATGCACGTGCCTCTACCAGCTCTCTCTCCGCCCCAACGACTGCCCGCACCATGCCCTCCATGCAGCAATATAAGCCCATCAACACCACCCCTACCACTACCAATCTCACACGCACCCTTCACCCCTCACCCCTAATGGGTGCCCCTCGCCTTGTGACCACACTGCCCCCAACCACGGACACCCACCATGGTCATACTTCATCCTCTGTTAACCTGTACCGCCGTCCGGCCCCCTGAATGGCCCCCCGGGTGACCGCAGCCGCCGCCCGATGACCTTTCGCCGCGCGGATTAGCACCATTAGGCTGATCCGACCGGGGGATCATCCCCATTGTTCGAGTTACCTGACCGACATAGGGCGTGGGGGGGGGGGGGGGGTGGGCCTGGCGCAGGCCCCCAGGGGGCGGTCAGCGGCGCGGGGCGGTCGTCACGTCCAGGGTCAGTGCCGCCCTAGGTGTGGCTTACAGCCCCCGTCTGGCCACTTAGCAGTAAACGCTGGGGGCCTAGCCCTGTCAATCGTGGTATTTAGCATCTCCTGGCGGTACCAAGCATCTGCTTAGAGTACGGAAGGGAAGACTTCCCAGACGACGGTTGATAGATATCATTCGCATCTGCCTGGTATCGACTGCCACTATGAGATATATAAGGGGTCAATCATTATTAAGAAGGCATTATCAATGAACGATATGTGTCTTATATTCAGGAAACCATAGCTGTTTCTTGTACCAAACATCGATGTATCATTGATGTAAGACTTTCTTAATTCTTAATTTATTTGTTCTTAATTTCTTAATAGAGTCATACCTGGTTATCTCCGGTTTAACACCAATGTGTACATGCAACTAGGCCAACGCAGCCATAAACACACATTTTCTTTCAGGGAAATGAGACACAAGTCTCAAAATTAACACTCAGGTATCCGCGAGACCAACGTGTAAATGACTCCAGAAGAAATATAAAATATAAACACATAAACATCCGCAAAGAAGCGTTTAAAAACACCATCTCGAATGTTGTTTATCTATCCGTTGAAAGTAGTACCGAGAATCCCCTGTCCTTGGAGACCACCTGTTTTGTTACATTCTTTTCTCTGCTCCTTGTGATGCTCACTCAGAGTGTAGTTCTGTGAAGTGAAGGTCGTGTTTTGTCACACCTGCCTGAATAACCTGAGTGTTTGTGTGGGTCGCCATGGGCATCGCCTGTTTCAGTTCACCTCCTGTTAATCTTTCCTTGGAGCACCTGAAGTACCTGAGGGTAACGCACGCAGGCACCAACTACGTTAGCTGTGCGATTTTTAGACAAGTGTTTCGGTCCTGATTCAGCGATCAAAGTAGCTAGTAATAGAACATCTAGCGTTTGCGGCGGATGGAAAGAGAGGGGCAGAGGGTGGGGAAGAGGAGGGGCAGCTGGGATCTATTGAGAAATGCCATCATGTCCATAATGGCTTTGAATTGTGGCGCACCGTGACGCATTCAGGCAAGAGTAAAGTGAAGGTGAGGTTTGGAGGCTATGGATCAAGAGACGAGATTTACCTGTGCCTCGCCAACCTGCGCCCACAGCATTCACACACACACAAACAAGCCCGGCCGCACGGGCAGCCTTCAACTTTGCCAATAAAGTGAGGACTGTCCATGTCGAATGGGGGCCCGAGGGGCACGCCTGGCTACGCGATGAAACCGAATGATGGCATTTGGCATGGGCAGGGGATGTGCACTCCTTACACCAAGGTGACCAAGTTGCCTCAGCACGCCCTCATTCCACGATCACCACGGGTTGCTCCAGAAGCCATGTAGTGTCTTTTTTACGTCAGTCAGAATACTGGGCTCCTTAACTAGTATTTCCTACTCATGCCCCTGTTGGTAATTGGTATATCTATATGAATTAACCACTTTAGGTTATCTTGTATTGGTGCCAGTGACTTACACCAATAGAAAGTTTATATGACCTCAGATCATGGCGAAATATAATTATGTCGCAATACTTGGATAGATATTTAGGTTTTTTTTCAATAAAGTAAAATTCACATTTACAATGTATATCTACAATATGCAACTGAATTAACTTTTCAATTAGAAAAATAAAGAGGTATATATATGAAGTTCTCAGCAAATCTCTAAACTCAGGTTTATGTCATGTTTGAAAAAAATATGGCAATGCCATACACGGATGACTATATATGTCAATCAAAATCAATACGTCGACCTTTCACGAAAGCGCTCTTTTCTATATCACTACTAATACTGCATACACATATACCGGTGTCTTGGATGATATTTGATCTGAAACCTTCTTGTACAGTATATAGATACCTCGTGAATAATGGAGTGTCCCCAGGAATGACTTTCAGGGAACGTGACACGTTACATGCAAAAACCCCACCGACTTCTATTCCGTGCCACGATCCATGACAAAACAGCACTTGCCGCGGCCAAACCTGATCTGCTGAGGGGGGAGTCGGAGGGTAGCCGTTCTACTGTATCAAAGTTCTCGCCATGCCATGTTTTGCGGGCAAAATCCCCATTGCCAGGGTTTTCCTTCGCTATGGGGGACGAGTGAAAAAGTAGACGTCGCGACGGAGATTGAAATATGCATGTCGGCACCAAAGGTATTCTTGTTTTGATAACGTGCATGTCCCGGAGATGGGATTTGCCTCATGAAAAAGCAGTATATCACTTGACAAGGCTTTGTAAAAATGAATGGAATATATGGCATCCGCTTTTAATGGAGCCCTGCAAGGGGAGGCATATACGTGTATAAGTAGACGTCGAGCAACTATTGGCGCCACACATAGGGATGGTTTTCATATATGGAGAAGGGAGGAGGAGGGGGTCCAATCATAAGAGCTTCTGCGCGTCTTCTTTTGAAGGCGACTCTTCCATGGTTGTGACTGTATTCATATCCAGTTTTAGAGGATGGAAATATAAGCTTACGTTTGACAAAGTGCGGCCTGTGGATGGAGGGGTGGGATTAGTCGTATCTCGAAACGCGCACCGACGGGTAACTCTCAGCGACCATTGTGGTCGCAACTTGCCGCGGAAAGAAGTTTGTCCGTTGTTATCAATATAAGCTCTGGCAGGCGCAGAACACCCCCCAAAAAAGGGACGGAATTGTGGGAAAGAATAGGCTTGTCAGAGACAAGCAAACTCAATGTCAACCAACACACACAGGTTAGGCACCCATCTCGCCTCAACTGCCTACTACCACTACCACTACTCCCCAAGCCCCACCAGCCCCTCCATCTCCACCCCCTTTACCCAATGACTGCCACCGCCTGCCCACCACATGAAATACAAGCCAAGGTTTCGGGGAGTGATCCCCACGAAAATTGCATTCCGCTGCCGGGGAATATTGCCAGCATGTGTAGGTAAATTGACAACCGTGTACAACAATGAATTTTAATAGTCATCGAGAGGGGCTGTCATTTCGCCACCCTCGGCACTCGGAATAATGTTGATTGATGCCTTAGGAATGGAGGGCCGCCGTGTAGGGGATTGTCCCACAATGAGCTCTACTTTAGATTAATGTTCTGGGCTAGATTGGAAATTTCATTCCAGTTTGTGTGGTTTGTTGAAGTAATTATGACGGACTCGACGTGGGGCGATTGCCTTCTCGTCGTCGGTGGTGGGCGGCGGCGGGGTCGGGACCCCGGACCGCCGGCCGGCCCCCGCCGGGAGGAATAAGGGGTTTCGAAGAGAGAGGAAAATGGAGTTTTGATGTTGTTTTTGTGACAAGCTCTGATCTGATATCATCAGTGTGACAAAGCCTAGCCACAACACACAGGACGAGCCAGATTGAGGCGACCAGGGACGGCTCTGATTCGCTGACCCCCACAGTCAGCAGCGCGAGGACAACCAATAGGCGACTTCTGGACCGGAAACGGGACTACCATTCCCACTGGTGGTAAATAGGTTTGAGGGGGTAGGTGGTTGGCATCTTCACTATCATCATAGACTCTGTCTCTACGAGCAATGCAGATAATTCTCACCACAAATCTCTATATCTTTTCGTACGTCGGACACGAAGGGGGTTATGGATTTCAATTTGGGAAAGTGGTATGGATGATGCAACACATATATTATGACGTTTATCCAATTGTGTTCTCTGAAGCGTACACTAGAGATAACAAAATCGATTTTACTAAATCATTTTCTGCTGTTTCTAGTTGATGATACGTAGGCTTTTAGCATGGATTCATGTTTATAACTTGAGCCATAGAGAATCAATGTTTGTTTTGTTTTGAATTTTCCACTAAACTGAAAACCCATCCCCAAGAACACTCCCTCTTGCCCTCGGTAGAGTCTCAATTTTATCATAAATATTTTGTTTTTACCTTTGTGCCTCAATAGCAGTTCACATATGATAATGGGGGAGTTATTTCAAGCCATATGTACTGTATCCTTCCAAAGAACCAACAAGGCAGATTATTCATATGGGATCCCCTGGAAAAGGGAATGAAGATTTTTTTGTATATAAATTATTTAAAGAATTATTCTAATAGTACAGGAGGAATCCACAATATAGTTGCACATTTGCCCATGGTGCTTGCTAAAGCAGACTGTTGGCTGCTGAGAGAGAGGGGCCTATCATTAAAAGAGGCGACAATTTATCACGAAGGGACTCCGCCAATGTTGATGAGAGATGGGCCAGGGGAAGCCTTTTTGTTATCTGGAAGACGAACGGAGTGGGATTCCCAGTTGCTTCTATGTGGCATGCATCACCAGGGAAATTTCTATGATTCATATGTTCCACATGGCACGATATATTGAACTGTCAGCCTTGACGGGCATCATCACATTATGGCAAAGCCCATATTAATGTGACAGGGCCCATGGCCTGCCTCCTCCCTGAATAGTCCACAGTCAGAAGTTGTCGGCAGCATAGAATAGGCATTTTTCACGCAGAGGCGTGTTGCCAAACTATAAGGAAGAGTATCATTTACCACCAGCAACGGTAAGAACTCTTTTGCATCCACGTGTGTTAAAGGAATTCATTCTTTTCCAATGTGTTTGAACTACTGCAGTAAACCGGAAGCGGGTCCTGATGTTACACGTTTCCATATAATTTATTTCCGATAAATCTTGATTTCTTTTAGATGTAACACGACTCTCGCATAACAAGACTTGATGCATTTACTTTCCGAACGACATCTTTATTTTCTATGACATTCTTCCATTTCATTATCCATCCTATATAAAGTCCCCATTCAAAATACATGGGGACTCCACGACCAAAGCAAATAAATAGTCCCCATTGTTATACCCTTTGATATGGCAATTAATGAGTTTAATTTATTGGAAAAGATGGATAATAAATGCAACAAACGATGGTTATGCGAACAGGCGGCTCTGTAAACCACCCGAGGTCGTACAACATGTCAACCTATCATGGTTTCCGGCCTCCTGTCCACGAAACCATCGTTTATTGTCTATTCCCTTGACATGTTGGTAGGATTGATTAGTTCATCGACGACCATGTGGTTTTTTTTTCAGAAATACACAAATATTTTATCTCTCCAAAAGAACTGGTACAATTTTCACCGTCACGCAACACGAGTTTCAACACTCTATATTATGATTATCAAAATAGAAAACGAATTGCCGAATGATCCAGACAAACTACCTAAGGTATAAATATTTGAAAATGTCTTACATATACTTAGTATTAATTGGCAGTAATGCATACAGGAATCGAGCCCATTCGAAAATGAGTATCCGTTGCGATGTGTTTCATTCTACAATGACATATTGTTTGTTTCACAGGGAGTCAGTCGATTGCGGTCACATCAACGTGACGACAGCGCCAGTGACTGTGACAGCGACCTTGACCTACGCAAAGACCTCAAGCCTATCGGCCTCTATGTACATCATCGTGAAGAGATGCTGGAACACCTTTTCAGAAGTATCAGCACCAAGAAGCTCCGGGCTATGCTGCCAGAATCATGCAAGGTGAATTTTACTCCCCTTTTCAAATTTTCAGGTTGTTCTCAAATAAGGTCATATTTATATTTGATAACTGAATTTGATACAAATCATTCAAAGACAAGGTCTGACCTACAAAGCGCAAATTCAGTGAGCATTAGGTTGCAACCAAGTGCCTAAAAGACTTGTTTATCTTTTTCATGTGATGTCGCTATGCATCACGAAACCTATATCTATTAATACACTGAACAAGAACCTTCCCCATACAATTAGTTAGGTGACCTAGTTTTAATTGATACCATCGTTCTTGTGGGGTTTTCTTTCTGATTTATTTTATAAATATCATATAACAGAGTCGTGTGCTTTATCCACTTAAACCAGACTAATCTAAAACCTGGTATACTCTCAGTTATTTTTATCATTGTCAAGTCGTTCTGACAACCCTCCCCCTTACTGTCAGTGGGCGAACGACAGATGTATCCAACATTGCAACAAAAACGAGAGACGTTTAATTTGTCTCCATGTTCGTCACGACCGTCTATATGTGCTAGAAAAAGAGCGAGATGTCATGTTAAATAAACAGTATCAACCAATGCGCATGGAAGACCAGTCCGCTCCCTCTCATATCAACCCAGCTGACAGGTAATCCGTAAAAAATGGTCCAAGAAAACAGACAGCAATGGACAACGACATCAGATCTCGTTATATTTGAACCATGACAGAGTGGTATTTAATGAACCGCCGTGTGCCCAGATATTTGGAATTACTGTGGAGCTACTTCATGTATTTCTTTTGGAGCTAATGAAGGCTAGAAGAAACTACAAGTGCTTGTCAGTAATATTTCCATTTTTAATAGCACTGTATCATTTTATTCCGTGAACAACCACAGAAATACCCCATGAAATTTTAAAATCCAATCGATGTTAAACAATAACAGATTTGGTTGTAATTTCAAATGAAGGCATGGGGAATCATACTGTCATGCAAATTCTTCCAAATGTTATTGATTTAGATTTCCATACTGCTTTCAATTTGTGATTTCTACATGTGTCATCATTAATGCATCACTCAGGGAAAGTTCACAGACTGCATCATGCCATGTGCTCATAATGGCTCATAATATGGCAAGCAATACAAATTAACTGGATTATCGTGGGCAGTCTTTAATCTTAATCTAAAAAAAGGCAGGCCTTTAGAGCACCTGTTCGCTGAAGTAGTATATTAAAACATAACTTGGACCCAGGTTGTCTTTAATTCCCTGCGACTTGTTTGAGTTTCTTGTGATTCCTACAGAGGAAGTAACATAGGAAATATTATTGATCATATTGTTTAGTGTTGTTATCAAAAGGCCTTATCCAAGGCCACCCATAGGCGCATTGGCCCTCGCATGATTGTTATATAAGGAGAGAGTTCGCCACTACTGTTTAAAGCGAAGACAACCAAGGAAATGTAATTCTGTTTATCCAACTGTTATGCATCATTGATACGTACTGATTTGTGAATTGCATGTTCCAACAGACATCAGAAATGCTTTGGCTGTATGACAAGTGCCGAAAGGGCTTTTGATGTGTGTTGTCGTTGATGGGCAGAGTAGGAGAGAGAAGGGGTGTAATGGTGTGCGATGCAAAGTAAGCTAGTATGGTCTTCCCTTCCCATATGAATAAATCCCCCCTTCTACCTCCACTACATTGCACTACCTACCTACCAACCCACACACAGCAATCACAACCCCATCGTCGTATATCACTACCACAAATGGTGCCTCCCCAACGCTCGGCGCCCCCTCCCTCCTTAACACCAACAGCCCATCCGCTCTACTATTCACCCAGCTCTACATCCCACCCTTCACACGAAGGTTCCTTTGCGCACACACTCCCACAACTTCTCTTCATTCCTGCCCAGCCCCGTTCCCCCGCATGGATCCATCTTCATCATCCGCGATATATTTTTGTTAAATCATCACGATTATGTGCAATGACACCACTGTTCATCAAAGGAATTGAAATGCAGCCGGTCTGCGGCAATCTGGCGGGTGGGCTGTGTAAGTCATGGACTCGCCTGCCTCCTCAACCCCTCCCCCGCCTCGCCCATAGATCCCACTTCCATCATTATCATCAGATGGGCGTTCGCGGGGAGTACACTGGACGTGATTTAAGGCAGCGCGACAATTTTCACTCGGAAATTAGTGTCCCGCTCCTTACATCATTACGCCCATTTGAAGCGGGCTGAAGAATGGCGCCGGGATTAAAGTTAACGCTATACATATTTATCAGAGGCGCCGCGCCCGCCCACCCCCCTGCTGCAAGCGATTCGCTTCGCCAGTGAACCATTCCCAGACCGGCTCAGACTGAGTGTATTAACAGGCCGGTCAGGAAAGCCTCGCTCTGAAGTTATTGTGGCCAAGAATTTACGAGTGCTTTCCTCCATGGCTGTAAACAAGTGACAGTTGCACTAGTTTTCCGACCAATATATCAGACCTAATTCTGCATCTGATTCAACGGGCCTTCCCGGAATACCTCGCAATATATATAGAGAGATTGCTAGCTGTAATGTTCAATATGTATTAAAGATATGATTCTAATTGATACAATTATTAAATGCCTCATTACGATTGGGACATAATTTGAAGATCAGATGAGCCAAGGATAGAAAACGTGGTATTCACATTCACGCCTTTCCCACTAATAGCAGATTCATCAATGATTTATTTGATAAACCGTTAGTCGACGGGTTAAGATACATTTTGTGAATGTATGTTTGTTTTTTTCTTTTGTGTAAAAAGGTATTTATTGATAAATTGTATCAACAATATATGTTCCTAAGACGTGTTAATACAGCTTTAAAAGAAGACCATAGACCTCTAAATGTTAGATAGGTTTTGAGTCTTGTTTATTTTGTTGTCATTAGTTAGAATTTACCCGATGCGTGGGTGTCCTACAGCAAGGCTTTCATCAACCCAGCTAACCAGTCCTGCCTCCACCCACTCGTCCACCAGCCGCTCCCACCACACCCCACTGAGCTACCCCAGCCACCCTGCGCCCAGACAGCAGTCTCCAAGCCCCCTTCCTACTGTCTGGAACTTGTTGTCTTTTCTTCTTGTGATTCGATTTCGCCCGCTTTCAAAGAAGGGGAAGAAATCCAATTCGCATTGATTTAATTTTGGTATGGGGGGTCCCCCCTTGCGTTCGGATATGGTGCAAGCTTAAATCATATAAGATATGGCGGGGTGGATAGCAAACAGATGAAAGGACCAGGGACATAGGCCGCGCGTTGAAAGGCCGGGGCGGGATGGGCGAGGTCAAGGGTGAAATGAGACAAAAACCAAGGCCCGACGGTGATTTAATAATTTTACCCGGTTTCAGATCTGTCGTCGGGGAGGCGCGCGCCGGTTTGAATGGAGTAATCCCATTTAAATTGGTTGTCTAATGGAGAGAGTCCATATGTGGCTGTCCGCCGGTCGTACTTGATTAGGCCCCCTTTGAGGAACGACTGTTCCATCAGGCCGAAGGGCATTGACGTTTTATACAGATCTGGGACAGATCTTTTTGAGGCTGTCCTTTTGCGACCGACAAAAGCGAGGAAAACTGGCCGCGACGTTGTCCTCGATTCCCACCGACCGACAGCGCTAAACGCCATACCAACTCTTCGACACCCCTCCACCCGAGAAAACCAAGAAGACCATCCTGCTTTCCTGTAATAAAGCGTTACAGGCAAACTCTACCCACGCCCGTTCCTCATCGAGAAATATTTTCGATCACGATCTTTACACCTGTACCTTCTCCTTGATTCTGTTCTGCAATCCTGGTATTGTGATGACTTAGTACATGGGTACAAACTAGATAGCCATATATACTTTTAAGGTCTTAGTAGGTACTTATAATTAAACGTTCAGCGGGAAAAAACAATTTGCAAAGCTAGTATATATTATGGGAAGAGTAACCTGTTGTGTTTGGTAGGTGGTGTCCTGTGCAGTGCTAGGTAGGTGGTGGTCTGTTCGGAGGCTGGTGACCTGTGTAGCATAGAGCATTGGGATTTTAAAACCAATGTTAGGGTCTAATCTAGGGGGGAGGGGCGTGATTGATTGGGACCAATTAGCCGGCGCCACAGCCTGACACGACCGGTGCTGTGTGCTCAGTGCGCCGTCAACCCGCCCGTCATGCAAACATTCAATTTTCAATGCCACCCAATGTAATTTGTCGTCGCGGGATCACGCCCGCCACCCCCCTCATCTTCATGTATATTGGCCGCCTGATGAAATAAAGAAATATGACAATTTTATTTCACGGAGTAACTCGCCGGCCGCTCGCTCAGAATCCGACTGGGAGAGGGGGGAAATAAAGAAATAAAAAGGATAACCCAAGCGCCGACTGAGACCCTACCAAAGACCATCATCATTGTGGGGAATGCACATCGATAAACTTAGATATATGGAAATTTGATGGCCGTGCTCGAAAGGATAGGTGGGCCTCTGGAGTCTATTGTTTTCGTGCCCGAGTCCGTGTTGGAGTATGCAGCAAATGATGGAAAAATTATGAGGGATGGAGGAATTGAGCCCATGCCGGTATATTGCATGCATACGTGATGTAAGGTGCTGAACTTGCTTAGCATGACACAGGCCGCGGGCCTTCGCCGCAGAAAATTTACTTTGGCAAGTAATCACCACCTATCAGCTGGGGTTATGTAAAAATTATGAAAAATGAAGGCTGTACATTAGTTGTTTGTAATGCACATACATGATGTATCTGCGGGCGCTTAGCCGACCCGGCCGCGCGTGTTGACTCGGCAAAGGCCATCTAGCCGCTGAAAATGAATAAGGTATTAACGGGAACTTTCCTCATTTCGCGTTCGACGGAGACGATGATCTCGATGTGGAACGGACTTATTATCTGCCACAAGAGTCATTTGTCGATTATGATGTCAGTGTTCTGAATTACTTGGTGGAATAGAGTGCCTGCATGAAATACAAAGGCAATGCTTTTCCGACGTATTCATATAGAGATTATTTATGTATACATAAAACTGCCCTGAAAATTATTTTTATAATCAGCTGGTAACATATGAGTAGGGCATCCATCCGTCGTTTTATCTTTGACGAAAGGCTAGACCTCGACCCCAGGTACTATCGTAAGACGCTTACAAATATATGTACCTTCTAGTAAGGCAAGAAACGATAAGTCTTCTATTGTATATAGAGAAGATTCGACAAGAATCTTCTTATTCGCACTGGTCTCCTTCTATATGAACATGTTTTCACCATAATCGTACACTCAGACGCTGCCTCACTAGGTGTGAGTTATCAGCATAGGTCGACATGCACGTGCGACATTACCCTCCATGTCGCACATTATCCTGCATGTCGCACATGCAGTGTGTCCCATTCATAACACTGGTATGAGTGTCCACTCTGAGCACATGTAGTATACAGAGGCACTGCCTGAGCATTGGATCCCTTTGGATCCCGGTCATCGATGGCCATTGTGCTCTGCCTAATCACGGGATGTGAATGCAGTTCGCACTCACACTTCTAGTTGGTGATCTCCCCTCCCCCCCCCCCCCCCCCCACTCCATGACGTACATCATCCTCACCCACTCTGTTTATTTTGGTACCAAGAAATGTTTGCTCTGAGACGGGCGGCCCAGATGTTCTCCGGACTCCCCCTCCCTCTGATTATTCCTCTCCTCCTGTGTTCTTTTTCTTTACACTCGCCGGGCTCTATAGTCGCTGGGGCCTCTTGATTAACGCCCCGCAGAAAGAACATCTGCAAATAAACACAAAGTGCCGCTGGACACGAAAAGCGCTGGGCTGTGAACGCCACTGCGAGCTGGGAAATAGCAAACATAATTTATTTGATAAATGCCCCACATTTACACTTATCTTTGCCTGCTTTCTCTTCCCGCCCTTCCAACCTTGCCCTCTCAGAAAACCCAACCCCCTCCACTCTCCCCCACCCCGCCGTGCCCACGGCTCGCCTCTCCTTTCTCTCGGCGGGCACATTACCTGGAGCCGGGCGGGGGCTAATTCCTCAGGCATGGATGCAATGTCCGGCTGTGCCAAGGTTTGTACAAGCACCACGATTGTGGCATAAATTGTCGACGCGGGTCGAGGCCACAAGAATGGACATGGCGCTGATGCGGGCCTCCCTCCATGATTTACGGCATGATGAGTAATTTGTTTTACAAGTGAATGTTTAATGTGGCGCTCCCCGTGATTTATGCCCGGTAATAAGTAGGGGTCCGGCAGAGGTGCGCGCAGCCCGGGCGTCGACACGACCTAATCTTCATATAAATTCAAATTTTGGCAGAAGAAATTTGTAATGGGTGAACGATGGCCGGCCGTTGTCAAGGCGCAAGGTGTACCGGGCATGACTAAGTGCGGCCTGTCCGGCTGTAAGAAGGCCAGCGGTAATAACAGCAATACGCCCGGCTTGACAAGAATATAAAGTAGTACGCCGCGGCCAATACACATATCACGCCCGCCCTTGCAAACAATTCTCATTGTTTCCCCCCAAATTATGAGCACGAAGGTGTTTAGGATACATAAATCTAATGCCGAATTGAGGAGCGGAAACTTTTCCATATTTCCTAACTTTTGATGTTGCTTTTCCTGCAGGTTCCCTTTTATTTGCTTGTACCTATTATCCAGCCAGTGTCCTATACTACTAGTATCTGACTGGACGGATGGAAAGTCAGAAAAGTGCAGCAATCTAGGTGTATTTTTATAGGTTATTTTTGGGCCACCTTCTGCTGCTGATACTCCCGTTGGATGATGAATGCTTACCGCTAGCCTAGATCATTTCCCACAAACCTCATCATCCCCAGCACTCATGAATATATAAACGCGTGTCCCGGCACAGATGGACCACGGTCGTGAGCCGACCGCCGAGTGGGGAAGCCACGGCTGAAGCCACTGCTGAAGCTATAGCCTCCGCCGCTGACCTGAAGATGGCGGGCCAGTCGCCTGTCTCTGGTTAAAGCCCTCTGTTGTACCTACAAGGAGATGGTTCTGGGTTTCCACAGCTAGTTCAAGTCTAAAAGGTGGTTACTTGCGTGATGTGATTATTAGACTGCATTATAAGACTCGTGCATCGTCAATTGAAGACATTTCGAAATTGACGGTATATAACTCTATGCTTCGCATATATTGCTTACGGTCTATACATTCACCATATATCATTGGGAAATTTCAAGTATTCGCACAATTGAGTTTATTACAGCGATTACTAGTAAGTAAATGTTGCTAAGGTTTTGACATTCTTCAATATTGTGATTGACCTGGAGTTTATGATCAAGATTTACTAACACTAAGTATCTTCTACCTTCCATTATCAATTTTCTTTTTTGTGATCTTTTGTGTTTGATTCCCTCTGCTTTTCACTTACTTCACTTCTGTCTCCTAATTTACCGGCCAAGTAAAAAAATAGATAAAAAGTGGTATGCGGCTTCCATAAGGAATGGTAGCTTTCCGCCAACCCCCTTCGGCAAAGAGGCCTTATCTGGCAATCCATCTTGGTGGAGAAATGTCAATACCTTGTTCATTATGTTACTGCTAAGTCATGGGACCCCATGCATCCCGGCCAATTGTTGGATATCGTCCCATGGTTGCGGGACAACCAAATTGTCAATTAGATATGATTCATGGCTGCCACGAATGAGACCTTCTGTATATTTTTTGCAATAATGGTCTATGGTTTTCAACTCAATAAAATGTTGATTTATACTCGGCTACATTGACCCTGACCCCATTAGTGAGCTGCTCACGGGTCCACTATATTGGCTCCACCCAGTGCCTGACATCAAACTTTGCTACACGACTCCAACAAGGAGCCATAAATCTCAGAAACAAAAGGTAATTACCCAGGAAATTGACTTTAGCGACCTGGTGACCGATGCGACTTCACCATAAATGGTGTATGCCTTACCAAAAGTCTCGGCGCGCCATAAAATCAGAATGAAATCGCTATTCAAGAAGTGGCAATCAGGCGGGGTAAGATTGCTTCTTCACTGCATCAGGCCGGCCTTATCAACTCTCATTTCCCGCGCTCGGCAATTAGACTGGCGGCCGCTCGGCTAAACTCATTTTGATGGATTACAGAATTCTACCCCCGGCTTGCTTGAAATCACTCAGTCTTTAATGCGCGGCGTGAATTATTAAGTCGACGGTGATGATTCTTGTACTGGAGGTGTTGACAAAAACGCAGATGGAAAAAGAGGGAGGAAAATACAGGAGGGAGTCAATGGTGCTCCCCTCCTTTTCCTCCCATCCCAACTCTCCCCACCTCCGCGCCCTTTCCTTATTCCGCCTAGTCGATCACAATTCCAGTCAGATTGCATGTTGCTGCCGCGGGGTCTCCCGTGGAGGCGGGTTTTATAACAGGTATATTAGCTTGTTGGAGTTATTAGTTCAATCCCGCAGGCTTCACCGCTGCCAGTCGGTGGGACACTTATTGCGTGTTTTAATTTTCACAGTCGCGCCCTACTTTGGTGCATGCGAATTGACAACAAGAAGCAGTGCCATAGTTCCGCTACCCATCATCAAGCGTCGTCCGCCTGCCCGCCTGTCTGTCTGTCTGTCTGTCTGTCTGTCTGTCTGTCTGTCTGCTCTCTACACCACCCCCGTCCCGCACCTCCTCTTTTTACGTCCTTGCTGGGTATACGTGGCTGTTGATTGGAGTGTGCCGTGAGAATAGGGAGTGTTTTTGTGGGCGTAGCCAGTGGGTGAGAACCCTTAATTTAAATGGTAAAATGTCACGTTCTGACGCGCCGGTGAAAACCAATATGGGCTCAGTGGATAAATGCGCAAAGTGCATGTTGCGGCCGTGGCGACGGGTGGAGATTTTAATGGGCTTGTGTTCGGCTATAATCAAGAAGTGTTGTGCATGCAGAAGCAGCTCCTCACAATAACCACACAACCAATTAGAGCCCTATTGTGCGCTCCCCGTAAAGAAATTATTGCCATTGGCAACTTGCTCCCAGACAGAACCGTATGAGTCTCCATAAAATGAGGAAGCCACGGCAGGCTCCTTACTCATTTGTCAGGAAATGGAAAGGCACACACGCAATACGCTGCCAAGAAATGTAATCCAATTCCCTTGTAGAATTTCGTTTTTCCCCTGCTGCCCCCTCTTTCCTTCCCGTCTTACACGGATGTGAGTTACATTCAAAATGCGCCTTGCGACTGTGGTGTCCCGCCGGGGAAGTTATGGGCAATTAGGTAACAGAGAACGAACTCGGAAAACGCTGTTGAATTACAATTGAAAAATGTTTTCCCCACTTCATAAAGGCCTTGAGGAATCCGAGTGTTTTCGGATTCGGACACTTGTCGAACAATTGGTAATTAACATTATAATTGATGGCTAGTTGCATCCTGTTAAAATGACATGCACGTGTAATTTGATTACTCATTTCATTTATGTCTATCACACCAGGACATGTTATACGTTAGGCTATAGCTCAGGATGTGCCTAATACTCTTAACATGGGTTGCGCTAGGTAACCATTAATTTTAAGAACAACTGATATGGGGCCTCTTGTATTTAAGGTTAGAAATATATAAAATTACACATATTCCTCTCCATTATTAGCTATCGAACAGAGAATATCATTTCATGATTGTCATTAATGATACTCGGAGGCAAGAAAATGGTACTCCTCATAGAAAGTACTTTTGTTCGAGCACATTCAAAGTTTCATATAGGCTCAAAAAAGAAAGGAAGCAGGAAATTACCACTAGCGGAAGAATATAGGGTAACATTATCCTAGAAAGGTGACACTGTGTAGTTTCACGAAGAAACTGTTCTGGAGGCATTATAAATTGTGCGCCTTCTATAATCAGAAATAGGACCAGGAGATGTTTCTTCCTAGAAGAAGATTCCAATAACCGCACAGAATGCTCTTTTATGTATGTGTAATGAAGAACTGATTCAACAGTCTCTAGAATCTTCTTATTGTAGTAGCGAGAATGTCACATTTTGTCTGGGGGTACGGGGATGCCATTTATTTCCATTAACTTACATTACAATGTTTTCTTTTTCCGGAAAACTGATTTCCAGAAAGGAGAACCCTCCTATGGAAGAATCCGACGCCAATTTGTCTCAAATCTCACCAATGGAACACGCATGGTTTCTTCCCCTCTGAACAGCTGTATCAATATGTTTGTGCGATTCCTGGTAAATTAGCAGTGTGCGCACGTGAGCATTTGGCAGCAATGGGGTCCGATTTACTCGTGTCAATCGCTAGAAGGGGCTCCCCGATTCGCACATGCACTGTGCCTTCCTTCAGAAGCTCAGTGGTTTGCATGTCTCTTGGCTTGGGAGTCGGTGATTTGACATGTCACTTTCGGGGTGCCCGTTGGACGTGATATGGCACAGGTCCGTCGGCTGACCATTCAGTGTACAAATCATGGCTTTCAGATGGCTTTCCAGCCACATTAGATATCATTAAGAAGGTCAGAGCGTCCTTTAGGCGGCTCGGGGCCTTTTTGAAGTCGGCCGTGTAAAAACGAGCAGCAGTCGAAGCAGGATCTAACCCACCACCACCCCCGCCTTCCCACGCCTCCGCGTCTACCTTGCCTTCTACCTTACCTGGCGCGTGATTAAAAACAATAACTTCAAACACCTGATTGGCGTGCCAGCCTGCCGACAACGGGCAATGAATGTTAATGGCTTCTTACAAAGGCACTTCTGAACGGGAAAATATAAATCTCAGCTAAAAAGGTCTCCCACTTCCCTTCCCCTTCCGCGGCCCCGCAGTACTATTTGCTATAAAGCAGGGGCTTGCATGCATGCATAAGTATTTCCCTGTTTGTGCAAAAGAGGGAACACTGCTCCTAAAAGCATCAGACCTGGTATTAGATTTCAAGGTTTTTGATGCCTTTACTCTGGGTTTGTGTGTTCTCTTTCTCTCAAACCTATGTTAGCTCTCCTTTATGTCGACTTGAAGCGCGAGATCGGCCTGTGGAACTGGAGAGTCGGTGACGTGAGTACTGTTGATAGATGGCTCCATAGTCTTATCAACTGTCTTAAGAAGACATACAATGTGGCTCTGCTGAGGGCCAGCTTCTATTCTGGGGCCCTCCCCACTGTCCCTTCCGGGCTTCCTCCAGCTCCACCTTTTCCCCAATGGCAGTCTCCTCAAACCTCTGACAGGCCAGTGACATTCTCATCAAGAATTAGGACCGGCTAATAAAGCCGGGATCATCGGCTCGCGGGGTCATTAGAATGCGCCGACAAATCACATCTGATTTCCTGTGCGCGCACAGATAGGCCGGTTGACGCACTGTCTGAGTCGGAAGAGGGTGCTGATGGAGGTGATAGGGTCTGGTGGGGGGACAGGGCATACGGTGCTTCACGTTTGACCATTACCGCTGCTTCTTATCTCAGTGAGCGCAAGGCATACCACCTCCTCAGGTGTGTATAGGGGTTTGATTATATGACAGCTGTCGGAGGAAGTCCATCTAGACAGGAGACCCAGTCCCAGCCCATCTCAGCCACATTGGAAAGACGCGTGGTCGGTGTGTGGTGGAGGGGGTAGGGATGAGCGTTAAGGACCCAGGAAGCTGGAGGAGATGCCCTGCTTTCATGTCGGGCGTGGTACGGCAGATTAACACTCATTAACCCCGGCAGATAGCCATTACCTGCCCCGGCGGAACCCTGCCCGGGCCCCCAGTCCGCCATGGTCAGTCCGCGTTTGTCGCTGGCCTCACAGGGCCGGCGACGCTACCCGTCATGCTTAGCGCGCTTGTGAAGTGACGTTGGCAAATTAGGCGACGTGGCTTGGCGGCAGCATTGTACCAGCATATGGCCATTAGAAGCGGTGATGACTACTTTTGTTGGTCATGGTTTGCGAGAAGAAGCCTGCAATTATCGCCCATGTTGGCCAGAGAGGCAGGGCTATTTTTTTCTGCGTGGGTATGAGCGGCCCCAGCAACCTGCAGTCAAGAGTCGTTAGTCAATTGGACATGAGAATACAGGCATTATCCGGGACTGATGGTGGCTCAGAAGTCAGTTAATACCGTTGCAAATTAGAAATAGGTTGAGCAGGATTGGCTGAGCGGCAGACACATAACAATGATGCTGGCTTTCCTGAGGTGATGGGAGGGCGGAGTTTTTGAAGCCGGCGCCCGGAGTGATGGTAATGGACAGAGCGGATGGCCGCGGTAATTGAGGCTTTCAGAAAGTAGAAATGTAAGAGGTCGACGCCGGGCGCAGTTGTTCTATAGAACTTAGCATCTCCAAGCACTGTCAGCAGAGAGCATACCCAATGCCATCGTCCATCTGGGGACCAAACCTTATCGGCCGAGCGGAGTTTCCCACCGACTCAAGTGATGTTTACACTCTCCACCCTGAGGACATCCAACCACCACCAGACATTTCATCCGTCCTTTTATTATGTTGATGAATGCCTAGCAATAAATCTGTAGAGTTTTTGTTGTTGTTATTTCTTTGTCTTGAACTTGTGGCATAAATCAATTATCTCCGGTAAAGTTTGTTTTCCCGCTCATTTTGCATGCAAACAGGAACTTTTTCCATCACAGAAAAGTACCGTATGGTCTTTGCCTATTCTTTCAGTGAAGATTAATTCATCTTAAGTCTAATGCTGTTCCCAATCTTCATAACCAGATTAGTTCTGATACGACAAGGATGATTTCATCAGGCTGTTTTTATTCTTTTATTATGCTCAGAATTCATGACTAGCTGAGGGATTCTGTCGTCCTCCTAGTTGCATGCAGATGAGACAAGGCCACTACCAGACACTAGGCTTCTCCAGTATCCCACATGCCATGTGCCAGTTATCCCTATAGCCACGGTCATCTTCCTTATTCTCCAACCCCACTGGTGTTTGTAATCAGTGTCCGATTGTTCCCATTGAAATAAAAATGAAGCCGGATTGGATGCTCTCCATCAAAGACCCATATTTCGGGAAGCCCTGATTGCCCGCTAAGCGGCAGCACCATGCAACTCCGGGTGACGTCACAGGATCCTTTTTCGCCCGGCCTCCCTTTTGGTAATTTCATCACAATTGTCTGTCCGCCTGTTTTAATAAGGCGACATCAAACGATGGGTAATCGCCGCCGCTTGGGGGACGTGCTCACGTGAAGGGAGACTGAGAGAGAGGGCCGCAGATGGTCGCCGAGACAGGGAGTGTGGGGAATCTAACCTAATCAGGGAAGGCACGTCGCCTGGGTTTCATTAAAGTGGAGCAGACCAATCCACGCTATACCGCCTATTGTCAGTGACGTAAACCTTACACCGGAAGGCAGAGATCATCCGAATCCTGCTTTTATATGCCGTTCCTGAATAATGTGCTCGGTGAGGGTGCAGGTTGAAAAAATATACCTTAATCCACGTTCTTGATATCTCATTGACCATCAACCTTTTGATAACCAATTCTGTTTTGCGTAATCCATTCCTGTAGCAAGTTGATGCATAGTGGTGGACGTCCTGCGTGGAAGTAAGAAAATCATAGGCCTGTCTATCTTACCTTCGCTGCTATGAGTCTGTACCTTAGTAACAACAGGTTCTAAGATATATTGCCTTGCTCGCATATCAATTTTACTACAATGTGCACATACGTTGAATAAATTATATGATCACATATTACATAAAGTAATTAAGTATACTGGTGTGTATGGACAGTAACGACTTCTAGTAATATAGTGTGCTGTGTCTGATTGAATAGCCATGGAATCTATCCAGTTTTAGGAGTGGGACAACAAAGAAATAATGTCACACACTAACCCGTAGTGTAGTGCATTAACACGACCCATAGTGACCGTTTGCAACCATCGGGGCCTTGCCACAGGATCGCTTCACCGATCAGCCCATAGTCTAGTTTCAAAGTGAAACTACTCGATTCATCACATTGTCGTGCGGCTACATTCCTCATGCAATTTTCCAAATTAAAAGTCCGCCGATCCTGCCTTCTTGATGGATAGACGCAGCAAGTGCTTGAGCTCCGGCTATCGGGTGACTGTTTTGGTGGCCAGCTATTCGACAATGATTGGAAACTTTGCATCCGATGCATCTGAACCAATAACGATAATAGCCCTGTCTGATGTCCTTGTGCTTGGGCCACGCCACCCGATAACCATTTAGATGGAATTTCAGTCAGACGGTTTGAAAATTGATGCATTTACCTAATTCTAAACACAATATCTTGCATTTCCTCTGTGGAGAGATGCGCTGTGGGACGGGAAATATGATGTTGCCGATATAAATGATATCAAATATGTAATAAATGCAGTGTTCTATCCTCACTGTTTCTCCAACCATATGTATTACCGATTGCAGTATTGCAGAAATAACTGGTCCCTGTCAAATAAGGTATCATTTCAGGTCCACAGAGAAACAAATAAAACATATTGGCCTTGCTCTGAATATGCATAATGATGTCGAAATGTAGATACATGAGAACCGTTTCCACTATATGAGTATCATAAATCCTTAAAAAGCCGTTTTTCTTTGCGGAGATAGCGAGTCAAGTTACCTATTATTCGTTGATTCGGACTAGAATAATAACTATTGGGACATGAAATACAACTTATTGTGTACATCTTTTAGAGTATCTCCATCAGCAGGCAGCCATATTAAAGAAAACGGAAATTCAAAATCTATAGGTTGAGAAAGCATCCTAAAGTAAATACAGTTGTATGGACGATTCTACGTTTTAATGTCTAATAGCTATTGATTAGTTCTTTATTCATCAGATATTGAATATTATTTCGATATTAATCATTTACAATTGGCGAATGTATGAGGTTATATAGAAGGCGTAAATTTGAGAAGAGCAAGAGAAAATGGAAAAGCAGCAACGTTTATCGTGGCCTAGGCTGAGAGTACTTGAATTGTAAATCGGAGTGCAGTTCCCGTCCTTCTTGTATTTGTCCTTCCCAGTGTGTGAGGCATTCCCGATGGCTAGGACAGCGGCGTGAAAGTGTGATTGAACTGCATGCTGGTGACATTAGAGTTCAGGTCACGAAAGCCACTGCTTCTCCTCACATCTCTTGTTTCATTATTTATCGTTCTTCTGATGGCTATCTCCCGGGGAAGGGATGGTCTGTAGACTCTCAAGACTATAAAGAAAGGCATGATAGAATACAAGCTTTATAGCGCCGGGCGCAGTTGGGTAAGGGGGAAGCTCAGATGGGGTTGGCATTGCCAACGGTAGTTTTCCGCGGGCCCACCCGCCTGCCTCTAAATATATCATTGTCAAAGATTATTTTGCTCTGTGGAAATAGACCCTCTAATTGGTAGAAAGCGTCTGATTATGGGGCGTATGAAGGGCGTCTAAAACGCAAAGTGTTTCATGCAAATCCCCCCCTGAGAGCCCACGCTAGGCCCATTTCCTGGCTTGTTACTGTTGAACCGTTTCATATTATTCCCATTAGATTAGATGGCAGAAACTGAAATGTCCTTCTCTGGATGCTATTTCTGCGTGATAAATGCGATGGAGAAGCCAAGATACTGCTTTCAAACTGGCCGGTAACGACCTTTCGGGTGGTCGGTAACTGTAGCTAGGTAATAGATGGAGGCTGGATGTGCAGCCAATCAGCTAGCGTTTTGAAGGGATGCGTCATTATCTTAGCAATGGCAGCCCCTGCTTTCTCCCGATGATTCCCGTGTGATTTATGGCTTTGACCAGCTTATCGGTCCCAGCTTCATCATGTGTGGCTTCCTCCTGTTCCAAAATAATAACTTTTATGTTGAGAGTGGAAAAATGCGACCCGGGTGTAGTCGCCCCAGCACAAAGCAATCGAAACCCACTCTGAAGGTCCTTGGGCTTTAGATGAGCGCTGCCATGTAGGGTATAGAAAGAGGGGCCTTTTGCTGTTGTGCTGCTATCGTATACTGCCATTTTAGACCCCGTCAATGGAAATTTCCTTCCTTATTTTCTCCGCTGCTTTCCAACAAATCCCTCCCGCACCATTTGTACTGCTTACCTTTACTCTTTGGCTCAGAACTATGCTATTTTGAAAGTCCCTCTCGCAGAGGAGAAGGTCAGTGATCAGCAGTTGGTGAATGGCGGACTCTCTCTTTCTCTCCCCCATTGCCTTATTTCGCTACTTTAATTAAGCCCCCGTGATCCCTCCAAAATGAGAGGGTAGGAGGCGCCGGTGCACATGCCGGGTCATGTGTATGGGTCGCCGGTGGGAACAAGATTTTGGTCATCCCCGGGCTATTTGGTCCTAATTAAAGAAACAGGCCGAGGCTGGCTGTCTTAAGGCGAGTCTTTACTCATGCAATCTCTGCGTCCTAAACACACATGTTGCAGGTAGTGCGGGGGATTGGTACGGGTGGGGGTAGAGATGGGAGGGATGTGTGTAGGGAGGGGAGGGTGTAACTTTGGCACGCCTCTAGCGGCCAGCCTGAAGGCCCACAGTTAGTTCCTTATCTGGTGACGGCTATAGTCAACACGGCCAAGAGGAGCGATGGGCCAGCACTGCATCAGATCCCAGTCAGCCCAGAGGAGAAGAAATAGATAGGGATGGAATGAAAGGTGGGGGAGTGAAAGGAAGAGAGAGAAAGAGAGATAGAAAGGAGAATAGAGAGGCCTCAACAGACAGTAGCTCCGCCTTCGTCCTTCTCTCTCCACTTCTATTTGTATGCTGTAATTGTACAAACATCGCCTTTGTTCGCCATGATAAAAAACGGCTGCTCAAACACGCATCGTTGCGTTAGGCTGGCCCGCCGCGCCGCCCCGCGTGCTGCACCAATACCAATTGCGTCCTAATTGCTGTGATTACATTCAAAACTTGAAACAGGCCGACCAATCAAATGTAACGTAATTGATTGTGTCTGTCGAATTTTACACCCTGGCTCCATGCGGCGCACGTCGGGCGACATCCTGCTGGGTGGTGGGAGATTAATGTTAATCACATGGAGGAGGCCCACAATTGTTTCCTTTTGAAGTTTAATGATTTAATGCTATTTGTTATATGCATTAATCATGGCCGCTTTGAAGGCTCGTGCCGCTATGTCCCCGGATCATCGAGGCTTTATTAGAGACCAAATGGAGGAGGTAATTTCACAACTCACCAGCCGCAGAATTCAATTACACTCATCCAGCTTAATCATTCATTTGATATACATGAGATGCGATGTACTTATGTTCGAAAAAAAATACACAACAGGCCTACTCCTCCCCTTTTTGCCTCCTCGCTACGCCTACCTCTTTTTGTAATCCCAAATCAAAGTGGTGTTCGCTCGCGTCAACAGCACACTCTCGGCACCCCCTCACCATCCTCGCCTTCCCACAACCATCACCACCACCACCAGCCCCTCCCCCCTCATGCCTCTCTCCTCCTGCCTGTAGCTGCGTAGGCATGCGCCAGCGTTATGTTTCAATCTGCCTCAGTGCACTCAGCCCCTGAAATTTAATGTTTGTCACATCTTCTTTTCCTCCAGTCCATTAAAGGTTTATGGGCTCTGGTGGGCTGGAGGAGGGGCGGCGGGGTTTGCCGAGCCACTGGGTTTGGTGAGAGAAGGAGACGTGTGGGCAGACTCCAGAGAGCGAGGCGTAGAAAAAAGGGCGGTCTCGGCACGTTCACCGCCCCGGCGGTGAAATCTAGCATGCTTAACGGGTGCTCGCAGCGTGCCTACCGCCTGTCATTACACTTGCAATTGAGATTCAATCCACTTGCGCAATTCTCTGTTTTGGCTGATATTGGCCGCTGGAGAATTGGCTCGACTGGCATCATCTGTTTTTTCAATCCCGCTTGTGTTTGGATTCGTCCCCGGCGCTTTTTGCTGTGGCCAATTTGAATGCGCAAGAGAATGTTTTACCGCATATCCATTGCCGAAGTGAAATTTTTATTGCCTTCTTCTATGCAGCAGCACGGGTCTCTTTAACTGCTGATGCTTACTGTGGA
Source organism: Alentia gelatinosa (assembly GCA_950022655.1). NCBI lineage: Eukaryota > Metazoa > Annelida > Polychaeta > Phyllodocida > Polynoidae > Alentia > Alentia gelatinosa. The sequence goes on along the minus strand of OX465579.1, from coordinate 45,276,766 downwards.
GCAATGGCTCTTACTCTATGTACTAGACATCGGATCAGCCTGGAACAGAAAGAGGGGGCACCTTTTATCGTGCAATACAGCTCCAGCTATTTAAGCTGTTCCAAGAAACCGGCCTAATGCAGTATTACTCGCTACTCGCTATCATTATTATATTGCAATGCGTTTGATTATTGTAGGAAATCCTAATAGATAAATGAGTATTCGTTGACTGCCTGAAGAAGACAATATATTTTCCAGCGCTTTTGCAGGTAATACTTTATCCCTGAAAAATTCATTACTGTGAATCTCATCCTTAGAGAGATTGATTTCCATGGTCTCGATCAATATAAACTGGAAATTCAAACATGAAAACTAAATTAGAAATAAATTAAGACCCATATTGATACATGCAACACATTTTTTCCTTAAATATCTTGATTACCTTCTATATATTTCAAATTATATAAGATGAACAGAAAACAGGAACAGATTCAAAGATATTTGTATGTACAAGACTATTGCATTTTTTTTGCAGATTTTCATTGCAGACTTATTACATCAAAACATTAGATGAATCTCCCTTCCAACCAACGTGATGCATAGCTAGTACTTAGTTCTAACATTAAGCTACAGCAACAGAATTTGCCAATTTTGATGATATCCTTGCTGATGGATCAAATCAAGGGACACCGGTCAGCCAATAGTCTGCCCATGGTTTGGCCCCCAGCAAGCCTATCGTGATATAATTTAATGTGGTGAAATGGTTAAAGCAGAGATGTCGGCTTTCCATTTTTCCGTGGAAATCCACTTTTTCATATTCAGTATATGGAATTGTTTTTCCTTGTGCCAAGCAAAGATCATATTGATTTAGCAACATTTATTCCAAGAAAACAGTGTTTTGAACCTCCTCACAGACCCTCGGCTCCATGCAGTAGCTGACATAGACATTTTATTATCCAAGTTTTCCCAGTCTCTCTGTGACAGAAAAATCTCCAAGAAAGGTATTTCCACTTTTTTCCCTGACCCCAACTGACATCCCTGATTAAAGAAAGGTAGTATCTGGTTTTTATTCTGGACACCAAACTGTACACTGCAAGCTGTTCCAATATGTTGCACCAATAGTCAATTATACATTTATTCTTATTATTGATATTCATTGTATTACTACTTATTCATATCAATAAGACTTATAAAATTTGATAAAATTTTATTAGCCCACTACGGCCTCCTCTTGTTTCATTCAGGGATCTGGGGTAATGAGGTCTTTGACTTCTATATATGAACAATGGCATTAAGTAACCTCTGCGTGTGGATTTAGAGAGAGAGCGTGTCTTTCACATGGACTTTTAAATCTTCCCGGAATTGCAATCAGTATTATCAGGTTTCAGTAATACTTGCATGTTCTGTCCTAGAGGCCTCAATCAATAGTCAACCAATACTATTGGCCTGAATTCTAGCCTCTGTATTCCACGTTAATATAGCTAGAATTTAGTCTAAAACACATCTATATGTTATAGCGATATCAGATGTCATTTACATTAACGTATTATCACTTCATGTACTTCTGAAGACCCGCATTTATAAGGATATTAAACTCCAATTGCCGCAATTAGTACCTGTTTTGTATTGTGTTCAATGGGGTTTGTGCTAGAGAAGAATATTACAGCTGCGACACACGCATAGAGAACCCACCACATCATCTCACACTTTATTCGAAAATAAATAATATAACATACACTATTCATCATCATTTCTTCTGTAAGTTTTGTATATTTTCTTAAGATATACATATATAGGGTATGTTTTGTTTTGAAAGAATGCTTCTACTATAATGATCCTATAAAATTCTATAAAATCTGTGACATGAGATGGGGACCTACCACATCACACATCATCAAACACCTTGCATCTCATATATCTCGCCGCATCACAAACTGTATTTCTAGCATCTAAATACTACAGATCACATTCTGGTAACCTTATTTCCCACTCCATACGCCTAACCTCTATACCACACTCCCACCATTCAATAAAATTTCAAAGCTGAGAGATCCCAGCCCATACAGGACACCCAGCACCTCGAAACACATATCATACATTTAACACCATACACCTACCTTTTCATATGACATATAGTTCATAGTTCACAGCTCACGCAGCACATCAGAACATACAGCGCAGGCCTCACATCCCATACCACAGGTCAAGATCATCTCTCATTGACATCTATGGTGTCATGTTTTCTGTTCTAAGAGTGATACATCTTGAACCTTTATCATGAAAAGAGTACAATACATTTTTGCTATATACTTCTGACACCCACAGCTTATGGTACATAGTTTACACTATCCCCCTTGCAACGCATCAATGTGTGCCACACCCAGTACCTTGCATTTTCCATGACAAACTTGATAACTATAATACAACTTGAACACCACACTCGACATGTCCTACAACATATCTTACACCGTGTACCTCTAACTACTGATTGTATGTATTAACCTGACTGCCCACCTCATTCATCACATTTCAGACCTATTACATATGTTTCTACACTTTAACTATATAATCATTTCGTACCCCAACTTTCTCTTTACGGCATATTTCTACAACACGAACTTGATCTCCACGCATTATACTTTCCACCCTTCACACTTCCTACCACGGACTTTCTACTTTATACCGCCAAGCCCCACGGTGTATACCTCTTTCATGCGGTGCCCCATTAGGTCCTTGACACTCTCAGTACAAATTAGCAAATTGCATTTGGCATAGGGGGCGGCTCAATGATTCCTCGGGGGCTAGCGAATAGCCTAATACACCGACACCTCCAGTGCCCCACCCAAACACAGTAATTTTACCACCTGGAGGGTCGGGATTCTCCTCCAGGGGTGATATATGGCACACCTCTTGACCTTCAACAGGGCTGGTCGTTCACTGAAGCAGCGTGGCTTTGGTGGCGAATTGCTTTTTTAAGCATGTGCAAGCACACCTACTATTACTGTTTTAATCGTATATCTGACGTTACATACAAGTGTGTGTACGTGTATTTATATAGTGTATCCCCTTTTTATTTGCATATATAAGAATATACGTCATATGACTTTCTGTCTGTCTGTCTGTCTGTCTGTCTGTCTGTCTGTCTGTCTGTCTGTCTGTCTGTCTGTCTGTCTGTCTGTCTGTCTGTCTGTCTGTCTGTCTGTCTGTCTGTCTGTCTGTCTGTCTGTCTGTCTGTCTGTCTGTCTGTCTGTCTGTCTGTCTGTCTGTCTGTCTGTCTGTCTGTCTGTCTGTCTGTCTGTCTGTCTGTCTCTCTCTCTGTCTCTCTCTCTGTCTCTCTCTCTGTCTCTCTCTCTGTCTCTCTCTCTGTCTCTCTCTGTCTCTCTGTCTCTCTGTCTCTCTCTGTCTCTCTCTCTCTCTATATATATATATATATAAATATATATATATATATATATATATATATATATATATATATATATATATAATAAATAGTGTCTAGTTCTTTATTCGGCAGGTATGTTCACCTACGGGCACACCGTGTGGCTGACAGGTGAACTCCCTCTATATTGGCCTCATTACCTTTAATGGAGGCCAAATAAAAAAACACATGAGGATCTAATTTCAGGCAGTGGGTGGTATTGGATGTCGCCAGTTTGTTATTTTGCTCCCACTCTCAGGCATGATTGTACAATTAGTGTCCTGAAGTGTAGAGCGAAAAGCCAAACTAAAGTTTGGGCCATGGGTTTTAGGTTGACACGATTATTAGCGCTATTGCGCATTACATCTAGGTGATTGGAGAATTGCCTACAGCAGCCAACACTACAGTACAAGTGAATAATGCCACAGAAGAATGGTTTAACTTCGTGTACAGGCCTCCACATTCCAAGCTAAAAGACTCTGAAACACGTCATTAGTTTGCTTAAGGGTATCATATTAATATAGAAACTAGGAGAAGCAGTTTCAGGTAGATATACTAACTGTCATTTAATAGGTGAATAAGAATGTCAATTCTTTTAATCATGGTATTAGATTGAGCTAGCATACACTTTGATAGATAAATTATTTTTTACCAGAAATGGAAACGTCCTAGGATTTTGATGAAGACTTTATTCAGAAGTCTACATTTCGTATACTATGTGATATTGCGGACGAACTAACTGCATGTTCAGAAATTATGTATGCCTAATATCCTCCATTTCTAGATGTTTCAAGTACTATAAACACCTCCAGACACCTCCAGGTACTGATAGGTATATCTATTTCTAAGAGTGATATGGATATTGGATATAACGAGTATAAGTCCCACTTCCTGGTGGCCTAAGATGAATGGTTCTAGCCTCGGGCTTCTAATCCCAGGAACTTAACGACATCCGATCTCATTAAATTCAATCGGGTGGTGTCGACTCAAAGCTGATTCTTGGCTTGGAAACTGATCCTGTGAGTGGCACTTGAAGGAGTCGGCTTTCTGGCTTAGTGTGACAGCGGCAACGCCTCTGTGTGAGTTACAGGCATCTGCTCATCGCCCAGTTAACGACACTGAGCTGCTCCGGCAATACGCCTATGTAAATATCGAACAGCAGACACTCTCATATCATCCCACCCCTCTGGCGCTCTATACCCCCCCCCCTCCTACACTACACAACCGTGCTAAAGGCTGCACTATAAACATGTATGACATTTTCCATATAGTGTCCATATTTTGTCTGTATTTTCCTATCCTCATATGGTTAGCCACATAACACCCTCGCGCCATATTAGCTGGTTTTCCTGCAGATATAGAAATGAAATCGTACCTCTACCTATTTCAAGTATGTTATCCTACTGAGAATTAGGTCTACCCTTTGTGCAATTCCTAGCGAAACAACAGTTGTACTAAGAAATCATTATTGGCAATCATCCATTATCTAGAATTTGAAAATGGCATATCATTTCCAAAGAACCACAAAGGGATTGGACATCACATCATTTCTGAACCAAACGGGCCCTCTGCCGGCGGTAATCCCGCATGAATCAGTTTGGTATATAGTCATAATATATTTAGTACAAACTTAAACAATTCAGTTTGAGACTGCATAAAACAAATGAGAATCCTATATGTATGGAATACAAAAGATTTACCTAATGACAGTTTTATTTTAACCAGTGGTGTTTGTTTAATAAGCTAAGAGCGATAATCAAGGATAAATTATTTAGGTGTGGTATTAGACCACAGACTCACTTTTAATAGCCGCCATCAGAAAATCAGGAGAGATTTGAGACTTTGCCTATTCAAACTATTAGTATAAGCCTTCTAAAGATCGCAAACAGACGATCATACCGGGATTGGAGTGGGTAGATATTCTACATTTTTTCATGAACACCAAACTATGGAAATAATTACAAATTAATGTTAACCATGGTCTAAGAGTAGTTCATAAAATAAAAAGCCTCAAGACTTAACAGCGAGTGAATTACATAATATTAGTAATATGAAGATCCGGAAAATGACTCATAATATGCAACTGATACGCTGGTGGATGCAAGAACCCGACAATCTAGGGAAAGACAACGTACCCGAGTGAATGAAAAAATAAGAATTAAATGGCCAAATAGGGAAGAACGTAAAAGGAGCACCACCAAATAATTATAGTTCCTTCATTAATAAACGACCCATATGTTAAACTGTATCAGGGATCCGATTCTGGGCTTAGAATAAAACGTTGGATATTGTTCTCGCACATCAAAAATGATGATCTATGTTCATGCTGAATCCAGCCGGATTTATAAGATTTTATGGGCTTGTTATTTGAAAAACTACACCCACGACACTCCTGGAGATCTCATAAGGTAAGAGCATTTTCACCGACCTTGCAGCTTATGGACAGTTTAGGTCACCAAGGCCAAAACAAAAATTAGATGTGTTTCTGCCTCCCCTGTACCTAGCAAAATCTTACTTATATTCACTTTTAATCAATGATTAACCTGTTATTTGCTTCATTAGATAATGTGGTTTCGGGAACCCAGGAAACCCCCTGTTTTATCGGAAATATCGGGAACGAAATTGTAGAGTATTCTACAAATCCTACCAAACTCTCCCAGGCACTATCTGATAACATTTCTTGTGGTGGAATCGGCACTTACGTCATCTACATAAATTATTGGTCTAAAAAAGTCAATTTCTTCACAATGTCGTTGATAAACACAAAAAAATAATGGTCCAAGAACCGAGCATTGTGGGACATCCCAAGTGGGACATCCCAAGTAGATAATGAGTTGCCACGAACCTTCATTCTCTGTAATCTACCACTTAAATAGCTATCTATAAGTTCTATCAATATTTCATTAACACCATAATATAAGTTTTTTTAAAATAAATAAATGATGATTAACACTATCGAACGCCTTTTTAAAATCAGAATATAAGGCCAAAACTATTTGTCTATTATCGATACATGTTAGAATATCATTCACTAAAAGAAATACAGCATGGGATGTAGATGTACCGGGCAGGAAGCCAAACTCTTCATTTACTATTTAGTCATTATCTATTTAATACTTCAATAATACACTATAGAAAAGTTTTTCGATCACCTTTGACAAAAGAGATATGACGGTAATGGGCACAATTCGCCGTCTTTCGGCAACGAGGTTATAACACCAGATTTTACTGAAACTGCAGAAGGAAGTGAAGGTAAACTGTAAGATAAGAAAAAGAATGAGGAAACTAAGAAGTGAAGGCAAGTTTAGAGTGAGAAAAAGGTGACTGTTGATCTCATTATTCTAAATGTTTGTATCCTAGTTGAGTGTCTTTTTTTATTTCTGAACTGGAGGGTTGTTTTCAAAGAGGCAAAGGTCAAACATGTATTAGGGTATAGCAGTTCATGTGGCACCCCTTTTTACCTATCCAAATCACATTTTTACAATGGAGCTATTGTTAGTAGCGGAATGCCCTGACAAAGACTCCTGGATTTTTAATTTCACACTATTCGTATGTTTTCAATGTTGATGCTGATTGAAGGAATGGATTAAAAAAAAAATTAAAATACCCCCCATTCTACCTAGGTATTTTTTCATGTAACCAGAAACACACCTTCTTTGTATTTTTTGCCTAACCTTTGGTAAACGATACCAGGCCGAGGATCATTTTAAAATCATTTCAATTACAGCTCCTTTATCAATAACAAGCCCCAGGTTCCGACCCCTGCCGACAGTAAGCAGTACATAAAAATGGAAGCATGCTCCTGGCAACACCATGGGACTACCATAAAAACTGCGAAAACAAGGGACAGAGATAACACAGTCCCTCACATTCAGCTTGTGTATGGCAATAGTGTAAATAGTAAATTTTGATATCCGCAACGAGGATTTTATATATATCCATATAGTGCGGAAGCTATAAACTATTTAAGACCCTGTGTTTGTATTGTAGGGGCTGAATCTGGACGAGCTGAAGGTCCTTTGTCTGGAGCAGCTCGATGTCATGTCTCGGAAACGCATCCTCAGGATTCTTGACGGTAGGTTCAACCTGCATAAACATGCATATGATTACCAAATCATCTAGATTTATATGGAGGATGCCCCAATCCTTTTTCACCAGCTATCATTTAATGGCTAATGATGGACCATCTCTCTTAAGTTTATTATGAGGTTGATTATGTTGATACACGGCCATCACTGATGGTAAATGGGAAACTGGGAGAGCGGTTGGAGACAGTGATGAACAAAACAGGAAAATGAGAACGCAGTAGACCGAGAATGCAGGTCCAATATATGTTTTTAACGAAGTATTGCCTTTGTGTCTTAATACATAGGGTATAGGATGCAGAGTCTAATTGATAGAATCGCACTTTACTAGCCCCACGCCACCTCTTCCTTCCCGGCGCGTCCATATCAGACACAGGTACCATTCAAAGAGCTCCACATACACATCGGCTAACACCAACTGACGCCATCCTTGGTGTGTCCCGTCCCGCTCTGGCCTGCTCCTGTCAGTCTGCTCTTTTCCCCGCCTGCCATTTGCTCATCGTCCTCTTATCCTCGCAGCCCCGATGTATATTAATTTGAAATCGCGGCGGGAGCGTCGTCACCTTTCGTCGCGTCGTCGGCGAGCGACGCGCGAGTTGTCTCAGCGCGGACTTCCTTCCGGGAGCCGTCGTAATTGGGGGAGGACGGCTCTCATGCCCTTCCCGGCGTCATCTTTGATCGCGCGCGGCCGCCGATTAATTAATATGACATGAGTGGCGCACGAGAAAGTGAACCGTAGGGTCCCCTTACCACCACGCCGGCGCGCAGGAAATGAATTACTTGAAAGAACAGGTGAACTGGAGTTATCGGCTTGGGGGGTGCGGGGGGAACCCCAGCTGGGCGGCAGGGTGTGACACCGGAGACGTCGTCGGCACCAACGTCACCCACACAGGTTTGATTAGGTCGCTCTCCTTTGAACGCAAATCAGATTTTCTGTAATGTAACCTCGCCCTCCCTGCTCGCCATGTCTATGAAACGTATGTGAACTTACCCCTACTAGTATTCATGTGTGCAGTCAGAGTGCGACTCACAGAGCCGCTCCAACCACTTCTGCCACTGCTCTACCCTGCTCTACCTCTGCTGCACCTACCCACCATCCCCACACCACACGGCTGACACGGGTGAAACCTTCAAAGAACGCGTGAAGGGAGTTTTGTTTCATCTATGTTATCCACCATGTAAAGGGAAAAAAGAACAATCTCATCTCATTCCGACATTTGTTTAGTGGTTTGGGTATGAACCACATCAACTTTGATGCGAAGCTTCTGTGATCAAATGGGATGATGTTTAAGCAATCTGTAACCTCGTACCCTTTGATGATCCACTTCAAGCATCTTCGAGATATAACTTACAGCAGTGACGGAAGAAGCTATATGCGTGATATTCAAATTCAGTTTATAAAGACGTCCAATATTTAGCTGGTGTAACAGTAACACCTAATATAAATTGTCTCTATACCATACCTGTACTGTACCTTTTTTTTAAAATTATATATTGGATTCGTATTCGGTGAACAACCCTTGTAGTTATTTTGATTTAAATGTATCACAAATACAGATGCAAAGACTACCAATATGCAACTAAAATCAGTATTCAGAATTTACATCATTACCCGAATATTCGAAACGATAATATGATAAGGAATAAGTATAGCTACCGTTCTGATTGGATACCTGTTGTGGGAGATATGAATGTGAAACTTGTAATTTTGAAATAGCTAGTTGGATGTTATTGATCCCATGTTAAGATCCAACAATAACTACTCAGAGGCATTAAGAGAACATATGGTGGTTGCTATGCACATACGTCCGGCCCTCGATGTGAGGAAACCGTTTGGGGTCGGTGGTGGCTCATACCTGGATGACTTTAACCCTTTTTAAAGTGGACTGTAAACGGTGCAGCGACGGCTCGTTTATAGAACTGAGTGTGACGCATTGCGCCGTGTAGTAAAAGTTTAGTGCGACGGATCAGGATGGAGTGACGGGCGTGTATAGGTGGAAAGGAGGGGTGAGGGGGTCAGATCGCCTGGGGTTTGGGTTCCCACCTTTCAGTCTGAACCCCGCGTAGTGTCCGGCCTGGGAAATACGAGTCCACGCGCAGGTGTGGCGTTTTAAGGCCTGATTGGACCGGCGGCCAGGGGAGCATCGTCCTGTGCTGTTCTCTTAACCCCCAACCATCTATCCGCTACCCCACCCGCAAACACACACACACATCCTCAACGTTCACTCTACCCCCATCCCTTCAATTCTCCCTCTGCTCTGCCCTCTCCAGTCGGCTCTCACAGGTGATGCATCAGCGGAAAGTGGAAATGATGCCGGGTCCTCTAATCATATTGTTTGTAAAATAAAGCGCCACCTGCGACCAGAGCTCTGATTGATTTCTCCGAGCTCTGGTAAGGGGAGGGAAACGTGTGTGTGCTGAGGCATTTTTGTGGTTTTTATATTGTCGGGATGATGTAAGCTGCCCAACATATGGTTCATAACTTATACCTATATAACCCTCTCCCCTACCTTAGCACCAAATCTGAGCACCTCCCTTTTCAATTCACAGCCGTTCTTTCCTCGATCCCAAATTCGATCTCACTGTGAATCGCCCCTGGTAGCTATTATTATATAAAATCCCCATCAACTACTCCTACCACGTCACATGACCACCCCTCCGCTGCGTCCAAGACTGTTGTCTCGTTGTTTCCCCCCTTCTTTGGTTTGGCTATGTCGCTCCTTTTTTCCTCTTCCTCGTTCTCCGGGGCTGTACTCTCCTCCTCGATGGATTCCACAAACTGGCAGTTACCTAGTGTAGCCAGTGCCTGTCGTAGTCTTCTAGCCTGTCCCGGGGGGACCGAGATCTCTTTCACGTCCTGCTTTGTCATGATCATCAGAACATCATAGTCTGCGTAGTCATTTTGGATGAGGACTTCCATTGTTTTTTGTTTGAGACCTGACCCTTTAGCCCACGTCATAAAGTCAAAGTCTGAGGCAGACTCTATCCCGTCCGTCATGGTGATGCTTAGAGCGTAAGCAGAGCGCATGGTAACTGTGCATGTACCAGAGGGCGAGTGACCAGAGCCCTGGGGGTAGCTGGTCGCACGTGCCTAGACCCGCCGCGGGGGGCACATGCCCCTCTCGCCTGAGCATCATCTCCCATTTAAACCTATATATACTTTATATATCTCCAAAATCTCCATCAACTACTCCTACCACGTCACATCCTGATTTAAGGACGCTGGACCCTGTCCACTCTACTGGGCTACAAACATTCGCCTATAGGTCTAGTACCAAGGTTCCACATAACCTGGCACTTGCCGTCAGTCCACAATCCTATTTTGAATCCTGCTTGCTTTTCGAAATCCCTTGTTTGAGCAATTGATTGATTGTCAGCGGAGCGCGTGGTTTTTTTTTCATTTTAAACGAGCATGTATTCCTGTCCCTGCAGCGCCTATACTGATCGTCTTCCGGTTGCTGTAATGCGTTCCGGATATGCCCCACTCCATTAGGCGTCAAAAAGGGGAAGCAGAGGGAGGCGGAGAGTTAGAGGAAGGCAGAGAGAGGGGGGTGGTGCGCTGAGAGTGGGTGGTCTTGTAGCTTGAGTTGACTCTCCCTGTTTTTAAATGCGAAACCCTTTAAGAATGATCGCGCTTGAAGCTCGCGCGCCGCCGGGAGAATTGCATGCCAACTCCAGTCCCGATGGGACGGCGACGGCGGTGGCGGCGTTTTTTTGAATCCACTTTGCATAAGCTTTCAACTGCCGTGGGGAGTCAATATGGCTCGATTAAAGCGGCGATCCCGCCTTCCTCTATACGCCGCCGCCCATTTAAAGCTAATGCATGTCTTACAGTGCCGCCAACGTAGGCCTGAAAGGAGATTATTGTCACTCGCCGGATATTTAATTACACTCTGTTATGGGAGCTATAACATGTGTGGTTACGAGGGTAGAACAACCCACACTCCTTTTCATTATCAAATTCATCTTTGTAACACGCACACACACGAAGAACCTGTTAGATCTCATATATGAGACATCCCCCGGGCTGCCTTCAGAGGCGCCTGGGACAATCTGGCGAAATTGAATTAAATTGAGTATGTCAATAAAATGTGATGAGAAGGGATAAGGATTTAAACGGCTTGCGGCTGTGCGCGACAGCCCATCCCATTCCCATACAACTGGCGCTCCCATATCGTGCTGCCTACAAGAACGGCACTAAATGAACTTCATAATTTTGTCTGCATGAAGGTGGCATTTGGATGGTATATCGCAAAACTCGTTAGTGTCACGAGAGGGCTTGGAGAACAAGACTTGGAAATGTTAAAAGGGGACTGAGTGGGCCTGACTTTTACTCAATTTCAATGACATTTTGTCATGCCGACATACACACACGCGTCGTACGTACGCAACAGTCTTTCCACCCACCCAGTTATAGTAAAACCAAATGCCATGAAATATAATTCATAGGATTTAGTCGTATCATGCCTTTAGGGATTTGAAGATTACCTTTTGACATATTTCCCCCCTCTGTATTTAAGATATAGGCTAGTTATTAAATCAACCACCTTAATTTGGTCATCATAAGTCATAATACTGATATGGATTTGCAGCAGTGCGAACTTAAATCATGTGCCCATTTGATCGTAACTTGATTGATGATACATACGACAATCCGTCAACTAGGTTTTTTTCCTTCTCTATCATGTATATTTTCATAGCAATAGGTTGATTAGCAATCCAAATAAAAATCGACAAGAAATAATTTCTTATGCTAATGAAAACATTCTAGAACTACTGCCCTAGACAAAGAACATAAAGGCCAGAACATGGATTATTCCTTAAATGTTAGGGGCAAAGAACAGCATTTGCTAATTGCACACCTTTATTATCTAAATCAGCTTAGTTCTTTTACTTTCAGAATGTATACAATGTAGTTCACAATACTATCATTTACATCCAAATTAAGGTTTTTCTTTACTGATAAAAATGATCTATCTTTGGTAAATCGAATTCTTGTCATCCTCTGTTTAAATGCAATTCAATTCTTACTCATGTTTGTTCTTAGTATTATGTGAAACCATGGTTATGGTGACAATATGGGATAGATTTATGAGTTGTTTCGGAGAAATTCGTTCTGAACGAGCCGTTTTCAAAGCATGCAGTCTGTCAGCCAAATCGTGCAGGTAAGGCTCATAGGATGCAGTCTGTCAGCCAAAGCGTGCAGTCTGTCAGTATCCAAAGGCACCAGTACAAAGATTCACGGCATACAGTGCATTCTGTGTATAATAACTATACCCCCAGGAGCAGTATGTATTTATACTTAGTTTGTCCACAGGTATATAATAATAACCAAAGGAGGTGCATAAACCTGAAATTCAGATGTTGTTAACCTGACTTTCAAACACTGCAATGACAAGTATGTATGAATTGAAACTCTTTTGTTTAATAACCTTTACACAGTTACCTGCTTTTCATTTTGACCCTATGGAAATGATTTACCTTGTCCAACAAACATGCAACTCTATTAATTAACATGAGCCAAATCGGATTGAAAACAGTAACGTCATCATGGTGCAACAATTCAGCGTTTGCGCTCTCTGAAAATTTGTCAAATATAGGCTTGACTTGCCATTAATGTCTTATTATCGAGTATAAACATGGTAATACTATGCTCATGCTCAGATTAGGTTGTAGACTAGCCTCTTGTGCTAAACCTCCCAGGCATTGTTTTGAAAGCTATAAGAAATGTGATCTTGATAGGATAGAAAAACTACATAATCAAACTCACTTTTTTTTAAATAATGTTTATTCCACATTCTGTATGTTGTACAGTTCTTCCATGAGGATCCACAATTCGTGTAACAGAGCATTATACGTCGATGGGTAGTATACATAAAGTAGGTGATGATAATATGGTGAGCGCACAACAAGAGGCATTGTTATCATTATACACAAAATATAAATATACTGGTAAGGTCGCATGACAGGTCACACACATGTTTAGACAAGGTTAATACCAGTATCGTTACCACGTTAAGTAAGACATTTACCGAGGAGAACTCTTTGAACTTGATGTAAGAATTAATATTTTCAATTGGATACAGCTACACAAAATGTTAGTGTTTTTATACAGGTCTAGCTCTTTTTGAGATATATGATTTAAACTCTTCCTTTGTGCTGGCCCTTTGCACCACAGCGTCGATGCCATTCCACAACTGGAGACCTCTATACAATGGTGATTTTTTATACGATTCATTTTTAAATCTAAACTCGACAAACCCTACCTTGGTATCAGCCCTTGTGGGACGTTCTCGAGTCCTATGATCTATGCATTTGTCAACTTAGGATAAGCGGTACATTTGTGATAATATTTTATCATCTCTGCGATTAGACAGCTTTGGTAGGTCACATTGCACACTACAGTTCGTGTAGCGGCATCCTGAAGTTCTGTGTTTTAAGAATTACCCTAAGTGCTCTATGCCCTATTCGCTGTAATTTGGTAAGTTCTCGATGGGCAGCTCCACCTATCAGGAAGGAGCAGTATTCAAAAATTGGCCTTATGCTTGATATATAAATCAATTTTGCTACTTTTTTCGATATGTAAGGTCTAATTTTGCCTAACTTGAAAATCCTTGCTGACACATTTTTATTAGCGCTCTTTGGTGAGTCGTATTTGCCTCAAGACAAACGTCGCCATCATTATATCGTATCTCTAAGGCTAAACTCCCAGCAGTAGAGGCAAAACTAAGACGTAATTTCAAATTAAATTATGATGTGATATGTTAACGTTTGGATAAGTGCAGATCAGTTTGATATGACATAAGGATACTTTAGACTTTAGAGTCTTTTATCATTTCATCACTCATCATCCAAAACTCCATCAGCTAACCACTCATTACTCCTATCGTCACCCCATCACTCATCTCCTGCCGCTCATCACTCCATCACTCATCACCCATTGCTCATTACTCCCACTCACCACACAGCCACTTATTACACCATCACCCATTACCTCGTCAAAAACACTCATCTCTTATCCCATCATTCTTGACTCGTTTATTGATATTTCCCTCTCATGACCACCAACACACACTTCACCAAAACATTCATCTTTCAATGTTTATTCTCCTCAATCACTTGCCACTACAAACCTATACTACTCATCACTCCTATCACCCATTATACACACGACCCATCACCCACCCACTTATCACACGAATCAGTTTGGTTTCAGGTATAAGTAAACAGTAGCTAGCATTTCCATTTGTATATATGATATGTATATACCTTAAGTATATATATGACATAACATGCGTGTTATCCAAAACTGATTCTCATTAGAGCGTCTTTTTTCCCTATATCATTTACTTTATGTATCTAAAGCCTGTGTATTTGCCAAGGCATAGAATAATGTCGCTCAGCCAAGCTTTATTTCTGGAATGTCTTGTTGCCAACATACTAAGACGTGAAGTGTAAGCGGAAATCATCCAGTAAATGCCATGTGGGGGCGCGCAGGCTGTTTTCAATTTTCCACCTGAATTGCGGAGTTTGACACAAATAGCTGCCGCGCCCAGATTAAAGCCCCTTCATGTGTGAAGTGTGATTAGAATTTCAGCTTGCGTTAGTTTATGAAGCCACCTGCGTTAAGATATTGACACATGGAATTAACAGCAGCGTGCATTTACACCCATATATTAAATCAGCTTCTTTCTACAGGAAGGATAGACCATATTTTATAGCATAGATGTTCACTACCCTTCACACATATTATGAAGTAGGCCAAGATGGGAATATCGATACCTCATTATAGCTGAATTACTGCTAGTAATATATCACCGCCTTAGACGGATATTCCGCACTGCGATTTAATCGGAAGGGACATACCTCTATTGGGTCTTCTGTCTTGATCTATTCCATCCAGGGTAGTACATGAAGGTTAAATGTAGCTCTTGTAGGCTTCATAATTGCATTGATATCCAGTCAGCTTAGTATGCCTACGCCTGCCTCGAACTTCAGTAGGAAACTTGGTATAACTAAGTTATGGCAGTTATCCTACCCCTAATATAAAATGCCATAGGCTTAACATTGACTCAGTGTATTTGACGGAGCGTTGAATAAAGTGTCATTTATGCATCGAGGTGAATAAAAAAAACGGACTCTGGTCAGGTCTGCTACTCACTAAACTCGGCTAACGCCTCGTGTAGCAATACACAACCTGCCCATCGTGGCATAAACATTGACAAGGCTAACTCTCGTTTGGTTTCTACTAAGTATTTACCTGATTAATGCAATACTCGTAAACAACGAGTAGTTCTAGATGGTATATAACGTGCAAAGTTATAAAAGCATTAGCAAATTAGCCCATTTTCCCGAATTTCTTTTTTTCTATTATATATAGCAGTGTTTATTACATAAAGTATCACATTATATACAGTATTTCATTTCAGAATCCTTATTAATCTAGACATTCATAATCAGTGTATTAAAATATCCTATTTCTGCTTTTGACAATATTCATTCCTCCAATATTGGATTGGCAAGATCATGGCTGCATATATCCGAACAAGATGAACAGTGGCATTAATGACAAGCAAGGCGATTAATACAAACCTGTTGAGAAACGGACTCGGTAGCAGTCTGGGTTAGTGTACTGGACCATGTCACCTGTTGATAAAGAAGGCAGGGAACCAGGATGCGCAGCGTGTGAGGTCTTCATCCGGCAGGGGCAGAGGGCGTCGACCCTGCCCTTCCGACCGCTACGCGCCGCCACTGTAGCCTGTATGTTCTCGGTGCCAATAAAAGCCGCCGCCCTTGGCCCCCTAGCGGCGACATGGGCAGAGCCCTGACATTTTCATAGCAGCGATTTTAATAAAACGGTGACATCAACATGTTTATGGGCCTCGCATTCCGATCCAATATGGCTGCGTTGTCACGGCAACCGTGCCCATTACTTTTATGCCGGCGAGTCTCAAGCCCAAGTGCAAACACCATAAAGTGAAATTGCGCACATACTTTGCGTCTTGGTAAGAGAAATGGCTGAAACAATTATTCAAAAGTTGGTCGATGAATGTGTCATATAGTGCCGTCCTCCGATTGCTTGGCATGCCGGGATATGCAATGGCAGGCTTAGGAGGCGATGGGACGCAAGCTGTATATTTCCGATGGCATTGCCGTGGCACGAGATATGGAAAAGCCTGGATAAACACCGACAGCCAATAATTGATTCACCACCCAAACCAAAACCTTCATGTGCAAACATTTTTCATTCTTCTTAGCCAATTCCTACATACCGGAATTCGTCGTCTGTCATGTGAAATCTTCTGTACGTTTTTTTCTGTTTGAAATATCTGAGTATCATAATAAGAAAGCTGCAGATGTAGTGCGTTGATGTTCAAGGGAAAGCTAAGGCAAAGAGGAAAGTGTAGTCGGAGCAGAGACAGATGCCAACTTCATGATTACCCATCTTGTAGGACAGATATTTCACCCTCTATATATTCCCACATGAAACACAATCGCCTGTATTTATCCACTCGGCATACGCCAGTGAAAACAAATCGTCGACATCGCTAAGTGCATGCCTACTTCCCAAGTCACTTTGTGAAAAAGGGATGGCTCTTGCTTTCAATCCATACTCCTCTATCGCCGGTGCGTCGCTCTGAACGATAGCTGGGAGCATCTTTTACTGGATGGTGTTTACTACCCAAGTAAAAAGCCGGCAAACAAGGCGTGGTAATAAAAGACGACAGCCAACCGATCAAATTCGACGATGCCATGGAGGACTACCCCACTCTATCGGCCTCTTGTAATACACGACATTTACACGGAATTAAGGTACTTCGGAATGAAATTATGAAAAAGGACGCTGACGAGGATGGTAATCCCGCCCTCGGTACACATAATTCTACCATGAAAGGCGGGTGAAAATGCTGTACAGAAAAAGTCTTGATATCACACCCTTGTGACACTTTGTCTTCCGGAGGCTTTGTACAAACACAAAATCAATAATTCATCGTTTGCTTAGGCGTTAAAGTACTCGCTTTTTCCCCCACACAACGGGTTTGACATTACCGCCTCCTTTGCTGAATCAGTGGCTCTCATACTAGGATGTGAGAAAAAAACAGAATTTTTTTCCCACCCCATTTACTGCTACTGCTGATTAGGTAATCGCGGTCTCCAGAGAAAACATTAGAATTCCCCCATTTGGCAGTCTCCAACCAATGGTCCAACAACTCCCACAGCGCCTTGCCTCTCGTTAATTTCTTCATTAGAACCACAAAGCGATCATTTCAAATGATCATCAGCTATTGTCAAATGCGTTTCTTAAAGGCGCCTCTCCTACAAAGCCGCGGAAGTCTTTAACTGTGGAGAGCGGAAATGAGCAAAGGCTTCCCCCCTCAATTAGAATGGCGAGGAGGCAAAAACAAAGCCAGACCAGCCGCTCTGATTAATCAGCGGAGCCGCGACTGTGATTAATTTCAATTTCTGGATACAGAGAGATACAGAGAGGGACACAGAGGCTGGGGGACAGCGGCGAAAGGGAGGCAAATCTGTTGCTAAATTTATGGCTGAGGATCATCAGGCACACGCAATCAGTGGAGGACAAGTGCAGGGTATTGATGCGACAATGGCATGACAGGCGGGCAGCGCCGAGCGCACAACACCAGCCTGCCACATAAACTGCACAGGCAGTTGCTTAGTGCGCTGCAATTTGAATCCATCTTTCTGGGTGGCTTTCGGGACATGCAGTGTGTGTGCATGTGTACTTTGAGGAAGATCAAAATGACCGAAATTGTTGGGGGCTTGTTAGGAGAGGGGAAAAGGGGTTGATGACGTAGGGTGCAGTATGTACAGACCCCGTGACCTTTTTGTTATGCATGAAGACTTAAAAGTTCATACAACTAAAAGGAAATGAAAAGGAATAATATCATGACTACTCAGCCTGTATATATATATATATATATATATATATATATATATATATATATATATATATATATATATATATATATATATATATATATATAAACCGATTTATCCTTTGAGCCCTTTTTGCACGACTGGACCGGATGACCCAGGCCACAATAAGAACACTCATGTCGATAAAGACAGTTAGGGAAAACACAACCCTTGGAGGTATTGAACTTCCAGCAAATCCCTTCGTTTTTACCTTCTTGACGCTTATTGGTTGATTTCTTTTCAACCTTGTCTTGGAATTCTTTTAACTTTTTCGAAAGATTAACGAAAGCGAAAGTTGTCTCATAATTAAGGAACTTTTCTGTTAAAAAGGAATCACCATAGCCGAAACCCTCCATGCCCAAGCTGTCTGCTTTTTCACGCATTGCTAAATCATACTCCATGAGGGATTTACCCGTATGGGTAGGTTTGCGGTCAATTAGATACGAGATATGATCTGCTAAACCTTCCGTATTTAAACCCTGTGAAGACAAAGTTCTCAATAGTCCCATATTTGCGCTGAGGATTTGGTCAAAAGTTGGATTATCGCAACTAGGAGGTAGAAAAGGAGTAAGTGAAAAGAATTTTGACTTACGTTTTACTTTCTCTGTACAGGCATGAGTGCCTGTGCAATTTGGTGCATTTCCTTGCACGTGCGGTGGAAGAAATATTCTTGCATTAGGATAAACAGGTCTTAAACTAGGGTTGGTTTGTAACCCCCGAGGTAATGAAGCTTGACCGACAATTTCATGGGTGAATGCGCTTGGCATTGCACTATCGCTACCACGTGGCACCCTTTCAGACTGGCCGGCACCTTCCTCGGTACTATTTCTCAACTCAAAGTCTCGAAAACTGGAACATAATACCTGTATATCAGACTTAATAGAGGAGACCTCCTTCTTTAGTTTGTTATGTTCTAACAAAAGGTTACTCACCCAAGGGGGCTTTTGCCACGGGGATCCGCCACCGCTTTCTGCCCTATCTCCAACCGCTCCCAATTCCTCCTCTGTGCTCTGTGCTGAAGTCTGCTGTAACTCTTTGAATTTACAGGTAGGACAGCCTTCTCTATGTGACTGACCATCGTAGTCCAAGCCACAAGTGTCACACTTGCGCATGGTAACCAAAAGGTATACCAAAAACGGACAAAAGTCACTGAAAAGTCGACCAAAGTCGAGAAAAAATCTGAAGCGTGGTGGGCCGGCGGCGACGGATCCCTGCAGAGTGAGGTCGATCCCTGGTCCTGCCCGTCCTTTTATGGTCTGGTATCCAATGCCCTCTGGTGTCAGGTTTCTGAGTTGTTGGTCCCTGGTCCATGAGCGCCGTGGTCCCCTGGTGAGATTTTACTGGACTACTATTTTATATGTCCATAAAGACTAGTCTTTATGATCCACATATATATATATGTTTTCAAATCATTATTATGTCATAGTGAATAAGGGGGTGGGGGTTAGCTCAGTGGTTAAGGTTGTAGGACTTTATGGGTTCGAGTCCAATTGCGTCACTTTTCTCCCCTTCATCCACAGCAGTGGCAAAATATATCAAAGGCCAGGTGTGGCGTTAGGGAACTAAAATGCCTCTCAAATGTGTAGGGGTAGAATTTCTACCTAAATACATCTCATAGATATGATCATCACCAAACCAACGAAAGTCTAATAGAACATATTGGACGTTAACCTACACAAGCAAAGGAACAGCACGAGACAGACACATCTGAAATTTGATGAATAACATCCGCAGGTGGTATAGACCACGAGTCTGACTCTATAGATTTTCTTGCCTCAATCAGCAGAATGGCGATTTAATGTATTCATCCATTTTGCATATCTAAACAAAGACAGAGACCACTTCATACAGCTTAAGGTTTCTAGAACGAAGGATGGAGTTGGTTACATTTAAAAATATGATACTCAGACAGGTGAACAGGCACCTGAGGTAACCTGAAAACTGTATTGGAAGCCCCCCCCCCCCCCCCACCTCGTTAGATACATATGCATAATACATATACCATTTCAACGAAAGCCTAATTTCTTTACAGCTATCATTTGCAGATGAAACCGTGTAGGTCAATTTCATAAAACACGTCATATTAATTAGTTTATACCTTATGCACGTGTGAGAGTATCCCTCAGCGCGTCATCTACATTTTCACTGAGAACCATTCGTAGAACATATAGTAATTAGCTATCACATACTGTCATCACCTGTAAACGCTAGTTCAAGCGCAGATTGAACTGACGTGTATCCAGGTTTATCCAAGTAAGTTCATCGAGGTCCTAATGCTATGGAAACCCCACAGCTGTTGCCGTATTGTGTCTAGCGCTGTGGGGCTTCAACAATTATGAAATTGAGTCGCGCACGCAAGACTTTGATATAGTGGCTATAACCAATTCAGGTTAGGCGAGTAGAGGAAGCGCCTGCAACTCATGGCAAATCAAAATGAACATTTACTGATCGAAACGCTATCTTACATTTGGCACGTAAGGGGTTCAGGAGATGGGGCCCTGTCCCCGTGAACCCCAGCCAAATACTCGCCTGAATCAGCCCCCTGGCGGTGCGAAATGTATAGATGCGTATATAACGGGCTCCCTCGTCATCAAGCGGCGGCCAACCTGTGTCAGCGATAGGCCGTCCACTTGGATCCAAACTTGGTCCCTGTGAAACTGATCCTTGCTTCTGGAGTATCATGAGCAGCGGTCGGCAGTCAATAATGCATATTTCCTATAAAGTACTGAATTGTGATATATGCATCGTGATGGTATTAATGATTTAAACATCCCTAGCAGAAGTAGTTTGCCCATGTATGAGTTGTGGTACTGGAGAAAACATAAGAAACATTTCAGGAAAACAGTTTCTGCTGCGATACAATGGTCTGAATTATTAGGTAATTTCTAAGTGCTGTACGGTAGCTTCTTAGGCCCAGAGCGATACTAAAAAGAGATTGCGTGGCACTTTGTCGCTGTATTTTACGTTACTCACTGACGGCATGCAGTACATTTGCAAAGAGACGAGGACAGTGTATTATCGCCACATATCAAACGGGCCAGGCGCTGCCTGCTGATCCCAAGGGGATTATGTTTAATTGTTACCAGCCAATCAAGAAAAGTCTCGCCTCCTCGCCATGTTTCTGTCTCGCAGATTCATGCTGTCTCATGACACAAAGAGTCTGCCACGGCTTAGCAGGTCTCTGCGCATGGCAGCTGCAGGTGACGTCATGAATGTCACCGGAAGTGACATCAGTGCCAGCGCTCCTGTCAGTCGCCGCAGGGGGGTTGCCCTGGTCGCCCGGGCCGATTTCTGGTGCGACTCTATACGCAATATTTGTAAAGTTAAGAGTAAGCTTATTGGACTCGGTAGATTGCATTCATCGGCTAATATTTGAACATGTCTAGCCAGCGAGCGGTGCCTGTCATCCCTGTTTCACCTGGCCAACAATAGAGTTGCCACCCGTGATTGTTTTGCCTGACAAGTGATTAGGCCGGACCGTGTGTATTGGTGAGCACCGTTTGCCAAGATGTCGCATGGCAGAATCTCTTTTTTTTCTCTCCATACATTTTGAGCTGCTCATAGCATAGCTCCCAATAACTGGCAGGAGCAGCTCAGCACATTAAAGTTGATCAGCGAAGGACGTTAACTGAAGGTGGCTTGTGGGTGTTGTTACCTGCCAGCCTGCTACACGTGTAACGGTGTATATATGCTGGGCGTATCGTGCCAGCATGCCAGGTGAACCTTCAGCTGGACAATGAGTCCCCCGGTAATCCCAGCTCAGGGTATTGGGTCCCTACACGGGGTTCTGGTAGAGCCGGCACGCGCCCAGAATGCCAATAAGGCGCAAAGAATTATGTCTTTGACATTTCACATGAAATGTGCCTTTTGGTGGCGGGTGACAGACGGGGGTGTTGGGGGTGTTGGGAGGCTGTGAAAGGCAGCAGCTTGCGAGACCAACAGAGGAATGTGTGTGGCCTACAGCGAGCCCCGTTGGCCTTTGCCTCGCCATCCGTTGGCCGTCAGCACGTCATCTCTCCATTGGCAGGGGTCATTAAATTTCAAGACAGCGTTCAATTTCAGCAGGAAGAGAAAGGCCACAGGGGATCCGGTGCTCGGAGAGGGTGTTTGGGCCGTACGGGCGTAGTGAAAGGGAGCTCAGGGGTGGTGGGGCAGAGTGTGTGGACGTGTAGGGTGAAGCAACGAGCCTTGGTCCTTTAGAGGTATTGTAGGAGGAAGGAAAAGGGGTGGCAAGTGAGAGGGTGAGAATGAGGGTCGGTGGAGGGGAGGGTAGGGGGTGAATGCGGGGATCCTGACCCATAATGTTGCCAGATCCGCACGTCATGCTCGCGAGTAACTCAAGCTTTATAGAAAACTGCTCGTGCCACATTAATACCACAGGAATCCTGGCCTTGTTGGCAGACCCCACCCCTCCACACCCATCCACCCCATAGCTCCTCCAGAGACACTGAATATTTTGTCTCCAGAGGCGCGACGGCCAACCCTACCGGGGATTGATGAGCGAATGAGCGAACGAAGCGAGGTGAGCTGCTCTACCCACCTACCCCCACCCACACCCCACACCCTCATCACACACACCCCCACTGTCTCCAAAACCCTCGAAAATAGGCCAACCCACTGCCGGTAGGGCGCGTGGTGATTTTCGGGTTTCTGGCCTGAGGAATTTTAATCAATCATACTGCGCCGATATGAATATGTATGAGGCGTGTTCGATTTAATTTCGGCGCTCGTGCAAGGGGCAGATAACGGCATTCCGGTGACTGTATTGTCTACACACCAGCTAATGAACATAGACCCGGAGGACGCGTGAATGTACGTCGCCTAGCCGCAGTCTGCACTGCCTGGGTCAGCATAGGATACTGCCGACTCCAATTTTGGTCATTAAGGATTTGGGTTATCGTTCTAGGCTGCATATTAAGCTGCGTCATCGGTGCTCCGCCAGGTGGCTCCACGCGGCGAGAAATAACGAGTAGATTGACTTTTACTGAAGGATAGTGTGCATGGTGGCGGACATGATCTTAGCTATGGTGGTGGAGCTCTTCCTATTGTTGACCTACTTCGAATATATTGTGTTTCACAGAAATGGCTCTGTCGTGTCATGGCTATAGGTCGGTGAGATGACACGTCTTGAAGTCTTGACCTTGGACGTATTGTAGCTCCGAGCAGCATTTTATCAGCTCATCAGGCTCTCTAGCACTTGCAATGCCTCTACCCGGCCTCTGATTCCATCTGACTACATGCAAATCATCCCTCTTCCTTCGGCTCGCGGTCCCCTTCCCCCATTTCTATGAATGTCTGGCATGAATTCATCCCCTCCGAGACCCTCATGTGATATATTCTCCTCTCATGCGATTTTAAATTTGGCCCGGTCGCCGCAGATTGTGCCGGCCCCCTGGCTCCCATTTTCGCAGCCTTAAGGACATAAATTTCCCCAAGTCAATTTAAATGACGTTATGGAAGACAAGGCCAGCCTATGCCCCTTTGTCCAATAACCCCAAGACCGGCATAAATAAATTTGCCCGATCCAATTTAGATGGCTACCGCTATAAAATATGGATGGCGAATCGAAACCCAAATCTACTTTGTTAATTCATCGCACACAAACACCCCGGTCGTAAATTTTCAAGGTCCGCCCGGCTTCCCGTTTTGCCCGCCTAATGTGGTTGGCAAGGTTACAATAGTCTGACCCGGAGTAGTTAATATTTCAGTGGGGAATGTACGCTCTTATGGGCCCAGATATTAATCAAGAGCTGGCTAGCCGGCCCCGACTTGGCCTCTTTAGATCTGAAAGAATTTGAGAAATGACGTTTCCTATTGGTTGCAGGGGGCGTTGTGTTGTATATTGCGCCGAGCGCTGTGCGCATGATCCGCCTGCGTAGTTTAAGATTCTCATGGTGGAGGGCACTGGCGTAGGGGTGCTACATCGGATAAAGGTCAACGTTAAAAAAGGTCGCGCGTGCTGGTTAGTGTGAAGTCGCCCACCTCGAGCACCAACGGTCATCAAGTGAAAGAATTAACGTGGTCAGAAAGCTAGGAAATGTAAAAAAAAAACTCCCCTCCCCTCAGTGCCCTCCGTGTCTCCTACCCCCGCACCATCATCCCGTACGGCGTTAACGGAACACTCATGAATATGGGCTACGCTCTGCCGCCCGTCGCTCTCTCCCAATTGTCAGCGCTAGTTAGCGGAGGGCTTTTTTCGGGGGGTGGGGCATTATCATATCATTTGGTGAACTTAACGAGGCGCACGCAAGTTTACATTGTGCTGTCGGCTGGCACGGCCAGTCGGTTAGGTGGCATTAGGTGCCGCACTTAGGCCAATCTACAATGCAACGCCGGCGCTAACTCGACTCGCCAACATCTAAGATTCCGGAGGATGAAGCGGGCGGCGGGGCGAACCATCGACCCGGGACCGGACATTATTTTATTGTGCGCCTCTCACCGGGCCCTCAATGAGGACAATGATGAATATACGTTCACGACTAATGATGGTCCTGACATGTCGGGATAGCCAACCAATCCCCAACGCCAACCCCCTACTCCTCAACCACCCCAACCCCGAGCAACAACCCCCTTCTCTCCATCCGGCCCCACCTCATCCACCCTTGCCAGGCCCAGGCCGCCCCTCTTTCCCTTCTCAAAATAAAGCATTCTTAATTTTTCATCCCCGCCGAAGGGCGGTCAGCTAAATGGGGGTTTCGCCGGCCAATCGTACTGGGGATTTGCCGGGAGATTTATATGTTAAATCACCTCTCTCCATCGCCACTACATCGGGCCAAAGCCAATGGCCTCGCCACCCCCGTCCACCCTATCCCCTCGTGCTCCACTACCCCAACCACCCACCCTCGCTCTAGCAGCCGAGCAAGGCCAGTCCCCGAAGCCTGCAGCAATTGAACGGCCAGGATTTTACGGAGAAATATGAATGCTAAATCGAACTGGAAATGTACTCCATCAGTAGTCCGGCGTGACCCATTTTCTAACCCCATTTCGGGATGCCGAGGGCCCCAGCTGCAGAAGGATATCACTTAGAGGGGACCGGGTGTGTTAAATCTTAATGCGGACTGTAATAAACAGATTTGAAATTGATGACGCTGGGCATAGAAAGTGAGGCCGCTGAGACGGGACCGGGCTGCCTCCATACCCCGTCCAGAGACCCCTGGTTCTCCCGGTGAAAAGGGGGCAGGCAGGGCACCGCCCCTTCCGCCCCAACCCGCACAGGGTCCGCCGATTGACATTTTCAAACCAACTCGACTCTAACCCCCGTAACGCATCCCCCGATACTCTAATAAACAAATTTGAAATCAATGGCGGGCTCAATAAAAGATGAAAGCAGTGGGGAGCGGCCAAATCTACTTTCTGCAGGCGAGGCGGACTGTCCGGTGGCCGAGGCGCCCGGCGGTAAGCAAATTTCAGCCGGGTCAGTTTTAGGACGAGTGGCGACCATGAAATATGGATGCTGACCCGTCGGTCTCCTCAAGTATGATTGATGCTCCGCTTTATAATCCAATAAGATACGCGCATCCCCCACACATTGGATGAAATCTAAACTGGACAGCCTATACGGAATGGCCCCTGTGCTGCAAATCCCCTCGGCGCGGCCGGGGCTATTTTTTGGAGGCGGGGAGCCTGTATTTCCATCCAATTGTTTCTCGGTGTGCCGTCCTCGATATCATTCATCCCAATTGTTGAATCTCCTCACGCCCACATTTTACCGGCCACCGCTCGGGTATAAAAAAAACCCGGAGGCATCCAATCACCCGAGCCCTTCATTAAATTTGTGAACTGAACGGCCAAAGACTAAATAATTCATTCAAATGACCATTGTACAATGGCCATATCATTCATATAAATGAGAAACAGCGGAAAGGCCGAGTGTAAATCAAAAAGCATCATCTTCTTAGACGTGGGTGCCAAGTCACAAATCAAACCACACTCCATTCTATTGCACACTGTGCCTGCTACAAGGGCATCCTTCCCTGCAGGTGTCAGCCTTTCCCTGACTATAACACAGCAAAGCTAGGCGAAGAGATGTTATTGTGCCATTCACTTTTGAATTGTCACGTCTGCGGTATTTACGTATTAGATGCTCCACATGCACTGCTTCGCCGAGACTGATTATTGTTTTTTCCCTCCGCAACACTTCAAGTCCTTGCCAATTGGGCGGAAGTCAATGCAGTCACTCTTTCCCTGTTTCTCCAGAATGCCTCGTTGAGGTAATCAATAACATGTTTATCTTTTTTCGGCGCCCTGCAATCTACTTAGGGTGGAAATCTGCCAGTTTTTTTCATATTCCACCCCCTTTGTGCCAGGAACGACATCTTGCCTGCAAGAATAAATGTTTGCCCACACATGCCGTGGCTTCTCAAGTGGCTTCGCCGACCATTAATGGCTTCATTGGCCCCTGAGGCTTGCCTTTCGCGCCCACCCTTTCGCTGTTTTCTATTCCATTTCAATTTAAATATGCAGGGGCAGGCGGATCTTTTGCGTTGGCTGGTGTTGATGGGAAATTTCCATGTGTAACGGGCTGGCCGGACTTCATACAACACCCCTGGCACATATGGCCAGATCATAGCGGCCCACAATAGTTGTACCGGAGTGGGCCAAATGTGACCTTATTTAGTCCTGGGTCAGCCTAGGGAGGGGACATCAAATTGCATACCGCTCAGTAATGTAGCCTAGCCGGGTTGTAAAAGGTGCAGTTTTATTCAGTGAGGCCCGAAGAAGGCTGCGATATAGGTATACTCAGCACATGGTATTTATTGACAAGGTTATCTGTATGTAAAAATAGACCGAAGGGTCCCGATGAAACTGCTGTACACATGTATGTGTCCTCCACGCAGATTCATCGTTATACTTCCAGCTGGAATCCGATGCAGAGCCACATAATCAGCGAATATTGACATATGCGTAATATTTCTAACAGAAATTTACATATATTCAGAGTTGTAAGATAATCTAAAATGTAGACTCATGGCGTCAATTTTGGATTAATATTCCGAGAACTAGTCTAGGATTCAGTAGAAATACACAGAGAAGTGTTTCCCATTAGCATCGGCTGTATTGGATCCTGCTTTGATGGGACAGGGGGAGTTAAAGTAGAAACGGGAGTAAACAGCATTGACATCGATATCGCCAGGTTATGTATGACTGGCCAGCAAGGCCGATGCACCACCCTTCTCTAGCCTACCCTTTCTATCCACCCCCACCCCCGCCACTATGCCATCCCCCACCCCTCAAGCAGCCCTACCCCCTCTTCACCCTAGGAGAGAGGTCATCTCGCCTCATACCCTGCTGTTCCCATCAATAACGCCCCAAATTCTGACATCCTGAATTGGAGAAACTACTTTTCGCGTGCAACGTGAATACCCTGCGTGGTGCAAAGAAGAAGGTGAGCGTACGCGTTTAAGATAGTTGGAGGCAGCTTCAAAATGCAGAACACCCATTAGCCCCTCGCCTCTCCCCTGCATGGACCTGTGTGACCCCTACATTGACCTACGACAAAAAGAGAGGGAGTTCGTGCTCGTATTGCATAACGCGCCAGTCGACGTCGGGTGATGGGTCATGCTATGCCCCCGTGCCTCCATTACAACACCTTGAATATTTGATAATAGCTGATCAAAAACAGGGAAGTGAAGGTGAACAAGAAGCGATGAACAAATGGGATGGAACTGGGTGGCCAAAAGCGGGTACCAGTCACGAATACGGTTATGCCCCCTCGTAATAGCATTTTGAATATTTGATATCATATCAATTTGAATAGGAAATAATACTAGGAATGCAATATTAAAAAAATGATGATAAGACAGAGAATACATACATTTGGTAAAAGAAACATTTTCACAGTCTTTATGAGTGAAATAAATTCTTACAATGAAGAAAATAACGTCTAAAGGGCAGAATACAATCAGCCTAGACTCCAGATACTGGTAAATTCCGTGATCAATCCAGGAGTTAGAGGTCATGCCACGCCCATGTACTCCCATTACAACAACCTGAATATTTTATCACCCTTTCGCCCAGAAAAAAAAATCGATAGAAATAAAGTCTAAATAAAAATCGATTTTCCAAGTTTTATGTGCATGTCCTCTGGACTAGTCAATCTCCTAAAAGTTCTTTTCCTGAAAATAAAGAGGTGCATATCTAAAATCATTTAATTTGATATTGATTATCTTTAAATCTCCTATTATAAAAAATTTATATCCCATAGAATATAGATGAAAGGAAATATAAACGAGAACAAAAAAGGTGTTGGATTGGACCCCCTGGAGTTTTGAACCTGGCTGCTGTTTGCACCCAGTGACTCTGGAACAATCAATACGCCTGCAACTTTAATGTGCAGTGTTTGAAATAAATATGTGTACAAGTGTGGGGAACGACGCGAGGGGCTTGGCACCTGGCACTTTTCACTGGCCGCCGCTTCTTACCTGGCGACCTTTGATGACCTGGTCAGGTGTGAATATCGATTTTTGGAGGGAATTAGCCGGGAATTTATGCTGACTGAACTTTATGCCCCACCCCAGCACACGGCGTTGGGTGGTCGATGGTCTGGGGTGGAGGGCCAGTGGGGCGATTGGCAGGCAGGCGAGAGGGTGGGTGTGTTTGGGTGTAGGGCGTCCACTTTCCAAACATATCTCATCTATTGGGGCGATCATCAATCGGCTTTGAAGTTGCCTCCATTTGTTGGATTTTAGTGCAACCATGCATAACGCTACGCCGGCTGGCCTCCGCCACGTATTATTAACGCTGCCTTTTCACTATCGGCCTGTTCATTTACTCCCAGTAGTTAGGGTGTGATTTGGGACAGTTTAACTTTTTTCCCTATGAAAACTGTTTCATTATATTGGAATTGATAAACCATTGCTAGCTTTCAGGGTAACATATCAAATGCTGTTCATAATATATCTGATTTTTATGGGAAGAATTTACGTTTTGAAAAACTCCCATTATCATATTTTTATTATTTTACAGATATTAAATAGAAATATTGAAGATGCTCTCTATATCACAGAAAATGTTTCATCTTCTCGATAGCTGAAGCATATAGGTAGGACTCAAATGGTAGAATTCAATTTTGCTCAGACATATATATAAAAGTCATAGCTAATGAGAATTTATATAGTCTAGTCAAAATAGGCCAAAAAGGGGCCTTACGGGCTACAAAAAGCAATAGATTTAATTCCAGTGGCATTCACCGCAGAATATCCTTCATAATGCCAGAATGAAAATCGAAATTAAATGGTGGAAGCAGGTCAGATTTGCATGATTCCAATATGGACACCTCGAGTCCATGAAATTCCATAATTCAGGTTTGAATTCAGGTAGAAACATGATATAAAATCTGAGGTGAGGAATGTATACAGATCACCAGAATAGTCATATCTGTCCAATGAATTCATATAAATCCAATATGGCTGCTTGAAATATATGAAATACTCTAAATTGGTTTGAATAAAGATATAAACATGATTTGAAATGGTAAAAATATGTTTTCTGAGGTGGGGAATCCATATATAACACAAGGAAAGGCCTAGTTGTAGAGTGAATAGCTGCTATAAAGAATAAATCTAAGATCACACAATTGTTAACAATACATTATTATTGTGGCATTTCAAAAAATGATAGAGATGTGGCAGATATATAAGAGGATACTGTAAAAAAGTAAATTCTAAGACATATGTGTAAATATATCATCTCGCCATTATCATTCAAGCACAAACTTTAATATGACTTTTTTCATGTTGTGTTATATATATCTCTATATTGTCTGCTGACGTCTGTGAGGTCAATTACACCTTTTTTGTATTGTTTATGTAAAAGTGTTTTTTATTTATCGAAAGGTTTCTTAGAAAAACTTTGATTTAGAGTAATAACAAATCACCCTTTATGGAAAACACTTTATGTTGAATTGTTAAATGACTTCTATCAATTATTTCATAATAAATATTCCAAGCTAAAAAAAGGTTGCAGAGAGCTATGATTCTAATGTTAATTATAACAAAATAAAACATCCATTCTAGAATAGTTATACCTATTTCTTGGATTTTGTCTTCTTACTTCTGAAAGGACACATGGATTACGTTCCTTGGTCAGTGCCTATATTGTTTTTGTTGCATTGCTATGGTACTTCATTGGTAGCACAGCCATATTGGATTTTTCATTGCTCCACTGGTTTATTAGACAGATACACGTTTTATGCTGTTATATATCAATTCCCATCAGGAAAAAAAGCATTTTCAATAATGTTTGTGTCTTTATTCAAACCCAAAATAGGCTAATTTATTCGTTTCAGCCAGCCATGTTGTGCTTCAAGGATAGGACTTCAGTAGTGATTAATATGGATTCATCCCCTCAGGAAATGTATGTTTATATCATTATTCAAACCTAAATAAGGGTATTTCATTCATTTCAGACAGCCATATACTAATTAACCTGACAAATATGACTTTTATGGTGATATGTATGAATTCCTCACCTTGGAAAACATATGTTTAGCATTTTAACACAGATTTGTCAATTTTTGAAAATGCAACCGTTCTCTAAAAAACAGCAGCAATTCAGCTATACAAATCTGCTATTCTACCACACTTCGACTATGCAGATATTTTATTTGTTGATAGTCCCATGAAATATGTATCTATTCTTCAACAATGTACTACTATTGAAGAGTATCAATAGTAGTAATATCACTATGGTATTATATAGAGCGTTCTGAGATGAATACCACTGGAATTAAATCTATTGCATTTTGTGGCTGCTCAAACATTATTTTGACTGGACTGATGGGATTGTCGAGAACTCGCGTTTGCCGGTCAACAGCTCGTCAATGTTCATTAACCAAACTTTAAATGACCTGCGTTTTAATAAATTATGCACTTGTGTTTGGACATGTCGGTTTCCTTCTTTGTTCGTGCCTTGAAGGCCAGACTCTCAGCCTCAGACCGACCAGTTCAAACCCATGTGGAGTCGGCGCTGGTAGTGTGTACACGATCGGAGCGGTAACAAGATGGAGTGCGGGGTGAAGGAGGGGCGGTGGTGGGTGCGTGACAGGCGGGTGGGTGATCTCGGCGCCCGCCCTTTGCCGCTCCCACCTACCTGTAACAAATGAGCGCCGGCCACCACTCACCTTTCAGAATGTTCCCTTTATCACAGGTTACTGTCACAATCAGCTTGGGCGGGGGAGACTGAGTCACTCACACCGACTCAACCGGGTCAACCTGCTTTACCTCTGATAGCTCAGATAACCGCCGCTGTCGCCACTGCCTGCTGGCCCCATCACTGGTCTCTACTGCACAGCCTATCTTACATGGAATGTGCCAAGGTTGAAGAGGAAATATCCCTCTCACCTCCCTAACGCCAACCTGCTTAACTGCTCCTTAATCCCACCTGTATCTCAATACCTAACCTGTCTATGAGGCTACTTCTAACCAGCCTGCCAGCACCTACCTCCCTACCACTCCAGCCATGTTGCCACCCTTTCGACCTCTTCGTCCCCCACCCCCATGTTGCCCACCTGCGTGCAGAGGCCCACCTGGCTACAGTCTATCAGCCTGGGCGTGCTACGTACTCTAGGTGTATAATATAGAGGCGAATAAGTATCGATCGATGATTGCAGACCAGTGTAGGTTCGTGTTCTAACCTAATTGAGTGTTTACTGTTTTGTACCTGGGAACTGAAAAGGTGTGGGTCGACCTCTGATCGTCTCATACGGACTTGTCGGCTGGGTGCAATCATTCATTTCCCCAAGGCTTTTTGGTCACAGTATTTTACTTTTTCCTCCTCAGTTCTTTATTTAGTCATTTATCCTTTGTTTTGTTTTTTTACAATATTAGTTCATTTAAGACTTCTCGTTCCTTAGTTACTACTTTGTAAGAAAAGGCTCCACATCTATCTCACTCTGACCCTTGTGTAGACTTGGAATTCTACATTCTATACATAGGTGACTGAATTACATATTAGAGATAACCCTATACCCATGCCCTATATACTGTAAATACGCACCGTATTATAGCTATATAATGTAAAAAAAAATACCTTGCGGAACAGTGTTCCGTAAGGCAAAACACTGAACACTGTTCCGTATGCGTTGACTGAAAAAGTAGTTGTTAGAACAGATTAAGTTAATTATTTTTGCCATTTTCGGGTATATAGTAAATACAGAACCACCTACCATGCTTGTACAAACTACAAAACTCGATGATAATTTACAGTTCCGCACGAACCATAAATTATCATCTCGTTTTCTAGCTTGTACAACATGGTCAGGTCGTTCTATGTAAAGACCAGTGCTTATTTGTACACAGGCCAGCACTCGAGTCACCAGAAAGATAGGTCAAACCTATTAACAATTCATGTACGTCATGGTGTGATCATTTATATTTATACGTTTCTTTTCTCTTCGCGGCTGGAGGAGGAGATGCTTAGAGCAAGTGAAACCTCTCCAGTTTGGGCCTTTATTGTTTAGATTTGGCGTTAAATCTCATCATGTGGTTAGTGAGCATGATGGTTACAGGCCTGACCCCCTTGATCTACAGGCACCTAGTTCAGATCTGGCGTGGGGAGAGGCGATGCCAGTGCTCTATACTGCTTCACTGATTCTGGGAACGGAATTCAACCCCTCAGCCTGGAGGTGTTCTGAACGTGCCAGACAGTTTGCGGGTGGTCTAGAGCTCCGTCCTTACAAGTATAACAGTCACCTTGCCAAGAACATATCACTTTTAGGCTATGTTTATCCCAATACTGGCAGTGGCCAGTAGAGATGTGCAGTACCTTGTCTGAAAAAGTAAATAACGGTAGAAGTCGTGGAGGACCATGGGCCATTCAGTATATGAATTTGTATTGTTAAGATTGGCGCTAATATATTTCTCATAAAGGTACTCAAATTTGTGTCGACAACTCCTCGTCAAAGGCGAATTTTCCTATATGATTGGAATTATTTTTTTTACTTCAATGGTGCAGAATGCTGCAGTTTTATTCTTCAGATTAAATTTCATAATATTACAATTTATTGTCTCCCTGCCCCTTACTTAGCAATACAATTTTCCCCTTTTCTGTAATATCTACCCATCGCATGTATACAAAAATATCTAAGGTTATCAATATAGCTAATTATTCCCTAGCAATTTGAGAACCACGACAGTACACAACTATTTCCACGACACTGACAGAGTATTTAATACAAACAGGTCACCAGTCACTGAAACAGCTCAATAGCTTTAAGATGTCGCCTCCAGAAAAAAGTACGACGAGACATTTTAGGTTCCTTAGATGCTGTAGAAGTGCCGTGGACAAAGTAGTTTCCTCTAAGATAAAGGGAATTTCTGACAGGGTGAGTCTAGTGGTGGAGCAGAGTTTATGACAAGAGACTCGCCGCTCCTTGTCTGTCTCTAGTGGCGCCGCCTGCTGACAGGCTGGTGCAGCCATCCCCGTGCCCTTTGTATTCCATTAAAGAATTAGCCGGCTCCTAGGAGCGGGATTCAGTGACTAGTGTCTTGGAAGATGGCATTTGGAGCACATCGTCCGAAGCCTTTTATCTACTCGTGTTCCACAGATTTTGCATCATGTCAGCGGCAGACGGGCTGCTGCAACCACGGCCCTATGATAGCCGATCGGGGTACTTTTGAGTGGAGACAGAAGAAAGTAGACGAGTTGACAGTACTCGATATTGGCACTTTGGTATATGTATGTTTGTCCACATAAATATTCAAATACACGGTATTTATATCTACATATATAATGGACGTGTTTACTTAAACAGTGCATCGTGTTCTCTCATCTCTGTCATTTATTGAAGAATGTCGCTCCCGACTGAGAAACATGGTGGACAGTGATGTAAATATTGTTGACCACTTGAAAATAAGGTGCTACCTATCTGATACACTATAGTCTCGGCTTCGTTCTATGATATTTTCTCCTTGCTATGTATAAACAATATACTTTCCCTATAAAAATCTTTAGAAATAGATAAATGCAAAAACAATGGATCTCTTTCTTATTCTCTAATCATAATTCTAAATAGTTAGCCCAGAACCATATTTAGATACTGGCCTTTAGTAGGATCTGTAATGGGATGATGCATTGTTGGTAGAAGCTGTTTTTGTGCAATTTTTTCCTCTTTTGTAATAGGAATCTATATCGGATTAAATCATATTAATCCTATAGTCAAAAATCTATATTTCTATTGGTTTTCTAGTTCGATTAGATTTTATCCCATGCTTCACAACTTACATACTTATATTGAAAGGTATCTAACGCATAACTTACTACAAAAAGGCAACAGTAGAATAGACCTCTTCCTTCTCATTAGGGTAAGGGAGGGGCGCTAATTTATAGGCAACACATATTTGATGTTTTTTCCCACTGAAAGGGAAATGCCGAGTCATTGGCGAGGGCCATACATGTGTATTGTGTGGGCGTGCTTTATGGGGGCGATAATGAACTTGGACTTGGCTGTCTCTGTGTTAAAGGCACCTTCCCTTTCCGTAATCCATACCTTTGACTAAACCACAGCGTGTGTCGTGTTATGATTCATCCGCTTCCTAATACTGCCACCCCTGCTACACTTGTCTCCGTGCACCTTGTCTTGCACACGCTCATTGACTTGCCAACCCCCACCCTCCTCCGAAACCGCCTAAAAGACAAAAAAAATGAGAAACACACACTAACTTGGCCCACTTTCAGGGAAATGGTCTGGCCATCAGTCATGATTTCCTCGTTGTAAACCAAAAGCCCACCTTGGAATGATTGATGTATTTTTTCTTCAATTCTCTACCGCTCAAGCTGTCGTCCTCCCGCGCTCCCTATTTCCTAGGACAAGTCGTGTGAGCTGCTCCCTTTTCTCGGTTTTAATTGCGGCGTGCTGGAGCTGCGGCATCGATTACCGTTGAGTGGAGTAACTGGGAACAAGGCCAGTCGGCGCACACCGCCCGATACATATGAAGACGAAATGTCAATTTTCATTTCTTTGTTCTGCAAGTGGTGCCACCACCGCCGCCCGCGGAAAATCCATGGTCAGGTTAATCAAGCCATCTCATTCAAAACTCCACCTTCATGCCGCCCCTATTCCGACGCCACTGCCCTGCCATGTCGGCATTTCGCCCACCCTCCTCCCATGCAGAGACACAAAGGCCAATATCTGCCTTGGCTTACATTTGTCCTTGTCAGTCGAGCAAAGGTCGATGAATTATTGTTAATTCTTATAATATTGACCTTCTCCGCCAAGGCCATTTCTCCTATTATCGCTCATAACTCATTCCCTTTCTATTGCTGTGGAGATGTACTTACCCATCATACTTCTAGCCTGTAACCTCGGCTGGCTGATTAAAGGCAGGGGTAAGATTCGCCTCACCTTGACAAACGTCTCCTTGCCTAATGGCAGAGAGAAGCAGATCGGTTAACCTTTCGACTAAACAACTCCGTGAAGTTGTCAACTTTCCGGATGTGCCCCACCTGTCGACATTATGGGAACCTCAAGACAGATGTATCTCAGTAATGGCTGTAATTGTCAGATATTGATATCGACTGTATAGAATCATCCGTTATACTTCCTGTTCGGGGACATTAACGTGTGATTCTGTATGGTTTCTTATACCAATCCGGTATGGTCATTTACTACGATTATCTGTGTCTGTAATATATAAAACGTTTCATCTTATCTTAAGGTAACTCATTTCACAATTAAAGCTCCTTTCATATCATTTGAACTTTTGAATATATGAAGACAACGGTTTATCATGACATGTGCGCATCTGATGTTAATGGTATTTGCTGACTCTCTCCAAATTTCAATGTACATATCATCGAAAGGCTGTAGTATGATTTGTCTAAAAGCACGTTTCTTTATGGCTAGGGGCTAAGGCGACTGGACCCAGTAGAATGGCTGGGTAATTTTCTCCTGCATTGTCTCTCCTTTAACATTGTCTCAGATACTATTACGGACGACCTTAGACACGCTACACCCCGTACCACCCCACCCTCTCCCTCCATGTCTCCGGCTCAGTAGTAATAACACCGTTCTTTTCTCCCCGACGAGCTGCCAGTTCCTCTCTCTTCTCAGCTTTATGTCTCCCACTGACCTACATCATGGTTGTTCTCAAGTAGACCTCGAGCGGACCATGCGTAGAACATCAGCAGACCACAAGTAGACCATGTACATAGATCACTTGCAGACCGATAATAAACCACATGTATACCATAAGGAGATTACAAGTAGACAAGAGCAGACTATAAGCAGACCATTTGTAGACTACAAGGAGCTTATGCGTAGACCGTATTTCTATTGTTTATTTTTTATTCAACAAATTAACAAAACAACACATTCACCAGTTTCCTGGCGATCCTCCACGCGATAGTCACATATAGGATACAGTAGAAGTTAACATACAAGACACACAATATACAAACTAAATTACGTAAAGAGGACAAGTCGCCACAATCATTCATACAGATCTTGTATAATTTAAGTGAAATACCATTTTTTTGTAGTACACACCATGAAAATTTAATAACCATAATTTTTAAAATTTAGTATGTGTCTGTCTTATGACCACTATTCTCATTAGGTCTTAAGACCCTTTTAGGTTTCAACTATAGTATGGATCTCTGTCTTAACTTTATTTTTAAACGCAAATCCATACTCTGTTCAGAAGTAGATCGTCAATACATCGCATTTAGACCATAAGGTCACAAACAGGTCGCGAGCACCTTATGAGCAGACCCCAACTAGACCATGAGCACCATGCAGACCACGAGCAGCACCCAAGGTGGATTTCACTTATTATCCATAAATTTCACTGGGGTGGCATTTGAGTCCAGCATGGCCGCACGGCCGACCGCCATGTCTCATTATCTGGCGTCTCCTTCAAGGCTGCATCTAAATCAATCTGTTCTAGATGTGTGGTGTGTGGGGTGAGAGACGGGTGGGGTGTTAGCAGTAGTACAACATGCACTGGGGGTAGGACAGAGGGAGTGGAGTTTGGATGAGGTTAGACAGG
Organism: Alentia gelatinosa; assembly: GCA_950022655.1. Classification (NCBI taxonomy): domain Eukaryota; kingdom Metazoa; phylum Annelida; class Polychaeta; order Phyllodocida; family Polynoidae; genus Alentia; species Alentia gelatinosa. The sequence continues at coordinate 45,239,360 of OX465579.1, read as the reverse complement.
GGGTGGGCTGGGTGTAAGGGGGTGCGCGCTACGCTCGATACTAACAACCCAGATTGTCTGCCGGTGATGATGTTTCATGTAGGCTGTTTGCCTTGTGGACAAGGGGCCCATGACAGCGCATGGACCAGGCTCGTTTCTCCCGGCCACGGCGGCCGCGACCTCCCGTTTTAATGCCACTATTTCAGCATTTGAGACGCGATGACCGCTAGGGGGAAGAGGAGGGGGTGGTAGGCGGGGGATGTCTATCTACAAGCCTGCCCACAAATGCGGACGGCACAGATACAGTCTTTACTCTTGCCGCACCGACCGATGCTTATTGGTACAGTCTCTCCAGGCTTGCATAATACCCGCAGGTAGAAACTGCCCCGCCGCATTGCCGCGCAGGCGTGCACTGGAGGCGGCAATGGCGGCGACCGGGTGGTAATTGTAACAAAAACAAGGATTAGCACAAATGGCTATGTCTCATGGCGGCCCAATGCAAAGCGGGACCCGATTACTGTGTCCGGACGTCCGGCGCCAGGAGGCCGGGTTCTCCTCAGTGGTCATGGTCTGCCATAAGCGCAGTTCATCCGCCTCCCCCGTCCGTGGGAGTATCTTTATGTGTCCTCTTTGACGAAGGTTTTAATCCTTTAGTCACAAGATTCACAGAAAATCTGGAAATACAGAGATGGTAGTTATCCTCCTTTCCAAGGGAATCCTTGTTTTTATTTCGAGTTTGTCAAACTCAGTTTTTCGTGTAGAAAACAAAGATAGGAAAAATCAAGCCTCGTTCAATGACAATGTGCTTTCCATGTTTTCTCAGTCTCTCTCAGGCAGTAAATTCCACGTGAAAACTATTTCCACTTTTTTTTTCAAAAACCCAACAGACAACGCTGGCAATATGAGAAAGAAACGCTATAGATGAGTATGAGATTCAAAGTGAAATAAAGAAAGAGCTTGCTCAGTTTAAAGAAAAAAGAAACGCTATAGATATTTGAGGGGAAGGTTATATATCTCATATCAACTATGACTTTGTTATTAAAATTATTATAGCAAGATATGTAAGCATTTGGTTATAAGTTTCTATACCTAATACTTTTAATCAAATTTTTCCATTTCCCTATGGTAAAACAAATTAAAAAGACATGTGTACAAGGAACGACTAGTTTTGGGATTACAGACTGTGGGTGGTTACTCAAGTTGAATTGTCATGCTCGAGTTGTCTCAGTTTAATACACAAGCAACTCTCTTAAAGAGACCGTCACGCTTGACCAGTTCATCCCATTCATCGCCATGCTGTATCTGTTACTATCTAGCTCGTCGTCCCCTAACCAGGAGACCCGGACCGCATGTCCAGTCTGAATGACCTCCCCTCCGCACTCACCCCTATCCCTGTGCGGACCACCTACATGCACTAGTCGATAGGACATTGATTTTCTTCAAAGTGATTACTTTACATATTGCAGTGAGGCGGTAAGTTGGCCTTCATGGCGGTCCACGACGCGCGCTTCTCATCTCTTGTTAAACTCATCGATCCGGGCATTTTGAAACAACGACCGAGGCGCCACCTCCCGATAGTGGACACACCGGTCCCTTCTCAGGCGGGGGTTGGACGGAGAAAAAGATAAACGTGGACCAAAAACGTAAAATCTTCATATCAAAATCAGCCCAGTCTATTATTGCTATCAGATATCAGCGACATATCTAAGCACGCTCCAAACTCACGTTATCCAATACACCTTGCAGTTCGTTCTTCATGCAAGGTTCAATAACTCGGTGTCATCCACCTCACATTATTCACAGCGACTCACCCACACGACACCATGAATATTTAATTTAATCCTATTTCACGTCTGTTTACAACGGTATCACGGGTCGGGTCAACAGAATGGCGGCTATTAGGTTCAACTCCTATACTACTTAGGCGAGGGCGGGGTGGAGAGTGACGAAGACAAGCGGCCCCGGCAGATAGGGTAGTTTCCATATACTACTCATAGATACTGGCAGGGTGTCGGGACATGCAGCTAACAGGTATCGGATACATACGAGTCCTAAGGAGAACTTTCCCAAGCTGAACTTCAGACACATGTGACTTCCATGTGTTCTTATTTTCGTCATGGTTTTAGTATTTACTAAAATAATAGAGAGTAGGCGTGTTGAGGTGCTTCAATATCGACTGAAAATTATTGTTTATATATATATAACCCTTCCACCTGAACAACTATTGTTAGTATCGAAATAGCAGAGATATATTGTTGTTACTGTGCATAATATAAAAATCATAGTCAATTTCTTTAATTCTATGACTTGCTATGTTATCATGACATTTTCCTCCTGGTATATAGCACTGAAATAGTTCGAACAATGTCCACCAGAGTGGAAATATGCCTGGAAGCCCCTCTGGTGGAAGGATCTCTTGCAAGTGAAGAACAATGTTTATGGCACACCTTATAACCGGACTATTGGAAATTCAATGACGACCTCGCTCAGGTCCCGCCTGGACCACGCTTTGTCAATTCCAACCCTATCAAGCTTGAAAAGAACAAATTCCGCGCCTGGACTGACGTGAAACTGCCTCCAGGCGGCCAAGGCCCGAGCCCAGCTGGGATCAAATCGGCGAAGTAAATTACATGATATTAAAGTAACGCAGCCCAGAGGTGGGCCTTCCTAGGCGCGGGATAATTATCACACCTGCCGGTTGAATTTTCTCCGGGTAAATAAGTAAGAGGAGGAGGAGAATAGGGGGTAATGTGGGTGGTTTTGCAGAGAGGGGTACAAATGCATGCAGCACCAATAGAGGCGCCAGCAGCAGCGGCGGCCGACGGGTGGATGGCGGAGAGGCCCAGTGTTTTTACCTCACCCAGCTGAGCAAAGTCAGATCGATCGGAAGAAGACAAATGTCGTGTAGCCATTATGGAAAGCCATAAAATTTCTTGGAGCTTTGCTTTCGGCCACCGTATCATTTATACCTTCTCCTCCATGGACGGGCCGCTGCGGCCCACAATCTGGAGATTTTCTGCCCGTATTATAGAGGCTGCAGGAACTCGCTAGATTTTCTTGCGACCTCTGCGAGTTCCCCATAAATTCTAACAGGTCTCGCAGGTCGTTTGGGGAAAGGATTTCCCGACTGGCGGAATTTACAGAGGGTGGCGGGCTGAGGCGAGGGGTGGAGGGGTGGTAGAGGCCACCCGCATCGCGAATGGTAAATGAGGCGAATATATTTAGGCTTAAGCGAAGACAAAAGAATTCTTGCTTCATAGGATCGCTGAGTGTCGTTATTAATATACACATTTCTGGTGTTACAATCACAAGTACGATGCCTGTCTATGTCGGGAAGGAAGTTCATATGCCTTTAATGGAAATACAAACATTGATTCGGGGGCCAAATCCAGGAGCATTTCCCCTTTTTATCGCGTCGACACCCGCGAGATTTATGGCTATAGAAATTCCATATATTGACGCCTAAAAGAATTCCTGCCATACTTCCCGGTGCTTTTAGAGAAAATAGCGTCAAAACGTCATGATCTATCGATGCTGTCGCCGAGGTGTTTTGATAGCGTGGGCTCTATCTGATCCGTGCTACATGTGAAAACACGGGCCGTGCGGCGCCGCCTCGCGCCGCGCACACCGATTCAAATGATTTAATTTGTCAATAAAGTTAGGGCGCGCCAGTGGCGCCGCGGTGCGAGCTGGAGGTGTCGAGATGAGATGTCATATTTCATCTGATCCCGCATCCTGCTTGAATAACACGCGGCGAATCCATCGCAGATGTGCGTGTTAAAAAGCCATTCGCTTGTCTGCCGGCTTTCGGCTCAGTCTCAGGCCAAGGCCTCTGCGACCTTATTTCCATTGCTGTTTTATTTTCGTCTGGGTTTTTATTTCTGTGTGTTTTCATATCCATCCCCTATATTGCTCCATCTCCCGCCACCCCCCTCCCGCCTGCTGTTTGCATTTCCGTGTTTCATTCTGCGCATGCGCCTGCTTATAGGAGTGTGACAGAATTACGTCAGTGCGTCAACATGGCCGCGAAAGATTGTTATAAACGATGATCATTTGTATTTTTTATAGGTGTAATTGCCCCATGTTTTCCATTGGATCCGATTGCAGACCATTAAAGTCAATCATAACAGCGGCAGTAATGGCCTCCAACCGTCGGCTTTCAGTGTCGCCGACAGAAGGTGCAAATTGTGTCATTATACCTTAAAGCCTCCACCGCGGAAGCACTAGAGTTACACCCAAGCGATTTAAACTCAAATGGGAGTCATTTTCAGCACAAGCGCTGCTGCCCTGACTTATTGAACTACTTTAATTGGGCCGGAAGGCTCTGTCAGTGGCAATCAACATGACACATGCGCTACTCGCCGAACAGGTTGTCTGAATCATAGCGCCTTTCCTATACCTACCACCATTATTTAGCCGTGTGAAAAGTGTCCCTATTACTGAACAACTGGAGCCGTCAGGCTTTTATCCCATGGAATAGTTGTCAAATAGGCAATATAATGATCACCTGTGCATAATTCATAGATAGAAGGATCGCTTTTAACAAAGGGTGTTGTTATACAATTTCAATAGATCGACTGAATATAATCGTACTTTTGTTGCTTACCCCTAGTCATTAGCTACAGCTTTTTATAGAAGGATCATCATCAACTAAGCATTTGTAGAGTTGTTTATTGACTTCGTAGTTTGTTTTATTATATTTTCAAATCGATTACCTCAGGCGAAATGAATGTCTGTGGTATGATAATCTTATCAATGGTAGCGGCGATGGTGTTTTCACCCTTTCAGGAGAGTCATCCCTGGTTTAGACGCATCTTCATAGCCTGGCTGGCACCCCACAATAAGCTTACAGCCTGGTAATACGTTCACTGTATGCCCGCCTGTCTACAGTGTTAGCATTATGGCCGTCGCAATTGGATCAGCACCAATTTGCATGTTGGCGACGAGAAACACCAGTGATTAAATTTAATTGAGAACTTGAAAGTAGACTCCATTTGCCAACCCCCTAATCCATACAAAGAAGATCAGTGTCTGGCGATAAGCAGGCGGCAAAAGGGGAGGCTTGCCGCCAACCCCACCCATTACCATTTAATTTCACTTGGATTTTATTTTCGCCACTTTAAGGCCTGCTGCACATTGATCGGTGCTGCCATCCCTGCCACTGCCAATGCGCAATGGAGCTGCCTTTAAGCTTTAAAGTCGACTTGTTAGGGGGCGGTGCGGGTTGACGCAAACCCCTTTGATCCCTTGGGGAGTAACAGCAATCTGCAAATTATTGTAGGCTTTAAAAATTCACCAGTTCAACCGGAGTCGGGTAGGGGTATGTGGTTTAGCCAATCGTAGCCTGATGTGGTAATCACATTTAAGAGATACCTTCATGATGAAGACTGATGTAATGTAATTGTTGGTGCCGATGGGAAAAAAGGAGAAAAAAGGAGGAGAGGGGAGGGGGAAAAACACCCACCGGAGTATTCCACATGACGCTACTCTGATCATCTAATTGCCACGCAATTAAAGTCGGGCCTTTTTTGGGAGTCCCCGTGCTTGGAGAATGAATAATGAAACAGCCTTTTCAGGGGTAACAGATGTATTCACAGTTTTTTCCAAATAACGACATAATCACGGCCCATTGGAGGCGAGGTGTTAAAAAGGGGCAGAAAAAACTTAAAGAGGCGGAATGCTTAAACGGCCGTGGGTATGGCAGTGTGGAAGGGTTGGAGGTGCCTATGGGCCCGTGTCGGTCTGTTATTGCAGGGGTGATGAGGCTTTGGGGGTGGGGCGGGTGCAGTAGGGGGTAGGGTGTAACGGGTAGGGACGTAATTGTGTGTTGGCTCCCAGCGCCGGCTTGTTCCCACGCATTTCAACAAATGGTGTTGCTCTTTTGAAGAGTGGCTCACGTGAGAGCATAAACTGGAAGTTTGTAGAATATTCTTTGCGATGAGAGCATCATTTTAGGAGGTCATGAAGACTACATCCTAAATTGTGTAGCTGTTTCTTAGTCCAAGTTGGGATGAAAGATGTATTGAAGTAGAAGAAAAGTGATGTTTGTTTGGGTCCACCGGGAATATAACTCCGTAGAGTTAATCAACGGAAAATGATTATCATGGTTTGACCAATCAAATCTGGAATTAAGCATAGAATATAGGTAATTGATACTTTTGAAACAAATGTTATTAAGAACTTCTACTGTTATTGTAGTGTTATTATAAGAAAATTGAGGAATTAGGTGATTATTACTTGTTTCAACTGTTGTCTTTTATCCACTAGAGGAATTAAACTCGGATCTAAAAGCGAATTATCTATAAGAGAGTATATCTTAAGAACTTGATTACAAATGGAATACATGGATTTGTAACATTTTTCAAAGTTTGATGGTTGGGTGGAAAGTTGTTGAAATCATCCGATGGATAGTTGGAAGATGCATTCAGAGATATATAGTTTATATATATATATATTGCTTTAAATGAGAAACTGGGGGACGGGAACGGGACCACACCCGTGGGGCAACTGGAGACTCAAACACCCGCCTCCCAAGCACCAGTCACTTGTCTGCATGTGCCTGCGCAGTCAACACGTGCCCCACCTATATGCTCCACAATGGCAGATGGGATGGATGCTGCCTCTGACTTCGACTTCATAACTTGGGCCAAGGCATCAGGGTTAAAATGGAAAGTTATAGAAGCTCTAGTCTAGGATGACAACGCCGATTATGATGTTCTGATGATTATGACCAAACAGGATGTCAAAGACATATCAATCCCCCCCCCCCCCCCCCGGGGCAGGCCAGAAGGGTCCAGCAACCCCTGCCCACCCTTGGAAACTGGAGGATGACAGAACTTCTGGAAGAAGAGCGTATGACCTCTGAGAATGACGATGAAAGGACAAGTCAACGGAAGCTACAAAGACACGCCGGCAGGCGACAACGACACGGTGCTACTGGATGCAGCAGCCATCTAGGTGAAAGTAATCAAGTATTTACACCCCTCCCCCGAAGGAAGGAGGCTACCAACCCAATGGAGCAGCCAATGTCAGGATGTTTTTTTTACTTACTGCAAACAAGAAGCCTCGCGAGGAAATATATTGAAGACTACCTGGCGTATACCATCTACGTCTTCGAACTGACATCAAATTCGTCTGGCAGTCCGTTCTATGCTCTGATACCTGGTACAGAGAGTTGCAGGTCAAAGACGACTATCGATAGGGGTGGGGGGCAAGGTATCGGTGATTGACGCCCTATTACTGATACCAAAGAAGATTAATGCCCCTCCTTCGAAAAGCCATAATAGCCCCCAGGAAGCTAAGAGTATAAAAGGCAAAACGAGGCTGCAGCAGAAAGGAGGGAAGCAGGAAAGGCTGCACAATCCCAAGAATTATGCCGCATCTTCGCTAATATGGGGAATGCCTGTATGGGGAAAATGCAAGTTCTGCCACAAGTCAGTATAGAAGCTTACACCCCCAGGCCCCAACTATAAATGGGGCCCTGTGGCCCGGGGCCTGGGAGAGGCTGATCCCTCCCTGTGACAGGGACTACCTGCTATATGGGGTAACACAGATTCAGGGTGACAAATAAAAAATTAGTTTAAATCCAATATGGCCGCCTGAAATTATCAAATACCCTTATTTTGGATTGATTAAAGATACAAACCTGGGCCTGGGCCATCAACCTGGGCCATCAACCAGGGCTACAACCTCCTTTCTTACAGCCTGCTTATTACTTTCATATTTTATCCACTTTGTTCCATAACATTGTGCCTTAGTATAGCTATGAATTTTTCGTTTCTTTCGGTGTTTGCTTTATCCACTTTTATTTCAATTTTATTCCTTTGTATATCATTTCTCTTATTATTATTGTTTACTTTTTGGATTTCCTCCCCACCATTTCATTATCTATAATACCTGCACATCTCTGCTCAAATCCGTTGTCCATATATGGCACCACCCTTGTGGTGTAAAAGAACTATGAGAAAGTCTGGTAAGGACCTATAATGGTTGACTGGACGTTAAATCAAACAAAATAAACCAAACAATACAGTCTACTGTGTATGTAGCAGTCTAAGCATGAGAAAAGTTATATGTATACTTCTTGAGGAACATCTCTGTAGATCTTAACCACTTATTTGGTTTCAGTTAAAGTGAAAACCTAATTGGATTCTGATGTCCGAAAAGAAACATGTATCATGTTCCTTGGCGAATGTCTGGATTTGTTTTTGACATTATTATGGTAATTCTTTGGTTACGAAGAAATCATACTGGTTTTGTTGCTAGTTCTACCTGTTTGTTAGACAAGTAGGTTTCCATCGTGTTTTATTGGTATTCCACAGTTGGGAAAGATGTTTATCATTCTGAATCATGTTTGAATCTTTATTCAGACCCGACTTAGACTCATATCAGACAAATAGTACTGAATACAGATGAGTATATAATGATTTAAGCAGACAACCTACAAGACTACATTCATAAAATAAAAAAGCCAAGCTCATTTCCAAAAAAAAGAGAAACAAGAAAAAAAAGACACCAAAATTAGGGTATAGTTTCCAGGCAAATATATTGGATTTAAATAATTTACTGGAATGGTATAACTATTTCGGTAATTTGTATGAATATCCCACCTTAAAAAAATATATGTTTAGCATTTAAGATAGTGTTTCTACTTCAATTCAAACGGAATTTCATAGATTCGAGGTGGCCCTATTCGATTTATGCTAATTTGACCTACCTCCACCACTTGGATTATTTTTTATTTTCATTTTGGCATTATGTATGGTATTCTTAAATGAATGCCACTGGAATCAAATTTATTGCCTTTTGTGGCCAATTAGGCCCCTTTTTGGCTTATTTTGACTGGCCTAATAATGCATTTGCATTATTGCTATTATACACATTAGTCACAATGAAGATATAATACAACGATATAACTGATACATTTATATGGTTGCATGTAGAAGTTATGACCTCACCGTTACTAAGCATAGCATTGTTGAAGTTTATTTAGTCCCTAGTTTCATTCTATATCATCGACCCTTTTACCGATGAGATGTGTATCAGATGAAACGTTGATCACTGCTTCTTTACAGTCGATTTTTGTCAATTGGCTTTTCACCAATTGTGTATAGATCCTCATCAAGTACGCTGTAAATGTTCAATTAATGCCGATATTTGTTTTCGTTCAATAATGTAAAGGAAGGGATATGGATTGCCGCTAATTTCGATTTGTTATCAAACTCTCTACATCATAACCGTTCATATGTAGTCAAATGACCTATGTTTATCCCTCCTGACTATCTAAACATGTTATATATTGACAATAGAAAAAGGGGACTCCCCGGTTTATTTCCGTACTCCGATCATACGCCATGACACCTAACGCGACTGTAGCGCCACCGCCCGACGCCGAATTAAACCGGCGCCGAGCTCGATACGATAATAAACGGCGAGCAGAAGTGAGCAGCTCGGTCAGAAGTTGTCCCAGCGACGGGAGCAGCTCCCAGTGGGGAAAGGTGAGCGGCAGATAGACAGGCCTGTTGAAACAAAGGCCGTGGGCCGCCTCCCCGCGCGCACTGCCCTAATCGGCGGCGCGGACGGGGGAGAAAATTCAAATTAAGACAGCGGCCCCTGAGATGGGCAGCCATGATTGATCAGACGCGCATCGGGGACCGCTTGAATTAAAGACGGTTGGCGGATAGGGACGACGCCGGCACCGCGCTGGGACGGGGCCGGGCCGGGCCGGGCAGTCTGCTGCGGAATTTTAAATGGGGAGAGACAGGCGTTTATAGAGCCGGGTTAGGGTGGGGTCGGCTCGGCACGTCCCGACTGGGTCGGCACGATCGCTAACGACCCCCGCACGGAGCGTTGTGCACGGGAGCAGCTTGGGCTATAAGGAGAGCAGCTCACTGTGCATGGTGTCCGCTGGGTGTTGAATAGAAGTCACTCAACTCCCCGCCCCCCTCAACTCCCTTGATGTTCCGTGCTCTCTTTATCCGAACTTCTCCATGTCTTGTTACTCCTCCTTCTCCACCAAAGTTTACCGTCGCCAGTCTTTCCCCAACTTCTCCCCTGAGACGATCCAATCTTGGAAGGGACTCTTATTGTTCTTCACACGGGAGACCTGCCTTAAACTGACGGTTGACGATGACACGCGCCTGGTGTTGCGGTCAGGGGGTGGATTCGCCGAGGAAATAGTTTTCTGGAATGATTGATATAGAAGGCAAAATCCATCCCAACTTAGAGAAAGTCTTTGATGGCTGTCTCACGAGGGATGAGAAATCAACACATATTTTTTAACATTCATCAGAATTACGGGTATTATTATTATGGGAATTATGGAATTAGCAAAAAAAATATTAACAAGACACACTTATACTGAAAATAAACATGTACTAGTAGATAACTATCTAGACACCTGTCTAATTACAGATGCTGCAGAAACGATTTCCTTAACAAAGAATATTGATAAAGCTCTGGTATCCCGTTTATTAAATCAAAAATTCTTATTCTTGGGACGGGGCATTTTCAGAGTCATTGCAGAAATAACAAATAATATCCTCGACGAACTATACTCATTATGTACATTTATAGATATAAGAAAAGCCTTCGATTCGGTTAATCATATATCATTGATTAAAATATAAGGCATATGGTATAGTAAACACTGCTTTAGACCTCTTAGTTATCTTAATAATAGAATACAGTCTACAAGATACAATGGAACTGATTCAGACCCAGGTTTCGTAAAACCTGGTGTGCCCCAGTGTTCTGTCCTGGGGCCACCTATTTATATTGTATATGAGTGGTATTGGCAATTGTATAGGTCAGGAGTCTCATATAACAATTTATGCCGATGATATTGTAATTATCACTAAAGGCAAGGATGTAAAACGGCAAAAACTAGAATGAGTCAAATTGCTAGATAATCTTGATAACTGGTTGACAAGGCATGAATTGACTATGAACTATAATAAAGATCCACATTATACTAAAAGATATCACACTGTATCTGTTACAAGATCATTAGTGACTACTGTGACTGTGGCCCTGTATTGTTTTGTATTTGTTTTGTAACTTTTCCCCGCCTGACTGTACATGGAAGAACTTCCAATGCTGCTGGATGAATGTATTTGTATTTAAATCTGTTTACACAATTTTTTTTTAAAGTTTTTATTTCTCGATTTCGAATACAGGATTCGTTCTTCCAAAAACAATATGGCAGCATTCATTTTGAAGGTATGTAGATAAAAGAGGTTCCCTCTGTTACCTGCTGAGTGTCTCTTTCCTTTTTGGCCTCTCAACAATTATAAGATCATGTTACACTGGCTGAAGTCTTTGATTATAAACATCCATTTAACAAATTTAGAATAAAATATTGTCTGGATAGAGTGGTGTTTTGCTTCTTTCTTGGCAGAGGATGTGTCGTGTTTTTTTTTCTTCTTTTTTTTCGTGTCTGCCCCTGACTGTGAGTAGCAGAGCCAATCCTGTGCATAGAAGTGCCACGGGTTCGCCCTTTGTTACATGACCTGGCTTCTCACAGAATGTGGACGTGTCATACTCTTTCACTGGCTTGGTCTGGGTTGTGTGAGTTGTGGGCTGTGTGAGCTGGACCTGTGAGTTACCTAGCTTCGGCTAGGGAACTAGAAGCAGATGATGATTATTCTATGTTGAATATACTATTGTTAACTATATCTGCATGCTGTTGCCATGGAGTGTAGACAAAGGGCCACAGGATAGCTTTTAACTGAAGTCAGGTTGGCTCGACTGCCACAGCCTGGTAACTAACCTAACCTGGCAACCGCCACAATACATTACATTATAAATTGTATACTGAACCCTGTGCAGTACACTGTTATACTGCATACGTTGAAACATCAACAGTGATGAAACATCAACACGCTGACATGTCTTCTATGCCAATATATGGTAAGATTTGATTAATTTTTGGTATATGATAAATATAGAACGACCCACCATGCTTGTACATGCTACAAAACTCGATGGGAATTGATGTTATTTACGGAACTCTACCTATGGCCTCGTTCCGTAAACACAACAATTCCTCATTTTGTTCTGTAGCATGTACAGCATGGTCAGGTCGTTCTATATTGATACATTATATTTATATATACGATATCGGGCTAGGTTATTTAGGTCAGCCTTCAGTCTCCAATGAAGCGTGTCAACCAGGTGGGCTATCAATCTGGCGCCCTCTCTGTCTGGGACTGTACGCCTGGCTCTCGCCATGCACGTGAGTCTGTAATAGTCGTTATGGATCACTGTTTGTCCTCCTGTCTGGTGGTGTGTGTTTGTGTGTGTGTGTGTGTTGCCTGGGTGCGTTCAGCTGAGGCAGAGGAGAGGGCCTGTCGAGTGGGGTGAGGGTGTGTGTTTTGCGGTGGCATACCCCTCTCACCCCTCACCCACACGCAATATACAGTATAGCATGGGCACATGTGGCTGCCCCCTCCCCCGCATTACCTGACACCCACATCCGACCTTGGAGAATCGTACCTTTGGGATCAGGGGGGCTTTGATCAGTTCCCACCCCGCCATTGCCTGTCCACCCTAACACCATCCCCATCCTTCCCTATCTTCGTTGGACCCAATAACCCGTTACTTCAACCTGGTCTAACAACCCAGTCTGAGCCCCCTGCCAAGCCACCCTCTTTCACCTGAGGTACCTTGAATCTTTGACATCTGGCTGGAGCCAACAGTGGCGCCAATTGAGTGGCCTCTGCATATGTAGAGAAACCTCCAAGTACTCTGGTCAGATTTTGACATTGCGTCTGCTGCTAGTTCACATCAGTGATGTCTTCATGAAATCATGTGAGCGGGTTTTTTTTTCGAGTTGGAGTGATTTGATTACTCCGATATTTAGTAAATCTAGGTAATACAAACTGAACAATTTATCTAGTAAATCTAAACCTACGTTATTTTTCTAGAAGCTGAATATGATGATCTTAAGGGCTTTAGAACCAGACTACTATTGTTATGAACTCTGACCAGCATAAATAAAAAATTAAAAAAAAAGAACTCTTATCAAACTTAAACTATGGGGTCATCATGCTATTTTTGCTGAATAATTCTATAACAGAATATATAGACTTTCTGAAAAGTTGGTATTCTCTTTTACAAAGAATAGTAAGTGTGTCGTAATACACATTTACGTGCCGTAAACATATTTCCAGGTATATATCCTATATAAATTTAGCAAGAGTAAACATCTTTATAAAATGACCCAAAAATGAAATTGTTCAGAAAAGTAAATAGACTTATTCTACCTATTAGGTTAAGACAAACTGGGCAAACATTATATTTTTTTTCTCATTAGCTATTAGAAGAGGATCAGAATAAAACAGTTTGAACTAATAATTATGAATGTTTAAAAATCGCCAGGTGATGCCACTGTTAATTGTAATTTGGTCATTCAGTCCTCCCAGTATCACCAAGAAATGAGGGACAGGAATTGGTGGTTGATGTCATCGCCAATATCTATCAAGTGATCGCTAACGTTGGATCTTTTTCTGAAAATAACCCTCACATGAGTTTATCATGCTACAAGAAATTATAAATTCATGTATGGTAGTGCCACCATTGCCAAAAAGGAGAGTACGAAATACTACAAATTCCTGCCTTCGGTAATCATTTTCTACAAATAACGCATGGCAATGGAGTCACAGATTATGACTCCTTCTGAGGAATCTTTTTTTCGTCTGTAACCTTCATCTGTAAATATTTACATTGCCTTTTACGATTTAAGTCCCTAATCTCTGGAAGGTGGTGTAAGTGAGAATGGTCACCCCCTTCCCCCCTCCTTCACCTCCACCCCAACCTACACGCACACGCTGCCTCTTATAGTGCTCTTCGGTGGTCGCCCTATCCTTCCTTAATGAGGTAGGCAGGGAATCCGAGCCGACTGAACCTGTGACTGTTCTTGGCCGTACGCAGTCGTTATCATGAAATGCCCTCACCGTTTAATGTTGCCTACTACAGTGTAAGCTATCAACCAACCCCCTCCACACTCACACACCCTAGCCTCACGATCTCACCTCTGCAACCATGACCCCGACAGCACTCGTTCTCGTATATATACGTCTACGTACTATATCAGTCTCTGCTTTTATGGTTGAATATTTTATGGTGGGTACCATGGTAGCAATTATGAGTCCCTAGCAAACGGATGCGACTTTCCCAAACTTACAGAAGGCTAACTAGAAATCCTGATTATAAAATAAAACAAATTCACTTATGCGACCCTACGACTGCAACATAAATAGCAGTTGCTTGCTAATGCGATATACTTTACCAAAATGATTCGTTATATATGGGATTATCTATATAGTTCGAGCCAATGGCTAGTGGAGCATGGATGGCAGCTGGTGCATGCCTCACAGCGATTTCAGCTATTTTGGTCACGACCATTTAACTGTCGCTACACGTTGCGATAATAATTCCGACTGTGGTCTATTGAACCTATGAACAAGGATGAAAGTTCAGCAGCGCGTAAGTCATATATGTGAGATGCTTGCGTTGCGTTTTGTTTATGAGGTGGCCTTGTCATATGATATTACGATAACACGACTAGAATGTCAAACAGCCTCGGCACCCGCCGCACCCACGGTGCACGTCGTTATGTACCAGCTTCCATTGGCCAGCAACGCCCGACCACAGTATCCCCCGTCATCACCCCCAGCTTTCATATAGACCATATTCCATTTGCGACACCTACCTATTACTAGATCCAGGACGCGGGTTGAAACATGACTATATCGGTCAGATATATGTACAGTATTACAAATCCAAAAGGGATGAACGGACAACTCTTCTTTCTTTTCCTGCACGTCTCCGAAGGGTTAGGGTCTTCTTTTTTATCTATACCTGAAGGTATTTTAGTATACATTATTCTTATCGGACATATCACCAGGTTACTTTCTGTCGGGGACACTAAAGCAGTTGAGGGACATGGAAAAAGATGGCCGCATCTACTCCATGCGATTTATTGCATTTCCGCGTGGCTCGACATCAGAGTCTCTCTTTACGAGGCACGATTCAGGTAATATTGATAGAGGGCAAATATCCATTCTGCTCATCTTGTCTACTTTATGGCCTGCTTACCGAGCCAGCTGAGGGATATACGCTTCGGCCTCTGAATCTACCCACGCCACTAAACTACTCCGATAGCAAAACTCAGGTAGACATGGCACTCATTTCATTAGTGCGCCAATGCGGGACCGCCGCCGACTAAAATCAAGCTCGTTTGGAAGAAGGATTACTCCAGTAAGACAATCATTGTCTGCTCCGTCGCATCTCGGATCGATACCCGATCGCTCTAGTTAGCATAATTGAGCTTTTGGTGGATTTTCGTCTCGAGACAGTCTTGCCTCGCCAACATAGTTCACTTTCTTGCCATCAGTGGCGCGCTTGTCCTAATAAGTCATTTGATCGGAGGTAGTTTAGCACCGGTTCACATCGACGTAGTCGGCTTTCTTGGGGCGCATCCGCTTTAGAATTGAGTCATTAGGAAAGTGTGGATGACTGTACTTATTAACTAGGACACGTTACCTCGTATGGATCAGCCACCCTTATTCCATATAGCAGTTATAGACTAGATAAATCACAGGAAGGTCTTTTCAGAAGAGGCATATTGATGGGCTACAGCTTGTAGTTTATTTTCGTGAAGAATAAGATGTGTGTTCATACATGTATATTTCATTACTCTCGCAGCTTATTAATTTCATTAGAATAGAGATGCCTTATCATTTTCTATTTCTTCCACCTCTTCTGAAAGATAAGATGCGTGATATGGGACCGAAAGACGTTAAGAAGAATATAATTTTAAACATTTAGAAGATTGTGTCCATTAATATCAAGGGAAATGAATGGAAATTTCCTGACTATTAGCTAGTTTGCCAGAGGTCACACTTCCAAATGTTGGCGAGACGTCGATTACTTCGCTAATTTTGATCGCGCAATATGTTTGCTATCATTCTTGTTAAGTAAAGAAACCTATGATGATTGACGTGGTAGAAGATAAAACAAGAAATATAAACTGGTATTCAAAATTTCAGATTTTTATGATGAACAATAGTCCCTAATATCTACTAAACCGACGCATCTTACCATACGGCAATCCCGTCTGAACCCTTACGGCACAAGGCGACTAACTGACGGTGGAAATTTGGCGACTCTTTTTTATTTTCGAAAAGCTAGCGAATCTCCTTAACTGATCTATGTACACCCATCCAACAACTCTGAGTGTGTTTTACTACGGGTCTCGACACTGTCCAGTCAAGTTCGCTCAATTTCTTTCGATACTTTTTCTAACCAGGATTTGTATCCCTGTCTATAGGTGGCCCTAATTATCTTTGTTCAGTTGGGTGGTGATGGCTGGATAAGTAGTGGATGGAGGGATGGTGGCTGGGAGTTGGGCTAGGAGGGAGGGTGGAGTGGCACTTGCCATCTGTTTATACGTATATTTGCCTGGTAGAAAACATGGGTGAAGTATTTCCAAACAGCAGTGACACTGCCTTACCGTCGTCTTTTCACTTGTTGGTCGGCAGCTGTTGCCGCCCATAAATAAATATAATGGAGGCTGGTGTCCGTAGCGAGAACGACAGTGATTTTCAATTAGAATCCACATGTGCATGGTCTATGTCGGTCCGCCAGCCCGCCTGTCGTTGTCGCCTTCTCGTCGCACCAACTGTCGCACGTAGCCTCGATACTAATTGACAGTCGCTAATTGTGACTGACACATTTCATGTTTTGATAGATGATTGATGGGGGAATATGATTACTTGTCGCCTTCAGTCCCTACATACAAGCTTGTAGGTCAAGTCATATTGAGCCTAGAGCTTCGTGTGGGGAGATGTAACCAGGCTTCTAGACCAGCATAATAATGTTGGGCTGATTCCTACTAGCTATGTTCACTCTAGACTTCGTGAAAATGACTCTACTCATACCACGTGCAAAGAGGCCGTCCTCTGGCGTTTGGTAACCACAGATGATTTTGTATTTTCAAATGATTCTATTTAGTAAACTACTGACCCGACTTTTGCCAGGTTTACCTCTCAGTCCACGTCCTTCCAATTGGTGCACATATAGATATTGATGCTGCTGTTCCCGATTGTTCACTACTGTACTTTTCGTGCTTCCTTTGATTCCATCAATTGGCTGTTAATGGTATTACAATACCTGATGGGATCTGAGCAAAGAATATCTGATATCGACAGAATCCACTTAACCATCTCTTTATCTCATGTGTGCCTTTAATACGTATTTAGGTAGAATCTCCCATAAGTTTGTATATAAGCATGCGACACAGACGCTTATAAGTCTTCTTTAATTCATTTTTTATGGGATGTTTTAGAAATAAAAGTAGAGAAGATAGAGTAAGCCTTTCAAAGTTCCATGCAATTCCAGCTCTGTAGGTTCAAGCCATCTTGTCACAAAAAAACACACATAAAAGAGCCTGGCGGTCTTTTCCTATTATGTGGCCTGACGTGCATGACAGTGTCTCTTCAAGGGATTCCTCGTCTTCAAATTTGTTGTCGCGGCCGCCATTATGCTAACTGCCACCCAATCTGGTGTTCTTTCCTCTCTGTCTCCTTACATATCCCCACCGTGCTCATCAGGTAGCGTTTGGTTTCCCATCCCAGCAGGAACAAAGTCATCAAAGCATGTCGGCCCGCTGAACAAAGCCAGCCAAGCATGCACCATACTCTCTAATGGATTTCGTCACTGCTTTCAGAGATGTATGAATCATAAAAATTGAGCCACGTGCCTCAGCCAACGATGGTATTTAATGGGGTGTATGTGGTGTATGTTGCAGCAATGAGGAGAGGTTGAGACGGAGATTTGGGGGTGGGGGTAGAAGGGGTTCTTTTAAGGGGAACATGCTGGGAAACTTTGTCTGCGGTACTGAAGTTCTTGTGATCTGAATCACGTGGAATCGACCTTGTCTGGAAACACGGGTCGTCACTTTGAAGACGGGGATGTTCATGGTGGTGTCCCAGCCTTTGATTGTCTTAGTCCGTAATGAATGTATGTAGGAAAACGAATCTGAAGAAGGAGAATAAGACATATTTTTTGTTATTGTTTGTATAGAACATGAAGGTTGCATCAAGGAGCTTTTCACAGTATCAGGTTGTGTACCATGAAAGAAGGAATACACTAGTAACTAGTCTTTGACAACGCGGGTGAATAGGTAATTGTTTAATATATTTGTCTGTAGTAGGTAGTTACCTCAGCCTTGGAAAAAATGATACGCTGTTAACTAGATGGGGATACATGGTCATTTTGAGATGATGGCATCAAGGAAGTCCTCTGGTAGTATGCTTTGGTATAAGTATATAGTATTATCTGTTTGGTAGTTGTGATAGGCTGATCACTGGTATGGTTTTGTGTCATTCTCGATAACATGATATGACATGATGTACTATGGTAAGTCATGGTATGGTTCGGATAGGATGGTGACTGGTATGGTTCTGGGTGTCATTTAATAAGACCAGTGTTGACGAGTTGCGATGAGTCCTACCACACCCGCCACCCGCACCATCAACACCCAGTCACTGCCATCACCACTAACGCCCAGCCCCCCGGCACCCCACCACGGCACCCGCCAGGCCTCAGCACCTTGGGCTCAGGGGCGTCACCTCTGGCGCCCTCGGCGCACGCCAGCGGAATGACTCTCGCGCCGTTTGATATGTAGTGTCTGGGCTCCGCATCGATTTGCAATTCCTAAATTTGCCTGTGCGCCTTCTGTGTCAAAATACAAACATGATATGTCCATTTGTTGGCCTGGCGCTGCTGCCTTGTCGGCGGAGGGCGGAGGGCGGGCGGGGGCTCGGCACGTAAAGGACGGCCCCAGATGGCACCACAAGAGGAGCTGGCCACCTCCAGGGTGGACTCCAGGGTCACCTACAGGCCGAGGCGCAACAGATGGGCGGCTGTAGGAGAAATTAACCAAATCCTCCAATGCATTTATTGGAGGACACTCAGCACTGTCTTATGTTCTCTTGGATGGCACCCTCACTGTTATATCTGAGAATAATCCCCCACTCACCCACAGACTATTTAAGAAATAATATAGGTTTACCGTAGGGCAAGTTGTTATGTGCCTAGTGTAGAGGAGATGCATGTCACTCATCCACCCCCTAGTGTGTGAGATTTGACCAGTTTTTGAAAAACAATAGCCACAGATGGAGTTGTGTGGGATGCAGGAAGTCCACGAGTAGTCACGTGTTATTGTAAGCATTGTCTCTGCTTAGAAAAAGTGTGTGGTGAGGGGTGGGTATTATGGTGAGATGTGGAGAGGTAGGGGACAGAACACAAGAAGACTGAAGCAGCAAGAGGGGTAGGCTCGTGTACCCTGACACCTGCATATATTGGCACCAGTCAGGACGGCTTTTATCACCACCCCTCACCTATTGTCAGTCTTGACATAATGGCCTAGTCACTGATATCCACTTCAGAATGGGGCCAAGTCAATGCTTTGTGAAATTCCCGCCTCGTGAGCTCTAATGACCTTCATCAACCAGTCAGAAGACGTGTTATGACAAAACATGTCTCCCCTATCTAATTATTTCCTCTTCCCAATTAGCTCGTATAGAGAGTCGGTAATAGGTGCAGACTTTTCATTTGCAATTAGCTTGTCTAGATATTTTGGAATCTACTTACTTATTTCATTATGTGTAGTGTGTCTTGGTACACAGATTTCAATTTGCCTATACATATATGTTCCTTCAGGAATCTAGCTTAATTCAGTAGCATGTTCGATTATTCTTTTCATAAATATATTTAATAGTGTTTACTAATTATCCCTTTTCTTAAGTAGGTTCATCGGAATGCAACTTACCTAGCTTCTCCTAATAACCAGGTTTTATCCCAGGTCGGTTTTTCTTATATATAAGATATTGTGATATAAATCACTCCCCTTAAGTTTTATTTTGTATGACAATGATCGTGTTTAACAGATATCTTCCTTCTGTTGTAGGTACGTTGTTTCATAATACATCGCTCGTGAATCTCTCCGTGTCGGTAAGATACACATTTCATATATATCTAAAAAGACATGCCTTGCAGCAGCGATTGGTTGAGTTTCACTTGGATTACTTAAATATGGATGATGGGCCCGTCATTTCACGTTTGGATTAGACTCACTCCGTGCGTCAGTCTTAAATGCAACCTGACGAGTCGGGCGCCTGGCGCTGCGTGCACTTTGACGCTGCTGCCAGCCTCATTAAATCAATTGGTATTTCAAAAAAAAAACCAGCCCCCTGATGGTGTTATTCAAACAGGGCTTTAGTCAAGTTCAACAGGCAGCCTTCCATGTGGAAGCAAGTAGCGCGCAGATTGGGACTTTTAGAGGTTGCGTGTGTGTAGTGTGTGTGTGGAGCAGGGCGTCGGGGGATACAGCGTTTCCATGCGGACAACCATTGTGACGCGCGCCGCCGAGTCCGATTGAACATGTGAAGGGCGCGGAAAATGACTTGTGTAAAGCAGAGGGTGTGTCGGAGGGAGACGGAGAAAAAAAAACTGACGTAGAAAAAATAATGAAAAAAAGAAAGACTCAGCACGCCGCCGCCAACTGGGGAACTGTAAACGTGCCACCCGGCCCCGCCCCCACCCGCCATGCTCAGCGCTTTTTGCCTTCAATTTGCTCCTATTCGATTGGAAAAAAATACTGCACAGGGACCACAGGGAGAGGAGGGGCTGGAGGCGCGCAGAGAGGATGCATCTCGGGTTTGAGAAAGAGGGGATTGGCGGTGTCAATGTAAAAATCGGCTTGAGTGAAGGCAATGGGAAGCGTTGACTGGCACTCAAGGGGGCGGATTCTCAAGCGTCTGGTGGTTTTTGTGTTTGTGTTTTTTCCTACTCTCTTCAGTTGATGTTAAAGAGAATGCCATGGGGACGGGTGTTTACTGAGATGGGGTGGGGAGATGGTGGGTCATGCGAGCCCGCCTTTTGAGAGATGACACGTCTAAAAACCGTCAGGATTATAGTTCATTCTATTTCACTCTGAAAAAAATATTTGGGACCTCTGAGTGCTCATGACCCTAGTTTTCACCTGTTACATTGAGATGTCTTTAATTTCTATGAAATTATAACCCGATTCAACTAGGAAAAATGTTTATCTCGTAATACTTTCTTTTTCTAAGCAGTTTATTGACACATCTCAAACGTACATGGAGTTAAACGCGATACTTTCTTTAATGCACTTTTATCCCCCATTCTTCACTATGCCTTTTTCACCATTCATTATCTAGCCTTTACTGAGTTATATACAGATGATTTATTTTGGTGAATGCGTTTTACGTTTTTGATATCTCGCCCAAGTAATGAAAGTAATTAATCATATAAGTAAATGGTATTTTTTTATTATTTGTATTGTTGCCAGTGATGATAAAATCGATAATTGATATTCATCCTTCAGCTTAACTTAACGTTTTACATGAGAAGTCTTGAATACTTCGAGGATTATACTGAAACTCCCCATCTGCAAGAAATGGCCCCACATGTAAAGAGTTTAAATCCCTAACCGAACGAATTTTAAAGGATTCAATCCCTACAGGAAGAAACTGAATCCTGTGGTTGACCTTGATGAATGCCTATATGTATTTGAATATTTTACTTACTTTGTTATTATATAAGTATCTAGAATCAAACCAAGCAACACAATGTGTGGTTTTATCTTAATCTATGTCCTATTGCTGCTGTTCAATCATAGAAGGAAAAATCTATTCGACATGCATATGTGTATGGTTTTATGTCAGACCTCTGTATTGGGTGTTACATATCTCCATAGGATTGTTCTTATTAATTTTCCTCGGCGACCAAAGAAAACCAGCCTCGGCTGACGGTCTAGCCATTTTATTGGTATCACATATTCGATGTAATCAACTGAAAAATTTATAACTAACCGAGGCCAATAAAGAACCTTTAACGAAATTCATGCACAACAAGAACCTGGTTCTCGATAAAGATTTTATTGATTTTACAGATGGTCTTTCAAACTATTTCAAGCGAATATTTGCACCTTTTAAATACGATGTCAAGAATCAGTTATCTGCTAATCTAGATAATTGTTTTAGAAACCTACAGAGATGTAAAGTGGGCGATTCCTATCAGTAAAATGACCCTTTAAACATAGGTGCTACAATTTCCCTGTTAAACCTAAGTCGCTGGCATTGAAGAGCGTTGTAATTCAAAATACGTGGTGGGTGGGTGAGGAGGGTGTATTCACCATTGCCAGCGCCGCGGGGTGGCCGATTGGCTTTATGTACTACCAGCACCCCCCAGCGGACGGAGGAGAAAGGAGTCATGTGAAGTCGGGGAAGCAGGGGGAAATTGTCATCCGGTTATAGAGTGACAATCAATAAGTAAAGGGTGCAAGTCCCCGTGCCACTGCTCCGCTCTGGATTACAGGTAGAGGGTTTGGTCATACACCAGCCCACTCCTACCACGTCTTCATATTTGATCTAGAAAGAAAAAAATGCCAAAGTGAAAACACTCTAAGGATACCTGCATTTATGATACTCCAGATTTTGCATTGTCTAAAAAAGAAAATTTCATTATCCAAATTGTACAAACACAATCCATATTATCGCAGTCGTCATTAATATTTCAAATTTGCAGTTATTGCGAAAATGTCCGTGTGTGTCTGGTAATATTGATGATAGTTGTCTGGAGCACCTACATTAATCTCATATATGGAAAGTCATATTTGACATGATGAAACACTGGAGAGGAAAAAAGACCCCACTCCGTACATAGGACTAGACAGAGTCCGTCTGCACGCGGCCGTGGCCCGGTCGTTGAAGTCAATCAGTTTGGCCAGCCTGCACCATAAAAGATTAAGAAATTGACCGGCCTGGTCCCCCTCTCCTCATGTGTGTGGGTCCACTCGGGGGTCATTCGGTGTGAGCGGCTCGTTTTAGGACAAGTCATCTAATCCAGCAATATAAAATTACAGGCGAGCTGCGTTTCATAGAATTGTAATGGGCTGGCACATCAAAGGGCGCGATCATGGCCGGCCAATGGGACTCAGACCACTCGCCGCTAGGGGGCACGCACGGCGCCGCATCGACTCTGTCTTCCGGTGGGGTTTGTGTCACTCCAGCACGTCCAGTCTAAAAACACTCACACCCCCTCCCCTTCACATACACACATACACTGGCACACACACTCCCTCTCCCCTCGAGCTCACCCTGTCTACGCGACACTGCTGAAGGCCTTTTTATTTGGTTTGCAGGGCTGTGCTTCTGAGGCCACTGGAGTAGTAGTAGTATTGGGAGATGGACGTATGAGTCAGGTGGTCAGATGACGGGTGACGCTTGTCGGGGTTGGGTGCGTGCAGGAGCCTGTGGCAGAGGACAGAGTCTAAGGGGGTGGAGCTGACGGGGAGCGAGTGGGGCTCTCAGAGTGCGTGACAGAAGGCTTAAGTAGCGCGGACAATAGGGGTAGGTTTGTACTCAAGACGCACTGGGCCTGTCTTGTCATTAAGCTTTGGATTCCAGCTTTATATCTGCGCGTCGTATTATATTTCAACTCATTATTAATGCAGGCAGCCCGCTCTCTTCTCCACGCCACAGCCGTGTTGTGTCCCTCGTGAGTGCGACAAGAGAAAAGAGGGTCGGGAGGGGAGAGTGGCTCCATAAAGCCAGGCGACACAAGTCAGGCCATTGAAGGAGCAGAGGTGAGGGTGCGCGGGGTAAAATTGGCCTCCCCCAGGTGTGCCGCAGTCAGGTCTGGAGGAGGAGGGGGCATCAAGATAACACCCGGCGCTCGGCTTTTTGATGGTATTTGGTCTCAGATGGCCATACATACAGATAAAGACAGCACTCCCTTCGGCACAGTCCCCGATTGACATTGAAACAGTAGACCGGTATATACGGGGACGCAACCCTTTTACGATCGCCGCTTGTGCCTAATGAAGGTATATCCTGTGAAAAATGGTATGAGGTGACGTCTGTATGTGTGAGGAGGGAGGAGGGCTCGTCATCTTGACGGGGATACTGGTGGGGGTGGGGTGATGGGCGGTGGTAGTAGTTACCGTGGTGGTTATAGTGTCAAGCTGCGATTTACTATTTACATTTGTGCCTAACGCTGTCAACGACCGCTACGGCGTCTGGGCGCTGGCGAACGCACGGTCTAAGACGCGCGCGTCGTAAACACCCGCGGCGACCGCGTCTCCACCAGGAGATGGTCCCGTACAAATGGATATGTGCATTTACGAATAATCATTTTAGAAGTGCGGCGGACGGTGGGGCGACATGTCATGCCATCGGGTCGTTAAGTTGCTTATATCATAGATTGTTGCGCGGCCATGGATCTCCATCAGCATGTCAGAAAAGGCGCATTAGCCAGAAAGGTCGGCCTTTCGGGCTGCACAAACCACATTTTTTCCTCCCATTTCTTTCACCTCGGTCTGCCCTCCAAACTGCCAGGGACACACGGACTATTCCGCCGGGTTTAGTTCATTTTGGAGGGAGAGAACACAATTAGCTGACAGACGTGGGGTTCCCCACCAGCACCACTCCTGAGACCCCGGCCCGCCCGTACTTATTCTGTATGCGAAATGGGAGGAGGAGAGCCTATATATTTCCGGCGCTGATATCTGTTTACTGACAAAATCTGGCTTTTACAGTAATGTTTCCGCTAAGTCCCCACCCGTCGCCGGCCTTTATATTGGAAAAGTGAAAGAAATGAAGACGGCAAGAGACAGGTGCAATCAAATAACGCCACCCTGTATATGGGAAAGCAGTCAGGCTTATAGTCATCCTCCTTTTTATACTCTGTCTTTTTAGAAGATATTGACAATTTAGTTTCTCTAAAGAGTGCGGTGCCTCGTGCAGATGCTTTTTGTTGGGTTTGCAACGTGTATCGTCGGTATCAAAACTTTTGTAGGAGGGCAGGTATTGTAACTAGAGCTTGTCTGATTTTTACCTGCACCTAACGTCATGCTCAATAACTTCATGAATCTGCTTCAAACCTAGTGTATAGAAAAAGAGGTGAGGAAAAGTCACCCTGAGAGGAACGTAAAAAAACCGCCAACCCGGGAGTACATATTTCCAACACTGGCCACCAAACACGTCGTAACACGAGCTATTTTGAAAAAAAAATAGAACGTATATATATATGTCTATGCGTATAATGTATCCTATGAATCAATGAGCAAAAATATGAAGTATGATATGCATGTACATAAACTATTCTCTTGGTAACAAAATGAAGCCAGTCATTGCCCGCGCACATATATGTTGCCCCCTTGATGACGTCAGTCTGACATTTTAACATCACGCGAGACGTGGGACAAGAGAGAATGCTTTACTATTGATTGATATTTCGTGTCGGTGAAAGAGGACCTTGTCTGCTGTCTGGAGGCGGCTGCTGGCCAGGCCCCCGCCGCCCGTAGAAGACAGTGGCCGGCGGAGGACAGGCGGGGGGCGTGCCGGCCATTTAAGCCGGCTGGGACAGCTGTGTCGTGATCATACTCTCCATTAGTGGCTCACCGGTCCGTCTCAGAGGCAGTGACATTCATGAAGGGCGCGGCCGAATGTCCGCCGGCCAGTCGCCGTCCGCGCATGCCACGCATCCAATTTGAATGTATCGCCATGTGTTTGCTGTGCATCAAAACAGAGGCCGAGCGTGGGGCCCCATACACCAACACCACTCTGGTCCACCCGCCCACTTAGCAAGACCCCAGCTCCGCCCAACCCCCGCCCAGCACTGCCCAACCTCCGATACCCCCTTACCCCTTCCCTGAGGACGGCTCTGGACCTCCCGTATCTTGCAAGTCTTAACTTAATATTTCTGCCCCACACCGATCCCCTATCCTACGGACATATACACGCATACATATGTACATCCATCCATCTATCAATACATGCATGCGCATACATATATACATACATGTATACATACATACATACATACATGTATACATACATACATACATACATACATACATACATACATACATACATACATACATACATAAATACATACATACATACATACATACACATGGACATACACAAATATATACATACACATGGACAAACACAAATATATACACACATGTATCTGCTTGCACACATCTTGCAAAAACACACATATCTCTTACACTTATTTCAACTCTCATATTTTCTTTCACTTATGATTGTATACGGTATCCGTGTATACACGTTAATATATGTTTACACTAGCTTATCCACAGATATATGCTCTATCTAAGAATATATATGCTGTTTTCTTTCGTAATCGCTCCGTCATTGTTATTAATCATCCCCGTGATGTTCCGCGGACTCAGCACAAAAGCAACACACCTGTGCATGTTCCGGACATGAAGTCATACCCTCGCCTCATCTGTGATCTGTTTCTTTCCTGATTCTTTTCTTTTTCTTTGTGTGATACGTGAATAGAGCCTGTTGTGGCCATTCAGAGACACCTTCACCAGCAAGTGACTACTTTTTTGAACACGTAAAAGTCCATTGTTGTGTATTTCACAGGTAATAAGACCCTCTTTGAATCATCGATCTAGATAATAATGGTTGGACTCATGTATATGGCTGTCTTTATATCATTTTCCGGTGCACCTGATCATTTTCATGATATAAGGTCATATATGATGTAAGGTAGTACCCTGGAGCAGTATTCAATTATTCTAAGTATATTTTTGCATTGATTCTCTAAACATTAATTTCACTTGTAATGCCATTGTCTCTATAACGTGTACAATCAACATGCAATTGCATTGCTTTATGTAACGAGTTTGAAACCTGAGTGGTAAATAGTATTCATATAGTATCGTTGAAACCCCCAATAAATGGGTACCAACGATGGAGGAGTGTTTTTACTACCGGTTGTAAGGAAGGAAAGATAACTCCTTTTATGATATTGCAGACATATATGTAGACTGATAATTTATACATAAAAGCCTCAGGTGGGGGTGTAAAAAGATACCATACTTCAGTGTGGACTCCTTTGTTTAGTCCTACAAAGGGAATGTCCATGCCAGAATTATTTGTCCCTGAGATTGGCATATCGCCGACAAAAGGAGTATTGTATAGCTTAGGTTGTGGTCAGGGGCCCTGGAACAAAGCACCTGCTTACTCACCCTCGTTAGGGAAATCAATACAAACAAGTAAACAAACAGGGTCGCTGTCTGGGGGCTGGATGTGGGTGGGAGTTAGTGGGGCCGGATATAGTGGGCTGTCGGTGGGGGTCAATGTAGAACCCTACACTTCATTCATGCGTGACGGGTACAAGGTTGGCTCAAGACGTGCCAAACGCATCTCATTGGTGATGATACCAAAAAAAGGGAAAAGGGAAAAAACGCCACGTGTCGACCCCAACCTGGAGACTCCCACCAAAGAAAAAAGTGGGACTACAAAGTCGTACACGGAGTCACGGCATAGCGCCTACAGAGTTCACGGGCCCGACAACACACACCTGTCACGCATCACTGATATTGGCACCAGCGACCGTGACCGATTGCATGCTGCTTTCCTTTGTTTCAGCTGCCGGTTGCAGAGCGAAGAAAGAATGGAAGATAAAGGAAAACCTACAACCTGCCACCTCATTTCCCCGTCTCGCTTTACTATCATTATCTCCATCCTGATGCTGAGGAGGGTGGTAGGGAGGGGGCATGCAATGCTTGTCATAAATACGATTTGATATATTTTCACTTTGATGTAAAGATATCCCTTCGGAAATGTGATACGTTGAATATTGCCTTTCATTTATAAATGAAATGATAGTTCTTGCACAATGATAAAAAATACATTGTACAAATACATCCTTATTTTTCATAAGTTCATGTGTGCAAATATCTTTATTTTTTTAGGAGGGAAACCCGCCAACAAATATTATTGTAACACTCTCTCTAAATAGCTGTGATTTTGGTTACCCTTAAAAGAGTATCTCCTACTGTAAGCAGAACTTATAACTTCATGCAACACATGTTTATTTCGGTTGCTATTGACGTTACATTCAGGTCATATATATCAATTATTTCTGTGTAATTTTTCCCTGTCATCCAAATCATTTACCATCCATCATTGATAGCGCCTTTCAGCATCACTGCGCACTGGTACAGGATGTGTAAACAATCCTATATACAAAATGTAAATCGTGATGAATTTAGAATCGCATATAAAACATAGAAAAGTAAGTCACCGCCAGAATGCACATGTGTAAGCCGTCCCCATAGTGCTAACACTGGACAAATCTGTATTATGCATTACTTTCAGTACCGCAGGCCAACGCACCACTTATAGATTAGAAGTGTGTCCAAATACTGAGCTTCAGATGTATAATCCGTGTAGGATTTTCGCTTGTTTTTGTGGCTCGGCTGGTAAAACTGACTGAGCCGCGTGCCCTTCGCAGCGCACGCCTTAACGCACCGCCATTTAATAAATCACCCCGGCTTCTTTGGGTATTTTTTTCCTTTTTGTTAGCAGAAGCCATGTTCCATATTGCTCAGGTTCCTGGGGGCCATCGGTGAAAGATGGGCTTCAGCTGTGGCTCGTTTCAGCATGGTAATATATTTTATTTTCCTTCCGCAACAATGAGCTGAAATTTTCAAAAGGCCCATCAATTTTTCATTCCAGGTCTGAGCTCGAACAAAAGTGGCTCGTCCTACGGAACTAAAGGGGAGAGGCTGTGGCTACGGGTGCTCTCTTGTTGTCGTTTTTAATGGCCTTTCAGGCATAACAGAAGGGGTGGGATGGTCCGAATTTACGGAGCCGGGATGTGGATGAGGTTGGGGATACTTCCATATTTCACTGGCGGTGACATGGTTAGTTGTAAGAGGGTGTGTGATAAAGTGAGATTTGCCTGTTGGTATTGTTAGTTGTACGGAGTTGGGTGATGGTTTTCATTGAGGTTTTATCCATTCATCATGATAAGGTCATATTGCAGTTTTACACTACACTGACTGCCATATACGCCCTGATCAGTGCACCTGTGTGAGTATGGGCCGGGGGCGGAGGGCTAAAGGGTATATGGTACATGACCTTACAGTATCAGGACACTTCTGCTCACTTGTCACTACCCCACATGCCATGTCCCTACCACCATAACGGCCACCTTCCATTTATTACCACTACCATTACTACTACTACTACAACTACTACTTTTATTACCTCCTACCAGAGCCACTATCACCACTAACCTTTCTAAAATCAAGACGACAGTGTATCCCAGATCGTAGCACACCCCTACTCAATGTTCGAAAAACCCTTGTTCCAGCCACAGTCATGATACTATGTTGTGGTACTAGCCTGTCATCCTCAACTCCCTTGTTATGATTACTACTGTTATTCCACTGAAACAGCAAGACAGCCATCAACATAATTAGTCACACTATCCTCACAGCCACTCTTCGGCTTCATTCCCAGCAGTGGTGGGTTTTCTGCTATATCAAAGGCCAATCGTTCTTATACCATATATGTGGTGTGGGAACTAAAAGAACTCTCACCTGGTAAATGTGTAGGGGTGAGATTTCTACCTAAAATTCATTACATAGATTCGATAACCACCTTTGTGATGTAAAAGAACCTTGAGCAAGTCTAGTAAGAACCTGTAATGGTTAACTGGACGTTAAATCAAACCAACCAACCAACCATCACAGCCCTACCCATAATAATACATCCACAACCATAAGCCTCTATTACCTTCGTCCCAAATACTATACAGCTAATATTCTCATTGAAATCAGTATCATCGTTGTAAGAATAACAGGTTCAATATTGACACTACTACCACTACCGCCTGCAATAACGGGTTTTAGGACTCACCACCACTATTAATATCAGCAACTACTTTCAACAATATCAAGAACTCCATTTCTATAGGGGACAGAGCCATTGTTAGTTCATGAAACAGTCACTAGGTGGTCGGGGGACAGAACCTGTATTCTGGCTCTTTGTTCTTACCAAATTCAACTGCCTTTCAGTGTTTTACAATGGTTCCCTTGACTCTCTAGACCCCTCCCAGAGCAGGAAGATATAATGGTAAAACCCAGGACATGATGTTTTTCTCATGGATCACCTTATTTACATATGTAAGCTAGGCAAGAAAAGTGACATTTCCCAATTATCACTCACTTCTTTTGCACCTCCATTAGTGAAGAACACCTACTTTTTCACCTCCATTAGTGAAGAACACCTACTCGGGGGGCGTCATGGCCGCCCCCATGGCTCATAGGCTATATGCCGTATACCATACTGCTACATACTACCTTACATGCACCATCCCTTTAACAGATCTATCAAAAACAGCAACACCCTACCCACTCTCACTTTCAACACAATCTGTAACAACAATAACATCCTGATCACCAACAAGTACTTCTCACCGCTAGTAACGCTAAATTTGCTTTAACCAATAATATGAAAAAGAGAATTACTGATGTTTCTGCTACACCTATTGCTCCCACTACACCAACATAATAATCACTACAAAGTCTACTACCACGGTCACCACAGATATCGACGTTTCTAGCACCATTAATAGCAACACCAGCACTGACACTGGTCCCCAACTCCTCCAGCACTTCTTTTAACTCCCATTCTAACCCTAGACTAATCTATGCACTGTGATATTTTCTCTTTATAAATGAGTAGCTTACCCAGATAAAGTGAGCAGCTCACCCAAATGGGTAGGTTGTATGTTCACGCATATAAGTATAACTCCGGGCACGCACCTTTCGCATTGCAAATGGACAAATATCTAAGACGGGGCAATTACATGCCAAATCACGTTCACTACATGTATTCGCCCCTCCAGTGTGTCGTACCCGATGCATGAATACACAATATTGACTGGTTTCAGATACAAGCGGCTGTATGCTCCGAGGAGTGGACGCGTAGTAATATCCGAGCGTATGCGACGATATTGCGCAGAGTCGACTCTGCGGAGCATACAACCGCTTTTATCTGAAGCCAGTCTATATTGTATTTATCATCCAACTTTTCTGGACATGTGGCATGTCGATATCAGTTCGTATTGATTGTGCACTATTTTTCCGTACGCACTATTTTTCCGTATGCGCCACCCGGAGCATACAACATATCCGTATGCGCCGGGTATATCCATACAAACTCCCTATGTGTTTTCTATGGACACTTTGTATTAGGTGGATGATAAATAGTTTTACGGTATGGTAGCCGCATCTCAGTCATGCTTAATATTGGCTGGCAATACAAGGTAGAGAAATACGGTAGTCACCAATAGTCTATACTTACAGATATACATTTGGATTATAACACTGAAATGTTAGCTAACATGCATCTCATGCATGCAAGCACCAATAATCTGCAGGTATTATAAGCACATGGGTATTACACACACTTCCTCTACCTACCCAAATCCTTACCCGCCTAATCACTCATCATCAACCATACATAATGCAAGCACGATCAATCAGAACAATATTAAACCAACATGGTGTAAAGGTGTTTGTTGACACCACAGACCTGTCTGGTGCCATAGGTAGGTGGGTGTGTCGCAGCACGGTGTACAAATAAAATATCGACCTCAATTCTGAAAGAAAAAACACAGGAGGAGAATCAAACATCACACAAGCACACAATCGCATATCAATAAATCACACATTAATGCGCCCCACACTAGGTCCGGGGCCGGCGTATAAATCACTCGCTATTGAGCACCAAAACACACTGATCCAGCAACACCATAACTGGATAGGGCCAAGCCCAACGGTGGGGATGAATTTTTAATTTTTACGCCGCCTTCGCTTCAGTGATTGTGATTTCACTGACTACCCAATGAGGATTGAGGGAGGGGTAGATGGCGCGGGAGGCGTGGTTCTAGAGGGGCGGGGTGGTGGTAGTGACTGGCCTAACAAGCCTTGTTGTCTGCTAAGTACGTAATTGTACCGTTGTAATTACCACCTTTACGGCCAGGCAATCAGGCTTCTTACCCCATCACCCCTCACTCCTTCTTCTCACCCTTCTCCACCTAGCACCCTGTGTTCGTAGGTTTTTGTGGTCTTTCCCTGAGGTAGTCAAGACAATCCTGCGGTTCATTAGCTTTAGAAACAAGGCTCCTCTTTTGTCCAGCTCACCTTTGAGCTGCTCATTAAGCATCAAAAATTTCTGCCTGATTATTTCACTTCCCCGCCGCCTGGCTTGACCACCCCCCACCTCCGGTGTGGGCAGGCATGGCTGGAACCTCTGGTGCTATCGATTTCTGTGTGTTTATATGTAGAGTAGTGTGCTAGCCCGAGATACATTCTCTATATCACCTACGCCGACACCCTCCGTCCACACCATACTCATATATTCTAGTTCTTCCCACTTTCTGTCTCTATCTAGAGCTACTCTCTATATTGTGTATCTACCAAACCTAATATTCTTTTACCCCATCCCACCATCCCTCTACCATACAAATCTAATGGTCCTCCGTACCACCACCTACCCCAATGTCTACACCATGCACGTGCCACCGCCAAAAGCACGTGTTCTTGAAAATTTGACGATCTTTCTGTCGAGCCCTGATGTCCAGTGGTAGTCAGCGCGAGTGAGCATGGGTGATATGGTGATGATGGCTGAGGGCTCTGTAGTAGTGCGGAGGTATAGATCATATTGCATTTTTTCTCTTAATACTGGCTAGGAGGTGCGCATTATCCCTGTCTGTCTGTCTTGCTCTCCTTTACTATGTGTGTTTCCTATTCAAGTTCAACCTCTATCTCTCTTGTGTATATTTTTCCGCACATATGTATACATATATATGTGTGTATATGTATTCATTATCCACCTAATACAAAGTGCCCATAATAAACCTATAGGAACTCTGTTGAATGCTCTGGGCTGTAGTAACTGGCGCATACGGAAAAATAGTGCATATGAAAAAATAGTGCATAACTAAAGTGAACTCAAATTGGCAGACCACCAGGTGGATGATAAATAAAATATAGACTGACTTCTGATAAAAGCGGTTGTATGCTCCTCGTAGTTGACTGTATGCAATATTCTCGCCTGCGTTCGAATATTACTACGCATCGACCCCTCGAAGCATATGACAACTTGTATCTGAAATCAATCAATATTGTGTATGTATACATGTATGTATGTATTATGTATGTATGTTTGTGTGTGTGTGTGTATATACATATATATATATATATATATATATATATATATCTCACTTATTTACATACAGACACACTCTCACTACAGGCAGCAACAGTGGCAGCTACTATTGAGTAGTATCCAGAGGAGAGTAGCGAGGCTCCTGCCGCGACCCGGAAAACTAGCCAGCTCGCATTATTTGATAGTAATGATATATAGGGACAAATTACAGGCGCTCCAGGTCCTTTTGAATATGGCCGGCTTCACGGAAAGGCCATGAATAAAAAGGACTCTGATGGGCAGAGTATCTGCTGACCTCTGCTAATGGGTCCAATTCCCAGGCCGCGCACAACCTCGCCCCAGCCGCATGTGAAGAGGGCATTGGCCGCTCGCTGCGTTAAAGGAATATGCATAAAAATTCATTTATGATTCATTGAAAGCAAATTGAAGGGTGAATTGGCCATATTTGCCAATTAGGCCGCACTGGCCCACTTTGAAATTGCGGGTCGGATAGTGGCGACAGTGGGCATTGTGGCCGGGGTCCCTCGTTCTATGCATGGGGAGTCATAGGCATCTAGCCTGTATTATCGCCTACCCACATCCTTTTTATATAGATGGGAAGTAAAACTTGGGAGGGGAAAATCCCATCCTCTATCTAAATAGCTATTTAAAGTGGGTGTTGTTTATTAAAGAGGATATTCTGAGTTCACCTTCATCCCGTATATCATACCTATTTTGATAATTAACATTGACCTCATGGATTGAATGGCGTGCGGTCCTCCAGTGGATATGAACCAGTGTGAATCAGATTTCTTCCGGGGGCAGGGTGTGGAGAGTCGGGTGAATATGGGGGTACCACCCCACAACCTCTATCTGCATATACCCAGAAGAGGGTGATTACCAATGCCCCATGTCTTGCGGCACGTGCCTCTAATTATCAATCAGGAAGTCTGTGAGAGTGGTGGGAAACAGGGTGGGTGGGCGAGGGGTTTGGGGCGGGGTGAGGGCGAGCGGGTCAGGGTGGTGCGGGAGGTGGCGGGGTGCGGGGTGGGGGTTCTGTAAGGTGACAGGCATCGATCCACTGCGGTTTTATTGTCATATTGCGATCCGGTTTTAAACGGTGGATTGTGTGCTGGAGGTGCGCATGGTATGGATGGAGGTATGGGGGTGGTCGGGGGCGGGGGGTGTTTAGGGGCGCTGTGGGTGGATGAGGCGGTGTCAGTGGGTACAACCTGGCTTCACAATAGCAGGCGGGATGCTGGCTGGAATGACCCGTGCCGGGGAAAGGAGACACTGTGTAGACAGATAGAAGGAAGTGGCAGCCTCCGCGCTCGGCAAACATGCACCCCGGGCCCCTCGTCACCCTCACCCTGCCATGGAGGAGGGTTTTTCTTTCTCTTGTTCTGCCACACCCACACAGGAAGGGCGATATTCACTGCGTATTGACCCCTTTACTCGGACACAGCTCCCTGATTGTCCAGTCTACCTCTGCCTAAACCCCGACCCCACGACTTCCATTATGCGCCCTTACATGGAAAAGTATAACACTACACTCTCACCCTCCTCACCCAATATATACCCTCCTTCCCACCCATCAACCCACCCCCTCGTCTTACCCCGCCCCCTTTCAGCCTTCATCGACACCCTTACCACCTCCGTACACCCCACCTGCCCTCCGGCCTCCCCTGACCCTCCCACCCCCTTCTAGTCCGCCCATGCCATTCACAAAACACGCTCCTCACGCACATTAAAATTGAAATTGCCGTTTTCTTTTTGAAGTAAGTGTTGAGCACGATGGCTAGTTCGCATGCCTAGGTGTCGTTGGAGGTGAACGGGTGGCGGGCGGGGCGTGCCCACGTGGCGTGGCGGCGGCGCACGGTGGGGGGTGGGCATTGCAGGGGGTAGACGAAGATCCCTGCAAGGCCTTGACCCCGCCCTGTAACTTTTAACATCGCCAGCTTTCTACTATGGTAGATAAACCTTAAGAAGCATTTATAGCTGACTATAAGGAGGAGGTGCGTGTAACTTCTCCTCATTGTCTGACCTCAGGGCCAATTCATAGATCACCTAAATGACCTCAATTCGAGGCGATGCCATATTAGGATATGGCATGTGTGGAATAATAAAGAACCAGTGTTAAAACGTTGAAGCAGTTGCCAGCAACATGGAAACCTCCTCTGAACATAACAGCAGGCTTCACGCTATAGTCCGGCATGATAGATGAAGCTTGGGTGAGACTGTATTTTTGTGTGGGAAGAGATCTGGCAGTTTTAAGATGATTTCAAACAACATGCTGCTGGAAAAGTACAGATATATTATTCCAACACCTTTCATTTTGTATTCCAGCGATGGGACACATTACTGGCACGCTGTGACATATCGGAGGTACTTCCTGCCTAATAACCAAAAGTCGTCTGCTCAATTGTCACCTGTCTCTTCTGAGACTAACATCCTGTTCATAGAAGGTTTAGCGACTCATTCAATACCTTACCCGCTAACTACTTTAGAAAACAGTCCCACCTTTCTATAGACTATCTGGCTGGGGCCCAGAAACCTGTCCTGCTCCACCTGTGCCGTACAGGGGCCCACATCCTATGTCAGAGATTATTTACATTTCACGCCGGTGCTCTTCATATTGTAATTCCAGGTCATATATGAATACATCCTTTGTATTATAGCCTGAAGATGCAGGATGCTGACATTAGCCATGCATGAATATAACTATGGGTGCCCTCAATAAGCGGTAAGTCTTCAAGGAAACTCAAATTACTAACCTAAATGTCTCTCATTTAAGTCCCCCTGAAAAAAAGATTAAGTTATATCTGAGGCACTTTGGGGAAGACACTGGTGTTATGATATTGGATAGACACCCAGTTTTGATGCACTTTTACAATTCTTGATACTCACAACTGTGCAAACAAATGATATGAGATGTACTATTCACCTGACATTCGGTATTTACCAATTCATTACCCTTTTGCTAATTAGTGAGATATAAAATCCCATTAATACCTGATCGATGACGGACACGTCAGCAAATTTACATTACTTCCATGAGATTGGGAAAACTTCCTTAGGTCAGGTGTCGCGTCTAGATGTAAAGGAGACTATGCAAGGCTCGCCTTTGACGGCTTTATGTTATACAAGTGGGTGCATGTCATGGCACTGTAGAGGAACACTCAGCTGGGAACCAGTGAGCCCCGGCCCTCACAGTACTCGTTGGAACAGTGGAGTAGGGCGCTGGGCGTGAGATATCAGAATGCTGGTGGGTTTTTACGGCAGAAGCACGCAGCCAATTACCAGAGTAAGCACTCATTATCAAAATGAATTCAATGACATAGAGGTCGGGGGGTCGCGGGGTTGGGAGATGAGTGGAGGTCGGGCTGGATTATCACTTATAGTTTCAAAGTTTATGAATTGAAGGATGTCATGCTAGCTGCCTATTGGGGCTAGATGGTGGTGGGCGGTCGTGGTGGTTTGGGGGAGGGGTTAGGAGGAGACCGGACCGTGTGGTGGAGATTCGCAATGATGGTCTAAGGAGGGAGAGTGATGGCAGCCTATCATGCAGTGGATCATTGTGAACCACCAAATCCGTAGGCAGATAACCCCCCGTGCAATTTGTAACACGGCCCCACTTCAAATGCGCCTGGCAGAAGGTGTCTTTTCTCCGGCGCACACCCCGGGCGAGGGGACCTTGAATGCACCCGCCGCCCTGCTCAAATAACCCGGGCCGGAATAGAGACCTGTTTCTCCTCTCGTTCCGCCCGGAAGCCCTGCTCCCCGCAACAGTCGTTTGTACATTGAACTACAGGCATAAAAACGTAATGAGCGTTTGTGGCTCGGTGTTGGGAGCGCGAGCTTTAAACTGTGGACACGGAAGCGTCGGTCGTGGCCCCACACAATAAGTCTCCAATCAATAGAGGTGAGCGTCAAATGGTGGGTGTGTGTTGGGTGCGGAAGGAGGGGTTCCCTGCCGGGGGAGCTAGGAGTGTCGGATGGATTTCCAATAGGCAGAGGTGTAGGTATCAATAGGTCGTTATCAGTGCAGGGCAGACAGCCACAGACATGCGCATGCACAGCTGGTGTCACTCACTCAGTTAGTCAGTGAACTGCTCGTGCTGACCCCGATATACACACTCATCCATTTACTAACACACTCAATTCAGTACTCTCCGTACTGCCACAATTATTCAGATATTTATTAATTCACATATGTTAGTATCCCACCCAGTCACTTATTAACTCACATCCCCATTCATTCACTCACTCACCCACTCACTCACTCACTCACTCACTCACTCACTCACTCACTCACTCACTCACTCACTCACTCACTCACTCACTCACTCACTCACTCACAAACTCACCCATTATCTTCTATACCTTTGCATAAATTGTCTAATCGCTCACCTTAAAGTCATAATTGCTCACATATCCATCCATCCTCCAACCCCTTCAGCCACCCTCCTATCAGGTCTGTCAGTTAGCCTCTCGATCAGTAAGTCAATCTGTAAAAATAAATATCTACCTGTAGATCCGTTCTCATGGTGATACAACCTACACAAATCTATCATTGTTATGTTCTCTTACCTTTTTCATAAATTGTCTGTCTAATATACCTCACAACTATCATCGCATGTACGTCGCAATAACATATTTCAGTTCTTCACTTGATCAATTTCAATCTTCAGACAGTGACAGGTTAACGATTACTCCCCAACTCTTTAATCACTGTCAGTCACATCACTCCGGGTTCACTCCACCAACTGCTCACACCTGAGCAGCTCAGTGCGCGGTCATTAGGGCACGGTGAGTCGCTCGGCCACGCCACTATGCGCTAAAGGTATCTTTGTTTAGGTGGTAATGATAGTCTCTCCTCCGGCAATTCTGCCCCTCGCTAATGGCGCCGCCAGCCAGTGCGTTAGCTGCAGCCGAGTGAGTGCGACATCGTCGGAAAAAGTCGGTTATTTTTGTAAATGAAGCCTTGTTCGTCCTTGAAGGTAGGTTTCCTGCCCTGGCGACATGATTCCGGCCCTTCCTCCACAAGCTAATCCTCCCTCCCCCTCCCTCCCTCCCCAGGTGGATGGGAGTATGTGTGCACGTATACACACGACCTCTGCTCTATCTACCATGCGGCAAGCACATCTCCGGTAGCATGCCTCGAGAGTTTTATGCTTCTCCTAGAGAGGTTATTCTAAGTGCTTCTTAGATCATGCAAGTAGAACAGCCGATACATATATGTAGCACTTAGTATGTGCGGCGGGCAGCGTGCTGTTCAGAGCGACTCGCATTGTTATCCATCAGGCGAGTTGTGAGGAGAAGAGGGGGGATGGGGGGGAGGGCTGAAGGGAATCCGCAACTTTACTCATTATTCTGCAACAGATATCAAAGGGCCGGGGCAAATCATGCATTTTGGCAGAACATGTGACTCAGAGTTTCAGTTGGCTGGAGAGGCAAACTAACGCTAGTGTGTCTGTGGGAGGGGGGAGGGGGGGGGGGGGCTAGATGAGCGTGTGTTGTTTGTCAAAAGGGATGGTTCAATAACGCAGTACTTTACTGTCACATAGTGTACCAAAGACTAGTGCCCCCGAACCGTTGGCCCCGACACCCCCCCCCCCCCCCACCTCGTTTCCCTATGCCTGACCCTCCCTCCTCCCCATCCGCAGCGCCCTCACCAAACCATCCTCCGTTTTAGAACAATTGACTGGCGAGTTCGCGGCCAAGCCCATTAAGTGTGATTAGAGTTTCATTTGCCTGCTGTGATGGAGTCTTTAATTCGCCGCAAAGAGTTCACTTGTGAAATTTGCCGGCCTCAAATGCTTAATGGTTGACATGTGTCATGTGCCCTGGCCGTTTGGCCGTGGACCAAAGGCTACCGGCCCCGATCTGCACCCATCCACCCCCCCCCCCCCCCACCCCCAATCCCTCCTGTGTCTACCAACCCACCCTCACCACCCAGACCCACTGCCATTCCACTACCACCACCTCCGCCGCCGCCGCACTCAGTGGAGATGTGGAGGAAATAGCCATGGACACTGGCTCTGGACGACTTCAAAGCTACTCATAACACACATTAGCAAAAAGAGCGATTATGTCAGGGTGGGCTAATGAACCCTGGTGGGCAGTCATGGACATCCTCCAGCCTTTTACCATTGAACAGGGGTCCCCGAAGGGCCAGCCGCCAATCTGTACCGAGGATCAATTACTGTAGGCCATTAAAGACTTTCTCTACAGTGTGTTTGTCAGTGTAGGATCCACACTTGTGTGGAATAAAGCCACCCACTCCCTACTGTCACAAAAATCAATATAAGTCTATTTCCAATGAATATACGAACCGTTCTAGTGATACTAAAGGTTATAGATTCAGTCAGATTATAATTGACAAATCTCCATTGTGGAATATTGTCTGATATGCCGTCTCTCATAGCTCACTGTTGATCAGACGCTTCAACTCGTTGGATGTGGGCTGAGCGGTCACTGGACACAACAGTGCTGCCCTCCCTGGACAAACGGCCAATGCAGAGATCATAACAGAGCATGGCTGCATAGTGACATAGTCTTTTATGCTTTTTTTATCGGATATTCGACCCTACTAATTTGGGTTCTGCCCCAGCTCTGATAGGATTGTTATCAAAAGACATATACATAGGTGTTGTATTTGTTTTTCTTTGCAGTTCTACGGTATTTTAATCTAAAAGAAAAGAATACCCATCATATTGACGTATTTTGTGGCTGCAACAATTACTTTATTCATACTATTTGATTCGGCTTTCAATGTACAGCACATCATGCCAGAGTAAACATTGCACAATGAAAGCATCTGTAAATTATACTCTCAAGTCAGTCTCCACTTTATCATTCTATTCAATGTAATTGATCGTACTAAATGGTTTTAGAGTATGTCATAGCTGGTTTTGTACACTTCTACATTTCTTACATGTAAATAATTATCGTATTGTATTTTAATCACTGAATCAAAATGTCAGGCATGAATCTATATGATATAGCCATAATGAACGAAACCAATATATATATATGCGCTCTTATTGTTGTGTATATACCAATAGTATGTGAAATTAGTAGACATTCTGTACCTAAACGCGAACATTATACATGTTGCAATAGGCTGACAGAGGAAATCAAAATGAATTCTGCTAGCAGCTAATATATGATCTGCTCGGTCTGACATTAATAGTCAGATCTGCTGAATGTGACAAGAGAACAAAGCCACATAGTCAACATTCACTCTATAAGTGTGAAGCTGCGAACATAATGATGGCCTACACCCAGTCATACTTGGCAGCCTGTCGTCCCGCGACTAAGTACTATCAGCATTCCAGTGCCAACCAGCCGGCCGCTTAATTATCACAAGTGCGATATTAGCGCTAAACATATTATAATTGCATGGGGATTTTAATTAATTCTGCCTAATGACGTTGTAATTGGGGTCAGACTGGAGAAAGGAAAGTCTGCGGAGACACGCTTTCATACCAGCATGCCTGTAATTTACTAAACAACATACTACCTAACCTTTGAGATGGTGAACCCTGTATGTCATAGTCAGGGTCTTGAAATTAGGTATCGACGTTTATTTTTCTAGAATTTTGCATGTTAGCCATAGTTCAAACTATACATGTGGTATGATATATTATTGATTCTATGTAACTATATACCATCGTCAGTACTAATAAGTGGTATAGTTAGACCTGGAAAACTGTTGACTGCATTATGCTATAAATTTATGTTCTACTCCAAGGACGAAAAAGGAAACCGAAAAACTAAATACAAATTGACTTTATATTACACTTTACTCATGCTAATGATATCTTTGAATTAATATGTCTCATTGATTAGTTATCTGAAAGTAATACTCGTAAATGAATGATATAGGTCTTCTTATAGCCTTAGTCAACATGAATATATACAATAGCATCAGTATAAGTTATACTGTTAAGGGGGGGCTTCTCACTGTCCGTAGAATAACTATCGTAGATCTTTGTGCTGATATCCAACACATAGTTGAATATTCAACCAGCAGAAAGGCACAAATGGGAAAGGATGGGTATAAAAGACACGAGTTGAGCAGATTTCACACATGGTGAACAGGGACCGGCTGGGCAATAAGGACATGACTGTCTCTGATCAGCCCTTAACCGGGGGCACAGTGCGCGGGGGACCAGACGGAACACACCCCCTCCTGCAGCCATTGTATTGATTTGGTAAGGTTTTGATCTAGATGGGGAATATTTCCCTCCGTATAGTCTCATAAGATAATACACATCCACTCCTCCTCCGTGTGTGAGTGTACGTGCCTGCGCGTGTATGCGCATGCAGATGCAGTGTGAGTACGGATGAGGCGAACATGAATGTGTGAGTAGCTTTTCCGAGATGAGGGTATGGGAAACGTAGGGATGGGTATTGGTCAGATGGCTGGAAAGGTGAGTGTTCGTTGGGGGACATGTGGAAGGTAAAATGGGTTGCTGTAGTTGCTGATAGCCCCCTGTAGATGTCGCGCGAGGCTGTCAGTATGGACGGTCTGTCACACACTCCTCCTATTCACTCCATATCATCTGTTCATACGATTTAAACATTCTGTTGGCTGTCCAGTGACGATAATGAGCTGCTCAGAACTGTTCATGTGAATCTCCTCACAGCAAACTCTTAACCAGTTATCTACCAACATGCACAATATTTTACATTAACTCAGACAATGCCGTTGGCGATGCAGTTTTCAAAAGGGCAGTTGGGGGAGTACTGCAGTGGTAGAGTGAGTGCCCTTAATGCACATAAACAAGGTTCGAATCGCGACAGCTGGGTTTTAACTCCCTCCTGTTACCTTTATCTTGCATAGGCTCGACCTCGCTGTAGTATGACCCAAACAGTTGCTACGGTGTAAAATACCAAATACTACTAACACCACCACGAACCCAGACCCTGAAACAATTCACCGATGTACTGTCTTTCCCTATGAACATACAGCATTACCTGCTTTCCGACTACCAATAGACTAGTGAAAATACCCCCTTACCAT
Source organism: Alentia gelatinosa (assembly GCA_950022655.1). NCBI lineage: Eukaryota > Metazoa > Annelida > Polychaeta > Phyllodocida > Polynoidae > Alentia > Alentia gelatinosa. The sequence goes on along the minus strand of OX465579.1, from coordinate 45,197,270 downwards.
CTACTACCCTCTTGGCGCTTTTCATTCCTCCAATATTTAGCTCGTAGTTAGCATCGGTGTCTAAAAGTGGCGGGGCGCGGCGGTAGGCGCTCTTCCCCGAATGCCAATTACGGTGCGGCCATCCCGCTTGCCAAACGGGGAATCAATAACTGATATAGGAAGTTTGAATGTGTGAATATGGCAGACAATGTGGCCAGCCCGCCGCCAGCCGCCTTCATTGTGCACTGATATATGAACGGTGGCGGCGACACGTCAGCCTCTATTCATCTCCACCATGTGACGTAAGTGGAGTAAAAGGCAACTGAAAATTCACCCGGGTCGATCCTCTTCCGACTACTAAATTGGGTATTAGGAGCCTGAAGAAATCTCATAAGATTTTGTGCGTCTCTCTCCTGTGCCTCCTTAAACTGAGACTGGCATTTTCCGGATGCTGCATCTCTTTGTACCTCATATTATTGAGCATCCTTTATTGTGGGGTCATTCAGAATGTCATTCATTTTCAACCGTTATAAGGCCTCTAGATCTTCCCCTGACGTGAAGTTCTATTTAAATTTGTATCAGTATCACCATGTAAAGACAATTTATAACAAGATATACAGGAGATCTCCTAAATTACAATAATTAGTCATATTATTTTTACTTGCTAGTATGATATATGCTGAATATTTAGCTCATTGTCAATCGTGGTTGCAGATAGGAGCCTAACTTATGCATGTGTCTAACATGTTCTTTTTCGAGTAATGAGTTTCTTTCAACCCCAAATCCGTATAAATTATAGGGTTGCAAAATACACATGCTTGCCTTCTGGATCAGGTTTTCTTTTATATCCATGTGGTTTTAGCGTGATGGTCTTTCGAGTCCTTATATGCACATGGTGGTGCTTGGGGTGAATTTTCCATGGCAGATCTGCATAAGGGTTCTCTTTTTTGCTGTGACGTATTGTCTGACGTCGTATGACAATGACGTGAGAACTGGGCTAATGTCCACACGCCCCTCACCGGGTGCCCGCACATTCCCCCCACCTACACACTCACCACCCCCACCCCTCCTCTCCACCCATGCCCTCGCCCCGGTGACCGACGGATGGGAAAAAGTGGAGTGAAATTTTCTGGCCGGTCGGCGACGGTGCCAAATTAAAGATCGATATGTGCACTGGGACCAAGTAATGACTGCAATTGGACAGAAAATGAAGCCTTAGAACTTCCTGTGCGGTAGATGTAAATGAACCCTCTCAGACTGGATAGTGACCGAGGATCTTCCTTCGAAATACATTTAACTTCATAAATTAAAGCGGGTTAGGGGAGAAGAAAGGAAGCCGGGAGGTAGCGTGGGGGATGGGGAGGAGGAGGTTATTGGTTGAGGGCGCGGGCTGTGTTGGAAACTCTATGGAGGGCCTGGTGGTCCGGGCTCGGTTCTTTGTCTTGGCCGCTGGCCTTCTTTAGCGTGCCTGTGAACTCTTATCCGGCATGCTGGCCGTCACTCAAAGTGGACAATCAATGAGTTTAATTGATCCAACAAAAACACGGATAATAAGGCAACTTTCCCTCTGATTGCACTAGCAGTCCCGGCCAGCTAACCTTCCTCTCCAAAAAGAAAAAAATCCCACCAATAGAATGTCTGGTGCTAACCCTTATCGCTTGCTGCAACAGTCTCCCCAACTCTACTCTTTTGGGTAGTCTTCATTAAGGGTTCTGGAACAAACCCGGGTGAGCCCTGCATTCACCTCTTATAATCTGATTGATTCAGCCAGGTCAGGGTGAGTTGCTCACATGCAGGTCCCCCAAGCGGCCCATGCGGCGAATGGGTCGATTACGAATGTGTTGAGTTATTTTGCCAAATATATGATATGCCATGCTAGCGCGAGCACAAGGGGGCATGTGCCTCATTATGTAGGCATCTCTCTTTCTCTGTACCACCAAAGGATGCATAACAATGGCTCTGAAATAATAATCAGAAGAAACAAAGTCGATGTGGTTCTTCAGAAAAAAATATAGGTTAATTCATCATTGATTTCTCGGCCAGCATCTGGCATTAGCGTCTTCTGAGTGTACTCGATGTCTTGAGTATTGGTTGGAAAACATCCAAGAGCGGCCCGTCGCTGGAACTAACGATATTCCAGACCAGATATTATCCATCTCTTATCACATCAGACAACTATATACTACCATAGCATGCTGGCAATTAATTGTATGTGGTTGTGCATCATCATCTGCACTTGATGGATTATAATGAAACCTAACATGTGTGGTGGGTGGATGTTTGGAGGTAACCCAGTGGTAAGGCGTATGACTGAAGCACGCTAACCATATTTGATTCCTGGTTAGTCCACCCCACTACATTGGTTCACTATCATATTCATACAATAAACTATAGCTCGCAATGATGTTAGTAGAATAGAGGCCCTAGAGATCCAACTGTATGACATCGTTGTCGTCTAATATATGTAATGGTATGGGTAGACTGATATCACCTTAGCTGTTGCTAACTGCGTAAAAGACCAAGAGCAGGAGCCATAAAACCTAAAGTACATTGATATCTTTACAGTGATCTTCGTCCACCACATTTTTCCTTCCTCAATGTCAACAGAAGATAGTAAAGGTGACACCTCCTCTGGTGTCCATAAATAACTAGCAGGGAAGAGGGTGTCAATGGGTCACCCTAAATCATAAAAGCACGGGAGTGCACGGTTACTTGCACGGGTAGGGATTGGCCGTAGATTAAACATTTAAGGTGTTTTCATGGAAGGTGGGTTAGTGAAAATCTAGATAAATGTGGGAAGATCATTTCCTGTTCAGGCGAGGTGACCACGGGGATCTCTGCGACCAGTATGCATGGGAAATGAGGCGGCGGTCTTGCCTACTCACCACAACCCTTACATGAAGCTTCTCCGGACGTCCAAACATTTTATAGGAGAAAAGTGAGGCCGACGTGTCATATGAGTCATGGCACCTCGCAGGGAAATGCTATCGGCTATAGGTTCCCGAGAATCCCCACCAAATACCATATTTAATGAGATCATTTTGTGTAAGACCCATTTAGGTATTTTTGGCTCATTAATCCTTCGTTTGACCTTCATTTCTGGAAGGAAGCCCCACCCTGGTGGCTGACGGCTGGGGACATTTGTTATCTAGATAACCAGCCAGGATCAGAAACCAAATACCGGCTTGGCCAGGCCCGTAAATTATCAGAAGTGCCGCTGCTTGAGGCTGACAGAGAGGATTAATCCGACTTGTTTACTGAGTAAAACTGGACAGTTTATCGCTAAGCAGCTCGGTGGGCGACTCACATAGGTGAGCAGTGAAAGGAGCGCCTGAGTGAGTGGAGGGGACACGCCTTTACTTGTCAGAAGTGGTGGGGACACGCCCATAGAGGTAGTCAGTGAGTGCGGAGGCTCTGCCTCTAGATGATGTCAGTTGGAGGTAAGGACACCAATAGAGGTAGCTCATGAGTAGTGAAGACACGCCCTTATCTAGCTGGTCAGTAGGTGATGAGAACATGCCCATGGAGGTAATCAATGAGTGGTGAGGACATGCCCATAGAGGTATTTAGAGAACTGTGAAATACGCCCATAAAGGTATTCCAGGAGTAGTGAAGACGTGTCCATGGTGGTAGTCAGTGAGTGGTGAGGACAAGTCAATACAGATAGTCAGTATTTGGTGAGAACATGCCCATAGATGTAGTCAGTGAGTGATGAGAACATGTCCATAGACATAGACAGTAAGTGGTGGGAATATGTCCATAGAGGTAGTCAATGAGTATTCAGAGCAGAGACAGTCTTCAGGTCTGGAGTCGCTGGAAGGTAGGGAACGATATTATCATGAGCGTTTTCCTCCAGGATAGATAAAAACAATAAAAAGAAATATGTAAGGGGAATTTTATAAAGGGAGGCGTTACCTTCTTAGGGGCTATATAGAGGTAGTCAGTGAGTATTATTAGCATATTTATAGAGGCTAGCAATAAGTAGTGAGTTGGATTCATTGGAAATAGTCCTGCTCTGGTATGGAATGGATGTTTGCAAATATTTGATAAAGTATATATTCATTTGTGAAATCAAAGATATATATGGTATAATCAGAGAGTTACTAAATCATGTTTAAGTCATCTATGCAGGTCTGAGGTGGTTTGAAGAGGCAGTAAATCAATAATGAATGTTGGTACATCGTAGCCTCAAACACCGACATGTAATGCTGTGTCACCACTTAGACATAAAGAGATAGTATGTCCCTGAGTAGTTCTATTTTGAAGAGGTATCACATATAAGAGAGAGAGGGTATCATCATTTGCTCACTTCACTTATCTCACTTTACTCTGGAAACCAGTCTAACAGCTCTCTGTAGGTTTCGAAGTTGCTGTGATTTGGTTGCCAGTTTCCACTTTACTATGAGGCACTACACATTGAGAGAAGCCATTCAAACCTCCCTATACCAGTTCTTATATCAGATAAGCTGGAATGAAGCGAAGTGTAGCCCTCGAGATATATTTCAAGTGAATTTCCTTGATGGCTTACATGACGTTCGTAGAAGGAATCCGTTGTATAGCCAGATGGAATCAGAAGAGAATGAGAAGAAGCCTTAATGTATTGCTACTGTCGGGCAAATGAACGGATAATACAATAGAAGTCATGTCAGCCTGTTTTTCTCTCTACTGTTTGACTTTATATAACATTAACAGACATTGTAGCAGGCTTCCTATGGCTTGCCAGCTTTGTGGTTGCCTTCGACGAAATTCAGATTGGATGTATATCTTGGCTAATATGTGTTTTAACATTCGCCTCCACTGACTTCTTCTCCTTAGCCTAATTGCATAACCCTTTTTGACAAAGTTATCTTGCGAGTTCGCTTCAAGGTCGACGGAATTGCAGGAGACAAAATGCTATATCTGTAACCTACGCCTTCTAGGCTCGGGGTTCTATTACCATTTCTCCAGTAGGTAACTCATTCTCTCGAAACCAGTTGACTACCACTTCCGGATGCCGTGTATGGGGGATGTTCCACTTCCGGTCTGAATCCGGAATTCTGAGGATATGAGAATATGTTGTCTATAATAATAGTCTAACGACGATCTTCCCCTTGATATTACTACTTAGAAGCCTCTAAATGCGTAGTTTGAAGGCAGACACCATGGAATGGGAGGGGACTCGGATCGTCGTTATACGAGGATCATACTGACTGGTCAAGTCGCCAATACCGTTAGAGTTTTCCCCATATCCATCTGTCAGCTGCATGAATTCTGCCTATTTGTGTTTCCAAACAGGGCCGAGCCCCCGTAGTCTCTTCTAATGCATTGTATCATGACGCACATTAGTTGGGTGCTGAAATTAGCCCTTGGCTATTTCATCTAACAAAGACTAGCAGGGTGCACGTAGGGGTGTGGAATAGGATGGGATGGGGTTTAGGTAGCGGGTGGGGGTGGAGGGAGGTGGTCTACTGGTGAATGTTTAGATGAGTAGGGGGATTGAACAGCCGGACGTGGCCATTGAGCATTCTATCGCGTTATCAAACGCAAAGCAGTTAGCATGGGTAAAGCATGAGGAGGAAGGTGGCGGGGTTGGGAAAGGGGGAGGGGGGATGGCGGTGAATGTTTAATGCGCAGTGTGCCTGCAGGCGGGGATGCAGTTGAGAAAATTCGCGTTGACATCTTTACAATGAGCGCTGAATGATGGATGGAGCAGCTCCGAGCAGCTCGTCGCCGCAGTCGCCTAATTTGTCGGAAGTCATCACGACTGTGCTGGCGCTGATCGGCGAGCTGGCCGATCCATGCTGGCTTCTTTCTCCCACCGTCTGTCTCTCTGTTCCTCTTTCTGTCTCTGTCCCTGTCCTACTTTGTCTATCTGAGTGTCTGTTCAACTAATCTAGCTATCTCTCTCTTCTGTCCCAACTTTCTCTCTCTACTACTCCCTAACTGTCCCTTTCGATCATTCCTCATTCTTTTCTCTCCGTCTCTATTTCTTTCTCTTCATTGCCCGTGCCTGACTGCCTGTCCGGGCTCCTCTCTCTTCAGGGCTATCCATAAAGTATATATACATGTAAGCAAAAACCCCACCCCCTCTCTCAATCTTCTACGCAATAAAACAAAGAAGGCGCATACACAAAATTTCCGAAATCTTTTACCCAATCCCCCCCCCTTGTTGCCTAGGTACTTAATGGATAGCCCTTTCCTCTGTGTGTCTATTTCTCTATCTATATCATGTATGTATATCTCTTTTTCTCCCTGTCCCTCTAACTATCTCTCTCCTCATCGATATATCACGCAGTTAGTCTGTGTAGAATTCACTGCTTACTGGTGACACAACCAGAGCCGTGTATCAGCCTCGTGTCGTTTTACCTCCAATTGAAAACACATTTGAGTGAATTGAACCCAATTTGCCAATTTCGTTGCCTAATACGGAGTTCTCTACGCGGATCTGACACTGGTCGGGGGTGTAGATTGGAGAGGGTCAGATTTCAATCATCGGTTGAAATGTAGTCATGTTTTTATTGACGCTAAAACATCAATCCCATGCACGTGGGTTATATAGAGAAACAGGCTTACTGTTTCCGTACGGATAAAATACGCGGTAAAATCGGCGATCAGATGAACCTCTGCCTCCGGCATCGGTTCATCTGATCGCCGATTTTACCGCGTATTTTATCCGTACGGAGACAGTCAGCCTGTTTCTCTATTATTATATACCTTAAAATATCCGATTTCTAACCTTGCTTCTGGGGGAGATTTTGGATTTCGCCGCCGTACATGCCCCATACGCCACATACATACCCCGTACGTCACCTAGGTGTCGTACGGATATACATACGACATGGGTAGGAGCGGGCCGTATGTGTAGGATATACTACCACAGGTATATAATAATACTATCTACGTACATTGTTTACCAATTATACCCAAACACGATTCATGTGGAGAAGCTATTACTAAGGGGCCATCCATAAAATACGTAGGCACTGAGGGGGTTGGGGGTCCAAAATTTCGGAAATTTTGCGTATGCTCCTTCTTTGTTCTATTGCGTACAAGATTGGGAGGGGGTCGGGGGAGTGTTAAACAAAATCTACGTACTTACTTAATGGATGGTCCCTAGGCTGAAATGGGGATATTATTGAAGTACCGCACGTTAGATGTCCTATCCACTGTTAATGTTAGGTGATGATAGTTATCGGTATATAAACATGGTTATCTAAGCAGAATAGTTTCTTAATGACAGTAGGATATGACAGGTATCCCAGTAGGAGATAATGCAACGTACATGTATTCCATTGGCAGGCGTTTAGTCTGCCATACTACAGCCTTCACACGGGCTAATGGAATAGACTCAATGCAGCCATGCACTATGAGATCCTCACATTGAAGTATATACGTCAATACAATATGGATTTCGTTTTAGCCAGGTAGTATGAATGGTCATGGGTTGAATGATACCGATGATGACAATACACCATCAGCCTAGAGGCGGTTACCGTAGAATATTTTAATAGCTGTTATCGAAAGGTGAGTCTATGTTTACAGGACGCTTAGTGGAACAACGAGGTAACAGAGATTACACTTTCTGATCATTGATTGGCCTAAGGCTAGATTCGATCACCATCAAACCTACAGTAAGTCTGAGAGAATATATTGGACCTTAGAATTCCCAAATAAAACAACAACAACGATATCGTGATACCTGAGTGTTTGTCTTTCTGTTTAAAGGGGATTAAAGGCACGGATACTTGGATTTTGTTATTGGTCGTGCAATTTTTTTCTGTGACGAATATTATTTGTTTATTTATTGATAAACACCTTTCCCCCCAAAAAGTCCTTGTGGGATATTTACGAGGTTGGGGTCGGAGGTCAGAGGTTGGTGCCAGTGAACAGGGGGCCTGCAGAGCGGACGGGAGGGGGTTAGAAGGGGGAGGATGCCGTGCTACCATTGTCTACCCCCACCTAACCCACTCCCCACACACAAAAACTGTATGACTGTCTGGTCAATGAGTGCGGTCAGTGACATGCGGTGATTAAAATATAATGAAATTTGAATTTGAATGTGGTGAACTTTGAGTGAACCTGGACTGAGAGGCACAGTGCAGCGGCGGCGGCGGCGGCGGCGGCGGTGGCGGTGGTGGGTGAATACCGGTGCAGGCTCGGGTCCCAGTCGGCCTACCGGCACCCGGGTGCGTTCTGAGTGCATGCCCCGGTCGTCCGCCACTGCCGCACCCATTGTTTTCGGGGTGGCGACCTCCTCCAAAACATTCACAGGGATGCTGTCGTGCTCTCCTATCGATCGGAGGCAAAAAAACGGAATTGTAATAAAATAGTTTGGCAGTGATATGTCCGTCGGCGGCGAGTCACGTGGGAGGGCATGATGAAGAGGGGCGTTGTTGGGTTGACAGGTGCATGCATGGCGCAATGCCTATACCTCGATTTACTTAGATAATTGGCTCATGTAGTCATTAGAAATTTGTTTTGATAACTTGTCAAAGTAAGAGTAGAAGAATATCAGAAACGAGCCACCTGCTGGTTTCTCGTCTTCTGGAGCGTGCACTTCATGAATCATTTCCTAGGCGTATTCGACTTTTCGTTATTCATATCCGTTAATCATAATTTTGATGAAAAAAAAAGCGAAAAACGCATAATGAAACACAAAGAAAAAAGTAGTAATCTATGTGTAGTGCACGAATTTCGAACACATAAATTGAATAAATATTAATACTAGGAACAAATGACATGTTCATCAGTGATGAACGAGCGTGGAATTATGAATATAAACAATTGAAATGAAAAAGGTCACTGCCAACCCGCTCGTTTAACAATTAAAATGTTTGGGTTTTATCCAGTCAGTGGGTCATTTAATGTAACTCATTTGAAAACCAGCCACTTTTACAACTGCGTTTGCAGGGCCTAAATGTATCAGGCATCAGCTGGTCAGTCAGTTAGTGGTCATGTTCAACTAAGCAGTCCTCGAAGACTAATGTGGCGTTTCCACCTGCCGACTATGACCACTGATTAAAAATGGCATTTAGCTGAGTAACTATGCGGTACTTTTTGTTCAATTATCGTCAAATGGAAACAAAATGGGTCAACGATCTTCTCGCCAACCTTACACAATATGATACCACCAACCGACCTTTGGGGACATCTAACCATGTTGAATTAATCGGTGGTGGCGACCAGAATTCTGTCGCTAAAAGTTTCTATTACTTCTTTTTAATCTAGCCAGCATATTTAAGCATGTCCGACACTTGATAATAATTTAGTCTGACGGAGTGGTGGAGTGGACATCTTTTTTCGAAGAAATCGGGGCCTGATTTACGGAAATCGGCGTCCCCATTTCCTCGAGGGAGTTCCCCATACCACACTCAAAGATATATTGTTCATATGATGAGACCACTTTTGTAAGTCGAGTCTCAAGTTATTCAATTGATATCAGGTATACTATAGTGGAGTAGCTTAATGTGGATTTTGGTTCTATCGTGCATTTTGTGACATAAGCATGGCCTTTGACATGGGTGTTCCTTATAGGTTACTATTTTTAGGGGAAGAAAAGTGATAGCCATGAAAAAGAATCAATATGGCAGCCATTCTCAGAGGGCCGCTAGATAGGCCTCTGTTATGTCGTTTTGCTCAGAAACCATGGTGCAAATTGCGATAAAAATATGAAATTTCCCATGAGTGTTTCTTGCAGGTCACCTTTTCGGGTAAAGTGCTAGCACTCAATATGAAATACTTTTGATGTATTGCCTTAATAATAATGGATTTGAGGAAGAAATACACAATGATTACACTGTTGACTGATTAACCATCATATATGGCCAATTCCGCACATTGGGTAATCACGTAAATCGTTGTTTTTTATGCTTTCTTGAGGAATATCCCAGGTATCGTCATGTTATGATAAATAGACTATATTAACTCAAGAGGCTATTCATTGCTGATTGTTTCAATCACAAGAAAAGTAATTTGATTGAATAGCTATAGCTTCACTCTTTATTATAAGATGAAATTGGTCACATAACTACCCATAGTAGTTACAGGCCTGATGCAGAAAAACAATTTTACAAAAACAAAATTTACATTCGGAATTGAAAGTCCAATTCAAGGTCCAAATTATTTTCTGTGCTGATATCCAAAATGAAAAATCGTTCATATCTCTGACAGAAATATCCACAGCTCAAATCTATTCCTGCAGTTTCATAAATCATTTGAATTTCGATTCATGTGCAATGGCTATTCACGAAAGTTCAATTGTTCCTTACTAAATCTCACAAGGGCAATTGCAGACCCGATGAAAGACTTGGACCAGGTATCAATAATTCATCTACACTGGTTGGTGTCGTATTCTTCTTGAAGTAGGCTGGTGCGATGTCTGTATCATGTTCTGGTGGCTCTGGAACATTTAGTTAATTCTAGTGAAATCCGCTCTTCTCCTCAGTTTTCCTTACTTGGGTGTTGGAACACGGAAATACTTGTACATGGAATGATGTACTAGCTGTGGTGACCGTTGGATTGTGGTCAACGTTGTCTACAGCAGCTGTTATATATATACATCAGTTTCGTTGACCACAATTCATTGAAGAGGATGGGAACATATTCATGAATATATGATGATATATGAATACAGAGAATGTCATCAATCATCCATGAATCACGCTCCATAGTTTCTTGGTTATCAAAACTATATTTTAAGAATGCGGTTATCATTGATTGGTTATTCATATTTGTATATATTCATTCCTTTGGTAAGCTCATACCCAACTGTGACAAATAAGTTTGACTGATGGTGAAATATGTTTTGTCCACCAATATATGTTCACCGATTCTCGTTACAAATTATCCCATTGAGGATATGGATTCTCCATATAAAACCCATCCAAAATATTAACACACCTTATTAAATTAGCACCACAACAGCTGTGAATTCGCCATCGATGAACACGATCCGAAATCTCCGTACCCCTCCTCTGATCCCCACCATAAATAGCCCTTCAACGTATTCGCACCCATCCTCACATTCTGCTGTCGCGTCTCAGTGGCCAGTGGCACTGCAGTGTGGCGTGGAGGGCGGCGACAGAAAGCTTAATTACTTGAGTGAGGGATTATCAAGTAGAAGGTGTGTGGTTAGCCCTAATGGCGGGCTGGTAGGCGGCGGGGATGAGCCGTCAGGAGTTAGGATCCGGCTTTAATCCCTGCTTGTCTTTGTGCTCAGCTCGGCTTACTCCTGGTCTGATCGGCAAAAAGCGTACAAACATGGCCCTAGCTCCGTCTCAACACACACAGACAAACCACGAGACGTTAAGTATGTACACCAGGACCATATTTTGCACCATCAACGTCTTAGACATGTTAAAATTTCTCACTGGCCTACGTTCTTACTTTGAAATGAAATTCCAACGTTTAGATTTGTAAAATTGAATCTTGATTGAAAATGGAGTTTCACGGCTGATATAGAAATTCTGCGGTAGGGGCACCCGCATAAATTTCAATGTATAAGGCCTTTAGCGCTTTCCCACCAAAGAAGAGTAATGAATTATCAAATTTTAACATATCAATAAAGGCCTTAAATCATTTTTTAAAATAAGGCAAAGAATAACAAGTTCCTTTGTGCTGCATGCAGTGCAATTTAAATGTTCATGGATGTGTAGTATTAGAATCCCCCGTCTGTTTATGGCAACATGGTGAACCATTCAGAGGCGCATCTTATCTTTAGTGCAATACTCTATACTGCGCACGACTGAGTTCCGAGTCCCAGAAACGGCAGAGAATTGGCAGAATTTCACGAGCCCACCCCCTCCCTTCGTCTTCCCCAGCCTCCACATCACCACTTCTACCGACAGAGGGCGTGGCCACTGGGCGAAATGGAAGACAAACAGGCGACGTGGACTTAATGAGAGGGAGACTTGGAAACGAAAAAAGATGTAGGCATTAGCTGGGCAAGATAATACCATAATGAAGACGTAGGATACGCGGTGCCTCACCCCTGCCTAATGGCCGCTGATGGCGGATTACCGACTACCGCCCCACCGCGGTGTGTGCCCATGAAAGGGGCCACCTATTAAGAAACTACAGGAAAAGACTTTCAACCGCGCCGCCGACGTCGCCGGCCTAACGTTTCCTCTAAAATCCACCAGGTGGCTCGGATCAGGATGTGAACTTCCGGTGGAGAGGTGCATTCTGGCCCACAGATGTTTCCCCGCCCGCCGATTAGTTAAGATATCCGATAAGTTATACTGCACGGCATGGGTAAGGTCGAGTGTGGGCTGTGCTGATCGTTCGCCGATCACCCCCAATGTGCAGTGTTCATCACCCGCCCACCCATCTATTCACCTGCTCTCCCATCGCCAAGCGCCAGTCCCATCTCCCATCGACGGATAAACTCTCGCACTGTATCACTGATGGGGGAGACTAAGTGGTACAAATTACACTCACCATGCTTTTATATATATAATATATATATATATATATATATATATATATATATATATATATATATATATATATTTATTTATATATATATATATATATATACATACATATACATATATATACACACACACACATATATTATATATATATATACGAATATTGGAGGAAATTACGAGATAGTACACCAGGCTCGGTACCCATTACAAACATGTTTTACTTGGCGTAGACACCACCGCCTTCTCTCCTCCCCCCACGGTTTTATTTTCCTGGCCGACCATTTTTTAGCGGTGGGATTTATATGAAGACGGTCATGCAGGCTTGTCACTTGTCTCCGTATCCAGCCAGCAAGTCCCCTTCCGCGGTGGCCAATAAAAAGAAACCGTGTCCGTCTTGAGGCTATATTGATCCCTGGCGAAACCTATCTGCTGCATATAGACAGGCTTTCAGGTCCCGCGGTCATGATACATAACATACCTTGTCATTCACAGCGTCAAAAGTCCGATATTTGATACAAGTGATTATCTGCCGCTCTACCAGCCGACTCAAATCAAAAGCAGGCCCTCCAGACCTTGGAGGAATCGATAACAAAATACCAAGAACCCCACTCCCTGTCCTCATCCTCCTCACCTTCACATGCACACACCCCGCCCGCCCCGCTCAGAAATGAAACGGGCAAGGTTAACTTTGAGAGCCTGAGGCTTGATGGCAGACCTTGATTAGGTTACAATTGTCAAGGTGACGTTAAAAGATTCCACCGTGATATTAAGATTCAGTGCATTCAGAGTCGTATTTAGATAACTGGGCGTGGCGCTGCATTTTGATCCAACCCACACAGCCTCCTCCCAAGGGAGATGGCCACAGCGAAAGGTAATTCAATGCCCAGGTGTGGTGGGTTTTCCAACTATAGAGAGACAATCCATTAAACAGTGTATACAGCAGTGTAGGTACTGATAGAGTTTCAATACATGGCCTATTATATTGAGACCCAATGGCTGAACGCATTCTTATCCCACCCCTTTCACCTTCCACAGTCTTCTAAACGTTGTTTATCGTCACTGACGATCTCTTGCATCTTGACGGGGGTTCATTTTACTTTGAGTTCTTGATATTGAAGAAATGGAAAGCGTCTTCAGTCCGTTGGGTGCGCGAGATTTATCCACAGTCATTGCCATCAAAGTTAGGTCGATGTACAAAGAAAGACTGACTTAGCTTGCTCTCCATGTTGTTGTGTCTTTATGTCTAAAGGGCTTTAGATATATTATTTTGCATCGAAAGTTCAAATTTCCTCTGGATCACTACAGCGATAAAGACAAAAGGCCATGCATATAGATGCAGATTATTTGAATCATGTTCTCTTGAGTCAATGTTCTATTCTTGTCGTTAAGTAATGCGAGCCTTACAGGTATGTACGACTCAATACCATTATTTGATGAATGTCAGCAAGATATTGAACTAAAGGAAGCCAATGGCTTAGCTGTGATTACAGAATGTCCTAATATACGTGCTGCCAGAAGGTGATTACCACCTAATCTATTATTGATGCTGCATTGTTCCTATCAATGTTAGGTCATTCCTTATGTTCCCATATAGCCATATATACAGGGCTTATCTCAGCGTTCGGCTTTCTTCAATACCCCTTTAATTCACTATTCTTCAAATCTTTTTTAGAACATTCCTTATGACACTAATTCCATATAAATCCCGGGATGCATTAACGAAGTTTCGAGCTACAAAATGAGTTTTTTAATGTAAATATGATACTCTTTCTGTCGGAATACTACATCCAGGTACTTGATATTACAGCTAGTATGGATGATTATTAGTGAAACTCTTATCTTCAAATTGTACATATTAGAGGAAACAACAAAGCTCTAATACGATTCCAGAAGCTTTGTCATCAATATTTTACTATGATAGGCTTATAATCAGATCTGCAGGCACCACACCCTCCTTTGAAGCATTTCATATATCCATTCTTCTTTGTGAAAAAGGATAAGTTTATAAAATACCATTTGAAACATTTTATTGAAGAGTCACCTTTGATCTCAGCTTTCACAGTCAATCAAGCTTATTTCTTTGAACACCAATGATTTTATTTTCATGTGGGAATGATGTTGGCAGCCTTTGGAGGGTGCCTCTGATCCTTTTCACCTGTCTTCGAAAATGAGTTTTCTTTTACCTGGAGGCGATCAATGTAATTTGTTTCAGGCTTTGACATTGTATTTTACACGGGATCCCATTGATCTTCGTCTAGCCGTGGGGCGTTCCCTTCTCGCCCCCACTTTTCTCCTTTTGAGCCTGCTGTAATGTTGAACTGAAATCGCTGAGAATGGGGTACCATTAGGTCTTTGATGTGCTGGGCGCCTAGCGGATTTTGGAAGGTTTTGATTAGCCAGTGTCCGAGTAGAGGAAGCTGCCAATGGAGGTTGATTACTATTGTGCAAGGCATTCGTACCTGGTGACACACACCTGCAGGGCAGGTGGTGTAGGCAGTGTGAGTGGCACACGTACAGTGAAAGGGGTATTTAACAACTATTGCTTATACCTGGTTATAAGGCTTCATGTACTGGATCTCATTATATTTTACCTTTACTTAAAGGTATCGGCTACATTATATGTAACCTCATAAGTAAGCAAATTCCCTTTGGATGATTAGCAGTAACACAAGTCAATCACTTACAACGTTATATACAGGTTTAGTTAAAATCAAAATTTATGATGATGACTTTGATTGACACACGTCTCAGAAAATATCCCTCATCTGGCAGACATGACGTTGTGGTAAACCCAAAATGAGGAACAGGGAGGAAGGTCCAGCCCCAACACCACCTAAACTGGGCTTCTCACACATGTTACAGTAAAAACCAGGTGTTCTTAATGTAAACAGACTGAGGTACTCCCAATTCCAACGAGCAGATCTCAAGCTTCAATGAAGCAACTCACACCCACCACTCAACACCACCCCCGATACAGTCAGTCAGCATGAGCAGGTAGCACTTACAGGTGTCTGGGGTAGAGGTGCCATTCTGGACAGGTATCAAAGACCACTGTTGTGGTAGTCGGGGAGAGGAAGTTAGGTGTGTATGTGTATCTGCGTGTGTTTGTGTGTGTGTATGTGTGCGCGTGCGTGGCCACGGCAGTAATCATGTGTCCATCTATAACGACCCCCCCCCCCCCCCCCCCCACCCTTTGCTCCACTCCTCGCGGCCTGGTGCTTCTGGTGGCATTGGTGATCTTAATCCCCTCTAGGTGGCGTGTTCAGACAGTGAGTTTTCTGAGAGTGAGAGTACAGGGTGGGGGGCAGGGGAGTGAATAGAAAGTGTGTGAAGGGGAGTGGGGGTATAGGTGGAGGTGCTGAGGTTGCTTGGGTCAGACCTAGCGTCCAGTAGGCCAATCGACGAGGGGTGGAATTTAAGCAACCGGAAGTGACGAGTGGATCGATCGAGGAGGGTTGCTTAAAGGGGCCCAGCACCTCTGCACCCTCTCGCCGGCTGCCATGAGCGTCTCTGGTCTATCTATCTCTCTGGAAGGGGGAGGGGGTAGGAGCAAGGGGCTGGTCCCGATGAGGATCCAAGATCAAAGACGTGGAAGGGGCCAACACCAAAGGTAGCCTGAACAGCGACAACAATGTCCACTTCCGCTGCTGTAAACGATCGGCTCCTGCCGTCACCCTCCCCCATACTGCCTGAGTATCCTTGAACCATCCTCTGGTCAAAGCTTAAACGTGTTCCTTTTACCTGGGTGGGTGAGGAATTCAATCAAAGACTTTCACAAGGCAGTACATGCACTCTATGGCAGATACTGTTTCGGACAGATTTTGATATATATCAAAACCATTAATGTACATGATTAATATATCTAATTCGGCAACTTTTACAGATGGTTTCTTAAATGAGTAAATAGAGGATACGTATGGAGCCTTAGGGCATGGGTCAACCAGACTAGGAACAATTGTTCAAGGGGAGATGATCCAAGGGAGTCTTTTATAAAGTTCATGATTAATAGTTTTCTAGTAATCACCCCCTAATTCGTATATCCTATTGTTATCACAATTCTAGGATAACCATAATGCAGGCGCTGATGAGGTTCCCAGCCCTTAAAAAGACGAAAGAAGATGAAAACTGCATAAATGGAACACAGGGGTCAACCGTTCAGTAGTTTGAATTCTCTGAATACGTGTTAAATAGATGAGTGAGTCACTTTTATGTTTATAACTTTATTGTTATTGCCTACATGATCGTTTAATGAGGCCAGTAATGAGGGTATTGCGGCAGTGGGTGATTAAAAGGGAGATCTCTCCCACACTCACATTAGCCTCATCCTTCCACTCATCCCTACTACACCAGTCGATGTAGAAAAACCGACACTTTTAGAGTGGCATCTACGCATGCCATCTGGCCATCCTAAAACATTTGTTCCTTCCTCTGTCATGCAACTTGTTTATTTGTTTGCCTGTAATAGAAGTAACCCGAGTCCAATGGAATAAAACACTGTTGGGGAATTGGAGCTCTTCGACAGTAAAGTCAGAAAAGCAGCACCATGTGATCTTGCCCGGGAGGCCTAGCTGCACAAAGGACCTATGTTTTGTGGTGTATCATGCCAACCGACCGTGACGGCATGCCATGATTTATACGACGGTGAAAACCTTTTTGAAACTTGATAAATGGAGGGAACAGCATGCGAAAGTGGGTGGGTTTGGTAGGGGGCATTGAATTAGTCTCCCTCTTTCATGTGTTTGCGTGTTTCGAGGAGAGGCACTGGCTCTATGGACCACTTGATGAATCTCGTGCAAGCCGTAAAATATTTCATGGTTCATTTACAAATACACCCTACTCATGGAGGTTTGTCGGAAAGGGAATCCCTTCCATTATGGGAGGGCACTGTCTGATGTACGACTAAAATGGAGTCTCGTGATATAAAAAAGGGGGCGGTGTCTGTGGGGTAGGGATTCAGCATCGATGGAGGCGAGGAAACAGGAAAAAAAGATTAGCGATAATGGAGGTTGTGGCTTGGGTGTATATCGTTAACGAGGGTCAGTGGCCACAAATGTAAATGTCGCCACTCAGTCGCATCCCCAGCTCCTTCACCTGGTTAATAGGGGAGGTGAAGTTTGTAGACGTTTGAAACCAGAGCAGCTCAAATGATGGCGGTGATGCTGTTTGGAAAGGGTTGTAATGGAGGGGTGGCGTTGCAAGGATGTACATACCATGACGGAGGAAGTAAGGGGCTGGATTAAGGTGGGCAGGTAAAGGATGGGGGGATGCGTAGAGGTCGGTGGGCAGGTGAGGGGTTCGTGGTGGGGTGTAGGGGTCAGGTGAGCAGATGGGATCGGTAGCATGCAACTCCCACCCAAAGTCATAAGGCAACAAATGGAGAAATCCAACCCTGTAGAGGGTGCCGCTCCCTCCAGTCTACGTTTTCTATTAATGGGTCTTGACAACGTTTTGAGCCGCGGGGACTGGCGGGCGCCTCTGCCGAGCAAGTCTGGTTTCGCGTGCCTACAAGTTTCACGAGCCTTTAATGTGTTGACAGACAGGTCTGCAAGGTCAATTACAATACGAACAGTTCCTCAAAATGAGCTCCGAGATTATTTTTCCTATATTCCTTTCATCCGATAGTCCCTGGGGAATACAAAGCATGATGGAAGAACAAACATACAGGAAACATTTCAAAAAGCCACTGTGTTAGCAGTATGTGAGTCATTCGGGATCAGTGGAAATGGATTGATATATGATGAGTAATGATTTGTAGCATCTTGTATAGAAGATTATTCCCACTGTTTTTTGGCTATTTGTCTTCCCCTGATACTGTGGATTAAGTTCAAGGTAGTTTCTGCCCCAGTTTTGTCTAAATACTGTTGAAACAATCAATAGCTGTTTCAGGCTTTATTCACTGACTTGCGTGTACCGTACACTAAGTTTCTGTCTTGAGTACAAAATTTAAAGAAGGAAAATCCTTTTTTTCTTTTTTTTTAAGCAAAAAGTCAGTTATCTTATGTCTAACCAAAATCCTATGGGACTTTTTTTCAATGGCATTTCGCAAAGATAGCTTGGATTGATTAGAATTTCCTTCCCTCATCTAAAAACCATCGATGACTGAAAGCAGCCCTAGCTATAAGCAGGCCGCTGTACGTTTTATAACTGGATTTCTTTACTTTTTTTTCCATATGGCTACATGGAAGAACGCCCATATGTTGACGAATGTAACTGTTGATGAATCTGAATAAAAAATAATTTTTTTTTTTATAAAATGAGCATGACTAATGACCTTTTCCCTATCGGCATAGTATTGTCTGTGTTAGTTTTCCTTGTAAATCGCTCCAAATACCGGTATGTTATATTGTCAGTTGTTTGCCGGAATACATACCATATTTATAAAATGAGCATGACTTATGGCCTTTTCCCTATCGGCATAGTATTGTCTGTGTTAGTTTTCCTTGTAAATCGCTCCAAATACCGGTATGTTATATTCTCAGTTGTTTGCCGGAATACATACCATTTGCATCACTGACATCTTTTTTAAAAGTTGTCCCGGTCATTTCACAACGAATTCAGTCTACTTATATACATATGTGTAATCATTGGAATGAGCTGTTCGACTTTATCAGCTAAGATACCCTAGCTCTACTTAGACAGTGCTAACAGGACCAAATTAACTTTCATTGATATTGATTGGTATTTTGTTTGAAATATTGTTTTGATGCTAACTGAATGATCTTATTCCTGATCTTGAATTGAAGACATATTGAAGCAGAAAACTGGGCAGAAGAGAACGTGAGTAGTATTACGAAAGTAGGTACTTCCTCAGGCAGGAATTCGGAGTTAGGCGAAATCACTGCAGGGAGAATTAATCATTCATAGAAAAGTACTTTGGATAACGACCATGATGAATTAGCCGTGCCTCTCAGAATCAAAACACCAGCAGGAGGCTCCCAGATGTTTAGATATCCCCAGCTAGCGAATATCTTAGTGGGAAATATGCAAGACCGTAGACCGCATTACGCCTTGTCGAACAAATAAATCAGATCTAATAGAGATCGAAAGTTGTACAGGTACCGTTCGCCCTTGCAGACAGGGGGCTGGGGGTCGGAAGGTGATCTCCCCAGCGGATGGAGGAGATGGAGTAATTAGTGGTAATTAGCGTTAATTGACATATGGCTACACCTTAACAGCAATCCCGCACATTATGCAATCCGTGTGGAGTTTTTAATTTCCTGCGGCGTGCTTGTTGAGAGGAGAACGCTATTTGATGGAGTATTAGCCATCATGGGCTGCACCTCCCCCCCCCCCCCGTACCCCCGGCCCTACTGAGCATTGCGTGATGCCTCCGGTTCCACTTGCACATCCGCACTTCAGGCGACGAGATTGAAACTGTTGAGCAGATTATGAGCGCCTGCGGGCACCTATCGAAGTATCTATATATGATGATTACTTGGGATTAAATAGGGCTAATATATTAACCATTCATTGTGGTATCAACAGCCCAACAACCCCCTTCCGCTAGGGCTAAAAGAAGCGTGGTGGGGTAGGGTGCGCAAAGACGTATGAGGTGGTTGTAGAGGACGCGTGTATAAAATGGAAGACCAAATCCAGGCATTAATTTCAAGTCGCCGGTATTGTCTAGGACTTATGTAACAAGGCTTAAGGACTATGTCTCTTGAGAGCCGGAACCGTGGTATTATCAGTAGAACAGAACAATAGCGCGAGATATTTCCTGGCTCAAGCACTGTTGGTTTAGGTCCTTCACTCAGCAGCACCACCTTCATTTTACTAATGACCTGTCGCTAATTTCCAGGGAAACAGACAAAGCTGCGGAAATTATGCATTGTGTTTGACGCACGTTCTTGCATAATATTAGTGAGTCCGGAATGAAAGTCAATCTCCATATGGAGCTGTGCTGTATTCAATTATTTTCGCTAATGGGCATATGGCTGTTTTCACTATATATGATATTATTTTCATTTCGTTTTCCTGGGGAAAATCTTGATTTTATGTTAATAACTGTAGTTATGAGACACACCCTACACAATGGACAATTCGACAACGAATGATCCATGATATAAGTCACGTACTTCAGCAAGACGATGAATGACAAAAAACTCCATTTCTATCAAAAATAATACTTCCATTACAAAACAGTCACTTCGCATTAATGTCTCCCGAAATACTGAAATGTTAGAGTTCTGGTTTTCATCAGTGTTTATTTTTTATCCTTTGTGCATCTCAACAGTTACTTACATCTCAACCGAACTCCCGGTGCCCATTCTTCCTTCATAAAAAGGATCTCATATGTATGAGGGGGCTTGTACTCAAAGAACTGTAAAAGTATACCTCAATCATACGCGAGAAGTATATTTTTTTCCATTCTCTTATTTTTCCCATCGCTCTGCTTTCCATCTCGTGTGAGTGTGTTGTCTCTCTTTTTTTTCCTTTTTTTGTGTTCCCGCCAAAAGCAATGCTACGTCATGTCGGCCTCCAACTTTTGTTTCCCTACACGTCAAAACAGATTTTCGCTTGCGATATGAGGATGGCTCGACTGCCAGAGAAGCCTGAGTCGCTGGCATGCCGTTCCCGAGCAGCTCGGCGGATTGTCATTTGGCTCTAAAACAGTTGTTAGCGTCTCCTTCGCGGTGCCTATAATGTGAAACGAGATTGAGGCGAAGTTCTGCGCTGGGTGGGGGACGGGGTTTGGGGTGGTGGTGGAGAGACAGGGGGATTAAATGGCTGTCAGTCGTATCGCCCGTGTGATCGCCATTGTGCGACCGCTCACCGTCGGCCGACGCGCGCTTGAGCACAGCCGACGTCGGCGGAGGGCTGTTAAAATGCCTACTTTGGCGGCGCGTTCAGACTTCATTAGAAGACGGGCCGTAATGGAGAGAATCCACGAGACGTGGCCGCCCCGCCCCGCTCCGCCTCTTGCCGTGCGCCTCTCCCGGCGCCGATCCTGTCATTACATCTTGAACACTTCTCACGGTCGGCTCCGTCCTCCTCCTTCTCCTGCTCCTCCTACCACCTCCTTCTCCTCCTACTATATAGTCTCTCCCACACACCCAGCCTCCCCTCGACCACTGCCAGCCCGCCCCGCCCGTCATCCACACCTTTTCTCGACTGATTTGGAAGCCTTTGAGTGGCCGGCTTCGGCCGCGCCGTTGTTTTTCACGCGGCACGTCCCACCCGCTCGGATCACGCAGCATCGCTCGCCGTCCGCCTGAAGAGTCCCGGGAATAGACGACGCCGCCGCCGCCGCCTCTCATGTCTTCAAGGGGCCGGGCGACTTTGCACGAGGCGCCCAGCCGAGAACAATTGTTCTCAAGACAATCCTCTATAATGAGCAGATTGAAAAGTCCATGCGGGACAGGTCAGAGAGGGAGTAGCACCCCCCGCCCATTTCATCTTCTATACCAACTCCCTCCAGCAATGGCTCATGTCCTCAGAAGTGGACTCTCCATATATGTTTTTATATATATTTGTATATACATATTGGCCCCATTACAAGCCGTGTCATATTATACATCATGTCTGCGTCTAATTATACATATAAGGAATTTGACGGTCGGAAGAAGCAAATACGATATATGGTATCAGGGAACACCCTTCAAATCAAATAAGCGTGTGACTGGAGAGGGGAATAACATTATTCAGTTGCAGTCGTATCACGTTCTGTGCACGTTCACGTTCTATGTATTGAAATATGTCATGGTGCTTTATCGTATCTTCAACTCATCACGAAGGCTATATGCGCGCACTGTAACCAGTGAGCTGCTCGCCTTACTGCAAGAACTCCTACGCGTTTTCCTACATCTCCGATCCCTGATTTAGAGATTAAATGAAACGAACTCGAAGCTATATACTCTCTCTCCAATGCATATGTATCGAGTAGGGTTCGGTCCAATGCATTATATCCTAGTATTATGTTACTCAACTCGCCATGCACATACACACGGACATCTATACCCCCAACCCACTCCAAATCCCTGCAGCAGTAATAAGCGCACGGTCCCGCTTAGACGTGATCCGATGGCCCGCTGCAATCATAAGGCATATTTTTAGGCTCCATCCCGAAGCAGCGATAAATTAGCCTGCTGTTTTGGACAGCCTCAAGAAGCGCGCATCATCTCAACTGATGCTGAAAGGACAGCGGCTGCGTTGGCAAGGAGGGCGGGGGACGGGAGGGGATGGGAGAGGGTATAGATGTGTCGGAGTGGTTGCTTGGGGAGGGAGGCGTAGTCCTGGGACTGAGGCGGTGTTGGCTGCATGGTGAGCAGCTTTAATGGAGCTGCGAGTTTGATCAAAGTTGAGTAAGTACTGTGATGTATGTATATTTGATGTGGTGTCTGCGAGCAGCTCGGAGCAGCGTGCTGGGCTCTCGACGGTTGTTGCTCAGAGGTGAGTAGTGGGATCTTGATGCCTCCACCTATGGGAAGTGACAGGCGGCCCGCGCCCAAATTAAGCACGTCAATTTCAGCCGCTACTTCCTGGAAATGATCATCATTAATCCTAATGACGGAACAATAAAATATGTCCAGTCTCAGCCGGACGCGTCGCCACGAAGGATGTCAAATGTTCGCCAGCAACAAACTCACCTAAAGCCCAATACCAGCAATTCCTTCTACTCCATACACCCATCCCACCCAACCACCCCACCAACTCCCACCTGCCCCCGCCTACCCACAACCCCTTCATCCTCATCTCCATCCCTCCTCCTCTTTACTCTCCTCGCCTACCCCGTACCTGTAAAAGAGCATCATTACATTTAATCCGACCTCCCAGCTCCGTTGGCTGATCACAGTCGGCCGGCGACGACAGCGGGCTCGGGGAAGAATTAACATAGAAATGAAACGGCCAGTCGCAGAGACCACAGGGTGGAAATGAAAGCAGTACTGGCCGCCGGTTAGCCGGGAATTACTTTTAAGATGATGTTACGTTTTGCGCCCGCTCGGGGCCGCTGCAGCTTGACGACAGGGGGCGACAGTGGTCACATCTTTTGTTTTGATACGGCGCGCGGCATGTCGGGATGGGGCTGGGCGGCTCATGGCGTCAGGGGTGGTGGAGGAGGAAAAACCAAAACGCAGGGGGAAAAAATGTAATAAGCTGACAGAAAACTCGTTATGAGGAGACGAAAATAGGATTGTGGCTAGGAGTACCCTTTGTGCTGTCTCCATACCAGGTATGGCAGCCTGGTCCTCTCCTGGTTCATACCGAATATAAAGACAATGTACCGGTTCCACAGATGTCATTATCGAGGCGCATCATCAACATATTTTTGTTTATCCAGGCGTACGAGTATAGTATATAGCATTTACGCATTCACAAAGCCTTTTATTATCCGATGGTTACGGAGTCTCCATACTAAATATATAGGGACTGTGTAATTCACAGGGTGGAGATTACGAGTCCTCGTAATCACCGCGCTACGCAGAGCGGAGAATACTGAGAAAGGTCCCTTGTGTACAAAATAGTGCGTGAGAAGATTGGCTGTCATTTTGTCTTTTCGTTGATAATACAAATTTGCAATGCTGAAAAGATCCTTTGTGTACAAATAATGCGTGAAAAGATCGGCTGTCACTTTTGTCTTTTCGTTGATAATATAAATTTGCAATGCTGAATGATAGATACAAGATAAGCTGGTTTCAGATAAAAGCAATCGTAATCTTCTCGGATAAGACATCGGAGATAACAGCGGTTTGTATCTGAAACTAATTAGTATGTATGTGTATACTACAATATGTTGCAATTTTTATTGGTAAATTGGTCAGGAATTTTCTTATAAGGAAACACTGTACCTAGAAAGATACTATTTATCTCAATATTATTAAGAGTATCTTTCTAGGTACAGTGTTTTCTTTATCTCTATATCTTAATCTCAATTAAGCAGGGGTAGATTTACGGCTATACCAAAGGCCGATCGTTCTCATACCATGTGTTTGTGGTGTGGGAACTAAAAGCACTCTCATCTTGGTAAATATGTAGGGGTGAGATTTCTACCTAAATTTTCCCCATAGATTCGATCACTATCAATCCAAAAGTAAGTCTAACAGATCATATTGGACGTTAAACTAACAACACAAAACAAAAAACTCAATTGTGTGGAATATAAATTTATGTGAAACTTTATGGATTAAAGCTGAGCCATATAATTTCCCTAGGAATTTCTGGAGATTATTTTCATGAACCGGGCCCTGTATTCACGTGAACATGGCCCACATCCCTGTGTATCCTCTCCCACAGGCTTATCGAGCCTCCGCTACGATGGAAACGGAAGTCCTCACCAAAGAATAAACACGGATCGAGCCCCTTTGGAGACCCCAGCCTCTTGAAGAAGGGCCGCGGCCAGGCTAGCCTAAGCTGATCCGTGATGATTCATACGCACCCCGTAAACATTACAACATCCTTCAATATGGCCATTATGAAATATGACCCTTTTGGAACTGGGTCACGACCCTTGAGTCACTGCCATTTTTGGTTTGTGTTGAACGGAAATGAAGCCAGTCGGCAGTGGAAGGAGTCGGGGCCCATTAACAGCGAGTTATATTTCAGGTGGGGGCCAGTAGGAATTAAAGCCGCTGATGAAGGCCATGGCCTATCTGGGTCAGTCCATATCCTCGGCATTGTCTGCCGCCGGGAACCCCAGCCTAGATAGGCGCTGCCCATTGTCCACCGCGATTATCGACCTCCAATTAATTTTTCTAGAGGACCCCTGCAGCAGGCAAACTGTCAACTGGCATTGATGGCGACTTGTCATGCCGGCTAGGGAGAGAATGATGGCGCGGGTTGGCGATATAAAGATGACCAGAGCGATAGGCGATGTGTTTTTCTTTTATATTGCCATACCATGCCATGTCATGACTGCCGTGGCCAGCCCCCTGCCAAAATTCTAATGTGACCGAAACCCCCTCCTCCCGACTCCTCCCTCCTGTATTCTCACCCGACCTTCAATAGCCACCAACCACGCCTCAGATTTTTCAATTACTCGTCGATTGTCCGGTGTGCTCTTGTCCTGTGTGCGCACGCATCATCTGCAAACCACGCCCGCGTGTAACATTTTCTTTTGATCATTGAGGACGCAAAATAAATGTCCTCGTCCAGTTAGATGTGGTTCCTAATTGATTTTCAGCCACCACACATTTAGATTATGCCCATTGGATTCAGAGTTTTACTTTATTTTATTAAATTTATAGCACGAGTTTTGAGATTTGAATCTGGATTAGAATTTGATGTGTTGGCCTGTCAGATATACATTCTCAATAATGTCTATCTATCTCTGAAACCCGTGATTAAAGCAAGTCATACTTTCTTGATTTCCCATTTTATCTGGAACTTCCGACTTAACAAACGAGCGTTTCTACATGTGATTGATCATTAAATTCCCAATAAGAGATACAGATTTCTGAGATCAGATAATCCCAGTGCACATTTTATTCAATATCCATGGTCATACTCTCTAAAAGGAAGCCCCGCTTTTAGACACGTGTCGTGACCGTTTCGTGAAATATTGCCCTCGTTAAAAATAACTGTCTATATTGGTTACAATTATAACTTTATTTGCCATATTCACGTGATATGTTGACCCTTTTCGTGGGTTCGCGCGGAGTTGCCCCAGGTGAGTTGATACCATGCGGCTACCCCCGCGAGCCGGGCGGCTGACCTATCGCAGGTGGTGGTCAGGTGGGGTGTATGCCCTTTACTCCACCACCCTCCTGACCCCAAAGTCTCACGCCCCACCAGTCCCTGCCTATACTGCCATTGACTGTCACCCAAAAGACCCAGCTGTAGTCGTAGCATGCACCCTGTAGCATGTCCGATGTGTACTCAGTCACCTGCGCACCCCACCCCCTCGACCCCCACCCCCTCTCTCCTTCCCTTTACCCCCTGAGGGCCGAATGTTACCCCTCCGCGACAACCCTCTGCCACACCTCCGGCGGTACGGCACCTCTTCTGAACCCGCCGCTCGGCGCACCCCGGCACGCGCCGGCGGTGTCCGCGGCTCCACCCTTTGCCCCTCCCAGTGCCGTTACCTGTCTGAGTAATAATTATGTCTAGCATGTGGAGATTAGATCACACCTCCGGGTGGCCGGGGTCACGGAGGGCGTGGTAATTAGTTTCTATAGTGACCAGGTGCGTGAAGGTTCCTCCCGTTGCCGCCAGGCGGGAGGGGGTTGATTGAAGGTAGGCTGCAGACAGCGCATGTCCACTACAAAGTTCACTCTTTGAGGGCACCGTTTGTCCAACCTCCCCTATTCTTCCTTCACATTTCCTTGCTCCTTCTTACCTCCCTTCTCATACACTCATATTCACCTTTCTCTCCCTCAATTCCCCACTGCCAGCCCCCCCCCCCCCGCGGCTTCCCCACCACCCTACGAAGTTCTAACCAAAGCTTGATGGATCCGCGGATGGGTCTTCGGTTTCCCCATTCCGTGCGCCTTCATTGAAGATTACATTATTGCTCACCACTCACTGGAGATTACATTAGAGCGGACAAGACGGGCATCATTGGTGTCTACCACGCCAGTGTAGAGCCCAGTGAGCGGCGGGTGAAAAGCGGGTATGGGGTGAGGCTCCTTGGTGGCCGGACAGAAGGCCTACAATAACCGGACACGCGGACCTTGTAAGGGGTTTCCAGCATCGTGCCGGGGTTCCATGCGCAGTTGTTTCCCTTAAAAGATGCCGCCTCCAGGAATTGATGATCTTTTTGAAGTATTCTCTGTCTACGGAGTAGGAATAGGGGTCAGTGCGTGCTCCTGGGACAGTCTTGTCGATAATGGGTCTCATGTCCCATTGATGTCCGCTGCGTCTTAACCTTCAACTTTTCCTCCACCTTCCCCTTTTCCACGCCCCACCCGCCGCCGAGATGGCCTCTATTCTGTTCTGCCTTGCATGTGTTTCACGAATGGATCTCGTTAAGATGACCTCACCCTTAAGAAAGAAAAATATGTAAAAGTGATGACCATGTGTTTATCAATTCTCAGAGGTCAGCCAGTACGATGGCACTGATATGGTATCAATATTGTTTCTCACTAACATTTACATGACCCTGTTGGGAATTTGTTCACATCACCAGGCATACATCATGCTTCTATTATCCACTCTATCAGTGAACCTACCATAATGCTGGGTTTGCATATCAAACCTGAAGTTTGCGCCATGCATGTTTTATAGGTCTATTTTTTAGTCGACGGGAGTATGGACAGTGGGTTTTGTTCCCCTTCTTCTGGACGCTGGCCAACTGTTATTTTCTCAATTTAATGAGCCGTTGTCCCAAGGGTAATGCATTAAATTATTAATGTGTTAAATTTTGTCCCCTTCATGCTGCTCTGCCCTGTGCATTGGCCATTTGCATGACAATGCCTTCAGCTTGCCCTAGGCTCGCTCTTTTTTCATTGATGTATGCGTTCTTCAAAGGTCTGTGGCGATGTTGAAGGCATTAAATTCGTCCAATAGGTCACAGGTTCAGTGATTCTGACGGGTTCGGAAAGCAATGGATTGTTCCAGTGCCGCCTATACCCGTTGGGTGCCTACATGCAAGCCACAAACTCCAAGAGCCAGCTGGACTCATTTGCAATGCTACATACATTTATCAACATACCCATAAAGTGTAAGGTATTCCTCATGATATAATGGGCCCTTTACAGAAAGTGGAACTTACAGAAGGTGAGTTCGGAAAGTTTTCCCAGAGGGAGAGGTAGGGGGTTGATTGGATGTTCGGCACTGCTGTAGTCGCGTACGGCGGTGCGAGGGTCAAAAAGGTAACTAGAGCTATTAAAGTTTAATGGGGGAGGATACAAAGATGGATCTCTGGGTTCATTGAGTGCTCGGGACGGCGGACTGAGTATTGGCCGCGGCTTGTGATGGCTGGATAACCGGCTGTGAGACTTTCTCTTGTTGGTTTTTTAGTATATGTGTATAAAAGCCCTCCCTTTTACTCCTGAGGATAGTTTGGGGGAAGGGAGATTGATTCATTTTCACACACATACACATAAATGATAGGAGTTGTGGAGTGCATGGACATGGTGTTATATGAGTAGTGGACAGGTGAGGCTGAGTGGGTACGATGTGGGGTAAGTGGAGGAGGAGGTTGGGACGGATGGACCGATGTCAGGTACAAAAGACGCTGTAGGTGACTGACGTGGCGTCCTGGCACACCTGAGACAATGACGGGCGGACGGCTCTGACTATGACTTGAGTGTTCACCCGTGTGACCTGGCCTCTTCCAACACCCCTTCCTCGAACCCCTTGTTTCCCAACCCGATCTCCCATAACTACTTCGCATTACCTCACTAGATATGTATACAGTACTTGTTTGATATATTCTATTGACTTTGTGTCTATATATATATATATATATATATATCTGATTTAGATTTACAGGTATAATCTCGATAATACAAATGGAATTGATACTTCAAATAAATTCAGACAGAAATCCATTTAGTCTATCATTTATTATCACTACAAATTTATGCATAGAGTGAACGCATGTGGAATTTATTTGTTTCATTGAGAAGAAATACCGCTACTACAATAGAAACGGTGAAAAAAATATTAACCTACATGTGCATGATTCTACTGTGCATGCCAACTTCCAACTATAAGTTTTAATTTTATTGGGTTGCTATATTTTTATGATTCCACAGTTATTACACTATAATATAACGTTATCCCCTCCCACATCAATCCCATACAACTGCAAGCCCCCTGCCAAACACTCTTCTGTATATATACGCACCCGGGTCCCACCTCGGAGCTAGCTTTATACCGGTCGTATAGTCGGACTTATAGGGCCATAGATTGATGCGTGTAATGTACTGCCTGTTTGTAGGGGCCCATTGCGGTTGCCAGTTATATTTTGTTGCAGGCTGTATAAGGGCGCCCCCGCTGGCCGTTATGACCGCTATGACAGGCGTGGTCCGCAGACCCGGCGCCCGCCGGACGAGTACATTGTGTGCCCCTCCCTGCCCGATCACACCTCATTAGACCAGCACCCTGCTCAACCCCTTGACCCCGCCGTCTTTTAAGCCAATTGATTGCCTGGACCCCACCCACTATAAAAACCCCCACTGCCCCCTCACTCTCCCCATCCCACCCCACCGTCCATCGAGCGACACACGCACGGACAGAAAAAAAATTTGAAAATTTAATGATTTATTTCGGCCGCGGTGCCTCGCCTATTGATTCGATTCGGGGGGCGGTACGGGTCCGAGTGCAGGTCAGCACCGGGCTGGCCTCACGATGACCGGCGTGACCGTAATTGGAGCGGCGCACGCATGCTTCCCGTAATGACAGATCCCTTATTAAATTCGCCGCCATCAAACTCAAAAGATTAATTGAATCAATCAGAACCATATCGCGGACCGGAGCCAAGCCACGCTGCTGGCCGCTGATGTAGGCGCATGCGTGGGCAGGCGGGGGTCAGTGCACCTCATGTCAACCAATACCCTGCCCCCTTCCCCCATTCCTTTCCCTACTCACCCCCAATACCACCAACAAGATACTAAGCTACACGATAGGAATATGATATCAGTGAAGTACATATACATGCATGTCTATTCTTCTATGTTCCCCCTCCCTTTCTTTAGCATTACTTATACATATATTCGCATATTGGTATTTAAAGATGTTTTATTGTTCAGCCCAGAAATATTATCAAAGACAATTCAACATATTGGATAAGGGGAAATTATATACGAGAGTTGCAATGACATGCAAGATGAAATATAGTTATCCATGTCCGCTATCTGAAAGAGGTTGTACCAGCGGGTAAGAAGTATACGGCGTGGTGATTTTGGAACATCGCCATAACGTTACCGACGCGCATATAGCCATGTCCACCGTTTGTTCTTGCCCGAGGTATGGGGCAGTGAGGGGGATAGTGGTGTTGCCTGCAGGCCAGCGCTCTTAAATCTTAAAAGCCAGCGCCAGGTGGGAGTGTCCAGCCTCATTATGGCTGAGTCTTGGCAGGTTTGGGGTGTTTTTTATGAGTCAGGTGTGTAATGCGAGGCCTTGAACTAGATCCAGGAAGGGGGCGGAGGTGGGGAGTGAAGGAGGTGAAGGGGAGGGTTCAATGTCCACCTTAGACCAACCCAGCCCTTTCAAACCCCCACCCACTTCCTCACTCCCCACACCGGCTGTACGTCCATTGGAGACTGTAGTGAACGGTGACGGGTGAAAACAATACGTGGACCGGAGTCGAATCAGGTGGCGCCCAGTGGTCAGGGTCAGGGATCCGGTGCCACTGCGATGCCCGGACGCCATTCAAGCCGTGCCAACGGACAGCTGCATGCTTTTCACTTTCATTTCATCCCTTCACCACCCCCACCCACGCACCCACCTCCCCGCACCCTAGTGCCGCTACAGACAGCGATAAAATAGATTTCCACCATCAAACACTGGCCGGCCGTATCTGTCCAGATGACAAAGACCAGGGACGGCGCCTGAATCGCCCCGGGGACACGTTGGGCACACACCGAAGAGGAGCTTTAGGTGACCGCTCCTTGTGTCTTGACGGTCGATTGTGGTGGAGATGGTAGAGGCCGTCAGGTGGCCGGAGAGCGTACGGGTTGGCCTCTGTGTCACCGCTCAAACCTCCTCCCATCTTTTCAATAAAAAAAATACAAGATGTCATCCGCAAGCGCCATGTCCATAGGCCTTTAATGCTTTCCTTTAGGCTTGGGTCCTCCGAAATATAAACTAGACTTTCTTGCCCAGTATCTGGTTTATATTAAGGGAAAATTTGATTTTCGTGGTTTTATATTACTTTCTACCTCAGTTCCTTCTTCCTCGTTTAAGATGTCACATTTGTGTGGGTGTCTTTACATTTCTTCTCAGTTTTGTGCATGTATATTAACTTCCATTACTGGCCGCTACCTTCATATCGACACCTGCATACTAATTTTTCACTTTGGTGTATATCTGCAATTTTCGACTAGGGTTGAGGAAGGAGTAAATTCAAACCGTAAAGCATTAGTGAATTGCATATTGAACATGAAGATCTTTATATGACATTAGTGAATAAATACTTCTTTTGATTAAATGAACTGTCACATCTCACATTTTTGCGAATTTCAAAAGTGTTTTCTCCCATTCATCCTATTATTGATCTTCATTTGCTGGAAAGTTTAGTAAATGTTCAATTTGCCTCAGTCTCTAAGGATCAAAGTGTGAAACAACAATAATGTTCTCCTATTGAATAGGTACAACATCACACATAAAGGTGTTGGCAAGGTTTTAGTTGGAAACCCGTGAGTTTTCATGGGCTCACTCATCACTGCATCCGGCACTCCAGTAGGGAATTCCCACTGTGCATGTACCCTTGTCGTCACAGCAGTTAAACATACTAATTGGTCGTGCCCTGCCATGCACGGGAAGGCTAGCCGGTGGATAACATTCTCCAATGAGGTGCACACAGCTATGGCGGGGCAGCCGTGTCATAAAGTGCACCCCGGCTTGCCATACCCTGCGCGTACTTATAATAAACACCCTGCCTTTCCATGCCAGGAGTTCAGGCGGTGCTTGTAGGAAACTATAATACGTTCCTTTCCGCAAACGTAAGCGCCCCGTTGTTTCATCCGTCCTGTCTTAATACGCCCGGCAGTCATAGATCTATACCGTGGATAAAAGTGAATGTCTAAGACACAGTACCATCCCTCCGCCAGGCGTCGTAGCAGTAGGAGCTTGGGGGCCGATTTAAGGAGTTAATTGCGTGTGTATAGTGTTTCAAAATTGATTTGTGTGCGCGCCTAAGAGGTGGGAGACTGCCAATGGAGGCGCGTCGTCTTGATGGCGTTTCATCATCAAAAGGATGAAAAAACGTAGAGCCTTTCCTTTTAGCATGGCTGCTTAAGTGGGACTGATGTAATTAAGTTTCTTTTACCCACTGACACCTGTGAGTGACTTAGGATGTATGTGATTAGGTGCCTTCTCCGGTGTGTGGCTAATTGCTTGTACAAATTGACTGTAGGCGTACGTTTGCGTTTTTAAACGGTAGACCTATTACCATATTGATAATTCAATTTCCTTTGAGGCGATTGCTTACAGACCACCCTTAAGTGCCGCTTATCAGGCCATTAATCCCAGCGTAAAAAATGGAAAGAGGGGCCTACTGTTTTTTTTCTCTATATAAAATTAATGGCAGCCAATTAGGGCGATATGAGGACCGAATCGATAAAGTGAAAACGGTTGCTTTTGTTCAGCTGCAGCGATTTAAGGGGGAGCCAGCCCTCTTCCTCCCACCGACAAATTGGTCGCAGCAAAAAAAATTCAATTCAGCTTGTCATCAGCGGTGGTTCGCCTCTTGAGCTTGGTCTCGGGCTATGAATCGGGTTTTCAATAAAATGCTCTCGAGTCAAACGCCCCTTCTTATTGAAGTTGAAACCACTAATGAAATTGAAATCAATCTCACTGGAGTTTGCATAATCCGCCCATTTATCAGGATATAACTCTTAAAGCCGGCAGCAGAACAGCCTCCCAGTCTGTGGTTGACTGGTTTGCGTGGAGGTGTTGCCATCTGCATGCACACACACATTGAAATTTCATGCTCCTTTAAGAGCTGTATCAGTCATACTCTACCACTGTACGTGCAAACAGAGGTGACTTATATCGGCTTCATTTCACAAACGAAAGCAGGAGGTTTTTTTTCCTCCAAACTACAAGTTAAATTTGGATTATGTAATATAATTGATGTCCTAGAAAGTAATCTAATTCAATCCATAAATCTTCTTGGCGTGCGTTTCATTTTGAATTGAGACCTTGATGAATGATGAAATTGGAATAGATCTATTTCACTTATGAAGATTCAATATTGAAATCTATCATGAATCAAATTACTGAATGACGCTCGTTCATTTCCTGTCGCGCATATTAAATTGACGATTCAATATAGAAAAAGGCTATTGATAATTCTGAGGCCTCAGGCCTGGATGCTTCATAGTGCGCTCGGGAACTGTCATATCTACTTGCAAAACTAAGTAAGTCGAACACTTGTCAAAGGATAAGAAATAAGGCATTCATAGGCAGAGTAAGTAATGCCAAAAATGTTGTATCCCTAAATGGTCTCACATCATTTGGCCCAAAGCCACATGAGGCATTTCTCATATCCGTTTGGCACTGAGTGAATGTGAGTAGAAGCTTTTACATACAACATCATTCACTGAGGCTTTTCTACTGCCAATACCTTCCAGTTCAGAATTGGTCAATACAGCATAGATGGTGTATTAATATATCAATGCATATTCGGGAATATGTTAGGCAGTTTGTTGTGGAAAACAAGATATATTTCTATTATTAATAAAAAGGATACAGGCTAATTGATATTCTTGCAAAATAGTTTTCCGGCTGAGATGTAATATACAATGGGAAACTACCTATTCATTTGAAATGTTTCCCTCTAATAGACAATTTAGTAACTTTTGGGTAAAACAATTTATAATAAGTTTTACTATTTAGGCCCAGGAAGACTTACTATTACTGTGTTGCATTGTTATGTACCAAAAGTATATTGTAAATCGGCATTATGCACCATCTGACTTTTCATTTCATGCTTGCCAAGGATTGGTATTTTGTGTGTCCTTGACTTGCTTGTGAGTGTTTCGTAATTACCGATCCTAAGTGATATATGAATGTGATAGAAACATCTTGGACGGGGTTCTTGGTAAAGGGATTCCCTAATCAGTTAGACCACCTTGTTTAAAATCTATATTTCCATGTATTCTCATTATAGAATATACTGACATGACCCTTCAAAGGCTGGTCTAATAAAAGGAGCGATGATCTACCATCATTCTTCACAGACATTTAATTAAGGTGAAAGGTGTGACATATTGATTGAAGGGATAGATAAACTGGATTTCAATGACCGCAGTTCGTTGTACTTTTCGTTATTGTGTTTCATATGACGTAGATATATCAATGTCGAAGATAGAGGGGCACATCAGTAGTTCAGAAGAATTCGCTAGTTTCACTATTAACATGACATTCCACTAGGTGACAGAAGAGGGCGTTACAAATATGTGAAGACACGTCACGAGATTGTCGCGAGTACGTAACGAAAACGTCAATACTATGTCACTGCATGACGCGAGTGACGTGTTAATGTTAAGGGCCGTCACCCTTCCGTCACCTTTTATTCCATCACTAATGACGTCATGGGAAATGTCGGTGCTGGTGACGTCATTTCCATCGTCATTGTCAGAGAGGTGCCCCCGTTCTCACCTGAACCCTTGTCCCGGTAGTGTTTCTATTCGCCTCATTTGTCAAAACACCCACCCCCTATTTTACCCACCCCGTCTCTAAGCTCTCCTTGTTCCTGCATGTCATCACCGCAGCCTCGACCCTTCCACCTCACACCCACACCCCATCCCCATCCCTCGTCTAAAATCCCCCAAAAGGTCGGGCTTGCTATTGGCAGCTGCATCCGTAACACCCAACCCCAATTATGAACCTGAGATCCTATCAAAAGCACCCTAACGGTTTTGTTTATGGGTGACCTGTGTGGGTAAAGAGCAGTGTGGGGACCTCGTGTTCACCGCTTCGTGTCAAGACCTTTTTAAATTTGAGAATCCCAGCAGTGGACAGTGCCTGTCGTTCCCAGACCCCGGCACAGGCCGTGGCCAGTTATGATTGATTGGGCTTCTACATGAAAACAGTGCCGCCGAAACCCGCAAATCCTGACACGAAAGGTCAGTGGGCACATAAAAGGCGCATCTAATGTCCATTTGTGTGTGGGTGTGTTGTGATGTGGGAGGGGGGAGGGGTGTGCTCTGCAAGGGAAAAAAAGAATAGAATGGGAATAGAGGAGGGAGAGATTGGAGAAGGTGGTGGAGAGGGGGGAAACTTTAACCCGCACCAATATGGAGATCCTCACTGTCCGAATAATGTATATTTGTGTATAACAGGTTTTTTTTCGTCATATAGATCAGAATTCAATAGAACATAGATAACTCCATAGTCAATCTAAAATGTCTATGTAATGTTATACATATCTATGTAATAGCACAGTATTCAATACTACATACTGGAAATAAGGTTCATTTGTATTTAGGAATTATCTGAAGCCTTTATTGCACGAATTGACTGAGTGTATTGTAAATTTGTAATGGGAATAACCAAATCTATTCTCCTCCCGAATACAAGTATACTGCGTTCATAACCTGTATGCACTGAGGGAGATCTAAACCCTACACATCATATGACATGCCATCCGCAGCAGCACGCGTGATTAAATCTTGATCATCACCAAAGAGGTCAGCCTGAGAAACGGAGGCAGTATGATCGGAAATCATACAAGACGACGAGCGTGAGGGTTGATGGGCGAGCTGGTGGGCGGGCGGCAGCTAAGACATCTGTTGGTGTCAGTGCCATTTAATGGATGCTTCTGGCCACAAAGGCCACAATCACCTGAACACTCATCATGGGGAGGCCATCGGTAAGAAATGTCAGCGTGCACATCATAACAGGCGCGGCGTTACACCACAAAGGTCATCTGCCACAGCCGCCGCCCGATTGGGGTGGTGTGAGGTCATCAGACTTTGCATATGGTAATCTGCATCAGAACTGCCCTTATAGCTGAATATGGGCTTTTCAATCGTCGCTTTATTTTATGGGATTTTCATCATTTGATATGGATTTAGATTTCAGTAATTGGTCATATTTCACACATACACACACAAATATATATATATATATATATATATATATATATATATATATATATATATATATATATATATATATATATATGAAATGTAAAATTAATACGATATGAATACAGTAGAACGTGAATCACAGTCCTAAATATGTTTTGGTGTACAGATCCTTTTATAACTTGTATGAGACAACACATTTAAACAAGGAATATGTAATAAGCTCGTCCTTCTCCTGTTCCATACGATCAAATGTGGTCTTTTTTTCTCTAATATATACGTGTTCGATTGACAACTACAAGATGAATAAATAATGCAGCGGTTGCTTGTGTGACAAAGGTGTCGTTGGGCAAGCCCTCTTCCTGCAATCCAATACCTCACGCTATGAAATATGTAAAAGAAATAACGGAAGCAAAGACACCATTTCAGACCCCCTCCTCAACCTCAAAGTCCACACCCCCACCCCGCCTCTATCCCAAGGAGTTCAACTTTCTTCTTAGTGCCAGAGGGTAAACAGATCTGCGTTTGTGTCGCCTCGCCTGGCGGCGGGTGCCGTTGTCGGGCGGCGATCCAGTGTCCCCGTCAGTGAAAGGCAATCCTTGAGGGCACGCTACAAATCGCATTTTTAGTTCATTACAGAAGACCGAAGCTGATCTTTTCTCTCCCGTGGAAAACGTCAAGGTTTTCTTTCACCTGTCTCCTACGAGCGGGCGTCGGGATAGAGGCGGCCGTCAACTGAGACCATTGATCCTCCAGTCTTCGTCGCACAGGTATAGGATGAGAGTCACAGCCTCACACCTGAAGACGATTGAAACAGGTGAACGAAACACCCAACATGCCAAGGCCATCAATTAAACACAGTATTTTGATTGGAATACTCCTCAAGGGGCGTGGATCTGCGGGGGTTCAGATTACATCATCTTACATATACATTTGTATATAGATCAATACTGCTTGCCAGCTCCAGAAGACTGGAGATGACACATATCAATCGATATTGAATCGGATATCCACATGTGTCATAGAAAAAGCACGAAGACTACACAACCAATTCGTTTTCAGCGTCTTTTTAAAAAAATTTTTTTTTACATATTATGGGATACCATTACGGACATTCCTTAAATACGAAACCCCTTTTAGGACTAGTGAGCATTTAATGCTAAGAATAACAAACTTAATTTTAAAGGAATACATGTGTATACAAATTTTGCTTGGGGTCACCCATAAAGTACGTACGCACTGGAGGGATGCGGGATAAAATGTATCGGCAATTTTGCATTCATCTCTTTTTTAATCCATTGCGTACAAGATAGAGACTGGGGGTAGGGAGTTAAATTCTTCAGACATTTTGCGTACGTACTTTATGGATGCCCCACTTCATTTTACAGACGTGGGTTCGGAGTATGACCAGTAGAACTGGCATCCATTGAAGGACTGAACGAAAATGAAATATCAAATCCTGGAAACCTAGTCGATATTTCCTTAAATGACATTTTATTTGAATTCACCAAGTGTTTGAACTCTGAGGAATGGGATGCCCATGACTTGATCTTTCACTCATGGGACCTCTTCCCTGGTGTTATAGCTATGGGCACTTTTACGACCTATGCATAATATCACAGATCTACGAATGCCATATAGGTCCGGAATTATATAGAACTAGTATAATTGGGTCAGGTACAAGGCGCCTTGACAGAGTGGTGGACCCGTAGAATGTTGCCAGCCATAGATCCAGGGCTTAGTTCGCGGTTGTTACAGCGGCTACAAAAGCATTCTCTTCATTCTCATACCATAGATTCAAACCCACCACGAAATTGCCCTGAAACAACAAAAAAACCATCAGTGATAAGTAGGTCGATTCACCTTTAGTGAGTTTACTGTTCTATACTATTCCGCAGCGGTTTATCAAGTATGTATACACATGCATCACAGTCTGAGCAGAGTTTGCGATGTTCAATAATAATCAGTATTCCGTCTCCAAAGCCCAATCACTGGTATATGATATCGACATAACAGGTCATAACAACATTGATACAGCATTATGTAGAACACATTGACCCATGGCAAGCTTGACCAACTCCATGGGCAGTAAACGTCACTGAATTAGCCTGGGCAACTGGGTGGCAGGCCTCTGATGCTATTCACCCCAGGCCTGCATCGTGTGTAGGCTGGGGGACCCGGGTATAATGGACTGCTGGGTTCCCGGCTAGGATCCGTGTCTGTGCCCAGGGTGAGGATCCAGTTCGGCCGCTGATCACGAGAGGGCACCGTGGTCACCCGCCGACCGGACCCCCTCCTCCTCCCCGTCGTCTTAACTGGCGCCCGCCCTACGCCAGCAGGCGCCGGCATGCTAACATGCCATTGAACATGTCATTAAACATGAACCGCGACGGGGGTTGGGATGGGTTGGTACATGAGGTATAGTCGCCTGATCAGTTATATCCTTGTATATGTTATAAACGTACAGTCTCTGTATCATAAGGATATGATTTGATAATGAAGCTCCGAGTCGATGATACAATCTGGGACGGTGTCCTTGGCATTAGCACTATATCCATTAGCCGATTCTGGGAATGTCCGTGTGATACATTTCCCCTGAACTCGTATGGAAAAGAATACGTAGCCTATTAGGAAAAGGGCATCGACACAATCAATTTCAAGTCATTAATACATAGTTCCTTGCTTGCTAGTTCCTTGCTTTCTAGTGGTATAATGATTTGGTATATATGTGAATGCTCTCCATGTAGAAGAAAATATTATATATATATGTCTAAACATTTACAGGTAGATATAATTAGAGCACCACTTGCCCAGGTGGGGACTATTCATACCTATAATCAAGCCATGGATGAACTGGAGATTTCTCCATCATTTGCCCGTTCTTGGTCTAGCACGCTAGCGGCATCATACTACGGCATGGCATGAAGGTGAAATTCAGCCTTGGTGGCTTGAAATTCAAACAGACCCCGTGTTTCTTCCTGCAGCCAGCAACAAGGAAGTGGCAGACGGAGTCGGTGCCACCACATGCAAACACTTGTCGTGACATTCGCAGCGTATCAAATACAGAGGTCAAAGACAAAAAGACGCCATGCCGTCATGCCACCGCCTCATTGGAAAACCAAGGCGGCGTCCGGACGCAGACCTGAAGCCTGCCACTGTGGTGGTCGCGGGACCTTGGCACTACAGGACGGACGGACGGACGGACGAAGAGAGGGTCTTTTGGGGGTCCCTTTTTGGCTTTGGATGAAATGCAGGGAGATAGGGTTCGACGCGTGAAATTTATTTGAAGCGCGCCAGAGAAAGCTATGTTGGAGAGTGATAGGCGCGACCCCCAAGGAAGGGCCCACGACCTGGCGCGGTCAACACTGCCCGCCAAGCTGTGATGGCCGCCTCTCATGTGAAGATGGGGCGGAGGTGGGCGGGCGGGCAGTGGGGGCAGACGGGGGAGGAGCGGTAGGGAGGGGATGGTGTGGGTGGGCAGAAGCACTGGAGGCTTTGAGGAAGTACAAACACAGCGGCCTGCAAGAAACGGGGGGCAGCGAATGGTGAATACTGAAAAGGCGGTGTGTTTGTACAACTGCTGGTGGTCAGCTCCCCGTGTAAGAAATGTGCAAAAATGAACGACGATGGATAAAAAACACAAAAAAGGAGAAATAGAGAAAGGACGAGGAAAGCGAAAGATAAGAAGAGGAAGAACGGATCCAACAGGAGAAAAAGTTGACGTAGGCAAAAGCAAAGGCTTGGTGGACTTGCACCCAGTTGGTGCTTGCTTGCCTGTTCAGAGAGGAGAGAGCTGTGGGCACACCGGAGGGATCCGTTGGGCTCAGCCGTGGATGGAGAGCGATGGGGAATTGTGGTATTGGGGGAGGGGAGAGGAGGAGGAGGCGTTCGCGGTATAGACATAAAAAAACCTTGCACTTGTGGATTGTTGATTGGAATTTTCATCCGAGCAGTACAGGGCAGTGCCGGTGTGTGTGGCCGGCTGGAGGGCGAGGCGGGTGAGAGAGAGAGAGAAAAAAAAAGAGAGCGCGGGTCCATCATCTACGGAGCAGCTCGGGGAATCGGTGTGCATGCATTTGGCATTAATTCACCGCGGAGGGTGGTCAGTGCAAAGTGTATTGGTTCATGCCGTGCATCGCTCTACCCACACAGTCCAATTTCTAATGCAATCAAATATCACATTCTGCGGATGGTCTGTATTTGTAAATTAATATGTAGTTGAGCCATCCACGCGCAGCTGGCCTTCCCCTGAGACAGCCGACGGACAGTGGTCGGCGCACCGGGGCTGACGAAGGCATGACATTTGAAGATAAAGACGAAGTACAAAGTAAATGCACAGGTCCAGACTCTGATCCGGGGGCCAGGCGACTTGGGATCTGGCCAGAAATGGTGGAAAACATTATAGAGAGAGGAGCGACCGAGACTTCGTCTCCGTTCCAACACTAACCGATATTCAAACAGATGTATGTAATTGGACCTTTTATGATATAATTATTCACGCTGGGGGGGAAAATCGGACTGAGTTTCGGCAAAAGAGAGGTGATGGGATGGGTGTGTGGGGGGTGAAGTATAGGTCGGAGGGAGGAGACAAGTCTGATGGGAAAAAGTTCGCCAAATATTTACAGAGCATGTCTAGTGTGTGGTTTTGGGCCTAGCCGGGTAAGTCCCCGCGGGATCCGGCAGCATTGACTCAGAAATTGGCTGGCTATACGGGCCATCTCGCTACAGAAAGCCACGCTCTCTTTATGAATAATTCTTAAATCAGTCATTTTAATGCGGATCAATCAGGCGTCGAAAACGCTCATGTTTCTTGCATTCGCCCGTGCAAATTCCTACAGCGGCCCTCCAGCTCCCGTTTAATTTTCGCCTGACATAAATCAGGGTGGGAGTAGAGCCCCTACCCCCTCAGAAAACGACCGAAGTCTTATGCATTTTAATGATATATCAGCACCCTCCATCGGAGACTTTCTCATGGCTCGGCCAGGCAGGGCCTCTATTCCTTTACCAATCCCCACCCACATCCACAGACTTTACACCCAAGTAGTACACCAAGCCAAATGGGGGGCTAGGATTTCGTCGACGCACATACGTAATGTCATACCAAATTGGAGTACGTCGCTGAATTACCGTGACCCAGAGAGTGTATTAAAGTTTAAGGAGAGCAATGTCCCTTTTACTCTCCCTCTTTCTGTCTACTACTAGCGCTCCTTGATTTCTCTTATATAACACCATCTCGCTGCTTATCCATGTATCCAATCTCTCCTTTTCACTTTCTCCCCATGGTTGAATATTCAGCCTAGCATGTCAATTAGGCCAAATGAGTCGCTTCCTAAAATTAAGAAATGATCTCGAACATTTCAAAATGGTGGTTTTTTTTCCTAGATACACCCGGACAATTGCGAACAAAACAAATTGAAATGGCGACGATGGTCTACCATGTTCTCATCACAGTTTGCTATTGAGTTCAGGAAGCTAAACGTAAATCGGGCTACCTGGAAAGCGCGCACCAACAGTTCGCGAAAAGACTAAAATCCGAAGTTAGAATAGTTACCATTACTAGTCATCATCATCCTTTGTGACGACTCACGTGCTTGCCAATCAAGTCAATTGTGCAGTTGTTTTTCTCCATTTGAGATATGTGTGCGCTACTGCATCGCGATGGGTATTAGTATGTTGTGAAACACATTGAAATACTATCAGTGTTTTTAAATATAGAAATGTTTGCATATGATTCGCTCTAATGATTGAAATTCCCCATGTCATACGTGACAACCGAAAACAAAACACGGTGTGACTGGTTCAAATAGCTAAGCTATTCGGGAATATATTCCCTTTTTTATTGCAAATCATTAGCTTGCTACGTGGCAAATCTAGTTGGAGATGGTATGAAAACCAATGATTGACAAATAGAATATACTTACGTCATAACAACCGGACCTCTCATTACCCCTACCTCTCATTAGATCGCATTCCTTTCTTTTCACAACGCTGGCGAAACGACCAGTTCACTTCGGGCGTGCATAATATAGATGGTCTTGCAGACTGGGTTCTTTTGGTGATGCATTGAGGGTTTTGTTCTATTGATCACACAGGGAGTCCCGATATTCACCGATAAAGTTGCATTAGGAGAACTCGTGCGGTAGGTCCACATATGTTCATTATGTACATTAAGGCAGAAAACAATCGCAATAGTGGTTTCCATATGGTACCCTGCCCATCCAATATATCAGGAAATTGTGTAGACAGGTTAAATGAGGCACTTGTGGGGAAAAGCGACTATCTACTGGCATGGAATGGGACCCGGAAACAGTACTCGTTTATTGAGAATGATGATTCAGTCTATTCATTCAATAAATAAGATACATTCCATAAAATAG
This sequence comes from Alentia gelatinosa, assembly GCA_950022655.1. NCBI lineage: Eukaryota > Metazoa > Annelida > Polychaeta > Phyllodocida > Polynoidae > Alentia > Alentia gelatinosa. The sequence goes on along the minus strand of OX465579.1, from coordinate 45,154,868 downwards.
GGGTACATCTGTCAGCTTTCCTATACTAATGTTGAAGTAAAGGGGAGACACATATAAAACTTGTATGTACATATATGTTTTTCATATCAGTAATTCCATAGTGGAATAAAGTCCTGCATGATGTACTCTTCTTTTTTTTTATCACAGTATTCACATTCTTATCTGAATTATTAGTTACCGAATATGTGACTCTGGGCAGACTCCGATCTGGATAACGAGCTTAATCCACGCCCAAAAGTACATGCTTAATAATAACAGAAAGATCTCGCCTCAATACTGGCCACTGTAATTGATGTCTGGTCAATAAATATTTCATACCACACAGGAGGGGTAAATTTATTAGAAATCAATAAATTATCTGTACTATAGGGGCCTTCCCCTGAGTGAGTACCATAATGAAATGAAGACTATGATGAGGAACTACGTTTCATATATAAACAGTAGTGAATGCCTGATTTATGCAGGGTCACACAAAATGTTCAGTTGTCTGGGATATCAAAGCACATTTAAGACACATGGTATTACTCAAGTTAATCGTGATGATTCTCACTAAATATCTGTTTTCGGACTATCATTTATACGTATCACATGAAGGATAGAGAGAAAAAACCAAGGGATTTGAATACTGTGAATTACCTGTTTTTACAATTGACTATACGTTGATATATTTGATTGTACATTATCATTACGCTGGTGAAAAAGCAGAAGAATTTTAAGCATGGTATACACATGACTAACCAGCGTAACTGGAGGAACGAGAATGAAACCCTCAGGGAGCTCTTCTCGTGGCCCCGGGCAGCACACTGCTGCCCTCTATGACCAATGCTTGGAACCATCCTTCTTGACGTAAGGGGCGGTGAGCTGTGGCACGAGCAATCGGCAACGCTTCTCAACCTAATATTCTAATTCTCATAATCGGAGGTGTATTCATTTTCTGGAAGTATCACGCTCTCGGCATATATATATACCTCAATGAGTGTATCACATGTTTTAACAGTAGTAAGTTCTGCCTCAAATCTCCTGCTATCTGCAGCAGAGCCCTTTGTGATTAGATTAGTCATTTTAAAAAGGAATTTTCCATTTCATGGCATTGTGTAAACTTCTGGAGATTACTATTATGTACACATCAATCTATGTTATCTATGTGGCATGTTTTAAGAATAACCACACCAATTAGAGAACGCAAGTGTGGACATTTTGGTTGTACATGTATTGGTGTTCCGTTAGGCCTATATCATTATGATATCGTTATATATGCCTACTCTGGCAAGTTCCGCCCGCCACTTTCTCTCATTTCACACAAAAGATTTGACCTTGATATGAACCTGACTGTTGATATAACAAAACCACAACCTCCACCAATACAATGTAGTTGTTCTCAAATCTGGCAAGTATATTAGTTTGCAAATAACAGTGTTCTATATACCGTGCTTGTGATTGACCACCGATTTTTATCTGGGTATTCTACATATCACTACATCTAGTCATGTATATATAAATCTTGCTCATGATATTGATATATTCACGTTTCTGATTATAATAGATACTCATCAGAATCTAATGTTATGTGTGCATACACATACCCATTATATGATTACACGGAATTATACCGTTTATCATATTAGCCGAACGTTGATATACCGACTGTGGAAGAATACAAAAAGAGGAAACAGGGGTTTATGAGATATTCCTTTTTGTCTCAGTAGAACATGTAGCACTGCCATTAGAGAAGGGGCTACTTTAAGGGCTGCTTCTTTGTGTACGTCCCGAAGACGTGGGAGTGATGAAGGTTGGCCTGGTGTTTTAGACAGCTCCGATCAGCGTATGTCATTCCCGGCCAGCCCATGGCCCCTCATCCCTGACCCCAGCGGCCGCAGAGCCGCCCAGAATTATACAAAATAGCTTCGGCGAATGCCTGCCACAAATGCATGCATCATACCAAATCAGCGACCGCACGCTGAAAAGGTCAGAGGCCGAGCTGCCGGCCCGCAACTCACATAATTCGAGCGGCCAGTCACATTGGTTTTGCGGAGAACTGAATAAAGTATAAATACGGAATCGGATTAAGTCTATCAGTTGGAGAATCTTGTTTTATGGCGGCCAGGCGGTAGCAACATGTGGTCCCCCGCGCCGAGTTATGATATCAACTTTCACGACGGGGCTACGCCAAGATAAATCCATTACCCACTGTTAGCCTGGCCCCATTTTTCAAGACTTTCTGCTTGTGGAAAATGAAATACAATTCCCGTGGTCTGGTCGGGCATTGGGCGGCTTGTCTCCCCTGCATGTTTCATAAAGTCCGCGCCTGCCACGCCTAATCTAGACTAATAGCTGAATATGGTTTTTGTTACACCCAGATATGACTGGTTTACAGGGAATGCTTGTAGCATACATACTAACGGTGTTGTTGGTTGGTGAGTTGGTGGGGTAGGTAGGCAGGACATGTCCTGTTCGTATGCGACACGTGCCCAGTCTCCAGGCTCTCACTTACCCGCCACGCATAGTTTACAATGTAGACCCTGGAGCAACTCCAGTGTATTGGACGGTGGGGGTGGGGGGGGGGGGGGGCAGTGGGTATGGGAAGCGAGGTCTTGGGAGATGTCAACACCAGCACCATTTTGTAAGTTCGCATGGCTGAAATATTTCCATAATAGTGCAATTTCTAGCGCTTGAGTCTGCATGTGTGTTTCTCTGTGTGTGGGTGTGTTTAAGTGTCCATGTATGTTGATGCGTGTATGTATGCCTGTTTATGATAGGAATGTATTTATCTCACCCCTGGTATTTTTGTCCCATAGGGTTAACATTGAGAACTTGTTCTCCATGCCCCTACAAGTATTGCAGTCCGTTCTCTATGGTCTATATCATGTATGTTGTCCATTCTTTTAGTTTCTACAGGGGTGAGATAAATACTGAAAGTAACTAGTTATGGTTTCTTCTTTAATGTGTTTGCTTGTACGTGGTGTATGTGTGTGTTTCTGTGCAAGTCAATGTATGTATGTGTGTTTATGTGTGCAACTATCTGTGTGTAATTATATCTGTATGTGGGTTTGTATTCAGAAAGCGCAGTTTTCTTATTTTCCAAGGAAATTCTTGTTTTCATTTTCAGTTTATAATTTCATTCGTGTGCGAAACAAAGGGGGAATAAATTGGTCCTCATTGACACGAATAAACAGTGGCTCAAACCTCCCTACACACCCTAGCCACATTTCATGGCCAATACCGATGTGTTTTCCATGTTGTCTCAGTGTCCCTAAGGCTGTAAATCCCACATGAAAAATGTCCCCCTCTCCTTTTTCATGACCCCAACTGACATCCCTATGCATTTGCAGGTGTCTGTATCTTTATGTGTTTGTGTCTCTGTATATGTGGGCATGTTTTGGAGGGATCGAGGTCGATGAGCGGAAATAGAGTGAAATCGTCACCCATCGTCATCTTTCCTATTTCTGTCGTCGTGATCATCGTCATCATCCACGACCTGGCGCTGGTCGACTTCGTTGCTGGGAGAAGCGAGGCGGCGGTGCTCACCCACCGCGAGGCATGTGTCAAATTGAATGTGAAGATCCATCCTGAAAATGGTAACAGGAAACCCGGCAGATTTTGGGTCATTATTTGGGTGGAATAGTTTTGGGCAGGGCGAACATGGTTGTATGGCTGCCGTCACCTCCCGAAGGCAAGGTGGGGCTGCGGGGCAGGGGGTAGGGTGAGGGCAGGTGGGTGGTGTGAGGGGGAGAGACCGCCCAGAGCATCCCTTCCCGCATGGTTTCAAATCAAACCAGCAACTTAATATCGCGTTGCTGCGTCGGCTACCTGACCGAGCAGTCACAGGTGTAATTAATAGCTGTATTACTAAAAATGGAGGTGGGCGCCACCTCTCTGCCTGCCTAGCCTGTCCCAGAGCCATGTCATTTGCGGTTAATGGAAGCTGGCATTGGCCTTGTGTAACCCAGGGTGACCGCCGCTGATGGAACAATCAGACTTACCCCCTCCGGAGCAGCCCTCCCCACCCCCTGCGCGTTGATATGGCCTCGGTTACTTTTTACATATTTGACCTTCGCTGCTTCATCGGGTTGTGCTGAGGGTGTCTCCGTACCCGGATCATTGCACGATCATATGATCTGGTGGCAAGGGGTAGCGTTAATCCCGCAAAACTGTCGGTGAGTTTAAGCCATAAGAAATGAATATGATGTTAGATATGTAATGCACATGTATATTTAATTACAAAAGTAATATCAAAGATGTACTTATGAATTAGAATCAAATCTTTGCATTGGAAGATATATAATTGTCGCTATCTGCAAAATGTATTGATTATTATACAGTTTCAATATATTAAAGAAATCTGAACACGCAACTTATATATGATATATACATGTAATACGCGTACATTGTCTATTAATAGATTTGTTCAGACTTTTGATTAACTTATCCAGGATTTTGAAATAGAAGGGGCAAAAAGGCACACACATAAATGTGGTGGGCATGCTCGTACAAATATTGCCAGTTTGTTCGACAAGTTACGGCGAACATCGAACCTCTACCTTGACACCCGCTCCCCCACGCACCCCCCCCCCCCCCCAACCTCCTCCCGGCTACCCAGACCCTACTTTGTAATTTATATGTTAAACACCCTCCAGGCTATGAAATCGCACAGCCGCCTATGTCTACCATGGCGGATACAATAACTACTTCTGACATTTTCTCATTGGCATCCCGACGCCGAGTTATGTAAATGGTCATAATGAATTTGTTTATTCGGCCGTGACATCACCCCCACCCCCTAGCGCGCACGCGCCGCACCGCCTGGCATTTCAAACAAGGACCAGGCGCGTCCTATAGCGTTATGTCGAGTTGAATGGCGTAGCGTAGCGTGGCTCATGGCGTGGCATCGCGTGTCCGTGTGGCGTCAAAGCCTTAGTACTGTCAGCAGTCGGTGGACACCAGTGGTGGCTTGAAGACAAGTACGACAAGAGGCCGTAGGGATCGAGTGAGCAGAGCGAGGGGGAGGCGGGGCTGGGGGCCCAAGCGAGCAGTCTCTGCTCTGTGTCAGTGTCGGCGAAAGGTCAGAGCCAAGTGGCTGATTAAATTTTACTGCTGTGGCTGTAACTCAGCGTATGGCCGCCATAAAATTTGGGCTATGTCAACACGCACCGTTCCCACGTCATGAAAACCGCGGCCTTATGAGCGGATGCAAATGTCACATTAATTGCATAGAAACCAGAAAAAAGAGAGTTGCGGGTATGATGACGGGACTGGAGCATGGCGGGCCCCCGCTGTGTCAGTGTGCACATGTTAGCAGAAGTGGTTATAGAGCGCTTAAATGGGGTGGGTATAGAGTTAAAGAATTTTGGGGCATCGGGCTTCATAGGCATATGATAAGGGAATCAGGGTGTATGACCCCATAATGGGTAAGGTAAAGGGGTTTAAGATGTTGAGCGCCATAAAGGCCAGATTAGGGTCGCTCAGGTGTAGAACTTCATGATGGAACATTTAAAGGGTTTGTGAGAGCCCCATAAGGGGGAGGGTAAGGGAGTTTGTGAAGCTCCATAAGGGACAGGGTAAAGCAAATGAGATATATTCCCTACCCCATAAGGGGCAGGTTAAAGGGAACTTTGTATAGAGCTTCATAGGAGGCAGAGTAAAGGCGGATCAGTAGTAAGAAGGAACTCATCAAGGTCTATAGCAACTGAAAATATCCCATGAATTTTAGTTGCGGGTTGTTTTTCTCACGAGGCAAAGCTGAGTGATATTACAAAGCAAATCAAAATGAATTGCATATTTTCAGTAGCCTATGGCTCGAGTGTGGTTCAGATTTTATCTCATCCCTATCACTGATTTTACGTTTAATTGGCTAGCATTTGTGACATCATCCCTATTGAGTATTTTTGCAACTCTCCGTGGGGGTTGAGTACGAGTTCCCAATGTTAAGTATATGAGAAAAAGTTTATAAGAGCTCTAAATTGGGCATAGAGAAAAAGAATGGGTATAGGGTTTTTATTATAGTCAGGATGACAGAAGTTCAGGTGTGAATTACATAGGATGAAATTTAGTATCATGTTACCGCTGGTGGTCGCATTTCCGTCACTTTCCGCCAGCATACCACGGAAATCCTTGTTTACGCCGTTTTACCCTCATTTACACCACTGTCTTATTATTCTCTGCTCATAGGGACACCAATGTTGTTTTTTTGTCTTTTGCCATTTATCACTCATTCAAAATCCAATTGTATATGAAAGTTGTGATTATGAAATATCAAAATGTATTGGGTATCATTTGATTGATTACATAAACCTATCATTCGTTTTTTTTTAATAGTTTTTACTTACAAGCACCATTGTTATGTAGGCATAAGCCTAGCCTTTTTCATATAGCACAAGCTGTCATTGGATTATATAGGGAGACTGGTATGGGTAATAACATAGGCAGGCATTTGGTGTTATGGCGGACCGCCCGGTGGTCAACCGGGGGATGGTTGCAGGGGGTAGGCAGAAAATACAAGGCCAGGTCGGTGTGAGTCTTATGAGTCTGTTGGCTGATAAGATATGTATGTGGGACAGTATGTAAACCTTTTTATTTCTATCATATTGTTGCAATATATGCCTATTGGTGCAATATATACGCTGGGCTCGGAATGCGGACATAACATAGGCATATATACAATACAGAAACATATTGTATAGGGCACAGAGTGAATGCTCGGTCACCTGCCAGGAAATGGCAAGATTGCGTTACTATAGTTCGCGGACAACTACTATTATCTGCTGTCAAAATAAATAGATGTCCGCGAGACGAAGCTTAAACCCCTCAATAGCAAGCCCAAAATAATATTTTGATAAAATCTAAGGATGTGTTTTGTTTGGCGTTAGGAGCAAGATGGCCGCCTTCACAACACAATAGTTATGTGCCCTATAAGTAGGGTACGCGGACGTACAATCCGGAAGAATCTATAAAAAATACCAGAAGGTGGGGGGGGGGGGGAGGAGGCAGGTATAGAACTCTATCAGAGACACGGTGAAAGTGCCAGACTATAAAGTCACGAATGGCAGTTTGAAGGGGTTAGAATGTAGGGCTCTACAACGACAGTGTAGCAGTGGGTTGATTATAGAGCACCATGGGTTCGGATAAAAGGTTTCCTTTTTATTCTTTTATTTATCCTGGAATGGTCTAGGCTTGCAGGGTTCGGGAAGATGAAGGCTAAACGGATTGGGGCATAGTGTGAGCATATAACCTCAACAGGGTAAGGACGAGGTCCTGAACATGGCCGTGTGTATGTCTGCCCATCTACTGATGTCTTCAATACTTACATTTGGGCAAGGCATTAAAAACTGCTCATAGACCACAACTAATGGAATACCCGGATAGAGACGGCCAACGATTCGTGATCGTCAACACACATTGTCATGTCCGCATTTCGGGACAGGTTAACAGACAAAATCCGGATTCTCAAGTGTGTCTGACTTCGAGATTCATGGATAGGACAGCCATTCTTAGTCTGGAAGGAGAACATAGCATCTGTCAAGCCTATTACTCCGCCATTTCTCAATAGTATCGACTCTCTGCTTTTAATTGGAACAAATAGCGACGCTCTCCTTCAATTCGTGTCCAGCATTTTATTGCGATATACGAGCTTGTATTAGGGGAGGAATTGGTTCCTTTTTACGTAAATTCTATTCATGGGTCGCTAATGATAATATATCGCTCGCTTTCGGGCCATAAGGGAGGGTTTGTGTGCAGCCATTTGAGTGAAAGTAACGGGCTTCTGTGCGGGCAGAGATTAAAATCCTCGCACGATGTGAGAATAGACTGAAAATAACATACTGGCTCGCTGATGAATAATGATTTAACGCCCAGGTCTCGTCGACTCCTACGTCAAACTTGCTGTATGCAGTATGTTGGGGACTATAGGAAGGAAAGACGAGAGTCCCTTGCAAGCGGGTAGGAGTGGAGGCTTGGTGGAGATAGATCCTATGGCTTATGTATTTTTATATTGATACTGAATCATCCTCTCGGTCCCTTGTGGGCCTTTAAAGCATTCAAAGATCGCCAGGCCAGGCCGTAGGGGGCGCCAGGGGCCGACAGCACCAACCCCAACCCCAGCACCAACCCACCCTCCTATGGTCACCTACCCCACCCCCAGAGACGGCTGTGTTTCCTTCACCCCCTCCCAATTCAAGCCCCACAGATACCCTTGTCTCAGCCACAGGAGATTCCAGGCATAGGTTTTGTCTGGTACAGCGTATCGGGAAATTAGTTTATTATATGCCTACCTGACTCCATCAACCCACACTCTTCACACACATTCACACACACATACACGCACCCCTGCACCCTCCACTGCATACCAGGAAACAGACTCCATGACCGGCACACGCACGCGCCGCGGCATACGACACTCTCATCCGCAGAGGTTTAGTTACATTCCGTAGTGGACCGCATCGGGGCGAGAGATTCTGTATGGAGAGTGGTCGTCCGCTGCACACGCGCCAGTTATCAAAACCTGCACAAGGCATGCAGGGTATTAATTTTGAGTGGGCTGGTTACGCAACCGGCAAACCAAATCAACGTTCGCTCGCCCGCCGCCTCGTGAGGCTTGATTCTATATCATTAACTCCTCATTGTGAAAACGACAAAGCCCTTGAAACCGGACAGCTGGCCCGTGACGTAAGGTTGCGTAGCCCGAGGCCGTTTGAATATTATAATCATAGCGTCGCAGTCGACCGGCGCATGGTTTTCCATTCAAATCAATTAAATGCGATCAATGGAGAACTGGGGGGCATTGACAGCCAATATCCAGCTTCCTCTGGCGTATTATATTGGCAGAATGTATGACTGACCGGGACTAATTGTGGCAGAACAACGCCAGCGTATTGTATAATTAGCACTCTCTGTATCTGTATCCCGAACATGTAAGATCCAGATGGCTCATGTCACAATGAATAAGAGTTTATATGTAATTTTAATGTGGTAATAGTATTTCTACATTTGGTTTTAGGTATTCCATATATCTGTCGATTATATTTGATCTGACGATAACTGTCGAACCATTGCCTATAATTATGGCAGATTTTGTTTCCGATGATTGACAGGCATTTGAGTGGTAGGAATTATATATAACATTATTATATGATACATGTATCTAGGAAAGGATTGCACAGAATCAATATTCTACGTTTCAAACGGACGTGATTGGAATTGATCAATTTCTTAATGTATGTAAAGTAGTTGAATATATATATTCACCAGGAATTGCTCCGGAAACAAGACAATATGTATAAACTGTATTATATCAATAGGTAGGTCGCTTTCACGCCGTGTACACCATATTTACATGTACTTGTACCATGGACATACAGGAGTGGACCTCACCCAAATGTTTGATGCCACGTCATCAGATTTCCGTGCATTGTAGGGTGTTTGAAGATAGAAACAAGAGCAGTATTTTGTTGAAGATTGTACACGTTTCGGCAACGGTTTTCACATTTTCGATTAGGGATAAACCTCAGACATGGGAGATGAATGGCTTGGCTAGCGTTCAGCCGTATCACTGAATATTGACAAATCAGTCGCAGACTATATGCCATTACTTGGTAGTGGTAAATCTTAGTGAAGATGGCGGTTCATATTGCCAGCTACAGCCGTCATGTTATTTCGTGCTTATTGTCTGTATCATTTATCATGGTCTTTTTTGTGTCTCTCTCTATATTCCTTCATCTCTAGCGTAGAATATGTTCTATCAGCTCATATATAGTCCTACTGACCGAGGCCCGATATTCTTTCTCATATGAAATCAGTGTAGAGAATATTTAGACCACACATGCGCACTTGCATCATATTTGAGGTTTCTCGTGAAAAATAGCTTGTAGGGCTGATCTATAATAGGAGGTGATATTTTGTGGTTTACACCGTAGCAAAGTTCTGCTGGGGTCTTTTCACGATGAGCTGGAATCACCGAAAGGTGACAGGAAAGACATGCAACGTAGGGGAATGGGTTTGAACACAGTATATGGTGGGGCATGGCGAGCATAACATCATCTGTATAGGAGGTGTATATAGTAACAAGAGATGTTATTTACTCTTCTCTTTTTTTCTCCCTTGAAAATTGGGAGAGGGCGATTCATACATATTCAATGGTGTTTGATTGGACATGGAGACTAGCTTCCTGCGGAGGCGCCGCTGTGATATAGACCTGTACAGACCTGGACAGAGGTAATTATTTCGGGGCCGCTCCATCATTGCAGCCGCTGTGATTACCTTCGCAAATTGGTTCGTTTTCCAAATTTGTCAGGCTTGGCTTGTTACAAATGCTGGCAGGGAGTGGGCCTACCTGTCGGCCGGCCCGGGCCTCTGTCTGCTGACCCGCGCGTCGCTGATGAACACCAAGCCAACATTTCGTCTAATTTTCATCTGTTTGTCCGGCGAGTCATTTCAGCATGAGATTGGGTCGGCAGCCGCGTCCATTACGCCGACTTAATAAATCAGACCGCGCGCCCGCCTCCAAGTGCCACCCCTCTGATTGTAACTTGACCCGTTGTCATTTTTCAAATGTCACAATTCCATCGGACCTGTTTGAACATGGAGCACCCACAAGGGCCGGGTCAGCGGCGATGATTCCGGCCGGCCCCGGACTTCACGCGGGCGGCTGGCGTTGGGCTGAGTATCGGGGCAAGAGGGCGTAGGCATGGCCCCTGCCCTTAGCCCCCCTCCCTCCCTCCACCCTGGCCCCACTGCCCATCGCCCGGGCCTGATTTGACCAGGCCCACAGCCGCCAACTGATTGCCTCACGCTGTCCATCTATGATCATTTCACCTGATAGCCTGATGGTATCGTCGGCAGCGCGCTGGATCCCGCGCCCCGCGCCCGCCGCTGCAAATTCAATACACACCAGAATCTATTGCAATGGATATTCAATACGCGCGGAGAGTAGAACACTGCCCGGGCACGACACAGAGCTGTATACACCACCCCCGGGCCACATTCGTCTCACTCGTCCCACGGGACACTCCCAGGCATTAGCATAAATATGAAGTTATCCCACAAGAAGTCCTTGTATTAAACAGTTCCAAACGGCGGCTGCATCACATTGTAAACCCCCACTTATCTTACCACTCGGAACGAAGTTTTCTTTTCTTTCTTTGGTCACCCTCTCCCCAGGCTCTGTGTAGGAAAGATGTACTGGATCGAGTAGGATTCTTTCACTTCATGGGAAGACACAATATCTCATCAACCTCTACTATCCCCGTGTGGTCGCCCTTGCATGAGAGGCTACAATATCATGCACAGTCCGATTACATGCTTGGATTCGACGTCTGGTGTATAGATACCGAATTAGAATATCATCTTTTGAGATGTATCACATTTGACAAATATCCATGTGTCATTATGTTTCTTAGATATTTTTTCTATGATAAACTTTAAAGTTGTATGCCTAATTTGCCTAGTCATCAGTCTCCACTATTCAGGCGGTGTGTTCCAGTCAATAAATGTCTTTATTGACCTAAATCCAAATAGATTTACGATTTCGTGAGCCCCTCCTGCTGACCCCGTGACCTCTGGATGATTCCATGTCTTCTCTAGTGTGGATAATATCCCACTCCTCTTCAAAGGATTTAATCCAAAAGTATCTGCGAAATGGCTAACAATGTAATGATAAATACAGTTAAGCACCAAGTCTTCCAAAAAGATTGCTAAAAAACTACTTTTCATAAACAGAAATACATACAAGCCATTGAGTACCATATTAAACATCTAAATGAATATCAGATTTCACCGATGTACAAATGTACACGAATTAATGTATTTCGACCACCATTCCATTCACCATGCTTGATTCTTATTCCCTGTATGTCTCAAAGGATTCCAGGGAATATTGCAGTTCAATTGGACCACACATACTTATGCAAAACTTGGAATATGAAACAACTAAGAATACTCTGGACAAATTTGATGCTCTCGAAGAGGCTTCTCCCTTGAAAAGCATCCAAGGTGATTCTGACACTTCCAATAGATTATATTTGACTTCCCGTCTAATCCGAGGGACGGAAATTTGGATGCGTAAACCAAACTTCACATGTGGCACGTAGGCCATCGGGAAGCCACTGAGAGGACAGCACCCGACTTGGCTTCTGTCTATGGGTGGCCAGCGGAGGTCGACAGGGCAGCGCCCCTGTGATGGGGGAAGGTCATCGGGGTCATGTTGGATTAGGGGGCTGCGCGCCAGGGGGCAGGTCCCAGGATGGCCACCTAGCGGCCAGAAATAACAAGATTACTATAGAAGGAAATTGTCCATTTTTTAGGTGCTGGTTTGTAGGACAGTATCGTTTGACCCCAGCGTCTGTCGCGCCACCTGGGGAATTAGTGGCGAACGAAGATGAGGTGGGAATGGTGTCTCTGGGTGCTCGGCTGACCGGCCAGTGAACACCGACTGACCAGGGCCTGACCGCTGTCCATGAAACCCTTCCCTACCCCCGGCCGTATCTGCCCACCGGCAGGAAAACACATTCATCAGCACTGCGAACGATTCATGTTTGAAGTCCTGTTCAGTTTCAACCCGTCCCGGCCACCTCGCCTTGCTCACAACCCACTCGAGAACTCATCATAGTTGGCATTTTCTTTAATACCCCACGAACACATGGAGTCATGCCTCTGCTCATTGTTCGGGCTTTCTACTAATAAAGAGTGCTTCAAATCATCACATATGTCTCATTCCGAACATTCTTATCCTCAGTTGGATGTCTGGATATTAATTCTATTCTGAATATATTACCGGTAGAAAAGGAATGTCGCCCAAAGTTTTTATGAGATGCCTAAAATTATCGAATTATCTTTACAGGTACGTGCGCCTATTCTTGTCATTGCTCTCGATGTCGGTAAGTCTATTTTCCATGTGTTAGTATCATAGATAATACAGTCTGTAACTTATCGTGTTAAGCTTAGTAAAATATTGGTCAATTAATTCATTACAGATGTCGTTGAGTAAGGTCTACCAGCGATGAAATGTAGCAATGCAAAGCTTTGTCTATACATGCATATTAACGGGACTGACAATAGGTATGTTCCGAACGGTTTTATGTAACTGTGTTTCGGTTAGTTTCTATGCAGGTCTAACTGTTAGCACTGCACGAGTCGCGTCAGTGTGTGAGGAGGTCTGGAAGGGAGTTTTCTATATGAATCGCAGTGGCTACTAACAAGTCGCACGGGCGACTTTGCGAGTTGGCGTACGTATTAACCTGACTGGTGATAAACCAGTCTGGTGAAGAGCAGGTCTGTCAGTGAGCTGTTCCTACTCATTGCCGACCCAGCTCGGACTAACCTCCGTGATGAGCTGCTCGCCGCCCGCAGTGTGGCCCGACTGCCTCAGGAGCAGATCCCGACCACAGGTCACTGGCCTGACCTCGCTGAGGTCAGAGGTCACCCCAGGTCTTGATCCTCGTTAGCAGCACACAATCGAGAGTCGGATGGCGGGCGGCGCTAACCGGGCCAGGGGTCGGGAGGGGTGCGGGTGCGAAGGAGGGGGGCTAGGGTTGCTGCGAAGACTCTCAACAGATTTTTAGTTTTCATCTCCATGTCCAGACTGCTGTGGATTGGAGCGGCTAAGGGAATGGAAAGTGGGAGGTGGGGGTTGGTAGGCTTGAGAACGCAACTGGAACTGACACCTGCCGGTGAGAGCTGGGTCAAGGTAAGCAGTGGACGTCACCTGCAGTGCCACAGTCACAGCTCCCAGAATTAAGGGGTTCTCCACCTATGGGGGCCGCTCTGCCCAAGTCTCAATCCATTATCGAATAAAGCATTCTTTCTTTCTCCCTTTGTGCAAGGTGTGTTAATATTAATATGTGAATACTCTGAACGACAAAGTTATGAACACCATGATTCATGCCATTGTTTTGGGAACACTACCCTTCGTATTAGAAATGTAGTTTTCTTCATTTTTGATGTATTTTATTGGATACACCTTTCTGGTGGATATCGAAAAATGGGATAGTAATGGGAGAGTCGTCTTAGTTTAACCTCTAAAGTAGATGGGGCAAAACTATCAAATTACGTCTTTGGATGTTAACCTCATCTAAATAGACTTCTTTGAAACATATCTGAACATGTTTATAGATTCCTCTGTATGATATTGTTCGTATCTATATCAGTCCTTTTGATTTTTTTTGGACAATGGGTCGGCTTCAAATCATCAAATTTCGAGGGAGGAGGGGGCAGCCAAGTGTAAGGTATTATAACCAGTTTTGGTCAAAGTCATCGTTCTCCATGAGTTTAATTGTGGAAGGAATATCACATAGCATTCAAACGAGTTGGAGAACAATGACTTTGACCAAAACGCATTGCTTTCTGTATTTATTTCACTCATGTGCACACGAAAAGAATGGACAACACACAGGATATAGTCCATGGAGAACGGATTGCAATACTCGTAGAGCCATGGAGAACGAGTTCCAAATGTTAACCATATGGGATAAATTACCATGGGTGAGATAACATATTGTGTTGCCTTTTAGACTCAGCCATACTTCATGGTCAGAATTCTAGTGAGGGAATGAGTGACAGATTTAGGGAAGTATTTGTCTAAGCTGTAGGAGATTATGGCTCAATTTGCCAAAATTTGATAATGCTTTTGTAAGGCCATAACACATACATTTCTTTTATGAAAAGGAAGTGGATTACTTTAACGAGTCATTCCCTAGACAAGCTAATTGACTATTGTTTATCATACAGTGACATCACTAAATGCAAACAGTGAATGAATGACATACATGTACATCTATATGCATATGTTCTCCATGCTCTATGCCATGCTTCCTTTAAAGTATTGACTAGCATCGATTTTTGCTCTCATTTTTACTGTGTGCCTTTGGGCTGTTGGCACGAACCCGTGAGTAGGTAATATTGGCCAATGCGTGGCCACCTGACTGTTTGATCTTAGGCGTCGCTGTGGCCATATTAAGCTTTGCCAACCAGTCGGACAGCAAATAAGCTTCAACATGTTTAAGTGCGAGCCGTTTGTTTATGTCGGCGCCGCGTTTTGCGGGCCCTCAAACGGTTGCCGAGTCGGGGACAGGCTGCAAACCCTTGAGTTTGAACTCAATACGTCTTGGACGTAGAGTGGCGCAGGCCGCGTCGCGCGCCCCCCTGCTATTTATTCTTACTCCAACTTGGAGATAGAGCCCGGCGTGCGATTGCCGAACCCGAGCCACCGCCCCGGATGACAAATGCTGCCCTGTCAAAATTCAGACATTGATTAAATGTAACAAGAAACACTACTCCGGCCAACTCAAAACACTACTTTTGCATTAGTCGCCGGCCGATTGAAAGTCGGCCTTCTTGACAAAGTCAAATAGGGCGCGGTTAAAAGGCCGGTGCTGTCAGCAGTGTAGAGATAGCAAGGTTCACTGTCAGTGATGGATGTTCACTAGCCCCCTTCTCTCTTCTGTACCTTTTCTCCCCCCCCCCCTTTCCTCCTCCCCTTTGCCCTCCCTATGTTATCCCTCCTTCCCTTCCCCTCCATCCCTTTTGCTCCCTCCCTTCCCTCTCTCTCCTTCCCTCCCACCCCATCCTTCGTTCCCATTCCTTCCACCTACTTTACCCCTTTTCGCGGCTTCAAACCTCTCTGTCTCTCTCCCTCTCTCTCTCTCTCTCTCTCTCTCTCTCTCTCTCTCTCTCTCTCTCTCTCTCTCTCTCTCTCTCTCTCTCTCTCTCTCTCTCTCTCTCTCTCGCTCTCTCTCTCTCTCTCTCTCTCTCTCTCTCTCTCTCTCTCTCATACACCATAATCATAATAATAATCGAAATAAGTTCCAATTAGTTTACATTATATTATTTAACCATAGGGCGAGATGGGAATTAATATAGTAATAGACCATGATCAACACTAACTTTCTGGGTAGAGTCATATATGCAGAGGTTTTATTCTCTAATAACTAACTCCATGTGTGTGTTTAGAATGCAAAAGATTTAGCTACGTTGTGCACCTAGAGGAAAGGTTAGAGGGTCATACGTATGACACCACCTCACCCCAAGCCATGTCTCAGGTGTGCGCCGCTTCCTGGCGACCATTCTCATCACCTTAATGGGGCGCCTCTTAACCCTACTGATGGAGGATCTCCAATACCCGCCATTTTGTTTACCTTTATTGGAGCCAGAATAGACCCGCTGCCACGTCCAGTGTGGTGGCGGGCCGACCATTGATTATATATAAACTGACCGACTGACGCGCGGCGCAACTGGATTCACCCCACCCCTTGCCCATCCCCGTTTCAGCGTGGATGCTATAGGTAAACAGGGTTCAGGTCAAGCCTTGGAGTTTTCATATATATACACATGCACCGCTGATTCTGGGTCGGTGTTTTATTCTACGTAAACAATACAGGATATAAATAGAGAATGTTGTACGCTTTTTTCCCGGTACGAATACATAGACATATATATATACATATACATATATATATATATATACATATATATATATATATATATATATATATATATATATATATATATATATATACATATATACATATATATATATACATATATACATATATATATATACATAGTGGACACGACGGCAAAATTAACGAGGTATAGAGGGACGCATATCGGATTTCTGCGCGCGTGGCAGTGGTACCACGCCATTTCGGTGGGTCTCCTATTGTGACCGTCTTTCCTATGGTTTGGGAGTCTATTACAATTAGCACATTTCGGCATTGAGAAAACAGCAGCCTGTTTTGGATTTCTGGTGAGAGTCACTCGTGGCCCCTGTGCGCACGACCACACGCTGCCCCTTAAATTAGCCCTATCCCCAACCAAGCTCTCTACAGCGAGATGGTCCAGGGCCCGCGATACTTTGAGATGGCAAACTACGTCAGCTGCCTCCTGTCATCTTCGATCCTCCACGGTTAACACTGGAGGCAGTAAAGGTAGATTAATAAAACATGAGTAATGGTGAAGGTAGTGGAAATTTCTATAAACTGGACTCATTAGTACACTAATGTCATGTGATCTGTGCCTTGAAGGATTACTAGTTTGGCGGCATGGCAGCAAGAAAGGCATTGAGTCTCGCTGAAGAGAGAAAAGAAAATCAGCGCTGCCATAAAGTGGGTGCCTTAGGGGGAGATCTGAGATTTTGGTATAATTTCAGACGCAACACCTGGAAGCGAGATGTGGAGTGACCCCTGGTGCCAGCGGCTCTGCGCTGACCTGACCGTCCATTCCTCTGCCCCTACCCTACCCCCCAACAACCCATCTCTTCCCTCCTCCTTTTCCTCCTGCCCACCCCTCTTCCCCGGGCCCCGCCCGTCCAACCATAAATGGTCAGTAATTTACGCAGGTCAGCTAATGCACCGGGGGGTGGCTCCACTCAAATTACGTCGAATGTCAATGCCATCCAAGCCTGTATCATTCAATATCGCCGTCACATTCTCTATGCATACTTAAGACGGTTGCCATGGCAACCTGAAAATTATCCCTGTTTGCACTGTGTGTTTTTTTCCAGTCTCCTGTCGGCGAAGGGGTCATGGTGGACGGCGGGAAAGGGTGGGAGGGTGGGATTCGAGATTGGGGCAAGGGGGGTCTATATTATCTGACCACACCAATGGTTGTTGGTGGCCGGCGGCCAAGGCTGCTATAGCAGCAGGCTGTTGGGGAGGAGGTGGGGGTGTGTAAGGAGCAGGGGGCAACGTATGGGGCAAACGGCGGGGCGTGGAAGGGCGTGTGGGGGGTTGAGGGACGAACAGGAGGGTCGGGGGCAGCGCTCGCAGCGCCACTCTCATTACGTTTTTTGAATCGCACGGTTATTTCCCGAAGAGGCCGCGAGAAGGGGCGGACGGCGGGCTGGGCAGCAGGCCGGACGGCGGGCGCAGAAAGCCCCGGTCATTTATTGTCCACTGGCTAGTGGCCCGCAGGTAAAAGTGATCGGGCGAGTATTACCGGACATGATGGCCGGCGAGACCCCCTGAAAACTACGGCCGGCGCGTACCCTAATGTAGAAAATGGACCCGCTCCGCCGCGGCCGGGCTTGTTTAGAAACAGTGCTTTGATATAAATGGGGACTGGGGCCCGGAAGAAAGTGCTTAAATATGAATGGATGCAGAGATGGACTTCCTCGGACAGGGCTTAAATCGAAGATGTCCAGCTGACTGGACTGCTAACATCAAAGGTCGCGCTATGGACGGTCATTGCTGGTCGCCTGATTGAAATATTGAAAGGGCGGCCGCAGGTGGGCGGCCGTCTCGCACAGGAAAATTACCTGCGCCCTCTGCAGGCCCCACCTCAAGATAGGCATACACAGATCCGCCATCTCCATGAATGATAGAATCATGGCGCCCAAGACAGCCAACTTTATTATTTGCCTACATTATAGCATCGACCACCCCGGTGGCCTGTCCTACAAATATATACCGAGACCCTTAGGGCAGCTTGTATTACTTTGCTTTTCAACCCAACATACTTACATTTGCACAGGAATATCTGGTAAACCTTTTGAATCTATGGTTCAGGCGGTCATACCAATGGGTTGTTTTGCTTTGAGTGAGTCTGGTCGTAATCGCGGGCTGGTCGGCTGAATAAGCTCGTAGTTAAACCGGAGACCTTTCTATATTGGACAATTTGTATTGTATTTTCTTGTGTAGGATATTTTTTCTGGGACTGGTGTTCATGTCGGTAACTACCAAGGAAATTTAAAAGAACACAATCGGATAAACCCTTCCGCCAAGAGGTCGCCAACCACGTCCTTGTCAGTCATTCATTATAAACGCGAACACAGACGCTATAGTGTAAGACGAGGCAAAGTTATTCGGGGCCGAGGTCGTGTAACTGTCTCTTTAAATTGACACTCCAAATAGACAGCTTACAGTGGGGTGGGCACGGCATGCTGATGTCCGCCAGGGGCGTGTATGATGCATGGCTAGGTCGGCGGGGTCGCACGAAATACGCCGACTTGTCGCCGCGCATCTGCTGCCGGTCGCCGCCCGCGGATAACGCCCGCTGCCATATACTACTCACTTTAACGGCCGCCCCACACCGCCCATTAAACAGCGCCACTAACGGTGTGAAAATAAACCATATTCCCAGCCCCCGAAAAAGTCGCACACAGGAAATTGCGGCCCTGCCCACTGAGCTAAGATTTCAGGATGGACCTCTCTTCTGAGCCTCCCTTTGACAGGCGTGAGAAAACCCATCGCTTGGATACCTCCCCCCACCCACCTCCGGCACACACACACACACATACACAAGCCTCTGTCCCCATCCCCTCTAACTACCAGTGCAGCACTACCTACCAATACCCTCCCCTCCCCCATTACCCCCTCTCCCTTTCTGATATGTCATCTTGTTCTATACCTGCACATCTCCACTTTCCTCACAGCCCCTTCTTGTCTAGAGTCAGTCCTACCTGTGGAAGTAGCTGTAGACGTCCAGACTGTGGCATATTCCAGACCTGGACAACTGCGTAAGAAAGTAGTCACTGTCCAGAATGGTGTAAAATAGCAACAAACCCCCTTTTCTCTCGTGAATATCAGTAGTCAGAACAGAATTCATCCCGTATACCCTGTCAGCCCTGACCCAAGGTTTCAACTACCGCACCTCCTATGCATAATGACCACACTTATGACGCACCTTGTCCTACGCTTTTAATATGGATTCAAAGAGGTCTTTGTGGCATTCATTGGTTGACCAAGAAAAATAATAGACAGTCTGATAATTGCTAACGTTTCCGAGACTATCTAAGGATTCTCAGAAATGTACGTTCAGATGTTGTCATAACGACACATAGGCAACGTTTATCGTGATGGGGATTGTATTTCTGTAGAAGTAGCTAAATACATCTATTGTATTACCTGAAATGACATTGCATTCATTTCAGATGATAATCTATTACAACCATGTATTCATGTTGAATATTTATGCCGAGATATAACCGGTGATTCTCGTCTTTGGAATGACTCCCAACGCAAATGCAAACCTCGTCAGTCAACCCTGTTTTCTCACATATCAAAATGAAATACCATTTACAAAAACAAAGAGGAGATCCTTTCATAATATATGCTAAATACTTTGTTTGCATAATCATCTAACAGATTGCCACTGGTGAAATGTGAAGGAATAGATATTTTTCCTTTGCCGTACTTTTGAACTGAACCATTCTTGACAAGGCGGAGCATTTAATGAGCATCAATGTTGACACTGTTAATTTGACGCCTAGTCTACCCTACAATACCCGAGCCACGTCTGTACTGGAGCCTTTGACGCCAAGTTCTGTGTTAATTTTTCCTACATGTTGCCCACCTGTTTGGGAGGCGACGCAAGGGGTGGAGGTCAGACTCGGTTTTCACTTTGTAAAATGTTTAACCTGACTCCATGGAGTTCCCGTGTCGAGCAGCCTTCCGGGCCGCTAGGACCTCTAGGGCCTTAACATATGATAGGTATCTGCTCCAGGCGGACCATAATTGAAAGCAGGCAGCTTAAGAGCATTTTATGGAGTTTGGTTGCCTTCTCAGAATTGGATTTTCCGGCCGTGTCTTGGGTCTATAGTTAAAAGACTTCATTAGTTCGCCATCAACAAGCCCAAGGAGGTGGTGTATGTTTTTCATCCATTCAGGTCATGACCGACCGCTCTACCTGTATGCCTTGCGTATTTTTCTTCGTCTCCTTTTTTTTTTTTATCTTAGGTTCATAACATTATTTTGTTTGGTGGTAGGAAGCATGACCGCTAATGTTAAAGTCGTGTCGAGTCTTAGAAAAAAATCGGTCGGTTCTTGAGATGTTGAAGATCGTTTGGTGACTTTGGTCAGGTGTTAGTGACTTGAATACACATAATTTCACACGTTGTGTCACGACTTAAAGGGTCTACTTTTAAAGTGTTCACGACCTGTCGTGTGGTATGTAACAGTTACACTGCTAGTCGTCAGCGAGTGACGGACACGAATGTATCCCTTAGACCTCGACTGAGTAGAACATCCTCTATAGACTATTTCATATACTAAAGGTACACTATAAATCATACCAAAATGTACTTATAGTAAAATCCTATCTATGATCTTAGAATATATCTTATAAGACGGCCTTCTGATTTAGTTTATACCCTTCCAGTGTTCATTGAATTTCTGATTTACACATTTATCAGAAACGTAGTAGGAAATACCATACTCCGTTTATGAGGCAACAAAATTGATTGATAAGAATATTAGTTTAGGTTTGATATTGACTATGCCCAGCATTGCGCAGGTTAAAGTAAACATCCCTCCATCCTGGAATATTGCTATTGCCTTATTTAAGATGTATATGTACCTTTCCTGAAATCAATTCAGACTATGTGATTTCCTTTTGTTCAAATGGGGGTACTGACTTAACTACACTGCAATTGATTTCGACTTGATGATGTTTGTTTATCTGTTACTACTTAAATATATACCACATTGGTGGAATAGGGACTGCTTTTCTAGGTCAGTGACATTTTACATACATCATTTTCCAAATTGGAGAGTATGTGATTCCATCCTGTTTGATGGCAATTCAACCGTTTAGACTTATTTAAGTGCATTACAGTGTGACCATCTGCCACTCTTTGGTCTTTGCTTCTTATAGTGGGAAACATCCAGCTACGGTCCTTAGACAGGATATATATCTTGATGCACAGCTGGGATGTTCTGCACGATCCTTTATAGAAAGTCACGCACGTTCAAGATTGTTATCAAGATTTTTCATTTGAATTGATAACTGCTTCGCTTATCAAGGCTAACTAATTGGTTCGAGGTCTAGAACTCGTGTGACAAACAAACATAAATGGGTCCCAGCTTAAGAATAAAATCTCTAAAACTTTGCTTCCACTGAAACTATTAACAATTGTACTATTTTTCTGAACTTTCACCAAGGCTGATCAAAGTGGGGTTTCTTGTGAATTGAATTTATTGTGGCAACAAAGGTAAATCGTTCAAATAAATTTTCGGCATACATGTATTGGAATTGAAAAGATACCCGGAAGAGATTTATTTTTCAAAATAATCCATCGAATTTTGTAATCACCGAAACACGTCAAATACGCCGATAACGGAAAGAAAGTAGATGTATAAGCACAAATCTCCCGCTATATCAAATACATAAATTGAATTGTTCGCCGCTTTTCCCTGCCACTATAGATTCACTCTTTCAAGATGCATATCAGGTCTAAGTCATCAGAACAATTGATGGTTCATGCACGG
Source organism: Alentia gelatinosa (assembly GCA_950022655.1). Classification (NCBI taxonomy): domain Eukaryota; kingdom Metazoa; phylum Annelida; class Polychaeta; order Phyllodocida; family Polynoidae; genus Alentia; species Alentia gelatinosa. Next base: position 45,132,681 of record OX465579.1, on the reverse strand, counting down.
ATGTGGCATGCTAACGCAATAATGGTATGCACTTTAAACGTTGAATAACGGAATATGTTCTAGAGAAATTGAATTTTTCTCAAGTGATTTTTATTTTGTATTTTGAATTGCCTTTTAAATGAATTTACACCATTCTTCCGGAGCGATTCCTGACGCGTTTCCGAAATGGATGACCGCTTTGTGTTGGTGTATGGGTGAGTAAATGAGTATTGGTTTAGTGATTTATCCTACCCCTAATATAAAATCCCATAGGCTTAACATTAGGTTTCCGTATGCCACGCTGACTGGCATACGGAGTTTTATATGCCACTAGTGGCATACAGCATTGTCATCACGTAATATTCCAAAATCGAGGAGATAGGGTAGGATAAAATCAAAACCTGATTCGTTTTAATCTTGGCCACCGCATTCCACTCCTGAAGTTTTGGCTCCGGACTTCACTCGGCTTCGCCTCATGAAGTCACTTTGCCAAACTCCAGTCGTGGAATACGGTGGCCAAGATTAAACCTCATCCAGTTCTACGATAGTACTTATATAAGATTTGGACACATTGGAGATATATATAGGGGACAGGGTAGAGGGGGTTCACCCGGGCACATAATTCGTGTCGCACAGACACAGGACCCCTTGGTGATGCGGAATCCATGTTAACTCCGACTCGACTGCATGTTCCTATTAGCATATGTCGGGGGTGGCTCGCCCTCCGGTGACATGCACACCTGCCTATGGAGATGCCGTCCTTCGGGTGACCCCCCAGGTCGCAGTGCACACCTGAAACAGGGGTGCACTATAGACAGGGGTGCCGCCATTTCTCAAACCCCTCATGTGATATCAGTAACTGGGTATTGGCCAACCCCACGCTGAACATGGAAGAACACCCCGCAACAGTTTCTCTGGGACCAGTGCAAACTTCATTAATGCTCGTTGCTTCGCGTGCAAACTCGCAGCGCACAGTCTGTCATTATAAGCGAGTCAAACTTGGTATATGGCGCCACGGGTCACGTTATATCACCTGACCTTCCTTGGACCAAGGGTTGGGGCTTTTAAACACACTTCACGCAGACGGTACACTGCTTGATGATCACGAAAACAAACCATCACTAACACTACTTGGCCAGCCCCCTTCCCCTTCTCACTGACACATAATATCGTGTGGCTGGAATAATGCCCATTCTTACTGCTAAAATTTGAAGCGTCCAACCAGAACACACAGAGCTGACGATTAAACATCATATGTGTGCATTTCAGGTCAGTTGATTGAAGAGTCAGTGCATTTCTCAGTCTCTGCGGCTGATTCATTAGTTACGCCTCGTCTTAATGATGTTTAATGTGGGGGTCTGCGATGCACAGGAAAGGTAGGAGTAATACGTAGACGGCGGAAAAGAGGAAGTCCCCAGGTTACCAGGTCGCCCTTCCACCTGTCTTCATCGTTTAAGTTTCACTAGAGACATTCCCCAAATTTCTGCATGCAATCACGTTCTAATGTGACCTAAACTGCTTAAATTATAGTCGGTTTTAAACTAACCGAGACTAAAACATCCGACTAATTACCATTTACGACAGCTAACCGGGCCCAAAACTGATAGCTGTGGTAGTTAAGCAAGCGCACCGTCTTTGATTACGCTCCTTCTAATAACATAATTAGTTATGCTGCAACGCCCAACTTTGACAAGCCCATCTATCAGTTTGTTAGCCTTGGAAAAACTCCTGTCTTAAAGGTTATAGCATCTGCCTCAATTATTTCGAGATTCCCTGCTTAGTAAACAAATTACTCTACTTAGATCGGGGGCTTCGCCGACAAACTACCTGTATTAGTTTCTCGTGGAGATTCAGCCATAAATTCACCCGGTCCGACCTTTAAGTGTATCCGGCTGGGTCCGACTCCTCTGCCCCGATGACCCGATACCTACAATGAACATAAAGTGTACTTAAAGTGAGCCATGCAAGTCATATTTTAATAATTTAGTAAAGTAGTGAAGGATATGAGCCCACAAGAGTATCATACTTACTGTTCAGTCGTTGTTAGGGTTACAGACGATCTGGATCTTGTCTATAGATAAATAACTTTGAGCCAATACTTATGAACAAATTTTTTCAATTTCTATTATTGTGTTCCTCATCAGAGGAATAGCTAGATTCTTTTTGTGTGACCTAGTCATTTAGAAAACTCGAATCCTCTAATGTTAACCATAATAAGTGAATTTCTTTTCATAGACTTTAGTAGAAACTGATTTTCAAGATGAAAATAAGTTGGTTGTTTTTGTACTAATGCCACCCCACAAAACCAAAGCAGAAACGGTTAGCTGTAGTATGATACTCTGTAACCAAGTTCTAGGGATAAAGCCCTCTTCCAATAGCCGACGAAAACTGCACCGATCAATTGCTTTCTTCTAAAAGCCATTTTCCATTGGTCCGTCGATCGAATTTTGGTACACCAATGCAATATCGGTGAATGGAAACAGCCTGATTTTTAGATTTTCACTGATTAATTTGGTAAGGATTATGCAATAAGGTCACCAACCACCGACTTGGCCAACAACCAGCAGAAATAAAGCGTTTTGATTTCGCCACCGACTGCACTTCGGTATCAAATGATTGGTGAGGGTGCAATGGATACCTTGTTTCTCCTGCATTTTACAGGTTCATACCGATTTAATGTTCATAGTGAAACCTTTTTTTCTAATCTCACCGATGAAATCAAAACGTTTTGATTCTGTCAGTCTGGAAGAAAGTCCGTCGGTGGTGGCCTTGTTCCATAATGTTAGCCAAATTAATCGGTGAGTATTCTGTTCAGGTCATCCACTTTGTTTGGTTTATTAGTACCAACAGAAATATTAAATGTTATGACATAAGGATGAAACTGGTATGGCATCTGACATGCAGAGTATTGCTGTTTTGATTCTCCATGTAATAGCATCATCATAGGATTATTCTAAGACAGAACTCTGTGTCTAAATCTACCCGGTCTAACATAAATCTTGATTTCTATCCCAGTGGTTCATATTAAACTGTTTTATGAAGGAATAGTTATTCTATAGTTTTGTATCGCCTCACATTTCTAAAACAGCAAAGAATCTCATCAGCTGGGATAATTTCGTTTTATATGCCGACTTTCATGTTTCATTTACTTTACCCCTTTGCAACGACTCCGATATTTGCCTTTGGACACATTGTGCTTTAAGAATATTAATGGGGATCCCATTTAATTACTGGCTTAATTTGCACGCGAAGTTATGCAGATAAGAATCATTGTAAGACTAATTATGCTACTTAACTAAATCGAAGCAATGAGCGTTCGGAGGAAGAAACTTTATATAAATAGACCAATCTGTTATGCCCTTCTGATTGCCCTGGTGATTAATTTGGGATCACCTATGTAATTTGGTATACTAGCATTCAGTTTGTACCTACCATTTAGGTCTTATACTTGGGAGACACATGATCATATCACAGTCAACATTCTATGGCTATTTAAAAGAATTTCCAACTCCGGAACTTTCCAACACTGGAAACCCTCAAGTGAACGAAAAAGATATCAAACGATTATAGAAATTCCCACAGTAACTTATGCAGCATCTGTATCTCCTGCATAGAACGTCGGGCGACCGGTTGAGGCGATGTTCAGGTATACACTTACTAATCATCCTAGCTGTTCAATTAACTATTTGCTGTCTGTATAATATCTACTAATAATTAGGCATAATTAGTATGGGCAATATAGAAATTGGCCTAATCAGACAACCCACAGGGTGACATTAAATATGTCCTTTAACTCCTTACCACCGCATAGTACCCTAATATTACCCAAGATCCCTATATACGTTGTCCATCAGAATGCTGAATATTTTAAGATCAGTATGTTTCATAGCTGCATGAGTGAGCCAGGTACATTAGTTTAAGGTTTCATAAAACTTGATGATAGGAAAATAAAAAAATCAACAGACAATGTTAATTCCTTGTCGATGCCGTTGACTGTAGCGCTTTGAATAATTTCAGAATCAGATTTGTCTATCTTGGAACTGCAAGATGAGGCATCGGAGTCATTTGTCTAAAGATATGGTATACTTTATAGGAACTGGACCCTGAGTTCTGTGACCGGTAGTAAATACAATACGTAGATTAAAATGGCTTTATGGAGGGGTCTTTACAAAATATGATGAACAGGAACTGAAATTTGGACCAGTAGCAAAAGAATTACAATGCACAGGAAGTGATGAAAAATTGATCGAAATATTATCATCAAATCAATTACAAAGTGAAGATAACTTGGTACATGAACTATGTCACCTCCTTTAGAGGGCAGTTCTGACATTTATTAGTAGACTTCTACAACTTACTGTTCTTATCAGTGCTACTAGAGGCATGTCGTCTTCGATTGGTTGAAAAGATGTTATGTCCACGTTAAAAGTACCTGGCTTATAAGTCACAGGAAGATATGATTAGAGTCCGACCATCTCATTAAATAGCCAGCATATTATTAACATGAAGATAAAAGTTTGACCTTATGTCACCCTTTTAAATTCACCTTGGAGTTGTACCCTTCGTTTGTCTGAATGAGCACCTGTGAGGTATTGAACACCTTGGCATTGATGTCTACCTTAAGGAACATATGGTCACTTCACTAGCGACCATGCTGTGCTACAGACAGACCTCAATGCAAGGTCAGGTCAGGAGGCATTATTTTATGGCACCATATCTGGGTCAGCCAGCACTGCTAGAGTGGCCAGCCATCGATTGATGACGCATCGTTGGATTGAACACTTGAAGTGCACTGGGCAGCCTGGTCCATAGATACATGAGACTGCGATATTTGTATCCGGTCTCGTAAGCATGTAAATGTATATATATCAGAGCGGTTCTCCTTGGATCAGAGTCATTTTCGCCGAAGTCCATCTCAAACCTATTGAGTGTCTCGGGCCTACTTTGATGGCGAGGGTATCTTTTCATCTCCTTCCATGGCGCGTCCACCGGATCCCGCCTTTACTCTTCGGCGCCGTTCAAATAGATGGCACTATAAGAAGACGAGGGGTTGGGTGGGGGTGGTGGGGTCCGCGGAGGGGTAGCGTGGTGTCCAGCCTCCAAGCTCACATTACAACCCAGCCTTCTACACCCACCCCTACTCTATACCCCCACCCCACCCACCCTCCCTCCCTCGTGCCTCTATCTACATTCCAACATGCTCAAAGCGGACGTGATCGGTTTGGGTCGCAATATTTGTCGAGCCCGGCGGTCCTCCGGCCCCTGGCCCGGTCACTTACTGTCTTGCATCGGCAAATACGGACATCCCAAATAATGCATAATACAAAGATTGCGGCCGGACCCGCGCCTGAAACTCTATCTGCATGGGCCGCAGTAGCCGGTGGGGTGGGGGTGGGGGGTAAGGTGAAGGGAGGGGTGCTGGGACCCCACACACCGCTACCCGGTGCATGGACGATGCCCACTCTCTGCATTCCGGACACACACGTTGAAAATGACAAATGTAGATAAGGCCATTAAAATTTCATAGGCAGATTATGAAGGCTTGCCCATTAGAGGAGGACTGCATTGGGGCGGTGGACGCAGTGGGTGGTGGAGGGCGGAGGTACGAGAGGGACGGGGGTCGGGCAGAGATGACGTCAGGGGGATTGGGGCGGCTTTTATGAGTGGCCCCAATCTCTCCGTCTCCCCTTGCCTCCTTTGCCACCCTCTTCTCTCTCTGGCTCTCCGGCCTTGGCCACAAACAATCCCACACACACACATGCCGATGACAAATTGTTTTCAATTTCATGTCGGAGCCGTTGTTGAATATTGATCGGGGGGCGGCCCGGGCCCCACGATGGGGCGGCCATCCATCCCCTACATTGTTCTCCACTCAGGACTGGACATGCAGCCCAGTCGGCCACCCTCCACATACATGCCTTAACTCACACCCACTTAGAAACATGACCGGCCAACTTAAACACCACCACTCCACACACACATCCAACACTACTTTGAGATTCCTTTCAGAGAGAGCGAGGGAATGGATTAGAAGAGGGGAGTAGGGGATGGGAGGGAGAAGGAGACAGTGAAGAGAAGATGGTCAAGAAAGACAGGGTTGCGGGAAAACGGACAGAACGAGGGTGTAGCAGGTGGGATGGTAGACAAAGAAACAGATAGACCAAGAGATGCTGAGATTATTCAAGAAATGGTTGGAGCATATTTGATTTTTACTCTACTAAAACGGTTATACATGAAGTGCATTTGTGGGTAAATTTAGTCTATGGTATTGCTAATGTAATATGATTCCTAAAGATTTCGGTGAAATAGTCCTTCACTCCCTCCGCCTATTCTCTAAAGGCTTAAATGTCTTACTCATTGAAGTTCTTAATGCCTCTCTACATGACAGGAATCTTGGTGATTGAGACCTAAACACAGGTTGACCATGGGATAAATACACGCGACAGTCTCCCTAAATTAGAGACTACTCTGGTCGCCTTACCACCCCACTCCAGCAATAGAGACCCGGCGACCATTTTTGAGGCGGGCAGTGATATGTCTTTGCCCGCCGGTGACCTACTTTCTTCGAGGTTATTTAGTCATGAATTCTTTATAAGATGGTGCATGGGTGCAATACTCTGTCTCATTTCAATCTGCCCATGGCAGTATTTCACGCCGGTCTCCGGCAGGGGCTACACTGTCCTTGACAGGTCCACATTAGAATCCGCCAATTCGGCGAGAGATATAGACAAACAAAAGGCAAGGTACTGATGCAAAGTCTGTGCTGATTATTTCAATGTGCACAATTTATTCAAATATTGATATTTCTTTTGATAACTGTCTTGGTCAGGGGCTACGCTTTGGAGATTATCAAACGCATACTTGATGGACTGGGAGGCTTTATATGATACATACAAGAGCAGCCCAGTCAACCTTGATCAACTGTTTGGCACCAGACTTGTGTACAGAGCAGAGCTCAGACAAAGATTTCTTTTCGCGTCGCATCGTACTTAATTAAACACAGATGTAAGTTCCAGGGTTTTTTCGTGCATGTAAGTCAGATAACATGCGATAAAACACGTTAAAATTGGTTCAAAACTTAATTGATGGTGATTGAGGATGGTGATGAACAATAGAGATACATGAAGGGAAGACCTTCAGACTCCCGGAAGCCTGTAAGGGAGGACCATTGTTGGCATTGTCAACGAGAATAGATATTGATTTTGATTCTATATTCACCGAGACCTACCGGACGTGTTCAGGGTGCGTAATCAACTCAATTGGCAAGGACCATAAAGTTACTCACTAATATATATATATATATATATATATATATATATATATATATATATATATATATATATATATATATATATATATATATATGAATATTATATACCTGTGCTTACAAATGGAGAAGGCGAATTGCTCAGGAATCGTTGATTATAAAGCCATGTTTGGAGCAGCTAACTGAAACTGTGATTCTCTAGTCTCATAAAACTGGTGGTCCATGGCAAGAACAGCATTTTGTGTGCGCGGATATAGATGGCGGGATAATTTCCCTCGATATTAATATATAGCACACTATAAATCTTGACGGATTGAAACCGTCCCTGTCCTGGAAGCGTGGCAAATGGGCTGGGCGTGTCATATTGCCACTTACTGGGCGGACCCAGTGGTCAAGCTCCTCTTGGGCAGTAAAAGTGTGAGTAGTCTGTGAAGCCGCCGTGTGCGCCTGGCACGGTGAAGCCCAACTCCTCTCTGCCTTTCTGAAATATTCTCGATTAATATTAGGAACAGCCAGAACATACGTCGGATGCGGATATGATACAATACAAACAATCGATGCATACTCTATATTAACTAAGACACCTTTAGTAATGCAAATCGCATAGCGCATATTATATAAAATATTTGTTTCATTGCAAACTATGTGCTCTTCATTTAAATATCGGTTAATAATCATGTACCTCATATGATAAAGGCATATCTAAATTGCATCTGTTGAACATACGCGTTGACAATGGGATACTGGAATTAATTAGTTATTAGATTATGCAGACAATACTAATGGACTGCGCATGTTTGATTTTAAAGATACAAAGCAGAACCCATTGTAATGTAAAAAATTCCAAAATTGATTGAGATGAAATCTCTATCACTATATGCCAACGATATACACTTCATTGAGGGTATGAAAGTGATTTATCAGTAGAACATCGGTATAGTGCAGAAGGGAAATCACCATACGTATCAATTATATCATGTAATTTGAAATGAAATTCAATATTAACTACCTGTTGTATAACTACTAGAAACTGTGGAATCGGTAACACAGTTTTGTTTAATACTGTTTTTCTTTAAATCATTGTATTGAACATCGCACCGAGGCAGATTCTTCATGTAAAATAGCAAATGCAGAAGGTGTTATTTATTTTTCTTCATTGCAGTAATGATTCTTTTCAGCAAGCTTGAATCGCTTTGACAGGGATACGACTCGTGTATCTGTTTGATAGGTTATGGGAAAGATAGTCTTGCGCATAAAGATATGGATCCGAGCGATATATAGTGAAAGAGAGGGGCGGGGTTGTCTCATTGATTCCATTTATTTCCTTAAATCAAGGCAGAATTTACACCACTTGCTAGGAATAGCAGACAGTAAAAACGAATCATGTAGAAATAAAGTATGAGTCGAGGAAAATATTTTCAGTGAATTACTCAGTTATTAGCATGTCCGAATTTTATGTGCCTATTGTACAAGTGAATATATATATACGAAGCCAAAATTAAACAAAGAGGCAATCATGAACGGATTTATAGTTTTAGGCCATTTTGAAATATACCGGCTATCCTACATATTCTCATATGCAACTATGATTTAGAAAAAATATTCTTACATAATATATAGAACATCCCCCACCAATTTGACATGCATAAATGAATGAATGAGGATGAGCAAAATGAAGGGTCCTATGTATGACAGATTAGGGGGTGATAATTCGCACATTAGAATTGCCAACTGCAAACCTTATTGATCTAGGTGATGAACCAGATAAAACAGCAGGAATAAATTGTAGTAATTGTCACATATAGAGTTTTTGATTTTGGGTGTTTTTAGCAAAAAGTCATTCAGGTACAATTATCACACATGAGCCACTATTCGTTTCGGGGAGGGGGGTGACTTTTAAGTCTATTTTCAAAAGAGCTTTTGCTTTGACATCATTTTGTTTCTACATCAAGGGCATTCCATATCCTGTAGCCCCGATATTTTTGTGACTCTTTTGGATTTCAGTCCTAGGTTTGCTTAACTTGAACAATAGTTAAGTTTGGGGACTCAGTTGCCTGGTTCTGCATTCTCGGTCAACATAAGAACCTCCATCTTGCCCTAAATCACATGATGCATCATTATCATCCATTTACTTCACCATTTAAGGCAATAAATTCCTTCTGCATATATATCAGGAGTAATTCTTGACGCTGATGTTGCAACACAAGAGTTTTGGTTAGAGTATACAGTTGCTCGGTTGTGTCCACCATGGAAAAATCCCAAAGACAAATCCTGAGGGCCTTATTTTGCATGCGTTGATGTTTATTTATTATGTAGTATTTTGATTGTATTTCATGCTTGCTTCTCAAAATTTAGGGTGGAGTCTTATGTCAATGCCAACGTAGGTATAAGCATTTACTTCAAAGATGGGTTCCAAGTCCATATATAGGCAGTGTTGATTTCTATTTTGCATCTCCATGTCTACTTTATTGATGGGTTTGGCTCTTGCTCTGATGCCATACCAACATAATTTCGTCTTTTTTTATATCCATAGATAATAGATTATCGTCAAACCATTATTTGACCTCATCCAGATCGTATTGGAGCTTTTCTGCCACAACCTCCTTCAATTCCTCCAAATGATATAAGACTATATCATCTGCATAAAAAAGGAACTTATAATTAGTTCACCTTTCCTACATCCTTAATAAAGTATATAAGGAAGAGCAGGCCTGACACTGAACCTTGTAGGATGCCATATGTGATCTTTGCCCATTTAGAAAACAATCCGTTGTTTTTGTTACGTTGTGAGTGATCACTCAGGTATGACTCAGTCCATTTAATGTGATTAGTATTCCATGATGCACACTGTTGAATGCCTTCTATGTATATAGCCCTCATTATTTCTCTGTTGTCTCCTGTATTATAATTTCATTTAATAAAATGTGAATGGTATCTGTTGTTTTCGAAATCTGTGTTGGCAATTGGATCAGATTTCATTAATCTCTAGGTGTGACATGATGTGACTATAGAACAGTTTTTCAAAATGTGGGAGTGGGGTGACATTAGCCTTTTTCTATTCTATTGGGAAGATACCGCTGTTAATACTTGTATGGAAGAGTGTAGTAAATTGATCTAGTATGAAGAGCATACATTCTTTTATTATAGAAGCCTTTACGTTCAATATATCTGATGTTTTTGTGTTTGAGATATCTTGTACATAAAAATAGAGTGTTACTTTGTCTATTACAATGTTATTACTAGGGTCTTGTAGCTCATAATCAGTTTCTGAAAGTGCAGTCAGGTTTGGGTCTCTGTCCGGCCCTTTTTATGCATAATTGTTATTCAAATAATCGATAGAGTTTTCGCTTTTGAAAGTCAAATCCTTACTTGTTAAAATTATCTTTGGGGTTAGTAAAAGAATCATCTAGGATTTGACTTATTGATTCAGACTTTGAACATCTAATTAAAATTCTGATATCCTTTTTCAGGCTTCTGACTTCGTTTAAATAAATGGGATTCGTAGTTCTATAGACTTCTTTGATAGTTTTGTCTCTATCATCTATCAAAGAGCGAATATCATTTGTAATCCAGAAATTTCCATGATCTTTGGTACGCCAAGTCTTTATAGGGCAGGAATGGCTTACGTAATCCTCGAGATTTTTAAATAGAAAATCTTATTGCTCATCTTGATCATTCGAATCCCCAAAAAGGGTCCCAATCTGTGTGACATACACAGTCTCTGAAGTGGTCTTTACTGTAATTTCATTAAAGTCTTCCCTTAATATAGATTTTATCTGTAGATTTCCATGGTCTATGCCTCGCTACGAAAACAGGCATGTGGTCGCTGCTGTAAAAATTGAGAACACCTGACTGTTCGAAATCAGCAGATGATGAATATATGTTTTCAATACAGGAGTCCTTCGAAATAAATGGTCAAGTATATGTATTGTTTTATTAGCCTTTTGAGTAAAAAAAACCAACATGGTTTGAAATTTCTTTACATAGTAAAATATCTTTAAGATGATATAAGGCTATGTCAGTTTCCCTGCATGTGTAATATATGCTGTTGAAACAATCATAGGTTTAGTGTGGTTTCTGCAGATATCTATAGTCAAACGTTCTACATCATGAGATATAGTCATCTATTTGTCTGGCATATTGCACTACATTGTTTCTTATGTAGCATGCCAAGCCAAGTATCAATTCCTAAATAAGGCAATCCGCATGTCGCACAGAGAAGATGTAATTGATAATCCTCATTTTGGACATCGACATCCTTTAGCCTTAGCATGAACAGGTATGATCCAGCCTTCTCTTCGCAATAGTCTGTGAAAGTGAAGGTAGCAGTCATGTGAACCTAACCTTACGTATATTATAGCAGACACATAGGATGGCCGTCATTTGGAGATGGGCCATTGCTTGCTTCGCGGCGCTGATGTATTGGGTGTCAATTACAAGTCGCACATGAAGATGTGTAGGCTTGGGTGCATGACTACGACTCACTCACTGCCAGGCGTCAGCTTCTTTATTTTGTTTTGTGTCAAGGCGGGCTTCATCAGTCGTCACCAACGGCGGCTGTAACTGTCATGCTGATCTGCCCAGTCTCCTGTACATATAAATTACATAACGGGCCGGACTACAAATTACATCCCCGAATTCATGGGGGCTAGAGACTTCCAATCCTTTGGATAACAGACCCTGAATGGGCTTCCTTTATACTGATGTTATTTTGTTATAGTGTAATCCGTCCTCTCCAGACTACATTAAATAGTTTACGTTTAGCACTTAAGGCAGAAGACGTCGGCTATATCTACTGCTCACGTATATGAGAAAGGAGTATATAAGGTGTAAGGGGAGATATCCATTGATGACATGATTGTATAAACTGATGAGGAAAACAGAAATCTAAGATCTAGAAATACTTCCAGTTCAAGTTGGACAGAACACGCACTGAATTCTATAAATGATCGCCAAAGTATCGTGGCATGAAGTCGTGGAATAATCCAAGTCCAACAGTAAACTCAGCATCTAGTTAAAAGGGATTTAAAACTAGATTGAATAATACAATATTGGCGGCATACGGTTTGTGATGCATTGATACAAAGGTCAAATGGTTTGCCAAAACTGGATTGATTTGGCAAAGGCATAAAGCATAAATGGGTAGGGGTGCATCACTCAGTCTCCTGTTATTATCATCACATCATCATACTCTATATTATTATAAAAAATACTCTATATAATGTGTACATTGCATCATTTATTGTATTTGATTTTATTGAGAACTCAAGCCACTGATCGGCGACGACTATATATATATAAACACAAACACACCATACCTTCTACATGTGCACACACAGCCCAATTTCACATAATGCCTATTAATAGATCTTCTTACAAATTAAATCGGTTGCCGTCTCGTCGTATGCCTGACCACGGAAGCCATTTCGCCATAACCAGATCCTCCAACCCCCACCACCATCATGGTATTACGTGGCCTCGAATTGTTTCCATAGCCATACGAGGGACGACTTTGTCGTATTTGGTTTGTGAAAACAAAAGGGCATTACTCGCTATTTGTACAGGAGCTCTGTGCGCGCGCGCTCGGGCGCGGCCACCGGATGGCGTGTTATTCTGTCCATATCTATGTCCTTGTTAGTATATATAATTTGGCCGCCGTGCAGGCAGCGCCTCCGACCCGAAAGCGCACAGCTCTGGCACCGGTGATATAATTGTTATTGTAATTATAGAGGTCGAGCAATGGGATGGTAGCAGACCACTACTGATACACCCGTACACATTAACCCAGGACGAGCTCACCGTGGAGGCTACCAAGGGCGTCCGAGTTGCCGTTAGTTCCAAGCGTTGCAACTAGGGGGCTACGTCTGGTCAGTTGGCCTAGTTCGCAAAGTCCATGCTAGGGGTCAGGTCTTTCTGGGAGACCCTGATCTTGGAAGGACTAACCAGTAGGCAAGATAGTTTTTCCGTCTATGGGCCGTTCTGTTCCGTAATTGGCCTGGCTTTCATACACAGGGAAGATCAAATGGATCCTATATAAGAGTATATATAGGACAAGAATATTATCTTGTAATTGAGATTCAGTGAAAGACCTAGGAGATTGTAGATGTTTTACCGCGAGCATATATCTAGTACAATCGATTATGTTCTTTATCCTTTATGTTTAACATGTTAGCTATATCAATCCTTTCTACTAATCTGGAAAACATTATCAAAATCACAAGCATATATATATACATCCAAGTATGTCATGACGCTAATGATTCCAGTACTTCAACCCGCCATGGTCCTTCCTTTGACCTTTGATACGACACGGATGTTAATGTTTCCCATTTAACAAGTACGCAAGCAAAAAGTAATGTTCTGTCGCCCTGTTGACTTCATAAACTATTTAAGACATGTCACCGCATTTCCAGTTCCTTTGTTCCAACCAGAAGACATTCCTGGAATAACTTTGGCAGGATATACATTCTGTCTTCCCTTTCTTCTCAAAGCTGGTCATAGGGCCTGGAAATAAAAAAAAACGAATAGAGGGGACGCAGAAACGCAAGCAGACTACGAGCTTACTGCGGAATCTTCAATAAGCTCTTCTTGCACCTGAAACTAGTCATCCCAATCAGATATAACACTTTCATGTCAGGCGCCAGGCTTTCTCTCTTATAGCTTTTTTTCTTTCCTTTTCGGCTGTCCATCAATCGGACCTGAAGTGTGTCCTTCATCTTTTTACTTACTTTCATCCCAGTCTTGTGCAGCTGTTATGTTGCCTTTATGGAGCCCCAGATTAAAAGACGTTGCCTAGAAACATCAATGGAGCTCAAACATGAGGCGGGACCTCGGAACCCTACCCAACCACCCCCTACTCAGCCCCCAACCCCCACCATATCAAACACAGCGAGTCAAAGACAGTGGCCGGCCTTGGACGGATCTGCTCACTTCGACTCAAATATTGGTCGGAGTTATGTGTGTAGGTCTGCCCTGCTCCCACTACCGCCCGCGACACCCCTTCTCCGCTGCTGACGGGAGGAGAGAGGGTGATCGCTCTATGTCCCCTCCCTCTCTACTGGAGGTGCCCGAGAGGATACCTGGACAGAGCTCAAAGTAGTCTGCGGGTCTGTTGTTATTGGTTTTAGTTTTTCTTTCGGAATGAATGAATCTCTTGAGAACTCAAATTCGTGCTATAGAGGATCTAGAGATTCGTTCTTCAATCCTCTCAGACGGATTAGAGGAGGTTTTACTGACATCTTGCTGCTATGCATATGTTGGACTAAAGCATCCATCCTAACCAAGGAGTACCGAAAGAGTATAGGTAAATGGAGATTTCCTCAGCCCCATTATTCCAGGCGATGATTCTAGACCTGATACACCATATACAATATAGAATGTAATATTTGTTAAAAATAATATTTGGATATATATACGAATCCTTTGAAGGCTGTTGGTACATCTTTAAAGAGTGATTATGTAAATTTAGAACACATATGGTAATCATATCAAGTTTGTGGTCATCCTATAACTGTTTTAACCCTTTATGGGCGAATGATGCCTTGAGGCATCAACCAGCCTAGGGCGAATGATGCCTTGAGGCATCAACCGGCCCAGGGCGAATGATGCCTTGAGGCATCATTTCTCAAAACTATACAAATTAGTTTTTAACAAGGAAATAATGGAGCAATATTTATCAGATTTTCACAGAATGTAGGACTGACACAACAATAATATTTTTATTCAGAAAAAATGAAATATTTAGGATTATGTATTGTATCACGTGATTAAACACTCAAATTCTGGGTTTTGACAACTATTGGCCCGTCCTCTAGTGGTATAAAATGCCACCAGCACCCGTCCTTAAGGGGGTAGCTTGGCCACAGACACCCATCCTTAAAGGGTTAAAAATCCGTCGTAGTTTGTGTGACGAGGCATTGGATGAATCTGAGTACGACTGCATAAGCTCTAACGGACATTTAGATGGATTGAGGGTAACCTATTTTATTATTAATCTTAAAATTGAAATAACATCTGATGGACCCTTCCCATCGAATGTGATAGTAACAGGAAGCACGATTCGCGCTCTATGGGCGGGGGCCGGGGGGGGGGGGGTAGTAGTCACGCAGTCTACAAGCGCTGCTTTGGTATTCTAGCGTCTTCAGTGGGATGCGGACTATGAAACGTTTGGTTCCTTTTTTAGTTTGTGAGATTTCTAAACCAGGGACTGGTCCGAGAAACCACTTTTTTCTTCTCGTATACATATATGTATATATACAGTGGAAATGTCCTCTGTATATTGCCGATTATTCAGTTAATGTAAAGAACAGACATTTAAAAGATGCCATTTACCTCCGCCTCTCTAAGCATTGTAACTGAATTGTGGCATGTCTAATATTACTACTTGACTTTGATAAGGCCAGTTTTAGAAACGCGACCCATGTGAGTTTTTTTTTAATGTATCATGGGGAATCTTGCTCTCTTTATTTTTCATTTGTATTGTCAGATGCTACTTATAGGCTTTCCGATATTATAAGTGTGCATCTATCGATGCTTGATATGTATGTACCCTTCTAGGTTTATATAGTTTGTTATGTTTCTCAGATATTTATTAACGGAAGACGCCAGTATTAAAATAGCAAAACAAATGATCATACCAACGATAGAATATGCAGATTTCATTTATTACAGTACATCACAAAAAAATAGAAAAAGACTACAAATATTAGTAAATAAAACATTGAGAATAGCTATAGGGTACCATAGGGCAAGGGATATGAGTACAAATGATATAAGGGAGAGATGTAAAATGAGGGATAATATGACAAGAAGAGCAGGACATTTATTATCTATGATTAAATGGTGGGCAAAAACAAAAGATAATATATTTGAACAGGAAAATTGTAGAACTAGAGGAAATTGTAAAATAAAACTTAAAATAGATAGGCCAAGTATTGAGAAGTATAGGCACTCGCCATTATATATAGGGGCACTATTTTGGGATAAACTTAAAGTGGATACACAAATATTAGAGGGTGATAATTATAAAATGAAAGTAAAAGAGGAAATCCTAGCTATTATGAAAGGTCAATAAGACCGACTAAGCACTGGTCAGAAGACTAAAAATGATGGTAATACAATGAAGAGGTGTGTATATATATGAACAAACAATCGGGGTACATGAGTGAGTGAATGATGTATTTGTATTGTCCTGTCTTGTATTCTGTTTTGTAAATTACCAATGTCCTGTCTGAATTGACGCCAGCGTGGAAGATCGTCTGGAAACAGATGAACGTATGTAACGTCTATAAATAAGTTTGAATAAAAAAGAAAAAAATTTAAAAAAATGTCTTTATAGAAGACCGTTCCTGTCGGGAGGGGGCTTTACATTTTATGTATTTATGTATCCCCTTGCCATGTTTTACTTTATCAAATAGATATACTTTAGGATACATACTTCTTTATTATTGCCTGATCCACTGCCAATGTTATTTAAAGTAATAATTGTAAGTATTTATAAAATGCAGGTCAATTGATGTAATTATACGTTTGTGATGTTTTGATGTAATTGTACGTACTCTAAATCATCCTCTAGGACTTTATTGCATGAGAGACATTATGCCAATATTTGTCCCTTTCTTTCATAGAACAACAATTCTTTTATAATTCTAACCTTACATAATTTTGTTCTTAAATGCACCCTTATAGATATATACTAAATTGTTTTATTGCTAATGAAAACTATCAGAAGATGGCTGAGTTCCGAGCTTTTTTATGCCAAACAAACATGCCAGGCTAGACGTGAATTAATTCAATTGCTCACAGAACGATTCCCAGCACTGCCGAATGTACCCGGACCAGCATTCAATAAACTTTGGAGTGTTTTTTCTTCGTCTTTATCTGCATTTCCGCAATAAAGTTTTGTTCAGAGGATATTAATCGAAGAGCACCATTCAGGACAGGGTCTGACGCACAATAGGGGAAAAATCAAAACCAATAAATGTGAATTGCTTCAGGAGATTAAGGTTATTGTCTCGCCACGGCCTGACAAGAGTTCAAATGGGGCATGGGGAATGAAAAATGAAAAGTCGGTCGGGGTTGAATCCAATTTTATATTGGTACGGGAGGGTGGCGTTGCGAGGCCTAGGAGGCAGTGTTAAGTGTGAGTGAACTTAACAGCTGGAACAATAACACTTTAGATACTCTAAGCATTATTCTGCTTTATCCTCCTTATTTAGTTCTGATAAAGCATTTTTTATAGTGCTATGATCGTGATGGTTTGAGTCTGATTTGATGCCTGCTAGCCCTCGCCACGCAACAGGTCAGTAACCTTAGATATTTGAAAGAAAGATATCAACAGTTAAAGTTAGATAGATGGGAAATATAAGAACTATGTTTTCTGCAATCAGAAATAAATCTTTTTGTTTCCGGGTTTCGTATTGCAATAAAGGCAGCAGAAGCCATCCATTTGGTTTTTCATAGATTTTAATAACGGGACAATAAAAAGACATTAGGTTTGCAATAGATTAACGTGCAGAGATCAAAATGTTGATGTGTTTGCCATTCAACATGACCAAGTTGTTCTAATCAAATCGTAAACAATGAATTCATATCAGATTATTCCATTTTATTGCAATTGGAAAAAATGAAATTTCCATCCATATTAATAACTGATTTTTGTAACAATTAGCTTTTCAGGTCTAAATAACAAGGAAGAATGATTTAACTGGAAATTTCTTCGGATTATTTGATGTGGTCCTCAGGCACAAGATAAATGATTCATAATATTTCATTGTTTGGCTTTTTCTGTTTCATAACATGTGGCAGTTGAAGAACTGATTTTGACGAAACAGTCAATGGTCGCCATGAAACAGAGAAAAAAGACAATACTCTCAAAGAAAAAGGGGTTTTTGTTTAGCAGGGGAAAACCACTTGTGAGCCACCATTTAGGATGATTGTATCTAAGGGCACACATTTTAGACGGACTCATGGAACCAGTTAAGCGTTGCCAAGCAGCAGTCATGAGAACAAATTTAAACACCACAAGAGAGCTGAGAATATTTGTATTGTGTAGAAGGCGCCCCTTGCATGGCGCCCTATCCTTTCACTGAAAATAAGCGCAACACTAATATTTTGCCAGCATCGGTTTTCCGGACAGACTCAGCAACATGAAGAGGAATGGAAATATGTAACCTTTGAGTCCTGTTGCTTAGAAGGAAAACACGGGTGGGTTTAGCTCAGGGAAAAGTAACGCCCCTACGTTGATTAAATCTAACTTCTCCACTTGTGAAACAATTTGGGCGAAGATAAACGAGCAGGTTGCCCGTGGTCATCTTGTCTTCCCACGAAAGAAGTGGCAGTCGACAGCATCACATCCTTTAAATATAATGTTTTACTTTGTCTTTATTTGAGCAAACCTCGAGAGTTTCCCTGTATCACCTCTACTCTATTTCCACTCAACTACATATATTGCTTGCCTTTTTACCCTAGAATATTGGATTTGGCGTTTGCTATGTTATAATAGTTATCAGGTTATGATCTTATAAACCGTCTCTTGATGACGATAATAGTGAATGTCTCGATGTGCCTGACATCTATAAGAAGTATATTGCGGTGTGGTTTTATTCACACAATCCTTTGTTGGTAGCATTACCTCATAACATTACCTCATAATTATAACATAATTGTATTACGATAGGGGAATTACACTTTGTTTTACCATCGATTGATTAAGTGAGATGCAGATAACTTTTTATATCTACATTTTTGTAATTGATTTGATAAAACCTGTTGGCCTACAGCTAAACAAGCGTTAAGACTCGGTTTAATGGTAGTCTTCGTTTTAGAGCTCCATTTTCCCCCTTCAATTAACATTTTCCAGTTTCTCTTAGATTATTTCCTGGGCCGCTTGAAGAAGAGTATAAGAAGAAAACAGACATCACCCCATCCTAGGGCGGGATTGGAATTCCGCCGGGGTGGGGTTTTGAAGTAGCATCTGGCTATTCATCGTTTCCCCGCGATCAGTATCATTTTTCACAAGTTGCACCCCAACTATGAAACCAATGTCTGCGCCTCTGTACTGACATTTGCTGAAGAATGTAGCTGCCCCCATTTATAACCATAGCGCGCTTGTCGTCAAAACTCACCTACAAGATGCGAGTATTTTTATACAGGGAGCAGCTCGCAGCAGTAATGGGAACACGGAGTCGGCTGAGGTCATTTCGAGTCATTTTCCCCACCAACCAGAAAACTGTAATTCAAGTCACAGCATGGGGCTGGCGGGCCGCCGCACTGCAGCCTGAGAAAACAAAGTAGTGTTTCATGATTTATATTAGTTGTCAGTGCGCATCCTAAAAATACGAGCAGGCGATGTGAGTTGGTAAACATATTGCAGCTTATATCGGTGGCCAGTAGACCCCGGGATGGGGGCTCTGTGCGTGGGGGTTCAACCCATCTCTGGTGTTGTTTGAGCGTATGCTCCTCGGGTGTTGTGTTTCTAGGAAGTGGGAAACTTCATATTAGAACAACAATTGTTGTCTCATTTAACGGATGTTGTTTTGCCAAGCTGCCAGTTACAAGGCCTCTCGCCTGTCGCCAATGGTTTCCTCATATCTGATATGATATTCGTTTATCCTGAAGGTCAGAATTAGCCACTCATATTCGAATAAACAGAGTTCCTCGACGGATACCACCACAGAGGAATTCTATTCTAAGCACATTGGTAATATCCCGAGGAAAGTTATCTATGAGGGGCGGGTGGTAAGGGGAATCACAGTAAAATATGTTGGAGTGCGTGGGGTGGGCTTGAGATGAAGCAAGGTGAAAGGGAGGGGTAGAGCTTCAGGGGTACAACAGGCCACACACACATACACACATTCCCCACCACCAGGGTGACAGATGCTCAACTCCGTGGGCCTCTAATAGATTCACACGGCGCTTCAGATGCAGCTTGAAATGAAGATAGCTGAGAAAAAGCCAAACGTTTTATGAGTTCTCCACATGTAGTGGCCGCCGGCTTCTCCGAGCAGCTCAACATGATTTCTCTGCCCGTTTCGACCTCTTTGTCGCTGCTAGTATCCTTCATGACACTCCCCGCCTCCGAACCCAATCATCTTTTCTCTTTATATCTTCTAACCTAATTTTTTTTCCTAATCAGAAAAAAGTTAAACAGTAAAAGCCACTGGCATATTTGCCATAGATCCACGTGGTAAAATAGAACTATGTGCTCATTCATCCGCAGGGTGAGCATGAAATATGGTTCATAGTTTGTGGGGAGAGATGTCTATTGGTATTTAAACGACTCCTTTGTGAATACTATGAAGAAGAAGAATAGACTGGTTTTCTAGTGTGTCTTGATACTGATGCTAAAAAAGCCCCATTCACATGAGTTGTCAGAGGGAGCAAAGGTTCGTGCGCTTAACAATCAGGTAATATCTTATTACAATAATTTTACCATCAAAGTGAAATAACCACTTCTAAATGGAGTGAAATAATGATGCGCTAAGTGTTCATAGATTGTCAATCTCTATTACTAAAGTGAGTACCCTGGCATACTACAAAGCAGTTTAGAATAATGAGCCGTTTTAATTTCTTCAATTTTCCTTTACAGGAAATTAGAGGTGAATAGATTGTCGTTGATACCAGACCTTAACAAATTGTCCAGTCTTATTAAAGATGAGCCTACATTAAAGTTACTTCCTGGTATACAATCGAAGGGAGATAAACTGACTGGTTTTAAATTACCACCACATAACACATATTGGAAGGGGGAGGGGGATCATCTTCTCTGTGTCTTCTAGTTCAACATACAACGTAACTTAAATGTCTTGCATGTCAAACTTCTAAAGTGAAGGATCACGAAATGAAACTTCTCTTCTTCGCTGGTGCCTTTATCATTCTAATTGATCTTGCAATTGGACAATTGGACTGAGAAAATTAGACATCATTATGGTTCTTTATATACTTAAATGACATTTAAGTATCTTCTAATGAAGCATCATTACTCATAAAGATTATCAGTAATATGGAATGTCAAGTAGTCAGACATATAACCTAAGAAAACAAAGATCCTCCATTTCTATCATGTAGGTAGTTCATGTTAGTGAGTCATGCGGGTAATATATGGGCCTACTTTTATTCAAACTAGGGAAATATCCATACTCCGTGGTATCTTGCTAGTTTATATTGCAGTCATTATTCACGATAAATATACGTTCCCACTGTAGTCTAATTAGCCCTGATTTTCATCATACCCTTGTGTCTTCAACTTGTTACGCCTTATGGCTGGAAATGGTCACTGGATGTCATCTTTGACCTAATTACTCACACCGCTATGATTAATTAAATATGAATACCCACCTTCACTGTTCGAATGCTCTTTACATGCAAGTACAAAGAAACCACAATGGTAGTCGGTGGGGATGGGGGAGGGGTGCATGTCTGTGGTGTCTCATGTGGTGCAACTGATTGTTACTGGTTACCGCAAAGCACAATCAGCGATTGTGGATTCAAAACAACCAATTTCATATTATTTTGCCCGAACAAAGGATTTCCCTTACCCTGAAGGTGTGTACTTACAAGGCTGATGATGTGCCTGCCGAAACGATAGGTATGGCTGTTCCTTGTGGACTTTTCTTTATGTAAATCATGTAAACTATTTTATTCAGTTGGTTATCAATGTATAAAAAGTCCTTTCTACTGATGCGTCAAACACATTTGAATGTTTTAGATATGATACTTCCTCAGTAGCATCAGTACCCTTCCCCATTCGCCAGGAATTTCCTTTACGCTAATCCCTGCTGTCCTATTGTCACTCTGCTTTTCTTTTGCATAACAATAAGTGTCCTTGTGATGATTCTACATATTTCGTACTTTAAACATATGTGCATGACGTATATTCATTTTCGAAAACGATCTCCATCTGATGTATCACACATTTGATTGAGATCTACAAAATGTTTCATGGGTAAAGTCCCAACTTTAATTTGAAAGGAGGGTTAAGTACAGACAGAGAAAACAAGGAGAGGCTCCTTTCCATCAGGTGTCCAAACATGGTAATGCTGCCATTGCAGTATGTTTAGATTTGAAAATGTTGTGGTATCTTATTTGGAGGAGATATTACAAAGCGAGAGATTTTATATAGATCCTTTGTATTAACTCACATTCACAATTCGTTCATTTTACAGTCCTGTATTCATTATACTTTAGCAGAGCACCAGTCTCTTCCGCCAGCCAACGCACAGTGGCATTGTGCAACCTTCATCAGAATGACATAAGCGACACCTCGTGAACATATTAAGTTCAATTAAAGCCCTGCGGTGGGGCCCATGAGGGTCAGCAGTTCTGAGTCGCTGCAAGCTGCTCAGGAGGGGTGCAGGCGTCCCGCACTGGATTAGTCTGCAAGTTGCGTAAGTTGAGCCTGAAATGACGGCAGATGTGGCCTTTAACTGTGTAACCGGTGCGCGTTAGCAAGAGGATTACACGGTCATATCGATCCCAGGCCTAATATCAAACTTCTAATAATTAGCATAGTTATATGGTCTTACGTAAGTTTTTCGGACGGGCCGTAAAGATATTGAGATGGCATGGCGTTGGGTGGAAGGTCAATATGAAATGGTGAAGGACGCAATCAGCTGGATCTATAGGATTAACCAAGGTCCAGGATCAAAGTCTTCCCTTTGGGAATGTTTTCCCGCTCCGTTATGATACATGAACCATAGGTTGAGTCTAAAATAATTGCACAGCTTTAACACTTCGACAGAAAATAGTCAATGCACGGTAGGCAATTTACGTGATAGTAGCCCATGACGTGATTATTGTTCACATATTGTGCATTTATATGCAGAGATGGCAGTTTTCCTTTTTTTCTTGTGTAAAACAATTCTTTAGCCACGTCTCAAATTCTTGTGTACAACAAATGGAGAATAAATTGGGCCTGATTCACTCCAATAAACAGTGATTGAAACCTGCCCACACACCCCAGCCCTATTTCATGTCTCAGGCATTAGATTCCACTTGATGAAATATTTCCTCTTTTTTTTCATGTCCCCAACTGACATCCTTTTTGTATGTGAAAAGCGATATCGTTTGAATTATGCGACATGTAATTCTAATTATAGACTAAGAATGGATTTTCTTGAGACTAAGAATGAATAATTCTACATGCAAAATTGCTAACATTGTATATTATCCTACATCTTTATACTTAGCAAACCACCAAAATGTTGATTTTTGTCTGTAGATGCATAATCAATCGAATTGAAGCATGTGGTGTTTATCAATATGGGACAGTACCGCGTTGTTGATGAGACCGTTTATATTATACATAGTAATATAATTGCAGGCATATTGGAATTTTATATAGAATCGATCTGCATGATTTTATGTTTCTATGATTATTTTTCCCATAAAAAAGGAAGTGGCACATTACGTAAATATCCACATTAGCATGAATGTACATTGTGTCTGGTAGATGTGATAATATATCACCCATATTGTACCCCAGAGCTGAACAAGACTGAACCTATATCATAAGGTTATGAAGGGCTCTTACCACCAGTTGTCGGCGTTTGTCTAGATTTTACTAGAGACAGTCCTCATGGTGGCTGCAGGACCTATAGTGGAGTACCCGCTGGGCCAGAGTACCTGAATATATCATGAAGCTGTAGGTTACTTTCTGGTATCTTAGTTCTGACAAAGAGGAGAGAATTCTACTTTCTTTTGTTCTAGAAACAGAACAACGTTAAATCAACGTGTGTGTCTATAGACGTCCACAGAAAATATCCATCTGGCTGCAAGAGGCAAGAGGTATTGCTAATAAAATCCCGTCAACTGTAAATAGACGTGCGCCCCCACCCCAGGTGGCGGGCAGGTCGTTTTAGTTCCGTCGCCACAACACTAGGTGGCATGTCTGGGTCAGATATACCAATGGGTGATTTGGGCCGATTATCGTGTGCCAGCTCAAAACTTTATTGTTACAAAAGTTGTTTGCCATACAAAAGAGTACCAATTCATTCTACCTTGTCTTTCTCCCTACTTATTTATATATGTCTGTCTACTTGCAATTCTATCTCTCCCTTTTCACCCTCTTTGTCCTTTTATCCCTTTTCCCCCGGCTCTGTCTATAACACCGTCTCTCCGATATTATGAATTGTGCAAAACATGTATCCAACATTCAGGCCTGATCACACAATCTAGGTGTATCAGAAACCTACATCATGAATAAATTCATAGGGTTTCTGAATACATAATACTTTTACGTAGTTTACTAGACTTTTTGATGAGTGCTCGCGAATTGAGCAATTGTCCTCTTATCAGAGTATGGTGTATTGCTGCGACAGAAGACACGGTGTAAGCTGGTTTGACCTTGACCTGCCCTACGACGGGGTCTACGTATGGAAGCCATGTCCACCGGTTCTTATGGCTTCGCTAACAGTATATGGATTGGCTGGTGTGAGCTGCTCTTGCCCAGGCCTCATTAAAACGCCGTCGGACGCCTTCTCCACTCCCCTCTCCACTTTGCTTATGAAATTAACGGGTGCCCGAGCCCGCCAGCGACCCTTCCCCCAGAAGACAGCCGTGCCGTCAAACACGGTCCGCCGTGTTATTTTCAGGCCAATTCATTCTCATCATGATCGGAGAAAGGAGATAACTCAGGTGCCCTAAGAGACCGTCTATCTGGCATCTAACTTCATGTCGCAGAAATTCCTATCGGCGCATCGGGGAGTTTTGTAGCGAGTTTTACTCCGTGTCCGATGCGGATCTATGATAGGCACGTGATTGATTAGGCGGGGCCCCCCGAATCAGAGCCGGCCCCCGCCGCCCGCGCAGCCCGCACCGCCCGCGCCAATTTTTACGGGCCCAAAGTCATCTGGCGTAGTTACATTATCACAACTATTTGATGGGTGTGGGGAATCCATTTTCGCCTGATTTATGTTCACACGGGGCGGCGCCGCCATATTGAAAATTCCCCACAATGAGGGTATTAGGCGCAAGATTTTCGGTTATCTTCTTGATTTAGGGCCGTCGGCGGCACGCGGCCAGTCGCTAGGGGAGGCGGTCCGAGTGAGCCGGAATAAGACAGCTGATTTGAGGATCGACGGCAAAAGGGCAGCGCCACATTTTCACATTTTCGAGGGGATTCGCCGGGATTCGCCGAAAAATGCCGCGTACAATGAGGCCATAAAATTGGACATTAGCCGATAGACGTGGCTCAGCGCCAGGTGGAACTGCCCGGAGACCCCTCCTTATAGGCCGCGCGGCCGTGTAGCAATATCAATGAATGGTGGACACAGAAACGCGACACCAGGAAAAAATACGGGAAAAATGCCGGGCTAGGGGGAAATGATACTAAGAAAAAACAGCTATCGTGTGAGGAATGGTTAAGGCGCCTGGAGGTATGGGCCATAGCTTTTGGGTGAACATGGGCTTAGCACGTGCGTAATTACTAGTTTCAGCTGATAACGAATCGCCTGTACAAACCAAGTGCACTTTAGGCTGCCTTGCGAAACGGCCACCTAATGATATATAAGTGTTGAAAACGCGGCGACTCGCTGGCTGCGGCTCGCACACCATCTTGGTGTTATTTTGCGAGCGCGAGCAAAACAACACCGCTCGACATTATTTATTCGCTGCATATATTTAGCCATATTCTCCGTGTTGACTCGGGGCTGCGTATCTATAGCCGCCGGTGTACACTATTAGAGATAAACGAGGTGGACGTGGCACTGGTCGAGAATGATTTGTTTTAACGGTTGCAGGCGTATCTCGCACAATAAAGCCAAGTGGGATGTTAATCAGTGAAGCGATGAAGATCCTACCAGCAGGGAAAATATTGTCAAAGATGAATATATTTCTTTTGACTGGGTCAGGAGCCTTGGGGATGTTGTCACACGGCCGGCCCCCAAGTCGGCGTTTAATTGATTGGGTAGATGACCTGGGCCCGCTGCGCGTCTGCCTGCTCCCTCTAATTTATCACCGCGTCCTATTCTCCGGGGAGGAAGGGACAAATATGCTACGTGTACTCCCAGATAGGTATCTATCAGATACCAAAAACACATGAACATTTAATTATGACTTAATGTCCTTGTAGCCTGCAGCTCTCGCCCGCTGCGCTAGGCGCCCACCAACCAGGAGAGTTCATGGCTCTGCAGTCTCCTCCAGGGTCGACTGTGCCTGCTTCCTCCCGGGTCCGCGCCCCCTTATCTAGCTGGTGGCAAACGCAGTGTAATGACTTCGGTGTCTGATCTGTCACATAAACATTTGACGCCGCTTGCCGCCGACTGACGCGTGGGACATGTTGCCGGAGACAAGTCCCTTGCCGGTGAAAACCTCCTCCTGTATAGATATCCTCACAGAAGACTACTGATAACATAGGGGTTATGATTATCTTGAAGATGGATTGGGTACATCTTAGGAACAGTTAAGAACGTGTAAAGCCCAAATTGAAATTAAATGTATATCATGTTGTTGGGGGGCATTATATATTCATGTGCATGTATACTTGTTCATGGATATCCGAAATTTCAAGAATTTAATTTATAATGATAAAGATTCGCTGATATATACCAGTCGGCCATATCTGGACCCAGTATGGACTGTCATATATGCACCAACTAGTATACTCGTTGTAGGCACTAAACACGTAATTGTACAGTTGGACCTTGTTTGTAGGAGAACTCGATTTCGACAAAATGAAATAGCGGGGTTATAGATCTAAAGATCGAGTTGCTTTTCACTTGATAACACTTTAAAATTGCAACTCTGAGATAACACATCGGAGAATGTCATATTGGCATAGCACAACAAAGCTTTATTTGTTGCATTGACTTAAGTCATATTGTCCACGTAGGACATGATTGCAAATGAATCAATACATTAATGCTGACTTTGGTTTCGTCACATATGATAGGGAGAATATGCAAGGCCATAATAAATCTTGACTTATAAAATAAAAGCCCGACAGCCAACACTTACCAATATAAGAATCTATTACAACCAGATCACTTTGCCAAATTAATGGAACCTCCCTATTATGAGACAGTGCTGTAGCAGTGTGCTGGTACCATGCCCTAAACTGACATGAAGGAAAGCTGGTCGGCATTGTTCTCGCCGTAGCAGTGATCAAGTTCGGTTTCTGGCGATGTAAAATTATGATATGAGCACGACAAGAAATAATAATTGGATATATACTGATAAAAGGGAACTGCATCGAGATCCGTATCCACTGAAAATACGCCATGAGTTTTGGTTGCGGATTAATCTCACGAGACAAAGCTATAAAGATTGCTTAGCAAACAAGTGGCTTATAAATGAATTTTCAGCAGCTACGGATCGGTGCGGTTCAGATGTCTTCATACCCATGGGTTATGTATAAAAATGTATGGGGGCACAGTAAAGCACTACACATTGTTTATTAGTTTCCGTAAACCACAACAATGGTTTACGGCTGCCAAACGGCTTTTATCGAATTTCAAGGAACAACATTTTATGATCAATGACCATGGGTAAAAAATAAAGCAATTGATGGTGTTGGACGGTCGGCTCTGTAAACCACTCGATGTAGACTAAGTAATACACTTGTTTCACTCATATATTACGACGTGTCAACCTCTCGTGGATTACGGCGAACCATCCCAAAAGATCATCGATTTTTTTCTTTTTCTTACCCCTACAACTGACTGATCGGGGATGTCATCACCCATTGGGTATTTCATTTTACAATAGTCCATGGGGGTTAATTATGAGTTTTCAATGTTACGTCTATGGGGGAAATTGCCATGGTTGAGATAATAAAGAATAAACTAACAAGTTTTGGTCAAAGTTATTGTTCTCCACGAGTTTGATGCGGAGGCGACATTTGGAGAATGACCTCCTTGAACAAAACGAGTTGCTTTCTGTATTTATCTCACCCCTGTACACACTTAAAGAATGGACAACAAACAGGATATAGACCATGGAGAACGGACTGCAATACTTGTAGGGGCATGGAGAACGAGTTCCCAATGTTAAGTCTATGAACATTTATTCTAGGGGGGGAGATAAAATGATGGGACTGGGGCTCGAAATGTGTCTCTGCTTCTGTGCAGTGGTTATCTTTAATCAGTCACTTGGATACCCCTCAACCAACCTATGTCCCACCCATCCAATCTACCACTTGGACCCTCCTCTCTTCGTGACTCAGCCAAATTCTCCTGTCTCCGATTTATTCTGTCACGTCGGCACCATCGTCGATCGGCCGGACCTTCCCAACTTCTGATCCGCCCAGGAGGGCACTACCGGAAGTCGGTATGCGCTGCAACAATGGCGTCGTCATGCGACGCGCAGCCGACGCTGATCCCGGCCACCTACCGACGCGTGCCTGCCGCCGCCCGCGCGCCGAGCCGCCATGACAGATGACCAACGGAAGTGACCGATGCTGGCCGCCATCACCGTAAGCGGCTTTGGCGCGGAGCACAATTTGGCGGCGTCGTCGGACGGCGGGCGATGATGATTTTAAGGGATCATGCGGATGAAGTGGACACGGCTATTTGTCTTCAGTTATGGCCGCGCGCAAGACACCGCAGCCGCCGCCGCCCATCGTGAGGGTGGGGGAGAGGTGAGGGGTTTACACGTGACACCCGACAGGAGGACGGCTTGGCGGCACTGAGGGGTAGGAGGGTGGGGGGTAGCGGGGGTGGACTAGGGGTGTGATAGCTCGGCTACCCCAGGGTCGCGCCCCGCAATAAAGCACGTGTTTTTAGTCTAATGGATCATATGTTTGGTTTTAATCACGTTATGCCGTCGCCGCGCCCAGTGCGCGTCCTTGCCGATGCCCTGATGGGATTGGCGACTTACCAGCCGGCTCCCGCCTGAGGAAATGGCGGACTGATCGGTGTCTCCCCCTGGCGGACGAGCACCGCGCGTCCCCTAGTGGGCACTTCTGGCACTGGACACTGGTCAGTGGAGACAGAAAGGCGGCCGTCACGACCGGCGACGCATGTTCAAACACTGTACGTCCACGCACCCCACGTGACTACACAGACGCTGCCCCTGGCGTCTGTTTGTGTTTTGTTTGGGGGAGAGCGGAGGGGGTTTTGGGGCTGATACCCGAGATGGACAACAACCACCAGTAACCTATCCCCTTGTCCAACCTGCTTCACATGTAGTATTGATAATGGTATGGCCGTGCATGAAAATCAATTACTACCAGACAGCCACCTAAAAAGCTTGCCATGTGCAGACGTGTAAATATCATGCATATATGTATGCCTGCCAACAGAATATTTATACTTTTTAGAGAATTGTGTTTGGGTTATGTCTGGGTGATGTTTTCCTGTCCCCTCTGTATCTGTTTTTCATCCTACCCAACAGGCATCTGCTTTTGACGAGAGGCCAATTGGGTAAATACCGCCACCACCACCCCTGACTCCCCTTCACATATAGAGCACCCCTAGATAATTACAAGGACAGAGTGTTAATTTTCCGTTTAGGAGTCGGCAAAGCGTAACAATTCCTGAGTCCTGCCCATAAACCCTTGTCCATCGCGTGGGTAGCGACTTGGCGCGTCCACCATCGCAGTGTTATAGTGCGAACCTTGCCATGGGAAACAAATTCCTTCAGTCCATGCGTCGCGTGCCTAAATGATGGGCACCGGGGGCCGGGGACTTGCCTCAATAGCCACGGCTAAACGTGATTAATTGTAGTTGTTCAAGCAAACTTAGCATGAATATACTCTCCAGAAAATTAGAAATATGATGTGATTACTGAAAAAGTAGCGGCGGCTGGTGTGCGCCAGCGTCCAGCCCCAATGGTGGTGCATTGCCGACCAGCTAAAGCCATGTCATATTTCTCAATTAGCCCCAATCGTGCTCGTCCATGAAAAATACCCTTGTCCGGCCCGGATCTAATTGCTTCAAAAACCTAATATGAGGGCATTGTGCCAGCATTATGATATAGACAAATATAGGCAGTTGGTGGACGGCCAGACGAAGGCACATTAATCATTAGGCTTGTAGAACTGCCCTTCTCCCTCTCACCTACCCCCTACCACCACCGATCTGCTTCCTCCACCCACAAGCCAACCCTCCCTCCCTCTAATCTTTGTCTACGTGTCCGCCATTGGACAAACAAAAATTCCTCCTGAGCGGGACAGACTGTTGACTTTGGGCTTCACCCACACCCGACAAGCCGAACCGTACCCGGGCACAGGGGTAGCTAGCCTATACTTTTAAATTCGAACCAGACAAGGCAGTATGGAAAGCACTGACGTTGATTTGATTAGTGGGAACGTATAGGCAACTCGTCCCCATTGCCTTTCTATCAGCACTGCGCCTATCTATGTGTGTACGCGCGTGTGAGTGTGTCGGCGTGTGTGTGTGTGTGTGTGTTGTCAACACGGCGATGCCGAGATTTTCTTTGAAGTCCAGTGCCAACGGGAGTGTTTGTTCAACATGCAGAGACATAGGGACATACGTAGACCATTGTGGATATATTGACTGGAAGTAATTGGATTTGCCGATAATACCACTCCCAAATTGTACTCGGTATCCCCGCGCCAAAGCCAGGCCTGTTTGAATAAAAAGTCTGCCTGATGCCGCTGTAAGCACAACCACAGTGCTCAAATTTGGGTGGAACCATTGATTTTCGGAGGGAGCCATTGGACGAGAGAGAAAACATAACGTCATGAGATATAATGGGATTGGCAGCTCGGTCCTCAAAGAGAAGAAAGGATGAATGTATCGACGAACCAATTACCTAAAATACACTGGGCCCGACAGCTAATGTACCTCCTCCAATCATTGATGCACAGTTTCGGCAGGCCACCACTCGGCGTAGGCCTTTTGAGTAGCGTACACCAGCCATGTCATTTCATCTGTCAAAATCCGAGCTCTTCCCTGTCCTCCAAGCGACCAGCTCTATGTAAATTCCACCATTTCTTGTCAGTCAGGGGTGCCATTTATACATGGCTGAGTTGCTCAGTGAACTATGGATGTGCACTACCGTAGCTTTAGTGATATAAGCAGGATAGTAGTATATGAAAGAGGCATTGCAGTGAGCTGTTCAATTTTTGCGTGCCTCTATTGTCGTACTGAAAGATCCACAGCTGCACAGATATGCTCACTAAGTACAAAGTCAAGTATTGGAGAGTACATTTGAGGGAATTTCATCTCTCAGCGCTTATCCTATATAAACATTTCATCAGCTGCAGTGATTGTTAACACGTTTCCAATTCAACACATGTGCCATACTATAAGTGGTAGTGGTGATAAAACCCACAGAGGTAGCGAATTCAACAGAATGGGCAAATAACTGCGTCGAGTGACTGTATCCCCTGCAGCCTATTTCCGTCCAGGTTGAGCAGTTCGCCGAGCTTCTCCTGATGAAGCACTGAGTGAATCTTTATTTTCTAAGGCGGGGCTGTTGGGAGATCCGTGTTGATAGCTAAAATCGGAATGAATGGGAAGGGTCGCTTGCGTCCCCCATGTGGAGGGTTATTGTGCTAAAATGAATTAATTCCTGTGGGTCCGGGTTGGCGAAGGGAGGGAAGTGAATGCGCTTTAGGATTTTCACCGACTTCTTCGTACATTCCCTGAACACTTTCCTCTCCCCCTCCCTCTGTTATCACCCACACCACCCACTATTTTCTCTCCAGTAGCTCCCGCTTGTGCTGGAGGGGGGTGCTGCAACATTGTTTTAACACTCTTAATGGAAAACAAATTTTCTGCCTCTGCATACATTGTCCCGTCTTGCAGAAGGCAAGGGAAGCACCCCAACCCCTTCCACGCCACTTTCTACCGCAGCTCCACCCCGCCTGGAGCCGCCTGGAATGGATCCGCGGAGAGAAACAGAGGAGTTTCTCAGACTGTTTTGGGAAGTTTACTGGCGACTTTAGCAGGCGCACGCGCACAATGGCGATCTCTGCGCGGCCGATATTCAATTACCAAGCCGAGTGCCGACTGGTGAATATACCGCGGTTCAAATAGGAGACACGCACAAAGAGCGTCGCGTCTTTCCTCCTACCCCCGCCCACTTACACCCCGCCTCCCTAGCCCCCTCCGCCCCACATCCCCCACGTCTTACACTCAATGCAGTCTGAAAGCCCCTTCCTCTAGAATCCTCCCCGGTTTTAAAGGTGCGTGAAGACGGAACCCGCCGAGAAAGAAAGGGGATGGGGTATGGTTGGCGGAGGGTGGTTGGGAGTGATGAGGGGTGGGGTATTCTCTTAGAAGTTCCAGCCTTCCGTGGTATATATAGGCAGAAGGGGTAGGCGACAAAAGCATTTAGTGCCCGTTCCCCCTGCTGCCCCTCTAGCTATCATTCAAATCGGAAGAAAGATAATGTAATCTCGCCTAGCGGCCTTTGTTGGCGCGTCAAGCTCCTAAGTGGAGAAGCATATTTATTTGTACACACTGCAACAGAGGCGCGGCGTAATAAAATTGAAATTTGTCGTCGGAGGAAGCGGCCTTTACAAAGGTGGCACACGGAGGCGGAGGGCGATGTGGTGCGGGTACAATACCGCCTCGGCGCCGGCGACATTTTTATTAATGACACTGCTCGGCACTTGGCAAGAAACACCCCTCACTGCGGTGTAATTAACTTTCAGCTTCATAAACGAACGGTGAAATTGAAACGTTACACGGATGGAGGCTTAGTCTCGGGGACACAGTGGGGTGCTGAGAGAGCGATGTTGAGTTTGCTGGGGGTGGTGGTGGAGGGATGGAGGAAGTGTGGTGTGAGAGGGAGGAGGGGAGTGGATGGGTGGGAGTGAGGGAGGGAGGGAGGAGGTGGTAGAGGCGCAATATAGGAGGACTTCCGCAGGGGCCGAAGCTTTATTAGGCTTGACCAGAATTGCGTTATACGCTGGCGGAAGAAAAATGGTTTGAGACACTCTGAATGTGATTGTGAGGCAATCAGCATCCAAATGAGCGGAAAGTGTTTGATACAAAGTTTAATAACCTCGGCGTGGATGATAAATAACCTTAATTAATTACTTAAAAGCAATCAGGCAGGGTCCACAGTGCACTCGCTATTTTAGGAAAGTTTAATTACCTCTCTGTATGTCCTGCTGCTCCAGAGAATAAAGTGGTGTATTTAATGGAAAGATTGTTAAAGGAGACCAGGGTCCTGCCCAGAAGCAATGTCTTTAATTTCATCTAGTCGCGCGGGAAAACAATCACCGTGATTACAAAGGTGGTACAATGAAGTTGAAAGGCCAGTTGTGTAGGCTAAAGACTCTCATTAATTAAAAAAGATAAGGAGAAAGAAACACTGCAGGCAGCGATCATTTGATTTATGTAGCAGACGGCTAGGCTAAAGTGAGAGATATTCCATCTATTTGTAAATTCTGCTTTATGCATAATGGAAACACATACATCTTTCTTCTGCTTTTTTCCTTTCCTTTGTGCTCTCACCTTAATTTTGGAAAAAGAGCTGTAATTTATGCTGATCTGATTATCTACAGAGGATTTTCAAATAGTATCCGGTAAGGTCCCTCGAAGTCACTTTAAAGTAACTTGTTTGATATGTGATATGATATTGATTTGGAAGTATCCCCCTAGTATGGGAAAACTTATACAGAAGATCTTTTATAACGAAACACGAATTAAAGGACTTATTCGGGAAAAGTTAAATTCAATTGTGAACATTATTTTAACCTTATGATGTTATTGTGGATGTCAATTGTACCTGTTTATGACCTAATATATTTTTATGTATAGCTTAGAAAAAGTAGACAAGTGGTATACATATTTTGGGCCCTGCTGTGTGCGCGCGCAGTAATCATGGTGGCGCTGCGTGCAGCCCGACATCAATTTGAGGGAAACACAATAATATAGAGAGAAACGTCATTGCCGGCTAGCGCAATTAGACAGCCGGCAAGTGGCTTCACAGGCCCCGAATCGAATCAGAAAATATACGCGATGCAAAGGAGAAAATTGAAATTTCATTAGGCGTAACATCAAGACGACACGGCGAGCACAATAAAAGAAACGGCGGAGGGCCTGTCCTCGCCGAGAATTCAATAAAAACCATATTTAGTGGCTTCTATTTCAGGCGACTACGCGGGATGAATTGAGGTGGGATTGCAATATTCTCCAGAAGCCAAGCCCTAATGTGGCTTCCCCTCGGAAGATGAGTTGGGCGATCAATTGGCACATCACTTTGCGGTTTGTGAGTGGGTGAGTGTGAGTGCGTACGGTCTTGTTTTTTTCCTTCCATGTGCGGGGCATGGTGAGGGGTGCAGGGGAGCGGGGTGTGGGGGGTGTTGGAGGAGGGGCGAACAGGAGGCTGTGAGCTGGCAGACGTACTGGATAGACAGGAAGGAGGACAGGGAGACAGGGGAGCACACACCTTATCAAAAGCTTTTGAGCATAATGTAAATGATAGGCTTAAAGACCCCGATGCTCATATTTCTCCCTATGTTGCTTATAACAACCGAGCCCTATTCATTTAAGCGAAGCTAGTGTATAATCACATCAGCCCCTATCTTTGCATAAGAATCAATTTAAACAAAATTGCCAATTCAAATGCGGCGCGGTGGTGAATTAAATCGGCGTTGAACGTTTTGAATGCGGCGTAATTACACTCATAAATTCCTCTACACGGCGGTGCCACGGAAATTTATTGTAGCGCCCGCAATAATCAAAGCAATTTATTTTCATTATTTTGCAATGGTGGCGGTATGAGGCCGGTTAATGTAGTTGTCAATATTGCGGCGCGAGGGCTGGCAAGGCTTGCCTGCCGCAGCTTTGACGCCGTTTAAATCACCACACCTTGTCACGCCGATATGGTCGCCCACATTAGCCTGATGTGGATGTAGCATGCCGGGGCCACTTCATCCTCCGCCACGCGCTCCATATTGTCTTAAACATGGATACAGTGGAACATGCTTAAAAACCGCAACCCCTTCCAACAATGAGGCAGATGTTTCCCCATGACCTAACCCAGGATTCTTTTTATAACCGTGAAGATAAAAACAAGCGACTATTTCTCTTTGTTAGCCTCCCGCGATGACAGGATTCAGCGATTAGTGCTCACACCTTTCTTTTTTATCTTTCGGGGCGGGGTTTTTCACTTTTTTTCCATGTTGCCCTTAATCCTCGTATCGCCATTAACATAATCCGACGGGGGCTGATTTCCGTCGGTAAATCCCGGCTGATACTTTTACGACCGATCGCAGGTTATCGATTGGTCCTGTAGTCGACCCCTCCCCGTCCTCCAACCCACCCTTACCCTGATCTGCGTAGTCCCCCACCCTACCCCAACGCCTTCCTTAAAACTCGTTATGACCATAACCAATTAGGGATATGCTTAGGAGCAGCTCGCCACGTCCTGACCCTGCGCCCACACCGTCCACGGCTTCGTGGGAGTCCCTTGAAGCCCTCAGTCGGCCGTAACCCAACCCACCTTACCCTCCCTTTCCCAGAGGTCACATAGGCAGAGGTGGCTTTTCATTTGTCAAATTCCAATAGGTGCTGAGAATGACTGCTCTTTTTGAAGGAGAGAATAGGGGGCGGTGCTGTAGCATGTGAGGGTGGGAGTGAGGGTTCCCGGAAAGAGATGGAAGGGATGTGCGGGTGGCTGAGGGTGCTACAGACCACCCATGGAGTTGCAGTCCGTAGGGCGCCCCCGGGGGTGCGGTACGGCCCTCTACCACCCAACGCCGCTCTCGGCTACCCTTATCTACAATCCCCCCGGTGTCTTCTCCCCACCCCCAGCAGGTCTTAACTCTGACAGGTTAATAATCCCACCCAATCACCCGTGAACGCCGGCATAAAATTATGATTTATTTTCCATTTTTCTGCCTGGCGCCCGTGGGGCGGCGGATTTGTAGATTTGTGGATTTACCGAATCCCCACACAGTCAAAATTAACTCAAGACCTGGCCCATAAATTCGCTCCCCGGTGTCCCGAGCGGCAGTGCCGAGCGGGTGGGTTAGGGGGGGTTATATTAAGTCTGGCAAGCAGCTAGGTAAATCAGTATCAGGTCTCGGGTGCGCCCGACGTAATGTCCTGAGGAAATTGGTTTTTATATTGAGCAGTGCGAAATGGAATTCTCCCCTGAGAATGAGTTCAGAATTACTGTATACATTTCAGCAGATTAGTTTTATATTTAGTTATGTAGACGGGCACTGTGGGGTAGGGTCGTGGGTGGAGTAAGGGGTGGGGGCCGGGGAAGGGCGCCCGGGGAGGATGAGGGGAAGGCACCGGGAGGTGGACATGGAGGTGGCCGGGCATCGTCCCTGGAGATGACATTGGTGATGACCTGGCCGAGATATTGCTTTCATCCGCTGACATACACAGATGGAACTGGAGCCTTCTGCGCCGCCAGTGCCACCGTTGGCTTCCAAGGTCAAACAGCACAACTGGAGAGTAGGCTTTCCTCCACTGGGAGAGTTAGGGTGTGTATTACTCCGGCTTACAGGTTGGTCCATAATCCCAACAACCCCAAACCAAACCTCTCCATACTATCGCCCAGTGGAAGCTTAAGAGGCGTCACCCAATTTACTGTTCCTCAGTACCGACCGCTTTAATAAGTACCACACACCTGCCACCCAATAGAAATATCTAATTCTTTGAAAGGGAAACCGTGAAAAGAATATGTCAGGCTTTTTGCCTGCGAGTCGACCTCTATTATTTACAATCCTCTTGACGGCAGTTATTCAGAAATCATTAAAATCAATAATATTATGATATTAAACCATATCATCCCCACCAATAAGCGTCTATCTTATGCGATCCATTCCTGAAACCCAGTTTATCTACCAACTCTGCTTCTGCTTCATAACAACGAAGAATCCAATTCATTCAGAGTCTACACTAAGTGTGTAACACTTGATCTCCATTCATATCAATGTTAACTTTTAATCGACCCCTCTGATGCCGTAATTTGTACTTATCAAATACTATTAGTATTAAGAGAAAACGTGGTCACTGAACATGTACATAAAATGGCGGTTTTTTTTTCATGGTATTTAGGTATAAATGATAAGAAAACGTAGTGACTGAGCATGTCGGGATGCCATTCTCGGCATTTTGTCCAATAAAATATGTATTTTATTGAATAAAAGACCTCGAACGTCATCCCTACGGGCTCAGTAACCACGTTTTCTCTTAGTATCAGATGGAATTGCTACCCAGGCTTATTTGACATAACTTTCAACCACCCATCTTACTCGGAATTGTCCCCCTTCCCTACACCAATTCCAGACAGTTAGATGTGAATTTGGATTGGTTTTCTACCCCAAATTAGTCCTACCTTTCAAGACCCTCAAAGTCAACATATTTTAATTCTTTAACTGAATAAACCGCTCGAAACGTTACTGAGTCTCATAATCTGCACGAAGCATGGATATTACTGATTCCCACTATTACATAATTTGATCCTTCGCACTATAACTATTGCTTTGTTTGAAATATATGTAGGCCTACTTGTGTTCTCATCACCAGTGAGCAATATCCTAAGTATAACATCCCTGTATAACAACTTATCAATTGGATTACATCCATGAGAAAAACTTGAAGAAAATCTTTCAGATATATATCATCATCTCATAAAAAAAACAGCCCCATCCACTTGTCTGCATGCAACACCATCTACACCTGGTATGTTCCTAGCTGGATTAGTCATCCCTGCGTCTTAACAATATACGCAGTGATCATCACCATCAGCTATTATGCTTACAATTCTCATCCACCACCTAATTTCGCTATATTCTAATATGTAGAGAATGGTATATGATAGTTTTGATTGACACCCACACATCTGACCGGTGATACATCAAATATATGAATATTATACATTCATGTAAGCCATTATGTGATGTAAACAGATGGAAATTGTTAATCAGAACTTACTTCTGTATTAACCCTTTAAGGACGCATGATGCCTGGAGGCATCACCTCACTAAAGATGCATGATGCCTGGAGGCATCACCGCACTAAAGACGCATGATGCTTTGAGGCATCATTGTCCCAATATTAACAAAAATGTTTTAACAAAGAAATACTAGAGCAATATTCATGACATCTTCAGAAAATGTAGATATAACATCATATTTAGTATTTCTGTTAAAATGAAATAAAATATTTATGATCATGTATCATATTGCATGATTGCAAACTTGGATATCAGTTTTAACTATCATGTGGCCGTCCTCTAGCCAAACAGACTGCCACCAGCACCCATCCTTATGGGAGTAGCTAGGCCCCAGGCAGCCGTCCTTAAAGGGTTAAGTACCAATGTCTATATGAAATTATCAAATAAACATGACGATAAAACATAATGTACGGCAAGTAATTGTTGTCTTATCAATTTTTGGTGTTTTGAAAAAATCTTACAAGATAAAGAATATATAGAAAACAATTCCAATGCTAATGCCCATGTCATGTTAAATGGTAACAAAAACAGTTTACATAAGAGTAAGATGTTACATTTGACCACATGGTGATAATCCCATTGCTGTTATTGCCAATATCCATCAGTCAAAATGGGAATAACTTCAGAAAGTGTCTCTCGGTGAAAATTGTGCTTTTGTTATGAA
Organism: Alentia gelatinosa; assembly: GCA_950022655.1. Lineage (NCBI taxonomy): Eukaryota > Metazoa > Annelida > Polychaeta > Phyllodocida > Polynoidae > Alentia > Alentia gelatinosa. The sequence continues at coordinate 45,093,937 of OX465579.1, read as the reverse complement.
TCTCTCTCGCTCCCCATGTTTCATCATGGATTAGGCTGAACCAGAAGACAGAATCGACCGTCACCTCATCACATGTAGCTACCATGATGTATGTGAAAAATTCATTTATCAGACAGCTACATCCAGGTCAAGACATGTTTACCAATTTACAAATCATTTCAACGTGCACCTGGTGAACTTAGTCATACCTCAGGTCACAATCATTTACTTAATTACTTTGTAATTATGTCTCGGAAGTATTCCCAGCTCCCCATCCTCATCAAATGGAGTATTCAGGTGAAGACAACCGTTTGCTCTAATCTTCTCGTCAATTTGTTTTTGCAAGTATTACTAATTTTCGGATGTGACATCTCGAAAATTTGGCTCGGCTTCCTTTGTGCATACTTCATTCGCTTTTTGGCTAGGAAGTTTCAGCTATTCAAGACCCTCTCCTTCATATCCGGCCTCAGAGTGTCTCTATTCAGTCCTTTTCAATTTCTTATTTCAAACTACTATCTTTCCTTCGACTCATCCATTTCCTTCGTTTGCTCCATCTGTTTTCTGTCTCTTGTTCTGCTATCATTCATCTATAATTCTTACTCTTTTCTGTACTTTCACCTCGTCTCACCCTTTTCTCTACTCTCATCGCTTTTCACTATGCTTAGAATTACCCGATCGCTCGTCTACCTATCCTGTACCACAATCTCCTTTGCCTCCTTATGCACGAATCACATGAATTTCCTCCATTGAAAGAAATTACTCGCCAGCATGTATACAGATTCATATTTTCTATTTGATTTCTAGTCCTAATGTCTTAACAACGAGTCTTCAAGAAAAACTATATATACTAAACAATATTTTAAAGATATTAAACTGTCAGATCATTCATCATTCGTACTGCCTTTAACGTCTTATCTCCTCTATATATATATTTTCTTCCTCGAATCCCCTCTCAGTGTGACCTGTCCTTACTACTGTCTCCTTATTCGTCGTTCTCTCCTTGCTGTTGTTTTTAAGCCTCTACCCTACAAAACTTTCCCCCTTTTATCCTTCCTCCCTTCTCTCCTTCAATCTCTGCTTCATAATATCTTTCCCTCCTAGTCCTGTTTAGTCTCCTGTTATTCCCGCTGCTCCCCTTTCCTCTCTCAATTCTCTTCTGTTCTCCCCTCTCCCATCTCTTCATGCCGTTCCAATCTCATTTCCTACCTTATCTTTTTCCGCTTCATTTTCTCTCCTACTAACCTTCTATCTCTCCTACTCCTATACATTCCTCATTCCTTTTCTATTCTATGCTTACCTACACCCGACCCCCATCTCCTCAGCCCACAACTCCATTTGGATCACTAGAAGAGCTGCTTGTCAAGTAGAACCGTGTAATTAGCTTGAATTTTCGTCGAAGGCGTCGACCACGTGATTACAGGTGGTTTGGAGGCTCTCGCAGACGTATGTCATGAAAGCAACCCGATCATTTTATCATCGAGACGGGCGCACTACGTGGCTGGCAGTCTAATTGTACCTACCTCACCTAAAGGAATAGACAAATAAACCAATTAAGCGCAAGACGTATCGACCCGTTGACTTTAATTGCGGCCGTGTTTCTGCTGTTGTCGACAAAAATACCGGATGATAGGCATCTAATTCTAACGGGTGGCTCGGCGACTGGGATGCGTACTAGCAAGATGGTTATATAGGGAAAATGACAAAGACGACGCATATCAACTGCAGTGTCTATCAGTAAATAAAGGTAATCACTGACTAAATACTCTTCATGCATACTTGGGGAATTATTTCGTGAATCAGGTTTTTTTTGTTTGGTATTAGCTTCACTGATAAATGACATCTTAACACGGAATCCAATGGCTGGCAGCCAAGTTGTGTACTTTCCATTTCTAAATGCATTTTATTATCAAAGTCAACATGGCAATACCATTTCAAACCATGGTTTTTTATTTTTTATCAATTTTTTTCTAGAATACAATAATATAAGCTGTGTGGTTAATGTATAAGGATTTATAGACTTCTTCACTTTCAACCTTTACTAATCCTCTTTAATCAGGGATGGAGTTTTTCAACAGACACCAATACCTTTGTGCTCACATGACCGTTACGGTTGGATGAGTCACTTAAAAGTCCCTAATGATTCTAATTTGGAGGATCAAAACTGGCATTCTTGGCAATCAGTATTCTAATTGAGTCAGGTAGTTAAATACCGCTCGTCGCAGTAGTGTAGAGGCGCAGACGATTTGGTTCACTTAAACCGAATACTGAATGTCTGACGTATATGATATTCTTAGTAATAGGCATCATTCTATACTCAAGCCCAGATCAGGTACTAAAAACTAAAGTGCAATTTTAAGTTACAAAGGAAATAATTCCTAGTACATGTACCTTGTGAAATAAGTCTAAGAATGAAGAATTTCTGGGCCAATCAAAATCTAAATCAGTTACAAGCATCGACCTTATCACACATGACGAATATCAGTTATAACATGTTTGATAATCCTCATCGTAAATACATCGTAACACTAGATGTATTCCTGAAGTCCAATGTAACGTTCCGCATAAGCAGTTCTACATAGAGACCTCATTTTACTTGTCGAGATCTTGTCTCACTTATTCTCTGTGAATTAATTGATTATATATATACAGGTGGCTTCTTAATAATCTAATTGGTGCTTTGATCAGTTTCAACAAAGACAAAAATTTGTGCCTTCAAGAGCTATGTAATTTATCACATATTATATACCATGTTTACCAGCCATATAATAGCGCTGCCCCAATTTTATCATGGTTTGTCGTTCTAATTATATGTGTTGTACAACCTAATTATATTACGAAATAACACTGTCACATGGACGCCTTACAATTTCACACTGTCTGAAATTCTCACACATCAAACTTGATGTGTTTTATACAACTTGTTTGGAATCTAAATAACTGGTAATTATCCGTATCATTACCTGCTTTAGTAAGGGTAAAACGTTGTACTAAAGGTAGAAAACAGTTAATCACACGGTAATATAATTTAGAGTTGTTAACGTAGCTATTCCATGAAACTATTTATTCCACCTAGCTAGCAATAATTTCAGTCACCGTAATTCTATTTTTTCGCTGATAGGAAAAATATCGTTAAGAAATCGATCGAAAACTGAATAAAGTAGCAAATAGTTTATTTGCGATGGAATATATATTTGTATCTCGCAGGCTCGTCTCTGCACTAAAATTGTTTTTGGCCAAAGGCCGCAGTAATTACTAGGGTTACAAGAGACTAGAATATATCAATTTCTTATCAAATTATTATGAATAGGCTGTTTTGTTGTAACTACATCATTCGATTTTGAAGATAGATTTGAACCACTGTAGTAATTTATTCTAAACCTGAATTTTGTTATTTTAACGAATATCTATATAATGTTTATTCTCTTTGGACTCATATTTAAACGCAGAGTAGTATTCCGAAGGTTCCTTCAGGGTTTGACGCATGTACCCTACCTGAAAAATATTTTCATGGGATTTCAAAAGTGCTTTACATCCACTGTCATAGATAAAAGCAGAAACAGTGGAGTTTTGCTACAGTGAAAGACGTCAGAATGTCGTCTGCTACACAGCATACACACTCCACTCTTTCCTGTCGGTGTCTGGGCCACGCCCTGAGCACAGCATCCACCTCCCGGCTGCGTCCGAAACTAATGGTGCTTTTGGCGACTAGCCCGACATCTGGTGTTCAACAGGCGAAATTCTTTACATCTCAGGACATTAAGAACTGCCGGCTTTGGCACGAAACTCGGGGGATCGAAAACCATTTTACTGACTTAGAGAAAGCTACTGTGGTTTAACCGGAGACGTAGATTAAGTTTTTAGACTGGTTTCGTATGACCCGTCTCAAGCATACCAACAAAGACATTAGAAGGCTATATTTCTCGCTTCTTGGGTGAGCTAAACTTTCCGAAGATATTCTTTATTTCAAGACTAAAGCCCTGATTTTTCATTAAAAGCTTCTCGTCTGGCTTTCACGAGGGTTTATTAACCAATTTAAATTGACAACGTGGTATTATTATCCATGGTAAACAAAGTCCCTATTGACAATGTATGAGGACTCAGTAGACCACTACCAATTTTTCTAAAATTGTCTGATACCACAAACCCATGGTATACGGAAAAATAGTCCCTTTGTGTTACAGAGCACACCAGAAGTCTCTGTTGAAATACCTTTTATTATGGCTTTTCCTGAGATCAATTTTCTTGAGAAGATGAATGACACATGATATATGAAGTCCAATCCATGGTATACAGCCTCAAAGACATGGTATACGGAAAAATAGTCCCTTTGTGCTACAGAGCAAATAAAAAGTCCCTGTCGAAATACCTTTTGATATTGCTTTTCCTGGAATTAATTTACTTGAGAAGATGGATAATTCATGAAAATACAACAAACGATGGCCGTGTGAACAGGTGGCTCTGTAACCACTCGAGGTGTACGTTTGGCTGGGTTCCGCCTGTGTACGCCGCTGGCTACTAACAATTCCGCCGAGCCCCCTAGCGAATGACGGGGGAACCAGCGTAGGTTGACGTCGAAACACACGCGCTAACGCTCGTGTATTACGGCGCATTATCCTCTCGTGGTCGACGGCAGCCTGTTCAAAAAATATCCACGGCCGCCTGTCCACAAAACCATTGATTATTGTTGGGGTTTTTTTGGTTTCTTTTATTTACGGCATATAAATTGTCTGTGTAATCCGCCTACCGCAATCGATGCTACCTAGAACAAATAAAAAGGGGCGGGCGGGTTATCTACCAGCTATTAGTTACGTCCTGGCTTTATGTTTTCGGTACAAAGGCATGAGGATTTTTTTATTAGCAAGTTAATTCCGTTTGTCTGTGTTGTATTTTTCTCCCAGGTTTGAATTTAACCTTTTGGGGTTATTGTTGGGGAAAAGAATTGGCGTTGGCCGCCACGTCAAGCTAAGATTAATTCCGTTAAAACTGAACCATTGATTGCGTTGAATTTTATATTATCCGCCGGGGTAAATACGCAAGCTTTGCCCCACTGTGTTACAGTTATCTTATTTGTTTTTGATCGACGACGACGATTGCACACTTTACAAAGTAGACGAGGAGCTGTACCCTTATCACAGTAGGCGGCGTTACTGTTAAGCAAACACTAGTGGCGCCATCTGGATGCCTTTGTTGGAAGTGGCCTAGCACATGACCCTCCTACGACGAAATTATATTTTTGATATTGATGGTGTAGATATACACTGATCGATGGTTTTGTGGACAGGCGGCCGTAAACCACGAGAGGTTGACGCGTCGTAATAGACGAGCGCTAGCGAGTGTATTACGACGTCAACCTCGAGTGGTTTACAGAGCCGCCTGTCCACATAACCATCGTTTGTTGTATCTATTATCCATTTTTTTTCCGAATAAATTAAACCCAGTAATTGCCATATTAAAGAGTATAACAATAGGGACTATTTCTTTGCTCTATAGCACAAAGGGACTATTTTTCCCGTATACCATAGTTTTGAGGCCGTATACCACAGATGTAATAAACCAAAGTTATGGTATCTTTTCTTTCTTTTAAAACAAATTTCTTTATTGATTCAAAAGTATACAGTCAAGCTTTGTCATGGTATCAGTTCAGGTTCGAGAATCAATAAAGCGGCAGAGGGTCTCAGCCTTTCTATAAGGCTGGTTTAAATGACCAAGTAAAGTAACTTCTTTTTCAACAGATTTTTTCAAACATGAAAGAGAAAAAGTGTAAAGAAAAAAGAAAAGAAAAGAATAATAATAATAATCCAGGCTCAACCAAGATCAAAATACACAAGTTAGTTATCTACATCACACTATGTTTCTACTCAGGAACAGTCACTCTTAGTGCTCATCTTATTTCTAGTAGAGAGAGAGTAGTTTGGCTGTCACGTTAGCTCTGCCATATTTTAGCCCTCATGTTGGCTTTGGTCAACTTTTTAAACATTTTTAAGGACTCTGTATTTCGTATCAGTGGTAACAATCCATTCCATTTAGTACCCCCATGGAAAGTTACAGAACGTGTGTAAGCCTTTCCATTGTGCCTATCTACATAAATAACTGGAGCATCAAATAATCTGGTTTTCTTTGACCCAGAAACAATGTCTTCAGCTTTTTTTTATTTTGTGTACATAAAATTTAAAAGATGGGCTTCCCTACTGTCTTTGAGAAGGGGTACCTCCGCCATTCTGTGGAGATTTTTAACAGAAGTGTAGGGGTTTGCTCTAAGACAAATGCGTAGTGCTCTATTTTGCATTATTTGAAGAGCATCAGTAAAATTAGATGGAGCAGCATCATAAAGAATATCTCCATAGTCAAAGTGAGGGAGTATAGCCATAGTGTATACAGTAAGGGCTGCATGCGCACTCAAATAATTTCTCATCTTAGCCAGTTGATACATTCTGAAAGAAATACTTTTTTTTAATGAGGCAACGTGGTATCTAAAGTCAAGGTTTTTGTCCAGAACTACACCTATATATTTATAAGAATGAAACTGTATTACTTCACCATTATTAATAAAAAAGTTGCAATTTTTCTCTGTGTCCTACCTTTTTCTTGGCTGTAAAACACATATGCATTGTTTTACCAATGTTAATACTGAGTTTGTTCTGGATACACCATGTTACAAACATATCCAGATCTTTTTGCGTCTCATAATACAGTAATTTCTCATTATGTCCATGTCTAAAAATAACAGTATCATCAGCAAAGAGGATGACTTTGTTGTCCTGTAGGGCACTTAGTAGATCATTGACATACAGGAGGAACAATAAAGGCCCGCGGACTGAGCCTTGCGGTACACCAGTACGAATGGGTCTGGCATTTGAAAGGAGACCATTTACTTTAACTTTTTGGCTACGTAGGCTTAAGTAATTTTCAAACCAGGAGTAACAATTTCCTATGATACCATAGTGTTCCAATTTCCTTAAAAGAATATCATGATTAACCGTATCAAAGGCTTTTTTCAAGTCAACAAAGACCGCCAGAGTTTTATACAATGGGTCTTCGTTTACTGAGTCCCCATACATTTTCAATGGGTCCTTGTATACAATGGATAATAAGATGATGGAGAGCAGGAACAGATCTAATTTATCATATATATACGGAAATCAAATACTAGGAATCTAAAAAGATATACTTTATGGAAAAGCAACGTTGACGCTGGGCAACCATTGAATTCGATTTCTCTGTATTTGCTTTATTAAATTTGAAAAGATTGAAAGCCCCACTTTTATACAAATAGCAATATACATTTGGTATGTATTAACGAGGCCATACTGTTTTATTCTAGGAGCTGACCCTGACGTCATATCATCGACGGATACTGACGAGGACAGCTCGGACCCGGACCAGGAGCTGGCGGAAGACCACGAGGAGGAACACGAGGAGGATGAGGGCGGTGCCGTGCAGGCTGCCCAACAGGCGGCGCCAGAGTCGTCGGCGGGGGAGTCCCGGCAGAGTGACGTCACCAACCCCCCTGACGAGTCGCAGAGTCAGTACATCGACTCGACCTCCCTACAGGAGGACCGCTACAGGTGAGCAGGCTAGATTACTCCAGGGTATCGAACTATAACGGTATCAGAGAGGTAACCAGGGGAACATCCATAAAGATATACGCAGAATTTCCGGAATATTTTACCCTGCCGATCATGTTCGCATTAGAATAAAGAACGGGTATCCGCTAACTTTCCGAAAGTGTAGTGCAAAAATTTCTTTGTAATAGAGGTGTTTATTGACGAAAAGGACTCAATATGATACAATTGATTTTCAGCATTGTCGTCATTGAACAAGGACATAGAAAAACTCGTGTAAACATCACAGCACACATCACAACATTACTAAGGTGCTAGCTTATCAAAAATCAGCGATATTACATTACTTATCCAGTACCTGATCAAGCTGTAGAGACTCATATATGAGTTCTCTTGCACGTTTTTTTATCAGGAAAAACACAAAACGCAGACATAATATACTATCAAAAACAGGGACAGTTTCAACATTTTTTTTCTTTTTCTCAAATAATTTCATTGAAACATGCAATTTCACAGCATCTTACTATAACATCTGGTAGAGGTAATTGGCAATACACGACAAACCGACCACATCTATGGATTCTCACCATTTGTCTTAGCAACAATCTTAATTTAAATCAGTTATTAGAGCCACAGGAATATGGTTATCGGCCCGCTAGAGAATTACGGACTTGTGCAGGAAATGCATCCAGAGATATAGGTAGAATTACAGCCACATTTTGAAAGATTATACATGTATTATCTTTAGAGCGTTCTATACGTTGCCTATTAAAGGTTAGAGTGGTCACATACATTTTCAGCGTACTGAGAAAAATCTATCTCTTCACTATCTGCATGCTATTCACTGTAAAACTGGGAAAGGGACAAGATGCCAGTGTCTCAGGGTCTTAGAAGCGTGCCCAACTGACCATGACCAATCACTCAAGACCAAAAGACCTGATTGACCTACTGGTGCTTGATGTATTTGATCCTAGACTCAGGCAGTTGAAGAAATGACAAGTTAACTGGGTGCAAGTTGGTTACAGAAAAATATCCATAGACTGAATATAAGCCAGACCAGAGAACTAGAATCCCTGGAAGGTCCACTCGCCGTGCAGCGCTGTTAACTAGTGGCGCGCATGTGCTGGTTCCTACAGGGGAGCAAAACATCCGGTCGACGCTTCTAATATGTCCGACTACATCTGTTAATAATGTACCCTGGTACCCGGGGTATCCGCTAGTTGTCCTGGCGGCCACTTTTTACAGTGTCGAATGGGTAACCGGATGTCCACCTCCCCTTTATCTTGGAAACAAGTTCGTCCCTTAGGCACAGCTTGGAACGGCCGTGAGTTGGCTTTCCAGGGGTTCTGGGGGCTGTTTCATATTCTAGGATCGTACATGAAGAACTTTTTAGTACCTTATACAAGGGTTATCGTCTAATAATATTTAAGTCTGTTGGCTAAGATAAAATTGGCCGTCCATAAGGTCGTCCATAAGTGTTGAATGAAATTGACCCGCATTGTTCCTGGGTTTCTATGGTGTACAGAAAAGGGTCTACATGTACGATCCTGGATTGTGAAACGGGCCCCTGGTTCTTTGCCCAGACCATTCAATCCTTATTCATTTATAATTGCACGTTCATTCTTCAATGCTGACCATACTATTTGCTTCTAGTATTTGATTGAGTCAACCAAGAATTTAATACTTAACAATTATAAAGGTCATCATATATTGAGATTGAAATATGAACGTTCTGGCACCCGCTCGGCTGAATTTTCTCCTACCTTCCCTTTATGTTGATAACCTGTACCTCGTCTTCCCTGTACTGTTTATTGCCCTGTCTTCGTCTGACTTTACACTGTGTTATGCACATAGATCTAAAACTTGCATGCCAACTCAACTTTGACTACATTGAAAAACGCCAAATTTGGAGAGAATTGTATGTCTTGTTCTTTGAATAGTAATTTAAAAAAAAAACAAAAAAAACCAGGACGCTAGTGGACGAAAATTTGGAGAGAATTGTATGTCTTGTTCTTTGAATAGTAATTTTTAAAAAAAAACAAAAAAAGGACGCTAGTGGTCGAAAATGTGTTTAATTGTCAGAGAATATTTCAAAATGGCTTGCCAGTTAACAATTACTTATCATATAGGTCCCAACGGGTCAGGATTAGCAATATTTAGTCATCCTCCCTAAAGATCACCAACAGGGTCCCACCTAAGAAGCCCAAAACAGAGCAACTTTCTCTTTGCCAGATGGACGCCGACAAATATTGTCACAGTGGGGGTGAAAAGGAGTGGTGCCGTAGCGCATGGGGAACAAGTTGCAAGCATCCCATATCTAGTGATCTGGTCATAGGCCTATGTCACAATGGGGTCTTGACTTTCACCTCAGAAATTTATATTCATTTGTTTAATTTATGACGTAAAGCTTTTATTACATGCCTGCAAATACATCTATTACGCAGATAATATATAAAAAGTAATTAAATGTTTGAAGATGGAACAGACATAGAGAAGAACGTCGAAAATGATTTATTACATTACTGTGACATTCACTAAATTGGGTAGAGATCATGAAGTTAACTCTCTTAAAAGCTGAATTGATTTCAGTTATCGAAATTACCGAAATTCATTACATTAGAAATTAATTTTCCATATCTATTATTGTCTATATCGTCGACTACCATATTGCTATATATGTGGAGGATCAAGGTGTTTGCAGCGAAAGCTATATTTATTTCAAAAACCGTGGTTACCGGATTTGCTGTAGAATAACCATCACTAAAATATCATTCCTATTCACCTGCACCCCCCCCCCCCCCCCCACACACACACACAAATATTAAGATATATATGATTATCTGTCATTTTTGTTTAGATGTAAATAGACCGATGGGGACTGAATGGGAAACCTATACAGAAAATTAGTTAAGTCGATGGGGATATTCGTTACATCTGTGTATTTGACAGAAGTCAAATCTTGTTAATAAACAGGAAAGTAAGCTGTTGTAAGTCACAAGCAATCTGTGATGCCAAATGTTTCTGTAGAGCTGCTCTGAGAAGTTCCCTTTTTTACACAAGGTGGCAGTACTGTTAACTGAAGTGATGCCATCTACAGAGTAAAGGTAGAACCTCTCATAAGCGCTGTGACATGCTGGCAGCTCCCTTCTCGATCACACTCTGAATTCAGCGGGCTACCTCCAGCATGTTTTTTTTTCTTATTATTGAGCAACATGCACAGCATGTGTAGGGGAGATCTATGCTGATTATAATTTCAGTATACATGACAGTAATCTCAAGACAGGATGACTATATATATTTGAATACAATAGCCCAACGAAGAATTATTGCCGTGGTCAAAACGGATCGCCCTAGGTATACATGTAACACTATAATTTGGCATAGTAATCATTCCTTGTCAGAATTAGAGCTCCCGGGGTCATACACTAGATAGACTATAATTCCTTAACACAGCCCCAAGCGCTAGAACTGCAAAGCATTGTTTAGTGACAATGAAGATAGAACTGCCTACATCCATACGGTCGTTATAAGTTTCAGGAATGAATTCTTAGGCTTGGGGAGTGCCCCATGATGCACCATAACCTTCTTGCACTCGGTACTTCGATTGACTTCTGTGTGTATATGACCTTTGATCACTTTATAAAACCAAGTGGTTCTCTTATCTTTTCTTTTAGATACTTCTTCAGTGAATCACTGAATAATTATGAGAAAATGATTCAGTACACAATGTTAACTAGAACCGCCGATAGATAGGGTCGATTAGAACCTAGATGTTTATTATTTCGGTTTGACCTGTAGGTCAAGACTGAAATATATTAGGGGAGACGGGGTACGGTTTTTGCGGCTTACATTATAATACATTACAGTAATATATTCTGAATAATTAGACCCTCGATACCCTCGATACCGGGTCCGCACCCGGTGACAGTAGTGTATTTTTATATATTGTGTAGGCACCCGTTGCGGTTCAATGAATACCTACTAGCGGGTGGGGCTTGCTCTGGCAGATGTGTGTATTTTTATATATTGCAACAGGCTTCCACCTCCCTCCCTCCCTCCCTCCCTCCCTCCCTCCCTCCCTCCCTCCCTCCCTCCCTCCCTCCCTCCCTCCCTCCCTCCCTCCCTCCCTCCCTCCCTCGTAGGTATTCATTGAACCGCAACGGGTGCCTGCTATATGTGGGGTGCGTCTGATCTGTATATTTATGTTACGTTGAGCCTCTGACCTATGTTTTATTTGCTGGTGACATATTTGACCTGATTCCCTCGTGCACGTCTGGTATCGGCACCCGTTGCGGTTCAATGAATACCTACTAGCGGGTGGGGCCCCACAGGTCAGATGTGGTCCGCACCTGGCGACAGTAGTGTATTTTTATATATTGCAACAGGCTTCCACCTACCTCTCTCCCTCGCTCCCTCCCTCTCTCCCTTTTATTTCTTAAAACATGTATACATTACTTGTTGAAACCGAAATCATGGCAATGCCATGCCTACTTTTAATCCTTGTTTCCAATATGAATTTAAAAAGAGAATAAATAAGAATATTTCTCCATTCCTGTTTTGATATGTTAGACCCCCTATGATGCTTTATTGCAAAAGACAGATTTTGAATTTATCAAATCAAACACACATCCATACTTACGAAACCTGTGTTCTTACCTCTTTCAGCGAGTGCAGTGCCAGCGGGGCTGCCAGTCCTCGCTCCTTCTCCAGTGAGCAGGATGTCTCGGGCAGCGGGCTCGAGTACGAGGAGGACGGTGAGGTGCCCGACCGCCAAGAATCCCTCCCGGTCCCCAGGCCGGACCTCCGGCAGGGAGAGGCCCAGGAGGCGGGGACCGTGGAGGAGTCCAGAGAGGTGCAGGTCCCGGGAGATGGTGAGCAGAAGCCCGGTAGCGAGGAGCCTGAAGAGGGGGAGGTGGAGGACGACCCGGACTCTGCCCTGGAGGAGGCTGGAGAAGGACAGGAGGAGGGGATTTTGCTTGGAGAGGACAGGAGGGATGTGGCAGATCCCGTGGAGGTGCCATCTGAAGGGTCAGATGCTCTTCAGCTTGACGTCTCCCAGGTATGTTACTTACCGTTTCTTAAGATTTTTATCTTTAAAGAGCAGTGTTTATTTTTTTCCAATCTTACTTACACACGCACATTTCATACACAGTATACATTCTTTGCCTTCCTAAGAGGCAACTGAAGCCTTGTGGTCATTGATATTCTCTATCTGCCAAACTATCGATCTTTTTTTGCATGTAACAGTTTAATTGATAAATGACTGTAAAACATCGAAGCCTCCTGGAATATAATTTTATTTGGAGGAGTGTATTGTATGCTTTCAAATAAATGCTGGTTCTTTTCAAGACTTGTTTTTGAAAAAAAACCCCGTTAAATATTGATTTCTTTTCTCTAGAAAAAACTGTTATTCCTTAGATATACCTGCTTAGAGTGCCCAAATGAGGTATACCTGGGATCACATGGATTAGGGGTGCTGGCAGAGAAAATAGATTTGCGATTTGAAGCACATATATATGACCGTATTCAGTACCTTTTCGAGTAAATTTCTACAAATAGTTTGATTATATAGATATTACAAAGACAAAGACCTAATCAGATGCATGTTATTGATAAAGACATATCAGATCAAACGTTTATATCAATGTAGAACGAAGTCTTACCCTTTAATTAGTCTTTTATGTTAGTTGCTGTAAGGAGTCTTTGTCTTTCTCTTTGTATCAGAATTACTCCACTAGATAAGCTCAAAGTCCGTTCCATGTCGCTCCAGATTCTGAAAGAATTCTTTTTTCTTGGCTTGCCATGGAGGTGTTTTTGTCACGTCTAGATAATCCAGATTCTGACAGAACTATTGTAATTTGCCGAACCCTGAGATCAGATATAACATTCCATTGATAATTGATGTAAGGAGAGCATTATAGAAACGGGTATCGTTCGTAATTCTCCCTGGATTTTGTGCTGTAGATAAGCGGGTGAGCTCGTTTCAGGTTGTACCTTCTATCACGTCATAAATTTCTATAAGAATCAGACTTCCTGGCTTTATCTTCAAATTATTGAAACAAAAGTAAGAAGTGGCATAGAATGATTCATATCGTACATTTCCCCATACCTGCAACCACCCCCTTGATACAGTATGTAGATCAAGCCCGACCCATTACAATGTAGGACATGATTTGCTTTCAAACAGATAACTGTTAACAAAACACAAATTGGGGAGATTGCATGATCTGCAGATCTTGTGGTCACTGGATATATTGATTGCAGACTTGTGCTCCTCTCATGTTGAACTGACATGAATGCCAGACGGCGCCACATGCCGTGTTTTAGTTGGAATGTTTGGCGATAGGGGGATCCACTGTGCTCAGCCCATCCCAGGCGTTTTGTTTCTTCCAGTATGTGTCTACTCGTAAATGTGGTCTACGACTCGACTTGGTTAGCTAGTAGGTGGTGTGCTTTGATTCCTATGTAAATTTCCTGGAATTATAACATTCATGCACCACATAATGTCTCGAGACTTTATTTATGTTTCCAATGACAGGTTTGTATAAAGGTGGCTAATAAAAAATCAAGTCTGTCATAGAAGGTGCGAGAATACAAATTGAGTATGGCTTGATACAGGTTTCAGAAGTAAAATTAAAACTGGTACCATTTTGTCCTGGGAGATCGCTGTTGCAATTGCACTATTTCACAGAAGTTCGTCAAATAACCTATTCAGGTAGCAAAATTACCAAAATATTTCATGCATTTCTTTGTCATTGACGAAAGATTAGAAATACACAATCAGTTCAACATCAAAGGGATCAAAAGCTTTGTCGAATCCATCTGTAAATAATCAGTATAGTCTGATTTTATCTAGAGAAAAAAATACAATATTCTTGGTATCTCTGGGAATATATGAAGCTTGTCTGTATGGTCAGTGTGACACCATGCTTTCAGTTGTGTCTCTTATCTTATGTAAACATGAAGGCTATTCTAAAAGGAGACATTGAAGATGAGTATTTAAAGAAAATCTAGAAGATCACAAATACCCCTCTAACTCAATACAGGCCACATAAATCATTGTTTGACAAGTAGCACTCATCTCACAAGAAATCTTTATTTTTAATCAAAACCATACCTTTCCTGTAGTGGCTTTTAAACATTTGGGGTCACTATTGTCTGGAAAAGAGGGAAACTATGTTCCAGTGAGATAAAGTCAAAGTTACGAGGTAAGGCTCGCAAAATATTACTGCCCAAGGCTGATGTCTACTACCCAAGACTGACATTTAATACCCAAGGTTGACATTTAGACCAATCAGATTGTCTCTTACGAAATTCATATGAAAAGCGCAGTGGAAAGAAAACATATAGTGTCAAGTTACACGATAAGCCCAAGGTTGGATCTGGCTTCACATTTGATGGTGGGCAAGCAAATAACGCTTTTTATCGTTATTGAACTACATTTGATGGTATATATGAAGTGTTTTGCACCTCAATTTTTCCACTCCAATGCAAATAGTTAGCCTATTTATTCATAATTATATTTCTTCTGCTCAAGCTTGTATCCAGTTAGTGTCAGGTGGTAAACAACGATGCCAGCAGTTAAACCTTTCTGGATCCCCATTTCACGACACAACCCACTGCCCACCTTCCAGACTGCACACTGACTCCCTATCTTCCTGACTGGCTATTAACCGTCCATCAAATTGTCACCTAATTTCCCATGTACTACTAACCTACCTGAGTTCCCATGAGGCTGTCCGCATACTGGATTATCCATTGCCACCTTCTGTAGTGTCTTCCTTACTGACTACCCATCTGACTTTCCACCTAACCTGATCTTTAGTCAAAACGGATCTACTCTCTCATATTGATCACTACCCTTAAAACTTCAGAGATCTATACAAGGAAGGGAACAGGGGGGTTCACACTTTATAGTCTGTCTTTCATGAAATTTTATTTTCTGAATTCAGAATAGATAATCATCTATTCTTCTATGAATAGACAATACATGCTCTAGATGTATAAGTAGACATCCCATGGTGCTTGAATCTGATGCATCTAATATCATTTATTGCCTTATGATGATGCTTGCAAGCTACGATTCTTAGCAGCCTTCCCTAGGTTATTACCAGTTTCCGTATTAAGTGATGTGAAATATCCTAATATTCTAAAGTGGGAAAAACATGTCACTTTCGTATGGTGCCACAGGACACATGTAGACCCTAACAAGAAGATGCGGGCCCACTGTAAGTTCGACATGGGTTATTCTAGATTATGGGGACCCGCTTCACTGTTATAACTGCGGGTGATGGCCAGTGGACAGAGATTGGCCAGTAGTCGGATAGTGGGGGTTTTTCTGGCTATTTTTTGTTTCACCAAAGGTTAAGTTTAGGGTAACTAAAGGTACTGTAGAAGATATCAGTCCGTACTGGACAGACGTCACAGGACCTATGGCGAAAAGAGTTATTTGCGACTATTTTTTTTACACATGATAAAATAATTGGCTTGAAATTCTAGGTTCCTAAAAAGATAATTAGAAGGAAACTCACAAGATGAAAATAACTTGGTCCGTGCTCCACCGAGTTGGACCACAGAGTAATTCACAAAGCGAAGCTGAGTGAATTACTCTGCGGTCAAACGAGGTGGAGTGCAGACCCAGTTATTTTCATCGTGTGGGTTTCTGATTTTATCCTACCCTGTACAACATTATTAATCAATAAAATAACTCGCCCAATTAGCCATTGAGTATTGGCTACACTGCCTTCACGTCCGTGGAGTTAAGTAAGTTGCTAATGTTAAACCTATGGACAAAAATACCCGGGGTGATATAACAATAAAGAAAAGCTCGTGTCTAGTCATTGCTTCTCTCCTAGTAGGCGGCGCCACTATGGTCGTTCCTTTGGCGCCATCTGCCTTGTGTCTGCTAGTTCCTTGCTCTACTTACACTGGCAACCAGAGCTTCGCAAAGTCTGTCTAGTCGGGTTTAATAAGCGGCCGCCTTGACTCAGTATCGGAACCTGTTTGTTACTCTACGATCAGATCTTTCGTGCTGCTTGGAAAGTGTGTCATGTGATTATCTCGAAGCCAGTCTTCAATTTTTTTGTATTTCCTTTTGTGTATATTTTTAAAGTACAATGAACATAAAGCTAGGTTTTATCATCAATTTGTTTAGCTTTGAATATTTCTCACCAACTATTTTTGCCTTTATACCCTGTATAAAACAAAACTACCTGGATCGAGGCGGACCCCGGGCGGGAACTGTTTATTACCCTCCTACAAAACTTTTTGTACTACTTGGAAAGTATTTTTTAGTCAGAACCTCGAAGCCTATTTACCATTTTGTTATTTCTTTTTGTGTGTATCTTTTAGAATAAAACCACCATAAAGCTAGACTTGATTATCAAATTGTTAAGCTATGAATTCTACTTATTAAGTATTTGTGCTTTTAGAGCCTACATAGAACAAAACGACTTTGTTTGAGGCGCACACATAGGGATACCGTGTGGATTTAACCCTACCAACCTCTATGTTATAGACAGGGGTTGGTTGCCAAACTAGCTCTACTACAGCTCCCTGTATAGTTGTTAACCCAAAAGGATATATTACTATGTGTCTGAAAGTGTTACAAGAGGACGTGACTCAATGTGACATCTAAGGTATAGATTGTAGCCCTGTCGCGGCTTCTAGTCCTAGACGTATGTATATATGTACTTTAATATCCATCTATTGGCTAATGTATCTTTTGCATATTCGGTATTCCGATGGATGTGTTGAGAGGCGCTCGATTATCGTGATGTATATTTAGAATCGATACTTTGGAAGGTAGGATACCATAAGATAAATGATATGCTAGTTAAATTGAATAAATTCAGAAAATATATCAATGTGGAAACAACTGTCAAAATTATAAAACCTGTGAAGGAATCTAAAAGAAGAAATCACCGAAACGGAGGTCCGAAGAGCTATATGGGTTTAGTCCGAGATACATTGAAAGGACCCCTCAATATTGGAATTTTATACCCGTTGCAACCAACCTCTAATAGAACAAAGAAGAAGGCATTCGTTAGCACTCTGTATTTCCGAGAAAACCACTAAAATCGATATAAACAAGAAGGGATCCAGGAGTTGGGCACAGAGACAGACTCTGTTTAAGTCAAGGGGATCCCAAACTAGTTTATGTAAAGAAACTCCTATTTATATTGCACAAATTATTAAATGAACCACCCTATGACATTCAGACGCAGACAATGCAGTACGACCTGAAAAAGAAATACGAGCTGATGTATAGCCTGTATAACTAATGACTTAGTAATATCAAACATCACAATGTATAATGTATGATAGTATCACCCTTCATACCTATGCTATTTGTTTTCTGCATATTACTACTTACATATAGATAATTGAGGCATGACCCCGGCACATCTATAAAACCACGCATTTCTACCAGAAGTAAGATCTCCCCCTTCACACTAGGTGACAATTGGTGGGCCCCCTTGGTGTTTAATTGAAGAAATTCGCTGTCAGGATGCCCGTATAGTCTACAAGTGCCCGAAGCCTTCTTTGCTGCAATATCGTCAGCTAGTGAAACGTATTGTGCCTATGAGCAGTATATTCCAACACATATCAAACAGATCAAACACAGTATTTTGTCTAAACTGTTACATGATAGACTATGGTTAAAGCCGTGTTGTGCCAAAGAGAAGTGGTTAATAACGACATACCTTATTGGAGTTAGGATGGATGATTCATTAACGGCCCTTACACCTTAAAGAACCAAAGTGACCGGGTGGTCTTATATATGTGCCCTGGCATAGGCAGAATCATTGATCTTATCATTCTGATAACCCAATATGTAGGGCCTGAAGTTGATGATTAAGTCAGCGATATCACAGATTATACAAAGCTACTGCTGACCGCTACCACTGTGAGACTGCTAATGTAAATATATTGAATTTGAGAACAACGTTCCCGGACTATGTCGCCACAGGTAAAAGTCAGCTCTGCGGTGCTGGCCCCTGGCGTTTTAGGCCGTCGTCATGCTCACAGTAAGAGCAGCTCATGTGAAGTCAGTGTTTACTGCGTATAGATAAGCTCGACTGATGTGTCATGTAGATTTAACCCAATTTCCCAATCAGCACACCATACGTTGTGAAAGGTCTAAAACATGCGTTGATTGGGTTATCATAACTATGATACATACGAACGGTGAAGGTGTCCTTAATATGATTATTAGTGACAGGAAGGGAAATGAGAAATTATACTAAAAGAATGTTGAACAAAGCCAAAGCTAATTCCATAATGGAAAACCTAGACAAATGTAAACAAGAAATCTTGGAAGGAAATAAAGCCAGTCTTAAATTAATCAATCCATGAATTTAGTTGATGATATTACGAATAAACAAGTCGACGAAAATAAATTACAAGAATATACAAATAACTACTGCTTACAGATTGGCTCTAGACTCCCTGATAAAATGAACGAAACTTGGCAGTACTGTGGTACTGACCCAATTGTATTCTGGGTAGAAATTGTAACAACCTTGGAAAAAATTTATAATTCGGTCAAAGATGTTAGCATATGGAAATCTTCTGATATTGAAGGTATTTCAATTCGATATTTAAAACAGGCCTTAATGGCTTTTCCAGACCAATTAATGAGATTGATGAATTAATCTTTTTATCTTTTACTAAAGGGGTCCTGCCTAAGGACTCTAAAAAAAGCTGAAGTTGTACGTATGATGAAACAAAAGGGATTGAAAAGTGTATCAAACCTGCGACCAATATTGCGTCTTCCAGTCATGAGAAAAATAATTGTTAAGATTCTATATAAAGGGCTACATGTGTTTGCCGAGGAAAATAATTTTGTATCAAGTCACCAGGGAGGAATAGGGGAATATTACTTAAATGGCTCACAAATTACTTAGAACGTAGATATTAATATACGATAGTGAATGGTACTACATCAGAACCTGACTTGATCAGTTGCGGATCCGGAGTTCTGCAAGGTTTAATCTAAGGACCATCTTTCTTTCTATTGTATATGATGACTTAATCAATGCAGTGGAATTTAACTCTCTCTCTCTGTCTCTCTCTCTGTCTCTCTCTCTGTCTCTCTCTCTGTCTCTCTCTGTCTCTCTCTCTCTCTCTCTCTCTGTCTGTCTGTCTGTCTCTCTCTCTCTCTCTCTCTCTCTCTCTCTCTCTCTCTCTCTCTCTCTCTCTCTCTCTCTCTCTCTCTCTCTCTCTCTCTCACGACAAACTAAATAAAATGTATATTCAATAAAGATGATTGAAAAAATATATGCAAGCTTATGTAAAAGGATATATCAACCAACCTATCAAGGACTGGCATAGATAATTTATCATATCTAGTTTTGCATAACCATATGCTTTTTTACAGCAAATACCTTCAAACCTTGTGATCAGCGGTTACTCTATAATATGCCGATGGACGTTTTATACGTTATACTATAAGACCATGGGTAAGGTTAATGACTAACACGAAGCACGGGTATGGACATAAAATTTATTGAGTAGTAACAATACGAGATAAGTTTTAGAGGTCCTTTATAAGATACAATTAGAGATAAGAGATAGTTGACAAGCTATTGATAAGCCCTACGGAGTAGGAGAATTTGAGAAAGTGAGATTTGAGAGTTTTTGTAGGGTGGGTGGGTGGGTGGTTCCTTGTCGTTGGCTTCCCAGGGTCGAAATGAATGCGGGTGTGATGGTGTGGGGTGGTCACGTGAACGGGGCCACGTGACCAGCCCGTGGGTGAGTCCCTAATGACCGTGCTCGTTGCACGATACATTTAATTTCCAAAGAAGTGAAAGTAAGGGGTGGCAAATCAATTTTAAGAAGAACAACAAGCTGTACATTTTAATCGCATGAGTAGATTCTCAGATAAATCACTCACTCAAACAAAATATTACACACTGCACCGCTAGAGCAACCTTCAGAAACTCAGGTTTTGCGGAGCGATAAACCGGCGCAGTGTGAAAATATTATTCAAACCACTATATTCAAATAATTCTCACTGGAAAATATTTGAAGAACTGCTTATGTAGGAATAGAATGAAAATAAACTTTTCTACAGTGTAGACTGCCTGCCAGAACCCATGGACTATTTAACCGGAAGTTCCCTTCTGGGAGAGTCTCCTTCGGAATGCGCGAGTCCTTCATTTGCTATGCGCAGAGTGCTATCAGTAAAGGTTGAATGTGTGGGGACACTTCCCAGCGCCAGCCTCGCCCGTTCCTTCCCTATGCATGGCACACATTTGTGGCTAATTGTTTTTAAATTGCGCGGACGTGAGAGTCGCGGACGTTAAACAAAGCGTGAAGTGTACGGCTGTGCCGTCGACAATATTGCCTCATCTGTCTCCGCCTATTGACGTGCCTCTGGGGGAGAGTCAACGAGGCGGGCAGCTTTCACTTAACCCGGGCACCTCATGTTCTCCCCACCCCCACTCTTCACTCTCACCGGCCCAGCCCCCACATTTACAGGGGAGAAAAGTTTGAATTGACCGGCCAGGAAGCGGCGGTAGTGGCGGGTGGTGCAGCCGGTGTGTGGCGGCGGGCAGGGTTTGTTGTTAGTAGTACACGCAGATGTCACTTTTCTCCGGGCTGACGGATGACCACGCCGATGGAGACAAACGAGTAGCGCCGTCTCCATAGCAATGTTTCAGACTGATAGATGTCGCCGCCGGTGTGATTGTGTTGCGCGCGCCACCTGTCTGGGTGACAAGACGGATGCCCACCTGTCGACGCCCCGTCGTACGGCGGGCGGGCGGGCGGGCGGGCGGGCGGGCGGGTGGCGGGCGGGAATGGGTTGCGTGGTGGTCCGCCCGGCTACCTGGCCGAGCACGGAGCCGTGTTCCCTGATTTAGTGCCTGCCGAGCATTCATCTAAGTGATTCATCAAGCCGGAGAGACTGGTGTGTATTAGCAAGTCGTTATTCATCTACCATCCATCTCCGCTGCCAATGTGGGTGCCGATAGGGCGAGAGGGCGGCTTTCAAGGGTGACAGGGCAAATACCCCTCGTCCACCCCCATCATCCCCCGGGTCGCCCTCCTCCCTCAGCAGCCTGACCGGACAGCTGGAGGAGCCCTGGAGAAGGGGGTCAGCTGTTGGCTGAGCAACATGCCCTTCAGTTGGCAGCCCCCCTCGGGGTCTCAATTTTTTATGGACCTTGTAGATCTAGGGTTGATTGATGAAAAAACACTGCCCGATACAGATAAGAAAGACACCATAGACGTATTAAGGAGTCAGTTCATTAACGTTTTTGTTCTTCATGTAGGCCTACAGTTGGCGGTTTGTAATCATCAGAAAGCAGAGAATGAATAAAAGATAGCGTGGGCTAATTATCCTGTATAAGGTCATTTACTAGTGGCCTACAAAAGAGTATATAAGTAAAGGTAAAACATAATTTGTACAACACAAAAACTGTAAATTTTATTCCAATTGTCCACCGGGAGACATTGTGACCCACTCTAGTTCAACCTGATCTAAATGACTCATAAATGATACAGGTTATCGACGATGTACAAGTGCCTACAGGAATTTTTCATGCAAAATAAGGGCGTTGAGTGGGGGGATCTTTGTTTCCATAGCGAGCAAGTCTACGTGAACTGTACCTTGGGTCAGTGTCATACTCTGTATTATATGTGGTCATATCACATTATGTGATCACATTGATATTTCACAAATGTACGACTGTATGTTATAACTACGCAAGTTTACCACCACGAAGTATTTGTGTACATTTGTAAACCTGGATTGATAAAATACATTGCATGCCTTGGATCAGATTAGTTTAATAGTTTATTTCAAGATTAAAGCTTATTGAGGATTAACCCTAGTACATGGATTGTACATCTCACGTGCTCTTAACCTCACTACATTAAAGACATTACCTACCGTCTTATAGCAGGAAATATCAGACAAGTAGCTGTATGAAAAGAAGACTAATACTAACTTGGAGTCGTCTATGATACTATGGGATTGAAGAGCATGCCACTTGGAGATAGAGATGTAATTTGCTTTGATAGAGGTAGTAATTACTGATAATGTACTGTGTTGCAAATTACGTCGATGTGGTTGTGAATGTTTGGAGGGAGGCTGCATTGTGATTGAGGCATTAAGGTAAAACCTGACCTTAGAAATAACTAAGGAATGTTACGCCGACCAAGGACAAGATCCTCTTGAGAACCCAATCTTGGTTGGCATTGCCAGGCACATAGTAAATTTCTCGTCATGTTTTTTCAACTGACTCAGGGGCTGAGCGTAATAAATATATTTGGATTTGCTAGGTTTTATTCTGGTAACTAGGTGGATGGTTATAGATTCCAGGTTTAGGGATATTCACTGTTATTGCACAGACTGATATATTTACACTAATAGACTCTAAATCGATGATATTATGTCTCGAAGGAGTACGAAGATTCACCCTGACGTCTACTTTATGTATAGGTAAATGATGTATTCATCAAATAATACTCCTCCGTAAAATTGAATATAATACTAATTGTAACAAACTCTCATTCACATTTCAGGCTGACATTGAGGGGCTCTGTGACATTGATCCTGACTCCCCAGAAGAGGGCGAGGTGGTTGCAGATCCACATGACCCAGTAATCTCTCCACCAAAATGGAGGTCCCAGAGAGTGGCAGTGAATCAGGCCACCCAGAGCATGACCATCGGCTCCAGTTCCACCTCCCAGGAGTCGGCAACTCCTCAAGCCCAACCGCCTGATGGAGTAAGCAAAGTGGCTGGAGGCAAAGAAGATGAGGTGGTTGGTGTACCAAGTGGTGACGCTTGCAAAGAAGTGCAAACTTCACAGAGGAGCATTAGGAGGTGGAGAAGAGAGGGAGCACCCCGCCAAGCAGCCACTGTTACATCCACCCTGGATAAACCTAGAGATGTACCGCCAGCAGAAGCCGCCGTGCATATGCAGGAGAGGTCGGTGAAGCTTCATGCAGTGCCAGAGATGGTGCCTGAAGCAAGCAGGAGCGTGCTGGCAGCTGGAGGGATGATGGGGAGGGTTATAGCAGCAGCAAAGGCAGCACCCGTTGCCCAGCCCAGCAAAGGCTCAGAGAGGGTGATACGTCCAGAGGCGAATCCCCGACCAACTGGAGGCCGGGTTGTACTCACCCGCCCAGCGGTAGCAACGGCTGTACGCCCGGGGATGGGGGTCCCGGAACCCCGGGCCGTGGTACCTCCAGCACCTGCGGATCCACCCAAGAATCGAATAAGCTTAGTCCGGCGACACGTCCTTAACCCTACCACCTCCGCGGTCATGGCCTCTGAACCGAGACCGGCAGAGCAGCAAACCTCCACTCGGGTCGTCATCTGCGAGACCCCGCCAGAACCTGCTCCCAGGAAGGTGCGACTCAGGTCGGCCCCGTCTGGAGTAGCAGCAGGCTCCGCGGTAGAGCCCTCCGTGTCCCGTACCGTCATTGAGAAACAACCCAGGAGGATGCCGCTCCGGAGACCCCTCTCTACCGATCCGATCGCAGTTTCGCCTGCTGTGACGAGGGTTATCCTTCAGGCACCCGCCAAGAGAGCCGGGATTCCTCCAGGCACTACGGGGTCGGGTCTGGGAGTGGAAGCCCCCCGCAGGAAGGTGGTGAAGAGGGCGGTGCAGCCTCCAGGTGCTAGCGCAAGGGATGAGGCTACTGGAGGACCAGGAGGGCAGGGGGCTGATAGTGGCGGCATGCTCTCTGAGAACCAGATGGAGATCTTAGAATTGGAGATGCGGGCCAGAGCCATTAAAGCAATGCTTAATGCGGCCAACCCGAAGTTGCAACCCAAAAAATGATGGCGACAAGACTAGCGGTTCAGCAATGCGGTTATGATACGAACAGAATTCCATTGTCATGCACGTGTTTTTTTATGATACACTCTGGGAACAGTGGTGAAATATTGTACATGATCCGTATATCCAGTGTCGTAGATTGCCGCCCTTCCCCACCCACTATTATGAAGCATATGTGAATGACAAGTATTTTATCAAACCACAACTATTTTATTGATCTCGTCCATAGTTTATGCATTCTGCGCCTTATATAATCGGGTATCTTATATATTTTTGGAGAAGGCCGTGTGTACATGCTTAGGGAGCTCAAAGCCTCGAACAGCGTGTGGTCCATGGCACTGAATAAAACAACATACAGGAGTTAACAAATCTGAGAAGGTATGCATTCTGCATATGGTTTCATTCCACAGTGTTTGAGTTGTGAATATTTGGCAAATTTGGCAGCTGTTATGTGTAGGAAGAATTCACGGATTTTAAGACAGTATTATGTGTGTGCGTGTCTGTGGTAGTTATGGCGATGTAACCAGGTATCTGTACAATTTAAAAAAAAGGACAAGTACCGAACCAGGTACCAATTCATCATTAGAATTTTCTAAAGTGAGTCATTTACAAAATGCATTTTTTTACAACTGGTATGTGTTCCAGGACCGAAATAAAAGGTGTTCATAAGTCAGGCCTTCTTTATGAATAGTCATCATTAAATAGTCCATGAATAATATTCTCCATGTCGTCAACTGTTATGTATACTGGCATATCTCTTTCATATGACATAAAATGTTTGCATGATAGGTAAATTTCCTATTTTCCTATGTAAGATGATGTCATCCCCACCTCAAATGAGATTTTTGTAACTGTGTCCCAAACTCCCTTATGCATTGAGAATGTGAAGGAAATTGCTAATTGTCAATAGGGCATAAACATGATGTATGATTGAAGATCTTTTACGGAATAAATAAAGTGGAATTTACAAAACATTCTGTCCTTTTCATTTATTGTTGTAATTTATTCATATTTAACTATTGATTCACTACTTATTTCATACTTACTATCGTTTACTAAAATAAACATAATCGATGAGGCTGATAATTATACCCAATGAGGGCATCATGACTTCTCTTACGATAACGTCTGTATGAGAAAATGAACAAAATTTATGGGTGCATCCGTAAGCCATAAGGTATTGGCATACAGCTGTAAACTGTTTCTAAAACGTTGAAGACGAGGGTGCTTCTTTATATTCCTTACATTCAGAAGCAGATTAGATTGAAATTTATATGTCTCAAAGGACCAGTAAATTGGAGTTGGATGGCTCATATACCATTCATTTCAATAAGCTTCCTTCTGAAATCACTCATGGGAATTATGTAAGAATTGATGTCTCTACCGATGAACAAATGCAATAATTTCTTTCACTTTGCTGAAATTGAGAAAAGGTCTTCCTCGTGATACCCTCTCTGCCACAATCATTAAGGTAGATACTGAAGAGGCGCTTCTGTACAAATCACCGCACTTACGAAGTTATATTTCCCCACCAGTGCCAAGCTGTCGCGACTTATCCTCCATCAATAAAAAATCTGAAGATCGATGAATAAAAGTTTCCAAATGAAGCCGGTGTTTGGCTGTTATTGCTTTCTCTAGAATGTTTGTTTTATTGGGATAATTCATGTGAAAAAGTAGAGTATCATGAGAATTATTTGAGACACCCGGAGTTCAATAATAAGCCATCAAATGAAATTCAGGTTATTGTCATGTAAACAGGAAATATAAAACGGTTCTTGGGATTTCTGCTTTTGGCTTGAATATACGTGCTGGGTGGCTTTATATAGTGTAAGGATAATCTTTTCCAAAGTTTTGGATTTGGTGTTTATATATTCAAATCCCTATCATTTCAATGTTAATAGAAAAGTATCAAAACCGTTTCACACAATTTTTCTTGTTGAATCACAACATCTGATTTACATCAGGTCTTCCTACAGGACAAGGGTACATTCAAAAGCAACAACTATCCCATTATTTATTTATAACAGGTATGAAAAAGCATAGTGTAACAATGAGATGATGATGTGGAGAGATGGAGACGTTTAAATAAAGTGTACCGTATTAACCAGTCTCTCCCTTTTTCACCAGGATCAAATCCCTTACCACTTGTTTGAAAGACATCATAGAGGGCAATTCTTGTAGTTGATGCCACTGTAAGCGAATCACTCTGAACCAAGGCGATTTCTCCAATTTTGTGTCTCTGATGAGATGTCTTAAATTTGATAATCCCGGTGTAGTATCTCTCTCTTAGTTATTCGTAAGTTTGGCCCAGTCCTTATCCTCAATGCTCGTTCTTGCAACCATTGAAGTTTGATAATGTCTTTGTTGTTGACACAATCAAGCAAAAAACTAGAGTATTCCATAATCTGTCTAATAGCCTTACAGTAGATTTCACGTGATACTTTCCTCGTTACACTTTTCCTAAATTCACATAGCTTAAATACCCTTTTGTTAACTGATTTCATCACATTGCTAATACGTATATCAAAATTTAAACTAACTTTCGTATCGCGGTGGTGAAGCTGCCGGAGCGCCCTCTTATGACATTGGAGAAGCTCAGGTCACAATACACTGGCCACCAGAGCTACACAAATTTAGCTCTGGGACCTATTTGTTACTCTCCTACAAGATCTTTCGTACTGCTTGGAAAGTGTATTATGTCATAATCTCGAAGCCAATTTTCTTATTTCCTTTTATGTATCTTTCTTAAATACAATGAACAATAAGCAAGGGTTTATTATCAATTTGTTTAGCTATGAATATTTCTGACCAAATATTTTTGCCTTTATAGCCTACATAGAACAAAACTACATGGTTTGCGGCGAACACAGAGGTATAAGGTCAGAAATGTTCGTACCTGCCAGCAGGGGGCGTATAAATTTGTCCCAGTCCAATTATAGGTAATTTCCAATTATCCTCAAATCAAATTTCGCATAGACCACAAGTAGACCATCACTAGTGGCTTGACAAGCGATTCAAAGAATCAGGCAAATCTATTAATATTTACCCGTCTCCAGATAAGTGGCAATGATACTTCTATGAAGTCGTTTTTCACATATTCAAATCCCTACCATGAAGTATATTAAATGTATTATTCATATACTGTAGACTACATTAGGTATAAGATGAGGGTTCTTGAAGGACTCATTCTATCTTAACCTACGACGGATTTTTATACTTCTCTTCTAAATCATTCATATAACAAGTATAGCTTTCTAAAGCTCTTAAGCGCCACATACACGGGAGTTTCCCTCCTTTGCTGCTGGCCTAGATGCGATGAGCGGTGTTTCATGTATTATTTTGTGGATTATTAATTCATGGATGGTGACTGGTTCCAGTCCATCGGACAGTGGTTTTTGTGCTTGTAAAATGGAGGAAACAAATGTCGGAAGTGAAATGCTAACTTAGACTTGCTAAGGCAAATGCCTCAGATCAAAATATTTTAACCGGCCAAAATGTAGACAGCAGTCATAAAAGTATTCACATTTATCTTTTTTGTGTGCAGACTTGGCATCTTACGAATTAAGATATGCAGAACATCTAAGCTCGTCGTCAACAATGAATTGTCAAACCCCAATATTCGTTCTGGGCACGCTTATGTAGGCATACTGCATCAATCTCATGGCTATGGTAGGTAATTAGCTAAATAAATATTTCGTATCTGATCTGTAATTGGGGATGCAGCAGAACACGAGACATTGCCAGATTGGCATAAATGTTATTTTCTATACAAGTTATTGTGTTTAGACCACAGGATATATTGGCAGAAGTAACTCGGTAAGTATTATTGTTGTTATGGCAGTCAGATGTCCATCAATTGTCAAGGAATTTTTTTCTCCAAGTTTTGTATTGGCTCTAGATTATAGAATACATCATCTTCACTTCATGTTTTTACAATGACTAACTCAGAAGAGATCTAATATGGAAAAAATGATTGAGTTTTACACTTACATATAAAGAACGAGATAGATTTGAGAGTAATACAAGATGAGAAAATGGTCTAGAGTTACTAAATAGTCCTACAGAGTAGGAGAATTTGAGAAGTTGATAGACAAGATTTTTTGCAGGGTAGATGGATCCGAGTTCTTTGGCGTCCGAGGAGCAAGCGGACGAAGGCGGTGTGTGAGGTAGCGTGGTGACGTGGCCCGGGTGCACATGACCGGAAGGACAAAGTGAGGGAGAGTCAGTAGTAACGCTCTCTTCTGTTAACACATTACCGGCAACCATCCGCTTAGCCCTAATGATAATATATGTCCAACAAAAAAAAACCCTCACAACATCATAACAGCTATGGCTTTGCCTACTCTGTTTTTTATGTGGTGTCTTACAATTGCAAAATATACAATACTGCACAATATAAGTGTACACAACCAACAAAATATCCATACATCTGTATCTATTAGAGCATCCATCAACCGTTATCTCAACAGGCTTCATACTAATCTATGCCTCCCATACAGTTATTAGGGATTGACTCTATCAATACAGTTCTTGTGATCTTTTTAAATTCCTTATAGGTGAGTGTATGGCATACTATAGCTGACAAGGGGTTCCAATGGGTACCTCCACCATGTTCTACACTTTTGTTTTAGGCGTGGGTATATTTAAAAAAAAGATTTTCAGTACAGGTGCAGTGAATAATCTAGTAATGCAGGTTTATAACATCACAATATTTTGGTTGATCTCTGATATATAGAATTATTGAGATGTTATTTCCTTCTCTCTTGCAAATATGGAAATTTAGACCACTTAATACAGTAGGCCTCCATTATCAAAATATGGAATGACTAATTATACGCTTTATATGATACATATTTTAATATTTCCTTTATCTGTGTTCTATAGGCAAGTCCAGCATCAAGACGTATTCCAAGATATCTATAATCTTTTACATTTTGTAGATCAGCATCACTAAGGTTAAGATAATGTGTCCGATTGGTTTACATCTAACTATTGTGCCAAAAGTCATATATTCAGTTTTTGTTGCATTAATTGATAATTTGTTTGGTTCACTCCATAGTTCGAATCTATTGAGTGCCAACCTGAGTCTACTCTGGATCTGATCTTTGCACACATCATGCACATAAATGATAGTATCATCTGTATACATTAATACATGAATATTTTCCATACATGAAACTAAGTCATTAACAAAAAGGATGTTGTTTATTTCAAAGTGAATTATCCATTTAACTCGTTTGCAGTCGTTAAAATTATTTTCATCATTGATTTGAAACAGTCCACTGCATCGGGGCTAGAACATTCCCCAGCCTCCATGGTATACCGGTTAGCGACCATTCGCCATAAAAGCTATACAGGTTCAGCATACACATATGCACTGATCATATAAAATCCAAAAGAAATTCTTTTCAGGTTTCCCATCAATACACACAGCTATATCAACGCAATCGTGACTCAGCGTATCTCACTGTTTTCATGCCTGGAGGTTGCGGATTCAACGCTTTTCAAGCTCGAACTGGATTTCTCTGTGATATGCGCCTCAACTAAAAAGATTGACCACACGCTAGATGGCATGCAAGTGTGTGACACCGTTGGTACGACACGCGCGGCCGCCCATGAGGAACATGTGTCGCTGAGGAAGCTTCTTAGAGGTCTTGATCAGATGTAGGGCAGACGGACGACACGAGGGATCTGTGAGAGGGTAAGCTCACTTTTGTGAATGTTCAGTTTATTCCCATGAAGGTTCAACTCGTTTCAATAGGCATGTGAGACACTGTACATGTCTTAAACATTACAAAACGGAATTACATGTTACTAGAAATATAGCAAATTAATATCATAGGGAGTGTACCCTTAGTGGTGTTGATATTGAAAATGGAGAATCAATATTCTCATCTTCGGCAGCCCAAAGAGAAAGAATAGCCAATAATAAGTGGTGTCTATTCATTATGACCATAGAACAATAGATAGCTGGACTAGAAAGACTGGTTTGACAAAAAGAAACAACTATATAATATTGATTTGCCACTACCTGCAGATATTAGACCATTGGTCAAGGTTTGCATGCTGGTCATCTGTGTCACTAGCTGGATGGAGACATGTTCTCCTAATCTAGGAGCGATATATTCACTAAGGTGTGCCCAAATCTTACTTTCTCGCTCACCACAGGGTACCTGGACCTGGACCAATACTGTCTGACCAATCTATATACCTTTAGAATAATGCGAAGGACCCAATTATCGCAGACAGCATACTTTATCATAAAGACGTGTACCTGTTAATTATCCTCTTTTAATAACGGTTGCATATCTGTTCCTTAAAGCCTTAGACAAGGATGTTGTTGGTATAGGGTCGGTTTCTGGAACGTCAAAATTATACATTCTATCTACGTAGTATCAGACAAAACTCAAAATCCGACCGTGAAGAATCATTTACCATGTTAAATTGCGAATAGACTATTAGCCTTTCTTCTGCCTATTGGTAGAATGAATGTGAATAGCTAGAATCGATTGTTTTCTCCAAATCCTCTCGAGACTAAATTTTGGACCCGAACCGCTGACCTAAAATAAAATGCCTGCTGGCTAAACCATGTCAAGGTGTGACGTATTTAGACCATAACATAGACATATGGTTAGTAGGGATGTATCCATACACTTTTTGTCTGTATGTTATTCAGGGCCTGCAAGGCTCCTTTGTGAAAAGTACACCCTCAGCACATTGTGTGATGCCTTTGCCAGCACATCAATACTTTACTTTAGATAAAGTTTCATAAAAGAGCGCATTTTCTTCTAATGGGATGTATGCGCGAGAATCATAATTATTCGTATTCACATAAAACACTCTGAATATAAAGAAATATAACACGGTGGAGAACCAGTGTCAGTAATAGGGCGCCAATACTACATATATGCAATGTTACAGTGTTGGTGCTATCTTTAAAGATTTAGCACCTGCTGTTAAATCATTAAACATAGATCGATTACCACACCTACCTCAGCAGCCACATTGTCACTCTGTGCTATCATTATAGTCCAAACGCTATGTCAGTACGTTGTTTGGTGTTTCATTGCTATTTTGGGTATCATTTTACTTTCTGTAATATCGTTAGTAAAGGTAACGGGTCCTTTCTGCTTAAGGAATTTCAAAGATCTATCTTACGTGTTATTTGCACCCCGATATAGCTCACGACGCAACCAGCGTAATCAACCATATGTCCCTTATATTTCCAGAAATAATGCATATTTATGATCGATATTTTACCTGTAGATACAAACTAATATCATATGATATTTCCTAATAATATTTGATGAAAAAAAAATCAGTTCCAAGTTTAAAGTATAAAATGATCGATCTGAGACCTTTATCTATTATCAAATTTCACGCGCTACGTGAATCGATGCATAATCGATTGTTGTAGACCCTCTACGACACGGGTTTTTTTAATCGTAGCACGTCGGTGCGCTTCGGTGCGCGACGGTAGTGTTATCGTAAAAACCTGACCAGCTTCCCCGATATGCACTACGATTTCGCTACGATATGGATTTTGTATCGGGAGGTCAATATCGGCGTGTATCGAAGCGCGTCGGGAGCCCGGCTGACATGCCACCCCCCGTGCTCATTGAATTGAACTAGTGAGCCTTTTTTATCCTGGCAAATGCTCAGCTTTGGTAAAGCTGGTCTCAACGCAGTGCCAGCTCCAATCATCATTACATCCTTTCTGATTTTTTTCAAGCGATCACAGCGCAACATATTTACAACATAACAATAGATTTCGTATACTGTTGAGCGGATCTGACTATATACATGGAGATTCAAGGGAGCGTGAGACGATAGTACAACGGTGAGAAAATCTACCAGTCATTTAATTACAGTACTTCACTTTTTTGTGTCCTTAAGGAATGCAAGTAGCTAGATACACCTTTTGTGTCATTTTAAAGTCCTTCATATTGTCCATAGTTCTTAGGTCAGGAGGAAATGCATTCCATAGTACGGCACCATGGTAGTGTAAACCCTTTTTCACTATTTCACAGTTTGGTTTGATTGTATTGATCAATGGTGCTGACTGTGCTCTAGTGTTTGCAGTAACTGGTTTTAACCAGACTTCGTTTTTAGATAGTTTATACATTTCGAGCAGTATATGGTACCTCCTCCTATCCTCTAGGTATGGGTATTGTGTAGTTCTATGTAGAAGGTTTACATGCATCCTTGGGTGGGCTTTGGTGATAATTCTTAGAGCTGTGTTCTGAATTATTTGTATCTTGTTTAAGTCACATATATTAGCAGCATTGTAGAAAATATCACCGTAATCGAGTATTGGCAAAATCATGGTTTTATAAATTAGAGAGCAAGCATCATAAGTTAGGTATGGGCGTATTTTTGCAAGGAGGTAAAGTTTGTGTGAGGCCTGCCTGACTAAGTTGTTTATATGTCCTTTGTAGGAGAGATTTGAGTCCAGTGTAACACCCAGGTAGTTAAAACAGTGAACTTTTTGCAAAAGGTCATTATTCAAGCTCAGATGAAGGTTACCTTGAGTTTTCCTCGATGCTGAGAAGATGACAAATTTAGATTTTTTAGTATTTATAGTTATTTTGTTTCTTTTACACCAGTTCCCTATAATATCTAAATCCTCTTGTATCTTCACCTGAGTTTGATTCAAGTCATTTCCTGAGCGGTATAACACTGTATCGTCAGCATACAATAGGCCTATTCCCATTATCAATGATCTTAGCCCGCGAAAGTACCTTTGTACGAGGATTGTCAATTGTTCATATCAATAAAAGTTTACATGAAAGAACGATGTAAATTTAGAATTTTGATAAACGGAATTATACAAATTCTTTTCTGAAAGAAGCACTAGGGTCTACAATGCGGTACTACGAATTTGTCAATCAATATATCAGTTTTATTGGCTCGCTCAATGCGGACAAACCTTCATCAAATCTTTCTTAAAAGAGATTCCACAAATGTTTGTTTGCTAAGGAAATGAACGCATTCCTACACAACTGCCAAACAGGGTAATCTTAATCAAAGATAGATTTCGTCAACAAATTGCTCGTATGCTTTCATATCTAAGTCTATCTAGACGACACTTATAAACGCTATTCAGGTTAATAACCCCCAGGCTCTTGAAGGCCATCCTTTGTACTTACCTTTCACGCCTCGCTCGTTCTCTGCACTCCACAGCTGAAGGTGTCCATGGTGTTCCATGTCTTCAAAGTTAGTCCGTCCCCACCATACCCCTCACTATGAAGTATTGTGCTGCGTCTAGTTATGGGATTTATTTCTATCTTTAAGGGTCAGAGTTGGTATTAGGATCAGGATCGGCAGTAAGAAAGTAAAATAGGGGGTGGGGATTAAGCGAACAAAAATAAGATATGATGTCATGGGCAGAATACCATGTGCCATTTAATATGAGAATTATAATTCATCGATCTAATTCTTATGTACAGGTTACTTGGTACAGGTAACTATTTCTTGAGATTATATAAATGAATCAAATTAAGAACGATTTAGGATTTGTCTGTGATGATTTCTTGTGATGTTTATATGCTTTATCTCACCCCAGATATTTTTTCTCCGTAGACTTAACATTGGAAACTCGTATCTAACACCCATTAGATATTTAGGAAAAATATCCAATGGGGGATAATGTCACAAATGTTTGCCCATTAGTCAATATTAAGGGTGAGATAAATTCAGAAACCCATTCAAGTTTAGGGTCAGAGCTCGATCCCATCTCATTTGAATCACATAGCAATTCACCCGGCTTCGCCTTGTGAATTACTACGTGATTCAAACTCAATGGGATACGAGCTCAGACCCTAAACTTTCATGGGTTTCCTCTATATAATCTCACGGCCATTGGCTATGCGGTATGAGTACCGACATGTATACCACGGTGAAGAAAAACTTATTTTTGAAGCAAACCAGATATTTGACGTTCTCTACGATGCCTTATATACCTTGAAGTTCAATTTCAGAGTAATATGCTATCTCTTGGTACACATAAACCCAATGCCATAATGTAAGTCCGAGTGTATTCTATTTTTTGTAGGAGGTAAAAAAGAGACAATGAATTACATAAAGGAAGTCGCCGTATGGACCATTATACACTACTTTGCTGTTCTGGGGCTCAGTAGCGTTTTCATGTGGAACCACTACAAGGTTTGAATTTGTCTAAATATTACTGCCTCATGCTACAAGGAGCAACACCGTTATAACTCGAATATATAGCGACAAGAGCTAACCATACAAAGAGTTGACATTGGAAATGATTATGTAAACCCAAAAGAACGATCATTGTACCTGTACATGATAAAGTCGGGAAAAAAGAAGATAAGATCTGCCTACGAAATGATCTATAATGGCCTGTCCTTGATGTTCTTATATCACAAAAGACCTGCTCGTATTGCACGTTTTAAACCTAACATTTGAATTTATTCTGAATAGGTGATAGAGTCCTTTAAGGAATATGCAAACGCGGAGTCTTTCATCAGTTACGAGTTTCAACTGGGTTACGGGCAATGGTACGCTGATCGGATCAAGAATGGCACTGCATTCTGGTTCCCCGACATGACCTTCATGTATGTTCTAGTCATAGCCTTCCCCGTCATCCTGTACCTAATGAAGAGAAAAAAGAATGACATATCCTATCTCCCTTGGGTCTTCAGGTAAATTATTTTTTTATGTTTATACTGTCTGAATACTATTTACTAGCTAGATAAAATATCGGGAACTCCTGTTATGTTTTGAAAATTTCACACTCGAGGGGATTACCTTTGGCCTACCGGTTGTCCGGGGCTAAATTGAGCCTCCATAGTAGGCCTCACCCCCCAGACATCAGGAGCCAAAGTTCAATAGCTGTTTCGAGAAATGTTTTTCATTCATGGCATCGCCTATATGCCTTTTCATTTTGATATATATGATACATGCATATTGCTACTTTGAGTATTGTAGCCAGCCTATACACCACACCATCTTGTGTAAAATCCTTTCCTGAAACCCGTATAGCATAAGTTCCTAACTTCTCAACCAGAATTTCATATTCTATGTTAGTCTTATAGTATGTGTGGGATAGGTATTACTTACAAGCATCCGATTTTATATCAATTTAAGGAACTGCACACCATACAGAAATGAATAAAGACTTCAATGAAAATAAAGACCGTCCTAAAATTGCTTCATCCTATGAATGAATACAATCCTCAATATTATCTAAGAATTATCTATGAAGGACAATTCTGGGAATTGGCAAATTTAAGATATTGAATTGAGATTTAACATTATATTGAATAAGTAGTTTCGGTTAAAGCCAAATCACGAGAACTTCTCCTCTTGATATTTTCAAAAAAGATATAGTGCCGTCCTCTCCCGCAGTAAGAGGGCGGCCTGTCTGTAGAGCAGTCAGTACACCTGGCACATACCCCTTAAGTGGGATTCACACGATGGGACAAATGGACATGAGACTTGTGTACTTCACACACCTTTGCCCCAGTCGGCTACTATTTCCAGCAGGGTACAAAATTTCACAGATTGGGGTGTCCTACAGTCTCAGGGTACCATGGCGAATTCAATTCACATGGGAAGACTTAACAGGTACATAGTCTCACCCCTACACCCCTACACAGGGTACATAGGGTATACAAGGTACACAGTCGCCGACTCATTGTACTTCCCTGTGTGGATAGATATTGTCTGAGACCACTGAGACTCACAGAATGGGGGAGAATGTGTGAAATACATTTGTCTCACCAAAATGCCCCTCTAAATTTTAAACCTGTTTAAAATCAAAATCTCATGAGATTCTGTTCTTTGTTAGGGGTGATTGTCGCCGACAATTGCAAGAGAAAAAAAGTTGTCTCAGCAAAAAGAAACCCTGTCATTCACACGAGGAGATTGTGTTCCAGTACCGAATCTCAACAGGATTTGTCTCAGACAAATAGCCTGTGAAGTATGTGAATCCCACAGTGTGAATCCCACTTTACGACGTCCCCAAGCCGCAGTCGGCGCTCTGAGGGGCTATATACGGGCCAGACTCAGGGGAATGGGGGCCAGTTCACAGAGTGTGACCCTGCAAGCTATAGGTGGGCCATGGGAAGTAAATCTTATACAACATGAATTCCCACTGAGTGCAGTTATCACAGGCAGTGTTATGAGTATAGTTTCCTAAATGTATATAAACAAAGATACCTCTATACACATTCAGATACATAGACTGATATATGATACACAGAGGCTCTCCCTCCCAACACAAACCATGTTTACATATAACCTATACAGGACCAGTACAACCTTGACCCTACCTGTTATACCCAACTCCTCTGCCAGCTTTCTCTCATCTGGTCTTGTAAATTCATTTGAAAACTTACACAATGCAGTCCGAGGAGATTACGGGAGCTTTTATCTGAAACCATTTTCTATTGTATTCATTAACCACAATTTCTTGCTAATAACTCTGGTGCTCTGCCATTTAAAAAGATTTGAGACTTGATTGATGCACCTCCTATCGGTAGTAAAAAATATACAGCTGTAGTTCCTAAATTGCCCGTGAGGCAGCTTTGTATCAATTTGCCATGTTGGTTTTATACGGTCACCGGAGGATGGATTATATGCTAAAACTAGGAGCAAATAGTATGATCATCATTGATGAATGGGCGTGCCATAATAATTGGATAATAGATAAAAGGTTTGGGTTACACCCAGTGTATGGATAGTTTTCTGTAACCCACTTGCACCCAGCCAACTTGCAATCTCTGCAACTGCCTATCCAAGATCCAAACACATAAAGCACCAGCGGGTCTTGAGGTATTTCAGTCTTGAGTGATTGGTCATGGTCAGTTGGGCATGCTTCCAAGAACCTGAGACACTGACTCCCTGCCCCGACTTCAATATCACAGTGAATAGTATGCAGATAGTAAAGCCGGGCCCCCACCTACCACGATGGTCTACGACATACTTCCCGATGGCTACGATTTGAAATGCCCAAATCGTGGCCTATCGGGAGGTCCCCGATAGTTTCAAATCGTGGACATGGTTTTAAATCGTAGAGCGTAGAAACGCCTTTGGAGGACCAAAAACATAAACCATGGTCACAATTCAATCTGTGTATCAATGTAGATGAGTTTTAATATTGAAATATATTATGATTTTGGAAATATTGAATGAATCTGAATAATCTTTTAGGGGTATTTACAATATAATTTGAAGTTATTTTTCAAACACTAATACAATCAAATTGAAAAATATAACTATGATAGAATCATGGTTCCGATATGAAACTATTATTTTCAGGCCTTTAACCTTAATCAAACAATATCATATTTTCACCGATTCTATATCTGTATGCAGTTTACCTAACTCCAGAATTTCATAATTTTCCAACTTAAATTTCACCTGCGAGAGATATTTTCCCATGAAATCTGCAACAATACCCTACGACAGGCCACAAAATTTCCAACATGTTAGAATTAACGGGATCTCTACGATTGGCGTTTTCAATCACAGCCTATCGTGAGCTGTCATAGACGGAATCACAGAAACCTGTGCCACCTACCACAATTTTGGCTGACCTCACGATAGAAGCGGAATGTTGTCGGGAAGGCCGTCGTAAGGCCAATCTGG
Source organism: Alentia gelatinosa (assembly GCA_950022655.1). Taxonomy (NCBI): domain Eukaryota; kingdom Metazoa; phylum Annelida; class Polychaeta; order Phyllodocida; family Polynoidae; genus Alentia; species Alentia gelatinosa. Next base: position 45,055,979 of record OX465579.1, on the reverse strand, counting down.
ACCAGAATCGTGGTAGGTGGGGTCTGGGCTTTAAGGGATAGTTTTTATGCAGTACCCTAAAGGGGGTATGCTACTATCACGATTTGCGCCTCTGACACACTACGATAGCCTTGCGACAAGCATTTCGATGAAAAAATGAAATTTGTGTCGGAAGGAACGGCTCTATCGTGAAAGTGGGACTTGTGTAAGGCCCCGCACCCACTAGTTACGACACGCTCCGACAAGCGTTCCGACACACTCCGACACAGAATCTCTCTGTCGTAGCACAATCGTAGCACTCTTGTCGGAGCATATCGTAGCGTGTCGGAGCATGTCGGAACGTGTCGTAACGGTTTTTGGCAAAAAAAAAAGGAAACCGCAGAACCCACATGGGCTACGACACAGGCTACAACAGGATACAGTTTTTCTCAATTCTTTCAAAAATGATGAGAGTAACCTATGATTTTTAAAACCTTAATATGGAGTATTATACATATACTATAGTCTGGTAAAGTTTTAAGAAGGTGGCATGGGTTTTACTAAATGAAATTGAACTTTTTAGAATTCTTATATATTCTATTAACAAATATTTTAAAACTCCTGGGTTACTGAAAGGGTACATCGTGATTAATATGTAACCGAAATTTTGTCGAAATTTTCAAAGTATCAACGGAGATATAGAGGAAAATACAAATGCCCATTGACTTACCATTGCTTCCATAGGCGCCAATGTTATAACGTCGTGACTGTGTCGGAACGCTGTCGTAACCCTTGTCGGAAGCCTGCCTCCACTACTGATGAACGCTACGATAGCGTTCCGACACGTTCCCACACGCTCTGACACGTTCCGACAAGGGCGCCGTGTCATAGGCCTTGCGACACGCTTCTGACATTTTCAACATGTTGGAAATGTCGGAAGCGTGTCGCAAGGCCTACGACAAGGCACCCGTATCGGAAGCCATGTCGGGGCGTGTCGGGGCGTGTCGGGGCGTGTCGGAACGCTTGTAGGAAGCCGGCCTCCACTACTACGATAATTTACAAGGAAGGGCTATCGGGGCATGTCGGAAGCGAAATCGTAGTAAAGGGTGCGGGGCCTTTAGCCCTTACGACACAAAATCGAACGTTGTGTCGGAAGCGCTTAAATTATCGCAGTAGTGGAGGCCGGCTTCCGACAAGGACTGCGACATGCCCCGACAAGCCCCGACATGGCTTACGACACGCTCCGACACGGGCGCCTTGTCTTAGGCCTTCCGACACGCTTCCGACAATTCCAACATGTTGGAATTGTCGGAGTGTGTCGGAAGGCCTACGACATGTCCGGGCGTGTCGGAGCGTGTCGTAGCGCTATCGTAGCGTTCTGCACTAGTGGAGGCAGGCTTACGACAACGTCTACGACACCGTTCCGACACGAGTCACGATATTTAACACTGGCGCCTATGGAAGCAATGGTAAGTCAATGGGCATTTATATTTTCCTCTATATCTCCGTTAACACTTTGAAAATTTCCCCAAAATTTCGGTTACATACTAATCAGGATGTACCCTTTCCGTAACCCAAGAATTTTAAAATATTTGATAAAAGGAAATATAATAATTCTGAAAAGTTTAATTTCACTCAGTACCCATGTCACCTTCTCCAAACTTAACCAGAATATAATATATGTATAATGCTACTTATTTAAGTTTTAAAAATCATAGGTTACTCTCATCATTTTTTAAATAATTGAGAAAAACCGTATTCTGTCATAGCCCGTGTCGTAGCCCGTGTCGGTGCTGTGGTTTCCTTATATTCGCCAAAAACCGTTCCGACACGCTCCGACATGCTACGACACGCTCCGACAAGAGCGCTACTATTGCGCTACGACAGAGAAATTCTGTGTCGGAGTTTGTCGGAACGCTTGTCGGAGCGTGTCGTAACTAGTGGGTGCGGGGCCTTACGATGAGTACTACGACACACTCCCTCACACTCCAACACACTCCGACACACTCCGATGGTGCTACGATAGAAATGCTGTGTCATAGGCGTTCTGAGAAAATCGAACATGCTTGATTTGTCGGAGTGTCTTGGAGTGTGTCAGAAGCATTCTCTATAATTTGTAGGTTATTCACCCCCTCCCCCCGTTGGTTTTCGGCCCGCAAAATAGCAATTGCCCTGGGAGCGTCCCTAGACAATTGAATATATATACATATATTAGGTCTTTTTCCATATTTATATAGAAATGTATATTTATGTTATATCTCGTTTACTTTTTTATATTTCCAATGGTATTTTGTACATATTCAGGAACTAATCCACAAGAAATGCCTGACATATTGAAATTATTTCATTTTTAGGTCTCAATGAATGATTTTTATTCTTTTAGTAAGAATCTTTAACAAATATTATTGATTGTTTGCCTGAGATTTGCATTGGCGGACCTCTTGAATCATAGCATGTGTCGGTACTGTGGTTTTCTTTTTATTGCCGCTAAACCCGTTCCGACACACTGCGACACACTCCGATAGAGCCCTCCCGATAGCTCTACGATTTGACAATTTCTGATTGTAGCAGGATCGTAGAACCTTTCGTAGTGTGTCGGGATAGTAGGAGCCACTAGGTGATGTATATAACATGTGTAAGCACGCTCTAATAAAGGGCAAAACAAGGTAAGAACTTGTTGTCAACTGTATTCTGACAGATTATGAAGTTTAGGAGACACTACCACAGGTGAATTCACTAAACTTGAACTATTCTGTAATTCAAATTGATTGCACCATGACGTAGCGTGATTGCAATTGTCTGCTGCTGTCACTGCATGTATTAGTTCGTGTTTCGCTCACAAGGGGCCCGATGACGTTTTGGGATTTCCAGTAATCCCCTGATTCAGGGTATTACGGAGCTAAGTAGTTTCAAATTACTCACATCCAATGCCATTCCTATGGAGACTCAGTAATCAGTGGTTAATAAAGAACCTGTCAGATACTATAACTTTGGTATACTGATTTAAATATGTGGTATATGACCTCAAAGCCATGGTGTACAGGAAGATATTCCCTTTGTGTTATAGAGCAAAGAAATAGTTCCAATTGTTATACTTTTTTTATATGGCAATTTCTGGGTTTAATTTATTCAAAAAGATGGATAATAAATGTAACAAGCGATAGTTTTGTGGATAGGCGGCTCTGTAAACCACTCCGGGTTGACGTCGTAATACACTTGCTATAGTGTTCGTCTATTAGGACGCTCAACCTCTCGTGGTTTATGACCGCCTATCCGCAAAACCATCGTTTATTTTTTTTTATTAGTTACCACATTTCCTTTTTTTTGGTAATGCTTGTCATAGTCGATAATGGCAGAGCCCTGTGTATGCGCTCTCCTACCTGCCATGCTTTATAGTGGATCATCAGCCAGAGTCTTTGACCTTATATGCCCATGCACAGGGCCGGGAGTGTTGCCCCGTGTCGGGACAGGACAGACTGGTTCATAGTAGGTACAGTGGTGCACAGGTCGCCAGTGTTGCACTGGTCAGATTAGCGGCCGGCTGACAGTGCCCCATGTTACTCCCAGTCAATAGATGTACCTGCTAGCCCCGCTCTGAGCATGTTCATAGGTATGCTTGCCGGGGCTTACTCCTTTTGATTCGCTGAGCTCAATTGCCTTATATCATTTTTAAAGAAACGAATATGACTACAGAACTATGCAATAAATGTATTAGATTTTCTATGTTTGGAAGGATTTTGCTTTAAAATCTACGTCATTAGATGAACTAAGTATGATCTTCTTCCTCATTTCTTTCAAACATATAGTTCAAGCATCATGTATTCTATGCTGTTCCATGGAAAGTTAACTCTTCCTTTGAATTATGTCCATGTAGACTGTAATGTACTTAATATTTATATTACAGCGTGCCTGCTATGATAATGGCATGTTTGATGATCATGATGATGTTCATAGACATACGTCTGTATCTGGACGCCCTACCCAAAGGCCTGCTGTGCTTGTGCTATCGGCCCCGATCAAGAGTGTACGACTGTCAGTGCACCGCCCCGTACCACGAAGGGAACGTCCGCATACTGCCAGAGCGTCCATACAAGATCACCGCGACAGAACTGAAGTATGCTGGAGTTGACAATACTTCAAGACCATTCTCAGGCAATGTCACCTATAAAATAATTGACCGTACATCAGATACGACTCTCGATGACCTTCAGCCATGGAAAAGCTTTGAGTTGTCACTGGTAAGAATCCTCATCTAGATTTAGTAAAACCTCAGGCGCTATCTCCCGTTTTTATATTTTCGGATTTGTTGATTGGATGAATGCTTGATTTACTCTCTGATCAGAAATGATATATACTTATCTTGGGGGTTTCATAAAAGAATAAGCCATCAAAGTCTTAGTTTCGAGGTTTCGTTCTACCTGATGTGGCTTTATGTAGCTTTACTGTCTGGACCCTTTTGGTTTTCTTAAACTGTCCTCAAGTCCCTGTTCTGAGTTCTCTGTAATAGAATGTGTGACGTCACCTGAATTGGCCCCTCCAAGCACGATGCCAAAGGTTAATTTCCAACTTCCTATTTGATTTGTGGATAGAGGAAGATTACCTCAATAACATATGTCAATAAGAAAAATCGACCAATAGGAGAATGCCCTACCTAGAAAACGTAAGAGCAATCGATCAACCAATCAGAATGATCCACCAGAGGTAGGCAGCATACAGAATAACTGAAGTGTTATCAAATATAGAAAGGAAGCGATTATTGTGTTTTGATTAAAGGAAAAACACCTTTCCATGAACAGCGTTTAGGTCACGAGATTTAAAATATTTATGAATGCCTTCAGACATTCTTCGGCCCTCAGGCACCTGCAGCCTTGGAGCTACTAGTGCTAATCGACTGGCTAGCCTAGAAATCCCTAGCACCTTTTAAGACACTTATCCCAAGACAATCAGGAATTTTACAAAGTCAACAGATTCTTATTTGTGTTTACCAATGGACATACAACTATTAAATTTGAATACTAGATTTTTTGTGTTTAAGCAGTCTTTATTTCTTTTCTAGAAAACTTCGATACATTTATCCATCTCTTTAAAGCGTTCACGCATTCATGTTTCATTTCCAGGTGTTTTTCGAAAGTATATGATTTGCCACATATTCTATCTGCTACTTTTTTCTGTTTTTTAAACCTTAAGCAGACCGGTATATATGATTTAGAATTGTAAGGCCTATGCATTTTATTTCAATTCATATAGTTTTTTATAACGGGGGACCAAAGATGAGTAAAGAGTAACAACGTATCTAACCACTAGTTATCTTCTAGCTAGTGTTGTGTACTATATAATGGTACAGGGGAGGCCTGAGGCTACAGGAACCTGTCATTAACTAAAATACATTTGTTAATTTGTTGTAGGAGTTCATCCTCGTTCAGATGTCGATTTTCGTCGTGATTCTTCGGCTCAGATCGTATCGACTGTACCAGGTTTATTCCCTGAAAGTGAAGGAATGGGCGCCTTTTCATTCAATCATAGAGAGCCACTATTACCTGCTCGCTGAGTCGCTCGATGCTCTCTCCCTGTGCACGGAGTTCATCACCCATGGCCATTATTTCATCAGGAACTATCGGCTGCTGGATATTGTCAGCTTCTGTACGGCAGCCGCCACTTGCCAGCTGGCCTACGGGAATTTCCCTCTCCACCGACTACGAAGTTCTAGCACTAGTCACGCCAAAAGGATGATGGTGTTGATAAATTTGGTATCGAAATTGTTTGTGGTCATGTTGGTGAACGTGCCTCTGCTTGGAGTTCGTGTCTACATGGTCTCATTGTATGGAGATGAGATTAAATCTAATATCATCTTCATGCTCTTCATTGTAAAAGAAGTAACCATGGTCATTCTTGGTATCACAGAATGCACCGCCGACTTGATTGCTTTCAAGAAAAAGGAATGAATCAATAATACATTGTGTCGGTTGTCCTATTTAATATTGGAAGCTCTTTTGAAATTTAGGACATTCTACAGCAGTTGCATTTAACCGAATAACAACTGAAGATTTTAAAATCCGAAAATCTTTATAGCAGTTTGCCAATGGACCATTGATGTTTGAATTTAGATGATGATTTTCCACTGATAAGTCAAGCAAAAAGAAGAAAAACTGATTTAAGATCTGAAACCATCCATTCCCTAACCATGATTCATTTTCGCCATATATGATTTATTCTCCAACTGAGATACATCCATGACTGTTGGATTCTATAAGTAATATAGAACAAGAAGACTAGGCAAATAAGTGATAGGTTAATATGAGTTAATATTATGTATCGATAAATCAATACTTGGTTAGGTGATAAAACAGTAGCAAATGCGGACAAGAAAAAAAGAAGTCTTAATTCGTATTTTTATTTCCACATCAAACCACTTTCTTGTAGATGACGAGACCTTTTACTGGTGCCTTTGGATCTTATTTGATAATCCTAGGCTATTGCAGTAGAATTTCGAGTTAGTTATGGTGTATGTTAGTAGATATAATTGGGATGGAGGTTTTGTATCCAGTTGCACATTACCCTAAGTATCCGCGTGTTGTACCCTTCACTCAATATGAAGTTAAGAATCACAATAAGTGTAGGCTTTCTGTCTTAAGATGTCGAGTTTGCTTCATTGCACATTAGTACGTGGTGGTTTTGGTAAAGAGTATCTTAGTCATATCGTTACTGATTTAAACTGTCTTGTCGCTATATCCATCATAGCCAGTGAGGTAAAAAAAGACCTTTGTAAAATGCCTCTCATAGCTTCAGACTTCGACATATAGAGTAGAATATATTACGCAAGCTATTCCGGTCATAACGGTAATTGAAAACAGTTCTATTGAACATTATATAATAATCGGAGTCTTTTGCTCTAACTCACTTATGTACCCTTGTAAAGAAATGCAGTTTTACAATATCCCATGTACAAAAATAAATGTAATATTTTCAAACTGTGTTGCACCTTTTCAATAGTTCAACATTGAAGGCTTCGGTCCGGTGTTTGGGCACATGACTTCAAAAGTTCTGTGCTTTGATCATGATGCTTGAATATCATAATGAAATACAGAGTCATGTACACATGTACATATGAATATACAATGGATGCGCATCCCACTCTTCCATTCCCCTCCTGGTGTTGCTGGATCGGGAGGGAGGGGGCTCCTGTCGAGCGGGGCGGAAACACCGCTCTGCCATTCGGGCGCGGTCTATGAGCAACACGGGACGCCGTGTCAGACGAGCGCGTGGGGCGGGCCGGAAGTGTGACGCCCCTGGGGAGACGAGCGACGCGTATTGCCTTCACGTGACGCGCGGCCAACGGCGCATAGGAAACAGACTAGGAAACATAGCATCAATCTTGTGGAAAATGGGGAAGGTGGGTGTAGGGTGGTGCGGGGAGACGCCTCGTAGCACGATGATGCAACGCGATAAGCGTACAGTGTAGTATGCCTTCCCTCTTATCGGAATGCGTGGATACCATCAGGGCGGCGGGCAGCAGGGTGGGAGGGCAAGCGGCGCACCACAGGGCGGCGCATGATGAATGGGCGTACGCCGAATCCCGTGTGGCGCAATGACCGGCGCAGGGATGTGTAAAACAATGCATGGCCCATCACGGGTCACTGGGCGCAAGCAACTCCGAGAAGACAACCCCCCCCCCCCCCTTCCCGACACCCGCTCCCCATCGGCCATCTACCCACCACTAAAAAGTAATACTGGGGTAAGCCGTGCGTGCATTAACTGGAAAGCCTTGAATCTAGATAATTATATGTAAAAGGTAAACCAAGTGAACTCGCACCCATCAGGTAACGCTATCAGTCATGTTTAGGTATTCCGTTGATATCAAGTCTGAAGGAATTACAGAACGTAATGCAAACAAACCATTACAAACATCACGTTTTCATCAGTTATTATACCCATGTACACTGTCGATTCTACTAGTTTCACTTCTTTATCTTGTATCTCATAGGGATTCACATTATCACCCCCTAAACAAATTTGATCAGTTTTCTTTCTGTTGATCAACATTTAGTTGTTGTTACACCAGTCTAGTTCATCGGTGTATTATGGCCGTATCTAAAAGTGGTGAGATTTTACCTGGTCACGTGATCACATACCTCATACGTCACAGTGTGACGCACGGGTATAAATACTTGTGGCACCCTGCAGTTTACATTTTCGTCCATAGATTTTATGCAGGCCAGTTTTATCTTTTGTATACCAGTCAAGAGAATTCAAGAGCATAATTGATTGTGAATCCATACCAACATTTTGAAAAATCTTCATTAAGATCACACGCGAGACAATGACGAATGCCTTTCTTAGATCCACAAATAGGTATAAATCAAATACATGGGTCGGATAATTGGTCTAGGATATATAGTGCCGACAAGTTGTCAATTCAGTTTCTGAGAATAAGTAAAAACCCGACAAATATATGCTTTACAGCTGCAATAACATGAACAGACTAACCTAGATAATAGGGCCTTGCCCACCTACGAGAGAAATTCAAACAAAAGATCAAATGTATCTGTATTGACAAATCATTATAGAGAAATAGGGACACAGTTAGGTGAATTAATTTGACCAATGTAGCTGACACCGTACTCTCCGTTATAATATATATTCCTAATCATAAGCCGCCTCAAAACAATTCCAAGAGTATCTTTATGAATCAGTTACCTATTAGGGCATTGATCTTATTCCATAAATCAATGCTCTCATTAATGAACAAATATATAAATAATTAATCATTTTGGTCAAAATGACAAACAACATACCAAGTGTGTAGACCTAGGTGAAACGGCCTAGAATGCGGGTTCCAAAGAAGCGTTTAAAGGGCATCTGAAAATATGAAACAATCTACTCGGTCATTGTTATAATTAAGTGTCACTGGTGCCACCATCACCGTCATCATCTATTATTTAAATACCATCTGATGTTTGTTTGTATTAGATACTGTTAACCTTGATTCCCATGGAAGAACTTTATGTACCCTAAACAGAATGGAGAAATAAACATTATTTAAAAGAAAGTGGATTATGAAATGAGAAAAAAAGTGACGGATGCGGTTGTCACAGGATTATAATAATTCACTTGATTATGACAGACTGCGTTAAGTAATACAATAAGCACATTGTCACCGACTAGTGGTGCCATCTTCATGGGTCTCCAAGGATCTACTGGAAGATTGGATCATACGATATATAAAAGTAGGCTGTCTCACGATCTGTAGTGAATCTTTCAATCCATTCCCCCAAACGTGATGTGTCCATACTTCTGGACACAGCTCTTCTGGGTCTCTCAATCGGAAGTAGTATATATGGTGTGGCGCTGTGATCCGGGTGACAAAATCATCCCCCTTTTCTTGAATGAATATTTAGTGTATTATGGATACCCACCCCTCCCTGGCCTCCTCTACCAGTTCAAGCAGATACTCACCCTCCGGGAAATGGTGACTTTGTCACAGCTTCAGCGTCACAGGAGGATAAATCAACCTCCTATAGATGGCGCCACTATTCGTCATGAGTGACTTTCTAAAGTCGATTCTTATTTTTCTCACATGGTGGCGCGACTGAACTCCGGCGGCAACGTTGACTGCTTCTGACTATCAACTCGGCTCCCTGTCATGGCAATCAGACATCCATGTAACATAAGTTGACGTATTTGAATTAGTGAATAATGATAACTGCACAACAGGGAAAACCATTGTATAAAGCCAGATGTTTCATAATTCACAAGTGTACCTATTACGGAAGCGCTACAGCGAAATTTATGCTCCTTCACAAAACCGTACAGAAAACTTCTGTGATGAACTAAATTATTTGACTTCATTAAACATTGTTAATTCACCCTCATATGAATTCACATTTCGCGTTTTACAAATGAGTATTACAAAATTGAATTCATGTTCTAAAAGCTTGTCAATTCCTCGGACGGTCTTCCTTTGGGGAGACATTTTGAGATATTTACTGATCCCCCAATGGCTTGTCTTGATGTATTACTACCCCATGAATGGGTTAGTACAGTCAGAGAGGTGATAAATGTAAATTACTATTAACGGGGATGGCATTACATTCCCATTCCAATTCCGGTCATCTTGTTGCTGAATGGGACTGAGGTCAAAACGAAATAAAAACAAAATAAATGTTATTCATTCATTTCAATTCGGATGCATGTCAATAGCTACTCAACCATGAGAGCGGTCTTCTTATGTCAGGTAGATAATCGGAACTTATTATGGAGTGGCCTCGATGTAGGAGAGGACGTGAGTCGGACAGTCTCTGAAAGAAAAACAAATCCGAAATGCAATAGTCTCTGCTTCAGAATGAGACTGGCCATGAGAATCGACAAATTCCAATATCGCGCCCCTCACTTGTAAGAGTGGCTCAATAACGCAGACGACCTTTGTGCAGCATCGACCACTAGACTTGGCAGTGATGAGCTGTGAGTTCTACATAACTTGGATTTAGTGTGTAAGTATTTTAAAACATCACAAGGGATGCAATAACATTAAGTCCAGGGTATTTGGAGAAGAGTGCAAAAAGTTGAAAGAACATCGGGGTGTGTAGAAAGCGAAGTCCAAGCCGAAACTAAATCTAGATGTAATTCCGACGCATTTGTACAGTGTTACTTAACTCATCTGTATCATATCATCCTAGCTGATGTTCTGTTCAACTCAGGCGACTATTGTATTGGAAGAGCGATTGTAAAATCGAAATCAATAATGATATCTTTAAAAAACCTGAATTATTTGGGATACATATATAAAAGGTATAGGTATGCGTATTGGCAGGCATTGCCTACGGGGGAGTGGAAAACAATGCTAACTCAGCCATTAGACTATAAGACTCTGGCATGCTCGTTCCAGTTGGGTGAAGTCAGAGCTTTGTATACTAGAAATCATTTGAGATATCTTTATTTGTTGAAATATGCTTATTTCATTTAGAGACATTTTAATTTAGCGCCTATGACGATATGTTAGGCAAGGAAAACACCCAATGACATATGAACATATACGTTTATACATGTATGTATCTTTTTGAGATTTTCACTTATACTGAGTAGTCCGAAGTCCGAAGACTGGTCTCAACAGACCCACACTTTACAACAGTTGCGTAATCAGTCAGATAGAGTTTTATGACACCAAGTGCAGGGCAGCAAGTTCTGTGAGGTACAGGAATCCCAACATCTTTCGATCGAGTAATGCGGAAAGAAATGAAACGATGATGAACATATCAACATATTATTTAAACTTCAACTAATCTCTTTGTGCAATCCTATCAGGCCATAAGAAAATGCACACCAAAGTTGGTAAAGCTAGGTCGTCTAAGTCAAACATGAATTCATTCTCTCTACATGTTTTATTAACTAATCGAACAAAGTATGAGCTAATTACGGTTGGAATAAAACCTCTGAAGTTGATACAATCTGATTAGTGCGATAACAAAATGTAACCTTTTGCTTTGACAAACAAAAAAAATTAACTCAACCTTTTTTTAGATTAATGTCAGGTGATCAATTATGAAGAGAACGCGGAGATTTTCAGGTTCGGGTTTCAGATTTATGTGAGAGGGAATTACATCTTTTTCTGAAATACTAGTGTAAACATATATCATTCATGAAACGTCTTATGAATAACGTTATTACCAACTATCAACGGTACTTTGGAATATATCCTAAAAACAATTGAGTAACTGGCTATTGATTATTTGTTTAAATTAGCCTCTCCCCTTGAAAGTCACCCCATGACCCCTACACGCCATACATGCTATCCATAACGAGTTCTGCTAGATTAATTAGTCTCCTACTGAGACATTTAAAGTTCAGCAAACTAATCAAATGCCAATTTAGGTTGTCACTTTATGCACGAAACCTTTTCTCGTTGTGCTCTAACTTTGAGCGCTGGAACCTCCATGCGTTAGACCGGCGTTATTAGATTTGCATGTTCCCCGTGTTGTGTCCCACTTCAGTCTTCGAGGTTAGGGTGCTGGTGGCCTGTTGAGGCTTTCTTTGGTTCTCAGCAACAACCCCTTTCTGAGAGAGTTAGGTTGGTGTACCCTCCAGCCATAACAATGTCCCACCAGCAGCCCCGGGCTATACTATCAGAGTGCTAAGCGATGTAGCGAGCCCGAGGCAATCCTTGATTTATTGATAGGTTATCGACCGGTTTGAGTTGGCACTCATCCCAGATCTGGCAAATTACATTGAGGGTGTGGTCTAAGGTGTGCCGAGAGGCCCTAACGTGGTTAAACACACACGGCGGGACTACAGACAGTTATTGGGCTAGGATCATGAGCTTCTTTTTTACCATTTACCCGACTCTGTAGATGAAATAGCAGGAGTGTATTGCCAGGTAGAGAGACAGAGCTGATAAAAAGGAAAACACTCCAGGAAAATATCTAAATACCCTGACAAAAGGGTTATATAACATTAAAAATTCAGTAGATTTCATCCTATAGTGTTTGAGTCCAATGTAGATGAAATAGAGATAGCAGATATTAACACACCTCAACAATCCTTTCCTCCTCAACAGAAGAGATAAATTCATTTTCAAAAGCGACATGCAATTGTGAATGAATGATTTTGCAACGGTACTAATATCCTATGTAAATTCTCTATTATAAACCTGGCTATGTATCAGTGTTGTTAATTGAGATGAATTAACCTTTGATTGTTCTGGGATTCGCCTACTGGAGTTTCCAGTTTGCCAGAATCTCCTGTTGGAGTTTCCGAAAAAAACCCACCAATCCCTATGGGATGCCACTGCAAATAAGAACAACTAAAATTGAACTCGAAAACAATAAATTGGAATTTCATATCAATCTTAATCACCTAAGAAATGAAGTCCTAAATCGTTCTGTATGCCTAAGACATAAAGAAATGGCGAACTATATAAACAACATAAGTCAACAACGAATTACTACCATGCTTGACAGTGTTGTGGCATTATGGCGTAATCTAGAACTAAACACATCTTGCAAATAGACTGTATGTACAAGTGGCCTCGTAATTAACGATGTAATACTGCGCGTAAACTACCCGGAGATTACAGCCACCCCTTCACGATCCCAGTCGTTATTGTGTATGTTATACTGTATCAACACGTTGTCTTTAGGCAATACTCTTTGATACGTTTAAAAGTACGTCAGAATTGATTAAGTACTGAATAAAATCCCACTCTTATTATTTAGATATGTACAACAAGGAAACCTTCAGTAGATTAGGAGAAAACACCCTAACTGTGGCTGAACTATGTCTTAGTTCGAGGTCACCTGTGGTGGACGTTCACCCCGACGCGGCAGGCGGAGGGGCGAACGTCCACCACAGGTGACTGAGAACTAAGACATAGTTCTGGCCACAGTCAGGGCGTTTTCTTATTATTACATACCTTTATTCGATCAGAAAGACGCCATTTATCGAGTTCTTAAGTCACAACCGCTCCATATTGACACTGTCTGCTACGAACCAGAAGTTGCGCAGGATGTGCGCGTTGCGCATGCGCGATGATACCGTCACTCGCCGAACGGATATTTGGTTGCTATTCGGTAGGCATGTAGTTAACAGAAAATGCGATTGGAGAGCAGAGGGAGTGTCGCCCGGGAATCAGCGAAATCGTGTCTGTGCGTCCCCTGTTGCAGACCAAGTCGAATGGCGTGTTGTTATTATCGATAAATTTTGCATATTTGAGCAATTTAAACGGTGTCAGGTGAGATCCTCACGTTGGTTACCTCGACGATTGGTCATTAGGAACTTGTAGTTGTTACAGGGGGCGTGTATCGCGAGTTTCAAGTCGCGATTAGACGACGTTCGCCATGTTGTTTTTGGTCACGATGTTGTCGAATACGGACGCCTAGCGCGTTGCGTGGAGTTAGTTACATACACTTTAGAATCTTGCAGTACGACGAAGCGCACCATAGTGGGCCGTAGTCGAGATATACTACTCCCCCGTGAGAGGGTCGTTTATGACTGACGTTCGGCTATAGGTATGTAATAATATCCAGACCCTGCACTAGGTACTCTGACTCATCACTCTTAGAGTCTGTGTAACCGTTTACAATATATGTCTTTTGACATTATTTTGTTCATTCAACAAAAAGGAAGTGCCGGATCAGCATAACATCCCATGGGTGACAACTCTAACCGCGGGAAACATAAAGGGGAATATTCATAAATATGAAACGTCATATACATGCAAGTTATTCCCAAAACCCCACTTTATATGGAACAGATATCTAGTTGGCTCTTATCAAGGGGTGCTATTGTTTATGAGCAAAGTAATTAAAGAAATATGCATATCATAAACAACAGAATATAGACATTGTGAATGGTACTTCGGTACCCTCCACAAGGCCACCATTGGGTAAAATTTGTTAGCTATCCAATCACCACCTGCTTTGCCCCTTGGAACAGTGTTGGTTTTTAAATCATTATCACATTCCTTTTACATACATTTACCCAACTATTGGTTCTATGAGTATATCCCTATAATCAAGAAGATCCCACAATTAACATGCCACCTTCTGGTTGATTTTTAAATATTGGCAACTATATGCCTTATTCCGATGCCAGACGAGTAAAATTATATCTTTCTGTACAACTTTCATCATACGATAGCTAAAATTGGCCTAGTTACGCTTGCTTGATTTATATAGGAAATATGAACATATGGTTTTCTTCAATACCTTCAAAACCAAGGATGGTGAGCTATATAGTCTATAGTACTAAATAGTGTAGTATTGTAGTACCTTGGACTCAAACACTATAGGATGAAGTAGTCGGCTTAAGTCGATAGTACCAAATAGTGTAGATTGAAAATATACTATGAAGGTTTGAAGAAGATGACATGGGTTTTACCATGTGAAATCTAACTTTATATAATTCATATATTATTCTTTTACAAGTTTATCACAATATCAATCTCTAGATCGAAAACTAACACATTGTCGCCCCCCCCCCCCATACACACACATACTTTCTAAACTTGTTGCAAATGTGTTCCACAAAAACATTTGAGAACATAATAACTTCAAGGATATGAGTTTTATATTTTAAGGTGAGTTGTAGGTTTTTTTGGTTTTTTTTTATAAAGATCTAAAGTTGTCTACGAACGATCTACTAATATCGGCAAAGTATCATTTTCCTCAGGAGATTTTACACACTGATGGAATAGAAATTAACTGAATAATCATAAAGTATCAACTAAATAATACAAATTTGTCTATCTGATCAGCTTGGTGTGTCACATTTCAGACCATGCGACATTTGAATAAGCATGACCATTGCGTTGAATAAAACAATATTTCTCTTCTCTCCGGCTAAAAATCTAACTCCATGAATTCATTCTGATTCCGGTTTGGTCGGCGCATGCGTGGTGAAGATACGCAGCGATAGGCATTGGTTGTGGTTTGGCGGAGGCCATGGCTCTTGTTTGCCCGAGTCAATCAAAGTTTCCCGACTGGAAAGATGAAAAACCAAGATAGGTAGAATTGATTGGGTCAGCGGTCAGGGAAACTGTCACAGTTGGGGGATTGTTTCTGCTCTCTGTCGGTTGCTGCTCGTGATCTGGGAGCAGCTCAAGTCTATACATGATCTATTCAGTGAATTTATCAATCCCCACGTCTCAATGTGACATAAATGTACAGAAGTCCTGTTGTCTACTGACTATGGTGTTATTAGTTTGCAGGCGTTAGACAATATTTTTTGCGTTGTGAGATATATATTACATGACTCATGTTCAAGGGTATTATTATACATTGTAAGTTTACCATGTTAATTTCAAGTAATATGATCAGACAATTCTTGCTGGTGTCATGCTAGTAGGAAAAACAGTAGCTTTCTTGCAAAATAGCTTTCTGGGGAACTTTGTTTTGAAAAAAATGATAGAAGATTTGATATCGCCATTTGATCACACATTTCCTGATAAACAAGATAATATGACTTCAAACAAATATGAAGTAAAACAAAAATTGGTATGCTCATTTCTACATGACCATTACGACAACAGAAAAAATGCCAATTTACAGGAGACATACTCGGGCTGTTAGGCTATTTAGGAGCCATCCTTATGAAAATGGGAAATGAATCGGGATTATCTTTAGCTCCACTCTAATAGACTTTGGTGGGTGAAAGGCTATATGCCGGGGAATGAGCCAGCAACCCTTAATTAATGATTGTAGCGAACGGGGGTACAACACACAAGCCTCCCTTGGCGCCATTATTTCCTCCTCGTTGATGGGTCCGTTTCGGGTTGACTTGCCATAAAGGCTGCAGCACCCACATGCCAACCCTCCTTTGGGTCATTTGCAATTCCAACCTTCATTCTGAAATATCTACCAACCGCAACCCCTTCCTTGGAAAACGCACCCCTCCTTGTTGGAATTGAACCTCGATCGTGTGATCATAGGGTAAGACGGTGTAAATACTGCGCTCTTCTCCCGGATCCCTTTCCTTAATTCTGCTCGTTGAAACTACACGTAGACAGATGCAGCCCAGCGGCCGACCCGTCTTCTTAAAGTCAGCTCTCAGACCCTACTTCGGCTTCACGGGCTTGAAAAAGATGACCATCAAAATATTTTGACTCTTGAGTGGCAGTTAATCAGAACGGTTCGAGTGACACAAACCGGGAAATTATGTTACATTCCTCCAGCTCCCAAATAAAAGCATCAAAGGCAAAAAGAGCTAATCTTTCCGGAAAGACAAGCATGTGAAGGAGGCAATTGAAATCAAAGGCAACAAACTTGAGTGGCTATGGATTGTTTCGCAGAAGTGACCATCGCCAGTCCTCCCAAATTACCCGTTTCTCTTTACCCGCAGGTTAAACCTGATTGGGAGGAAGAGGAATGGTTTCCCCAGGCCGGGTGGGCCCGAGTAGCGGCGACGGGGACCACTGGGGGGCACCCGGGAGGAGAGGGGAGGGGCAAAGGAGGGGACAACGAGGAGGAGGAGGAGAAGGAGGACGGAGGATGGAGGGCTTGCGGGGCGTGTCCTGTATTGGCAAATTGGCCTTTGTGAGATAAGCCAGAGATTACAGGATCGATGCACGGAGGACTGGCAAGGAGGGACGGGGGTAGGAGGGGAAAGGAGCCGTGGTCGGGGCGGTCCTTCTAGGTGGAAAATTCCCAATCCCCTGGCGGCCATTTAGGATTGATAAATGAGATTGCTTTTGATGTATCTGGCGCTTGAAGAAGCTGACCTGCGAGTGGATGCATTTGTTTTCTAGGTGTGATCCCGGTAGCATTTAGATAGTGCAGCGCAGGGCCCGGGGCGCGTCCTCAGACAATATCAGGCCGCATTCTGACTGAATCATGCATGCATTGCACGAGGCACCCACTTCACCGCTAGTCGGCGCTGCCTATACAACCCCTCAACACACTATGCTGGTCCTCTGTCAGTGGGCGCATGTTCAGTATGATAAATCTGGACTGAAGGCTAGGATGCAGGAGAAAGTATGCACACGAACAAACCATGCCATGCCAATATGATTATACCCACCATGGATTTGTATGAACGTATATATATATATACATTCATATGTACAAAACACTCACTTTTATTACTTTTACTTAAGTATTCCATACGAACAAACAGCACGATGCAAACTCGTCTTGAATGAGATGTGCGTGTACCGTTTGTATAAATAACCACCAACGTCGGTGACGGCAATACGGTGGAGGGAGGGTTCCGAGTTGAAAACTTTTGGCGTGTAACATATATCATTGCCATTGTCTGGATAAGCTATATCTCCAGTGAACCCAGGAGCAATGTGATACGGGAACACTCTATTCCTACAGACATGGCATGATCAAATAGACCGTAGGCACCACCACACGCTCTGTAGCGTGCAGCATGCAATGACTTCTCATGTGACTATGGGTCTGCAAATAGCTCAGGAAAACATCTTTATATATTTACTCATTATTTAAGGCATCAAGTCGCGCAAATCATTAAAGCCAACTACTGCAATAGCGTTTAGACATCTGTGGTATGAACTTCAAAACAGGGACTAGTGATAGATCAAAGCAGTTCATAAGTGGTATTATTGTATTTTTTTTACATCCTTTGTAAACAATTTTCATGTATGTGGGAATGCATGCAAACGTCTCATTGTGTAGAACTCTTCTTTTTGATCTTTCTGAGTGTTCCTTGGTTGTGTGTTCCTTGCCTTGATGTCATGTTTAAGGTGAAACATGGGAAAAAACCGCATAGACCCACATGTTTGCGCATCATGATCAAACATGTGGTAGTCATACCTTCCGTACATGCATAATCCCAACACTATGAGCAACTCCAAAAGTTATGATACAGTTCAGGCGGCTTTCCTCCCCTGCACGATGTTCTCATTGACGGTGGCCTGGGTTGTGACTCAATTACCATTGATTCCTGTGGAGGAATGTCCCACAGGCTGACGACCTCCTAAGGGAGAATCAGGGGGATGTGTTTTTTATGACAGATGATTCAGGAGGGGTTGCATGCATCCCGGCTATAAAATGACCAGGTGAATCATTTATCACAGGTGTCTTTCTTGTCGGGTTAACACCTGAAGCACAGTGCTGCCCTCTTGTGTCCACAATGCGTTCAAACTGCAGTTTTCTCCCAATATCAAATCCCCGTTAAAACCAGCCTTTTTGAATAATGCAAACTGGAATCTGTCTTGTCGCTGACAGAACGTCCAATAAAAAAGGTAAGCATACAGTTTGGAATCCTTGGTTTGTCGAGAGTAAACTTGGCAAGAGTTACTCATAGAGTTTTTATTAGCTCAGCAATGTTGTAAACGTACAGCAGGTAAAGCGTCTGCAGTCAGAAGAGGGTGATTTAGTGTGCTTTGATGGTCCCCCCACAGGAACGTCAGCAGTGGATTAGTCATCAGGTGACTAACTCTCCACCTGAATCTTACGAGCTGCTCGTCGCAGAAGTCCATGAGCTGTTCCTCCACGCGTTATAGTCACGGGAAGTTTGAAGTTACTGCAAGAGTTTTGAAGTCTTCCACTGTGTTTTGGTGAATGAAACACGCACAAAGGGGGAAAAGGATATGGTGCGTGTCGAGGCTGGCTCCCACGAACACGCTACCCAAGAGAACTTATCATTGGTTCTTGTGGCTAGTTTTCCCCACGCTGTGTTATGAAATGCATGACCCGCACGCCGAAATGATGATTTGAAGGCACGGGTTATGTGTGGCCGAGGCGAGAAGAAAGCTGTCGCCAATTGCATTTTTGAATTTGCTCACTTTTATTGGATTGCGTATCGTGCGCTGGTCCGCCCCATTCCCGCAGACTCTATACAGGCGTCGTTAGGCCGGGACCCAGCGGCCGGACGTCGATATTCCCCGCATGCGTAGTCATCACTCCCGCGTATTTGAATTTCTGATTTCTGTGATTCTGCATCAAATGAACCTTGATTTCGCGGCATGAGTGTTTGCTGCCCCTTTCCCTCCTACCGCCTTCCCCCTTCACACCCCAAACACATCCGTCCACTCACCCCCGGGTCTCTGTCCCTTCCTTGAATCCGCGCATCCCTTCCCAGCCCCCGCCCTCACTGTGTGTATTGCCACACTGCCGAGGCCAACATCACGAAGAGATCATTTAATGTAGTTCCGAAGTAGTTATACAAAGCATCTAGAATTCTGTCAATCTATCTACTATGTTGTCTGAGAAACTACAAGTTTGGGCGAGGAATATCACAGATTTACATCTCAAGCGTAGTATAGGCTACCTTTGAAATGTATAGTATCTTTAATAGAGTAAGGTTGTACAGGAGTGTAGTAATTTTAAGAGAGCCCAAAAATCAAGAGCAAAAATGAACAACCGATCCAAGTACCACACTGCCATGTATGCGACTGTAAACAAGTAAATGTTGCCTTGGGCCCGGCGTCCACCTACTACGATATGGCTCCGATATGGTCTACGATACACCTCCCGATAAATATTCAAAATCGCGTCAGAAAGTCACCTAATATCGGGGCAGTTGACCACGTTTCTGCGAGTAGACACCGATAAAAAACCCATACAATACGTGGTGAAGTGGCAGAAGAGAGAAAGAAAAAGCCAGATAAAATAGAAACAGTGAGGAAAGAGGATAGATTATTCAATTTTTCCCAAGAAGGAATGCATGCCAGGGATACTGACGCGCAGTCCAATTGGCATCATTACTTGAACGCGTGCGTGTTTCGGGCATGCAATCATCGATATACATAGAAATTTGACGTTATTGTATCACTTCACCACGATTATCCCTTTGGCTGTGGTAATGTAACGTAATTAGGAATTGATTCGATCACTATAGATGAAAAGTTTCATATCTATCAGCATAAGAGAAGATGCATGCTGAAATGTACCAAATGTCCGAAAAATCTATACCTTTGATATAGCAAAAATATGGATGCATATTCTTATCAAACACCCGGTTTGACTAAATATCATAGCTAAACCGATAAGTACCCATCTAACGTTGCAATGCTCGAGGTCATACATGGATATGCCAGGACCAATCCCTTATGGACATGCATGCATAATTCTTGTCCAGTAATGCCTGGTTCATATCTGTAAATCATACTCTAATCCAGAAATACCGTTGCACGATCTGATACGCCAACCATTTACATTATATATGGATCCATTAATTCCCTTACCGGTCAGACTCCCAGTTTCCATATATATATATATATATATATATATATATATATATATATATATATATATATATATATATATATATATATATATAAATATATATATATATGTGTGTGTGTGTGTGTGTGTGTTTCCTCTGGAGATGCAGAGGATACAGTTAGTCACACATAAAGTTATAGATATGGGCAATTTCATATATGTATAGAAATAAATGGTTGTGTGTTCTCTGATTAAATATATACTTCACCTCTCGTTTTCCTCTAAAGTGCCCTCCAACTGATCCACGGAGACAGGCAGCACGAAAATCACCGGCATGTGTCAACATTATGCAAGCAAGCGTGAGGGAGAGCCGGACAGAACAAGAACTCCCCCGATGTCCAGCCGACTCATGGCCCTGCACAAACCTTTAAACCTGATCCCTATTGATCTTCTCCGGTCACAATGCGCCAAAATAATTACACACGGCATCATGATCTTGTAACTGCTTAAATCAAGCGTCTCCCTCCCGATTCCCTCCCTGTTTTGATAAAACACCCTCCCCCCCGTCCGCCTGGCGGTTAGATTGGGGATTTGTTAACCCCTAGACCTATCAGTCTGCAGGGACCCTGATAATTCTGCCGAGGCCCTCTCCTCTCCACTTTTTACAGATTTGTATTTTTGCAAGCGAACCGTTTGTGGTGAAGTTTGAAGAGATGTGTGTTTTTTCATTGGGATGGGGGAGGGGGGGGGGACCCACCCACATCTCCCCCCTGCACCCTTCTGTGGTTTGGCGATTGGTTCACAGTTGTTGGAGCCACCCCTTGGGTGATCACACAGATAGCAGTGATCCATGACCTGGCCGTTAGGTGGCGGCACCCCCTTCCTGATACGGGCCTCGTGCCGGTCGGATCCCATCAGTGGCGACTCCAAGCGGCCCGACCACGCGTGAGCTCCCCCATCGTTACTCTCCCCTCCCCAAACCTCCACTGCCGCTGGCAACATCAACATCAAATCCTGAAACTCGGCCCACTGAAACATCCCAAAAACCACCCACTTAAATGTCCTACAAACAACCCAATAAAATCCCCAAAACCACCCGCTTATGATATCCCACAAATTACCTACTCATATCCTACAAACCACTCACCGATAATGTACCACAAACTACTACCCACTCACATCCCGCAAACCACCCACTCACATCTTCCCTTAAACCATTCACTGATAACCTACCATAAACTACCCACTCACATCCCACAAACCATTCATTCGCAATATCCATTAAAATACTCACCGATAAAACTACCCATTCCAAACTTCCGTTGAACCACTCACTGATAGCGTACCACAAACAATCCACTCACATCCCTTAAACCAATCGTTTTCAACGTCCCTTAAACCACTCATTTTCAACATCCCTTAAACCACTCACTACCAGAAACCACCAACTCACATCCGATAACCCACCCACTTATAATATCCAACAAATCACGCACTCACAACAGCCCGTACACCATCCACTTAAAACGTACTACGACCACTTACTCAAAAAATCCCATAAACCAGCCATTATGTCCGCCTGCCATGCCAAGTAATGGTCACTGTGGAAAGATCACTGCTACATTGATAAGGCTACATTACTCCCAAATCCATGCAAATATAAACACATCTGCATGTTCTTGTAGGTACATATATGTATGTGCATTAAGATATCGGACTAGCTCGCATATCCATCTTGCAAAATACTGATGCGAAATAAACCAGTGATACCCCCATATCACCTTAGATAATGGTATCAAATTTGATAGATACATTTATACAAAGGATGACCAATGATCAAAGGTGCATGGCTACCAGTAACTTATATAAAACAGTTGAATCGTAATCAGATGAAGAATAATGTGCACCATTGCTGAGTATTTATGTGTATGGTGGCCTTCACGTCCATATGATGCAGGAAATAGGATGGATGAAGGGACATTGACAATAACTATTCACAATCGGTTCAGTTCCAAGCATGACTACTTTCCGAGGTCCGTACAACTTTCAAACCATACAATGTTATAATAGATAATTTCATGATGTATCCACTTTGATTTTTATCCATTCCTTGGCCCGGAAGCGAATTCGCGACAGGGTCTCGTGAATTAGCGAGGGTTTATGGCAGACTATGAGAATTTGGGCTGTTTACTGGTTGAGAAAAAAATCACACATTGGAAACGTCTCTTTCTGAGTCTTCTCATGGCATATCTACAAAAGAAATCATTAAATTCTACGTTCGAAGTTATCATTAGAATGATCCCACCCAAGCTCATTCTATTTTGATCATCAATACATCAACATTTGAATGAATATCTTGATCACAAGAAAATGAACTTAATTCTGATCAACGCTGATGTAGTAGAGGGATGGTTAGTGTTCCGGGCTGAGTACAACCTTTGGTCAGCATTATGTGAATAACCTCTGTTTCTAGAAGGCCTACAACTTGTGTAATTATTTAATATTTGGACACACAAATTTAAAATCTCCACAAGATACTATGCAGAACGGATACTCTTCCTTAATTGCAAAAAGAGGCGATACCAGTCTGCGTGATCGATCTAGGGAAGGGAATTAAGAAAGCATGAGACAAAGATGGGGAATAAGAGCAACGTCCGCTTTCAGTTAATTATTAAAGTGCCAAAAGAAATTAATCATCTTTAATAGCTTCGGGATCCCTGAGCGGCAACCAGACGAATACTGTACATCGTCATCACAGCCTTGTGTGCGTGTATAGGCAGCTGGTAACGTTACACCTTTTCAGTTAAAGACATCGACATCTGTGTTCAGTGTTCTGTTGGGTTTCTCAGAATATATTTGAATATATGAGTACCTGTTACAATTAGAGAACAGCCAGTTTGATAGTAACGAGGCACTACGACAGATAAGACATTTGTGCATGACAGACAGGGAGGTAGACAGAGACAGCAGGCTAGAGAGACAAATTGACATAGAGACTGATGGAGAGAGAAATGGGGAAAGACTGAGTGGAAGATGGAAGGCATGATACATTACATCCCGGAAACAATTTTGTTCATACCGATTAGTGAGAATTGCAATTCATCTCACCCCTGTAAATCTTGGTAGCTCATTCTCCATGCCTCTACGAGTATTACAGTAGTTTCTCCATGGTGTATGGCATCATATATCCAGTGTGTCAGTGCAGAAAACAACTTGTTTTGGTCAAAGTCGTCGTTCACCAACTCATTTGAACAATATGCAATATTCACTCGGCTTTGCCTCGTTCATATCACTCTGCGTCAAATTCATGGAGAACGACGGCTTTGGCCGAAGCCTGTTATTTTCTAAATCAATATGAATCGCAACAGCCGTATATCAAAGTAAGAAATGTAATATTTGATATTGGAATGCTATAGCATTATTTCTATTATGTATACAAATATATCAGGTCATGATTTCATTTTCAATCTGGGTTAATACTGAAACGTGACTGTTAATCATTCTTAGGGACCAACTCCACACAGTTTGTCCTCTAACAAATAACCAGACGTCTACATGTTCAGCTACAAAGTTTTAAAACTGATCTCAGGAAAAGTATCTCTATCTAATATAATCCTCAGTGGTACTCCCACGCGAGTGAGGTCCCATTCACTTGCTTCAGACAGCACTTCACAAAATTCATGGAATTTAAAAGCGAATCCGTTCTGACACGGAACGAGTCATCAGTTGCCACAAAGGCTATCTTCAGGGCAGCTGGAGCAGTCTTGTCCGGGTGGTTCTGAGTGAGGGGCCGTCGCTTTTGCCCTCATTACGGTGATGGATGGAGGTTCTTCTGCACCCCTCACACTTGCAGGTGTCACAATTACTTTCAGTTCGGACTCAAGCAGCAACTAAAGGGGGATTTCTGTAAGGTGTGGTGTATAATGGTGTGGCAGGGCGTTGATACTTAGCGCTACAGAATGGCCCTCTGTAATTCGTAGTGGCTTGGTCGCTATAGGGAGACTTCATCAAGGACTGGCGAGCAATATG
Organism: Alentia gelatinosa; assembly: GCA_950022655.1. Classification (NCBI taxonomy): domain Eukaryota; kingdom Metazoa; phylum Annelida; class Polychaeta; order Phyllodocida; family Polynoidae; genus Alentia; species Alentia gelatinosa. Next base: position 45,031,374 of record OX465579.1, on the reverse strand, counting down.
CTTGTTAATGGCAGGTCATGGCTTTTGGTCACCACCACAGCTGACATCAATTCATCCCAGAGCCAGTCGCCTCTCCCCATTCCAAAACCAGACCATGGTGAACGAGCAGCCATTGCCAACCACCAGGGTTTAACCGCCCCGTGCTACTAGATAACGCCATTAAAAGTTGGTCTGGTAATCTGGCCGGACGATACGGTGTGGGAACGAATATAAGTTGCGGGATGTGATTTTGGACGCGGATGGTACCATTCCATGTGGTGACAGATGTCAGTAAAGGAGGTATTAGTAATAGCCTTTCACCTATCTGCCCTTCCTGCCATCACTGACTATATCTCTTGTGCCCCTAAAGACCTTCCTCACCTCCATTGTATCACTTTCCATTGTTTGTTCGTGCTTTGATACTCCTCCCTCAATGCAGAAACGGATACTCTTGCGGAAAATCAGTACTCTCCTAGCAGAGATCCTGCACCCGAACTTCCTGTGGCTGCTTGTATCGCTGCACCGACCTGCCAATTTGGGACAAAATCTGTCCTATCTGCCAGTTTTTCGTATATCGTAAATTCTGAGCACTTTTGGAGGTTCAACTTGGACATACTTGTATGGATAATAATGTACACTCATTTCTGTTATTTGTAATTTCAGGCCATTTCAACTCTGGGATTACTTTCTTCAGTCGAAAGAACCTCATATTTTACTGGGTTTTGCTTTGTCAACAAAACCCTCGAAGTCGAATCAATTGTGCATTGTGCACCCTCGAAGTGCAATCAATTGTGCATAGTGCACCCTCGAAGTGCAATCAATTGTGCATTCACTTTATAAAGTGGTCTAAATCTGAAAAATAAACAGCTGGATTGTCTGAGAAGCTCATTTAACAATTCCTATATTTCACAACTCATAATATATGAGTTGTGAGTTTCATAACTTTTGTGGAGTTTCATAACTTTTGACAGTTGCCTTTTTTTGAATCTGAAATGTTGGCTGGTTCCCCCTGTCCTTAGTGGATACCCGGGAGACCAGCATTGAGTTGAGGAAGAGACTAGAAAGTGCTAGCGTCGCGAAACATCTGCTGGGAGAGTGGAAAATCAGAACCAGTAATTGGCGGCCCAAGAAGCACTTCAAGCGTTAACACTTGGCGATTTATAATCTTGGCGTTTCTCCAATACTATTTCAAGTGGCTAGTTGCTTTGACGCATATAATCATAAAGTGGTGCCATATTGCATGATGAGACGATCTGAAATCTTGGTCCGTTTCTAAATTCTACTGTTAACGCTGAGTGATTTATAGTCGTGAGTTCTTGATAATCGTATAGTGGTGCGAAAATCAAGAATCGTCGCCAATAATCGTCTGGTGTAAACGCCGGCGTAACTGCCCTACTGCCACAAACCATCGGCCACCAAAACCTTGCTCGCTCACCAGCCCACTCGCCCGCATGTTGCTTAAGTATATGTATCTGCATCAGCCATGACTTCAATCTGTTGCCGGTCTGCAGTGAAGGGCCAGAGGGAGTCATAAACCCGGTTATCCGTCACATATTAAGTCACCTCCTTCACACGTGATAGATTGAGCCGGCATTTGCATCCCGAACAGGGTGTGGGCTTGTGCGGGCAATAGCATCACCCCGCGAGCATGCATGCGACCTCAACCATGCTCTGCCACCTCCAGCCATCATTCACTTCCCCTACTCCCCAAATTTGCCACGGCCCTTTTAATGAGGACGTAAAGCAGGTTGATCCAGGGGGCGGCACACGCCACCTGTTTAAAAACATCCGCCAGACGGCGTCAGGGTCGCCGGCCGCACACCCCGTACACCCATTACTCGCCCACTGTACGTCTCGCCGGACGCCTATACACACAGCCTTTTGGTGGCAGATGCCAGGAATCATGGCTGATTTTGCTGCTCGTTCTGATGCAGATCACCTCTGCCTGGGCCGGGTCAGGAACCGAGCGAGCGGCGGTCAAGGGGCTTTTATACTCGGGTTATGTGCCGGAGTCGAAACACACCCCGTTGACCAGGGGCAGGGGCCGTGTCAATCATGTCCACACTGCCCAGATAAAACAGAATTAACTCCACTTTCCTGCATCAACCCCTGCCTCTGATCGCAATTGAATGCCCGCCATCCCACGCCCCTGCTCCTTCTTATTTCGTCAACGTATGCAACGCAAAGTTTAGTCTGCGAGTTTTCCATCGACATACCATGGATGGGCACCGATACAAAGATTAAAAAGTTGTATCATTGAGGGATATTCTTTTGTGGAGATTTCATTGGGAGGAGAACTTGTCTGTGTGTGTAAGACAAGAAGAAAAACAAATCCAAGAGAACAATCCTAGGGGTTAAGTGGGATTAAAGTGTGAGAAAAGTGTGATCGGATGGTGGGAGTTATGACCGACGCGGACGCAGGCAGGAGCGCATACTAACGATGATTAATACACACTTGATCCCCATCCATGTCACAACCGCGATCCCTGCCTCCGCGTAGGGGTCGCGCCCTTACTCATGAGGAATTTGCCCAAGGTCATGGCCAACACGGTTTGACCTTGGCCATCATTGACCTTCCACAGAGTAACGCAGACGGCCGGTCAAGTTCTACCTTCCCCGCCCTTTTGGTTTTCTGAGAGAGGCTTTCCGAACCACGACTTGTGAAGTGTGCCGCGGTTAGCAATGCAACAATTAGCTGTGCCAAATGTCGTCTGACTTTCCTCAAGCATACTAAAATAGTGGGAAACAACCTCTCGTGCTGCAGGTCCAATATTCTACCCACACAATTGCTCGAGGGATTTGGCTGGTCTCTAGAGTGGCCTCGAGCAGGTCATGTGACTACCGTCCCCCAAGCCAGTCTCTTCGAATGACCTTTGAAGTGTAATGGGTGAATGTGAGCAGAATTCTCCATCTATCCTTTCCCCACTTTCCAAGATTCAATTTGTTTTCATGAATAAGATTTTTTATCGAGCTCTTACTAGTTTTTCCACTACAAATACCGTTGAGATACTAAAACATGCTATCTTCTCCCCTGTCATCTCCGAAACGCCTCTATATAGATACCCTTTCTATATTCACGTAATCATGTTTTAGCCACAAGAATATACTTTCTCAAAGATGAATTTCTTCTGCAAACGAAAATAAACACAGTGAAATCACACACTTTACGTTGGTGTGCATCAGGTGGTGTTCGTGTTAGTTCCGATGACCACGGGTGGCACTGGATCCGCCCTCCTGGTCCCACGTTGCATCTTCATCCACCTGCACACCACCTGTCGGGCTAACCAGCCGCCTGCCCTGCTCCTTCTCCATATGACCGAGACAGGGACCAGTTTGATCTGTTGCATATCAAATACCGTCATCCAAGAGGACTTCATTAGAGAAGTTAACCGAAGGACGTATATAGAATGGTCCCTGGGTACCACCAGGCTTTGCTTCCTGAATACACACTTACAGTTTCCTTTCACAATGGATAGTTTCAGGGTCAGCCTACACTTTGAGGGATCTAAAGACATTTAAGAGAATTCTTCTTCACAAAGTAGACGCAAACTTTATCTGAAAGTATATTTTAGAGTCTCAGGTGCCTCAATCTAGAATGTTAATGTATATCTGACTATATTTTTTCATTTAAGTTTTATCTTTAGGTAACCCGTACTTGAAGTTTGTCCTTCATGTTGAACAACCAATAAAAGTACATAAGACGCATGTCATTTGAATCCCATGAGGTACAGCGCGACTTGCGGTTTGGCAGGAGGTTAATTACTTCTGCGATATGCATGAAAATATTTTTGGCCACAACACAATTGATATTGTTCAGTGACCCATAGTGTAGGTTGCAGAGGAAAGTTCTTGGCGCGATCAATCTACTGCGACTGAATGTCTATACAAGGCATGACAAGTGCTTTATATCTACTGCGACTGATAGAATTTATATACAAGGCATGTCAAGAGCTTTATAGACTATTCGATGGAGTGTGTTCTTGCTGTACAATTAATCATTATTCGGCAGGATCGTCAGCGATCCCACTGCAAAGCGTTTATGAAGTCTCATTTTGATTACTTTCGATACTCTTTTATTATAGAAAATGCATGAATATCTATATCTTTAAATTTCATTTTAGACTTAAATAGGTCTGGCACATATAACAATTCCATCTGGGTCAGACTTCAATCCTTCTGTCATTTGTAGCTACTTGCGGGTGTTACTCTTAATATTAAATCCTATTTCATTCTTTTCATTTAGATTTTTCTGCCCCAGAAAGACCGGAAAACTTCGATATTATGTCCTTGTCGACAATGACATGGGGCTGAGAGTATTTAGGGAGATGCAAATGAGGCAAAAATCAATATTACCTTTGTTTACCACAAAAAAAAGAAAAGTAAAATTTGTATACTGAATATGAGAAAAAATGGAAATATGGCATAAGGCCAATAGGTCACCATCGTTAAGAAACACCAGGATATTTTTCGGATGCTCTTCTGTATCTCTAATTGAAGAGCTTTAAACACCTGCACCATGTTATCATACATGGCCATTGTATCATCGCTCACAAGCCGCCAGGCAGCCACCATCTGCGCGTGGAAGTGGCCAACATTTTTGTGAATCTCAAGTTACTTAATCATTCTCCAAGATGGAGTGGTTCTCTTTCCCTTCTGCTTTCCGTTCTTTTGCTGTAGGAAATCCCGCACAGCCGTCACCCTCTGTTTTATACAATACGCTAAAAACAGCCTCACATACCAGGAGCAAAAGTCGTCGGAAGATGAATTGCAGGCAACCATGGAGAGGGGCAATGTTTATAGTGGCAAGGTCAATTAGATTTCACTTTCTAGGCGGGATCGATTTGACTGCATGTTGGATATATATCCAAGTCTGTTGGGATACACTGGTGCTATTGTCATGGGACATTTGAGATTGAAGTGGTGGTTTCTTAGTGATGGTGGGGATGGTGCTGGTTTAGTGGTGTTAGTGGTGAATACCGACTGGGGTGGGATGGAGGTGGGAGGTATGTGCAGGAGGAGGAGAAGGAGGAGGTGTGGTTTGCGGAGGAGGAAGTCTGGGTATACTGGAGGAGGTGCGGGAGGGTATTGCGGGGGACCATTGATCTGTGTTTAGAGTCTAGCCTCCCGGACGGACCCCGCGGAGGGAGCCTCGAGTCGCTGGGGAAGGCGCTGGAGGAACCGGGAGGGCGGGCGTCAGGGGGGACCGTCTCCAGGCGGGCGGGACGCCGCTCCCCGCGGCCGGCAACGCCATGACGAATGGCTTCCCCAGATTGGGTTGTCATGGAAATGGGGTGCGGCCAAATGAAGAACCACTAGGGTCAGCACTGTCCACATTTCCCTATTATTTCTCCCAGATTAACTTAAAACCATCGTGATTCAGTGCTTCTTCCCCATCCATTACCGGCGCCCGGGTCCTGCGTACCGCCGTCCGCTGCCTTCAGCCAGCCAGCCAGCCACCCCATCGACAGGGCGGGGCACGGGCAAGAAGGGTGGGAGGTGCACAAAACAACGAAGGGCACCTAGACCCACAGCCCTATTAGACACCCCTACACGATAAATCAACAGGCTACACGATGTTATCAGGGCCAGGGTTATCAGTTCGTCGCCGCCTTCGACGTGCTTGGGGAGGCGCCGCCGGAATATGCAGCCCAGTATCAGAACCAGTGCAGCAGATAGGGTGCTACGCCTGCGCCTCCAGCCTCGCCCCCGCAATGCCCATCCCTGCCCCCTCTACACCCTCGTCAACCCCACCCCCACCCTCCAGCCCTACACAGCCCCTGCCTTTATCTACATCGTAGTATTGATGCCTGGCCGGGCGGGGCTGTATGTATATATGGCGCGTGGGGCCGGGGCATGCCTCCGTTAGCCCAGCCACCCGTCACTGTGCAGGCAGACAGTATTCCTTCCCCCTCAGATAGCAGGAATTATCATTAAGGTTATACCCTGTGGCCTGGTCTGGTTCAGCCAGGCGAACTCTTGCCGTTTCCCCTCGGCATGCGAGCCGTCAATCTAACGGGGAAAGTTGAAGAAAGAGACTTTTTGTAAGTAGGCCCACAGAGAAGTCCTCTCTTCTAGTAATTCACCCTTCGCGGAACTTTTGTCTTACTGGTACCATTCCCCTGTGTGTAGCCTCTGCCTGATAATGAAGTCTACCCCAACTGCATCCAATATGTGCTGATTGAGCAGTTATCTTATCCCCTTGAGGGTAGATACCACAGGTCTACCTTTGGAAATGTGATATTAATCATTTACAGACAAGGTATTATCATACATGCATATATCCCATTACTTAGGGCGCTATCATCTTGGAGTTGAAATAAGGCTTACTATGATATAATTGATGTATGCCTATCATTATGAGCATACAATTGGCGGCCTTTGCCATATCATAATACTCATTGGTCCTAATTCCTGATGTGAGAAAAGGATTAATTATACAGTAGCTATCATAAAATCACATCACGAAATACAGAGATATTGGAAGTAATTGTAATCCCAAATGTTTCAACTAAATACACACTACCACTATCTGAAGTCACACTTACAAAACATGGGAGGAACATTATAACGTAGAAAGTTCCTATATTGACCTATTAGTCATATTGTGCCCTCATGACTCAGTGTTGTTATAGGAACTATTCGCCTTCATTAGGCCCGGAAAGTGACGGTCCAACAGAACGTGAGCCTATTTGACGCCTTGTAGAAGCCCCTGGAGATCCTACAAGCCAAAGTGACTTATGTGGCCATTTGGTACGACTTTCTTCTCAAGGAAATGAAAATTGCCTCGCTTGGACTCACCCCATTACTACCTAACCCGACTTCTCCAACCCTATTCCGAGTCCCAGGCTAGCCGTCGTTCCACCCACCTACGCATGATGACACCCCTGCCCCCTCCCTCTCCTCCATGCACCATCACCCTTATTCCCATGCCCATCTCGTTTTCTTACTCCATTTTGGATCATGGTAATTTTCTTATTAGATTCCTATTTTTGTAGCTGCACTGCAATTCGCTTTTACCCCTCTTTTTTCAACCCCTCATATCTGGAGCGTGGTAATTCGTCCTCCGCGATCAAAACACAACCATGGCCCGCGCCCTTACTTTTACCACCCTTGGCGCCTCTCCCAAAGGACACATAAACGTCGTTATTAATTTCGCGCCCAAATTTACCTCCCACCCTTTATTATTTTCACATAATCAGATCGTGTTTGTCAGAGCGCGTATTCATCAAAATCCCTGGATCCCGTCTCTGAAATGCTCAGTTTTTTTTGCCTGATCAGAGGAATGGGCATCAGAGTAGGGATGAGAAGCGGGAAGGAAAGATGGCGGAGGAAGTTAGGGTCCAGGAGAGTCCTAGGACTATGGTTGGGAAGCCACCTCCAAGGGAGATGGTGTCAATACAAATTAATATGATATTTTAATAGGGGTATAAAGAGTTATACTTGACGAAGTATAAATTTGAAATTCCAGTCGCTCGGATCGCTCATAAACATATTATTGAAATGACTTATGGGATATTGAAGCGTTCCACTTTGCCATGAAAAATGTATGCGTTTCATAGGACAGTGTCGCCTGGGTGCTGTTATCGAACACAAATGGGTCTTTTGATGATGTTTTAGTGTTTTATTTGTCTTGATGGACCATCGAGGTCTAATCGGTTTTAATTGGCCCTACAGCAAGTGCAAGAACAATATCGTCACATGTTTCACATACTATGTTTTTTAACATAACATCCTAGTAATCTTGATGAAAACAGAAATTATGCAACTCGAGGACCAGACCAAATTGTACTGAAACAAAGACGACCACGGAGAGAAAAAAAATTAAAACAGCACTCTATTTATAGGTACTAAATTCTGGAATAAATTAATGGCAGAAACCCCAAAAAGATGAAAATGGAAAACTTTAAAGCTAGTATGAAAATAAACCTACTTGAAATCTTTGACCACGAAGCTATAGATATTTTTGATTGAATTGTTTTGTTATGTATAAATCATCTTGCTGATTGAAGTGACTAAACGCTTATGATTATCTGAAAGTATGGAAATGTTGTCATAAGATAACATATATCGTATATATAAATATCAACGAATGTTATCTACCAAAATAACTTGTTAAAAAAAGATCTAAATCTAGATCTAAACATACATACATGTATACAATGCTTTATACTTGAGGCATCACGAAGGTCCTTCAAATACTCATACCATACGTTCGTGTACGAAAGTTATACATAAATGATTAACAGTATTTCAATGCCATTCAATTTAAATAAAATATACAAATACTATTTCACATTGATCAAACATTGATGCCAGACCGTCATGTGCAAGGCTGGATAAAAGTCTATTTGCCTCTCCAGTCCAACATTTAACTCTAGAGCAGAAGGTTTAAGGTCGTCTCATCCAACCAACTGAGTGAGATATGGCGAAAATGACATTTAAGCAATCCTAGTTGTCGGCACGAGCTTTGCTCTATGCTCCTCCGCGATGTATTCTGAGGTAACATTAAATTCATTATGGCCTATTCATATGGAAATAGCCGTAGTCGCACAGCAGGTGTTACGCAGACGCGCTCCTTAAGGTGGTCCTATTCGAATAGCGAAAAGACTGATGGGTACATGTGTTAGTTGATGGACTGTGGGTGGAGTTGGTATTTGCTTGGCTACTAGCTAGTAGATCTCGTGTACTGGCGAATCGATTATTACACATACTCTAGTCGGTCTTAGAGGGGACTGGCTCTTGCTTGAACCTCAGCCACGAGGGCGTTAATGGAGAGCGCACAAGCAGATTCTCTATAGTCTTAACCTTTCAATAACTCTAAAGAAATGTCTGATAATCCACTACAATATGCAAGTAGTCAAAGCTACATGCAACTGCTATTGTTTCTAGATTCTGGAAAGGAAAACAGCTGTGGTCCAAATTGATTATATAATTGCAATTATTCCGAAAATCTTCGTCTAGGAAATCCAACAGTGGCAAACTGGCCAGCAAATAGAAGCTAATTTCACAGCTAAAACCTAAACTCCATGGACAATGACTTATAATGTGTACACCATGACCTGCTCGAGGGAAGGTTAAGGTTGGTAGGTACAATTAGGGCCCACAATTAGGGCTAGTGAGTGCGATTTATATCTGTTGGGTGTTGGTAGCTGAGAAGTGGCCACGACACATTGTGAATAAGACCTATACCACAAAGTTCGGTTGGGAATGTTGGTAGGTAAGATTAAAGCTCTATGACACATAGCAAATAAGGGTTATGACATAGAGATTATCGTTGTTAACTGGGAATAAGGGTTCATGGCACCTTGTAAATACGGTTTAAGCCATCTAGTTCAGAATCAGCCTAACATTGGTAGCTATGCTTAAGGTTTCATTGCACCTAAAAAGATATAAGGCTTATATCACTTTTTTCAGAATCCAGTGAGTAGCTGAGATAGAGATCAAATTCGGAGTCGGAAGATATGTTTAAGGGTCCATGAAATGCACCAAATATGGCTTATCCAGGCAAGTTGGAATGTGGCAGACCAAGTACTGGTCAGTATGTAGCAGGCTAAGTTGGTAGCAACTACCGGGCACGAAGCTGTGGGAACATTAACAGGAGGAAGCGTGGTGAGGATGGATGTCAGGACTGACGGCAGCCAGTGTCCGTGGGAGGCCTCAACTGTCACCCCCACCTCGTCCAAATCAAACCGAATAGGGTAATTCGCCAGAAACCACTGATTACTGCCCACTGCCTCTAATGAAGCAGCCTCACTAAAGCACAATTAGCATGAACCTAAGTCAGCACTCAAAGAATACTCCCGGTCGTGATATGGCGTGGGTTGTTGGCTGGAAGTGCCGTCGGAGGAGGAGGGTGTGAGGATAGAGGGATTACGGAAGGGAAATGGATGGAGGTCATCAAGTTTTAATGACCCTATATATCGGGGACCATGTGGTGTAGAGTGAGAGGTGCCCGTTGGTTGTACGAAGCTGGAGGGTCAAGTAGTACATAACCTGGAGTTGTGAGCTGGCCACGTCGGGAATGATTCAGCTCTGAGCAGCTCGTCTTGGACGTGATCACCTGAGCAATCAGTGCAGCCAGGTGATGGGAGTCAGATTGACTCACGTAGTACCTGTCTATACTTGTAATCAAGGTTAGGTCATAATCAATTCAGGTCGAGTCATCATGTTGGATACCTCACCGAAGTCTCACCCGATAAAATCAATCTTATGTACTATGCATGATATATTTGCAGACGATTATTCATATTTACATGTGATTTGCCGGACGACCTAATTTTTTTTTATAGATTTAATGTTTCATACGTATACAATAGGGACATATAGGGCAAGGTCACCTGTGACAAGTATAAAACAAGCGCCCATTTAATATATTAAGAGCGATACTTTGGAAGGGATCAACTCCTGGAGGACAACGGGAATGATCTGAAACCCTTCCTCATTCTGATATGGGGTCTTTGAATACACTTATCAGTCCTTCCAATAATATCTTTTCTAATGCACAATAGTTCACGATGAAATTCTGTCTTGGGTGCCTAGTGGAGGTGATTGGTTTGAAAGACCGGAAATCAGAAAGTCGAGTTCAAATCCTGGTGAATCACGACATTTTTCTTTTTATAAAAAAATTGGATCTAATCTCTATCAAAATGCAGAGTTTCTGTGTGGTATTTTCAGATGAACACATGATAGAATATAAAGCATGTATACAAATATTGATTACTTAAGGTGTTAGTAGGCTACAAATTTCAGCCACGACATGCCAGGAGGTCTTGTGGATAAGGACACACCTTTAAAGTTCTGACACTATCTGGGCGGTATCAAGGTGTTTATATCAACACTCTGGAATGCTTTAAAGGTGATCTTTCCTAATCTGGATCCTATCCAACGACCATCTTTATTTTAACAACGAGAACCACATCAGGACTCTCCTACGATAATCTTTATTTCAACAATGAAAGCCATATCAGGAGTCTTCTATATGCATATAAGGAGCGGTCCTTCAGATTCTGGACCGGGCTCCAGGCCGAATCTTACCAAGGGGTAGTCAGTAACTTTGTTTCACCTGCGAGTCAGCTTGAAGAGTGATCTCCCAATCTACCCCTAAAAACTAGATAATGAGGTAATAATGGCGATGCCTCAGTTTCTCAAATCTATATCAGGCACATTTCATGGGAAAAACTAAGTGTATTGGAATGTTAGGGGCAGCATGTACAGAGCATGACGCAATCTCAAATCGAATATGCCGAGCTAATGGTGAGCATGCAGGAAACACTGACACGATCCGTATCAAATTGATAAGGCCGGGAAATCTATTTTATTGACCCAAACCACCCGTGTTCATTATATGTGGCGAAACCCTCGACAGGCACGCACCGACGAATTCCATTTTTGTACCACTTCCGGTGTCGTTCCCACTACTTCCGGTGCGGCATCTTAATCATAGCTCGTAGCCATAGTAACGCGATGAATGCAAATGGCGCCCAGGGCGACCATCACGACACGCGCAACGAACGCTGACTTGATATGTAAAATAATTGCCTTATCTCTCGTTATTCCTGCCCTTCTCGTTGATAACAAACCGGGCTTTATTGCCTATTTATACAGGGACCAGCCTACCCCTACAGTGATAGATGTCCGGGGCTTTGAATCCGCCGGCTGAGGAGAGAGAGGGGGACGTAGTGGCCGGACAATTCCATTAGAAATCAAAGCGATCTCATTGGCAACCAGAGAGCATATGAAATGACGCGACCAGTCATGCATGGGCTTACCTCCCCTCGCCACGCTTGGGCTGATTGCTGCTAAATTGAATTTGAATATGAAAAAAAAAAACTTACCTAAAACACATTTTCAACACACGCAAAGGGTACGATTGTAATGCACTTCACGCTTGGTAATTATGCATTGTTAGTCACACTCCAGTCTACGAAACGTCGTTGCCACTTTGTTCCAATTATGTCATGAGCAATGGACTCCGAATACTGAATAGCAATCGGACACACAAAAAGCCAAGTTGAGATTTGCTTATATGACAATAGATGTATCCTCTTGATTGGCATTTCTGCCTAGCGAGAATATTGGAATTGATGGTATATTTTAATCAGCGTGTTGATAGCCAGACGAAATTCTTTATTGCATTGTACTCTGAAAAATTTGATATCTTAGAGGACGACGACGAGGTCGGTCTCTTTGCATCTCATATATCTGTTGGGCGGAACTCCATATATTCGTATATATATACATAGAACAAATAGATGTGATTATCCAATCTATGTATAAGCAAATGTATTAAACGTTACCGTAGAGGCAAAGAGATACTTACAAATTGCCGTCAGAAATTGCCTCAGCGGCCTACAGATACGCGGACCATACTGTGACTTATTAATGCATGTGCATAATATAAGAATTTCACATTTATTATGTCAAACACATTGTATGTATGTACACAAAATTGTATGATGTAGACATTTCGAATGTAGATTAGACATTTCGAATGTAGATTAGATCTAGCTTGATGTACAAATTAAACATAAAAGCACAGTTGTATTCATGGGTATATTAGCGCCATTTCAAACTCGCCGGTAAATCCAAAATAGCACGACTGTCGTCAACTCTGTTTCTCACTGGAGGGTCTCTCCATTGGGTCCACCGCTTCAGGTGCCAATACGTCTCTCCCAGCGGAGTGGCTGCATTTGCGTGACCTTCAGCCTGATGAAGGTCAGGCTCCGCCGGCGTATCACGTGACAGGGTTGCCATGGTTCAGTGACGCTCCATAACAACCGGCCGATGACGCACGTCCTGTCCATTTTCTGCCGCCAGAGGCGCGTGCGTCGCGGCGGGCGCGATCCAATCACGGCTTTTGTTGGAATATGTCAGGGCGCTCAGTCGCCGCCGTCACCCGCCACGCCCAATAGGGTTAGGCCGGGTCAGCCGCCCGGGCCCGCCGCTAAGGGGGTCGCGACAGGCAAAGGCAGGGAAGGGGTAGAGGAACTCGATGCGTCCGCTGATAAAGAACCCACTGTGTGTTATAAGGCAGACACAGATAAGTGAATGAATAGATGGCCCAAAAAAGGCAACCATGGATAGTAGCAATTGACGCATTTGGATAGGAGACACTTTAGGTGGGATAACCAGGTAGATAGACAGGGTAGAGGTTAGATACATAGAGAAACAGAGGAATAGCAGGGCATATTGAAAGAGAGAGAGAGAGAGAGAGATTAAAACGATCAACAGACACACGTGAGTCACTGTTTGGCGTCTATCATTTTTACCCTCACAAATGCATAACAAGCCTTCCTCCGTGCCTCTCCTCCTCTCCACAGTCTCTCCCCACATACCTCCACACCCTGGAGGCGGGCGGAAGGCGCCATCAAGCGGCAAGCACCTGAGAGGGAGGCGGGGAGGAGACGATAAGGCCGATTAGATTAGTGAGAGGGGCGTGCCCACAGCTGGCCGCTGCTGCCGGTGATTAGGCTAAAAGCTGAGTACCTGTAGGGACGGCGCACCTGGCCTGCGGCTAGACCGCCAATCAAGTCGTGGTGCCGGGTGCAAACACAGTTAGTGTCCCACCACTCCCACATCACAGGGCCCGCTATCGGGACACCCCCTCCTTCACACTCACAGAGTCTTACCCCACTTGCCTCCTTCTCCTTCGCCCAGGCGGGGAGAATACTTAACGCTATCTGCCTCAGGCTTTTTATCTCTCCGTTCCCTCTCCCCCACCACTCCCTGATAAGGAAACACCGGAAGAATACAAATTAAGTCTCATTAATGGAACCCTCTTTTGGCCCCATCTAGGAGATAAATCGGTGGAATCGTAACATTTTCCAGTTATTGATCTCACTATCCTGAAATGTTAAAATAGAACAATAACACAACGGTCAATCACAGACTATTTGCCTTATATTAAATGTATTTTGTTTTATATGTTCCCCTAAAAGTCTCCTCTTTGCAAAAGTGTTTATATAATTATTGCTGACTATGGAAAGTGCTGACAGTTCAGAATTCTTAAATCTGTATTCAAATCTTATGCATATTTTGCATTTAAAAAGGGAAGGCGTCAGAACTGATGGTCTACATCGTCGTCAATAGAAGATGGTTGATCCAATTTCTTTCGAGAAAGGTAACGTCGATATACAAGGGGGTCTTCGGCCATGTCAGGTATGGTTCTGTAAAATAAAATATATATTTCAATTATAACGAAATAGCATTTAAATATATTCGTTTGTTTGTATCTGCCTGTTTAAGTGTAAATTGTGCATCAACAGTTCTTTAAGAACAAAAATTGATTATCACAGAGAGCAGAAAGCTGCAGTCAGATAATAGCGCATGACAAGGGGAAAGATAAAGAAGATGAAAACTGATATGTCGGCGCAGAGTATGGAACGCTGATTGATAACCATTCATAAATAAAGCAATTATGTATAAAAACGGAATTGGTCGAAGCCGTGACATGTGTACATTTTTGCAGCGTGAAACATATGCAGAATTGTTTGACAGTATGTAGTGCGCTTCACTTTTAACATTTCCCAGTTGTGAGAAGTATAGGGAAAGAACTTCCTGTCGTTGGCTATTAATATACATGTACGCGTAATGCTATCAGTTCACTAAGTGAATTAGACCATGACGTAAATTGGGTCATGAAGGTCACACTTCCGTACAATAAGCTCAGATGTTGCATGTTGTGCTGTGTTACTGACATCTAATCAAAGTCATCTGTAACATGAAACCTTCTTTATTGATACCAGGGTTAAATCGTCATATACTACTTATATCGGAAAAACTATGATTTACTGTCTATTGGCCTACTTTCCTGTTTCTGTAGTGCATTTCACCTAACGATGTGTATTAAGAATAAAAGAAATTTGTTTTTGTATTTTCATTAGTGTACAGTATATCGGTGTCGAGTATCATTTATGTCTAAGTATCTGCATGATATCACAGGATGAATAGTTCATTGATATTTACACAATGGTGTAGATGCTCGTATGGGCTGTATCTACTAATATTTTCATATATACTGAGCTCCACTGAGCTCCCGATACACTACGATGCATGATGCATCTCCAGACACAAAACCGATACCGAGTTGGAAAGTCATCTTTAATCCGAAGCCGATACACTAGAGCATGTACCCCGATGCACGCATCGTAAGGGCTATCGTAGGGTATCGGGAGCTCAGTGGACGCTGGGCTTTAGATAAGAAATGAAAAGGTTTTACCCACCGTCACCTTTACACACATGTTCAGCCAACAGTCTCCTTAGGCCCGGCGTCCACCTACTACGATATGACTCCGATATTGTCTACGATGCACCTCCCGATAAAAAATCAAAATCGCGTCGGAAGGTCATCTAATATCGGGGCAGTTGACCATGTTTCTGCGATTAGACACCAATTAAAACCCCATACAATGCGTAGTGGATTGGTATGTCTAGACATATGTCTACGATTCTGCACCTTCCCGATATGTCTCCGATATTTGCTTTTTGTATCGGTGCCATATCGGTAGGTCCAAATTTCTATCGTAGTAGGTGGACGCCAGGCCTTACTTCAGTACCGACCTGGCCGGCCATGAGCCGGTTTTCCGCGATTATCAAACTACTACAGGTCAGCACAACTTGGGGTACAGTAAAATGAGCAAACTTTAGAATCCGGCTTCACGAGTCTTTACTGAAGGCGCTCTTACCAATCGAACTTCCAGATACAAAATCCAAGTTCGACCTATGACGCTATCAATCTTACTCAAGATGTGAAACCTTAATACCAAATGATCAACTTTCAATTACATCTTCAATCAAAGTCACCCGAGTAGAATTGATTCCCAAAGACAATGATAACCTTCGTGATTCCCAACGACAATGATAACCTTCGTGGCTTAGGTTGAGGAACAATATCATCGGAAAAGTCGTGGAATGACACGTGATCCCGACACAATCTTCATGCAATTGATACTGAAACAGGAGGACCAAGGTGTTTAAGATGTGGTCGTAGACCATCCCAATAAGGCGACAGAATAATCCTGCATAACAGTGGAGCCACAAGAATGTTGTCGAAGAATCCCATGGAAAGCTTTTTTCCTGTTCAAGTATATTCTAACCATGAGACTCTTAACATTTACATGGAGCTTTTTTTCAAGATATTTAGGTATATGATAATAAGAGAACATAAAGACTGAGCCTGTAGAGATGCCATTCTTGGCCTTTTGTCCCATAAGATACGTCCCTACCCATGTGGCGTCAGGGAGTATTTTATTGGACAAAAGACTTTGAATGACCAAACTCAGTGGCTCAGTAAGCACGTTTTCTCTTATTATGTCACCTAAACACCTAGGATGAGATTTCATTTAGGGACCCTAATCCTGTCTCCATATATAGTAACACCATTTAGCTTGTACAGTTGTTGACTCACCTTGGTATTTTCTATGATCAGATCGCCTGCATCTTCTATCGCGGTCTACCACCGTCTCAATTTATCAGGTATACCATTTCTAATTAGATTCCATCACGGAACAGCTTACATGAAATTTCCTCACCGATCAACTGAAATAAGTAAACTTCAATTTGTCAATGTATATTTTATTTAATATCACACAAATAGTTTTATCCAGCCTGATTTTGCCTAATGATGAATGGTTTAGGTCTAACATCCCTTGAAGTTCCACCCAATGATTCACAGTCAGCATACTGACAGATTTCCTTATTGTGCCTACTCTACATGTATAGATCAAGCAGTATGTCACTAGTATGTTGCATTCGATAAACCTACTTACTGGGTCTCAGATGTATCCCTGATTGCGGGCAAAGCCCATCCTGCAATGACTATAGTCCACCCCCATCCCCGTCCCCGCCCCTTCCTCCAGGGCGGTGCGCGTTGACCTCAGGCGCCGGGGACAGGGGCCATTGTCTCCCGGCTGACCAAACATTGACTGAGGCCAGCCCCGTCCGACCTAAGTGGACAATCAGGCTTGGCTTACCTCTCAGCCCTCCCGCCACGCGCCACCTAATCTCCCCTGCTCCACAAGGGTGGAAACCAATACCGGCCAAATTGAACCCAAGAAGGATTGTGCAATAGTGACCCGCTACGATCCAGCAGTGGGGCCCTTGAGGGATTAGGACCATTTCTGGCTTTTTTATTTGATCAAACCTTCCCCCCCTTCCTTCAACCGAACCGGTCCCCCCATTTTGCATCAAACAGGTAGCGACACCACTTGGGTAAAACCTTTTTTTTTTTTTATTATTGGTGTTGATTTATTGCAGCTGTGGCAGAAACGCCTCGTCCGGGTCCGCTTAATGTCCCTGAGTTATCAAAGGTTTCATTTCTCATTGGCGCTGCACGTTTGAATCGGCGCGGCACGGGCGCTAGCCACGAGCCCCAGCATGCACACTTATCGTTGTTTAGGTGACAGGACTTTCTGGCGCCGGCATCAGATGCCATTCTAGCCGGGCCGTCCCTTGGCCGCGATAGCTCATTTAGATAATCCATTGTTTGGTGTGGCCTCCCGCCGCCGGGAAGATTGCCAGTGACACCCAGGGACACGTTACATAATCTGCGCGGGAGGACCGGCGTGACCGAGGGGTGGGTGTCGGGGGCAGGGAGGAACTGAGGCGGCAGCAGGCGTGACACGTCCGGCGTGCTGGCGTGAGTCTCAGGGCGCCAGGGCTTAGGGCGTGTGTCAGAGAGGGAGGGGCCGGGGTGGGCGGTCTGGGGCAAGCCTCACGTTATCTCTTGCGATACGACACGACTGTGTTGTGGTACGTCACCCTACAGTGGCGCGACAAACCCAGTCGACCACATTTCATGCCGAGTGACGGACATTGATTACCACTAACGTCACACCGGTCTGGAAATGTGGCCAAGGTAGACAGGGAGAGAGAGAGAGAGAGAGAGAGAGAGAGAGAGAGAGAGAGAGAGAGAGAGATAGAGAGAGAAGGAGGGTAAATAAGGGAGAAGGGACACAGGGTAAGAGGGAGAAAGGCATACAATGATAGATAGCTGGCGGGAAAGAGAAAGAGGTTGAAGGGAAAGCGAAGGAGGTTGAAGGGAGTGGGAAGGAAAAACGAAGGAGGTTACAATATAAGGAGAGGGAGTTAAAAAAGAAAGAATCGAAGAGATGGATAGAATAGAACAGAAAATAAGAAAATAGAGATGCGGGGCTCGGGAAGATACGAAATAGAGAAAAGAAGTGGAAATCGACTGAAGAAGAATGAATCATCAAAAAAGCTAGAGGGGTAGAAAAGGGCAGAGTAGAGTGAAAGATAACTAATATCAGAAAACGGAGAAAAGGGAAAACATGAGACTGAGAAGTGAGGAATAGGAATGTATAGAAGGGATGAAAGAAATGGAACAAGGGGTTCACCGAAAGAAACTAAGGCAGGCAGGATACTGCAGACCAAAGAGATGGCGTAGGGGGGTGGGGGGAGAGAGAAAAGATGGAGGAAGGCAGGGGGTAGGAGAGAAGTGAAAGATATGGAAATCTGATGCCACCAGTGGGCGGATACGACAGACAGCCCATATGAGTTAGACGTGGAAGACTGTCGCTTGTTCTGTCACAGGTCACGCAGATGACTCCAGCTGAGGCTGTCACCGATGATGTTTGGGGAGTAAACCCTGTCCAACTTCTCAACTGCCGCCGTGGCCAGAGATGACATGGGAGGATGGAGACGGTTGACAACGCCGTGTATCTGGCTGGCTGGGTGATCCAGATCCTGAATTAAAACGTAGTCATACCATTAGACCCTCACACCCACTGCGTCAAATACCGTGGGTCTCGCTATCAATATCCACTTTATTGCCTGGGAGTGGCGTGAAAGTGTACTTATATACATGTATATATTTATGTGAAATGTATTTCTCACAACATTATACCCTTACGGAGCCAGTATCAAGCGTTTGTTAACAACGCAGCTATTCACACAATTCATGTTTTTTTCACTGCCAATACAGAAGGCAGTATATTTAATCATGCTCTGAAGTTCACATAACTGAATAAAATACGCTGTGATATATTTCAGGCTTTCACAATGAGACATTTACCGAGATTGATTCTAATAAGGAACGGCCTCATATATTCAGAAATGCACATAATAACCATCCTCTTGGGTCGAGTTACTAAAATCAAGTTCTCGATAGAATTATTTTACATCCACAATCAGGTAGTAACCTACATTAAAGGCAAACACCCCTCTGAACAATATTGCGCCCTGCGGATTGTAGAATATTCATAGATTTAAATGAGCTATCACAATATTGACCTTTATTTTGAACCGTGCATATGCAAATTCAGGGGGAAAGACTGAGATCAGGGGACGCGTCAACTTATGTTAACCCGAGTGGCTTCGGTCTGACAGGGTACGAGCAGCATTTGAGCGGGGCTGTGGGTGGGGTGTCTCGAGGTGGCAGAATGGGTGTGTTGTCGGATCTACAACAGGGAAACAGAGATATTACTCGCACAAACGGCCAGTACTTCAGACCGCTAATGGGGCTGGACCGGCCGAGGAGGACCAGCTGCTCGTTAGGCCGACCTACTTCTCGTGGACAGCTCACTACCAGCTCACTGTATTGTCGTTATGGGTGTTCAGACAGGACAGACAATGTGCCGCGGTAACACCTTTATAGTCGACCCCTGGGTGAGCAATGCTCCTTGGGTGTCGCATAACAGAGGGAACGGTGGTATACTTTAAAAGGAATGGGTAGTACATATGATGTACCATCGATAAAATTGAAAATAAAACTGTCTGTACCTACAAATCTACCCGGGCGCGACAAGTTTTAGCCCTTTTACAAACCTTAGCCTTGCTTTCACAGTTTGCTCTGATTCTTCCACTCACTTTATTCAGTTCTTCCGCTCAATTTTCCCTCTGTTGAATCAACTTTGATCAATTTCAAGACGTGGCTAAACCGATCTGCACTCTTGCGCAGCAACCGCGAAGTGGGTGACAGTTTGGAACTGTCAGTTAACTTTGATAACAATTATTCAGATTTGATCCTTGAATCGCATACGGCTCGGCGTTGGTAATTTGCAACATATTATTGCGATATTACTCCCTGAGTTTGAACAAAACTATAATAAGTTGAATGACATAATCCCTTATTGATTATGATGTTTTTTGAGGGCGGGATAACGAGCTCATATACGTCACTTAAATTTCAGAATGGCGACATAGGCTTTCAGCTTGCTGCAAAAGAGACTAACCCTTCACTATCAATGTGCAAACTACAAAGGCCAAGTAAAATTGTTGGTGTTAAGTATCCCAGCCTGACCATTTCTGCTACCCCACTACTGACTTAGTTCCTAAAGATAGAACTTTCTGTTAATAGTCCTATTGAGGACAAAGGATTCACTACGTCAATCCGGCCATTAAATGATAAACACTCAGTTATGGATACTCTAATCTGCTACTATGATCTGATAATATTGATTTAATGTTTACATCCGATGGGACGGACCGAAATACACTGTATTCAGACTGCCATATCTGATGGGATTCACTTGAATATGTATTATTATATACCTGTGCACAAACTAAGTATAAATACATACTGCTCCTTGGGGTAAAGTTATATATTGCACTGTATGCAGTGAATCTTTGTACCGGTGCCTTTGGATACTGACAGACTGCATGCTCTGGCTGACAGACTGCATCCTTTGAGCTTTACCTGCATGCTTTGGCTGACAGACTGCACGCTTTGAAAAAATAACGCAATCTGATTGGACGAGAGGCCGACAACACGGTTGTGCGCAGAAGATTTTAAAATGGTGGATGCCTTCACTTCGTGAGTTCTGTGGCATCGTACAGAACCCACGGAATGAGTTAGTGTGTACATTTATCAAACATTGAGGTAGAACATGAGTACGAATAATGGGAAACACGTTATATAGCATAGATGTGCGAGATCCATCGATATCAACACGGACACTCGCAGAGCGGCCGACACATAGATGTCAACAAACGTTGGAACCCCTGTCAGTCCGCGAAACTTGACGGCGAGTGTTTGTATCCATCGGTGTAGCATATCTAAGCTATCTAAAGTGTATCATGTGATTCCTACATGTTTGCTACCTTGATATTTGGTAAATTCGCGCAATAACTTGTTCCGTGAGCTCAGTCAGACGCATTGTAACATGCGAAGCGAGACAAAATAGTGGAACATCATTATCGGGGATTCCTTACGCTCCGGGGAATCCCGGGCTTCTCGGCCAATCAGAATGCGTTATTCTTTAAAGCCCGGACTCATGTTGTATTCCACTTCCGGCATGTCTGCTAATGTACACATCGTCTTTGCAAGTTTCAAAAAGTGACTTTAATGTCAATGTACGGTCAGTTTTAGCAAATTAAGACCGAAATTAAGGTATATAATAATATGAAACCATAGTGATGGTGCCAATACGGGGTAAATTTACTCGTTGTTTTGGACGAATTTCTCCGAAACAACTCATAGATCTACCCCGTATTGTCACCATAACCATGGTTTCACATAATATCCAGACCCTCTTAGCACAGGCCTGACAAACCAGGTTTACTCCCTTCAACCCTGACAGCAATCCTTGTGCATCTGACTTGACCATAGACTTGCCGAAGCCCTTGATCATGGACCTTCATGAAGACATGAATAGTGCCAAGGACGCAGACAGAGTGACGGAGGCAGACAGCTGAAGATAGACAGGCAATCGCTTTACCTTAGAGTCATGCCATAATAGCCCTTACCCCCTTCCCTCCCACAACCACTCCCTACCTACTTTACTGACCAGCTAGCTGCACTCAAGAACCTGTTTGTTCTGGCTCACTGCTCTGCTCCCACTTTAACTTTACAATGAATGTCCATTTCAAATCTGATTGGCCAGACCTGACTGGAACATCCATACCTGATGGGACAGATAATTTCTTATTGTATTTTAAGTGCTATATCTGATCGGATAGGCTTATCCATATAACATTCAAACCATATCTACTCAAGAGACATGAAAAGATACCCATACATGATTCGTTCCTCTAGATTGTGTTTGTCAGATATACATACAGATAGATGGATAGATAGATAGATAGACAAGGAATGACAGACCCAGAATTTTGATAGACACAGACCGAGAAAGGAAATGTGGGGTTGGTGGAAGGGTGGGCATATTACTCCAGTCTACCTCAATCCAATCTCCATATTAGCACCCCCCACAAACACACTACTTACCTTACTTTACTGACTAGGTTATGATATCTTTCACACTCAGACCGATATAGGACATGATTAAGAGTCATTTTAAGAAGTAATATAGCAACTTATCTTCACAAAGTAAAGAAATAACAAAGCATGTTGTTAAGTAAATGTACATACGAAGTGAGATGTCTTTCCCTTTGATCAACTGCGTTCCAGTCATCTCTTGATCAACGTTGTTATATTCCACCAACGTGGCAACTATACTTAATACAATATTTTGCTTGATGGAAATAAACTTGACGCAGAAACTACAGAGTGATATGCATCTCAGCTGCCAAGTACTAGAACATCCCCCTCCTCTCACCTCATATATGGCGTGACAATGAACGCATACACGGCCGACCGGCCGTTATTGCCTCCTGATATGGCAGCAGTCAGTTCGTAGTCATGATTTAGTCTCACCAAAAGAACATCCTTCTGTAGGCTAGCGGCCCTTGGAGGCCTACTTGCAGGTGATTTGTGTGATTTCCCAGACACTTTTCCTCGAAGCAATTGTTTGACTAAGACATTGAAGTCATGAGGAGACTCGTTGAGTTTCAATGGTGTCTATTTAAGCGGGGCGAATTGCACAGTAAATCGGGGGCTGCAAAATGGGGGGATGGGGAGGAGGGTGTATGGAAACGGGCCAAAGCCGGGTGTTGAGCCATGTCGGCCTCAATACCCTGTCACCGGATAAAGGCCACTTTTCTGATTTCTTTTTCATTAATCATTTGACTGTGTAATCAAGTTTCCTCCCTCAATCGCCTTCCGACAGACCATTTAATGGAGTCGCGAATATTATGCTCAATTTTTAAGAAATTTACACAAAAGCTACGGCGACAAATTGCATTAGGTTATCGTCTTGGCACACACGTTAGACCCAAGGGTTTGCAATATTCATTTTATGTATTGTCACCCCATATGATCATAATCCTATTAACTTTGAACGCTATCGGTATTCAAATCGCCTGGAATTTTTATCAAATTTGTCAAGAGAGCGGAAAAAGTGTAATGGCTGTATTATAAATGAAAATTACATGAGCTTATCTTTTATCTAGAGAAGGGAATGCACTAGCGCTTCTCACTCAGAATAAATCTCGGTTTTTTATCGCCAAATTAAGAAGAAGGTGGCATTGGCGAATCAGTCACGAGTTTAATCAAGCTCACCACCGTTAGAGGGAGCGCTGAATCGGTCTATGTTGCGACTTCCGGTTCCCTTTTCTCCACTGCCCTGTTTTTTTTCCTTCGCCCTCGCGAGTGACTGATAGTTCGGTGTTGGAATCTAGGGGGCGCCCCAAACCGGAAGACTCGCCAAGCTAGTCAAGCATTTCCGGGGACCCGGTCGCCACCATTTCTTTGTGGGGGTATTGTGGGGAAGATGGGTGGTGATGGGTTATTAATTATCCCCCCATTATGTGTGAGGATTCCATCAGTTAGGCGGCAGGACTGGATGAGGATAGATCTTCCTTGTAATGCTGATTTATCGCGGCGCAGAAATAACCCCCGTTAATTTGCTATTAATCGCACTATATCTTCATGAGGTCCAAACCAAGGGTCGGAGAACAATACTAGAGTGCCATTGGACATGGGATGAAAGCTCTATTAACTGCTCAGCCTGTGCCTTAGCCCCAATTCACATCCGGACACCCCATTGCGCCTGGTTTATAGGTGAATGTTCGCCGATGCTGCTGGTGCTTTCTCTGGTGTTTGGCGCACGCTTAATTTGCTCGTTACGCCTCCAAATGAAGAAGGTGTACAAGGAGAAGCGATCCGTACATAGCAGCACGTTTTGTTTCGCCTTTAAGGCCAGTGCCGCCAGCGTGGAAAGTTACAGGGATGTCAGCGTGTACGGCCGACCGACCGCCGAGTATCATTAGCGCATCTCCTGGTGAGAGGTCAACAGATTTACGGTGAGGAATGAGATGATGGGGACTTGCAGGTCGCCGACGGAAATGAGCACTGGCCCTGTGTTTATGGGGTGTCTGGAGTGTTGCCAGCCCACGCCAGGAGGCGTCCGGGTGGAGGGGAGGTGTGGAGGGGGGGGGGGGGAGGGCTGGACGACCCAAGAGAAGACCGCCTCTGTATACGTTGCCTGGCTCCCTAAATGTCCGGACACTACTGAGCTGCTCACGCTCGGGTAACGTTTGTGAGCTACTCGTTGTGGAGCTGCTCGTGGAGGTGGAGCTGAGGGGCTCAGCATGGCTCAGTGGCCGAGCACCCGGGCCGCTGATCACGACCCTTCGAGTTCATTACGACTGCCGAGTACGAGTTACGAGTGGGAGAACATGGTCTGCAGAGAATACAGAATTAATGTATGAGTGATTACCAACCTCCGGGTGCTCCACTGTGTTTGTGCGGGTGCTGTAGATCGGGAAATTGGGGGGAAAATACGAAGGCTCAGAAGTAGGCAGAGATTAAGGTCGATATCAATACATCCGCATCCCTGTTTTCCAACCAACTGGACCCGATCTACCTATATAAACATCAATTAGAACTAATGTTAAATCATGTCTCCGCGCAACGCGCAGTTGTGCCCTGTTATGTAAGACATCGCGTTCAATGGTTTAACAAAATGAGCTAATGTTGATACTTTGACGGAACTCTATTGACAACTTGGAGACCTTTAAGAAATTATATAAAGAGATGGATATATATGAAATTAGCTTTCATTCCCAGTTTAGTCATAATTAGCAGACATACGAGATAAATGAATAGATGAAGGAGTGCATAGATGCCATATTCTCTCACGTTCTGCCACCCTATGGTCACACCCAAGTCTGCAATGCGTTTTCATTACCCCTAAGCCCTTCCTTTATCATTGCAATCCATCATATTAAAAAGCCCTAAACTGAATATCAAATCGTGCATAATTACATACGCGCATGGCCGCTTCATTAGCCTTCTCTCCTGTGAAGCTTTGCCCGCCAGGGTAGATTTGTCATTGGTGTTCTTAGAGTACCATGGCACTTT
This sequence comes from Alentia gelatinosa, assembly GCA_950022655.1. Classification (NCBI taxonomy): domain Eukaryota; kingdom Metazoa; phylum Annelida; class Polychaeta; order Phyllodocida; family Polynoidae; genus Alentia; species Alentia gelatinosa. The sequence goes on along the minus strand of OX465579.1, from coordinate 45,006,239 downwards.
CTGCTGCCAGCTGCCCGGTAGCTGGCAACCCAAAATACCATGCTTGACAGCAGCCCTGATAAATGGAGCTACCTGAAATGTCCAGAACCCAGGTAATTCGCGACCAGCACGGCCGTCCCCGCCCCCTACCTCTGCCGTTGGTCCCATCAATCGCTCCACCATTTAAGAGTCATATTTCATTCTGCTAATCCACCGTTGGCCGCTGGGGGTAATAACCCTAATGCCATATTTATGAATATGTTGAGGACGGCTCAAAAGCCACCTTCGGATAGGAACATATTGCTTCCAAATGATTACAGGCAATCACGCAGGGCTGGATGTAGAAGGGGAGGGGAGTGCACCCCGTACCTTATCATGGAATGCCCCCGCCAGCCCTGAGTATGACGAAGATAGGTCGGGTTGGTATAGTATACGGCCGCGAGGGTTGATTGGGGACTGTGCCGAGTAGGGTTAGCTCTGTAGTGATAGGGGTTAGGTCCGGGGAATATTGGGTTGTGGTAGAGTATGGATTAAGGTTGTGTAGGATAATAAATAGCATCATCAGAAAGTATCATTCACTCGATATTTATAATATTGGGGTGTGACCGAAACCGTTACAGGGAGTCATCCTTTTTGACAAATAAATAAATTCCTCATAGACATTTTGCCTCGGTCAGGAATAATCTGTCTAAGCTGACTAGAAGAGATCAGAAATACCTCTACAGGAATTAAGTATGTACCAGTATATATATATATATGTGTAGCGGTACCAGCTTCTGTTAGACTCTAGATCCCATAGGAATAGAGCCAGGTTATGCCACCACATGGGTATGTTACTCCTGTAGGTTGATTCGGCTAGGATTACTCTGATATGTTTGCATAACATAAAGGTATAAACAAAAATGCTAACAATCGCCTTAGATTAGACAAAATAATTCACCCGACCTTAGAATACTGTTTTTTTTAAATAGATGGAGCTAATAAGGAATATATCAAATCGTTACAAACACAGCATGAACTTCAGTTTACATGTGTTTACATTCTACGGATACAAGTCTCCTCGGGCGTAAATAATCAGTAGGATTTACCATCTTTTTTCCCTTTAATCTTAATGCTTCTATTTTGCATCACCAGAAGATGAATAAAGACGAGAAAACCTTTATCGTTTATAAAAATGGGATTGACATTGTATTTCAAACATTCAAATAAGAGATAACAGAGAAGGGTCACTCATCAGAAATTGAGTATTTCACTAGAGTATTGAGTATTTTTCGCCACCTCAAGTAGAAAATCGTAAATAACAAGGGCCTTACTTCACATATCGGGAAACACATCTGTCCCACCCCTAGTATTATTTCGCCATTCAGTTCATGTAGGACCAAGTAACATCCGTGTGAGTAGTGATTATTAGGGCAATTCCTCTCAGGAAAATGCAACAGCTTTGATCCATAATAAATTTTGTGTGGGCTTATTTAGGCTAGATTGGTAGCTTTGGAGACTTATAGATAATGACACGGTGAAGTAGAGAAAGAGTAGTATTGGCATGTTTGTAGAACTCTGAGTACAGAATGAAGAGTTACAAGGTAATCGCCCACAGCAGGCCGTCCGCCGTTCCACTCGCTCTCCCCCTCGGGGTAAACACCCTACCAGATGGTCAACCATGGGGGTATTAACTTCCAGAAGGCGGCCCGTGTACCACGGTGGAGGAAATTATTTCGGTGACCAGGATTTGCTGAGGACAATTAGCCCGGACATGGCAGGCAAACAGAGGCCGGGGATAGGCCGCAGCCGGGCAGGCAGGGTAGGGGAAATGACGTTCACCATCGACCCGCCCCTCCCCAAGCGTGCACCCCTTCCAAACGGACTGCCCGCTTCCAGTCTGACACTACTGGCTTCAGTCGAATTCGGGCTGGCTTCCTGGGTGGCTTCATTGAGGGGCGCCACACCAGGCATGGCAATCCGACCCAGACCGTTGTGGCCCCCTTCTCTGGCATCAGGAAACATGTGGCCAGGGGTGATAGGCGTCAAATGAGTCCGGTCCCTGCGCCATGGGTGATTTGTCTATTAATTCTAGAGCTTGACCATTGGTCGGCAGGATTCAGGCGGATCAAACGGGGTGCAGCATAAGGCCTGGTAGGTGGACAGCACTGGTCAATTTGGAATTAACGCGAGTTGGCATTCACTACCTTATTTAATGAACCTTGATAACCGTGTTGTAATTTATCATCCCACCAACATCATAGCTTTTAATTGAACGAACCCTGAAATATGCGCAGTCAGCAGGTCTGTGTCGCTCAGAGCTTCTCGGCGGCTTAGCTGCAACCGCAAGTTCAACTTTAATTTCACAGGCTGAAAGTTGAGAGTACCATGTTGATATGCCATTAGAAATATTACGCCGCAAATCTTGACATTTTTTTCAAATGCTCTTGCTGAGGCTTTTCCATCTTTTTGTAACGTCCTCGCAAAAACACATTTATAAGGACGAATTACAGAAGGCGGAATTGGAAGGCAGAGTTTGATTATGACAACGATGAAAAAAGGATCGCGATGCAGACATCCAATAATAGAGTTGTTTTTCAATGGCTTAACATGATTCCATCAACCACTACGAGAACACGTACAGAACTGCACAAGGTGACATGTTAGATGGGGATAAATAGCATGCTGCATAGAAATTACCATGGATGCAATCAACCGCGTGCCTGGTAGTAACTTTTTTGTTAGTATGATCCAGACTCTGGTAAGGTGCCAAGGTAAGGATGAGTCTCCACTTTACACCAAGCACTGTGTCTGGATGCTGCACCCAATACCACATGTAATCATTTCATTTCCCATGGACTGACAAAAAACATGTACTCGTGGTCGCAGGCTCCTCCCCTACCCGCATCCTAGTCTCTCTCTGTTTTTAACTGACTACTCCGTGCCAAGAAAGGCGCGTGAGCAAGAGTTAAAGCTGATGAACAGACGTCAATGAGGATGTGTGTGTGTTCGGGGGTGAATTATTCACAGTCACATTGGGCACAGATGGGAAATACCATCGGGTATGAAAGTTTGATGGAGCGGTCCGGAAGCCACTCAGCGACCTGGTGAAATATCAATAAGATCGCTGAACGGCAAATAACACTACCTTTTTTTCGGGGGTGCGATCATTTGGTTGCTGCGGAAAATTCGGTGTAGCGTTCGTGAACTGGAAGCCCTCGACACTAGAGTACGGCTGTTAAATTTGCATCACATAATGAAATACACCTTATCATAATGATCATAATCCATGGTTCTGGTTAACTGCTGGAGGAGTTTTTCTTCAATATTTCAGCGTCAATCCGTCATTTCCTAGATGCAATGCATATTTGAAGGTATTTGACTCTAATGATATCATCATTAAGTTAGAAACATTAGTTCCGATTAAATGCAAACAGTAATTACATCTAGTTTCTCTCAAATGGGGTGCTCAAGCACCAGCTCAGTCAAAGGGGGAAAGCATATTTAACCGATAAAGTCATACAGAATGGTGGTAGATTGATGGAGGTCGGAAGTACCTCACGGGAAACGATGAAATATTTAAAATTGTTCCACTTTCTGAAACGGCAAGTGGAGGGCCACAGGAGATCTCGCTCTATTGGCTATTAAGAGCCGATCATAAGCTCTTTCTGCAGTTTCTACCGCCAGGTGGGGATTAGCTGTCGGAATAGTCTGCACCTTAGGTCTGTCGCCTTCCGGTCAGACTCCCGGGCAGGCACCACCTCGCTCATTGAATCCGCCCATCAACGTGACCTCAGTGTGACCTTTATGTGACCTTGGAGGATGACCTACAGGAGTGGGCCGTCCTTGATGGCGACTGGCGTTTGCAGCAGCCTGACCTCTGCGGTGGACGGCAAGACTGGGTTCTCGTAGGTTACTGAGCGCTGACAAGGTGGTGCATTTGTCAGGGTGGGTGGGTTGGGTAGGTGGCGTAGGCTGGTCAGTAAGGGGACATGATTACAACCGGCCGGCCACGCTCATTACCACTATAAAGCCCTTGATTTAGGACGTCTCACCCTCCGCCCACCTAGCCCGTCCCCCGACCGTCTAACCCGCTCATACCGGCTCATAGAGAGACCTGCCACCGCTTATTTGTTCGGAAATTACACGCCCGTTTGACTCAAATTTATTAATTGGTGGCAGAGAGGGGGGCCGGGCAGGGGGCATAAAGCGGGCGGCGTAGATTGGGATTCATCTGTCATTTTGATGTGCTTTATTTGCCCCCCGGCGGCCGTAGATCGTTCAGTTATGGAGTGGCGGAGATCGGATAATTCTGTGTCAATGCCAGCCACCCCCCAGCGGGGGGAGACGGACCGGGGCCACTGGGCGGTTGGGGGGCGCTGCGGAGGTCGCCGGGCTCCTGTAGCCTCTAGATAACGGGAGATATAGGATGCCTCTCGGTGGGGTTAAGCGTAATGCCCCTGGAGGGCGTGCAGCCAGGGTATGGGCAGCGGGGTGGCGGCCAGTGCGGCCCTACCTTCTTCCCCGAGGATCAGGATTCTTTATGTCCCATGGTGGGGCCTGACCTCGAGCATTTATAGCCGGGAATGGGAACCCTACAAGCGGTCCAGCTCATCCCTGATCTACCGGCCTGGATCTCCTCCCCTCCAGCTCTCCTCCCCTTCGGCATAGTGCTTTTCACCTGTTTGCCACTCTGTTCCCCTAACCTTTTACCCATCAGTTCTCTTCTGCTTTGGTCCTCTACTTCTTTGATTATCATCACTTCGTCAATTTACTGTTCGACACACTAAGACTCTGTTTACGCTTCTACTTATCTCTGCATCGTCCATCCACCTTCATCCAGGTATTCGAATCCATGCTCTAGCCCTTTCCACCCTAAGCCATCCTCTCATTCTGTCCCTCTGCCAATCAAAACTCTGCCAGTTTCGACCCTTTCTCCCCTCTGCCTATCACCAGATTGTCCCTTTGCCAATCCCTATAACCTGCCATTCTATCCTCTGCCAATGACGACTGTGCCATTCTGCCTCTCTGCCAATCATCATTCTAATATTCTGATACTCTGCCCTTCAACGCTCTGCCGTTTATCGAACTAAAGCGGGTGTTCCACTGGCCCGACGGTAGCCGATTGTGTAGCCAGACAATCGCGGATCATTATCGGATGCCCTAGAATTTCTCAAATCTTTGAAAATAGTCATTTATTAAACTATTATTATCAGAATTAAATAAATTACAATACGTGAGCTTCCTCTACAGGGCCCAGGAACAATTGATCGGGTGAGAAATCGGCCTGGTGGAGCACACCCTTAAACCGATCTAGTTCCACGTCTCCTGTCTCTTTCTCTTCTTCCATTGTACTCTAAAATCCTTCTTATTCGTTCCAGCACCTCCAGTCTTCCCATCTCCTTTAGCTGTCTATCTATCCATTCCAATGAATCACTACCTTACTAGCCCAGCATTCTGACTTCAAATACGCCCCACCGTCGCCCAACCTCTGCTTCTCTTCACCACCCGCACTTACACACCTAATCACCGCATCAGCCCTTCATTCCATTGCCCCTCTCTGCACGCCCGTTCACCCCACACCATCCCCGCCCTTGCCACCCAGGCTACAAATTGATCATTACTTTTACACCCGTAATAATGCCTTAGTCGCCGGGGCCTTGGGTGGCGCTGGCCCTGCCCACCACAGATAGGGCTTTATTTGTGAGTTGCGGGGTCGCCATTGCCCATAAAAGTCACCAGTTGTGGCCACCCACAATAGATGGAAGCACCCGGGTCGGTGGGCGTGCCCCCAGAGGCTGGGCCCGTCCTCGTCAACCCGAACAAAACCCTTCGGATATTCCAGAGAAGGCCATACGGGTCGCTCGCAGTACACAACATTGTATAACTATTCCATACAACCCCAGTCCCTACCAACACCTTACAGTTCTACAAGCGATCCACCACCGCGGTACATTTATAGAAATACTAAGGCTTGTTACATCTACTTCGATCCCATTTTATACCTGATACTATTACGTTAATTCTAAGACTTTTTTTTCTTAAATTGAACCCAAGATCTGTCAATTTACAACACAACTTACACACATGTAAAAGCTTTAACTTATATGGGTTTTTACCCTTTCCCGGTGTTTAAACTAGACGATAATAGGCGGTGGTTTTTGAATTTTGCACCACCAATTTCAGCTGTGAATGGCTAGAAATCGGAATATATAAAAAGTGCAAACGATTGTGGAGATTCTTCGGTTGATGAATATTGCGGTCGATCATACGTAATCGAGCACTACCTAACGACTATTGGGTAGATGATCTACAGTCGTCACGTTTTAATCGTCTAGTGTAAACTCCAGGTTACTGATAACCTGCGATAGCCACAATCTGATTTACACACACGTAAAAGCTTTAACTTATATGGGTTTTTACCCTTTCCCGGTGATTAAACTAGACGATAATAGGCGGTGGTTCTTGGATTTTGCACCACCAATTTCAGCTGTGAATGGCTAGAAATCGGAATATATAAAAAGTGCAAACGATTGTGGAGATTCTTCGGTTGATGAATATTGCGGTCGATCATACGTAATCGAGCACTACCTAACGACTATTGGGTAGATGATCTACAGTCGTCACGTTTTAACCCTTTAAGGACGGCTGCCTGGGGCCCAGCTAGTCCCATAAGGACGGGTGCTGGTGGAAGTCTGCCTGGCTAGAGGACGGCCACATTATGGATAAAACTGATATTCAAGGTTGTAATCATGAAATATGATACATAATCACAAATATATATATATATTTTTAATAGAATTACTTAATATGATGTTATATCTACATATTCTGAAGATTTCATGAATATTGCTCTATTATTTCATTGTTAAAACATTTTTGTTAATATTGGGACAATGATGCCTCAAGGCATCATGCGTCTTTAGTGCGGTGATGCTTCCAGGCATCATGCGTCCTTAAAGGGTTAATCGTCTAGTGTAAACTCCGGATTACTGATAACCTGCGATAGCCACAATCTGATATACCCACAGCATTGTCTATAACCGAGTAATAGAACTATACACTTAAGTTGGGTAATCAGTTATTATGCCGTATGGCTCTTCATTCTTAAAAATGGAAATATATGTTAAGCGACTAGTGTATATATTTTCTATGTAAAAGTGAACAATACTTTACTCAATAATTATTCTATAGATATCATCCTGACAACTTAAAATTGTCAAATAGACACCCGTGCAATTTCACGTCCAGCTGAAAGAATATTTTACCCGAAATAACTGTGAAATATTTCCATGTGATTATAAATGTACATGAGAATGATTACATATATTCAATCTGATTCATAAAGACATCAAAGCAGATATCAATAACATATGTGCATAGGTCCGAGGACCAACATTTAGAGCAGTGTGTTATTATTGCTTTTGCTCTCTTTCTAGATCGCCAACCACAGATATTAGAGTGTTTTAGGTCTAGCTCTTACCAGACAGAGATTTGTATGCAGCATATTGCCGCTAGGCATCCTGTGTCGCCAGTGACATCTAGCGGAGCCCTAGTGAGACAGCACGGCCTGAACCCCTCACATTGCTCCCCCAAGTGACGAGCTTTTGGCGTATGGCGTATATAGAGAAATATGCTCATTCAACTCTCTGTCCAGTGTCCAATTGAAAGGGGAAATGCGGTATGGTTTAATAACATTTCCAAATGTCAGGGCAATAGCAAATAAACTTAAACGATAGACATATCTCTGCAACTCTAGGGCATGCATATGGGGTGACTAAATCTGATTCTATTTTCAAACCTGTCTTTTTGTGTGTGTATTTGGGAATTACATTCATAGTAAAAATAGAGAAACCAATTCCTATAATATACAGTGACTTGTGGAATTAAAAAAATATCTTTATAAAATGTCAATGAATCTGGTCTGCCGCGTGACCAAAATGGAAGCAAAGCAATCCTTGCATAGCAATAGAAGCTGACGTGGGTGTTCATATAATCATATACAGTAACATCTGATCCGTGATATCACCATTGATTAGCGGAACCGGTGAAGGTAATCTCAATGACGGAAATGAAACTTCACTTAAGTTTACCCTTATTTTCTTCTCGCTTAATCCGATCTATCACAGTGTACGCAGTGAAGGCATCCTTACTATGAGCCTATTATACCTGTGAGGCCATGACCCGTAGCTCCGTCCCGATAACCTTGAGAGCTGACTCAGGTCCAATAGAGTTCCATGCAATTCTACATGGTGAGGTCACTTTGCCAACCATGGCAACGCTTATGAACTGCGCCCAACATTAGGGGCACGGGGGTTGGCCCGATGTCAGCCAGAGCCATGAGGCGGACGGTCCCTGGGGGCCCTCCCCATGGGCGCCTGCCCTTGGCCAGATAGGTCACCGAATGGGAGAATTAGGCGGGTGACCACCATTACACCGTTGCCGGGAGTGAGTAGCTCCACAAGGGCCGCGAGCAGCTCTTTGACTACCTGAAGGTGCCCCCTCCCCCTTCCCTCTCTCCTTGAGCTACACATAGTAACAGCAGCGGTACTTAACAGGCGAGCTGCTCACTTTACATGAATGCTGATCATCAACCTCCCCGCACCCCCCCCCCTCCCAACACACACCTACCCTCTGAACGTTGAGTATCAGTGGTTGCCAGAAGTCGGGTCAGGATATGGGATGTAGGGGGTTGTGGTTGGGGTGAATTGGGAAAGCTGGGGGTCGATATGGGATGGAATAGGAATCTTCATTGGAATAGGACAGAGTGGCTACGTTCTGTCCAAGGTCAAATGAACCATGTGTTTTCTCTCTTCCCGCTGGCTGGCGCTTGTCGGCCGCTGTAGTTGTTGGTCCAGTCCGGCTAGAGCGTCCTGATCCAATAAAACATATTCCCTCTTGCATCCTTTCCATCTGCTGACGTACCCCTCACCCCACACACACCCATGACCCCCACATGTTCAACATACCCCCTCCCCAAACGTATCCACCAGTTAGGTCTGGGGAGGGAGGGTGCGGCAGTGGGGCGAGGGGGGCATTCGGGGCGCTGGACCTCTAAGCCCGTCCTCTCCATACTCGCCGGACCGGATGTAGAGGTTACGCTTCCGGGTCATAGGTATGACCTAATGACCCCGACCGGAAGTGCCACGGCGGATGTGGTTCATGACATTACAGTGGCCATTTCCTCCCCGGTAATGTATATCTATTGCTGTCCAATATTGCCAAGCGCATGGTACTGGAGTCCTATAACAGGCATACTTGATTTCTAAAGAGATATTATGGAAATATTGTCCATAAACCCACCTATAAATACTAATCATATGTAGGGTTGTACATTATTTTCCCACTACATATATTCCCAAAAATTAAATGAGTATAAGTCATTAGAAGCGAATATATATATATATATATATCAGCGTTTATTACATGAAGTATCATATTACATACAGTATTTCATTACAGAATCCTCATTGATCTGTACAGTCATAATCAGTGCCTTTGAGTATCCTATTCCTGCTTCAGTTGATAATTATCCTTCAATATTTAATTGGCAAGGTCATGGCTGAATTTTTTCTCCCTTTTGGAGGGCCAGTTAGTCCTGTTTTTTTTTCTCTTTTTGTAAATTCATGAAAGTGATACAAATCTTTTCACATGGTCACATTACTGTGTTAATTGAAGTTTACCTACAAATATTTTACATTCTAATTGATGATTGTGTCTTAAAGGTAGTGATAATCACATTCATTTATAGGGTGAGGTAGGTAGGGTAGACCAGTCGAGGAATACTTGGGTGTTTGATGTGGAGGATTGTTGACTTTCATTCCCACTGTGGAAAGCGAATATTTCTTTGCAAAATGTCTGGTTTTGAATAACCAGCTTCATGCCCATTTTTGTGTTAAGTAATTTCTCTTTCTATCTTATCTTTTATCTAGGACAACTATATCTAACTCCAAACAGGTGACACGCATATATGTACCATGTAGGCCATATAGCCGTTTATCCTACCCCTAATAAAAAACGCCATAGGTTTAACATTGACTCAATGTATTTGACAGGGCGTTGAATAAAGTGTTATTTATGCACCGAGGTGAATAAAAAAACGGACCAATGAGGGACGTGATAACGAAAGTAGATCCGGCAGCATTGATAAATGTGGCCATCCTCCGATGAATGTCAACACGCTACTAATATGGATAATTACAAAATTTTCTCTGTATATCGGTGAGATGGGGTAGGGTAAATACAAAACCGAACTCGAGTTAGCCTTCTCAATGTTTATACCACTCTGGTCAGATTTGCTACTCACTACACTCGGCTAATGCCTCGTGTAGTAATACACAACCTGCCCATCGTGGCATAAACATTGACAAGGCTAACTCTCGTTTGGTTTCTACTAATTATTCAACGAGTCATGCGAGATGTGGTGTGGGTGAATTACTGGATAGACAAACCTATCTCCTATTTATGTTTATGAAACGATGTTCGAAAAATGTATTGAAAATTGAAGACCCAAGGACCCGAGGTCATGCAAAATGATGCATGAAATCAATACGTCTCAGGACGAATCTTTTTTCAATCCTTAGGAATATCTTCCTCATCTCACAATGACGACACTAACAAGTATCGTTTGCAAGTGCACGTGTGCCTTCTGCACGACCAGGTCTGATGCTTTGGATCAGGCACAAAAGTGATCATAGTCGGTCAGTAGTGCCGAGCTTTTTCACTACAACTGAGATTCCTGTGTTTTTCCTAAATGAGAGACTGAAGAGCACGAGACATCCACTCCCCAGCTCCGAACTGTCCCATTATAACCTTACATGAGACCTAGATCGATCTTTGTAAAAGTACGCACCTGCGGCTGTCATGACAAGTCCGAAGCATATTGGGGTTCAATGGGGGCATACATCGAGGCACAGAATATATGACCTGCTTGGATTAGCGTGAGAAATCACCGACTTGGTTTTCGATGTGGTCACCCTGTGAGAGTAGCTCATCAGGTTGTTGTAGGCTCACCTGCAATCACCCGCCGCATGGCAACAGCTCATTGGACAATATGCGTTGTCAGCAGGACCTTAGGAAATGTGGTTAAAACTATAGGAGAGGGGAACATGTGAGGAAATGTGGTCGTTCATACGTAATGTCTGTCGGCATGTAAAGCATGACGGCCGAAGTAATGGGTCATATTTCATGGACGTTTTAAGCGTTTAATGACTACAGCGTCATATTACAGCAAGATTGAAGTTATAATATCAGCATAACAGTGAAGCAATGTAGCAGAACAGATTAAAAGAAAAGCAAACTCCGACAATAGGATCCCCATTACAGTAGCCTTATGCGGCGTTTCCACTTGACGATTCTGGCCACCGATTCTGGCTTTTGGCACCACCGGCCAATTATTGGCACATAATCGTCAGGTGGAAATGGGGATAAAAATTTCACGTCGACGAATTCATATAACCATACTACGCAATTCGCGTTTCTACCTGCTGACAAATTGGGCACCAATTCTTTGGGTACTGTACAGATGTCGGGGGTGGTGGCCCTTGAGAATTTACCCTATCCCTAATTCAGGACTTGCACACTAGCGCAATCTTGTAATGGCCGCCAAGTAAGTCAATTGAAAACGAGACGAGCACTCTCCACTGAGTCCTGAATGTTGATAAAAAAACAAGTGTTTTTCGAACTTGAAAGATGGAAACCGCCCTCACGATGTAACTAATCGGTCGATTTTTTATAAAGCTAGGCCTATGTGTTGGGATATAATGATATACCTGTGTTGTGGATGAGAATCCTGTCATAGAATCAACATCGGAATTGTTTAGGTAAAAAATATTAAAACATATTACTTTCCTGTTTTCACAGCGATTTAATGAAAGATCTATCGCGATGACATATAGAGATAAACACCCTACTTTCTTAAGCATTTAAAGACGATTAAAATGATACTGATATTACTGATGACGCTGATATTCCTTGAGATATTTCCTGGGATAATGGAGCATGATGACAGATGACAAGGAGCCAAAAAGAGCACTAAAATAATTTGATTTTCTGATATAATATTCCTGATATATATATATATATATATATATATATATATATATATATATATATATATATATATATATATATATATAATATCATGGAACCAATTGGTAGAATAATGTATGGAATAATACGAACAATAATTGACACGAAGGCGTGGATGGCGGAATAATTGATAAAACAGGGTTTATTGTAAAAGGTAACATTGGAACCTTCCCCTGCCTATACATCAAGAATTACAGGTAAGCTAAAACTTGAATCCTGAAAAGTAAGATTAAAAATGAACTGCTCGGTTGAGCAAATCACAGCGGAATGAGTATTTGAAACCACGGGCGTCACCAAGTAACCTCCGGTTACCGCATCAGTAACCGGGATACTTAGAAGAGTGGGTGTGACGCCCAAACAACAACAACAACAACAACAACAACAACAACAAAACCGCAGTGAATATTTGCGGGAGTTATATTGGTTGATAATTTATATTTATATAAGCATGGTTATATAGTAATATATATATATTTATTCCCCTGTATTTCTTTATGATTAGGCCTAGATATTCCAGATTTCCCTGACAACAGTCAATTTCCCTGACGTTTTAAATAACTTAAATTATTGCTGACAAATTTTAAAATTTCCTGACAATTTCCTGATGCATTATTAGTCCATTAGCTCAGGAAATATCTATCACCACCTGGTGATATCGGTATCATATTAAACGTCTTGAAATGCCTAAGATGATATGATATTAATTTCTATAGGTCATCGCGATAGATTTTTCATTAAATCACTGTGAAAGCAGGAAGGCAACATGTTTGTGTTTTTTTAACCTAAAAAATCCGATGTTCAATCTATGACCGGAAATCATATACATGTATATCATATATATAACAACAGATAGGACTAAGCCTCAGGTTTCCAACAATGTTTTGATTGTGAAATTCGGCCGTTTATTTATGACAGAAGAACGATTTATATTTTCATTAGTATAGTGGTATTAGGCACCTGCTGCAGTGTTGGCTTCCCTCTAACAGCGCTCGCCTCGTTCTGGAGTGCGGAAATTTCGCTGGTGCGTGGCTGGTACCTTATCAAATACATACAACCAGCGAAACCCGTTATCACAGCGATCGCCGCGCCACGCTTATGTGCAAGAGGTGAATAGAAACTATCATAGTAACTGACTGTATTCGGATGAGCGTGCAGAAAAGTGTTATTCATTGCACGAGGGTAATAAATGAATTAAAAGACGTCATTTAAAAAGTTGTGGAGATGGAGTTGGGTGAATACTAAACTGAACTCGAGTTAGTAGTATTAGTGTTTATGGCACTCCGGTCAGATCGGTTACTCACTGCACTCGGCTAATGCCTTGCCCAGTAATACACGACCTGCCTGTCGTGCGATCAACACTAGCACTACTAACTCTAGTGCAGTTTCTAGTAATCATCCCTGCCTTATAATCGGTGACCTTAAAACATGCACACCGTTTCCACCTGATGACTGATTTTCCCCTCTTTGCAGAGAAGGTAACTGGGAAATACCTATGCTGTAAAATGGGTCAGAGCCTGAAGATCTTAACCCTTCCTACGGAACAGCCAAACATATATTCCCACTTCTCACACTGGTGGGTTTCCATGTGGAATAGGGGTGGTACCAACTGAGTATAGGTTTAAAATGTCCTTCCGGCATTGATCAAATGTACCCAGAGATATTCAGTCGTTGAGCCAATGCGCCGTCAGCTCGTACCAAATAGTGTACCAATGTCGGGGCTAATTTTGGGATGGTCATAGTATTTAATTTTCCTGAAACTTGTATCACATTTTCTAAATGACATTATCTACCAAAAAGTGTCAAATAGTCGGCGGTTGGTACTAAATACCAAAATCGGTGGCCAAAGTCGTTCGGTATATACGGAGCGTACCCCATAACCACAAATGTATTGTATAATGTTTTAATAAAATCCTTTTGGGTTTCCTCATGTAATTACTATTCCAAAAAGAGTACATTTGAAGACGATGTAGTAGTTTAGATCATAAGTTCGAGATCTCTGGGCGGTAATATGGAGAAAAAAACCGTTCATACGTACATATTTCAGAATATGTGGATGGCTTCATTCGTGGAGAAATGTATGAATCATTGGATTATTTACCACCACCCACTCCCAACTGTTGAAATGGAGGTTACCAGTAGAATTGCTTTGTGGGAATCGAATGAATCTTCGCTGTGGAAATAACGTAATCACACTCGGCGCACACACAGCAACGCTTATATAAATAAAGCCATTATTTCTCAGTGTGTGCCAGTGTCTCTTCACATTTTCTGCCCCTGGGCAGACTCCATTCCTGGCAAGTTGAAGCATCCCATCATCCTCTAGACAGACACGCGTGGAAGCAATCATTTTTCACCGCCACGATAACATCCAAAAAGCACAGTCCCAGAAGACCTAGTCACCCCTTGGATTTGTGCATTGTGATATTAGCACATTTGGTCTATTTGATTGAAGCGCTCACCCCTAAAGACTCTCCATATTCCTTTCCTTGGCATACGGTCATCCTCTCTTTATATCAAACATTTCACCTCAAACAACAGACCAATTGTAGCTGTTGAATAACATGCTAACCATCTCCACTAGTACCACCTTGTAAAACCCGGTTATTCCCGCCTACATTCCGTTTATATAAGTAGTAGCTGGTCTCATACCTCCAACATCGGCCTGATTCTGGCAAAGGAGAACGATTTAGAAGAGAAACGAACGGAAAATATAGAAGTAAGAAGTAAATATATTAAACCTTTACACAGTGGCCTCATTTGAGGGGCCTTGGCTAGAAGGTGGGATATGTAAGATTGCTGCATTGTGAGACTGGCGTGACGGGATCGTCCACCTCTCATGCGGGATGGCGGCTGACACCGATGATACCAGGGGCAAGCCAAAAGATGGCTTCTTAGATTCAGACAAACCCGTCGGGACGTGTGATATTTGGTACGGGGATCGTTGGTTTTATTCTCGCCGTCCCTTCTCCCTGCATCCCCAGATGCTCAGAATGCGACGTCAGGCCTCCCAGCCGTCGGGGAAATGGGAGCAAATTTAAAAGAGCGTGTACTCGAACGTCTACGATTACAGTCTATAGCGGATGCTATCCCTGGCGGGGTGTCCCTGGCGAGAGACGCCAGAACATCAGGATTGGACGCCCGCCATTCGCCGACACGGGCCACAGGCGTTCGGGACACCAGATCCCGTTTTGCGTCGAGTGTCCCCGAGATTCCGTTAGTCAGTTCTAGTTCTCCCGCGCGAGATCTCGCAAAGTAAGAATGGGCAGCGAAATCAAACTACATTTCCCAACGAGCCCCCCCCCCTCTCCCTTCCCATACAACAACCTCAACCCACCCCTTTTCTCAAGAGAAGGACCACTGACAGTACAGTGTATGTGTTAGGTATAGGCTGCGCTTAAGCTATAAGAATAGGACCGTTATACGTTTGTGATATGTGTATGAAACAGTGGACCTACATTGGGTTTCTTCAAATGGATACAACCCATACTCCAGGTCATGGTACCATAATAGTCGAAGCCCACCATCAACCTCTACTACCAAAACCATACCGATGAATGGCCAAAGGGCAGGTCATAGACCCAGAATGCTATTCGACTGCCCCGACGTCAAGCCAGCACACCCTGCAGGAACAAGCCAAGCTCCCATCACCCCCTATTCCACTCCTAACCGCCTCCCTACCCTGTTCATCAGACCTCCCGAGATGTCAATGTTCAAGTTGGGCCTTATTGGGCATGCAAATTGGATTATCTGCAGTATTAGATAGTCAATACTGATAAATCATTTTTTGTGGTTTTGATTTTGCATGCGGGGCCTTAGCGGGCGCCTTGGGGAAAGCCTCTCTAGCCGGCGGGTATTTGCTAAGTCAACCCCTCTATGTTTGTGCGCTTAGGAAAAACACATTACCCCCTCAGCTGGAATGTTTCCTTTGTCTTTAAAAAGATCTTGTGCTTGGGCCAAGTAGGGACGTAGGTATTTCCGGTCTGCGGCTCCTCGGGGACCAATAGGAACGATACGGGAACTCTTACACCGCCCAAGAGATGGGGAAACTCGACTTTTATCAACCGACTCATACTTCATATGGGGAAGAAACCAAGGCTCTACAAGACCACACACTTATCTTTGCAAAGAGGCCATTATATGAGCAACTTCTTTTATGAATCTGCTTAAATAAATGTAATACTTTTATGATTATAGTTATGTAATCTCATATGATGAATGACATGAAGACACGATATGGAAATTTTCATACTCAGAATTCAGATGTCTATTATACTCTCATGAATACAGGCCACATATTTATTCATACGTCTGCTTTTACCAATGGCAAAACTTCACGAATGGATGGACGGATAAAATTGACCCTAATTTGGTAAAATCTGACTCTCTTAACGAAGTAGCATCTACCTTCCTCCTAAGGAAACAAGAGAAACCAAAATAATGGAAGACCGCCCATGTGGCGAATTGTTTGTAAATAAAAATGAAATATACCGTTTACCATCATCAGCCAGACTGTTTAACAACGTGCAAAACATGGAATAGATTAAACCTTTCCAAAAAGATATTTATATCGCCAATATATGGATTTTACTTAATTTGTGTTTTGGAAAACGCGGCGTATCTGTTGTGAGTCTGTCTCTCACCGCAATGCTGTTTTTTTTCCAACCACGGGTTCTCACGTAGAGTCTTTTTTTTATCTTTTTTTTTTTATTCGTTTATTTAGACTGTACCCTCATAGGTTCTTGGCCTGTCTTCCTTTGGGCCAGTCTATTGGAACGAAAGAATTAAGAACATCTTTGACTTAATTTGTGCCAAACTACTACAGAACCGCCAATACTATGAAATATAAGAAAATCCATGAACACCATATAAAGCAGTAGTTGCGTGCGGAATTCCCCTCCAACGGCTTCTTTAAGACTGCCTTTATAGTGCCTCACGCCTCCGCTCGTTCCTTGGGTCCTGATATCCGCCGTGCCACACCTCGCCTGCCTTTTGATCGATTGTTAGCATCGCCTTTATATAAGATAACACTAATTAATCCTAAAAGGAACATGATAATTATCGGGGAGGAGTTTACTCGTCCGCTATCTAATTAAGTTAAGGCTTCCCATGGGCACCGTTAACCTTAGCGTCTGGCGTTGGTTTGATTCCCGGCGTATCGGCCACCATCCTTACCTCCATTCTTCATAGGTGTGATTAGGGCCTCCCGGCTAGCGGGACACGAGGGGCGGCCCCAGCCTGCAGGGCCTGATTCTGCCCCGTGTGAGCGATTGGTGTGTATGAATTAACGAACAAAAACACCCGAGTTCGGCGCAGAGGCGCTGTGTCTTGGGAGAAGGATGGATGTAAGTATGTACACACCGCCCCCCCCACCCCTCACACACACACACACACACACACATCCCTCTCCCTTATTACCACCTCGCCTACACATCGGCTTCATATCTTTCTCTTTCTCTGGCCTACCCTCCCACTCCACCCTCTACTTTACCCTCCTTCCCTCCTTCCTCCTTTCTTGTACCCTTTCCCTTTCCTGTCTTTTATTTTTATCTGTCCCTCTCGATCCTCTTCCTGCCCCTAATCTTTCTCCATTAATATCTCTTGTTCAACCTACCCCCTCCTTTTCCTCTCAGCCTCCTTAACAAATTATTTCTCCCATCTGTTTTTATTTCGTTACTATTACTACTGTATCATTCCACTCTTTATCTACCTCCTGTGTTTTATCCCTCTACCATCCTCCCATTCAAAATTATTTGCCTTTTTCTCCTCCTGCCTCCCTTCTTTCCATCCTTCAATTTCTCCTCTGCCTCATTTCATGGTTATCGCTCCATCTCCCATCTCTCTATCCCTTAATTTCGGCTTTGTTCTCCTTTTATCATCTTTCTTCTCTGATCTCTTTCTTCTGCCATCATTCTCTTAGCCTAGCATTATTCCCGGCAACACTCTCTTTACTTCTCCATCGTTTTTCCTCTTTTCTAGGTGTGATTAGGACAAAATTAATAATCACATAATTGCCCGCCATGACTCTTCCATCACACACCTTAAATCACTTCTCCGCCCCTTTATTTTTGAGACGTATGTACTCCTGTTCTGTCCTCTTGTCAGTCTTACATACATGTACTCACAAAATCTAAATCGCCCAGCGTAAGTATACACATATAAACAGATATGGTGCATGCAGATATGCGCAGCCTAAGGAGCCAGCAGAAATCAAATATTATATGTAAATCTTGCAGTGTACAAGGCAGCTTCCGCGACTATTCTGCAAATTTTTCTACCGATGACAACATAACCA
Organism: Alentia gelatinosa; assembly: GCA_950022655.1. Taxonomy (NCBI): domain Eukaryota; kingdom Metazoa; phylum Annelida; class Polychaeta; order Phyllodocida; family Polynoidae; genus Alentia; species Alentia gelatinosa. The sequence goes on along the minus strand of OX465579.1, from coordinate 44,987,899 downwards.
TCCTGCCAAAAAGCGGCTATATTCTCACAGGAAATAACGTGCATTATGACTAAAAAGAAAAAGAAATGCCACAAAATTATATGCAAATCCCGCCAGTTGATTTTAGTGCATATGCTCATATATAAGGAATTTTCGTCACCAATGGGTGCCTTAAAGGGTGTAGGTGTGTTATTGTAATCAGGGGCTACATACAATTTCTCCCTCAAAATACCAACAGTTCCTACGATAGTTATGACGTATTATTAAATCTGGGCAGTACAGTGTCAGCGATGATGTACTCGCTGTTAATAAAGCTGTGTACAAACGCTCCCTATGCTGAACAGTCCATCATATCTCTAATGACCATCAGCTATGTCCCACTACATCCTGCCACGGTCCATACACTACATCCTCCCACTTCTATCAATCCCCTCTACGCCCTCCTAGCGTAATCTTCTGTCCCCTTTTTGCTGTCAGTGTTCCTTTTCCTCCAAAAAGCATTTCCCTTCTACCGATTTCTGTGTGTGGGGTTGAGGATTCGGGTGCGGGGCGCTGTGTGGGGTGATGTGTGGGTGCGGAGCAGTTTTGATGTATGTAATCCGGGTATAATTGGTTGGCGGCGGGCGGCGTGCAGGTGCCAGGCGAGCTGCTTGGAGCTGCTCGGAGGTGTTAATCAGCCCCCGTGATATGTGGCTTCGTTCATATGCGCACCTCCCCGTGCCGGGGCTATCCTTTCCCCGTTCCGTCCTGTTCATGGAGGCAGCACAGCCCCGGCCGCGCACTCATAGGTTACTATGGCCGGACGGCAAAGTTTTAATTAGCTCCTGGTCAGAATAACAAACATGCCAGACTAGAAAAAAATTACACTAGAGGAGTGAGGAGAAAGGGCAGAGCAGGAAGCGACCAGCTTGTGAGATTCCGGGTCTTTGGTGGACTCAATGGATAGTAGCCGTTCAGTGGAGGGGTCGAGGAGGGGGCAGCAAACAGATATAATCAATCAGGCTTAATTTTTATTGCCACGGCCAAGACATATATACAGTGGCGTCCCGGAGTCACAGAGGACCATGCTGTGGGGATACGGTCGGGATCTGTTTCGCAGTTGGTGCGGATCTTGTGCGGATTCAGGGCGGATTTACTCTGAATTCCATCCCAGGTTCGGGTGCTTGCCCACCAGAGGGTTTATTTAGACTCAGGCGCGGGGTGAGGGTAAAGGGGCTAACCCACCCTCCCCATCCCCCGCTGGAGGGACAGCCAGTCGGCGTACTAGGCCCTCACTGTGAGCCAGCCTCCCCCTCCCAGACGCCCCGACCCCCGGCCCTGGCTCCCAACGCCCCCGTAGTCGACGCCTAGGTGGCCGCCACCGCTGCCGCATACATTTGGCCAGTGTCCAGCCGGGTGGGCATCCTGGCGGCGGACGGGGCGCGGTCACCGGCCGCTTTGTAGTGGGACCACGACCGCGGGGGGTGCCTGGGGGACTGGTGACTAACTAGCCGAGTGTCGGGTCTGATTGCAGTATTGCGCCGGACAGCCCCGCGCCACATGGGCCGGCGCCGCGCTGGAATACCAATGGCTAACATAGTAATCCTGTGGCAAAACACACTAAGTAGGAACAGCATGCCGAGCATCGTCCCGGCCCCCGTTCGCGCCAGCTACGAATCGCCAACTGCCTCTACTACTCTCTAAGTAGTACCCCCTCTCGGCAGTACCCTGCTAAGTGGGTATTACAAGTGTAGCCTGCAAACCGGGGCGATCTAAGCCCCACCACAGCGTTACAACCCCCGACGTCCAGTACCAAACTACTCTTGCCCTACCATCTACCATCTAACAGTGTCAGTGCAATGAGAACTACAAAAAACACAAAATGATCTCGTTGAGTCAAACACAACGCCATGACAACTTACAATATAGTTTTATATAGAAATAATTATAGTAGATAGGTGGGCCATACAATACAACTAGTAACAACTATAAGACTTAAGGCCATAGAACTGAGAACGTGTATGATATATTCCATAGTCTATACTATAATTTCCTTTCAGAGGAAGTCTTCTTTGTGAATATATTTTTGTTCTTTCCCCTTTCCATACCCCTATCCATCTGTCTCCTTACCGCCTCTCTTATATGTGTTACATAATTGACTCAGTTGACCTTCACTTATATATGAACAACGAGATCAATTTTAGAGTAATAGTTGAGTGAGGTCACGAGTTACTAAATAGCCCTACGGAGTAGGGGAATTCGATAAGTTGATAAACGGGAGTTTTTCTAGGGTGGGTGGGTGGATTCTATTTCGTTGGCATCCCAGGATGAAGTGGATCAAGCGGTGTGTGAAGCGGCGTGGTCACGTAAGCGCGATGCACGTGACCGGAAGAGGCACGTGAAAGCGTCCGTAGCAACCGTCACTTCTGTTCATATATTACCGCCAACTGCACCATCGTAGTTTTAAAACACAACCACAAGAACCGATCTCACACACCTCACTTCATAACAGAACCATAATATCCAATCTATTAGGGTAAACAACTACACCACGATATTACCAGAACGTACCACCTAAACATCATTCAGTACATGACCATACTATTTCATCTCCAGTACATCACACTACTATACCGCCACCACGAATACCCACTCCCAAAATATCCAACCACTGAAGGACACTACAATATACTGCACCTCACCAGCCTATCACCAGCCATCCTTTCCAACCAACCCAGCCTGCCTCTAAACAAAGAAAGACAACCCAGCTGCTAAACCATCACTTCAGACCACAGACTTCCACTTCACACAAATGGTTCGCCACGAGCGTGAAAAATGAGCAGCTCTATCTTGAGGCTTAAAACCCTTCCCCACCCCCTTACTGCCTTTCATCGCACGTCCGTGTATAATGACGCCATCCGCAGAGTCACTGGAGCGTGTCGAATGCCTCCCCTCTTGGTTGGTAGGGATTTTAACGAGCTGATAATCTCAGGAAAAGATTAATTACCACCAGGTAGCCGTTAGGACAATGTCACCTCCTTTCCCGTCGACGATAACGATGGCGTTGCTGATATAGCATAATGCCTATGGCTCACCAAGCAGTTTATGGACCTAGACTCATGACGTGAGCTATGTGGTGAAATGACTTCGTAAGAAGTGGTTTATAGTTAGATTTGGGCTTAATTCTCAGAACCTTAGAGGTGATGGATTAATGCTATATTTAGACATTACAACTGTCCAGTTTTTAGCCTGAAAACTACTTTCTTCTAGTTTCAGAAAAGGAAGAATAAAGGATTTTCTTTCAGACTTCAGTTCTACTACTGAAAGTAAATAATGTTTATAACTGATATGTTAACAGCAATAATAGTACACTTCAGTTGCAAGATCAATTCCAGTATGCTTTAATTGAGACAAATACAAATTTATTATTATTATTATTATTATTATTATTATCATATACCTATGCGCGATCTTCTATGAAATAGTACCACCTCCGAGCCTTGACGTATGAATAGTCTTCGGGCTTCCTGTAAAAATGGAGTTTTCTTGTGATTTTCAGGTAGAAAAATGAATAAACGCAGTAACTGAGACATAGAGATGATCATTCTCGGTATTTTGTTATTATTTTTTTTTATTTGCGCAATGAGTACATCAAGACATTCTGCAAAAGAGCAGATTTTGAGTGTCTTCTAAGGACGTTTTACATAGAAAAGGACATATACAAGCTTCGTATTTCATCCCGGAATGATGGTCCATCACCTCTGGCTTCAGACCATAGTTACGGGACGAAAGACCTTGAACAGACATCACTACGGGGCCAGTAACTATGTTTCATCATAGTATCAATAAATATCTTTTTCAATATACTTCTACTCAAGAGTTTCACAGGGTAAATCTTTCTCTTAATACAAACTCTACTTATTGTTTGTCTGAGAAAAATAATCATTTCAGGGCTATATTTTCAATATATGCACATTGATTCTCATACATTCTTTTGCACGTAGTCATCGTATAACCAACAATAGCAGTATTCAATTCCGTCTAAGCGACGTTGGTTGTTACTTCCCCTGACAATGATATACTGAAACATCTGATAAACTGTCCTTGGTGGGCAGCGGGGCGCAATTTCCCCATTGAGTTTGTAATCTGTATGCAGGGACTGCCCTGATTGCGGGGCGGAAAGTCCTTTGTCAATATACAACGTTTGGCTCGGCCTAAACATTACCATTAGATAAGGGGCAAAAAAACCACTGCTGCAACCCTCTTCTGGTAGAATAAATGAGGCGAGGCCTGACGAGAAACAATTACTGTCCAGCGTGGGGAAAAATAAAGGAAAAGAAGGCCATTAGGTGGAATGATGGGGAGACGACCTCGTCTCCCCTTGACCAGTCCCTGTATCATTTAGGGTGGGAACAGGAACAGATATGCTTGTGTCAACATGTTCAGTAAATGGGCTGCGCCACCTCATAAGACACCCTGATAGTCGAAGGTGACCCTTCCAATCAGTGTAACTGCTGACGGGCAGCGGGCGTCGCATGACCTTGGCCCGTTGCCCTCCTATCCCGGGGCTGCTCTGGAGCAGCTCCAAACGACCGGACGGGAATGATTCCCAACCTGGGCCCTAATGGGACGGGCAGTGAGGGAACCTGGATGGGGGCCATGGGTGGCTGCTAACCCGTCCTCGTTGTCCCACACCTCTGCCCTCTATACCGTCTTTACCATGAGCACCTTCTACCCGACACAACCCCACCAATCAGCTCACCCTGCCCCGCGTAACCCCAACCACCACCCCTGCTCTATCCCAGCCCCTCCATGGGCCAACGAGTCAGGGTTTACGATGTACTTACCCTTGTCTCACCCACGGCCTTCCATGGGGTCTTAATGCCTCCATGGAGAAGAGGTAAGGAGAAGTAGTAGTGCCAGCCCAATTAGAATAGAGGCCCTCCCTCCTACAGCCCCATACCTGTACTGCATGCTTTGCTCCTACATAAAAGACCGTCAGCTACTCTCCTTTCAGAACCCGCTCTGGGATTGTGTCCCATGTATTCCTAGATTACACTATATAATGAAGACTTTGAACATAGTAGATCATAATTTAACATAGTTGTTAGGCAATTGCTTTCTGCCCCATCTACAGATGTCCTTAAATCAAGATTGCTCCTCCATTGCACTATATCTATATTATTTTAGACGATGTAATCGTAAAATGTTTTCAAATGTAGTTGAATATAGTTCTCAGACTGTATTTTGCCCTTTCTGAGAATCATGTCGATGCAAAGAATGTGTCCCCCCTCCCCTAATAGAATCCCCACCGAATATATTTACCCGTAAGGTACATGTGACCTTCCATATAATCCCAATGAAAAATACAAGATATATAGTAATACAAGATACCCATGCACCGAAGTTCATAATACACGAAGGTAATTATAAGAACGCGGGGACTGTCATTATATTCATTCACACAATAAATTATATTATTGTTCACATAGAAAAATGTTTAGATATAAGATATGGTACAATGAAAAATATATTAGATATATATTCTAAAATACTACCAATAGTTGTACATGGACATTTTATATAATCATGACAATTGCCGATGCAATATACTACCACGAATTTAATCCCTCCGCTTTTTCGTATGGACTAGAAATTGAAAATACCCACAGCATATGGTGCAGCAATTGGGTTATTCAATCAGAATCATCAATTTCAGTTGCATCGTTCTAATTTGGAATGACATTACCTTCTCTTTACGCCCTACCTGCACTGCATGATGTTCAGTAAGCCTTTTACATCCTCACAATTCCCACTCCCGCATCACCCCCTTTAAACGTATACTTAACAGCCTTTGCTAATAATACGTATCATCATCCTGGTCGATTGACTCAAATTCTTATTACCTCTACCCGGAACCACAGACCTATCATCCCCTTTGCCAAAAACTCCTGGATTTTAACCTCCCATTCTGTTACCCATACCATTTCACGCTCATTTTGATTCCAACAAAGTGTTAATGATAAAGGAAATGGAAAGGAAATCCATTGATTTAGTATAAAAGACCTATCCGCCTATAGTCAGTGGACCTAATCATTTTCTAATGTGTGATTCCAGTGACTAATTACGAAACTTGCTCTTTCATATGAAAGCACAAAATGTCCTGGGGACGGGAAAGTTATACAGGTCCTAGGTTTTTCCGTTATTGATAGGCGAGACTAGGAAAGAATCATGGCAGGCAATCGGGGATAGGACCGAATAGACAGGGAATCTAGAGATAAACCAGACATGAATCTCGTTGCGTTTATTTTCGCGTTAACTATAATATCAATGAATGTAGCCAAACCTAGGTGAAATGTGTTTGAAATGGGACCGAGGAAACATTCTATGAAAGCCCGGTATATAGAATCATCCTACTAGCTACGAAGATGAATAGAAGCAATTGACCTGCTCGGAAAATATAAATAGAAAAGCAGCAAACTAGTTTGCTGTGAATAAATGAAATTGCATCGACTGCTTCTAACCCCGAAATAGCCTCCATCGCTTTGATTTGCGCTATAAATGTTTTCCCATTTGCCTGGGTCATTTTAGTGAAATTGTCTTAAGGATTTATCTGCTTTTGATCCTTTTAGGCTTAGGTAATCTCCTCAAATACTACTTTTTTCATCTCAATTGAAATGGTCTCCTACATGGCCGGTAGCCTGATAAAGATAGATGTGGCGGGAGGCTTTCTTATCAGGGGTATCAGCGCTTGCCGCGGTCAAGTTAATAGTTCCAATCATCCCAACTTCCCATCAGCTGATAGGGGACGCGTCGGGGTCGAGCGACTAATTCCCACTTAAATCAAGCCCATAACATTCCTCCTGACCTCCAACCCAATAGCCTTACCCCCATACATAAACAGCACCAACTTATATGTATAGAGGGGGGTGCCTTCCATTTCCTACCTCCTGGGTTTTTCCATAGTTGGGCCGTTGCCAAATATTGCACCTGGGTATGTAGGATCGCTATTAGTAGCGGAAAGGAAAATTTGCAGTCAAATGCCAATTTTCTTTCTTTTTTATATTAAAACGAAACACTCTGTAAATGTTTTGCTTGCTACGATCAGATATCAGCATTAAAAAAATGAGATATTTCTGAAATGTCCATGACGGTCCTCTGAGCGTCCACTGAGCTAAAAACCCATACGAATGTCCTTACGATGCACCTGTCGATAAAGAATCACGTCAGGAGGGAGGCTGAAATTGTAGTGGTCTGCGATACCCTACGAAACAGACCGACAGTCTATAATTTTTCCTGATGAAAAGCTCAATCGTAGGTGTCTACCTACGATTGAGACAAATCATAGTCTAGTATGCTGGGAATATTCTATTACATGAGTAATACTATATATAAAATCATGATGTATGGAATTATATGAAAAAGATATAGACAATTTTACATTGCACATATTGAGACCTTTTCCCATTAAGTCGAAGTGTCTCAAACGAATTGTTTCATAGTATGACTTTTAACAGAGTTTTAATATATAACTGGAGGTAGAAAAATCCTCTTCCAAGTGTTGTTCAAGTGTCGTTCAAGTGTCGTTCAAGTCACTCAGATGGTTTGTATGGACAATATGGATCGTAAGACAGTTCGAAGGACAGTGTATACGAGGGTATGTAGACGTTAGGACCCACCATCCGAAAGTCGGGTCAAAGCAAACCTGAGGCCCACCTATCATAAGATCGACATACACCTTTCAAATATCCATACATGCCAAATCTTTAACTTAAATTCTTAAACAGTGTAATTTGTACCGTTTTTAGCATTAACAGGTACCAATGTTCACATAGTACAGTACTGGCAGTGGGTGAGTTTGGATACTTCAGTATCAGTAGTGCCATGGCAGTGGCAAGGCACCATACTTGGCATCAACTACAGCAGAGGGTGAATAAGTCCTGTATTTATAACAGAAACATTACGATACACTCCTAAATAAATTTCAGAGATTTTCTGGTTAGATCGGTGGTTCAGTGGAATCGAAGCTTTAAGTCCATTTATGCTATTTCACCCTCCTGGCGCCGCAGGTGTAAAGGCGGTATCATGGTGTGGCCGAGGCACGACTGAGGCTTTCATATTCACTGCCTCAGCTGGGTCCTAACGCCCCGACTTTCGGATGGTTGGCCCAAAAGTCCTGCAACCTTTACGAGAGTCCCTATTCACTGCAGGTGGTGCCATATATTGGTCTTTTTCATAACTAATTTCATCATTTATAATCATAAACTATTGTAACTAAATGTTCATATATTCTCTTTCTGTCACTACCATTTTGTATTCGAGTCCACAATAAAATATTCCCTCCAGTTTATTTGATGAATTAGGCTATTCTTGTTATTTTCATTCAGGCACCATACCACTGGATGTGTTGTCCAATACGACCCTTTCCTGTCTGCCAACGAGAATAAGGACAATGTGTGTCAACCACATTTGATTCTACGATAACGAAATCATGAGACTCGAGAGGGGACGGGAATTTAGGGCTATTGAACAAGATTGTCTTAAGTCATACCCTTCGCACATAAAGTCTGGTTCATTTAAATTATCCACCCTGACCTTCCGGATCTCTCTACGATTTTGGACATTCTGCATCCCAGGACCTATCTTTTGATCGTAGTAGGTGGACGCTGGGCCTTACGCTCCATATACTGGCAGTGCTATATTAAGATAGAGTTTGTGAGACCCATGGAAGCAGGTAAATCTTTTTATTACCTTTCATATATAAAAAAGCACGATTTCGACATGATCTGCTTGGAGTTTCTCCCCCACATAAAGAAGACAAAACCAGACCTGTGCATGGAGACTAAAATGCCTCGAAAGTGAGATTCTCGTGTGCATTAAACCTAAAACCTGTTGGTCTATATTTTACGTCTATACCCAGATATGCTTTTTTCCTATGATTTATTACCAGTCATGTTTAAAACAAAAATTAATGCTGTAGTTTTCTGATCTCCCTACCCTGAGACGATCCTCTGACATCCTCCGTCGGTGTAAAATGGCGCAAGGTGCGCTGGTCCCTAAAACACGCTGCAATCGAACATTGGAATGTCTATCATAGCTTGGGCCGCCAATGCCTATTTGAATATCCATGATCGGGGACCAGAACCTCAGACTGCCATACACTGGCCGCCATAGCTACACCACGTAATGAGGTATCCCGTGAATGACGTCACACATTCAGCCTCACTTTGAATGTGGAGGCGGGGAAAACAGACAATGGGAAGTTTCAACTTCGACCTGCCAATTCACTTCTCCATAATAACCACACATTGACCCAGTCAAACTGAGATGACAGAAAGATATTTATATAATGCTAGAGCCTCTTAAAAAGTTAACCCCCTCACCGGGAGACCTGGGGCCCGTTGAATAATCAAAGACCGTAAATGAAGACCCTTTTCTGTGCCTCGTACAAGGGTTATCTTCTAATGATATTATTTTTCATAATATCATATTGTTCACTAGGACAGTATTAGCCGTCCATAAGGTCGTCCGTAAGTGTTGAATTAAGATGACCCACATCGTCCCTGGTTCTCTATAGCATACAGAAAAGAGTCTTTACGATCTAGATTATTAAACGGGTCCCCAGATCAGGATGACCGAGGTATCAGCCAGTAGCACGGCAAATTTTCATCGGATAGTGCGTTCATATGCTCGAGCGACGAAGTCGTTAGTAAATAGAACAAAAACAATCTAATTCATTCCCCTCCTGAAATATAACATTATTCATCCTGAAACGAAGGGCCGAACATGAAAGATGGTATTTGGTATTTGAGGGCATTTCATGCCTTTTCCTAACCATCCTTGTTAAACTCCACTCTTAAGATTATCATAAATCTTTCATTTCCAATAGCACTATTCTGCAATCTATCTGTATTTCAGAATATACTAAAGTGAGTAACTAAGCAAAATAACACGATTTTAAAGATACACAGACAGTCTCAAACCTAAGTAAACCCTTGCTCCCTCTCTTTGAATAAATAGCTACATAGACTGCGCTATGTGTATAGTAGTAAACACAGCTAGTGAATCGCGGTGGTGTTTACGCGCGGGTAGAGCGGCTTTCTAGGTCTGGTGACATTCCCTTCGTCGGTCCGGCCGGGGTCAGGGCCAGGGGCTGGCGTCCCTTATGGGGGCTGACAGCCCAAACACGACAGCCACACTCTCACGCGCACCACGCCGCGCATTAATTCGTGGCGATCGGACCTGATCTAGCTGCACTTGTAACACAGATTGGAAGTGAGTGGATTGTGGGCGGCAGGCTAGGGATGGGCACATGGGATCAGCCCGGCCAAGGACCCCGGGGCCTCCCGGGGGTCGGGGCCGCAGGCTCCGAGAGCAGGGTGGAATAAAGCCCTCCTGACACCCTGGCCTCCTGTTGTACAAAAGCCGCATGTCCCCACGCAGTCACCAAAAGACTGCTCTGAATTTCAGGGGGCTTCGCCCATGGCTTCATACATGGCTTCACCCTCTCCATTGTGTGTACTCTCCTTCAGCCGACGCTTGTGTCAATGGTAACTTTCAGAGTGGCTTAAGTCACGCATCTGCAAGTGGCTTAACCCATTCTGCAAGCACGCTTTTTATCATGAAGTTATTCGAATAGTTTTAGATTTTGATTTACAGCGCTCTGTTATCGAATGTATCTAGAATAAATGAGAAAAGATCTAATTGCTAAATTGATCATCAGTGAAGTTCTAAATCGGGAAGCCGAGGATTACATTAGCTCTCCATGTAAAATATCTTACCTAGGCAAGGGCTTAGACTCGGTATTTTAAATCATACTGTCACCGGAAGTGAAATATGTATTCTCTTTTTTTTTTAATTTGCTTTTATCACTTCTTCCTGTTAAGAGAAACTCTTCAAGTGCATAAGAAAGGTTTTTCTTTGACAGAAATATATCTCGGAATGGTGGCAGAGATGAATCACAAAACTAAACAGCCTTATCTAGCACACACGAGAGCAATACATACAGAATGATATACATGTCAAAGATTTATCTTTCAGCGACGCTGTTTTGTACGTTAAATATTGACAATAAATTGAATTCTTTTATTCCTACTCCAATATCTGAGATGGGGTAATTTGCAATTCTGCCAGACATGTTTTTGTAAATATATGCCATAAATTAGATCAATCACCGTTATTGTATAGTGAGTGTTTGCAGACAATGTAGACAGGATAGCGCACGTGCGACAAACGTAGGGATGAAAAAACGCAGAAACTTGGCGGTCGGATAGAACCGTGTTGGACGTTATCTTGACTCGATCAATGAGAAACGGTTTGAAGGATGGCTCCATTTATCTAAGGGTGCCAGCCATTTGTAGCCCAAATCGACCGTGAAATCTACAAGTCGCAGACTCAGTCTTGCAGACCAGACCAACCTTGTCGGTTTCCATCAGAGCCTCAGCTACAACCACCCCGTCTGGAGGCTGCTGCCCCAAGCGCACCCTGCCCCTATCTGCCACCTCCCGCCATGCCCAGTACGTAAACCCTCTAAGTAACCCGAATGGTTCAACCACTCCAAGCAGCGCTGAGCAGTCCCAAACAGCTCCATGACCCTGGCTTTATTCTCAGAAGGACACGACCTAAGGAATTTACTGTCTTGTCACTGGAAACAGGTCATACATATCCCGCCTCCCCCATTTACGTGTTCGATGAGGCCGCGTTGTTCAACTCCATTACCCCTGCGGTAGTAACCCCGCCCAGTAATGGTCAGTCGTAGAGGAGTAGCCAAAGCGTACGGCCCGACTAGATGAGTGGTCAAGAAATGACCGCTCTCCCCTGTGACCGAATGGCTGGCGCCGATAACGTGAAAACGGTTTTATATTTGCGCCGGCCACTTGGGCCGATGGCTTCTATGAGTGAAGCCACAACAACACCGCAACTGTTATTTCCCTAGGTTTTTTCAAGGTCGGTCGTCGATCCAACCAATGTCCATCTGGGTCTCTAAGGCTTCTTTTGCCGTGAAATTGTCTGGTTGTGGGTTGCTTCATCACCAGAACGACTAAGCTTTTATTTGTTAAGTTATGGTGATAGTGCTGTATTGCATTTGAAATAGAATTGTATGGAAATCATTTCGTAGCTCCACTCCTACAAACGTCTATGGAATATGTAAATCGGTATGAATAAATATCATCCATAGGTGTAAAAGGAGAAAGCCCTCGAGCTCTAATACATGGATGGCAGCAGGATTGGAGTGTCATTAGTTGACATCTCCTCAATTATTCTCAACTACACCAATTACCACTTTTGAAATATATATTTCCATTCCCCATTGTATGCTGGTATGGGTTTGCGAGAAACGGAGTACTCCTTTATCAAATTAAGAAATTGCCCTTGCTGAATATGATTTAAAAGTACAGAGACTTGCATGAATCATTCATGTATCTACTACGGTACGCCTGCCTAATCAAATTCCTTTAATTTGCAAAAGATGCTGCAGTCGGATAACGGGGGAGAGGAGAGGAACAAGTGATTGCATTGCGAAGCCACACGAGCCCCTGATGGCTGTCTCCCCTGGCTCCTCTCAGAATTAGCTAAGGTGTTGCCTATGGCTTTGCTCCAGCAGACCGGACAACAATAGGCTCTCAGGTGTCTGTTCTGGCAAGCGCCCGGGGAAACTCAAATTACCATAAAGAATTCAAGTGTCAATATAACTCAACTCTACCTCAACCCTGGAGAACGGCGGCAAGGGGGCACAAACGCCTTTTCCGTTTCCCAATTTGTTTTTAAGGAAACAGTTTGTCGCGCGCGCGGGGCGGAGGTGGTGTTTGCAAGTCAATAAGGGTCTCTAAAGCAATCAGGACACAAAGGTAAGATGACTAAGGCATTAATACAACGCGGCATCCGACGCTGATCAATGCGACCCGCCGCCTTAATGAGATCACCGGTGCCTATTAACAGCGTCGATCGTAGACAATGTGATTAGGTGGCCGCTGGAGGAGGGACAGTGTCCGCACTGGGGGCTGACCGCCACCTGGAGTTGACAACAGGAGCTGCCCTGGAGGGCTCCCTGCAAGTGACAGGCATTGACCGCCGGGGGCACACCGAGCAACTCTGGTATGCATTGGATGAGTCGGGGCTTGGCGTGTTGGGGCAGAGTAGCTCACGTCAGAGTAATGCCCCTGACAACGCCTGACCCGAACCCACAGACCTGTGTCTCTCCTTCTTTAACTCCCCCACCCCTAGTGCTACATGGACCCATCCCCCCTCATTACCTCGGCCTCTATGTACCATCATGTTACCGCCCATAACTAGCCTGCACCATCTGCAGAGGTGCCTTCTCCATTACTACAAAATCTCAATCCTTACTTTTTATCGATCTGTTCCCCTTTGTATTGATTTGTAGCCTATTATGACACTTTGTAAATATTCCCGAATACTGCAGTCAATGGTCAATTGAAGATTTCAAAATTTAGTTCAGCTGATTCAGATTCGTGGTTTAGCAAGTTCTGGCTTCTTCAGTGAGGCGGAATATAGTGTGCAGACACATGATTTCTTGCTCGCTTTGGACCAATAGGGATTGGCCAGAGACGCCTTGAAGAATGTCCTGATGAGGGTTATCAGCTCGAGTTATCAGCGCTAATTACCCAATTTAAAGTACCCTTACGTAGCATTACAACCGTAACAGTGCCTATAATAACATCGCTTCTACCTCTGGCAATTTTTCCTGAATCAGAAATTAGTACGATTTATAAGCCCGTTTTACTCGGTGAATAATTATTGAGTGGTTCAAGGACTGATTTTTTGTCAATCGAAATAGGTATAATTATCAATGACACGTTGAGGCATCATGCTGCGAAAACAACAGGAATACCGCTAAGCATCAAGCTCCGGTAACCAAGGGAATACCGCGAGGAATCATGCTGCGGTGCTCCGACCCCAGTCCTGACCCCAAGCACGAGCCCAACCAATTGTCTATAATCCACATTTCTTAAACGCTTATAAAGGGTTATATCCAGAACCCTACAGGAGTGTGGTGTCTTGAAAGTAAAATCTATTTAAAAAATGTTTTAAAAAAATGCGGGGTTTATTATATGTATTTAATGAAAAGATAATAAATAGGGTTTTAGAAGGATTTTATAATCAAAATTGAAAATATAACATTGGATTTTCCATATACCAAGGACTTAATGACTAATGGCAAATGAAGAAATAAGTGTCTCCTGGCTGCAGAGATCGGAATTATTGGATAGTGGCGCGAATACAACAGAATCAGGCGTTTATTATATGACACAAACTATGCTGACCCTGTTTACATCATGTTACACCCTGACGTATATATAACGGTAACATGGACATGTATATATGCCTTTGGAAGAGGCGTATACAATAGGACTTACTTATTTACGCAAAATCATAACTATATACTCCAAACGTATACATATGTAAAATAGGGTTTTTCGCGCATTGTATACTGCAGTACCGGCAGAATGCCTAGAGGTTCATGCTGGGGTATCCACGGGAATGCCTAAAGGCAACAGGCTTTGGTAGTTAAAGTCTGACTTTAATCGATCATTTATCAAATCCTTGTTTTCAATTTCCTGATGACTAAATTTTGACTACGTTTTTAATTATTTCAGTGAATGTAAGTATTATGAAACATGTATGATGTGACAGCTATCACAATTTCCCGTGTTGTTGTGAAATATTGTGTTACTCTGTATAATATTTAGTGGCAAATCTTAACTGATCTAGGATGAGTGGGTGAATAATGTGTAAAGTCGTAAGTTATATATGGATAGAGATATTTATATGTTTATAGTTATATGTAACGGTTCCCGCTGTACTGGATATGTGGGCATCGCCGGATATGTTGGGTAACACTGGATAACGGATAGCCTAAGGCCCGGCGTCCACCTACTACGATATGGCACCGATATGGTCTACGATGCATATCCCGATACAAAATCAAAATCGCGTCAGAAGGTCACCTAATATCGGGGCAGTTGACCACGTTTCTGCGATTAGCAACCGATAAAACCCCCATACAATGCGTGGTGGATTGGCATGTCTAGACATATGTCTACAATTTTGAACCTTCCCGATATGTCTCCGATATTTGATTTTTGTATCGGTGCCATATCGGTAGCTATAAATTTCTATCGTAGTAGGTGGACGCCAGGCCTAATAATAAAACGTGGATGGACTGGAGATGGTCATGTGGCCCTAGCGCAAGAGTGCATTGGTTGCGACCCAATAAGGGTCTGGCACGTCCAGGCATCTCTCCTGACCCTCTGACGTGGTGACGGACAATTGAAGGATGATGAGGGACAAAGCAGATGAGTAAGAATAAAAATGGCTGGTAGATGAGGTTTTAGGCTGACGACATGCTACCAAACGAGCAGAGAGCCGATGCAGCAAATTATTGGGAAAGAACAAGACTTTCGAAGTACTGAGCTGTTAACGCTGCTATTACAGCTGTTACAATTGTGGCTCTCTCTCTCTCTCCTGTTTGTCTCTGTAAGTACCGACCTCATTCATCCTGAGTACATTCAATCCCGTATTGTAGTCGGCTGTTTCATCGTGTCATTGTCTGTTTGCATAGTCATTTAGTTGTGTGGTCTTCTGTGTTCAGAAATTGGCCTCTCCAATATTTGTTGTTTCACCAATCAAGTTCTAGGGAATGTGGCCAATGCATCGCGTTTGATCATTTGCTCCAAAACGTTATTACAAGTCTTCATTCCTCAATGATTGATCTAAAATCGTATACATAGTGGGTATCGGTCTTAAGTTAGCTGGAAATATCTGAGGGGCCTCCAAGATATTTTAACATAATCTATCTAATTATTCCGCTAAATATACAAAATTGAATATATCAAACCTCGCCATGTTGTTCTTGCAGGGTCAAAGACGTTGTACATGTAGCAAGTTGGAATGGTTAGACTCTGAATGCATGAGACAACAATCCCTTAACAATATCTGTACATTCCACCAGGCGCTATGCTATAAAAAAATGAAGAACAGGTGGTGAGTCTAACTGGCAGTACTATCTATGCATTGGGTATCCCTCCCTGGGTTACAGGCCTGCATTCCTGTTGGCACTCTGGCATAGTATGTAGCAGTGCTTCGTGACCCTTGTTTGACGGGGTTAATTTGCGGAGGGCCAGTTCAGAAGAACTTCACCAGGGTCATTGACCCAACCCACCTACGTGCAAGGCCTGCAAAGACAACGGACTCCTTAACGATGTAGATTTAATCAGCGAGAAAGGGGCCACAGACACTAAGTTCCGAGGAGATAGAGGTAAAAAATTCCTAATAAGCATCTATCTTGAGGAGTAATTCAGGGGCAAATGTCTGCACATAAACTTGCTTGTGGTAACGATACATATATCCAATGGTCTCTATTGCCTGTATGGACACGTCAAGAACTTATTTCTTTCCGCAAACCATAACAAAAATACCTTTAAATAGTGGTAACCTGAGAATAAGCGAGAAAGACATGCCTATATCAAAATGGTGTGACATCATAACCTTATATAGTGGGCACTTGATTCGACGAAAGTATTGGCTACACACATTCCCACACTTGTTCAGAAAAAAAAATCTTTCTTATTTCACTCCTCTCCCTGTCTGCGTCACAAGATCAACACGTGTGCCATCCTCAACGCCGTCAAAATAAACAGTCACAAGGAGAGTAAATATCCGTCGGAGTGGCTACGTATTCTCACTACAGAGTTTAATGAGATTTCTCACACCGGGGCTGCCCTCTGTGAGTCACGCGCTGTCGTCCGCACTACATATTTGATCATACGCTCCCCAATATACATCTTACATATCTATGCCCTGCTTTCTCTTATACGTATCTCTCCCTTCCTCCGTCTCCGTTCTACAAATGTTTCTCTTTCCTGTTTCCTTTCCTCCCGCATTGCACACAGATCTTATATATCTTCCTCCGTCCTGTTTTACAACATGCCTTTCGTACATTTATAGCGCCCTGCTTATTCCGTACCTAACCTCCTGCTAAATGCTTTGCAAACTACATGCCAGCTACCCTGCCCAACTGCTCACTCTACTCAACAGAGTACAGTTCTCTACTCCCCTCCTAGCGACAGCCCCTTTTTGCCCCCGCTCCCTACACCCCTACCCCATCCCAGGCCGTGCGCTCCCCCTCCCGTCCGTGTAGGACAAAGAATCACATTAATGTTTCATTCAGGCCGTACGTCGGCTAATGACGGCGGGTGGCGGTCAGCCGTGGTCGGCCGCCGGTCACCGGGTGATGAGCGTTCAGGCCCGGCTAACACAATACCGGTCAGTACCCGTCAAAACGACAGATGCTGTCGCCCTCTAGTGTCACCGGATCACTTCCGCGGCACAACTTCCGGCGGAAAACACCCTCGCCCTGCCAGACACACAAATAAGCGATTATTGCGTTTGCCTCACGGCAGATTATTTTTCTGTGCATCTGGTGTATGGTTTGTCCATGGCAGGTTACCAGGGGCGAATACAAATGGGTTGAACCTGTCCGGTCGCTATGTCTTTATGGAGCAATGGAATGTTACTGGTTACGAGCTTGCTGGCTCGCTAAAGCGGAAAAAGCTTAGTGAATTGGACAATACAGTAATGAAAATTAGCATTCATTGATTTATGAAACAGACTTAATTCTATACCATGAACGCAAGGATACTACTGTAAAAACCTGTTACAATATTATGTGTCGATTAGTCGGTATACTAGAAATGGTCGCGTTATGTGTGAAAAAAGACGAGGAATTTCTCTTTTTGTAAGAAACCCAAGTTTCTCTCTAATGCTTGGGCTTCTATCGTAGTACTTGAAAGTATATATAAAGATCAGTCAACATTATTACATCTTTTTTTACCGAGTGTGTCGTAGTAGTTTCCATTCAGGGATACAAAACATGTGCAAGTACATGCACGAGAACCTAATCGATGATACATGGTCAATGGATGGAAAACCATTCATGAAAAGGATGCAAGATTAAACCATACAAATACTCCCAAAAATACCAAAAAAAATAAAGGAAATGAGAGGCCCCTGGATAAAACCACTTTGAAATCACTTCCATTAAAAACTAGGCATGAATAAAGAGCCCGCCACATGTTGCCAGCATTAAACTCGGCCTTATTATGACGCTACTGACATGTGATACACGCAGAGAGCACTGGGTTAAATGCTGTCCAGTTTAAACAAACATAATGGTCCCGTTTGCACCCATAAAGCACAACCCGTGTGTAGTGGTGGTCACAATAAGGATGCCCTGGCTCCCGCCGTGTTATCAATATGAATTGTCAAATCATGCCTGCCTCCTATGAGCTGGCCGCTTTGTTCCCACACTCTGGCCCCTCCTGCTAGCGTCCATTACAGCCATCACATGATTGTCAGGTGTCATGCCAAGAGGACAATGCTCGGTCAGTCCACACGGAAAATAACAAAGTACATTTAAGGCTCACTGCCCTGCCTTTGCACAGTCTCGCGTTTAGGGCAGGGGTATTTATTTATAGTTCCACGTTTGTTTCTCTTGCCTTCATCCTTGTGAATGCCGCTTTGAGTTTTTAGTTCTCCACTACCATTTAAAAAAAGTGCCTTCGTTTTAAAGCGCAATAGACTAATTGAATATCCTTATCGCTTGTCCGTCACAGTTGTCGGGAGTGTCATAATGCGTTTCGTTCCTCTATTTGGATTGTAAAGTCCAATTATGGTCTCTTACAGGAGATTTCACATCAATGGGTTTCCTGTTAAATGTGAGATACGATCTAAATGATGCCTACCAGTAGCTTTCCTGACAAATAACACACTCAGTAAGTACCGCCATCTGTATAACCAAACACTCTGACTCATCACAGTCTATAGATATATCAGACAGGAATATCAGCATATAATCAACATGCCCGTGGAAAAGCATGCACTAAACAGTAGCATAGTTTTAAGGCTTGCAATGATAAATGACCAATATATGTTCTCCTCTTGGCTAGAAAGAAGCCCACATGTTTTTTACGAGACAAAAAAACGAAATAAATAAACATGACCTCGAAATATAGAAACATCACTACTTGGCCAATACAAAATTGTGAAACCCAGTCATCGATGAACAAAATGAATATAGGTTATCATAATAACAATATTCTCTTTTATTACAGCAATTAAGAACGTCAACTGACCTTCTCATGTACTCAAAAATGCCGCCAGAATGTATACCTTTCCAGGCGGAAAGCAAAAAACTTACATATAATCGTGTATTCTTACGTAACGCAATTAGGGTAAATCTCTAACTGATCTGATTATTGAAACACATGCAGCATTAGAATTGCCAAGACCACATCATTATTTATACAGTGTTATAATGCCAGTTGGTGACAATAGAACACATTGTATTTTAACATGAGTCACTAGAAGGCGCTTTCAAAAATCAGAATGTTCCGCCGTGACTGGGAATATCCGAAACCACAACACGTACAGATTGAGATCAGATGCCCTAGGGACCAGCGCCTCTACAGAAGTACAGAAATTTACCATGTTGACAGAATACATTAGACAGGTGTGGAGACAGTTTGAAGATAGTCTATGTTCAACACATCATTGTGACCTCACATACTCCCATTCTCATCTCAATAGTGGGTCTGACAGCGGTGTCTGGCGCGCATGCGTATACCACGACGTAAGTACGTCATGCCGAGCACGTGCACGGGGTGAGGTGGCTGCACCGGACGCTGACAGACGTCGCTCCACATGCCATAGACGACGTCACACAGACGTCATCGCGCGACTGCGCACTACGCTCGTTGCTTATATCCCGGCTTCATTTGCATAATGCGAATTAGCAGTTGCACTTAGTCATTCCGTCCAGACGGTTAGGGCGAGTGACAGGAATGCAGACGGCACAAAGAACAGCTACCAGCCACAGTAGGCGGCCGACACTGTGCAGTATTACCTTTGGTTCGTCTCTAAAATGCTAGCCCCAACCCCTCTCATTCCCTCCCCAGCCGAACTGTCTACCCAACCGTCTCTGATTGCATTGGTCCAAGGAATACGCAAATCCGCCCTTCATCCCATCAGGAGCAGCTGTTGGAAAACGATGTTTCTGGTATTATTACTATTAGCTTAATTATTATTAATCTGGTATTATTACTATTAAGTGTTGCAACTATAACTACTACTATCATCATCATTATCATCAATACTATGGTCCTTATTATAACTAACCATACCACCACTTCCACAATCACCACCAGCACAATCACTTCCACAACTTTCACTATCCCTATCACCACGAATACCTGAGGTCTATACACCATACCACAGTACTACCACTACAAACACAACCACTAGCAAAGCTACCATCTCTACCATTACTAAAACCAGTAACATCACTGTTTTTACAATGGATACCAATCTCACAAAACCCACTACCAGTACATCTAATACTATCACCAATACCAACGCCCTCCCCATCGGAATTACCACCACCACCCGAACCCCCACCACAACCTCCGCCATCTCCACCACCACCTCCACCACTACACTCCAAAATAATACGCATCAAGGATTCTCTCCTATCACCAGAACTATCTACTGCATCCTCCTGCCCGCCTTGGTGTTTTCATCTGTCCGATTTTAGGGGTCTGATAAAGCAGGGAAATCTCGAGGGCTTCCTCACTTTATTATCTTAAGTCGGTGATGTGTCTTCCATCCCCAGGGAAAATGAAGTTATACGTGACAGTAGCGATTCTGATCGAATTGAAGTCTTTCAATTCGATTGCAGCGTCCACACACAGGCAGACTGAATACAGCCAATCAGCATTTGCGATTCAGAGATAGCCAGTGGCTGCGACTGAAGACGGACAAGTATATTTCCTATGATTAAGGCATGGAGGAAATGGCACTAGAGACCCATTAGACCTGACAACGTGTATCTAGCACACACTGGAAAACTCAATCAGCATATCTTATATGTGCTACTTATACTGAATGTGCATGCTCTTTACAATAATTCTACTCTGTGCATACTACTTATGCTCCGTTATTGCTCTTGACTCGACCATCGACTTCTACCGGGCCGTGATTCAATACTTCTATAGTGCACCACAAACGGAATTAAGTTGGGTTTGCAATTGTGGTCTCGTCTGGAAGTATAGAGCAGAATATCCAAGTATTGTGTCTCCTTCCCGAAACATCTTAATCAAGATCCAGCAAAGATTTTCTTATGCAACAAAATAAATTGAATTAAAATATAACGATTTCAAATTCTAGAGACAGATAATAATAAGCGAGACAACATGAGCTGAAATTTTATTTATCACATAAGCAAGGACTGGATTAACATCTCATCCAACCTGTAAACTGTTCAACACTACATGAATATGAAATACTTTTCGCGCGGCTTATCTCCCGGCATTTCAGAGTCCTGTATGTACTGCGGGCACTCTGCTATATGGTTCCCTCTTTGGCCATAGATGCCTATTTAACCGTGCATCAAAACTTAAGTAATCAGAACTCGCTGGTCTGATTTCAGTGCGATGCACCGTTGGCAACTTCATTTTGTGTTCTGCGGAAATGTTGATACCTCTTTTCACACCAACAAATCCTATCACAGACACATGCTCAATAAGAAATGAGATTTACAAAATCAACAATTTCTTTTTCCTCTACTATTTCTACCATCATCTTTTAGCACCCCCAGAAGCATGTAGGCAGCGTCCATGAGTGGGAGTTTGGTGTCCATATACTGCATCTCGTAGCGCCATATTGGTCTCCAGTCAGAGGGTGGGTTCCAGGGGGAGTTGAGACTGCATGTTGAGTGGCCATTCAGAACCCCCAGCCTCCACTCCACCACCCCCAGTTACCACAGGTCGGTCGGGCGCACCTGCTGACGGTACCATACGAGGGGGGTTAGAGGGCCCGGCCCGACAATGCCCGCGCCCCGGTTATGGGTCGCCTGGGAGCCCCGTGTGTGTACATTAATGTACCACCGCCAGACATGAACCCATTGCCGGGAACACATGCGATTGCCAGTCCGCCACAGTACCCTGCCCTGCCTTGCTTTCCTTTACCCCTGCCCTCAGGCCGTCAGCCCAACGCACCTCCCCCTCTCCCGGCCCCCGCTCACCATCCCTGACATGGCAATAGTACCCCTTTCCCTGATTATATCATCGAGTCCCGGTATTGAGATCATATGTAGCTTGCGAAGGGCCATTGGGGAAGGGGGGAAAGGTGAGATGCAATTGCAGAGGGCGCTGGTAGGCCATTGGCGGTAGGGGTGGAGTGGTGAATTGGGAGTAATGTAAGGTACGGGTATCCACTCAGGTAATGGTTTCCTGGCGGTGGTGGTGATCACAGGTGTATATGTAATGTTGCCTTTGATGTTACGATGTCATGCGATGGCAGGTGAGGCAGGTGAGTGGAAGAGGGCTGCGCTGCGATGTCCACCACATTAGTGTTTTACCTGACCGTTAGGGGACACCTCGGTATATCTATCTGGACCATTATGTGAATAAATTACTCATTGAGAAAATATATTAGGCACAGCTCTGAAAAGGATATCATATCACTGCTGATAGTTTATACCTAGCTGTCAGTATCAGATAGAAGGTATGGATTGCTGTTGATATGCCAAACTATCTGCGAATAAGAGTCTCCATTTGTAAATTTTCGATCAAGAGTCAACATGTATCGGCCCCTAACTCACATAAAACATGAAACGGGAGTCGTAGAACATTGCTTGTCGTTTAGTCTGTAAGTCAACTTTCCTTGTAAAACAATTTGATCGGTGCCTACTAATCGCGTATTGATTCTGGAAGCTTGTCCACGTGTAATGAGGCCGGGGTTGACTTGCATCATTAGAAACTAAGTTCGCATATATCGATCTGCGGGTAGGAACAGGAGAACAGAGTACAGAGTGAGAGACATGTGGAAATTTGAAAGGCAAAGTAGGGCGGCAACGTAGCTGCACTTGTAGCAAGAGGAAGAACATACACGGAGAAGCAGCCAGACTGAGAGCGAAAGGGAATTTTCCTTGTATCGATTGAGAAGTCATGCGGATAATGGAATTCAAAAGTTATTTCTTGGGCGTTTTCTTCTCACGGACAACGATCGATCATTGCTCTGGGAATGGCATTGTCTTCCCATGGGGTCTACGGTAGAACATGCTGACATAAATTCAGGTTCACATTCTTTAACATTAAGAGGGTCTAGGAGTTTGTGCCAGAGATAGGGAAAGGCCATGTAGGTATAGGGAAAGGGGGTCGTATGATAACTGAAAGAAATAGTTTTATTTGAGACCATATGTGGAACGTTCTTGTATTGGCTGAGGTTGTGAATATCGATATCAGAGACATAGACGTATGCTGTTTGCAGTCTATTACCTAAGAAAATGCATTTTAATGTAAAAGCTGTGAAGGGCATGTGAGGATTGGTGTGGTGATTTGATGGAGATCTATATACAATTTAAAAGAGGGGGGTCATTAGTTGCCGTAGAATGGGGAGCTCCATAACAGAGATAGAAGTGAAAGAAGGAGTGAGCTTCACTTCGAGTAGGGATATTATAATGGATTAAAGATATTGGAGCTAATATCAGGTTGTAGTTGAGAAGAGGGTGTGAGTATAGCAGATCGCAAGAATCTCAGAAGAGTTAAGGGCAGGTTAATCACTGTCAGAACCGGGGGATAGCCAACAAACCAGGCCAGGTTTGTTTAAGTAAACGGTACGAATGCCTCCATGATGAATGACTGGCTTCAGTTCTCCCGTCTTCCTCTTTCACCAGAACCATTTACTCCTCTTGGATCCCAGCCACCTGTGTCAGTCCTGATCATGTCTTACATGCTGGAGGCGACATGCAAACATGTGATTAGAAAGGTAGACTGCTGAAGGGTGGGGGAAGACTGCAGCGTAACGTTTCATCCTTTCTGTAGCCTCCTGCCCACCGACGTTGTTACAGGCGCAGGTCGACCGTGTGCAAAAATAAAGCCCGCCATCGTCTCCCAGGGAGACCATCAAAGGCTGAATAGCGAGACACGAAAAATTGAAGTAGGATCATGAAGTGGACCAATAAGAAATAGGTCATTCTAACTCTTTCATGTTACTTACCTGGAGGTAGTGTTTCATATATACTCAATATGCCTGCATTAGCTATATTTACCTCAGATAAGACCAAATTCATTCCATTAAGAGAAATATGGCGATGTGGTCTACCTTTAACGAGGCAAACAGAGCAGAATCAATCAATTAACAGTTATACATAGTTCCACTGCTATCATGATATATTTCTGAAGAGGATCTACCTCTAGGTTGGTTTCTTTTATGTCAAAGATTTTCAGTTTTATTTACAAATATTGTGAAGACACCCAATAAACTTTAAAGTATGTGTTATACATAACTGGTGTATACAAGCTGGAGCGGAGGCACCAGCGAGACTGGGGATGAGAATAAGAAGTGGAAAAGGAAAAGGGAAAAACAAGGTTGGTCTGCGTGACAGCAGGTAAGAATAGTAAATACTCATGCATATTCCTTGCATGCTGTGGGGACTAGGCGAGGTCTACCAGGACAAGATCAACGGGAAACCGAAAACCAACAGGGGGTGATATTAGAGTCAGTTGGCAGCTCCCAAGAGCACGCGACAAAGTTAATGACAGACTTAACCTTTTCACCCAGGAGAAAGGTGAGTATAAGTGCATCTGAGACAATGGGCCAGTGGAGAGGCCCCGTCTATAGGGCGGCCAACATGTAGGCATGCCATCCGCCGATAACTTTTATCCGTTGTAATCCTTAGCGATAGATCATTGCAAATGAATTCACAAATAACAAACAGTCGTGGGAAATATACTAGGCGCAGTCATGCGAACAAAGAGGTATGCCTTCTCCTTATAGGTTGAACACGCTCTAAGCCGCACGCCCACTGTGCATGGCATGGATGAATGAAGAAAAAAAGTAAAGCCTACAGCACCTGTACAACCCTCAACTCCCTGCTCAAAGGCCTTCTCTCACCCTGTCTACCTCTCCCAGAGCAGGGAGGGACGCCGGGTGGACAGGCCGAAGAAAGAAGTTCGAATCTCAGGTGCAATCTCATAGTGGTGGACCAAGATCAAATAAAGTTTGTTTGTACTGGGCCATTGCGTAGGGCAGGCGGGCTCTGGTCGCCTTTTTCACCCCTCCCCACCTCCTCCGTTTCTCCCTCCTGCCCTCCCCACTCAGACGAGGTGAATGGGGGAAAGGTTGTGGTTGGTTGGCGTGTCGGATACTAATCAGGATTGAGGCCAAGACGGTAATGACGCAGTCGGCGGACGGGCATGCATTAATCCGAGTCTTTAAGGTTGCTCGTGAACAATAATCAGGCAAGGTTAAGCGCTCAGGTAGCATACTTTATGATCCAGTCACATGAACGCCGCCATGCTGGAGCACTGTGGAAGCCCTCCAGCCTTACCCTGCGAGTCACCAACTCCACAGCGGCCGATGTAAATTCTGTTTGATCAAGTGATAAGACGCCAATAGTGGGAGGCGTATATTAACAGGGAAACGTCCTAGACCTTAGATATGAAAGTATAAACCAGCTGCACCGCGACTGAACTGATTACAGTGCAAGTTGTGTTTATATCACATGCGTAATAGAAGAGATCCGCCAGAGAGGAAATGTACCAGGTCCAGTTTTCTTCTCTCTTCTGATGCCCGTTCTGAATGTATTTATAACTTCTACCAGTGAGAATAATGACTGAGTACATGTGACATGCGGAGAGCATGACATACACGCCCATGCGGGTCCGCTTTACTTGATGTATAATTGATGGGCATACCGTTTCTCTAATCTCCACCTGAAAGCTCAAGCTGATGGTGGAGTGGGGCCTGGTCCTCTCCTGACATTATTTCCCGGAATGGGACTGTCTACCTAGTAATCAGCGGACGAATTAAGCTTTTGTGGGTTTGCCTGACCTCCTCCTTGCGAACCATGAATACAAACGGTACACGGGAGACTGCTGACTAAGCAATATCTGCTAATGGCCCCAACCAGATTGGCCAAGCTGTAAACCAGCTGTCAACGATAAATAAAGGCATGCTTTACGCAATGATCTTGGCCTATTGGTGTTTTTATAGCATTTTTTGTGAAATGATTCTTGGATATCAATAGTAGTGGCTGGTATTTTTATTGTAAGGAAGAGCCTATGATGAATAAAACTTTGACCCTCTCGACTGGATCATCGATTGATAACATTGTAAGCTTACAGTAATATTTAATTTAAGAGCCTCACGAAGTGGATTACGAAAGAGGAAATTCCGATTTTGAACCCACGATGCAGTCTACCGTCCACAGCGATACCCAGTGCTTACACTAAACGATTATTGGTGACGATTCTTGAATTTAGCACCACCTGACGACAACTTCTTATGAGATTTTAGAAAATACATCAACGTTATGTAGTGCCTCTATGTTTTTTTACATTTAGCCAGGCGGCTCTGTACTATCAATGACCATATTTCCTAATGTTTATAGCTGATTAATGAACATGCACAGTGTCTGAAGCCTGGAAACAGTAAATGTGACAGGAAACAAATATATACAGATATCATGGTTATTCAGATATAGATATTGAATATACACACTTATATATTCTCTTGAAAGTGGTTCCAACGATTATCATTTGATACAAATGTACATTCCAACCGGAAATGGGGCCAAACTGTCATTCCTCAATATATACCTGCATAGATAAAGACTGAAATTGTGCCCTATTCAGGCTAATATGCTCTGTTGTTATTAGCCTTGTGGCATAATAGGAAAGCTGGGGATGTGCCCTCACTGTCGGGTATTCTCTCTCAGCACCTAGTCGATATGCTGCAGAATCTTTGTGTCCAATTAGTTCTATTTGTCCTCCAACAGCACGCTAAGGCAGAATTGAGAAACCGCACAAAGACAAACGGTAAAAATTGCCGGCGCAAATATTATCTCTGACTGCTTGTCATCAAATCAATTATTTCAAAAAAATGCAGGCCAATAGTGATGGAATGTAGTTTAGAACAAAAATAGTAATTACGGCTGCGAGGCTAGAAGCACTGAATTGTGGGTTCTGGGTGTGAGGAAAAGGATGACTGAGAGGTCGGGTCTGGAAATAATAGAGAGCCATGAGAGATTAGTCGGAGGAGGCAGTTCGAGGGAAGAAAGGTAGAACGATCAAATGTGTTGGACTGCCCACTAGAAGCAAAGTAACGAAATCATTAGAAATGAAAGAAAACTACCTAGGATACACTCTTCTCTTTGCATTTCATCGTACCACATAACACACCAATACAATAGTAACAACATGACTTGTAGGCTGATTCAAAGGACCTCATGAAACCATACAACTCGTATTGTAAACCGATCGAGATGAACCCAATATGTGACCGAGTAACGAAATAGACATAGGCAGACAAACATTGAGATAGCTAGACAGACAGTGGTACAGGATCAGACAGGGGGTGGTACGGGCTTGGAACGCCCAGTAGAAGTGGCTTCCACGCCTGGAGCACGTTTTCAGGACGGCCCCATGGGGACCTGACTCCTGATTATCGGAGCACAGCTCGTCCTGAGATGTGTACTGAATACAAGTGGCTTCGGTAAGTGGTTTCCATCGGGCCAATAGAAGTGGCTTCACATAAGGAACAGTCATCTTTTATTGACGGCGGACAGGGCCCCATTGCTCCGCTGCGGCGCCGAAAATCCAAGTTATAATGTGCTGTTCAGTGAACAATCCTAACAAAAAATAACATACTTACAACAAAATATGATTTTAGATATTGTTGTCTCAAACTCAATGAACATGTGTGATAGTCCTATACAATTTACATCTCACATTTATATTTCAGACGAACACATTTACTATCACTTTGTCGCTCGCATGAGATGTGGTGGATCATGCGGTTGAACCTAGTAATGATTCTTGTTCCAAGAGACTCCACCCCCACCACTGACTTGCTTGTTGGCGACGAGGAACACTATCGCATTGTGAACCCCGTCAATGGATCAGAGCTCATCCATCCTGGAAGGTGCTCATGAGTCGCTCGAGTTATACTACGAACCGTCATCGTTCATGGGGCTCGCATCGAGGGGATGGTTTGGCGTCTTGATGGCATAGTGAGGGAGGAGGGAAGTAAGCCTTGGGTGCAAGCCCACCCCTCCCCTGCCCGACCACTCACACACTCACCAATCCCGTTCCTTGCCCCCCCCTCCTGCTCCTCGTCCCAGCTACTCATGAGCGCGAACGGGAGGGCGATACGTCTCCGCTGTGAGCTGTTTCGTCATTATTACCAACTCCCAATTCGCATCCCTCTCCACGTGTTTCCACCCGGTTAAGATCTCGACCGAATGACGTTAGTCTTTCCCAGGGCGTTATTTGAACTGCAGCCACTCCGTCTTGATTGGCGTTGTCCTATTTTTTCTACTGCACTCTCATCGGCGGGGTGTACAGAGAGGTGTAAAAGATAAAAATGAGGTGGGCAAAAAAATGTAAAGAAGGAAAACACAAGAGGGGGAAAAGGGTGCTTGTCCTACAAGTGTTCATCTCGGTGTTGCTTCATTTAAGCCTCTCCATTCGTCATGGCGGGGCGCAGTGAGTGTCATTACAAACAACAATATTAGTTCTCACGTTCTCAATGACCCTGGCAACTGAGCGATGGAGCAGTCCTGCCATCAGTACCGATAACTCTGACATGTCTGAGTCACCTAGAGCCGGTGTTGGCACAGGAGTACAAAATGCGTTCAGTAGGCAGGCCAGTCTAAGTGAAAAGCCACTGCACTTTAGCCGACATCCAAAGTGAAAATTCATTGTTTTTGTCTCGCCATCAAATCCTCCATGAAGTGAGAAGTCATTGCTTTGCCGCCCATTCGATATCCCCTACCCTTCTACCGCCTCCTATGCCGGGAATTCATGTTCGGTCATTTGCACCTTTCCTTGACACTCATAATTATGGTTTCAATTCAAGCGCCAACCACGGGACGTCGTGTCAAGGATAAGTATCGCGAAAAGGTAATTCCTTCTTTCTACCTCTGCGGATACCAGGAAAATCAACCCAAAGGTGCGTCTGGTCAGAGAGGACGGCAGAATAGCCAGGGATTCACAAGTCATGTCCTCCTGTTGTTTACAGTAGATGCCTGTCAGTCTGGTCAGACTCCACTTTCCTAATGTGAATTGAGATATGCGATGGGCAATAGAAAAAAAAACCACGACGAAGCAGAAGCTCGGGAAATCTTTCAGGTTTGCCCCGGCCTCTCCATCAATCGTTGGTCGGCTTTTTAAGGGCCACAATATAGGTATAATGCAGACACTTCCGCACGGCCGTGCGGTTTCATAAAGCATCTTTATGGTGGACGTCCTGGCGATAAGATTCACCGGGCCAACCCATGGAGAAGGCTTCCCATGTAAATCTCCCATAGACAAGCCATAAACAGGCCCACCCCCTGTGTTCAGCAATCCCCTATTTCTTATCCCCTGGCCGCCAGGTCTGAATTTATGTCAGTTAAAGTCGAGCGGCGCATTATGATAAATCAGTGAGTTACCGTCTGCTGAGATGGCAAGGTAGATGTGTGTGAGGTGTAGATCAGGTGAGTGGTGTGTGGTCAGCATACGTTAGGGCCATACTACACCAAGCCGCCCGCTTCCACCTTCACCCCTAACCCCCTTCCTCCTCTCATGCCTCGTCCATCGTGTATTGTCCAGCCCTGGCTGTCTGCCGCTTCTGCTAAAGGGGTGAGGAAAGTGGCTTCCCAGGGAGCGGGATGTGTTATATGGGTTCTTTTTTATACTCAAATTCACTGCTGACCGTGTATGCAGATACACGTTGATCAACACATTTACACGTCTACATATTGGCGATACATCAACATATATACACAGACACGGCAGTACATAACGTTGGTTACTTATGGCATTATGTTAGGGATGCTCAATGCCCTTCCCTTGAGAATGTCAATTAACCTAAAAACGATAATGAATCATCTACATCGATTACACCTTAAAGGAAATATTTATCGTTCAGGACTTTCTTGTCATAGTGGAAGATATATCTTTGTGAACGACAAAATGTGCCTCCCATCAACCTTATGTTAAGTGTTATCAAGGTCATAAAAAAGATAATCCTAGTGGAGGACAATTCTCAATAGACGACAATGCAATACTGCGAAATACTACTGTACACATAATTCTTTCTCTCTCTGCTATCGATTCATGTACAGGAAAATACAATAATGAAATCTAGCTACACTTAAATAGGTCATTTCAGCCAATAGAAGCCAAATTGCATTATTTCTTGCAAATCGAGTAAGTTTTGTAATTGCAATGACTAACACGTACAATAAAATTGCATTGGAGATATATTTAATCAAAATATTCAGAGAAAGGATTACAAGAGATCATTCGTGGGGAAAACGTTGGTTACCTTTTGCAGTGCCGAAAGTTAGTGCGTGGGTGGCGAGAAGCGCTTCAACATGCTCCTCAACGGCGCCACTCTGGATGCCTGTGACTGCATGAGCTGTGACGTTAATGAGTGCTTGGGCGCTGGTTGGATATGGTGCAGGCGTCCATGTTGTTGTCTAGTTCTTGGAGGTGGCAGCTGGTGCAGCGTATGGATGAAATCTGCTGCTAGGTTTGAAGGAAACTGCTACAGTCTGGTGATGTGTCGATGAATTAATTTATAGATTTTCCTGTTTTATTGACTCAAATATTTCATGAGCAACTCAAGGGCAGACTCAATCTGGGCAAAGAGATGTTCAACATCTGCCATCTCAGTAGATTTACCTCCCGCATTAGTTTTCGGTGCCTCGTTACTCCAGGTGGTCTTATCCTTTGTCTTGCCCATTTTCCCATTGCAATAATGGACTAACCTGAACTTACAGAGCACCCAGGAGAGAAATTTTAAAAGTTCAGGGGCCTGTTGAATAATTTAGGCTCGTACATGAAGACCCTTTTCTGTATGCCAACGATGCCCGGGGACAAAGCGGGTCAACTTTATCGTGGAAGACCTTCTGTCGGCTGGCAATGTCTTCGTGAACGAGCTTCAATATTATCAAACGATAACGTCCTACCCTGTACCTTCAGGTATAAGTTATTCAACAGACCTCAGTGTTGCAGGTTGAAGTGAAGTACCCAGACGGGGTCGTAAAGGTGAGGTCTGAGTATGTAGTTGGAGATTGAACCTGGACCCGCTTCACTTCACTACTGACCAAGTTCATCCTAATGAAATGGGATAAAGGGGCCTGTCAAACAGATGTTCAAATACATACTAAATTCTTTGCAGCAATGAACCTCGATACGCAGTTAACCCTATTTGAGCATTACTACTACCATCATCACCAAATTACCTTCCAACCACCCAGACCCCAGACCCGACCAGACTTGCATTCACCCCTCTGCCAGCATAATGCCCACATCCCAGCCACACACATAATCCTACACAACACCCTTCGCCATTGCGACCTCTTGGGATGTCCTCTATATAACCACATCTCAACGTATATACCTCATCCCGTACCCTGGAGCCGCTGACTTTTTATTAGGTTTCCCTGCCGGGTGACAATTGTGACTGGAGACACAATCCCAGAGTAAGGGGCGTGGAGACACGTGGGCCACCCATGTCCACCACCCTCCCCCGCCCTCTTCCCACCTACCCACCACCCACCTTATATGGGATAAAAAGGGACGGCTGGGGTACGCCGACATGTTTTATCAGATTTTATTGGTCATAAATATTGAAGATGTCAGCGAATATGACTGGATAGCACAGCATCTTGGGCGACAGGAAAGTGTAAGAAGAGCATAGAAAGAGATGGAGATTTCGGAAGAATTGCAGTTGAGCGATATCTGGCGAAAAGGGAGGAATGTGATGGCCGCAATTGGATACAAAAGGATTCCCAGGTTTGTGCGGATCCGCTTGATATAAATGCATTGTGAGCATATGGGAACAATGTTTAAATCATATTGTTTCTTTTAAACCTGGAGAGACTATTCTGTAATACACAGGATTTTAGAATCGTTTTGGCTAAGAATTTAAAGGCATTTCAAAGATAAAAGATAATTTGTGGGTTCTGCCTGTCCAATACAGAAGTATCAAAAGAAGAACATACAAAGCGAGATGATATCAAACGATCTCTGTATTCACTGTTACAAATGACCAGCACACCTACCTTGATTATCAGTACTGTATAATTGTAGAATAATATGTAAATTTCCCAGGTCACAAGTAACAAAGAAGATCCGAGGAGTAGTACTTTCCTACGTGTTTCATCCAGTGACCAGTAATCAAAAAGAGTGAATGTGGGGGTGACAACGCCTTTTATAAAGGTAGGGTTGGAGGTACTAGAAGTGACATCACTGGGTACTACCAGTGACCTCAGTCCTCCAGTTGCGGGAGAGGTGTAGGGAAAGTAGTTTATGGGTTGGTGACAATTCTATAGCTATGAAAATATCTGTCTCGATAAAATTCGTTGTTAATTGACAGTCGGTTTTCATCACTCACTCTTTCATTATAATTGTCACTAAATTAGCAATTGTT
Source organism: Alentia gelatinosa (assembly GCA_950022655.1). Taxonomy (NCBI): domain Eukaryota; kingdom Metazoa; phylum Annelida; class Polychaeta; order Phyllodocida; family Polynoidae; genus Alentia; species Alentia gelatinosa. The sequence continues at coordinate 44,955,439 of OX465579.1, read as the reverse complement.
TTCCGACAGGGCTATGATTTGAAAATTTCGTAGCCTAATCGAAGCGGTGAATATTGGAGGGTGCCGGAAGCAGTTGGTTCTAGGCCTAAAGTCAGGCTCCCACTACTCTTAAGGCGGGCGTCCACCAACCACGACAAGGCTACGACAATGGCTTTCCGACAAGGTCCACGAAAGGCCTACCATTGGAAGGCTTGTAGTAGCCTTAGAGGGGGCGTCCACCAACCACGACAAGGCTGCGACAATGGCTTTCCTACAAGGTCCACGACAGCTCTACGATTGGAAGCCTTGTCGTAGCCTTGTCATGGTTGGTGGACCACAGTTCCCGACAAGAGGCTACGACAAGGCCACATAAGGCTGCGACATTAAGCTTGTCGGGGGCCTGTCGGGGCCCTTCTGACAAGGTTACGACAAAATCGAACATGTTCGATTTTAGAGCCGTGTCGTGGCGTGTCATGGCGTGTCGGGAGGCTGTCGTAGAGGTATACGATAGAATATTTAGGTGGAGCGTGCACTTCCCGACAGGCTGCGACAAGGGGTCACGACAGCTCCCCTCCTCATGACAATACTGCGACAAGGCACCGATTGGAACTTTCTTGTCGGCGCGTGTTGCAGCCCTGTCATGGTTGGTGGACCCCAGTTCCCGACAAGAGTCTATGACAAGGCGACGACAGGCTGCGACTGGAAGCTTGTCGGGAGCCTTCCGACAAGGTTACGACAAAATCGAACGTGTTCGATTTTTCCTATGACTGGACCTTTGTTGTGGATTGCCATGGTGTGTCGGAAGCATGTCGCAGAGGTCTACGATAGTAAATTTTGGTGGAGCGTGCACTTCCCGAACCCTCTGACAAAGCTGTTGTAAAGCCCTCCTTCTTCTGACAAAGCTGCGACAAGCGGCGATTGGAACTTTCTTGTCGCCGCTTGGCGTAGCCTTGTCGTGGTTGGTGGACGCCCCCCTTCATACTCTGAAAGTGCTACGATAGAATCGTAGGCCTATCACGAGGGCTTTTCTCAGAGTGTGTCGTTGTGTGTCAGAACAAGTTTTGCGGGAATAGAAAAGTGACCACGGTAAGGACACACCCCATGACAGGTGTGCCAATGCAAATCTCAGGGAAATATTATTACTCTTTTGAGGAAAATTCTCATTTACCTCATAACGTGTCTCGGATATGTTAGATCCAATTTTTTGCTCAAAATACTTGTCCCGTTACCTGGACAATACAATCTAAAAATGAAGTTATGATTTTGACTGGAAACATCTATTGTTGATAGCAACCGAATACATACTAATCTTTTCTTAAATTCTACATTGCTAGATATACACGCCTGGGGGTCGTTGATCCATGTTTTTTGCGGATCGCAGAATAGCGATCCGAGGTAGAAAGCGTTGCTCAAATTTCTTTTGGAGATTGCATCATAATTAGGTCGCCATCTTTATCACGTTAAAAATCTAATGAACCTTTCAGCTATGACACTGAGAATGTGGTGTTGTAAAAGGTAGCCATACAACATGAGAAATACCGATACTACACGATACAATCCGATATTACCGGAGCAACGTTTTTCCCAAAATCTATAGGAGCAACGACCCCCTGACCATGTTCATGTACATTCTTGTTTACAATACAATTAAATTTCAACCATATAAACATACATATGATTGATTAAAGATACATATAAATGCGTTGGTGTGGAGTCAGGGGTGGGAATGCTGCCAACACGCTCTGATATGGTTTGGCCTTTATGATCAATTGATCATGACCGATCTTGTCAGAATGCCTGCGACACAGCCATTCTACTGGAACCCTATCGTTGGAGAAGATAGGCCCTGCTTATGCTAAAATGAAAAACACGAATTCAAATAATTAGGTGTTCAGAAGTTCTCTCTTTGTTTCCCTTTCTAGACATGGTCGAACAAAAACAACATCATAAAACTGAGAAATATATAACATCGATAGTAAAAAGGTTTCCAGAGATTATCTCGAGGTAAAAACTCTTCTTTTCTGTCACAACATTTATGCAGTTGTTCGTTGCCATAGAAATGTGTTGATCAAAAACCATCAGACGACATTACGCCACCTCCTGGGAACAAAAAAGGTTCTAATGCAGTTCCATTGAATTTACCGCGGCAATACCGAGAGTAGAAGGACCATTCCAGAATGGGGGAGCCGGGAGGTAGGGTCATGCATAAAAGAAGCCGAAGATTCGGAAAGGAATTCAAAAAGGAAGTAATTCGTAGGTAGTCCCTTCATAAAGAAGGGCTTGTGATCGGAATATATGAGCAATATTGAAAGTGCAATGGTTTATTTTCTTTCACCTTCACTTAATTTATGTTGCCATCTGAGCCCGCCTTGGGCCCCGAACAAATATGGAATTAAAAAGCAAGGTATGAATAATGCAGAGCAACAGCATATTTGCATTTTTAATCTCTCTATTCTTGGTTAAAACACACGTTAAGAAAACCAAATGCCATAATGATATCTCAAATGACTGGAGCAAAACCAGTCACTGCACCCATGGTCGATAAAACAAGAAAGCAAATTGAAATCATGCACGAGGTAATATTATTGGATATGACACAAAGTCTATGAATCTTTTTTACAAAAAGAAAATGTCTTAGTGACAAGGATTAGGTCATACACCTTTGTTCATGCTATACACAGAGCAATGTTGATAATACAGACACACTAATCTGTCGAATATAAAAAAGTGAATTGTATATTTGCTGAATAGAATGTGTTTCTCTTCGAGGCTATGTTTACGCTAATCTTCGACATTTGATATAATAAAACCCTGAAGGTATGTCATTATTCTCAATTTTCAAATATAGACACAAATACTTACCTGATTTAATTTATTTGTGACTATAGAGACTATAGGCAGATGCCGCATATGGCCACTATGTCCTGGATTAGTTTTGCCATATCCAGCCAGAAAATGATGACTCTTGCCAGCTGTTTTGTTATCACCATACGATAGCAATCCGGTCCCCGCGGTGTACTAAGAGAAAACGTGGTTAATGAGCCCGTACGGGTGGCCGTTCGAGGTCATTTGATGAAAAAATACGGCCAGATGCCGCAGGCGGGAGGGCCGTATTTTTTCATCAAATGACAGAGAATGGCACCCGTACGGGCTCAGTCACTACGTTTTTTTATTACTATATGCCAACTACTCATTTAAAACGCCATTCTATTAACTTTCCTTGTCCGTGATTCAACCCCTGTTCCCGTACAAAACCACTGCGATTCACTACGGCCCGCTCAGAGAAAGCACCCACAAGCGTCGACGCAAAGCGGACTATGAAATGTGTGGTGCCAGATGACACTGGAACTCAGTAACTAACCACGGCAGGATAACGTTGGCAACGCATTGTCGCGAGTCGGCGAGTCGGCGAGTGGAACCTACGGGAAAATTCCCTTAGTTATCGATCCTTCTCACATATTTAAGCTATTCAAACTGTAATAAGTGAATGCCCCATGTTAGACTCCTCGATAGTTGGCCATGATGCACTATGAGTTGTGAATGGTAAGTTGTAACATGTCTTTGAACCCAGGAATGGGAAAGAGAACCGCCATTTTGTTTTTCCGATGTCTCCACTGCTCACGCGGGCAATATGAGAAATTTCAATAGTGTGCCAAACGGTGTCACAGTGCGACATATATGGTTGACACTGCGCCCGAACATTAATTATATTCCACCCGCAGCAGCGGATAGTATATCATAGATGTTCGCTCATAGGTATATAGTAATATACCACTTGTCTTTGTAATCCCAAATACATCATCAGGTAGTTCCCTTCTACTCTCTGACCAACCATCTTTGCTATAGGCTTGAACAGTTTGTAGGACTAGGTCTGTTCTAGTGGCAATGTAGATATGTTCCTGATTATTCCTGCTATTCTTCTGCCTTTGGGTTAGATTCCATGCGGACTGTCACCGGAGCTTTGATGTCAAAGTATTTCAGACACGGGGCACTGATCAACTGTCTCTCGATTTCCTTGAACACCTCTTCATGCCTCTTTGTCTATGTCCAATCCTCCTGCTGTTTCAGGTCTTTGAACGGAGCATAGATTTTTATTGAGATTTTGGATAAACTCTGAAACATAGGAGATCATCCCAAGCACCGACTCAAGATTGCTTTGATTCTCTGGCTGCTTTAGCTTTAGGAGTAATGACTCAACACTGTCTGGTTTTGGCTTCAAACCATCTTTGGTAAATGCATGACCATTATACACTACTTCCTGCTGTGCGATTTTTGTCCCGTGGGTTCATCTTCAGATTACCTCTCTTGCTCTCTTAAGTATCAATCAGTCATTGTGTTCCTGTAATGTTCATCAATGCACAAGTATGTCATCCATGTTTATTTCTACACCAACAATACCTGCAAAGATGTCATTTATTACCCATTGAAATATTCCTGGGCTACTGGAGATACCCATAGCTAACCTCAAGGGGCAGCACAAGCCAAAAGGCGTGTTGAAAGTGGTGTAGTATGAACTCTGCTCAGTAAGGTTTATTTCGAAGAGACCCATGTTTACTTCTAATACACTAAAATATTGGATACCTTTAAGTCCAGTAGCTATTTTTTCAATATTGTTAAGAGAATAGTGCTCTCATTTGATAGCTTTATTTAGGTGAAATGGGTCAATGCAAAACCTGACTCTACCATTTGGCTCTTTGACACATAAGGGTGGATTGACCCACACATTGGCTTCTATCAGCTTTGTATAATACCACCTTTTTCAAGGTGATCCAGCTCACCTTTTATCAGGTTTGGTATTGCATCTGGAACTGGTCTCAGTGGATTTATGATTGGGGATACCATTGGGTCAAGTTTTGTGTTGACGTTGCCTGGCACACAACCAATTGTGTCATCAAAACATCTTTGTATTTTGTCAGTAACTCTGACGGTGTGCCCTGGCTACTAAGACTGTGTACTCTAGTTACTAGACCAAATCTCTGGCAATCATGTCTTCCCAACACATCAACTTAAAATTACATCCAATACCTGAAATTCAACTGTGTCCTTTATCTTTTTGTACTTACATGTCAGACACACCTTGCCATAAGCCCTTTCAATTTTGCCATGGATACAATTTATACACATGCAACTAGGCTTGACCTTATGTTTCCCAGGAAGTAACCTAACAGTATTTAGTGACATTATGCTACATTTTGCACCTGTGTCAATTTCCAGTGGCATGGTCTCTACCAGCTGCGGGGTATAACCCAGACTTGGCGAAATGTCTTGAGTTCCACATGTCCCACAGTATTTATTCTTGGGGCTTGAGCACTATTGTGCAATATTTGAATCTATATATCTCACTGTGTCTGCCATAATTTGTGTATTCACATTGTATATATTGACTTCTGCCTTTATGGCACTGTCCCCTACCTATCTGGCCTCTAGTAGGGGCTCTACCATGGGATCGCCTCCGCCCAGTAATTCACTTGATGTGCAGTTACAGTAGATTCCATCTTGGCAGGTCAGAGCTCCTGCATATATGTATTATGTTATCAAGTCTGAGTTCATCATCCTCCAGATCCAACAGATGGAATTTAATGTGTCTGTTTTTAACCCCATTTATTATTTTGTCAATGAATACACCTCTCAGCATCACCATACTCACATTCTTTTGCTTTTGTTTTGAGATCAGCTACAAAGTCTTTGAGTGTCTCACCTTCTTTCTGCACTTTGTCGAGAAATGCTTGTTGTTTGATGCTATGGTATTTTTTGTGGCCATAGTGTGCATTAAATTTGGCAATGACATGGTCTAAATTGTGTGGATCTTATGTCTGTATTGCTGGGTTTCCTACGCGGGCTGCTTTAGCTGGAGCAGAGTCAAAGGTGTTGTAAAGTTTTATTCCATCCGGGCCAAGGAAATGTACCAACAAATTCACTTGGTTGTGGCCAGTCCCTTCAACACCAAGCGCAGCTAGGTAGATCACAGACTGCTGTTTTCATACCTTCCAACCCGCACTAGACCTTCAGTGGCATCTTCCCTGAATTGCTTTGGTCGTGGAATATCACGCATCATAATATGATAAGCAATAAGAAAAAATACTTTGAGTCATGAAGACAAGCGACAGTAAAATCAGCATATTTCATATTGGAATCTTAATTGTTTAGGATGAAGTGAACTACTGTGATTTAAAGGGTTCTATAATACTTATATTCATACAAGTTTGCTATACAAGTATTTGTACATATCGTTGTTTTCTTTGGCTACAAACAATCAAAGGTTGTCATTCGAACTCAGCTCGAAGATTTGATAAACTGTAACGAGTGGTTTTCCAAGAAAGCAGTGTCATACGACCTGCAATATACATCAACTCTGCTATGATATAGGAATATCCACAAACTTATTGTCTAATGTATTTTTGTAATGTGAAGTCGTCATGTGCGTTTTTGTACGGTGAATTAGAATAGAAGAACTCTATACCATAGGGAATGTCTCTATTTTTCCCTGGTGAAAAAAATCACTCGATTTACTGACTGATATGTCAGAGAAGGATCACAGACCATCGCTGTCATCCTCTACTCCCTAATCGTTTGAGCTGCTCACTTAAGGAAACAATGGTCTATAAGATGCTTATCCTTATTTGAATAGTGTGGAGCAGCTCGCTTAGACCACCCATCGTCTATAAGATGTTTATTTTTACTTAAGCGATTTAGCGCATTGTCTCCTTACTTCTATCTAAATTGTAAACGCTTGGGTGGACTCATTCAAAAGCCTGGCTTATTTCTGGTCCATGGTGGAGGCCGGGATACCCGGTTGGACTAGAGTTATTGGCATATGGAATATAAACAGACGGGTAACTGGATCACGGCCCTCGGTCTGTTTTCGGATTGACCCAGGCACAGCAAAACGTTGGCCAGTTGCGCGGAAGGCGAGGCACCCAATCATGACTTTCATATAGCGAAATGTAATTTCTGCATGGCATGGCCGACATTAACAAAACTTTATAGCCTCTGGCGGGATTAGCCCAATCTGGCGACCCATTGATAAGGGCCGGCGTGCCAATGGAGTGCGGCCTGTGGTAGGCTGCGAGCTTTAGCACGCCCTGTTTGGCAAACAGGGAGGAAATGACGTCCTCATTGTACATACATATATATTGAGATAAGACTGCATATCGCCGTTAGGAAAACCCCCGTCCATAATCCCCCTTCGGAGCCCCTGGCCAAACACGCCGAAAGAAATAAAAGAAAGACTCAGCTGAGCTGTATGACCACGCTTCCGCTCGGTTATGACTTGGTCTGTCTTTCTCTATACAAGTCATAATATAACAGGGGGTGGGGAAAATAAAACATGCATGCAAGTTGAGTGGGGACCTGGCGTTGTCTAGGTGACCAGTGAGCTGTGTAAGTACCGCCTATACTCTTGGTCCACCAAGAAGGCTTGCTTGGTGCCTTTTTGCGTCGGTGAGTGAGTGGGCGAGTTGGAGGAAAGGGTTGGTGCTTGGTGGCGGTGGCTGTTGGGGGTGTAAGGCACACCGCCCCTTGCCGCCGTTTGGATAAAGACGGGCGCATGGGTCCCTATAGGTTAGCCGCGTTACCAGACGACCCGTGTCAACACGTGCGCGTGCCTCCGTCCCCCAACAGGGCCCCTGCCGCCGCCCCTGTCCCGCCAGTGCCCCGCCCGCCGCGTGTTTGTCCTCCGCACGTCACACAACCCAAGACGGATCGTCCTAGATCAAACAGTGAGTGGGGACGGGCCCCTGCTGCCCGTCAGCCGCCACAGCAGGTTAAGACTATAGTTTTCTCCCCCGGGGATTGGGGCTGAGAGGGTGAAGCGACTACCTATCGTGATTTTCAACCCAATATAGAATGCTTTGCCAGAAATTCATTCGTCGGATCCAACCTTTCTATGATGATATAGAGCATTTGGATAGTCCATAATGGTGTTGTGTTCTCCAATTGATATTCAATAAATATTGAGAACTGGGTGTAAATCATTATCGGAAATCAAAAGTCAAAAAGTAATCCAACATTGAACATAAGACTCGACCAAATGTGACCGACACGATACTTTTAAGGCACGCTGTCTCACTTCTATCAGGCTCTAACCCCCCCCCCCCCCCACACACACACACACCATTTGAAACCTATGCAAGTCTCGGTCCTCTAGGTTAAATGTAGAGCTACTGATTGGAATCTCATTAATAAACTTAGGCGCTGGTAGGAAGCCACTCGGCTCCTACATGACAGCAATGGCTTCCTACCTTTGGATCCACCCGGCAGACAGGCGCCGTGGGTGCTTAACCAAAGGAGTTCATCGCATGCACTTGTTGTAGGCATTTCTTTTAGATTGGACTGGATCCTTTAGTACTCACCCCCCCCCCCCCCCCCCCACACACACACACACCTTCCTCCTGACACCCGCCACCAGGTATCATGCCTGTGGAAGTCATCGTTCGTACCTGGTGCCTCTACAGGTAAAGGTGAGCACCGAGCAGGAACAAAAAGTCCACTTACCCTGCTGCCAACGATCGTAAAATCACTACTTGGTGGTGTGCTGCTCTCTGAGTGAGAGAATCGCTGTGGTTTGAGTTAATATTGGATTGGTATTCTAACCATCATAACCATCTGTAGAAGCAGCGTCTGGGAACGAGTATAAAAACACCAGAATCGGCAGTTAAGAGTAAATAACTCAGGTTATGTCGAATGTTTACAGTTGTTCAATCATAAACATGATTTTGCTTTATAATTATCATTCAAAACCATTATCAGTAGAAACGTGTATCTATATTATATATCTTATGTCTAATCGGTTCAATACTATCGCAAGGGTAGCATATCTAAGATCTTATCCCGAGGTTTCATAAATATTCCGAAATGACAAATATCTCTGTATGACATCAGATAGACATTAAAGAGAGCGAAGGGAAATACAGTTTGCTGCTACAGCTACAGAGTTCAAACCTTTGAACACTTGAAATCTGCGGGTCTGGCTGTATATTCCACTGACGACCAGTGTGGGGTGGATACGGGAGGAAAACTACTTCACTCCCAGAGCCCCCTTCCTTGTTAGCATGCAGGCCAAGCCCCAGCGGTCTATAGAGGAGCCGAGGCGCCTTTATTAGATAAGCCCTACATGGTAGCATATCAACACCCTGGGCCCGCTGTATTATCTGCCGATGAAAAGGATAGCAGACAAGCCCTCCCTGCAGACCTGCAAGAAACAAGGCTACACCTCTAATATTTATACCGCGCCCTAACGCGGAGGGAGGCATTTGCTTTATGTCCTTCATGCCACAACGACGTCAAGGGGTGCGGCTCGGGGTGGTAGTGGTGGAGGGGGGATAGGGGCAGGATAGGCTATAACGCACGTAAGCATTGCCTTGGGTTTGACTGCGTGTTCATCATGTAGTTTGGCGCGTGACACTCTGTCATTCCCCCTCCTTAACTCCCTCTGCCGAGGTCCCGCGTGGAGAAGGGGGCGGCGGCGGCGGACGGCTGAGCGGCCGCCTCCCGTTGTCGGGGGACGTTCACGGTGTATACATAATCCCGCCCGGACTGCCGGGGCCCGGACATAGATCACCAATAGATGGCCCGCATTGTTGGGGATCAGCCGCCTAAGCGCGGCCCCACAAAGGGGGGCGCTAGGCGGCCTACGAATGCCCCTCTTATCTGCCTTTGTCGACTGACAGATAAGAATAGATTGTGACTGATAGGACGCGTGGTGCAGGTGATTCCGAATACAACATGGAGTAGAAAGAGAGGCAGAGAACGACCAGCATCTACACGACCGTACTCCCCTCAATCCCCTCATACTACTCATACTCTTCACGTTCTTCTGCTCCGTTCTTCCCTTTCCTCCTCTTCTCATTCTTTCCCATTCTTTCTTCTCTTTCACAACCTCACACCACTTAATACCCTTCCAGGATTCCATGTCTGTCACGTCTCGGCCCCTTTTCATTCGGTGTGTTAATACATAATTGTAATCGCAATAGAAAGTATGCAAACGAGACCATTATATCAAAGGAGAGACAGATTAAGGGGCGAGGGGAGTATGCAAGAATTATCAAGTTGCACTGCGGTTCTTGACACTAAACACCGAAGGGACAAATGGTTAGGTTCTGTGAACGCAAGGAGGGACCAAGTCTGTGGTGGAGGAGTGGAGAAGGAGGGGTGGGAGTTTGTAATGGAGAGTCAGTGGCAGATGTAGATGCTATTATGTTGGACCGTGGAGGCAGGTGGTAAATCCTTGCTTACCTAAATGAGCCCACTCTCCCCCGGCCAGGCATACATATAGCCCCCTTATCGGTTGTAAATGGTCATTTAGTGCGGACAAAACCGTGCCGCCTTCATCTGCATAACAATGCACCGATGCGAATGCAAGAAGAATGGCAGAGCACGGCTTCTTTTCATAAACCAGTAAAAAAAGAGACGAAATACTGGTTTCCATGACAAAAAAAAGCTTTGTTCTAGCAGGTGTTGAGAAACAATCAAGTGGTAACTTGAGGTCTTCAGGTAGGGGTCTCTAAGTCCAGGAAAGTGAACTGAGGAGAGGATGGCTTTGGGAGACGTGAGGTGGTGAGCTGGGGGGAAGGGGGCTGGATGAGGAGGAGGGAGGCTAGGGTTATTATCTCCTACATCAGGCGGGATCCACCATCCTGTGGGGCCGATGTGTGAGTGGGAGCTCAGCAGCGATTTGCATGACAAAGACCCATTTCGGCATAACACCTTGTTTGGAGGACGGGCAACCTCTACTGCTGCTATTCCCTGCTGTGGAAGACAAATCGTGTCGGACCTGTGTTAACATCCCAATCCATAAGTCATGACTCCCCCTCGCGATAATACTAAATAATGCCCCAAAGTAGAAGCAGAAAGCAAGGGTCTTAAGAGATATTATATGCTGAAGTCTTTCCGTAAGGTTGTGGCGTCCTGAAGTAGCTTGGCATACCAAAGAATATCTTTAGAAAGTGGAAGATAGTTTGAATAAATATCACTTATAGGAGCGAATGAATTTGTTTTATCCTTTCTGAATATTCTATATTCATATGTTCTATGGGTCTTTGGTTTCTCTTATTGAAAGCCTCTTCCAATTACTTCATACTGTGGACATTATTCGCACTTACAATAGAGAGTATAGATACTATGGTATATTCAATTTTGTTCCTGTACCTTTCTCACTACGTAGACTTGTAAATCGCTCGCCCTTCTCCTTAGGTTCCCCCACACATGTATCCTTAAACTGCTGCTCCATGTTTTGCTCTTCCTGACAGGACATGGATAATGAGTAGCTCAGGCTGAAGAGGGTGTGACGCGACACTGATGCTTCCTGTGTGTTGATGATCTGACGGCGCCGTTTGGTCGTTACCCTGCCTTAACAAAGCCTATCGAACACAGCCCCAGCACAAGGTTCACGTCGAGATGCACCTTACCACACAGGGTCCTACATGACCAAGCCAATTAGCGCACACCTGCTTGGGGGTTCTCATCGTTCATGGTCCACATCAAATGACCAACACGGGCGCTTCACTGGGGGATGTTTCTCATCACTGACCACTACCTTTTCGCAGAGCCTACCCACACCCACCCATCATAACACACGTCCACACATGCACTTACATAAGGGCATGTCTCATGTCAGGTTTACTATCAATACCAAATATCGTCAGCGTATTGTTATCGCACGTGTTACGGTTCATTAGCAATTCCTTAAAAGAGATTTGTAAGGACTTGTTGAAGAAACATGATATATATCAGGCGAATAAGAAAAGTAAAGGTAACATCAACATGTGGTATATTGAACATTAAAAAGAAAAAATAACACATCCTACCCATCAGAAATGATTTAACTGAAGAATGCAATGAGAAAATAAATCTTAGAATTTAGTAATTAAAACTTCGAAAATTGATATCGATTTTATTTTAGCAACTTCTAAACATCAGCGTACCAGATGATCTTTTCGTCTAATATAGATATTTTCAATCAAAGGTACAATTGCAAATTGTGTAAAGGTGCATTTCCATAACGGTCTAGCGTGCTTATTTACAACACTATGTGGTAAAGCTTAAAACAACTTCCATCTGACATACACATGTACTGATTAAATCATTCATTCTACACGAACGCATTGAGCCAGAATAGAGACATCTCTCCAGCAAACACACGTTCAGGGATTTATCTCTGAAAGAAAACACTTGGTTTTGGAATGCGTCTATGCAGTTTTAGCCACAAGATCCACGTACGTTTGAGATTAGCCTGCCCCTTACGATTCATAATTGATGCAATGGGTTTGACTAAGTATTATTGGATTATACGATCGCCTGCAGACTCGATGGCCTCGTGCCAGGAGCGCTATCCCTCCGTGGTGTCTCTCCATTGCATGTCCTTGGCATATTCCAAGGTCAGTGTTCCCACAATATAAAAAAACGTGTAGAGAAATTACTGCAGTGGGTGTAGGTTTGATTGTCACGTGAAGTTGTAGCGCTTCACCTGGAAACCGAATAGTGAGGAAATATTGCAAAGGTATTATTACTCGGGGAAACACGTTCCTATCGGGACTTTTTGTGTAGGAACCACACGTCAGAAGTTTTTTTGCACATTGAACATTGTGTTCCTGGGGCGGGCTCCCAAGCAGTTTCTTTATCACCACTCTCAGAACACTTGCACAAAAGCCCTTTACCTCTGGGGGCTATACCCCTCAATATCAGGAGGGCACAAAGCACAGCGAGGCGCCGCCCACCACTACCGACATACGGTTTTATTACCACGCCGAGACGAAGCAGTCATTAACGTTTCCCCAAGGTCATGAAACCCCGAAATATACTCTGCGCACTTGGCAGGTTTTGTCTGGGAGCCGCTGCAATGGTATAACAGGCGATGAAAACACATGGCGAACGGGGTTGTTTATTACGGCGACTGTATGCTTTAATGAGCCTTCCTACAAGAGCGAACGTATGCTCTCTTGATGGATGCCCTCACACCTGCTCGAACGGGGTCCATTCAATTGGTGGCTTTCCTATTCCCAGTGGTGGAATCCATATCCCTGACACACGGCTGGGAGTGGATGCTTAATCATTGTTCGTCCATTATTCCCACATAGTTAATGTCTATTCACTGGCAGCTGACCAATGAATAGGTTGATTCATCGAGTCTAAGGTTTTTGCCTTGTCTTTTGTTCCTTTTTGGGAGGGACCCCATTTTATCTCTATTTACATCCAGCACACACGTTTTGTGAATGGCCTTTTTATAGCTAGGTTCGCACACTGGTGTTTGGATCACTCTTGTCATAATGAATGAGATCAACATCATAGGCAGAGCCATTCACTCTAATTAAGTGCCCCTGACCCCCTCCTCCACCAACCTTCAATCTTGGAATCACCCCCTTTTGTTTCTACTTCACTCCACTCCAATCCACCCTCCCACACTCTGGCTCCCCGCCCCCTCCCCCGCCTACCTCGTCCGTGGCCAACGTTTCCGTTTGACTCTGCCCACCTTGGCCTGGGCGTTTGTATCTGGGCCAAAGTGAGGTCACTCCGGGTCAGCCAGACAGTGCTAGCCCCTGCAGTGACGGACGACCAGTAACCCAGAGCCCATCAGGGGGGTCAACGACACTCCAGGGAGGACCTATCTAGGGCATCCATCAACTAATTATGGCGGTCGACCGGGCCCATCTACTATAAACTGCCCCCAACAACGCCTCAAATCAACGCCGCCTGGTGGGAGAGCTGCTCGAGGCACTATCCCCCAAAAAATGCTTCAAATTGTAGGTTCAGGAAATAATTCGAAATTCTTTAGGATTTTGTTTTTCACCCGAGCACAAAAGCAGATATGAAATGGGAATGGAAGTACCACTGAGTGCAGGGAATCTTTGTGAGACAAACAAGATGGGGTGCATTCAAGTATTGGTGTCCGTTGTTTCCTCCGGAGGAAACACCTTCCATCGCGTTTACCCGGTACGCCCCGGTGGAGGTAGATATAACGCGAACCAACACCATTATAAAACGGCAATGGCCAATTTAGCCCTGGGTACTTGTGGGGACCCGACTGGCTTCTTATGACCTTTTAGGTCATAAACCGAGGAGGGCCCCGTACTCACGGCCATTGACGGTGAAGGCCTGGCACCACCTGATCCCTGTGTTTCCATGACCGCGGGGGGCGAGCAGATAACAAAGAACGGCCCGGTTTTACACATGTACGTGTCTTTTATCCGCCTCTGGAGAACAATATCCCACTTAAAAGCCACTGGGTTATCGGGACAAGCATTGGCTTATCCTGCAAGTTCGGGAGTGGGGTCCCCGGAGACTGTGGCTTCCCCTGCCGGCTATTAAATGATACTTTAGCGTCGTCGATCACACGACCTTCAGAATCGACCCTATGACCCTCCATTAAGGATATTATAAAAAAAAAGACCATTTCATCGTAATCCTTCTAAGAAATGCTCAAGGACGTTCGGTAATTACTAGTCAGAAGTCTGAATCTCATTTCAATAATTCATGATTTGTGATACTGCTTTAAAGGAGCCTCGGAATATGCGAGATCGAAGCCCCGGGATCAGTTATAGTTATATGGGAAGCCATTTATGAAGCCATATCAAATGAATGACATATAATCTGATGGGACATAAGAAGCCAAGCATAAGCTTCGTGGGAAAGATGGATTTTATTAGGGGAAGTTTCAATTTCATGCATCCAGAGGGGATTCATTTGAAGGGTTCCCGCCGTTTTCCCTCATAACACGTAGATGACCTTCATACAAACGGCCTACCATAAACACTTCACCGCGGCCAATCTGGGCTCTCCCAGTGTCACCCACCTACTTTCTGTCCACCATAAAGGTGGGTCCTCGTCTGGCCATTGGTCACTGAGGTAGGCCGCAGACAGTCTCATATCTCACCTGCCCGATGTGGCCGGACCTCCCGCCCCCTCCACTTCTACCCCCTTTCCAACCTCCACCCCTCCTTCCCAATCCCATTCTGCCTGGTCCCAAAAGTGCATTAACATGAAAGCCTCTACCATAGCGCGGCCACCGACCGGCCCGCGCCATGTGGTTAACATGGCCAATGGTGCTCGTGCACTACACGGGCGACTGAATTTGAGTTGTCGTTGAGGTGTTGGGTTGAGGAGGTCATGGTATGGACCGAGTGACACATGACCCCTTCTTATGGACGGATTAAAGTCATAAAATGAAATTTAAGGCGTGCACCCAAATGTAGCTAGGCGACTGCCATTACTTTGCAAATCCCTGTAGATTGTGGGAATGTGATAGAGCCAAAGGGGAGTTTCTGCATGCGGCTCAGGCTCACCGGGCAATTGGCATGTGAAACTGATATTCCCCGGGCGCGGGCAAAATGCAACAAGATTACAAGTGGACGAGCACTGAATAAGCGAGGCGGGGCTGTGGGCGTGGGGTCGGCCGGTGACGAAACAAGGCCAGCAATGAGTTTATGCAGACTCTGATGAGTTCAGGGCACCGCTGCCCAATGCACAAATGCTGTTTGCATTTTGCCGAGGAAAAATAAAGGCTTAAAAATGCTCCCAACTAGCCGGGGAAATCGAATATTTCTTATCAGGTGGCATGCAAGACGCGTCTGGGTGCAGACCGGGGCATGGTCTGGTTGACGGGAAGGGGTGGCAGGGAGGGCCGGCGCCTCCAGGCCGCCTGTATCATATGCACGTTGGTGGCTACCAGGGTTAACACTTCCACCCTTCCTGACACCACGAGGAGGTAGGGCTAATGCCCTCTGTGCCAGAACGTCTTCCAGGGTGACAGGCCACTGGAGGAAATTAGCCCTGGCCCAATTGATCCGCGACACAAGCCGGCGGCCTCGGGTCCCCCAATAAAAGCCGCCGTCACTGGGCACCTCCACCAGGACACGGTGGCAGCCCGGCCAGCTGTCAGAATATAAGAGGGATTAATGTAACAGCTTTTGTCACATTTCGTCAGTCGTAGGCCCTGCCTAATTTTTCTGCCTTATGCTGGTTAGGATTGAGAATGGGGTGGGGAGGGGGGAAGGAGTTTCTTGCCGCTTTCTGTCTGGGTCCCGTTTCTACCAGACATACCGCCCAAGCCGTGAGGCGTTTGTTGCGCCGTTTGTCCACTACATGGCAGCACTACTGCAAGCTCGGCACTTCTGAGTAGTAAAGAATGAGGAGTTTCACCCTGGCAACTCCGCCATAGTTTCAACTATGCAATGTGATTATTGCAATGACTCAGTCTGGCCTGCCGCCCTCCCCCCATATGGACTATTTTACTGCTACATATAGATAACCCACCCGCTGAAGCTAATTGCGTGGTTTACAGCAGTTAATATAGGCAGAAGATTGGCATTTTCTCACTACTGGGATGAATCTGGTGGGACATGTTTACTCCCCCGTCCACTGGTTCTGTCTCATGCATCGTAGCACGCCACGCCATAAGGATTTCCTCCTGATGGCTCATGTGATTATTACTTGGCGACTGGAGGAAAAGTTTCTCCTCCAAGATACACAGGGGTAGGGAGTGGAGGGGAGCGGACATCCAAAGACGTCAGGGCTGGTGATGGCAGAGGCGGTCGGGGTGTGGGCCGAGGCGACGTTATTAGGCAGTCCTAATATTGACTCGGGGCGTTATTTCAGATAGAATGTATACACTTTCCAGTGGATAATTGTTGGGAAATATGAGGCTTGTCTGGCGCTCTATACACAAGTCGGGGATTAGGAGGTGAGACCGGGGAGAGCAAATATGACATCAGAGTCACGCCCAGCCGCCACCGGCCGCGAGCAACTCCCAGCCACTCACTGTTTGCTCGCCACCAACACGATAACATTCAACGAGTATGGGATATTCTTGTAGGCACCAAGTACAATATTGCTGTTCTCTGCCTGAACTTCACGGACAGAAAGCGTTTCAAGTCCGAACCCCCCTATACGCCCCGCGTACCCCATCCTCCCCAACCGGACAGTGTCAACCCCGTCCACTCTGAATACATGCCACAAAGAGGAGTGTACACAATCGCCCATGTAGCTACGTCCTAGATCGTGGGGCCTACGGGTCTGGTATACATGTGCATTATATTATACAGATTCCGGGCCATGTTTCAACTGGCCGCATGTAACGGGAGAGGGGCTCCGACTTCGCTGATAATGTATTTAAACGAGCGCAGGGCCGCCAGTTACACCGTTCGGCACTTAACGGACCATTATGCGGCCGAAAATGTGAATGTTTCTCCGGCCATTATTACATCACAAGAAAGGTTCAGTGTCCCTGGTTTCCCAGCCTCCCCGAATGCTTTTTACAGTAGCCGTGACTGCCAGCTCGCTCCTACGCCGACCGCCTATTAATACACCCGGTCACAGGGCCATCCTTCTGCACACCTCAAAAGTGTTTTGGGTTCCTGCTTCAGAATACATACGCAAGCATCGAAATGGATGGTTTACACCTGTGCCCGAATAAATCCAGCATGACATAGTGATTAGATGGGAAGCGGGCAGTTGTTTATGAGTCAGCTTGGCATTAGGACTAGAGGTGCTCGATATGAAAATACCCCAAAATGTTACTCAGAAATATATGTGAATACATAAATTTGAAATCTTTGAAGCTCTTTCTGGTAATAGATATCAAAAACAAAATTCATTGAACCTATGTACACAATCTAAGAAATATTTAAATATCTTTAGCGATTCCTTCTTTGGGTCCCGGAGGTATGACCACGTGTCGAGGTCGTGAACATGGCATTTGAACTTGCCCTACCTCCTCCCCTTGCCCCCCCCCCCCCAAAAAAAAAAAAACAACAACAACAAAAAAACAACAACAACACTACAGCTATTGCTAGGTTCAATCGTCCGGAGTAGGATATTAGGGGAATTCTTTTTCAACTTCGTACGTATAGAAAGAGCATACTTCCCAATATTTGAGGAGGTGATCACCAAAATGCAAGCCCACACTATATTTATCGTCAGGATGAAATAGCGTAAATATATACTCGTGTTCTATTCTCAAACTAGCTTGTCCGATTTGATATAATAATACTTTACCATTCAAATAACAGGGGTCACTAGTGTAACGATATGAATGATTAAAGTGAATTTCTTCTATACCTTTCACAATAGGTACTGGAGCTTTGAGTTAGAATATAAAAATGGAATGTACATAACACGAGCGGTTTCATTTTTATATTCGTTTGCGAATGAACACTGTGCATTTACTTCATGTGGTATAACTTAAAGCAGCTTCATCTATGCTCATGTTCTTAGCTCGATGGATGCCTCAGTCATGAGAGATCCCTGGTACTTGGTGTCTCCGCCTGCCACTAGGTGTCCGTAGCAGTCTGGGGGCGTCCACCTGTGGCCTTGTCCTGCCTTTCCGGGCGTCCTCCACGGTCCCCCAAGGCTCTCGGTGATTGGCAGGTGTCCTTTCCGTCTAATCACCCCCTTCCATGACTAATTACTGCCACTCACCAATCAAGTCTCGCATAATTGGCAGAGGACCAACCTCGACCCCTACGCCTTCTCAGACGTCCACTGCTATGTAGGTCACGCGGGCAAGTTGGCGCAGGTCACCTCCTACCTTCCGGTTCCTGGTCAAATACCCGGTCTGACAACTGCTGATATTGATCAGATTTGTTGATGTTTTGGCATTGAATTACGGATGGGCCACTCATGAGGAAAGCGTGGTAACAAGCAAAGCGGTGCAATCACACTTGACCATAAGTAGTTTATAAGATTTGGAGTTGTGCCCTGGTAACAGAGAACCGATATTTAAGACATGCAGCGTGGTAGGATATTTGTCTGAAATTCTCCACTCTCCAAGGTAATTCAACGCGCACACATACACACACGTACCCCTCCGTCCGCTCATCAGCTGCCCCCGCCTCCTCCCTTATACCACACCGATACAGGCGCAGGCATAATGACACATGAGCCGTAAGCCCAGGTAGTCGTTACCACGCCTGTATCGAGCAGGTGTCTCGCCGCCCGCCTTTCATCAGGGGGTTGTTATCGGTCCGATGACAGGGTGCCTCCCGTCGCTCGCCGCGCCGACGATCCCCCGCCACCCGCCGCCACGCACTCACTGACACCCAGACGTCCTCCCTGATTGCTGGCCCCCCCTCCCGCCAGCCTCATCCAGGCACAATTGACAGCTGTTGCTAGGGAGATGTTTGCACTTTGCTGTATTATGTTGTTGTGAGCAGAATTGGTGCTAACAAACTGTAGGCCCTTGAGAAGTGTATAGAAGGAGGTGTGGTTTATAAAAATGAATATAAACAGGTCTATTTCATGGATGTGGATTATCCGATAAGTCCGGAAACGTTCTGGAGAATTGTTTTCAAAATGTATTTGTTAAAAAGTGTTGTTTTGACGATCTAAATCAGGCAGGGACTGAACTGTGAGTAAACATGACTGGTAAAGTTAACACTTTGTCGGCTCACTAAAATCGATGATTGAATACAATGTACAACCTTTATGCAATAACCAAGGAACTATGAATTTTATCCCAAGCTGGGAAAGTCAACTAAGTACCAATTTAATACATCCAATTTACATAATGAAATAAAGTCTTCATTACATATATTTCCATAGACTTCTCTATCTGCTGAGATGATTAGCCTTAAGCGTGTTTCACATATTTATGTTTTAAAGTTTCTTCTATGTTAATGGATGGTTATAAGGCAGTATCAGAAACTAAAAGAGAATAATCTAATACAGAATCTGTTTAGGTATACACAGTAGATAATCCTTCCCAGAGGAGAGACTAGTCGGTAGAGTATATATCAATCACCTGCCCCCACCGCATATCAAGGTACACCTCGGATGTAAGCCATGCTAACAGTAGATCACTCTCCGTTGTGAGACTACCCATAGAGCTTAATGTTAAAAGCTTTCTCATCAAAGCCCCTGCCTATTTGATCAATGCGATCAGGCATGTCTATTAATACCTGGTATGTATGTAAGGCAGTCACTCTATTCAGCGTGAGTTACGATAACAGCCTCTGTATGTTTCTGAGAAGTAAGTGGCAGATAACGAATACAACACTCAGCTACCAAAGGCTGAATCAATTGGTTATGATGGTTTGTGTGTGCTTGATACCTAGGTCGATAGGAGAGGGGATCCTCCGAAAGGGTGGTGATCCAGTGGTACTACTGTAATTTGATGAAGGAATATGATGTTTTTGTGGTAGTTGGGTTGGTCTGTAGCCTCGGAAGGCAGGCATTAGTCATCATTTGCTGTCATATATATATTTTATTAAACTTTCCCAGTCAGTAAAGGTTTACAGACCAGAAACAAAAAAAGGTCTTTATTATAATGCACAAAATGATATTTACAACACATCATACCATCCTGTCAATGTCTCATATGTGTATGCATCCATGATGCTGTGTGTATGTGTGTATGATTATTGTTTTAACTTTAGGAGTAAAAACTGCCTTTGTGTTATGTCAACGAGTTACCTCAGTAAAAACTCGCATGCAATAAATGGGGTTAAGTAAGGAGCGGTTATTGCTCAGGTAAGACAGGGTTAGAGTTAGGTGTTCTGAGGTGTATTCAGGTGGAAATAGTAGGGTAGGACAGTAGATGAAGACAACAGAGGGGCAGGGTGCCATCAGTAACGCTGGCGGCAGTAACCCGAGGGGATTGCATGCTCGCCATGAGCACACAGGTAGACAGGTGGGTCAGTTCACCTGCCTCCAGCCGCTCAGGTGAGACACTGAATCACCTGCTCGCCCCGCTCACCTGTGATTTATTACCCATACCCACGAGAGCACCCTAGGGGGATGGGTTGGTATCACCCACAGAGTACACTATAGTACATACAAGCCGGAATCGATATGGCAAATAGACATGTCGCCTGGTTATCAGCCTGCCTATTATTGACTTATTAATACCACCTCATCCTGTCTGCCTCAGTTTCCCGCCCCATCAACAAGTGACCGGTAACACCCCCAGCCTCCAGCCGCCACGTGATATCATCAACCCCTAGGGTGTGAATATAAAGGCGCCTACCAACATGGCAACCCCTATTCGCTTTCAGCGCTATCCATACGGATCCATTTGGGTGGCTGTCAGGTGGCCCTGTAACAATAAATCTCAATCCTCATCTCTATTTGGGCGTGGGGGATAAATGTCAGGGCGGAGGGTGCTTGGGTGGTTGAAAGCCCGTGCAAGAGCCGCTGATAAGGATCCAAGCTTTGATTGCCCCCGCACACGTGACACCTTTAATGGCGCATGCGCCTTCAGATAAAAAAGAAAAATCCGGGGAACCCTGCTGACGCCAGGTGGCGGGTCGGTGGGCGCGGCGCGTGCCGGCGTTTCAGGCTACAGGACAGGCACAGGTAAGAGGTCTGCACACAGAAAACCCACCCGGATCAATCGACACGACCCCTATCGGCGACAACTCACCTGCGCCCCATTGCAGAAACCCCTCCACAGCACCATCCTTGCCTTCCAACCCATCCCCCGGTGTGATCCCCACTCTGCAGCATTCATGTGAGCCATCCGGGCGGCCGGCCCTCACAAAAGGGGAATGTGCCTCCAGGGAGGCCCTTAAGGAGGACCCTCCATCCCCCGAGCCTGCCATGGAACATGCCTCGCTGTGTAGTTCTCCGCGACTTAATTCTACTTCCTGCTTGGGGCCATAGATTCCCACCGTGACCCTGCTTTGGGTAGTGCTTGAACAGAGTGATGTTTGTTGGATGATTCCTTCGAATCCTTGGACCTCCTCACCCTACGTGTTCCTTCTATATTTCGCTTCATTAAAACCTGGTGGGGTGATTTAATACCGAACTTCAACTCCTGCCCCTCACAGATACACCCTTCACTTTTCTGCAGTGTTACCCAACCACCAGCCTCAGAATCGATCCAAGAGTACATTTCCCTGAGTATTTTTAGACGGCACTTAAACGGTGACACACCGAGCTGGGCGTCAATCAGAGGGACGTGGGTGGGTGAGGGGTGTAGATGGATGGATGGGGGCGGGGCCGGCGGGGTCGCTATAGAAGGGGGTAATGGGCGTCGTCAACTGACCACTGGTCAATAGGACTCCCCAAGCTCACACGGCCAATTCATATTTTATGTATGAAAGAAGGGGTGCAGACTGTTCCCCTGGATGTTGGCCCCTTCTATGCTTCCATCTCGGTCATTGCATATAGTGTGTATAAACACGAGCTAATCAGGGAAGGTACGGATGTTCATATATATCGGCTCTGTATCAAACCCTGGAGGTTTATATGACTATCGGGAGGAAATACACCGTGGACAAATAGATACAGTATTTTCTACCGTGGACAAACACCGCATTCCCATAGCAGCTTTGGGGGTAATGCTTCTCAGCTTGGCTGGCAATGCTACAAGCGGGACGCACCCATCAACATGACTATTCCATATCAGGGTTGGCAGTCAGTGGGGGACTACATGACTGTAGGATGGCTAGGTGTCGGCCTCTGGCATGTCCATGTTCATGACAATTACCTGCGTCACCTGGCCCTGCTCAGAGTTGGGGTGAGTTGAGTGGGGTGCATATGGATGTGTTTCGGCGGTGGATGAGGAGAGGGGGTGGGAGAGTTATGGGTGGAGTCATATTCGACCAGACGACTACGTATATCTATCTCATACATACAGACATAACTGGGACATAAATATGGGGCACCTCCCATGTGCCATCTCTATATTACAGCACTACGGAAGCCATAAAAGAAGCCACATAAACGTTTAACACATTATTCTGACCACTGCCTCCTTTAGAAGAGGCACTTTAGAAATAACTTATTTTTGTAAAGTTTGAATATCACACTTTACAATTTCTTTAGATTTATTGGCATTTAGAAGTATCTTTATGGATAATTGTAATGTAATTGGAACTATCGTTGGTTTTATCTCAGTTTTTCATACTTCTTCCAAAACATTTAAGTAGACACAAGAGCTGTTTTAAAATTATATCATCAGTGGTACTTACTTTAGTCTTACAATCATTTTTTCTTCTGAACCCATTCTCCCATCCTTCTCAATACAACAAAGCTTTCCCCTATTTAGGCCGGTTCGCCCCCTTGTCTATACAAGTACTATGCCTGTTAAACACCCATGGTAACTGGTAGTGACCGTGCTCCTTGCATGCTGCCGCGTGTATAATTTTCTACTTAGTACCACTTGTTGGTAGCCGATCGCCACAACACAGCGGGTAATTCCAACTCAGCCATATCGGGATGATTATAGACTGTGGCCGGCATGTCGCCCAGGCTGCCGCGAGCCATGTGTTACAGGCAAGCCCGTGTATTTAGGCCACGCAGGCGGAAGGCCCTGAGCTTTATTGGTGCCCATATAGTCACCATACTGACGTAGTTTCCTCAAGGCAATTTTTCAATGTGTGGAACACGCCGAAAGCACCCGTTTTCTACTTAGTATGAATATCACCCAGGAGACTCTCGTCTTAAGTATTTAGCCTTTCTTTCCATTTTCTCGAACGTTGTGTTGGTAATATATATATATAAATATATATATATATATATATATATATATATATATATATATATATATATGTATATAAATATATATATATATATATATATATATATATATTTGATTATCTTAATAGATGACCTGCACGTATAAACAAACAAAGGATGTTGGATTTGGATGACTGGGTATATACAGCAAAGTCAATGATTCTCAATTATTCTTTATTTTCCTTAAGAATAGATAGTGTTTTGTAGATCTTTCCCAAGAAATTACTTCTTGTAATGCTTCTGCTCTATAACGGATAGGTAATAAGTACAACTTTCCTAGGTCCGTAAAATTCGTGGGAGTACCGTTCGTTACAGTACTGACAAAACTATCATAACCTTCAAAACCTGTTGTAATGCTTTCAGAACCCATCAACGTTTGCTGGATGACAACCTTTTATGAATTTATATCATCCCTTGATAAACGTTTCTATCCCTTTCATTAAAATCCAAACTCGCTTACCCTACTACATTCAAATGCAAACAGGGAATATTGCGCGGCCTCAGACCGTGATGATTCAGCACTGCCTTGACCTTGGTGAAGCTGATACCCTTGAACTGACCTTGGTGGAGGTTAAGGGTGACCTGTGGCTAGCGATCATCAGATGGTCAGTCTGTCTGATGGCCGCGGCCTGGACATGGCTCGCCTTATCGAGCCTTGTATCGCAGGCAGTGCCAGTCGACTCAGCCTGCTGCACGCTTCCCCGTGACGCCACTGACATCGGTCAACATGGCCGCGCACTGATGGGTGAAGATGTGGGCGTGGGCATCTGTGGATGGAACAAAAACAATTAAACAACATATGTTCGTTTTATCTTTTCTAGTCTGTATATGGAAAACAACTTAGAGTGTATATTTTTTTTATTGAGTTGTCTAGTTTTCAGGAAGAGTGTTTCCTGCCTTATTATGGAAAAGAAAGTTGGAATGTGAGTTTTGTTCTACAAAAACGAATAAAGCATTAATTGCTTATAGAAGAGAAGAATATATGATAACATGGTTACTACTAAACATCTATTCTAAAAAAAAGGACCCGTGTCAGTCTCCTCTTCACTTCTTTTGGTGAGGGAGATACAATTGAACATCTTTCCTATCATTGTAAAGCCGTGAGGACCTTCTCGATGAGAGTAGCCAATTATAAAGCTTGTGATCCACCAAGCCGGAGCTAACCCCGGCCGATGATATTGTGGTGGAATTGTGGATGTCTGCTTCATCGGCTGGCACAAATTACTCATCGGCTGAGATGATCGGCTTGGTGGATCAGCAAATAAAGCACCCACAGTCGTGTCTCCAAAACCCCGTTGCCCGCAAGCATCGGCTGGTCTGTTGGACGTTGCCTTGATCCGGCCGGCTCTAAATGCCATTGTTTCGCTGATACACTGAACATTCTGGTCGGAAGATCATCAATTTTTGAACGTCGGCCCAACCTAATTTGCATATCCATGTGGCGTCGTCTGGAATCTCCATAGCCGACACTAGCCGATGCAAAACTGATTCATTTGATTTCTAGAGGCGGCTGGTCAGCCGATGACTATGACTATGACTGATCCCGCCCGCATATACCTTGACACACACCGTCAACATGGGCGGCCCCGCGGACAGTATCTCTATGAGGGTAGACCAAAACTTTGGTCAGTTGTGGCAGTTTGGGCAGAATATAAGCCCCATATTTGAATATACACATTCATATTATCAAGCCTTAGCTTGATTTACCTTCATTATTCCGTTAATTGCAGTATTCCGTGCAGGGCCAGCCAGCCACGGCACCTGGTGGACTTGCTCGCTAGGCTCCTCCCGAGCGCCATGTGTATGGCTTGGCTAGAAATAGCAGTTTTGGTGGACCAGCACAGAGAATTTAGAGACTTTGGGACGGCTGGACGGCCAGCCTAGCTGATTATTATCGGCTGCAGGCTAAAAAAAAGCCGGCTGGCCGCCTCGGTTTGGTGGATCGGTTTGGTCGATTTGGTGGATCACGCGCTTCAGTTGGATATAGACATGCCAGTCCTCATCCTTGGAGACTCTAACCCTACCACTTTCACCAATTTCATTTCTGCTGATGTACAATTATTTGTATGCATAGGCAGATGGTTCTAATGGTACCAATGGTACGCTAATTTCAGATGTTAACCACATGTAAAAATACATAGATAGCTTAAGATCCTCGATAACATTTATCAAGATTTTGATACCATTGGTCATTAATTGCAAACCATGAATGATTTATCTGAGAAAGGTTTTCTTATCCGGTTGACCTATGACCCTTGCTCATGTCAGGGTCTTGCTCCCACTCAGCGGCAGATTTGAAGCAAGAAGGAACGTTTCGATTTCACCATCAAAGATGGTCAAAGAACTCTTGAAACCTCAGGTAACCTGGTGAAACATGCTGCTATGAACCACATGGTCTAAAGATGAGCATAAACAAGGACTTTGAAGCCAGCTATTTACCAGTTATCTGTACTAGATGAAAAACGAGAGGATGCCATAGATCCTGCGACTCTGGATATCAGGGTCTGCACTCGTCAAGCACCTCTCTATGCTTGCTCTCCCAACTTGACTTCAAGCCCCTACGCTTTCACCAGGCTTCTGCCCAAAATACATCACCTACAGCAATTGATTATCTGGTTAGTGTGCCAGATTATTCCCACAGATTAACGGCTGCTTTTTCCTGTGACTAGGGATACAATTTATGTGGGATATCTCAACCTGGCCGCATATCTTGGCGGCAACCTCCTGCCCTTAACCCCAGATGGGGGCACTGCAGAACCTCACTCCCCATATAGTCCATCAGGTGGCGGCACAGCTCCCACGGGTACTCCTGCTACCAGAACCTGCACCACCATGAGACAGGCCCTTTCTTCATCTATCCGTCTGTGAGGCTGCACAATAATGTCCAGTTTAAGCCAAATCCCTCACAGCCTCAACTCCTTCGAAACCCCCCACCCTCTTGCGTAGAGTCAACCAGTAGGAGGGGGGGCACCACACCTCATCGAAGTCAGGCCTCGTGGGCTCGGCTCCCTCGCTCCACCCAGGAACTTTCATAAGGATCCTCATTAAATAGTCTCTTATCTGACTTCTTATCTGATGACATAGGCCTTGAACTTTGTCTGACTTCATAGGTAATGAATATCCTCTCGGGCCAATTTTTTGTGTTGGGTTAATTATCACTACTAATCCACTGTACAACTTGGTTCAATAATAATGATAACATCCACCAAGAACACACTGTGCTATATTGTGGTTTTCCACAGACTTCAATTTCCTAAGATTCTTTCCTTAGTAGTCTTGATAATGTAATTCATTCTTCAAGTAATACAATAGATTTTATGTTGATGGAATCTATGGAATCTATGGACTCTCCATCATTCTAAATGAGCAATGGAGCAATGTATGATCACAGATTCCCAATTTCCCAATCAATGAAACAATTGAAATACTATGCCACCTCCCCTTCTGCATTTTTGTGTCATTTGTAGCTATTTCCCTTCCTCTCCAGGATTGACTTCGTTGCAATGGGGGGGGGGGGACGAACGCCATTGCTTATGCCTTTGAAAAAGCCTTCATCATATTGCAATGATGGGGTTGTTCTTACATGAATACATATAGACAAAGAAAACAATAACTATTGATAAATACTTGCTATAATAACAGATGAATAATATGATTAATATCTACTACAAAGGTAGCACCCTTCACTAAATGTACATTAAGGAAATACTGAATATGACGACATGAAACCGAGATGCCAGCCAAATATAGATTAGCAGTTTTTTCAGTATTTCAGTGGCAAGGACGTTTTGCATTGAGATTTCGTCTCGGTATCGAGATGGCATCTATATCGCAATATCAATCAATTGAGACATTCAATTATTTAGAATAGCCAGAATTATCTGCCTATTCCATAAAATATAAGGACCACTTGTGAATGTAAAGTGGTGCTAATACGTTGTCATTGTGTTCTGCTATGTGCGCCAGAAATGTGAACGAGTTTCTAAATAGGGCTCTGACGATGCCAATAATCCTTAATGTAGTTTATGGTGATGAACCATTATAAATGTAACAGGGCTCTACTGCCAATTAGTCGTCCTTGTGTATTCTACTTCTCGCTGTACTCCCTTAATATAACTGTTCTTTCATTGCAACGCGTCAAAGGCTATAGAGATATAAAATCATTAGAAAATTCAATGATGACTGAATTGCCCTATACATAGAGATGGCCTTCCCGTTGCATTTACGTTTATAATTAATAACCGATAGCATGAATTCAGCACTACAATATACCTGTGGAACTAAATCAGAAACATAATTAGGTCTACTGTTATCTCCTTGCCTTATATCTAGTAGGGTTCAGGAGCAATAAAGAGCCTTATTAGAAGAAAGATAACATTATGGAATGATATAAAAGATTTCCTTCCTAATTAATCCGTTTGCAGGAAACACCGTTTTTGGAGCGATGTTTTATGCTTTTAGTATCGTGCTATACTTACGATTATTGTTCCATGCCGACTACAACCTAGCGTTTCCCTTTCCCCGTAAAATATAGTCAGTCATCTCAATTAGACAGTCACATACATAACGTTTGGGTTAATGATGCTGTACCTCGTGGGAACAGGCAAGCCGATATAACAGCAAGATCGAATCTATGAGACGCGGATGTGACAGGCATGTAATTTGAAACACAACGGGACGACCGAGCCTTGAACCGGAGACCTCAGAACAGACAGGCAGAGCTACTCTGCCTTTATGACGTGTATTGTAATGCCTCTACGTAATAACCATGACACATTTGTAAACGAAGGATACACTTAGGAAATTATTGGGATATTGGAGATATAAAATAGGTGATATATTTGTATATCTGGTGAAGTAGCATGTTTATCTTTCAGCGATATCCACTGGATTCCATATAGCTAATTCATTAAGTGAAGTGCAACAGTTTGTTTCATATGTTTCACACTGGTGTATAAATCTTGCAAGTAGAATTATACTATATACTACAGAACTAATGCACATCGCTATAATACCTTTTCTCCTGTCATTAACAATGTGTCTGGTTACGATAGTAGCAATGGGTCAAGTACATTAGCATATTCATGTACCTCCGGCCCTGCTGTATCATTGGTAGGACTGTGACTACGCATGGGCACTGACACCAAATCTACGAGTAGCCAGACCCTAGTTAAGCTACAAAAATAAAACATTGTTGAAGCCTGTTGGGGGCGAAAATGGAAAATCTCCCTGCCCC
Source organism: Alentia gelatinosa (assembly GCA_950022655.1). Lineage (NCBI taxonomy): Eukaryota > Metazoa > Annelida > Polychaeta > Phyllodocida > Polynoidae > Alentia > Alentia gelatinosa. The sequence goes on along the minus strand of OX465579.1, from coordinate 44,926,776 downwards.
CTCCTAGACCTCCTCCACCACCAGGGGCGCTGGTCCTCGCCTGATGAATACAGAAGCCATTGCTTACCTTATCAGGCAGTTGGGAATCTACAGCCGCCGCCCGTACATTTGTACCTATCAGGTGGCGGTCACTCCCGGGTGTCGTTACGGCCGGCTAGCGTCCACCAGGGACAGGGGCAGCTGAGATGGAACACTCACGGTGACCAGGGGGCAGTCCGCCGGGACTACCGCCCGACAACGCTTTTGTTCTCTTTACATTCGCATATTTAAACATTCATGTCTCGGATTGCTCCTGCTTTTCCTCTCCTTCATAAAACACGAATATGACCATACATTCGTGCATTTCAGCCAGACCCTATCCCTTATTCCTATATCTGTAGTTTTTCTTTTTAAAGGATGAGGAGTTATGCGAGGTGTGAGGACTGAAGGGGTAAAACCCCTCCTGTGGACGGGGAGGAATTGGACGATGTCCTCCGCATTTTAAATATTCACGGCACATATGTCGTGATCAGGTTTTCTTCTGGGCAGGTGGACGGTGGCGAAACGCTGCCTCGGGGTGCATCGGGCCGCGGGGCATCGATTCCCTGGCCGCCAAACGACCGCTGTATGTGCGGCGGCAGCTGCCTGGGTCAAGCCCTTGCTCGGCCCATCCATCAATTCCTAACATATCTCTGTCCATCGGGGCCAGTGCGGCTGTTTTACGTTGTTTTAGCCCTGCATAGGATCGGTTTGTCTGAGTGATGGCTTCCCCCCAAACGTACCCGTGGCTTCACCTCTGAACGTGGCTTCTCTCACCCTCCCCAATGTGCTATTCTGAATTTTAAACTCTAAAGATCGCCATTTATTTATTACGCTTCGTACAACTTCAACCTCCATTTATCCGAAGTGAAGTTCCCAGATTTACTTTAAATCTCCTTCCAATGTATGCGATTTGGGACAGACTTTACTAGCTCTGTCAGTGACTCTGAACAACGACTAACGAGAAAGGAAGTTCCGGTTTACTGGGATAGGAAAGAATCGTACTTTTCCTTTAGGTCATGCCTGAGAAGCTTCTCAATCTGGCAGCTGCGCACAGGACCCAGGTGACCACTGGTCAGTTGGGGAAGCAGGGGTGGGGCGGAAGGGAAGGCGGGGGTAAGAACAATGCATCAGGCCCTCTGCTCAGGGACCCATTACCCCAGGGTAAATTGGAGCCCATGCTTGTCAGATTACCTCTTTTCCCAACTGAGGAGAATCTGTGGGGGGAACCATTCCTCTACCTGCTCAGTTTGTGACCATAACAACTCCTCAAGGGGATTCACATATTGCGAATGAGGATTGGATAGACTTAAAGAATGCCATCTTTTCAAAATTATCATTTTCCCCTCTACTGGCATGCTCATTTCTCTGTATATCTTGCTGTTTCCCATCATAGCTTCGGTCTATTATTCATCCATTGAAAAGAAAGATATATAACACCCGTTATCACAGCCAACGATATTGGTAAGAGTAGAAAGATAGTCTACTACAGTTTAGCAGCCTTCTTCGCTAGATGATGTATACACAACATGACCTGACGAAGGATCTAGAGGAAAAATAAACTGCATCCGTCCAATACATATGTAACGACGGTAGAATACTTGTTTTCCCATTCGTCTTTATTTTTGCGTCTAGCTGGTATTTTTTTCTCCTCCCATTCACGCTGAATGTGCCGGTTCTACTGATGAAGATGCTGTCCTACTTGTTGATGGGGATGGTTGCCAGCCACAGGGCTGCAGACTGGACTGAGTGTCTGTCCGTCCCAACCACGACCCTTGTCCCTGTCCCGCCATTTCCCGACCGGGTAATGCAGTTATAAGGCAGTGCCATTCCTATATAATAAGGTAATCAAATAGAAACGCAATGGTCGCGGCCAAAATGGAGTGTTGGCTCTGTGCAATGACCGACTTTATCTTATCCGTCTTGGTATCAGAGAATTGTATTGCCGCTTCGCGCCCGATCCAATCTAACAGTGGCATGGACGCGGTATTACACAAAATTGTCCTCTATTTCTAACACTTAATAAAGTTTGCTCGCTCGCATGTGTGACCGGTGCGAGGGCCAGCAAGATAAAGACGATGCCCGGGCCCTGTCTGGGCCTGGAATTCTGAATTCATTGACGGTCTCCGATGGGCTGCCTACAAGCCTTTTGACAAGCCAATGGGCCCCGGCTAGTAGGGGAAGGTGGAGGTTGGGTGCAGTGGGAGCAGGGGAGTGAAGATGGGGAAAGGGGGTGGGGGGTAAGGGTGGTGGGGTTGAATCCCTGGCGAATCGGCCCAATCGCTGCACCCGATATAAGGCAAGGGAAAAGGGCCCCTCTCCTGCGTGGGCCCGCGCCTTCCTTCGGCCAGTCAGATAGGGGCGAGAAGCTGGCCTCTTCGCACCAATATTAGCCACATAAAGCCCCCTATTTGAGATGTTGATGAAACGTTGAGGGGCATGGGGGGAGGGGTGGCGGAGGTAGAAGGAGGAGAGGGCGGGGGCTCGGGAGCTGAACCTGGCTTTTCCCCCCAGCTGCAGGACGGTCGACCACTGACGTGTATTTTGTATTGCATTCAGACAACATCAAAATTGCATGGCGCCCCGGGTCCCCGCGGGTTCACTCTATACATTGTCGAGCCCGGCACTGAATTCATGCCGTTTGCTCAGTGCTCACTTATTAGGCGGGCCCTCAGACTGGGACACGCGTTCGCCAAGTGGCTGCAACCGCGTCTGGTGCGCTGCAGCGGCTCGAACTACCCCAAACATCGCCTGCTCTATTCTGATGCTTAATTTCAAAGGCCATCTCCAGAGAACAGGCGCTCTGACCGAATGCTTACTTGTCTGCCTCGCCGGTAGAGCACTGCAAAGCTTTCCTACACTGCAAATACGCACCCGAGGCAAGCAGGCACGAACCGACCTGCTTGATCGAGGCAACATTTACCTTGCAAATTGTAGTCTCTCACTTCCCGAGGACCTTTACTTAGGTAAACAAATGAATATTCATGGTGGGTTCCCCCCTCGAATATGCAGCACATTCAACAGTGATGTAATAGTCCTAGTCTACCTGATTGAGGTCAGTGGTCCGGAGTAATAATTGGTCGAACCAGATATAGGAGTGTATGTCTTTTTCCATGAAGTGTTTGTTCACCTGAAAAATCTATAAATCTTGAGCAGTTTCATGGAAATTCCTACTTTTTTTGCGTCCTGAGTAAGAGAGAACTGACAGTTTTTCAATAATGTTTCATTAAAGCCAGGCTCCCGCAACTGCGCTTTGGCTATGATCAGCCTCCCGACAAGCATTCCGACACAAAATAAACTTTTCTGTCAGAACAAATAGGTTTCTCGTAGCAGTGGACCCTGCGTTCCAATGTGGTTTCTGACACACTCTGACATGGTTCCGACAGAATTGCCGTGTCACAGGCCTTCCGATAGAATTCCGATAGAAGGAAGTGATAATGCCATATAGCCCTTATATATGTGAGTGTACACACACGCGCACACACACACGCACGCACAAGCTGCAGGGTACAAAACCCCCCAACTGGGGACTCACTCAAAATCGCCTCAAATTTCACCAGAAGACATAAAATACCATGAATATTGGGTTTTAGATGATATTCTAACTGGGGACGTCCCCAGTTGTCACCATGTCCCCAGTTGTAAGGTGTGTATCCATACGCATGTCCCCAGTTTGAATGCGTGCACAAGAGCACCTACACACACCTACATCTACACACACACACACAGAGAACGATATATTTCTTCTTTTAGTAATAGTCTTAAACAGAAATAATTAATTCTTTTTCGTGTTTGAGCACCTCTTATGTCGTGGCGTGGGTTGATACCATGGTCACCTTTTTTATTCCCGCAAAGCCCGTTCAGACACACGGTAATACTATGACAGAGGCCTTCCGACATGCCTCCGATTTGATCATTTCTATCGCAGGAAAATCATAATTCCAATATTAATCCTTTATTTTCAGACCATTAGACCTACTCAAATGTTATCATATCTATAGTGACCATACATCTCTATGCCTTCTACATAATTCTGAAACTTCACAATTTCCTGGCAAGTACCGCACACATGAATAGGCTCCCAATTCACACCGATAGGCTACAAAAGATAAAAAATGTTGAATCCTATCGGGAGGCCTATGATTGGCATTTTTAATCGTGGCGTGTCGGGAGCCAATTGTGGCTTATGGGTGAGTGAATCGTAGAATTGTGTTACACAGCCACGACTTTGTCTGCCCTCCTGATGGAAATTTTAATCGGCGCTAGAGAGTGCAGGACCAAAGGATATCCTAAGTCTGCTTACAATACTAGGCTTCGCTATAACCATATTGAAGTACAACCAAACACATCCCTTTCACTAGCACCTTTCGCTTCATTCGTTATTCCAGTAATTTTCTACACTGAAATGGCAAATAAAGTATTCAACAAAGGTATATATTTCATATCTTATTACATCAATACATCATATAGGCTTCATTGTACTTTCGGTAATATATTCAAATTGTTTACCCATGGTCACGACTCGCATTAACGCACATTCCTCTGTTTATGAGTATTACATAAACTATTTTGCTAAACAAAAACACCTGCCATATATAACCTGACGGACAACATTGCACCTAAAAGAAGAAGGTCAACAGCCATAAATAGTTAGCAGATCCTATGTATATGTAGGCCTCTGGTGGCCTAACCCGTTAAAACGTTTCTTTCTGTGGGCATTCAAGGCCCTAATCAGTCCCAAGTCCTGTTGCATAAATGCACAATAATGCGCAGCATGAAACATTTATCACCTTTTGAGTAGCCATGCCCTATTGGCATTGCTTTTACAAGATGCACTGAGGGCGGGTACTTCACGAGTGGTAATGTCTCATTGAGACGCCCATTACTGACATGCCACCACTCATTTATTCTTGAATCCGCACATTGATACTATATTACTCGTCAAAGCAGTCAAGCTCACGCTAGTAAGGTTGGGGGTGGGGCATGGGAGAGATAGAGGGAAATGGTGGGATACGGGGCCATACCCTCTTTGCATTCCTTATCTCAGTCCTGTTGAAAGGAGGGATGGGACCTACATATTGTGTGGAGGCGTCTATTTCACGCGGGGATAACGCTAGGGCCTCGGCTGATTTCCCAAGATAACCTATATATCAGAATGCAGAATGCTTAATCCCCGTGGCCAGATTCTCCTCTAGTGTTTCCAGGTCCCTGGATGAGGGCGCTCAGGCTTTTCCAGGGCGTCTATACCCAGCCTCCCCTACACGTCCTAAGAGGGTCATAGGCGGCCATACTGGTCCCAGCCCGCTCTACGACGGCGGACCTTCTGTATGGACGTCCGAGGTAGGGGGTGGCCCAGCCCGCCCGACCCGGTACTACCACCACCCCGACCAATAACCCCAGTGGACCTTCACCCTCCTGATTCCCCCAGGGAACACCATGGAGCAAGAACCATTGGAACAGAACCTCTCCTCCACCCCTCCTATGCACCCCCTTTACTCTATTCCTCCAGCTTCCACCCGGAGGAGGTCCCTACCCACATGTTTGCAGTGCTCCTTCCAAATGTGATTCAGACATTTCGGCGCATACTAATCAGCAGGCCAGATATGCAGTGGGCCTAAAAGACAGGAAGCTGGGACCTTGGTGCTGAGCCATATGTGTACCCCACTGATAGAAACCCGGCACAGTCCGATCGAAATGACTCCAACCCCCTTAGGAGGGCGATTGTGCACATTTCGCTTAGTAGCAACCACGCCTGTGTTGTGTTGATTAGTCTCCCAGATGAGCAGTGCCACTCAAATCATTCTGTTCAGAGGCCCTCTCGGCTGTGGCGGTCGGCTCGCTCTATAGGCGAGTCCTGACGCGAATGCAAAGCACCCCATTTCTGCGCCTTTCCCAGGATGTCTGGCATTGTGCGGCCACATTTATGACACAACTGAGGAGCAGCTCGCCGTTTGAACTCGGCCACACTTGGGGTTGGTTGACTCGCGCCGCATATCTGATGCCCAGCACGGCGCGAGGTCCAAAGGCCGCGACGCAAGCCCGAGGTTTGATCTGACAAAAGCGATCATTTCTCATTCTTCCGGGAGCCTCCGCGGAGAGATTGGCCATCGTATGCAATCTGCGGCCCGCTTTTGTGAGAGCCTAAGTATAGCTAGTTCCTATGACGTTTACCTAGGTGTATAGAGTGCCCTCTGCGGCACCCCCTCACTCATCAGCAGTACAAGGCTAGGGGTCCAACGGAAAGGCCAGCCAAGCAGGTCCAGATGGATTATTCGCGAGTTCAACAATACGTAGAATGGTAGAGGAAATATCTAGATAACCTCCGCTAGGAGCTGATCTGAATATGGTCATAATGCATAAAGCGACCTACGTCATAGAGAGAGCTTGCGGCAGCAAAGGGGTATAATCGAGATCATTGCTCACTCTTCAGGATGATATGAAGGACGTCAGCGTAGCATCTAAATCACAAGGGTGCCTTTTCATTTTATTATACATGTATCAGGTTTCAAAGACTGCTTTTATGAGCGTTTCGTTTCCACGCAATAGCCCAACTATTGTTCTCTGGTATATGCCGTCAGTCAGTCCAAGATGAATTATAACCCTTCTTATTCAACATCAGTAGTCTCCATAGAAGTCCATTCCCTATAGGCGTAGTTGTATCATATGGTGCAGGCAAACTTTAAAGTCGCACCTACCATTAATTAAGTTAGGCTTTGGACATTATATATTCCATAGGTCCAGGTGGGGGACAAGAAAAGGCACCAAGCTGGGAATCTATCATAATTATCATGTGGAAAGCCATTGTGGTCGAAAGTCATCCCTTCCAGAGAGGCGGGTGTGATGTTCGCTCGCTGGATATTGTCCACGTGGGATTCCATTGGCCCTGACAAGTCACGTGATTAAGGGACGGATGACTGGACCTACGGTATAGCGGTGGTGACGGATGGACAATGGGAAGATGCATAGGGGTAGGGCTGTAGGGGTAGAGGAGGTGGGAAGCTGGAGGATGGAGAGCATGGGGAGGGAAGCCAGCCGGGAGATAAGGTACTTTGGGCTTATATAATGCCCGCCCAACGGAGCAATATATTCCGCCGGCCATGTGTGGTGTTTGAAAGATGAATGCCTGAGCTATACTGCGGCCTTGCAAACAAACACAACTGCATTGAGGTGAGTAGATAACAAGTCTACTGTCCTTCCAAAAATAAAAGCCACCAATGCTTCTGTTACGGCCACCTTTCCTCTACCCTATCACACCCCTGTCCCTTCCTACCCAACCCCACTGTAGCGCGCCACCACCCCAACCTACCCCTACACACCCCAGCTCTCCCCTTGGGGAACACGATTTATGAGTCCATTCTGCGATAAGGAAGGGATCCGCCGTGGGAAACTTTTGACAAATTGGCGGGGCGGTGCTTTTTAGATAGAAAACAATAGAGATGTCTGGCCTGGCCTCGGGAGTGGCTCGCAACTGGTCGGAACAACTCGAAGCTGCTCGGAGCGGCGGATCGTGGCAGGAACAGCGAGCGACTCCTAGGACAGCAGCGGAAACACGTCAGTAAATCCCTAACCTATCAGCTGCAATCTGATAAGGAGTCTGATTAGAAAAATGGATGCGGGGCGTTAGAGAGCCTGACATAATCTCTGCAGTAGGTGGCTAGGATTAATAGACATGGTGGCCATTTGATTACATCTGGTACTGCCTGATGGCCTTTTCCCCCACCGTGGGAATAAGGTTGCTCCATAGAGTTGTGCGGGCGTAGTCCCCGATAGCATTGAACTATCACTCCTCCAGGGCTGCAACCACGTGATTTCCAGTGTGATAAATCATAATACAGTGTTGCTCTTTTTTATCCCACCACAATTTATTCGGTTCGACAACGCTTGTTTTTGATTATAGCAATTTCATGCTTGTCATGCTCAGCGTTTTCCATGGTACCTAGATTAATTTTCATTCTATTTTTACCTCCCACCCTGTATGGGTAGAAAATTTCCCGTTGCTTTCCTGTCGAGCATAAATAATGCGGCTGAGACGTGCCTACTAAAACGCGTGCTTTAAGAATGGGAATCAGCTCCGGACAAGCAGTCAGCCCAGAAACGTGGTCTTTGCCAGGCAGGGGGACTTTGCTTCAAATTTGGTGAGACAACACAAGTTGCCATGGTAACAGTAAAAATATCGCCAAATGGAATCCTGGGATGGTAATGTTGATGGGCTGAGTGTGTGGGAGGTGGTAGAGCTTGCGTTCATGGGGAATGTTGTAGGTTTGGAAGGGAAGGAAATGCGTGGGATTGGAACGGTGGTTGTAGTGTACCCTTAGATGGCTCCGAGTCGGAACGAACATAAAAAAGGGTGGTTGAGGGAATGTGGTGAAGGTGGTAGTGATGGTAGTGGCAGTAGCAGTAGTAGTAGTACTAGGGGCGGTCAGGTAAGTGAGTTATTTGTGGGCGCTTCTGTGACCGTGTGACCAGTGGCCACGTCCGTGCCCTCTGGAGGCGGCAGGGTTTTGTGCGGCGGCCCATCGCGCCAGCTGCCCAAGGCCTCCAGCCAGGCAAGGCTGACCGACCAAACGATGACAAATTAGACTCAGGAGGCTGCTTCAATTGTCCGATCAAAGGACTCTGGCCGGCCAGCTGCTTTGGGCCCGCCACTCGCCACACTCTCGCCTTTCGAACTCTCCACTTGTCATAGAGCCATAATAACCCAATATATCTCCGTTCCCATCCCAGTTTGCCTCTGTTTCATTTCTAAGCCCCATCTACCCGCAAACATTCCTCTTATCCCCTCACGAATACAGTGACGAGCGTTTGCTCCCATCAGTAAGCACTATCTGTGCCTGCGATCCTGCGACACACTAAGACGGGCGCCCGCACCCAAGATCCAAATGGCATGTGCAACTGCGGGGCAAACTTTCCACGGAGATGTGGACTAATTTCGGGGAGATTTCTTCTCCCGCTGTGCCTGGTGTAGGGCGTATGTACCCGAGTAAGCTTGGGCTCGCATTTCGTTTGGCCAGACTCTTAAGCCTAATGACCAGGAAAGATCTTCCCTCGCAGTCAGGCAGAATTCCTCCCCGCTTTCATGGATCGATCTTGATCCTCGCCCCGACGCAGGGATCCAGCCCAGATTGTGGATCAAGGGATAAGCCGAGTTCAATAAAGCACAGGTCCGGCAATCAGACATTCCAGCCACCGATACAGAGATCAAACGTTGCGCGGAAAATGGGCATCGGCCCAGTCCACAACACTCACAGATACCCACGAAGAAAAGGATAAAAACACGTAGGAATTCCTCGCACAGAGCACACCCCATTCCCATAACGTAGCAAACATCAACTATCAGCTTTCTGACGTCACTGGGTATTTGTATAGGCAATTGCTGTCTAGGGAGGACTGTGTAGTGTCTGGGCAATTCAAAGAGTTTTTTCTTTACGAATATATCTGCGTGTTGGTGCCGCGTGCTGCTTGAATCCTGCTCTCTTCTATATTTCTGGTTTTGTATCTTTAGTCTCCATGAATCCGGCCGGCTGGTTGCCTTAGGGCCAAGTATCTTCTGGCTTGCTTGGTTGAGCCACACACCCACATTTTTCAGTCCGCAATCCATCAGAGCTCCTCCCCTCCTCTGGAAGGCAGAGGCCTTTGGAGTCAGAGATAGCCAGTCGCAAGCAGCACACCAGGCGTAATTGGGGAAATGGCCCGAAGTAGTTCTGGCTAATGGTGAACTGTCGGCCATTCATCAAGGAAATTTTCATAAATAGGAAAGGAAAATGTAGAGTAGCCTCTCCGACACCACATACCAAGACCTTTGCACAGACCTACTGTTTTCTTTATTTCCCCCTCTATATGCGTCCATGAAACATTATCCTTTTAGGCTTATGTTGTTTTTTACCTGTTATCTGTCTATTTATAAGTAATAATCCCAAGCATCTCAAATGGTCGTATGGGTTTTCTCCATCCTCCACCTCCACTTATCTATTCATATTTGTTATAAAAGATATCTTATCTGTCATTGCGTTTTAACAGTAATTAATCTAGGCTTAATCTAACTGGACCCGATAAGATTTAAGTAACATTTTTAATTCCTCTAGTTCATATACATTCCTTTATTCCGTGTGCTACTCTCATCCACATGAAATATATTCAGAGATATATTGCCTACGTAGCGTTTGTCTTTTTATCCTCAGTCACTATGCCCTTTGCATCAAGGGCCAATATAGAGGTGTCTTACCGCTTCTGAAATCCTTCTGGATTCTCATTTTCAGAAAACATTATTTCCTCATCGCAATCTTGATCCACTTCTCGATTCGCTCTCACTCGAAACGAGATCGATGGCCATGGTTCGGGGACTGCAAGACGCCATCTCGTAAGAGAAGATTCAGACTAATGAGTTAAGCAATATCTTTATAGTGCACTTGAAAGGATGGAGACCCAGAATATTGAAATGTGCAGCTGCAGCTTGCAACGCTACCACTGCGTCAGTGAGTCTGTACAAAAAGTCTCATCTATAGCAAACTTACTCGCCTAACGTTAATCTTTTTAACTCCTACCAACACTCATCCGTCAGTCCAATCACACAGACGATTCCAATGTAATGGAAACCCGCTTATTCTTCTAAAAATACCAGACACAATGCCAAGGGCATGCCATAGTCTATTCGTCATTAGACCACATCTGGTTCAGGAATTAATAGAAATACGTTTCCAATGGGCCACGGGAGACACAATATCAGCAAGGGAGGGAAGGAAGGAAAGACTGTTTCTTGAAAACCTTGTTTGTTTCAACTTTTCCGCTCTGCGCTGGTGAGCTGGTGAGCAGGAGAGCAGCTCGACGCAGAGGACTCTCGTCTGGCGAAAGAAGGAGGGAGGAAGCGATGGATTGTTATGATGGATTATATCGCAATTCCCAGAAGGGTCCTGCCCCGTAGGATCATCACAGATCATTGGATCTCTGTGCCTGCATCCCGAGGAGGGCGCCAATGATAAATGCAGTCCGCTGCTGTTTTCCCATCGCAGTCGACTGGGTGTCCCAGGCCTCGGGGCTGGAAAGGTTAGGTTGGGGTGTATTTGGAGGCCGGTGACATCTCTGGTATGATCTCGCCCCCTCCCCCTGTCTGATCACTGCTCTGCCCCCTCTCGCGCCCTCCCCGCACATGCAGCGCTTACTCAGACCCAAGCAAGCGTACATTCGTGCTCAGGCATGCGACGAGTTGGTTAGCTGATGCTGCATCTATAGGCGACTGACGTGCATCACGTGTGTGCATGTGCATTCTGACTGTGTAGGATCAGGGGCAGACGGATGGACTGGATGATAGTATCAGACGTATTCAAACACAGCCGGGCAATCGGACAGACCGCTGCCCCAACACGACCCCTGGGGGGCATGTCCAAGTTGACCCCTTCAGGCCCTTATCACATCCGACGACCAATCACATTGCATCAACCTTTTCAGAAACCCCATCAAAATGTTATAAATAATCATGGGCCGCGAACCATAGTGGATCGGAGGACAGGGTAGTTAAGGGAGGGAAGTCCGTCTTTTGACATCGCTATTGGTTCTCATGGATTATCATACCTCCATTTCTGCCCGCTCGGGCTGCATCGGTGCTGACCCCTATGGACCGCCGACCACTGGGGTGTGCTGTAGCTATGGAGACTCATCCAATATGACCACTTGAATTGTGGCCGGTGCGCCAGGATGCGACTGCCTATATCTGATCCCGAGGAGGTAACCTGGTCCCCTGCCTGACCATGATGTGATTTAACGCCCCCAATACGCCCGGCACCGCTGCAGATGTCATTGCATGTAACAACCCTCCTGGGTACTGCCGTGATTTGGCGGCTGGAACAAAGAGTATAATCCTAACACGCTAAGACTGCTGTAACCCTATCACTGATCATGCCAACTGTTTGGTTTCAACCTAGTCCGGCATTCCATTAACTTTCCCCCGTGGCAGTGGCATTGAGTGCTGTGACATGGCACTTTTAAGAGAATCCACTTCTCATCTGGATGCTGCCAATTCCGCCATAAATCAAATGTTACATTGCTGGCCATATTTTATCCAACAACACCATTGAAGCAGTATGGCCATGCATCAGTCCCCTTGACTATAAAAATGAATGAGATGTGCGTAATATCCTTCTTTGAGTTCTTCTAGAATACTGCCGGTGGGTCTCAAACAATGCCTGTGTTTTTATCATTATTGCTATTTATTTCCAATAAATATTTCCGACAACTCTAGTAAATTTCTCTTCGGTGGATATTCTTTGAGTGCTATGATGACTCAGCCAATTTGTTCCCTCTTCCGAGACAGTCTAGATCCCTCTCTCCCGCAAGAAGATAACAAATAGCTGCGAGCCGCCTTTAAAAATGGCCCTTCCCCTCTTTTAATACGCCTGATCGGCTTTGGTTCATGGTGTCGCAATAAATGCCTACCATTTGGCTTTGGGCTTCCATGCAACAGAAACCAGGCGCCGGCACTGAGACGAGGGAGTGATTGGGGCGTCTGCGTGGGCTCGGCTGTGATACTATTGTAACTGTTTGTGTCATGATTATTGCAGAGCCAGATCTATTTGTACATTTCTCATTGCACTCTATAATGAACTGGCATAAAACATATAATTGAAGACTTGGGAATGACAAAATAATATGTTCATTCATCAAAAATAATGTTGTTCCTTTATGTCAGATATACCGCGTCCTTGAGACTGAGATTGAAACAGGACTGAGGCACAATAGACACCTCCATATAAATATCCGATAATTTATGTTTGTTTGTACCATAAACAACCATTGAAAGTTGTCAAGTTTTCTCCGAGACGTGTTTCATCATGCACAAGCCGCCTCATGGATGAAGTACGGACCATTCCTCCACTCCATTTCCAGTTTGTCCAATATATCAAGGTCTGTGAGACATTCTTCATTTCGGTCACGTAACCTGTGATTTTGTCGGCCATTACACGTCCACCCTTGACAAGGACGCATCACAGCGCCTTTCACTGCTAGTCGAGGACGTTTGATTCCGTGGCTGAAATCAGTGCCAAATGTATTTAGCGAGAGGCCAGGTTGCCTATTGGGTTTGGGAAACACTGGGATCAGAGCGCGTCAAACGTGGACTCATTAGGCCAGCAATCCAATAGAGCCGTGAAGGCTGGTCAATGTGGCCTGCGTCTAGTGGCAGATTGGGGTCTGCTCTGGGTTTCAAACTCGCATCACCTATTGACCGCTAGGGTAAACAGCGTCGCCCTGGGCAATCCCCCTATCTCTTGCCCCACTTCTCATGCCGTACTTATAACTCTGCCCTATCGTACGCTATGGGCCGGAGCGTTATATTTGTCATGATACATATGTGTGCATCTTACTGAAGTCAATCATCGTCAAAATTGATAACCGTCTTGCATTATTATGCGCATATATATGTTCCGATGTACTCTTCCCGCTTGACTCAAATTGAGATATCTATTACATGGAACAACAGTTGTTCCTTTCATTTGAAATATTCCCCTATTTAAAAGGCTTGAACAATAACTTGGTTGAAACGCATTTTTAATGATCTTATTTCTTTTCTGATATCATATGAAAGAGATAACATTTTATCTTCGGAATTTTACTGATTATTTTGAAGAATTGCTTTGTTTACAGTTATGAAATCACCTAATAGCACAGTAACACCGGAAGTGAAATGCAATGACTATTGATTCATACAATTTCTCACTACCTTTGTAGCAACCCTTTTCGTTATCTATGACCTTGGCACTACGATTCACATTACATTTATTCGTATGTTTCATGGATATTTCCTTTTTCACCTTCCCTCTCACATCTCATTCTAATTCTCCTCCCTCTGTCTGCATTAACAATTTACGAGGGAGACGTTGGCTGGGAGGATTGACTCAGGCGCTCCACTTGCTGGTGGCTTGGCTGCAGTCGAGCCAAATGTCCGGAGAAGTGGTAATGGCCCACGTCGGGGCAGGCTGGGCCAGCGGCAGTCCGTACTGTTTGACCTAGTTCATGGGCAACTTCAAACAACAGTTTTCAGTGACCCGACCTGGCAGGAGCCCCAATGGTAATCACGAAACGCACTGAGCACACACGCAACGCGGCGCTAATATGTGAGCAGGGTTCTCGTTGAGCTCGTTGAGCTGCTACGAGCTGCTCACACAGGCCCGTGTGGAAATACAAGGTTGTAGAATGTTCAACTTAGCGGCATCAAAAAGATGAGATAAGCCAAGCGTGTATAGATACTATGTGCCTGCGTATTATTTTCGTTCTTTAATAGTAGACTTGGTCGATGATGAGATGAGGTTCCAAAACTAGCTTAGAATCAATAGGGTGAAGTCATCCTAAAACTTAGAACTACTAGGCTATTGAATTATTTAGTATAATGAGGGGTGTATTTTATCTACAAAAAAAACGAGTTTTAATCAATATCCTATAACTTATAAACTTGTACGTGGTTATAAACTTGCACTTTGTTTCTTTATTCCAATCAAAAAGTCTTATTCAATCAATATTTTGTAATACAGTTCAAGGATCAATGTATGAAGTATCAATGTTTGTTGGAGGATCAATGTATGAAAGGTGTCTTGGTATGACTAGAAGAGTTTCATGTTATTTTCCATCATTGTATTGAATTGTTAACATCGGCTGAAGAATATTCTGAATTCCTAGATAGCGAGATTATCCTATCCAGACAATCAGTCTATTTAACTTAAGGGAATTACTGTAGATCAGTCTCTCTGTCAGACATTTTATTCCTATTTCTTTTCTTAATTTGTTTCCCTTTTTTTATGGATCTTTATTAGGGTCTAGTCATACAAAGAAAACTTCCAGGCTCTGCCATGGCTGTTCTACCGCCTGGTCCCTCAATGGTTACAATTGAAGTTCAGTTCGAATAGCATAAAATACTAATGTGTTGTAAACATAAGGTGACATAATGAGATATAGGTTCAAGATAAACATAGACATAAATGTGACATAGCTAGCAGTTCTACTTCATCGAAGTTATGCACAGTGAATATGAATGAGGTGGGATGGGATGTGTATGATGGTCAACTTGATCACACAAGTACTTTGATAATGTCTGGAGGTCGTTCAGTTCGGGCTACAGGGTATTTCACAACTATTTTGGGTAATGCAGTTTAGAAACTAACAAGTAAGAATAGCCTTCAAGAACATCTTATCTGATAAGTTGCAACGCAGGTCATTAGTGTTCAAGGGTACTGGAATAAAGTTAGATGTATAAGTATAGTTACTGAATATACAATAACCAGTCGGAAAGACTTATAAAATCAGAGTTACATAAGTCTTATGTAGTAACGTACTTATTGCGATGATATATAGGAACCCAGGAACTAGCACCAATAGCATGAGCCGGACCATTTTTGTTTCTGCACTGCTATCCGTGAGACTGGCCGGAGATGTGGGGTCATCGCTCCCCAAGGGTGATAAGGCACATGTTGTTTACATGTGTACAGCTTAGGCAGCCACCTGCCACAGAATGGCCTTTTTCCTGTCCATTGATGGACTTTAGCCATAAGAGGTGCTGCCAGCCATTTCTTCTAGGTCCACTCCTTCCTGTATTTTTTGTGTTCTATTCTTTTTTATTCAGACCTCAGAGCCCGAAGCATGGGCCGGCTGGCAATATCGCCGAGATATTTTTCTCGGCGGAAGTGGCCATTTAATGTCGGTGTTAACTTTGGTCGGCCATTGTTTCCAGTGTTTTCTCATAGGACTTGGCCTGCAGTGCTCCAAGTGTTTCTTTATGTCCGGAGAAGAAGAGGGGAAAATATTGGCGGAACGCGCCGCCCGCCTTGGTCAGTTGGGGGGAGTGGCGGGACTTGGGGTACAGGGTCAATAGTGGAGAAGGCCTGACAGGCAAATGCACTTAGACGGTGGCGATAAAACCACAATGGCCACCGAGGAAGCACCCATGTCAGTCTTACAGAAATTCCTGAGATGCATACATTGCTATTTGTTTTTTCATCGGAAGTGATTCCCCGTTTGCCTATATACCGTACAGAAAGAGGGGTTCCCCGCCATTTTTCTGTACCATCTTCTTTCTTACTCTCCTCCTCCCTGCCCAATCCCTCTGCTGGAAAAGCCACGGCTATCCCTTGGTCAGTTTGCACCCTCCCACCCCTACCATCCGCCCCGCCCTCCCTCTCCTCCCGCCAAGCCAACTGCCACTCCACGACACAACCTCAAAGGTCAAGCATGGCTGGCTCCTTGCCTTCATGGACGGACCCGGGCTGGAAATATAAATCAATGGCAAATGCGGATGTTTTGACAAGATGTAAGGGGCGTTTTTGCTTTCCTCCCCCGAAGTTAAGAGGAAGATGTACACGGATAAAGGGCAATAGAAGTTGTCAGTCTCAGCTGTGCGGAACCGGACGAGTGCTAGACACAACCAGACTTTTACCCATTGGAAGGCTGACTGCTCCTTTGTTATATATGGCCCGTCCATTGGTGATCTTTACCTGGCAAGGTCCATTAAACAACAGTAAAAGGCGCATTAAAGCCAACCACAACAAGGCCTTAAACATGTATATAGACATAAAATTGGGCATTCAAATTCTATTAACGTTCAAGGAACATCTGCTCTTTGCTCTTGACCTGACTTACAACTACATTTATTATGTTATATGACAAGCTTTCACGTCTGACTCATATTTAGCTCTCCTCCATGTGGGGTTTTCAATGATGAACACATAAAGAGCGCAGCACTACAAACAATAGTAATCGAGCGGCCTTCCTTAAGCTATTCGTACCGTCCAATTCTAGCCAACAAAAGAGGAACAAGATGACTCTCCCCAATTGAGTTTGGATTTTATTTTCTTTGAACAACTGTAGTCCTATTTCATTAGTCAGTGATAACAAACTAACAGTGGGAAAATGTATTGCAACAGGAGAATACCGCAGTAGCAGTCTCTGCCGGCTTTCATTCTTTTTCAGCATGGCTATTCTGTGTGAGTCAATTGCACCTCCTATCTCTGCATTGTAAATATTCCCCATGTCCCTTATCTCTTATAAGGGGTAGGGCGTCGCGGCTGATCAAATTTGTTTTGTGATAATTCATTTTCGTCGACGTAAATAAAGACTGCGGAGCGACGGAAGGCCCCCGTGCTCATTCCTGCATCTCGCTGGGCATTCTCTTCGCCGCGCTTGTATTTGTGCTCCCCATTTCAATCCGGAACCCATTGCCTCATGTTAGATTACACAGAGGTGTTTCCTTGTCGATAGAGAGGCATGTGTGATTTGGGTAAGACTTTGCTCCAGGATCGTTGCTTTGCTGCCTGGGAAGTAGGAGCTGGAGGTGAGAAAAGGAGTAGTGCATGGGGGTGTGTATGATGGGAGGGGGAGTTGGTGTGTACAGGCGGTGGTCGGAGGGATCACAACAAGAGAATGGTGACAAGATAAACAAGCCCTGCCAATCCCCCTCTTTGATCCTGAAGCTAATATGGCAATAACGTGTCCTAATGCAGCTTCAAGCATCATCACCACGTGGCGTCGTTGGCAAGGGCCGGGCAACTCTTAAAGTACTGCCTTTTGCATTATCATTCCCCCTGCCTTTATCATCTAGCTGTTTTAATTGGAGGGCGGGGCGAGGGCCTACATTCGCCTATCCTAGTTATATTCGATGCAATCTTGTAGCAAACGTCCCTAGTGGTAATCAGATTTATAATGAGCTTTCTTATCTGGAAACAAAGGCATAAATCAGTTTATGGAATCTGGACAGGTTAGCTTTATCTATCATGAGATAGAAGCAGCCATTTGAAGTCAATGATGTTTTTAAGCATTCCTCGCGGTTAAATGGCACCGTGATGAAAATGTTTTAAGCGCATTGAATCGGCTTTTCCCAGTAAATGTCCCCATAGCACAACGGACCAAAGCACTTTTTGGGCCTATCCCCTTGTCAATCTGTTTGCCAAATGAGCCAAGGGTATATTTTTGTGTGCGCTTTTCTGTGAGCCATAGTTGGTTTTGCTCCCACCAAACATCTATAGCCATAACACGATACGGCCTGGTGCTCTGCCATTTGGCAGGCTGGACAACTCATACCATAAACTCAGCCACCCTCCCACTCATCTGTATCATGCGATCAATTAAAGAGGTACCTATGCAGATAGCTTCCGCATATCGATCTTATCTGCAGTCAGAGTGATTTGGCCGATGTCATGAAAAGAGCAACAAAATCCCAAATTCTACGTTCAAGTTGTACTGGGGACACTAGATAGAAGTAAGAGATACTTAAATTTATTTCTATATCTCTTACTCCGACTGGGGACAATTGATCGCTGTAGAAAGCACGTTGTCTGGTGTATAGTGTAGACCAAATAGGAATATAGGACACCGTCATTCCCATCCTCAACCGTCTCCCTTGGCAACAAGACTCGTGTGTGTCCATACGCTGGCGCCACCTTGTCCGACGGAGAAAACTAGAATTAATCCTGATTTCGAAGTCCATGCTAAGTGTCTTCAGGCCAGCTTGTGCATAGCCTACAGAAACGTACATGTGCCATGTGGAATTAGTAATTGCCGTCATTTATCCTTTGTATGATGCAGCTAAGAGACTCTGGTATCTAACACCTGAGGACACTTGTCATTTGTTATCGGCATCTAGACATTGCCAGACTGCTATCAGGAAGGTGGCCGATTTCCAGCTCCGTGATGAGGCCAGTGATGTATTACTTTCAATCAGAAGCACAGACATAATTACCGACTCCTTTACACCCCCTTTATCACCCGGCTATGAATCAGCGCCAGAGACAAGGAGAAGTAGGGTAGGGATAGGGAAATTGGAAAACACGGGATGGGGTGAACCATGAGGATGGGAGATATTGTAGGAAGTGGGCTGAATATTGGGAGACAGTTCAGACCAATATTGAGAGGATGACTTTCCACTATACAAAAAAGAACTGGAGGAAGAGCAGATTGGTGGGTGCTATCGAGTTGCTCTTCGTTGAGTGAGCTGCTCACAATGGTCAGAGATTGGTGGTATTGTTATCTGTGTGCTGCTCCTGTCCACGAGCCGCCCGAGCGGCCGCTATTTGATGAGCACCCCACAGCATGGAGAAAAAGGCGGCGGGTAAGGATGGGGGAGAGGAGGGGCGTGGGCGGTTGAACCACCAATGCTGCCTCCAGTGTACAGGCACGGCCCGTACCATTGGCGCGAAAGAGAATAGGCTACTAGTCCCGCTGCCAAGACAATCTACAAGGCATGTCATGCAACGGCGCGACTGGCACGTGCCGGCCTTTGGTGCCAGATGCCATCAAGCCGGGCAGAGACGGGGGTAATACAGACCCCCTCTTCTTATTCAACCCCGTCCGAGAGCCTTTGCGGGATGCTTCTGTGGTGAGGTATAGGATGGGCATGCACCATCATGGTTAGGGGATCACTGCTTGTATTTTGTTGCTGAGACAAAGGGGCGGTATCTTACACTCTCTCCGATAACTTCACACCTGTCGTAAAGCCAAAGAAATAAAGGCCAACAAGCTCTTTTTACAATGTAGAAATTGCCCCTGACTAAATAATGTATATAACTTGGATTAGGTTTCACTGCAGACCCCAGGTCGTAAATCTATCATCAGTTCCATAATCAAAAACGATTCTTTACTCTAGGGACCAGCACTGCATAGATGTACAGGCTTCTACCAAAAATAGAATTTACAACAGACAGACTGATACATTAGACTCAATAGTACAATGGTTGATATCAGAATCGTTCACACAACCCATGAATTTAGTTCACAAGGCATTAAAATTGCTGATAATTTGAACGAAAAATCATTCTAGAGTACTATGCTGAAAAAGGTGACTACTGGCCCCTTGTCTCACACTAAATTGTGTATAGCAGATTTTATATTAGCAAACCATTGTACCGATAGATTTGTGGGAAGCCACCTGCTACTTTATACACAATATTGTCAAATGGACACGCTGACCGATCTCTACAGATTTTATATCAAGTTGGTACTATCAACCGACATAATAAACCTCTGATAACGATCGCATTCCCATATCACCACCGATCGACTTTACATAATTGGGAACAAAAGGTCTTTGCTAATTTTGTCGGCTGATGGAAAACCCACTGGTTTCAATACAATACCCCTGCCGCCAAGACATCATGAAAATATTACATTGTGGAACCAGGAATTTCCAGGACATGAGGACAATGTCAGAGATATCATTCTAGGAACATTATCCATGGGCAATTATTATAGATTATTCAATTGTTATTTGTATAGAATCAATTATATGAGGCCCGAATACCATGGGCTACGTTTTCAGTGGGAAATTATCCAAGAAGGAAGAGTCATGACTGCAAATGATAGGGAATATGATCCAGTCTGCAGTATCCAATATTACGTTGATTTCATTCAGTATAGATCCATCTGTACGGAGGTCTATAATTGACATTATCCATTAACGCAATCAACCTGCCGTTGTTACGTACCCTAACTGCATTTCAGTTGATTGGGACATATTCATCATGCCAGGTTAATTGGGCAGATGATTGTGACCCGTTTCAAAGATGCAAAAGAAACATCCAGCCAATTAAACGTAACGTTTTCTGCTTGTAATGTGCATTATAACGATGGAGGTTACCCCATCAATAAAGGGCATTACTCTGGACCCCCTTTCGGTGAAAAAGGATGAAAAAACAGTTTGCCATCGTTGTAACTACCTAAAACGTCTCATTAGGGATCTTGGCGTGTTCTGCTTGTGGACGGAGGGTTCAAAGAGGTCAATATATTAACAGCCACCGAGCGTGCATGTAATCAAATTGATGTTCATTGCATTTGACGCCCAACATGGGGCTCTTATGCAACTCTAGACGTCGTGCAACTAGGCATCAACTTCATGCCAGGCATAAACATTGACGTTAGGCCCATCATTAACCGCATGGATATACTAAAGGTTAGATTACACGGACGCCAATTGTTATGAGGTATTATTCAATAGACTCCTCAACCCTCTTAGCCTATGAATATGCGACAGAATGTCTCGGTTGACCTTGGTTTGTTTGTGGGAAAGAGTCAATAGGGGACGGCTTAGGGAGGCTGCCATACCGAAACAGCAGACCCCCAACTCTCTACTTGAGGGTAACTCCTCACCCGCACCCTCCCACCGCCGGCATAACCGCCAACACCACCAGCGCATCACCCCTCCGCTTCCACAAAAATAAGGGTATCCGAGGGGACCAGTAATGTTTCCCAGATGTCCGCCATTATTCCATTGCATCACGGGAAGGGGCGTCTCATTGCAGCGCATGCGCATGGGGGCCTGGTTTCTATCACGACTGATGTGACAATGTCGACCATGGGCGCGTGGCCAAAATTTCATTATCATGGCCACAGACCTATTACCATGATGTGGCAGTGCGATGAGCACGGGTGGGAGACGGTCAGATTGTTAGGCCAAGTTGGCTTCAGCCCTGATCAGTAGAGAATCTTGGACAAACACGCGCAAAAAGACGGTTGTAGGAGACTCAGTGTGCGTTTTAGTTTAATGACTATGCTTTTACAGCCCGAGGCGGTAACTGCATCATGCCACTCTGCCGGCGAATGTGTTATGTGCCCCACTGAAATATTATCTGACTTTCCACAATGAACAAGAGAGGGGAACTGTAAATATGACCATTGACATCAATTACAAATAAAGTCATTCGCACTCTCGTATGAATTCTGCACATAGCGATCGGTGCTTAACTCTCTTCTTTAGTCTTTTGTATGTTCCGTGACTATTCCAACGCAAATAGCTCAGCAGTTCGGGTATTTTCCCCAAGTTCTCCTTACTGTGGCGAGGGGCTTCTTGGTGCTTGTTTTACTTTGCCAATCCTTAAAAGGCTTTATGTCCTTTGGGGGCAAAGCTAAGCCCACAAACCATACACCCCAGTCATAGTTCCTGAGAGCCAATTGAGATGTATGCGTGATCGAGTCTACTGTCTAGGTGTGCTCTCCCGTGAGGCGGTTGTGGAAGATTTTTTTACTATTCAATAAAGGACGCATAATTCACATTTTGTGTGGGCATTTTATGATGGTGGTCCAAATGGATATACATAAAGGTATTTACAGCCCGCTAATCGGCAAGACAGTAGATTATGCAAGATGAAATATGTATGATCTATCGACATCAAACAGCAACATATATATCATCGGATATAGATATGGACATGCCCGCAAGTACACAACATGCCCCTCTCTCTATGTATGAATAATAAGGCACAAAGTTTTCTCCAGAAGGAGGAATATCATACCTCATGGACCCCCATTATTCATATCGCATGGGTTTTCATCCCACATCGCATATTCTAGGGAGCGTTCAATAACCCTAGCCATCGGGAGTATATGCTTGTAGGAGAGGTCCTATGTAGGAGCATTTAAAAATAAGGACAATCGTCGCCGAGGACAGTCCTCACAGGTGATCGAAGCTAGAAACTGTATGAGTGTTTAAAACTGTTGAACCACATCTTTCATACTCTCGTCCACTTACAGAAAAGTGTCCTAGCGGAGAAAACCCCCTGAGGTCTGATAGGTGAATCAAACTGACAAGAGCAGCCCTATTCATCAATTAATCCAGCAGAAATATGTTTTCTATGGTCACGAATACAAAACGGTATTGTCAGAAGGAGAATATCTGAAATAGTTAGTTGGACCACCACTATGTGGCTCTACCTACAGTTATTAGGAACCATCCCCCCAATGAGACCCAAACCTGTCTGACAGCCTATTTGTCCTAGATGAGAATCAGCATCACATGAAGGAGACTCATTGTACATGATTTCTCTACTTACAGATGATAGGTGTTATTAAACATGAATGCTTTCCCCTCAGATAGCTCATTGATAAATGGCTAGATCTCCGGTCGATTCTTCCGCTAAGACCAAAATATTTTAAACAGGCCCCAGATATATTAATGGTTTTATCGTGGTTCATGCTAATACAACCCTCTCTACATGATCACATACGCACTCCCTCTTTGAAAGGTCTTGCTTTTTAACAATGTCCCATACTAGAGTGTCTGTTATCCGGCATCGTGTGAAATCGAATTGGTACGATGTCTATGGCTGGGCCCCAGTGTTGTATAATTTACTCCGCTTGCTGCGCGGGCGCCGTGTTTGAACCCGGTGACTTGGCATGCAGCAAGGCACGGGGGAAAAACATTTAAAGGCTGGGCAGAGTCAATATCACCAGTTTGATTAAGTACAGTGCGTCCTTTCTTTTCATAGCCAGTCAAGCAGAAGCTATGTTAGACTAAAATTGGAAACCACTGGCAGGCATTCTGAAGGTCGACTCAGAGTGGTTTCACCCTGCGGAGTCTGGTTAAAAAAAGTCGTTATTTAAAGTGGAATTAAACGGTGCGAATTTATATTATCCCACTGTAATCCCCCTCCTCCCTTACTACAACAGCGGCCGTTCCGACCAGTTCTACCACCAAACAGCCTTACACTGGATCGCGCCAAACAGAGCCTTTTGGGTCGCTCTTGTCTTAAACACGGACACAAAGGTGTTGATTCGTAAGGTCTTGTTGCGTCGCCAAAGAACGAGGACAGTGTTTGTACAGCTGTCACCCAAGTGCCAACAGCGCCTACCATTCTGTTCTGATCGCACGAACCAAAAGGCCACTCTTAACAAGGAGGAGGGAACCTTTCCCCTCCTCTACGATTCCCGTTTTCTAAGGGTCTTAGTGGAATAGGTGTGTTTACGGAAAGGAGGGTGTAGAACTAATCATACTGATCTGGTTAGGCTCTGTTCTGGTAGGACTGTGATGACATTTTTAGTATCATCACGAATTATATTTGATGGAAGCCTCAAAGATGCTAAATCATTGAAAAGTGTTTGTTTGGGGAGTATATCTCTGAACATGTATTTTTCAAATTCTATCGCTCATATAGATTTTCAAATGGAAATTCAGATTTTATATTTATCTACTTGGCATGGACAATGCTCCTTATTTCTGGATGAAGAGAATGTTCGATACATACATATAGAATTAGTTATAATTTACTGAAATGCAGGGTAATGGTGAAACAAATGAAGGATAGCTCTATGTGTTTATAGCTTTACCATACAAAACTCTGTACATGCATTTAACGATTTCACGTAAATGGAGGTAAGCGTGCCACATGGGCCTTTTTTCATTGCAAAAGAAAGAAAATTGAGAGGAGAAAAATAACAAATACAAATAAAACAATTGTAATTCATCTAAAACCCTTGTGGTTGCTTTAGCCTGGTTGGGAGGTTGTCGAACTCGATCATTAATATTTGATATTTTAATGAGGAACTGGCAGGTGACAAGTGCGCGTGAATCGGGTAGAATATCGACCGGGGACAGATTAATTGATATTGCATGGTGGCAAAACCTCAGACTAGGCCATATGTAGAAGACCCAATTTAAGTTTCCATCTGTAATTGGAACATAGGGAGGTCGAAGGTTGAGAGACGGTAGTGTAAGTAAGTGTGGCTTTCAGATGAATTCTGCAGCTGTTGCAATAACAATGAGGTTTCTCAACAAAGTCCTCTGTTCTCTTTGTCCTATTTTAAACTATCAGAGACTGCCTTTTACCACAGTAAACGCGAGCCTAGCTTTAATGGGAAGCGGATCGATTTTTATTAGAGAATTTACCTTGCCAATTGCATTCATCCTTACAGGGACCAATAGCGTGCAGCCTATCAGACGACGGCTTTGATCATGCGAGGGGATAAAACAGGGGGAATCGGGCTATATTTGATATTATGAAAACAATAGAAAGGAGCAGTGGTCAGCACATTGGCGCTAGACACACAACTAGCCATTAGACCGACGGCTCTCCCGAGCAGTTCTCAGAGCAGCTCCCCTCGCACAAAGCGGTCTATCTGCTGCTCGTCACTCCAACTCAAACACGTCAAACTGGGCCGATGTTACTATGTAGGACCGCCACCATTGTGCCTTTGTCCCCCCACCGTACTCCCAATGAGATACATGTTTCATTACGGCCGGCCAACATGCGATCCCGCACTTAGGGGGCTAGCCACCGCAGGCCAGACCCGCTGCTAGTTCTGGCTAGTTTTCTGCCCCCACCGCCTTCTATCGCCCCTCCTCACCACCCAATACATGCTTCCACAGCACCTCCCACTGTCCACAGCCTACCACCTTCTTCCCACTACAACCCCTCCGTCTGCTACTTGCTGGTCGCCATCTACTCTCCACCGCATGCCACACAATGCCTGCTACCTAACTGACTGATATCTATCACCCACCTCCAATTGTCCATCTTCCAATATCCATCGCCTGGCACAGGGCTGCTACTATGTATTACCTCGCCAGCTACAAAATACCACAAGCCTCCCACCACCTGGCACCTACTCTATGCTGCATGCTAGCTAAAATATATGCCGCAATCACTCTATAACCTACCACCCAATATACACATTTTATCACCCGCTACCAGCCATCGGATGCCCGCTATGCACGAAAACCGCTGGTTGCTGAGTCCGCATTGCAACACCCGTTAGCCATCCACTACCTACTCCGTGTCGACTCCCTACCTTGTAGGAGCCATCCTTACACCCAATATTAACTCTCCTACAGCTTTACACGATCCGTCTGCCGGCTACTATCAGATGTCTACACCGAAGCGTTTCCACAATATGCATTTCTTCTGTCAATCGGAGATGTATACATTCGCCATCTGCATCTCATCAGCTGCGCATGCATACCTTGATATTTTCCTTGAATTCCTGCCACCCACTCATGCATATATACAAAGTCCTCTATATACCCCTTTCTTCTTTTATTATACACCCACATCTCATTCCGTTGAACTTTACACAAGGAAAACATAGATTCACTTAGAAAAGTCAAACTCTATTCCTGAATCCAATTCTTCAACGTGAGTTCTTCACGTCATTACAGAAACATTCTGCAAATCCGGAGGTTTAGGACAATGTGTTAAGTCCCAGATAAGGCATAGGTATTCATGAACTGCACGTGGTGGACTCACTAGGAAGGAATACCCTTTACACCCCCATATGAACCAGCCCCTCACACTGAGAGCCAACCCCCATGGCCAGTCTCCGGCCAGCAGCTAAGGCCAATGCGCCATTGAATAGAACGAAGACGGCATAAAACGCAATACACAGGCCCATAAATTTGTCGTTGCCAAGGAGATAGAGACGGTTGCCGGCGGCTGGGCCTGATTCCCATGTCTTCCACTTGGCACAGTGTTCCAAGACAGGCGATATTACGTAAGGAGGCCCCATGGTTCTCATTGCTAGAGACAGAGAGCCCCAGACCAGACAGTTCCTCCCTGCAGCCCGGTCCCATAGAGACCTCCACGAGAGAAATTACATTTTCGTTGCCTCAATAAAGACTGGCTAGGAGTCTCCTAAGGAATTCCAGGTGCTCGTTAGCTAATTCTAAACATAACTCTGGCCCCGGCAAGGTCTTTAAGGTTTGAGTAAAGATTTCTCTTGGGAAACGCCGCACATGCATAGGCAGTCTGCGAGACTAAAGAAAGAGGAGTGGTAGAATATTGGTACGGGAATCGATCTCCAGGTAGGGATAACGCGTGAGAAGAGTGGCCTTCAAAACCCTTCCAACCCAGCACCCCACCCCTACCCCTCCATTTTCATCCCTTCACTGTGCCAATACACCTACATCACGTGACCGGCTGCAGCAGACGACATCCAGCTCGGCACCCGGGCGCGCGCTGTTTATGGCGGGAAGGCGGCTGTACATCCCCAGTAGTTATAATTGGTACTTGCCAATAGACAGTCGGCAATCACCGCGCCTGCTTTACGAGAACCAGGTGTTAGCAACGGGCTGGCGCTGTTTTAATCAAGGAATCCATTCCGTGAGCCGTCCATACGGATACAATCAGCTCACTGCCGGTGTAATATGCCCGCTTCCGGACTCAGCATGTATACGTTAGGCTGGGTTTATTATACGAGACGGGTTTGTGGGAATGGTCGCGATGGAACATGGTCGTTTTTGTTGGGTTAAGACAATAAAAAAGACAACATAGGAATCCCCAGGATTTGTGCCGTGGAAGGTAATCCATGACCTCTGTGATACCATTTCCTTTTCGGGAATAGATCAACTTTGGGGGATCTTCTATGGTCCCGCGTTAAATTACACAGAATTTAGCAGGATTGGAATTAGTAGAGGGGAGAGTGTAGGGGAGTTTGAGAGATTGGAGATTGGGCTAGGTGAGAGGAGGGTGCGAGCGCGGTAGTGCGGAGTGGGGGTGACAAACACGGCCATATTTGGGATGCAACTCAAGCAACATTTGTCTAGGATGAAAATTGAGTTTGCCCATCGAATCAAGGGTCGAGGGGCGCCCAGGGCATCCTTGATGACCGGCTAATTTCCCACGTGTTTCTGGCCGCGCGTCAGACGTCCGGACACAGCGCTGCGACGGTCACATGATCGGCCAAGATGGCGGCGGTCACGTGACGACCCTGTGAACAAACCAACTTGTCACGGGCGCGGGTCAGACGGCGTGCTGGGAGGTGGCAATGGGGTAGCAAGGGGTACTGGGGTGATGGCAAGGGGGGTGCGCGCTGAGGGAGGCAGCTTGGTGTGTGTGCAGACGTGGCCAGAGGGCGGGCGGACAGGACAGAAGGACAGGCAGACAGACCAATGGTCATGTCCACTTAATTGAACTGTCTACCACACTTGACCCCAAGGATAGCCGATGGAGTGATCAAACAGACCCTGTTTACCAGCCTTATGTTCGTCTAGGGAAACAACCAACCTTTATCAACAACAAGTTACCCTTCCACATATCCACAGGCAAAGGGTTAATTCCAAACCATATAGCTTATATTTTTATCACTTCTGTATGTTGTTATCATTCCGGTTGGTAAAGAAAATTTAGTTTTTACGGAAACCTGGGATAGTTGGCACATGGCCTATTGTAACTGTTGGTCCCATCTTCACAGTGGTTTAATACACTCTGTGTCCTAGTAAGTACTGTGACCGCCCCATCAGCCTACTTCTACAGGTGACATGACTGTCAGAATTAACGGCAGTAATGTCCTCATCATAGGGCTCAATAGCGTTGTCCGTGGGACGAACCTTCTTTGATTGTCGATTATAAAATGATTTAGACTAGGCATTAATTTCTTTGCGCACGTCACCATCGCGTGCCACCTGACAATCAGACCAGCTGCACGAAAGTCCGGACTTCAAAGTTCCTGGACACAATTTCCCTCCCACTGCTAATATAATTTTGGTTACGATCGCATTGAGTCGGATACATTTCATATTTTGTCTTCTTATCCCACGTCAATTCACTGTATAATTATGTTAAAAATGCAATATGAACTAACGTTCTGGCTCAATCGTCTGTGGTTGTTATATAACCGTAATGATAGCGTCTACGGGATTTGAGTGATTGGGAAAATAAATCTCTCTAACACTTTTGGAAATGGTTTATTTTGGATTGAACGAAGAGGATGTATTGACTAGGGAAAGAAAAAAGCTCGTGGGAGATGCCTGGATGTTGAGAAACAAAGGAACATGAGACAGCTGGACAAAAGTTCAAAATCTTTTGGTTAATGAAAATATCAATCCAATTGTCAGGGGTTTAAGCAGAATTAAGTGGTATATTCTGACATCTTATGCATGTTATATCATTAATAAACGGATAGATCTATAGATCAAACACACCGAAAACTCATCCATTCCAATCTTCTCAAAATAGCACAAGGGATTGTTACGCTTGAGAAAACAAGAAGATAAGTGGGAAGATGTTTATTTATTTACAGACCGAAATAGCCAGACAAAATGTCGGCAGTCAGTCGAGGAATTGGGAAATATAAAAAGAAAAAGATACAAGGGTAGGGAGGAGAAACTAGGGAACAGAACACGAACATAAATAAACAAGAATGCAAGAATGGCTAGGAAACCTGCCAAAAAGTACTTGCAAAGGAGGACTGATTTAAGATATATCTAGAGGTCAGAAGTAATTATTGCCTCCTGTCGATGGAGTAATGACGAAGGGTTTCTATGAGCGATTGATCCGCCATGACTAAGTATTGATCTTGTCAATATTTTATGATCTATTGATTAATCCAATCCAGTAAACATATATCCTGGCTAGAAAAGGATCAAAGATTGATTTCCGATTTTAAGGACATCCTCGCATTGCCATACCCGTGCGTCTATGGGACCACACGTCTACAGCAGCAATGGAAGGGTCTTTGAAGCTTCACCAAGGCCTCTTCCTGGTAAATCAGTGAAAATATCAACCTGGAAATAGCAAGAAGTGTATACTCTTACACCTGTGTTGCACAGACTTCAACAACTATTACAATGCACATAATCCAATTCATATACCAAGGCATTTTACAATTAACGGAAATTGTCCTTACTTTTGTCCAATAGATTTGGATACCTTTACATAAGGTCTGACTTTCTTCCTAAATGGGCTATCAGGTTTTGATTTGTGCATTGTTGTCCGCAATAGCATCTATCCACGGTGACTCTTTAAGTAGAAGCAATGCCGCAAGTCTGAGTTATAGCATAGGGCAGTCTCGTTTTTGATATGGAAATCAATTCCTTTGAGGGTCCCCGCCTCTTAGTCCCCCAAGTGGAAGTGTTTACCGTATTTACAATGCTGAGCAGGGACCAGAGTGGGTGGAAAAGAAGGAGGAAGAGGAGAGGATGGCGGAGAATGGGATGGAGCAGAAAGACCTCCTCCTCCAACAGAAATGTGTCAAGTGTTAGTATTCCTGACCTCTCCTCCGGCACTTAGCATAATGGAATATGAGATTGAGCCGGCCAAATTGATGTGATGGTTTCGGGGTGGGGGGAAGGGGTGGGAGTCAGGGAGCCCCAGACACAACACCACCATTACCATGGCGCGCCGTGCTGAGAGCGGAGAGAGAAGCTCAGAGTCGCTCAGGGATCCACTGCTCAATGTTACACTTCACTCTACGCCTTTACCGCTAGGGGAGCGAGCTGCTCAAGAGGCTGGAGCCTTCTGGCCATGAGCTACTCCCTGTAGTCACAGCATGTGGGACGGGGACTTGCTTAAGAAGTATGTCTCTCCCCTCCCAACGCTGATTAATGCATTGTCCTTTATTTTGCATGAGTCTCTCGACGGGCTCTCCCATATGGCGCCCTAATGGAATTGGATTTTTGATTGGGTTTTCATTCCACTTGATGTTTGTAAGGATAACTAATTGATCAGACCTCGTCAACCCTTCCAGCAGGGGCAGTACTGTGTGCATACATCACACGTACTGCCTACATCCTAACCCTTTTATCCTATTAAGGTGGGAATTAGCTTCGGTACGCCAGGCCGTGGGTGGGCCTACTCTCTGTTTTAGCGTATCTACCACAAGACGAGCTTGTCCCAGACATCCTCTTCAAAAAGAGACATCAACACTAGCAAACCATGGGATCAGCAGACGCTTTCTCAACCACACAAGCCTTGCACTGACGACACAGCATGAAAATACCTTGCCCTGATAAATGTATAAAAAGACTATTGCAGGGCCAAACATTGCTTATCGTAGATATATCCATGAACCAAAATATGATTTATCTTGAACGATGCTTTATTTTTGGAATTAAAATTTCCAGGATATAATGGCTCCTGCCAATTTAACGCCCATTAAGAATAGCGTCAAGTCCCAATAATGTGCATGCATATTTTATGAATACAGGCGATTATTGACCCCCATTTAAGTGGACAACTCCGTCCAAATCCCCTTTACCCGTACTGTTATATATATCCCCTGGTGGTGTGCCGTGTGGGTGGGTGTTTCAAAGCTACCGTCCCGGCGAGGGTAGACCGCCGACGGGCGGGTAGCGGTCAGTATCACATATGTCCCATTCCCACTTTGTGTACATTTAATTATGCTCATTAAACATTTACCCGATGGCTGGGGGCCGCCTGCCCTGAAACAATGCACACAAGGTGGCCGTCCGACCAGTCTCCAGGCGCCATTAGAGTGTCGTTTGCTCTCTACTGATATGCCAATTCTCTTCTATTTGTGGAAGGAAATATAATTTGCCTGCATTCTCCCGACGCAGCTGCGCGGAGAGGGTATGGTATATTGGGTGGTTTGGATGCGGGTGTGTACAGCCAGTGAGTGATGGGGGAAACGAGGGTGGAGTGAGCGCTGGGAGGTGGAGGAGAGGATAGGTGTGTATGAGGCAGATGCTTTAGAAACATGGCCCATTCTGCGTGTGTCACACTGTAATCACTTCAGTCGAAGCCGTTTTCCCATCGTTGCCCCCAGCTATGTGGAGTGTGATTAAAGTAGCAATACAAACACCTCCCCTTCACCTCGGCTCTGAAGCCGCCAATTTGTGTTGTATTTATCCGGTAAAAGGATAGGGTTAAACAAACAGTCAGCTGCGATTAAGGATATTATGGAATATTCGATAAAAGCCACCACTGGCTTCTCCAATGCCTGGCTGGGAAATTTAGACTTTTGCTGTCTACGCTGTTAGCATTAAAAACAGCCAAGGATCGCAAAATCATGTTCATGCAACCCGAATACGGTTATTGATATTGTGAGTTGCATGACAATACGCTCAGCGTGTCATGATGTATCGAACAATTTATTAAACACAGTAATGTGATTAATTCCTTCTCATTTAGATATATATCATTCTCTCTCACCTGCCACGAAAATCAGGATACGTTACTTCGTTTTAGTGCGATATATTAACATGCGGGTTCAACCTGAAGAGTAGGAACATTTTAGTGCACTACTAGCAGAAGTAGACAGATGTGGTTTGCCTCACTCCCAATGTAAGAGTCCTAGCGTTGTGGCGATCTACTTACGGGCCATCCTTAAATTACATACGCACAATTTCTTATATATTTACCCCCTCTTCCCGTTCCCATTTATTTGTATCAGATTAAAGAAGGGATGTACGCAACATTTCCAATTCATTTTACTAGCCCAACCCCTATCAAGGTATCGTACTTTATGGATGACCCCTTAGCGGTATCTCCCCAAAACTATATATTAGGATATAACATTTTGGGAAAAGGTCGTTTGTTATATCAGGACTGTATCAACTATTTCATGAGCGGTAGGTGCATTTATAAAAAGATTTGCATCACCGGAAAGACGGGAAGGTTTTTCATTCTAGAGAAAGTGGCTGTCAAGTATATTCTCAAAACGAGAAACAAATTGCATCCGCGAATGCACAACGGTTTTGTTCTATCCTGCTCCAACCCTTTTTACGCTGGGCCTTCCTGACATATTGCCTACGTCCCCTGTATGGCGGAGGCTCCCACCACACCACTACCGCCACACTCTATTTTCTTTCCTTTTTCCCCGCCCAACCTATTTTCTCTTTTATATATATTTTTTCCGGGTCTTTCACGACACTGAGGCAATTCAAATGACGGCATGTGCTGTGAAATCTATATATCACTAGGGCACAATGAAGCGCCGGTTGGCACCCTCAGATCACCCGACGTAACGTAATCAGACTTAATTTCCAGTTGCATTGACTCTGGATGGTTATTTACTGCCGGAGTGGCGCGGGCCCCGAATTGCTGTGGTGTCACTTACAGCACGGCTGGTTTGGCGTTCTCGACATCTGTCCCCGGGTTTGAGTGATTACCAGGCGCCCAGATAACTGATCGCCGATCTGAAAACTCCCTCCCCCATACTCCTCAGGACAGGCGGATGATCCTATCTAGTTAAGGAACTGTCCCCGGCACACCCAAGCGCCACGGTTCACTGGAAGACTTTCCATCAATCTTTTCTCATTGAATTGGACGATGGCCTATCTCTGTCTGGATTCTTATCGTCTCCCCTCACCTCTAACCTAATTCTCTGGCATTTCCTGGTCACCCCATGGGTTTCAGCACAATTGGCTTTAATCACATGCAGTGTTTTCTGCGGACAAACGTCAGACATCACTGCGACTATTGTTCTAATGAAACAGACCAACGACGCCTCTAATTAACAGAAACTCCTGGATGGACACATTTCTACATCACTGGAAACCAGGCAATGTAATTTTTATACCCCTCTCTCTGTCTCTGTCTGTCTGTCTGTCTCGCTCCCTCTCTTCCCTGTCTTCCGACCACTACTGCCATACTTGGTGCATTTCGAATCGAAGCATGACGCTTTCCACTTTGTCTATTGATTGTTTTGAGTCAAGGTGGAATGGAATGGCGTGAGTCGTAACACTGGGGGTCTATTATCGATGGTCTATGCGGCCTGCCGCGACCAAGACCCCGCTGTCCGCCTGTCAACAAAACGGGTGGGGGTCCTGCTGGGACCAAGGGACCCTAGCTATGGTGGGCAGTAACTCAGACCTGACACTGACGTGCATGTGAGGGCGCACTCGACCCACGAGCAGATCGAGCTGAGCACTTGTGAGCATGCACTGAGCTGCTCGGCCTTTCCCGTATCCGGCCTGCTGCTATCCACTTTCCCACACGCCGACGTCAAACCTCCCTCTCTTCACTATAGACAGAGTCTTGGACAAGATCATCTATATAAGCGGGATGTATATATATGCCTCCTAAAAATTGCTTAATACTCTTTTGACTCATAAGCATTTCGATCAGAGAAAGGGAAATAGGTTTGCTGATCGCTAAAACCTGTTTTATTCATTGGCAAATGCCCTATTTGCACTAATTCTATTGACTTATGCTGTCAAAGATACAGTATACCAAATATCAAACGTCAACCGTCCCTGAATCGAGTTATCATGTAACCAGTGTTATTTCTTTCTTCTCCTTTATCAGATGCGGCAACTCACAGATATATATGTGTGTATACATGATACAAATGTAAATATGTTTATAATATATATAAGTGAAAATCGATTGTAAAGTCATACGAGCTTTCTATATATAGTGTGTTGCACATTGATATTCTCACAACAAATTATAACCATTATTTAGAGATAGAAAGCGTTTGATATCTTTGCAAAATATTTTACGTACTATATTCGTTTTTTTTTGCAGTGGATTGCACTGATACAATACAGAAATGAAGGTTGAAGGAGGACCCCTCTTCTGCGTTGCAGTTGGCGCAAGCGGATTGGAATGTGGATATGCTCCGAGGGATGTTTGTTTTGTCCCGGCCCGTCGTGTGGTGTCCCCAACAAGGACAAGGGAAGTGGAGCCTTCCCAACCCCCTTCAACCCCAGCCCACCTCCTCCTCCGGCTCCAGCCCCAAGCAAACTATGCGCAGACACGTGCAGGCATGGAGAGGGCTTAGGGGGGTTGGGAGGGCGTGGCAACAACATGCAGTGTCACGCCACACGGCAGCGTTAAGATGGTATGTGTGACGGTCAGCGATTGCCCACCCACCACACTGCGCCTCATTAGGCCGACATTGATGGGGACTCACACTTAGAGAGCGCCATAATGCATACTGACACCTCCAGGGCCTCGCCTGGAGGTATGGAGTCCGATCAGCAACCCACCCCCTCCACCAATAATCACAACCTTATCATCATGCTAGTCTCTCACCCACACCACCAGACGGGGAGTGCGGGCGTTAGCTCAGTATGGATACCGGACTGGGTTGCTAGTATATTAGAATGTACATCTTGAGGCTGGGTCCATTACGAGTATTGCTGTTTGTAAAATATTGTTTTGAGACAATCTATCTACTAGATTTGAGATTCAGTACTATCTAGTGGATCCCTTCCTCATAATTTAATTGTATCTCTACTTCGATTTTTCACGAGGTTCATAAGACGTCTATGGTAATATCCGCTGCCTTCTATTATTCCGAAATCTCATGATATACAGTTAGTAAATCCGGATATATTTCTAGGCTTGTACTGCTACTGTTGACTACAAAATTAAAAGACTTGAATATTCATTATATCATCCTGTTCTAAAGCCACATCTTAAATGCACAGCCCCTTTTGTTCACACAGAATCATCAAACCTCAGTTCAGTCACGCACGGAAAGGACTTGAGGATATATACTTTATCACCTATGGCGCCACAGAAGAAAGATATCTTCCAAGACGATTTTAATTGCACTAATTCTATTCAAAAGACTTATGCAGTCAAAGATACAGTATACCAAATACCAAACGTCGACATTCCCCGAAGCGTGTTATCATGCAACCAGTGTTATTTCTTTCTTCTTCTACTTCTTCAGATGCGGTAACTCACCCCCCATCTCTGTACCACCCCGTGCACGCTTGCCTGACCTCTCGTGTTGGTTCTGGTCGACGTTCGCACGAGCGGCCACGTTAGTCTCCACCCCTCATACAGCTAGGACCCTGAGCCCAACGTAATGCCTCTTCAGGGAACCAACCCAAACCAGATGCCATTAGTTTAGACCCGCATGCATCCACATGAATGGAAACCACCACCCCGAGCGCATGTCGTCTGTCCGCTGGAGGGGGTGTGCAGTCAGGGCATGTATAACGGGGGCTTGTAGCGGCCAGTATACAGTCAAGGGCTCTTTAACGGGGGCATGAACCGGTGGGTACATACGGTCACGGAATGTATAAGGCCCGGCGTCCACCTACTACGATAGAAATTTAGACCTACCGATATGGCACAGATACAAAAAGCGAATATCGGAGAGATATCGGGAAGGTGTAAAATCGTAGACATATGTCTAGACATGCCAATCCACCACGCATTGTATGCGGTTTCTATCGGTGTCTAATCGCAGAAATGTGGTCAACTGCCCCGATATTAGGTGACCTTCCGACGCGATTTTGATTTTGCATCGGAAGGTGCATCGTAGACCATATCGGTGCCATATCGTAATAGGTGGACGCCGGGCCTAACGGGATGGGAGTGTTGTATCGAGTATACATCCAATACATAGGGAGTGTTGCAGCCAGTATACAGTCAGGGCATGTATGGTGGGGCCATGTAGAAGTTGGCATACAGTCAGGTAGTGGCTGATGTATACTTAAGGGGTGTATATTGGGGATATAAAGTGACCAGGATACAATTAAAGGATTATAACAGGGTGGCATGTAGTGGGCAATGTACAATCAAGGCATCTGCAACACGGAACATGTAACAGCTGGTATAAAATCGAGCGTAGATGCCGTTTATTGTAGTGGCTTGTAGATTCAGAGGGTGGATATAGGCCAGTATACAACCAGGGCGTATAGTACCGGCATGCAGTGGCCGGTATCCAGTCAGGAAATATGACAATGGAGGCTTGTAGAGATCGGTAAATAGATGGGGTATGGAGTAGAAAACGCAAGACCACGTGTTGTTTATTGTAGTTCAAGAATTGTACTCCGAAATACATGACGGGCATGTTTGGCGTCGGTTCGCGCCGTCTTTGTGTAATGACGATGGAGAGGGCGCGGCGGCAGGAATGGCCAAGAAGACAGATACTCCCGGGGCCCGTTTATTGTGTTTATCGAGGCAGTCGGAATAAACAATTACCACATCTCATTTGTCTATCATACTCTGGCCCTGTAATGTGTGTTTTATGGCCTCCGTCGCCTCATCTCTGAGAAGGGCGGGCATCGGGGAGTGGAGGAGGGTGTCGGTTGGGAAGGGCAAGAGCGGGGGGCCGTCCCGCCATTTGGGTCCATGATAAACGGCATCGCAGCGCCAGTTTCAAAATGGGGACTGTTTGCCACTCGGATGACAATTGAGTGGTCCCAGCAGGGCCGCCAGCCGCCGCTTTGGATTCTCCCATCGAACCGGCCGCGGCCCCCGCCTCGCACCAATCGCGCCCGGCGCGGGCTGACGTGAATGGCTAAGTCGAGGCCTTTAGGATCATCTTGCCCTACGACGCGGGCCCCGGGGCGCGACTACCGGCGCCTGGCCTGTGTCAGCCGGGCTCCCGGCGTGGCAGCCGTTGGGGACCACCGAGGAGTGGGTGGTGTAGGGGAGGGGGTGGAGGCAGGGAGCATCGAAGATGGTAAAGAGAGGGGGAGAAAGAAAGCGTCGGTGGTCTTTGGTATGGATGTCTATATACGAAAGGACCAAGGTCGCCAAAGCGTGCTGTGGGTAGATATTGGGGACGAGGTTCAGTATGAATCCACATAAAATAAAGCATTAGGGCACGAGAGGGTTTGGATGGAGAATTCGGAGTTATACGTTGGAGAAACTGAAACGGGTATATTTTAGGATCTCATAGAGAATCCATGGATATCTGTGTATCGGGTGTAGGATGAGCGGAACGAGCGGAAACATAATATGCTTGGTTAGGGATGGATGCGGGTCAGTAGGTATGTGATAGGAGAAGCATTGAAGGATTCAAGTAAGAATGAAGGTGCTCGCACAAAGCAGTAACACAAAGAAGGCTAATAGTAGACAGAAGAATAGCCAGGGTAATATCCTGACAACAGATTTATTTGGTAGGAGTAGTAAGTGAGACGAGTTTGACTACTAAACTTATCAGTACGTTGTGTTGTATCTATAGATAGAGAACAATATAAAAAGAGAAGAGGAGTAGGAGAGGGATAGAGCAGCACATGCCAGAGGACGACACTGGGCATGCGCAGAGGGCTGGGTCTATACACATGCTGTATGGTTCCCGTCATTAGTCTATGCAAATTAGACTGGAGCTGTCATCCAGGCTTGACGGGGACACCACCAGGTACGTGACAGACATGCAGACGGGACCCCGAGCTCCAACTGACGACGAGATACATAGTGGATAGGACAGGGTAAAAGTGTTGGCACGTCCATCTTAGGCACCAAAGCACGACATTTCTGACGGCACAAGACAAGAACCCAAAAGCGACCATCCAGAAATTAGCAATTCCATATACTACTTACTACTTGGTCTCACTCAGTAGAGCCTCATAATTGGTTAGTATCCGCCTGCGGTTGGTTAGTATTCAGGCTATATCTTGAGAATTAGATGGACAAGAAACGTATAGCTATCGTGTGTTTTTACTCTTCATAAGTAGACAAGAAGATTTTAAATTAAACGTTCGAGTGATGTTCCATCCTGCAAACTATTAAGTGCATACAATTAAATTGTATCATTATGCCAGTTTAATTGATGAATGACCATTGCCATATCTAAAATCATTAAGTTTAAGTTAACAGATAGATATAGACTTATACATAAAACTAATGGATATGGGAAGTATGGACACCCTTACAGCACAGTTCTGATCCCATGACTATTCTGAATAGGTCTGCATTCCTCAGGTAGATAGATCGTTGTGCCTAATCTGATCATGTATACAAAAAAATCATGGATGCAAATTAACCAATAGTTAGAAAGTAATAGGCTGGGATTATTATCAATGTTTATGTTCTTTTATTACAAAATAGAACAAAACATTTCAAAACGGAAGGAAATGAAATTGATAAAATCGAAATATTAGCAACCAAGAGCGTTAAATAGGATGTAAACTAGAGGAGTTACAGGGCAACAACCAAAAGGGAGAAACAGGGTAGCAGCCAATTCGAAAGCAACAGATAACAACTTTGTGACGGGCAGACGGGGAGGCAGATTCAGGGATGA
The DNA here is from genome assembly GCA_950022655.1 of Alentia gelatinosa. Taxonomy (NCBI): domain Eukaryota; kingdom Metazoa; phylum Annelida; class Polychaeta; order Phyllodocida; family Polynoidae; genus Alentia; species Alentia gelatinosa. Next base: position 44,888,355 of record OX465579.1, on the reverse strand, counting down.
ATGAAGTGCTGCCAGAGGGCTCGCTTCGTCATATCATTGAAACCACGTGACACACGATCCGACTGACAGGTCAATATACGCGACATGTTGTTGCCTCCACAACCACTCCCACCCGGTATTCCTGGAGGAGTGCTGTAACCCGGCGTCTATATCGGCCGGGATGACACCTGAAATTAGCTGCAGGACGGTGTGTGACAGGGGGTAAGGCCGGGAAGTCCTTAGAGTGCCAGGAGATTGGGGTGTGGGTGACACTTAATCATGTGGACCATGCAAAACTTTGTTCTGACACCTCTGCTTCTACCCTAGGCCTGTCAACCCTTCGATATGCCTTGTCAGACCAGTCAGACCAGTCACCGGGCTATCAGGCCCACGACGGACTACACTTTACACTATAAAACCATCGATGGAGTCCATGAACTAACTGCTGAAACGAAAGCAAGTTCATAACAAACAACCCTGTCTCTGTTAGTATCCTATACTCATCTACTTGTATATTGATAGTATATTCATGCACTGTCTCTTGCCTACTTCATCGCCATTTTGCTTCATCTCTCTCTCATGTATGTTACATCACCCCAGGAGCTTTAAAATGACCACATCCCCTATTGTTATCAATCGTATCAAACCAATCATATATATATATACATATATATATATATATATATATATATATATATATATATATATTTATATATATATATATATATTTATATATATATATATATATATATATATATATATATATATATATATACATATATATATACATATACATCCACCAAACCTCATTGTATTATTTCTGCTCTCCCCAACTCTTGTCCTGCATCCCTCACTCCACTCGGTCTCTTCCTCAGTCCGATTCCTTTGTCCGATTAATCTAATGCCTTACCCCTCTGCTCTACGCTCAGGCTAGTACCATCTATCCTCATTGTATACCTCTTATAACTCCAGCATTTTCCTTTCATACTGCGTATTTTCTTCATTCTAGTCTCTTATGGTTTTCGCTTTTCTCCATATTTTATGATTTCCCCGAACTCCTCAGTATCAAGAGTCTCTACTCTATACTTCCCTAATGTAACCCCTCCCTGTTATTCTTCTACTATATTGTCCCTCTCCAAAGGATTTTCACCAGAACTATCCCTCATTTCCTCTCTCTTTCATTCCGTCCATCTTCTCCTTCCTCAATCCCTTCTTTAAGTCGATTCCCCCCACCAAAACAGCGCATGATCGCTCCTTGGGCCGAGCCTTCGTCGCCGGATCTAGCCCCAAATCACTCTTTACCCGCCGGCAAATTGCCTGCAATTCAAACTGGCATGCAGGCGTTTTTGCCGGGGCGAGTAGACGGTCGGGTGTCGGCGGCCCGGACGCCGCCACCCCGATAAGGAATGTCATTGTGTTTGGGGATCACTCCCAAGGGAGGAGCTCTTATCAGGCGTCCCAAAACACTGCGGCCTGACCTCATTCCGCTGAGCAGCTCACCGGCTGCTGGAGTTTCTGCTCGCGAGTTCTACAACAGTTGCTATGTTGTCTTTTACCGCCTTTAAGGCGAATCAACTGACCTTTTGTTATTCTCAGCGTAATTAACTTTTGTAAAGTTTTGCTTGCTGGAGCGTATTTTCTTTTGTCATCCTAGAGGCAATTAGAACGTTGGGGACAATCCATTGCTTAAAGGCTTAGCTTGGTAGTTTTTTTATATCAAAAATGAAATGCCAAGTTACAATCAATGAAATGATACATTGCAAATATAAAATCTAACAAATGTTGACTTTCTATAAGCCAATAAAAATTATCTGAATGGGGAGTTAGTCAAACAAAAGGCGCACTTTATTATGTATATAGACACACATCCAGATTCCCCAACAAGACGTTTAGGAAGTGTTGACATGGTATGATCAGTCCCCTTAGTTAGCTTCTTCGACGACAGAGGGAGCAGTCACAACTTAACTCCTTTCCTGCCTGATGCAAATTTCCGCGAGGTGATGTTTTTGGCCGTGAGCTGCTGTGAGAAGACAAGCCTACTTCGTCTTCATTACTGCCTTTAAATCCTGCAGTCAGAGCATCAGGGAAGTGGGAAGGCAGCTTGAATAAATTTACTTTAAGTTCTCTATTTGTACAGGAAATACAAATAGAGGTTACTTTAACTGGTGATATCAGCTTAAAGGGATGGTCTAACGCTTGTTACACGCAGGACCTTGGGAATGAAGCGAGCTAATCAATATTCTTGAAGATATCGTGAACAAAAAAATAATTTGATACGATTCTTTTTAACGACAGTCAGACAAGTCAGGTGTATAGGATGTATCCAAACCACTGTGATATTTGCATATTTGCGAACAGATAAGGAATAATCCATTCATAAGTAGCTGCTTCTAATAGATTCGGATAATGATGATCGAAATAATTTCAAGTGAAAACAGGTGTATACATGTATACATTTATAGAATAAACTCGCGACCGTAAAAACACTGAGAGTTATTAAAATCTCCAAATCTTCCAATGTGTGTCCAAGTAGCGAGTGAGCTCTAAGGTTGTGAGGTGGTGGACGGGGGCGATGAGGGTTATGCCCGAGGTGCTCGCCTATAGAGAGGGATAACACCTCCGCACGGCGTAGCGCCTCGCCCTCATTAATATGCGCATATTTGAAACATATATCATGCAAATGAGCGGCACACGTGGTAGCGGCGGGCCTTGATGGATGGACGCGGGAGGTGTGATCGGCCCCACGTATGACTCCTGGTGTCGGGGATTAGACTAGGCGGGCAGATAGCCAAGATTACGCGTCACTAGTGAGGGATTAGACAGGCCTGCCATTCATCCATATTCATGAGGGAATTAATCTAATGTAAAACCGGATTCACCTAGGTGTGTGTGTGTTTCTTTTATTTTCTGGTTTATTCTAGAGGGCCGCCTTGGCTTCTATACCATTTAAAGAGCTATCGTGAAGTCGCGACCTGTCGGCCAGGGAATGAATGTGGATCTATCGTGTTAACCGAAACATTTAACGTATCCCAATTCTGCAGTGTCTTTTAGGTATCTGTTTCAGGAGGCCTTCCGATTCTAATTGCGTAAAGTGAGTCTGGATAATGAAAAGACGCATTGTTCCCTTGGTGTAGTAGTGTATTTTATCTGCCCAATGCAACTGATTTTAATTACTTTCAAGAGTTATACCCCTATGTATAATGCATGTCACAAAAGCGGTCCTCTCACCCACTATTTCTCACCCCCTCCCATTTCGCCACCACTCCCCCCCTCATGTATGAGAGATTTATCTCAATTAGAAGCTATACCTTTCGTTTCTCTATGTGCATGCTGTCCCTAATGGACAGTTTGATGCAGGAAATATGAATGATATGTTACAAATGGTGGTAATAAAACGGGCCTCTTGACAAATTAACTTAGCGTTGAGATGGGTTTCGGAAATGACCAAGGTTACAGTAGGGGCACATTGAGGAGCAGCAGAAAGAAGGTGGATTACACGAGTATAGTGACACTGGATTGTTAGGATAAGGGCAAGTGAAGAGAGGGGTGTTAGGGGACCAGATGTAAAAACCATGCGTGTCATGTTGTGAGAAGCCTGCTGGTGACCCATGGGAACCCATGTTTCGGCCTAATTTGCTCAATTATGATGCATGTTATTGCATGCAGCCCGGGCCCTCCCATCGCTGGACGACTACGTTGGCGATCATTAGACGTGAAATATGGAAAGCATCTGACATGCTTAACTTGAATCCCACGGCGACCGCCATGTGCATTATTTACCGCCTCTGACCCACCCAGGTCCACCAGGGCTGATTAAAACAGCCTCCCATTTCATGACATTCCTCTGTGGGCTTAGAGGAATTTAATTGTTAGAGCGCGTTTTGCAGCAAACCCATTGCATGAAAGACTTCAAAAAGGAACGGGCACGGTAATTGGCAGCGGAGGTCTAAGTGGGTAAAAAGCGGGGCATGTTGTCGGCACTATACCATGTGGGAGGCCGCGGATCCGAAGCCAAGCCGTGAACAGTGTCTCCTAGGAAACAGAGAAGGCCAACAAAAACGAGGCAAAGTTTAGAAACTGGTCTCCCCCCTAGGAACTAGGTTTTTGCGGCATATATTTAATATTCATATTCTAATTGGATGGAATTAATGGAGAATAATGGACTGGACTGGCGCGGTTTTACTTCTTCGTTTCGTTTCTTTATAACTTTTGTTTTCTATCTATACATCTCATATTTTTCTGTCTCGCTAATAAGACTTCCACTTTCCAGTTTAATTACCTAATATCCTGCCCAATGGACGTGATCTGCATTTCCAGTGTGCTAAACTTTACCATATGTTTGCCATTAGAATTCCAATGACTTTCTTTTTCAGATAGGAATAGTTAGGATACCTTGGTATTTGGTGGACTGTATCAAACAGGCAGAGAATCTACATTTGTGTGTAGACACTTTGTTTTCAAGGTAACATGAGTATCTGCTTGCATTGCGTGCAGGAAAGAGTAAGAATACCGCGCGTGGCTCCATATAGTCTTGAGTCTTATAGAAACTTCCCTTTTTTCGCCCATAAACTTGGAGCGCGCTGGTCTTTCACGCACATCATCGCCTTACACGCATTGATATTTCTATCACGCAGCAACGTCATAGCCGCCTGTGCACAAAAAAAGAAAGTCTAAAACATGAAGCGCGGTGACGTCACTGTCGGACGCCAGGCGAGCACGTAGAACATTCAGGAGATGCATGCTGCGTTCCCACGCATGCGCACGCGTGTGCACATGCTTTGGCCAGAGTCGATACTTGCATGTTTCCAGGTTTATGTGCAACCAAGAAAACACGCTTCAAAGGCAGGCTTCCAGCTTGCGGCTGGGTTTCTGGCTGGTGGTTGGTAGAGCCGTGTGTGGGAAGGGGGAAGGACAGGGGGCGGTGTGGGTGGGAGGGTAGGAGTATTGCTTGATGAAGAAGCGAGGAGGTGGGGTAACAGAAGAGGAATATAGTTAGTGCACCTCTACTCGTGGCATGCATGGCAGTGGCCTTAGAAGGAGCATTTATCTCTCATATCCCGGCTTGATTTCTCAGAGATCAAAGGACCCTCCCTGTCTGTGTCTCCTCACGGGGACCGCATGCCTTTGGATCTCGGGCCACGCTACTCGGATCCCACGCAGGTGTGTGTAGAAACAGGTGTGCATGCCAGTGGTAGACGCCCACGTACACATGTCTATGCATACATACAAAAGCGCCACTCCGTTCATTTACCTTTATACATGGGCATTGGTGGCTTTTGATTGGATTCACCCCTCAGACGTGAAGTAGTCTGAACATGCAACCTGCTAATAAATGTCCAAGAATTACAGAAGGAGTGGATTAACGCACTGAAATGGCAAGGAGAATAATGACTCCTTCCAGAGTTTCTAAGTGTGTAGCCAGGGATAGTGAAAGAGGGGTTCGAACTGCTTTTGATATTGGGGGGTATTGATGTCATCCGGTAAAGACTGCCTTGTGGCTGGTTATCGAGAACAGGGGGTCTCGGGCTAGGTAGAAGAGGGTTACGATCAATGGCCAGTGGGGCAGGAGGGGCAGAGCAGGGGGCGGGCACTCCTGTTCTGTTGATTGGCTTTGTTGGGGCCCGTCAGGTCTGCAGGCCCCAGGCCACAAGGCGGTGCCACTGGAGTACCAAGGAACACCAATCGATGACCAAATATTCTCGTAACTGGCTGGCAGCATGAGACCGCAATTTGGGGTATGGATGAGGCAGGGGGAAGGGGGTTCAAGGAGGAGGGGTAGTTGGTGGGAGACAGTGGGCCGACCTTCCCCGGCCGCGGCGTGAGTACTAACGAACTTGGCTCTGTCCCCAGTTTGAACTTTGGAAGAGTATGTAATAGGGCTTGGCAGGTTCGTGTCTTTTTCTGGTAGGGGTCTCCCTCAGTTTCTAGTGTCGTAAGGGTCTGCGCATAGGATTCTATAAAGATGTCCTATACAAATATTCATATGTCAAATGAAAGAAGTTCCTTTTCCTATAAAATGGAGCAGAGGAACAATAAAGAAATCCGTTGGATTTTTTGTGTTCTATAGGCACGAAGTCGAGGTATATGCTCAGGTGGAAAATAGTAATTTTATGTACTCTCAGTGTGGGTTAGATGATTCAAGCACAGGTAAGAAAGTATCGATGACATAAAGTATATAGACAGATGTTGATTCACAGCACTGCACGAGAAAATTAGTTTACTGTTGCTTGGTCTTCTCGGGTGTCAACAAAGCCCACATATTTGCGTCATATTTACGCTCGCGACTGTATATGTAAATGTTTACGCAAAATCACACCACTTTACAATTTTTCCGATCTCGACACCTAGGGGACACCACTGTTGTTTTTTTTAAAATTTAATTTGCCATTTAATTATCCTAGTCTGTGTTATATGGAAAATTCAATCTTGTTTTAGCAATTTGTATTATAAAATGCTTCTAAAAACCCTATCGGCTATCTTTTGATTAGTTGTATATTATACACCCAGAATTCTTTTGCTTTTTAACAGATTTTAAGATCATAGATTTTACTTTTAAAACCCCATTGATTTGTATGATTAAACCCAGTATGATATATAATAGACTGGAATCATATTACCAAAAAAGTACATTAAAAACCTTCTAGAGGCAATTTTGAGTAAAATTTGGTAAGAAATATTTTCAGGACAATTTTTGTGTGTAGATTTCGAAAAATAATTTTACTAAGCTAAAAAATCTATTTTTAGCCTTCTAACTGACAAAAAACTAAAGGGCCGCCAATATCTATTAGAAGATCAAAGAATCTTTTCTAAAATCCTCATTATTTAATTTATATGGTCATGTAGTAGCTCAAATTAAAGGTCTCACTGAGATACATTACCTTACACTAGCTCTGTGGTTGTCATGACACGTTGGTTACCATGGCAACCAAGAGTCTACGAAAAGGTAAATTATTTTACCATTAAATTACTACATTTCATAACAGAACAGGCACGGAAAACATAGTTATCATGCATCTATAGTTATATACATTTATTCATAAGATAAAGTACACATTTATGCCTTTTCTATGATAATTTGATGGTAACCATGGACACATTACATTGCTTTTTAAACAAATTTGTAATTTCTAGCTTGTCCCTTTCAATCCCAGCCTACTGAGAGTGATCTTAAACCCCAAGAATAGGGTTCATACATGTTATGATAGTTTTGGGAGTTTTTAGTTGATTGAAATTATCTTTCACATAAACATGCCACTTTCTAATAGGAACATCAGGATGGTCTTCTTTAGTGGTCTAAGTGGGGTCTAAAATTAAAAAAATGCTATTTTACTATCAAATCTTCCTTAATATGCACATTTATTCATATACTTGCTGATGTAGTAGCTAATATCAAAGATTTGACCAAGATGTATCCCCCTAGACTAATTTCAGGGTTGTCATGACAATGTGGTTTCCATGGCAACGAAAACCCACCTAAAAATTGACTATTTCACCACTAAATATTGTGTAGATCCTCGTTCTTCTACCTACGTGGTCATGTAATCATCTTACACTAGTGTCATGGTTGTCATAACAATTTGGTTACCATGACAACAAGGAATTTAACAATTTGTCCACCTAATATTGTCTCAAATCCACATTTCTTGAATATATATATGCGCATGTTATAGCTCAAATCACTGGGACATATCCTGTTATGTTAGTACTTTAAAAGGCTTCAAGATGAATTTCATAGTAGGCAGGCAACTGCTGTTGCAACAGAAGTAAAGATGGCCCTCAGGGCAAAGTATTTATCAAAAGCCTAGCCACTCCAGTAAACTTGAAGTTGAGCCAATACATTATGTCGAATTCAAATAATCAAAATGGTGAAATGTAAACGAGTTCATTCGGAATTTATATTTAGCATAGTCTAAACTTCATAATTTAACTGCCTTATCTTGTTGTATATTGATTAAAACCATTTACTGGTGCTTTTTGTGTGCCTTAATTCGCTGTTGGAAACATATTTTTCTTGGACATGTCTTTTAGAAGGAGCTCCTTACGCTTATCAATAGTGTAGCACATCAAAAAGCTCCCTTGGCAGGCGTGGCTAAGTTGAGATTACACCACATTGAATTACTCATAACTGCGCTGTCGTTGGCGATTAGGCGTGTTTGCCCACAGAAATACAAAGACGATGGCGGCCAAATCTCCCAAGACACGGGACCAGGCAAGCGGCGAGGCTCTTTGACTGGAGTATCAGCACAATTAGACAAATGCCACGCGACGCACGATAACACGACTTGATCGTCGCTAAAGTGCAACTGAACAAATGGAGACGGCTAGCCTGGACGAAGATGAAGAAGGGTGGTAATTAGTCAACAAATACCACACGCCTAATTAGTGCATGGGGTATCGCCTAGAGACTACGCAGCCAGGCAGGGGCACCTGTGCTCGCCTGCATATTTTATCTTATCGGAAGAAAATGGGGCGCTGAGGGGGGAGAAGAACGTAGGCGGGGTTCGCCGTGTGCGTTGGAGGGGATCCCTCCAAGGCAATGGGGATGGAGGAGGAAGGGAAAAGGATGCGGGTGCCTTGTGTCGTGAGATCACCATCCATGCATTTATAATCTGTGCAGGGGATTGGTCGCCTCATAAGCTATAATCAATTTAAAACTTGGATCCCATCCTCGGTCGCCACTTGTTCCATCCTAACCTCCACTTTGCCACACACATCATTTGCGACTTCACATAAGTGTTGCGGGAATGCAAGCAGAAAATCACATGCTTTTGTAATGAATTTCGATTACTCATTAATCAGTGATTATCTTTCTTCCGTAAAAAGGTGATTTCCGGTCATAAATAGTGTGTATTTTAATTCCACGTCACTTCTATTACTTTTACTAGCCTGAATCAAAGAATGCTTACTTTTCTGGTAATAAGCTCCATCATAAATGACTCCCGTGAATGTAATTCAATTATTTTATGCTTACGCCAAAAATATCCATATAACCTGGTGAATATTTTGACAATTTCTTCAAGGCAAGATGGTTCATCACTTTCAGGTTGATTCTCTCGAATTCTCTATATTCATACCGTCACACTTTTCCTTCCCTGTGCCTCGCGCCTTCCCCACTATTTTACACTATTCTGTTTATGTAATCGCCTATCTATCTCCTCGTCCATTGCCGGTACTCAATATACGCTCCAATACTTGTGACAGTGCTCCTGTTTTCCATTGCCCTCGAGCTGATTTACCAACCCTCATCATTATTATCGCCTCACAGACTCCCGTTCACAGTGTCAGATAGAATGATAACTTAGGGGAAAAGGCGCTTAGAACTCCCGTTGCAAAAAACGCCTCGAGTTTCAGTCAAACGGCTTTTTGGTCCGAGAATAATTGATTGTATTGTTAGAATGGGCGTTATTTTTAAATGACGTATGGGGCCGTCTAAAGAGACTAACTTTTCATTTATAGCCTCACAGGTCATTTCAATTCCATTCAGGTTTTTCCTTTCGTAGCGATGATTATGAATATATTTGCATTAATTTGAGACTCATTGTTTCGTGTTTCTTCGAGTGCTCTAAAGGTGGGAGGGCGGTATTGAATTTTCAATAAAGTCTGCTCCTATGTGCCTGTGAAGCGCTGCGTCTAATACAAACTGCAGCGTTAAGCAATCAACTTCTGCCGAGGAAATGAATATCAATTTCTGTTATTTCATTCCCTTATCATACAATTTCCACGATATGTGTAAGTCTCACAAAGCTTATACATATAAGGAGAGTCAGAGAGAGACAGACGAGGTAAATGAGCGAGATACTTATAAATAAAGATAACGTTAAGATGAATCCAATATTGTTCGGTTTACCCTTTCCTCTCTCCAAAAGTAAAAGTACATTAATGGATTCTTTTTCTTATGAGAATATCTTACAAGAGTGGATATACACTTATTGTGAAGTGCATGTTAAACCCCTGTGCGTGCCATGGTGGTGCATACTTCTTCAATAGGTATGTTCCTTGACTACCCCCACCCACTCTCTACTCCTCCACTTATTAGCGCTCCTGTAAATCACATCGGTATCCTGGGAGGTGGAGAGAGAGGGAGACCACGTGTATGGTTGTCTAACAGTGGGCTGTGTCTGCGGTTAGGCGTACAGAGAAGACAATCTGCGGATTGCATGTACTACGTGTACCGCCAATACCAAAAGCAGACCTGGGTGGGAGGACCGATTGACGCCAGTGAGCCCATTTATCCACTCTCCCTCCACTCTCCGATATATAAATCTCATAAAAAACCTCTCAGCATCTAAAACAGAGACATAGACAGTAAAATGAAATTTCATCAGCAGTTTGATAAACTAATAAATGAATTCAGACTAAAACTATTCAAATTTAGGATGATCAGATATTTATGAAGCTTTGAACACAGTTTACAAATTATGAAGCAAATGTTGCTTTCTGTTGCTGAACATTCAGATTTTATCTAGTGGGGAATGAGTTGTAGTATGAGGAAATCTCTGCAAGTAAACGTAGACCTCTCATTCCTCATATCACACTTATACGTCTGTTCACATTTCTGTTGATCACACGTATGATTCAAAAAGTGTTTGCTATTATGAAATAGAAGAAGGTAAGTACTCTTAATTACCTAAATAGATCTCCAACCCGCCTGATAAATCTTGAATTCCAAGACCTAACTGAAAATTAGATCAAGGGGCTATTTAAAGTACCTAAAACGTTATAAATTACTGAAAACGTTTACAAGTACGCGTGTAACCTTCCGTTGCACGTATCCAAGTTGTTCAATCACGCGAACTGATAAGAGTTGAAGAGGCGTATCCATGGGTACAATGAAACTAAGCTCTATAGATAGCCATATGGCCCACAGTACGTAGGCACATAGAGTCCTACAGACACCCACATTTTTCATAGCCTGTGGTTCCAGTGTTCGTCATTAGAAAGGCAAACGCAGTCTAACTTGGACCAGACTGACAAATACCTCTAATAGTAATTGTGTGCAACCCAAGTCGGCCTTAGCCGGGAACAGCAGGAACTTAGGGGCAACAAATTTGTCTGTAATTCTCCATGGGTCCAGCCAAAATCGGGGTATGCAGTGGTGGTGGTGACTGTGTAAACGCTGACAAATTGAGAGCGTCCATTGTTGCGTGCCAGAGGCAGCCATGATTTATATGGTATCTCCTGATCGTTGGACGGGTGGTGGCATGCGCCCGAGACCTGTGATCATTACACCCTACCTACCCTGTGAACATTTACCCGGGCCAAGTCAGACTATATTTGATCTTGGCGCCAGTCAGCACTGACCCCTTTCCCTCTCATACCTCCTCATGTTGCACAGGTTTCATAACAAATTTCCCGCTTAACTGAATTTGTTTTGTTGACCTATTGAACACAGCGTTTTTATTACTTGTGCAAATTTATATTCTAGATATAGCTAAAATTATATATTTAGAAAACCATCTAATGTGTCATTATTATCTATAATATGCTTCACGGACAGGCTCGCTATCCCTTTGATCGTCTTCAGCCTTATTGTCCTGATGAGTGTAATTCATCAAAAACCAGCAGTATTTTCCCCTTGGAGGCAGTGAGACCAACACAACGCAGATTTTAATCCTTGAGATGAAGCCATGACACCTTCACCGACTGTAAAGAAAAAGAGGACAACTCCGTTCTCCGTGGTTTCACACATAACACGTGAATCTTTCCAGTTCTCGTTTGTTCTATGGAATGAAGATCAGGGAGATATATTGGACAATTCACGGCTTACAAAGAATGCGCTGAGAAAGGCAACAATTGGAGGTCAAATGCCACAAGTGATTAAGACGAAACACTTGAGTTGACTGCTCGGGTTCCAGGCAGTGCGCGTCAGTCACCCCTCAACGCCCAGGCGATTCGGCCAGCGTCTCATCACAAATTTTTGTTCTAAATGGATTTCTCTGTTGAATTGAAATGCAAATTTGGACGCTTTTCCTTTCTTTTTCAGCCCGGAGATCTGAGTCAATATTTCACTGATCCATGGCAAATAGGAAATGTGTTAATGGCAAGGTAGATAAATGCGGGGCGTCTTTCCTTGCGTTGGTGAGAGGAAGAAAACAGAGAAGCTGGTTGATGGATGATGCTGCGATGGTTTTCCTGTTCTCAAAGAGAAGGGTCTGCCTACCCTGCTGTCGTAAACGGGTCTCATCGCCACCACATGCTCTGTAAGAATGTATTGGAATCCGCTCTGGTTATTACAAATTCCAAAAGTCATCTTTCTTCTCCTTTTTACCTTCCGAAACCAATTCGTCATCATTGATGGAAGATTTACTTAAACAACATATTCCTCGTCGATTTGTATTCAATTCTTTTTAACCAATTTTAAGTCTGTTTTTTTAGGATGCCATATGAACACTATTGAGCTTCTCCCAGAAAAGGTAGATTGTGACCTTCTTGAAAAGACCCACTCCACATTCCAATGGTACTACTGTGGCCATACTATCGAAGCAAAGGGTGAATGCTATAGATCTAGCGCAGGGAAATTGCCTCATCCTTTAGTCTCTGACGCCGCGGCAGAATTCCCGCAATTGATAGTTTAGCGTTGAGCGCTTGGCCCCATGGACCACGCGTCTTTCTTTCTGTCAGCTCTCAACGAGACGCAGAGGAGGGGGAGACTGCTCAGAACCATTGCCAAGCAGTATCGACCTGTGTGATTCGCACGTCCAGTTACAAGTCACTTAATGCCTTTAATTAAGTTAGATCACCCGTCATGACCGGCCTGACTGGCGCGCGCGCCGTTTGGGCGAAAAGCTGTCTGTCCGCTGAATGTCGTCTGCTTTCGCAAATGTCGTCTGCTCTGCGCCCTCTCCTATGTTATTGCTCCCTGGTTCCAACGGACTCCCCCTATAAATGTTTCCCTAGAAGACCGTAATTACTATCCATCCATCTAACCTGCCCCGACCCAACCTCCCGTGCCTTTAAAACTAATTGTGGTTCAGAAGCAAACCGTGGCCACTTTCCTTCTGGGATTGCTGACTAATTATCCCATTCATTATGGCAGCGGAATAACTTGCCAACATCTTTTGGCCGCCGGAGCACCAAGGCCCTGGAACCCACGGTTTGTACCAGCCAATGTTTCACTGTCTTACAATTACAGAGGAACAAAGGGCCTAAATCAACCCTCTGCCCCAATCGTGGGCCCCGTTAAACGCCGCAGAGATCTATAGCCTCAATTTGAGTTGTATTTCACAAATTACACTAGTTGGTAAATTGCGGGGTATAGATAGAAAGGTCGGTCATCACACACAGGGCCTGTACTATTTGACGTATATTAATATAATTCTCAATCCACCAGTCAAATTCAGCAGTGAAATGTTATGGTTTATCTCCTATCTCTTTGAGGCCTCACAGACATCTTTTTAGACACAATCTTATCTTTTTCTAAAGATTCGAACACAGGTCCTGAGGAATGTGAATTTCGGTAATTAGGGCGATGCGTTTTTAAAATGAATGAGAATCTAAGACGTACTTCATATTGAATTGATGTCCCACTGTTACCTTGAGCTGGGCTCCTGCGTCTCGAACGCGTCACACACTCAATTCTCAATGCTGAAAGTCTGCGCTGCCCTCTGGTGTGAAAAGCCCGAACTTCATGTCCGAGGTTTGCCTAGTTATGGCTTCGGACGAATAAACCTTTAGTCAAAACTACCCCATTTTCGTATGATGGAGATGTTACAGAACTCTAAAGACATGAACCACTCCACAAAATCCTTCTATAATTATATAGGAGGTAAAAAACTTTTGAAAAAAGAGATAGATGAATAATATGGTTGGTCTAACCTGTAGTAACAGCCGTGACTGGTGTTCCCCTAAGGGCGAATACAATTCCATTGCCGTGTCTACGGTACTATGTTATATTGTTAACAATAGCAAGTCACAAAATTACCATAGCTTTTCATAATTTAGAAAAGGAACACTACCGACCTTCATATGATATACAAATATTAATGCCGGATATACATGAAATTCTCATGTTGTAAATTGTGAGTGTAGTGTGTCAAAGGTTGTGGCTATATTCCATCTCATAAAATTCAGAATCACTTGGTTAAAATCTGAATGACTAATGCGCTTTGTATAATTGTGCACATGTTCTATGTCCAATAGGTACCGTATATGATACCACCTTCCAATTTAGCCGATACATATAGTGTCTACGATAGACACCCCATCAGTAATTGCGTCATTTGCTGTGGATCCCTGGTCTGGTTGAATTATTCAGATGTCAATGAACACGTGATTGATGTACGGGCGTATGGCTACTGTCTTACCTGCATTTCAATGCGCGAGGAAATTATGATATACCACGCACCGTTATCAGTCCTTCCATGAATAATTCAGCCTTCCATTCCTTTTCTTTCTCTAATAACTCTCCACATGACATTTCCGGCAGATAAAACTTGTAATTCGTTTTCAATCATGGGTATACGTAGGCGTTTTACATCTATTGTGTATTTGTATTGTACCATAATTGGATGTAGTAGGGACAGCAGCTAGATAGTTAGGATCGTCAGATAGCACCCTGTATATTGGTAATTACCATTTAGTGTTCAGAGCGTGGGCGTACTCATATTTACTCCCAGTACACATATGACCCGTTAATGACAGTTAGATGAAGGCGTGATTGTCGTAAATATATGCTCGTGAGAATTATATATATATATGAATGAATATATATATATATATATATATATATATATATATGTATACAGAAGGAGTATAATACAGTGGATTTCGACTATACGACCTGTACGGTTCAGACGTCCAGTAGCTCCTTTTTGTGAGTGAATTTTGAATTTTGAATCTAGTTCAAGGGGAGGCCTAACGGACGGCGAAATCGCCTCAGTGGGCTAGTCGGTAAAGTGGAATTCACACGGTAGGATTCATGTACCTCACAGAGTCCAAAATCTTATGAGATTCTGTTACTCTTGAGTCATATTTTTCCCCTGCAATTATTAGCAACATTTACCCCTAAAACAGGGGAAATCAGGGAAATGGATCCCTGCAATTTAAATGAAGAGATTGTGTTCGAGTACAGAATCTCGGTAGGATTTGTTTCAGAGAAACAGCCTGTTAGGTACATGAATCCCATTGTGTGAGTCCCGCTTAAGTGGGAGTCTACTGTGCGAATATTGCCAGCGGTTTAGCCGCACACAGACTAGCCGACATATAATCGACATTTGTGTACCACTCGGTCACGCATTTGGGGTTGTTCGGAAATTGCATAATGTTTAAGTCGGGGGAATTAGTAATTGGCGTTACGTTCTATATACAACCCAAAGTAAGCGTATGCAAATGGCGTATATACATGCCATAGGTTTCATTATCTGTTTGATGCTACTGTTCCCATTGGTATTCGTAATATCACTGTCGTCTAACTGAACAGAGCGAACATATTGACGAGTATGACAAGAGTATACTATGGCCGTCAACAGTGATAACCTTGTAATCAGTATGATTGACGTCTCTATGAATTTATGCTTAATACTCATATATCAATTAACCCTCCAATATATATATATATATATATATATATATATATATATATATATATATATATATATATATATATACATCTTTGTATATTCAGATGTAAATAAAGATACACTGCCCTTCTATTCTAACCTATACGTTTCGAAGAACTATGGCTTGCGGAGTAAATCAATGTTGGTAGATTTGACATCGAATAACACAAGCCTTCGCAGCACCTTCAGCCAACAACCTTCCTGTCCGGTTCAGGCCTTCAGTGGAAGGTTTATGTGCGAGGGGCTCGGGCGGGGCCACATGGGAAGAGGGCGGTACATTCGGCAGGCGCTGTGCGTGAGTTCTCAGCACGAGTGCAAGGGACGGAAGGTGATTGCATTATCACCTCCAGTGAGGTATGATTGGAGAAGCAGGCAGATAGCAGGCGCATTAATCACCTGCCAAACGGCCCCTGGCCCCGCGTGCAGGCGGACTAGCGGGGGTGGGGGTTGAGGAGGGATATCCACGCCCCAATACGGAGCCACGACTATGGCCATCGCTCACCCTACTGCCTCCTACGTCCCGCCCCGCCCATTGTGGGACCACCCTCCGGAGGCGGCCACTCCGGGCGAGCGGCTGTCCTCCAACGGGCTATCATTGATCACACCGTGGAGGAACGGACCTGGATGACGGCCCGAATTCACTAGGAGTGAGGGGTTCCGCCAACTAACACAGCCGCCCACCAACGGGCGGGTGCCCGGTGGCCCTCCCCAACACCTCCACCCAACCCTCCTTCTTCATCACCCCTTAACCAACTCCCCATCTGTGCCATTCACCAACTCCTGGTGATGGATACCATATTGATATATTCTACTTCTTCAGGCTTCTCTTGCTGCGTGGACTCTCGCCCGCGCTTCTCCTGTGGATAAGATTGATCAGGAGTGATCAGTGTGGAGTTGTGTGTAGCAGGAGATGGTCAGGAGGAGAGTGGTGTGCACATGCCATGTAAGGGACACCTCCATCATACAGCCACCGCCTTGGTCTTTGCTTACTCATCTCCATTACCATGAACAGCGACTGGACGCCAACTCGGTATAGCCTGTATCAACCCTGATAATAGACGGAATAAAATGCGTTTAGACACCCGAAGAGAAGTTATGTTCAATTCTTTTTAGAGTGGTGCATATACATGTCTTGTACTAACACAGTGGTCTATATCTGTGTGGGAGACTTTCTTCAGGTCAACCAGCCGTTCCAGTTAATAGGAGGCGCGCTCGTTGGAATTTGTTAATACGTGGTCGTGCAGTGGTATGGTTTGAAATTCTACAGCCTCGTTACGCATCATCCGTGTTCTACATCTGTCTCTGATGACATATTGCTTTTACAACCTTTCTCGTTGTATTCCATTCCTATCAGGGCATATCAACGCAATTGCAAGCTAATCTACTGGCCGATCCACTGAAAAAAATATCATTTCCCAGTCTTGCGTTTATGATTCCCTTGGGTCGATGATGCCAGTATCTTTTAGTATCGTATGTATGTGCTGTATCTTACCTTGTTTTTGGTATTCTCGACAAATTAGTAGGGATATCGGCCTGCAGTATAATCTTATCTGTGACATCAGATCAGCACGTTTAAAGAGAATGGAGTGGCACCTAGTCTGACGACCGCGAGGCTTCTCTGGGATATGTGTGTGTTTAAAAAAAGACACAGATCCAAGGAAACCGCTTCCCTAATTGCCTCGGCAGCGATAGTATCGTCCTTGACAGCCTATTGATTAGGATCGTCATTGGAAATCAAAAGTGAATGTGATCAAGAACGTTCCAGATAAGATAACGCGCCGGTAGCGGAGGAGGGTTGTTTTGTGTGATGAATCATACAAATACAGCTACTACAAATAAACCCAATAGCGATCAGGGAATATATAGTCTGAATCTAGCGAAGGTTCGATAATATACCTTGACTCGTATCCAGTCGGGATTGGTAGACTTCGCTAGCTACATCGGCTACTTTAGTTCTTATCTCGTAGTTACGTAATTTATTAGTTTTATCGTTGAATCAGATCCCATTGAATGATTGAGGAATTTCAAATTTGTCAAATATGGCCGCTTTGGAAAGCAGTGTCGTACATTATCTGAAATCTTATTTGAAGACGACTTTAAATTCAAGACGCAATAGGATTGTCGAGATCGTTCATTTTCCCCCACTCACCCCAAGGATATTACATTTTTTCTCAGGCCATGTGAATGTGTTACCTTAATGAAGAATAATTACATTTGCATTGAGACGTTTTCCCTACTTTTAGGGACAATGTACTCTAATTTCCTGATGTGGAAAAAATATCTTGACGTCTCTCAACACAACCCATCATGGTCCTTTAAAAAATCCGGGGAAACATTGAATTCTCAATGAGGGGATCTGTGTATCTCCTCCCAACTACATCCTGTCGAGTCGCTTTAAAATTTCTCTCTTAAGCGGACTTCGCAAAATATCACTGAACAGCCTCAGCGTTGATCCTTATCAAATTGCGAGTCAGGGGCGGGACGAGAGTGACGGGAACACGAGGGTGGCAAGTGCCATGTCGGTGGTGGTCTGTTGCAATCACCAAAGTCAGATATCCAGCCCCTTACGCACCCCTTCCCCAACACCCCACCGACCACCCCTCCACACTGTTCTAATTTCCATGCATGTCAGAGGGACACTGAGGCCCTAATTTGAATTGCTCTGTCAGGGTCGTCGAGGATTGACTGCCGTTGGTGTCAGTGGTAACTGTCAGCATGCCTGCTCGCAGTGTCTGCCCCTGTCTGTTGGCCTTGGGAAGGTCTAGCGTGTAAGGTCACCTCCCAAGCCCCCTCCAATACCCCGCCGCTGACCCTGATAAGGGCCCTCTACTTCCTCCACGTCAAGGGAGGGTCGGAGGGGTTGGCCTGCCAAGGTGGGAAGCCACTAGAGGTAATGTAGCAGGAGGCACCTCCAGTTGGCCTGACGTACCCCTCCCTGTCTGCCCCCTTTACCCTATACTTCTTCCCCAACCCACCCATGGCCCCAACACACACGGCCCCTTCAGCCTGCCAAGCCAGCCGTCTCCACCCCGTCGTGCCACGTTTATCGGGTTTTCCACACGGCTGAACTGTACACAAAAACGGGAACGAAAACGCAGATGAGCTTGTGTATGGAGGACCAAGGAGTGGAGGGTCTTGGTAGGTGGTAGCGTGCAGGAGAGTTCCCTTTTCCTGTGCATGGCTATAACCTGCATTTACACCGACGGCAGACGTCCCTTCTGTGCCTACAAACCAAACCCAACATCTCCTTCCAGCCAGCAAAGACTGACAGGGGAGTGTAGCGAAATCCTAATCTTAATGAATATCAGCATCTTGTATAAGGAAAAAAGACTGAGAATAATTTAAAGAATATTACGTTCCTCTTGGAAGAATCCTATTGGATATTGCAGGTCTCCCGTTAAAACATCATTGGGTCACAGAATAGATTGTGTGAGAGACCCCTTGAGACCCATCAATGGTGATTACATCTAAAACCGCCTACAATAAATATTTCAAAACAGTGGTCGATATTGACCCAGTCGCTGTGCTCCTGTAACAGGTTTTGAATTACCCTGCAAAATTAAACTCTCTTAAGCCACTAGTAAATGGTCCTAATCATACGTTGGTTCTGTTCTACACGTCGCTCCAGCAGATTCTTTCTCCAAATCCGAACGCAAACGCCCACTCAGCCACACATCAATAATGGGTGATCATTTGAGCCTGTATTTCCCACATAGGAGACAATACAACAATTTGCCACAGTGCCAACAGTAGGTAATTTTTAATCAGAGAATTAACAAACGGCCCATGAATAACACAAGAACAATGATGATATAAGACTGTATCATCTCCATTGAATGATTCCCATTCATTGGTTTTGCTAAGCCATGGCCCCTCGCAAACGTTTGAATCAGCCTGAGACATAAATAGAGGGGAGGGAAAGAATGGGCAATTGTTTTCACAATAACGTGCTATAACAGATTTGAATAACAATAGCAGAATGAGGCACCGCTCTGGGGCTCCACCATCGACACCACAGGGATCCACCCCCTTCTCCCTAGTCTTAATACCTTGTGTAACACACAAGCACTATTTTATGTCCCAGTGTACAAAGAGGCACATAAACCGTACCTAATGTCAGGCATAAATTGGCCATATTGCTAATTAGCAGGGTGTGGTTTATTGTTAATGGATTATTCATTACAAGGTTGTGTGCCTTTCAGTTATGGCTGCCTGTCCCTGGTCTCGTTTGTTGCTAATGATGGTAAGATTGGAGATGGGGAAAAAGTGCATGAAGGGTTATAAGGATAATGATGAATGGATCGCGACAAAGAGTGATATGAAAGACTTGATCATCAATCAGCCACAGACCAATTCTTGTCCACTTTTTTAACCATTACAGACTCATATTGCGACTTAATTACAGCATAACCTCGTTGTATATTAACACCAATGTTCTGTTATCATTGCTGAATAGACAAGGATATTAATATTAGTGAATCCACACACAAGGGTTAGAGATTGAAGGTAGATATCTTGAGCTGACATTCCATATTTTCTACGGTAATATTGCTGAGATTACTGAGAGGGGGAAAGTTTTATGAACTTTTGATGACACTCTTCCACGGAAGTACAAATCGAGTGGCGAAGATGCTGCCGAACAGCCATAAAATTGCCTCCGTTGTCTTAAGCGTGATTACCATAATCGGAGTCAATGGAGTTTAGACAAGCGACTGGGGCAATATCAGTGTAGGGGTGGTCCCCATGTGGCCGTGGCGGGGTGTGGAATGTGTAAGGAACGAGTGGGGGTGAACAGTGAGCGTGCTTGACCATCAATGATGAATTCAGCTGGATGCTGTGACTGATGGGGCACCCAGCCGGGCCCCACTGAGGGACAGCCCACCCCGGGACGCGCTGGGCTAGACGTTATATTGGCTGGCAGCCGCGGTCGAGTCCATGCTTGTAAGAGTTAATGATTTGTGCGCATTCACTCACACATGACTAGCCAAGCAGGCGACAGCTCGCTATCCGTGGAACAGGGAGTGCCCGCCTGAGGCATGGTCTATCTATCAAGGGGTGCTCCCCGGGCCCCTCCTGGAGGTCCCCCTGCCGTCGACTCCTCCGGGTAGGGAGTGTTGCCTGGAGGGTTGGACCCCTAGGGGCACAGGTGGGGGGCAGGTGGGACCGCTGGTATGCGGATTGACACGGCCTCAGAGGTATGGAACGCCCTGGAGGGAGGAGGTCTGCTATCAGCGGTCCGGATGATGCATTGGTAGAGGATGTGGGGGGTATGCCCTAGTCTCACATTTTCCTTGCATTAGAGTGGATATTTGAATGGAAATCGTGGGTCCTTGAATTTCAGGGGGTAAAATTCAATACGAGCATAGACGGATGTGGGAAAACGACGAAGGGGTGGGGATCAATAGGCATAGTGGATGGAACGACGCCAGCTCTGATTGATAGATGGTTGAGGGGACAAGGACGACGGAAGATAAGACAGGTAGGGTGTCCAACAGGCTTCACCTTGAGACACCGGGAGGAGGGGATCAGCTTCCACCCACATGTTCAAATACCAGGCGGCAGAGTCAGCATGATAGTAGGCCACATAGATTGTGATTGGTGGAAATACTTCTTGAAAACTACATAATACGACTAGTGGACCCACCAATGTTTCAATGAAATGGTACAATGCGTTAGAATCGTAATCCCTCGATTGTGACAATTAGGCTGTAAAAAATGTCCGAATGTCCGAATGCGTACCTATAAAACACTTTAATTTGATAATTGGACTATGGGTGTCAGTAGCCGTTCGGAAAGCGCTGATGTGAAATGACAGCCTCTCAGAAACCTTGACCTCTTAAAGGCTTTTGTCACACTTCCCTTCACGCTATGCATTAGCTAAAATTCCGAATGACCGCAAGGGCACCGAGAGGTCAGATCCGGTTAACCACCAGTCTTAGTCATACTATAAATACTGAAATAGAACTGAAAATCCTTACAATACTTTGAAACCTAACCCAAAGCAAAGATTGCTGGTGATGAAAGGCAAAACACGTGCCACAAATATACCGTTGTGAGACCTCAAAGGCGCCGGAAGTGAGCGAACCCTAGTGGCTGTCCGATTGGTTCCCATTTAGGTGGAACGCGTGGGAGCGCCCTCTGACATTTGGCTGAGGTGTTCATGTTTTATACATCATACGCCAGCCCGAGGAATTGATTAGAAAGACGAGTGACTGGTCTCTCTAGGTTTCCTTTTTCGCCGTCATAAGCGCTGCATAGTGGGAGGGTCATTGCGCATGTACCATCCCTCACAACGTCAACTAGATTCAGCCGGTCAAGGCTTGACCTTATCTTCTAGATGCCATCGCATTCGACATGCCAAGCCCTGGCAACAAGAATGACGTCACAGCGTTGGCACGCGTGGGTAGCCTCTAAATGAACCTTCGAGCATGCTCAGTACGCACCTACGAGACACCCATTTCCTTACCGGTGTCAACCATTA
Organism: Alentia gelatinosa; assembly: GCA_950022655.1. Lineage (NCBI taxonomy): Eukaryota > Metazoa > Annelida > Polychaeta > Phyllodocida > Polynoidae > Alentia > Alentia gelatinosa. The sequence goes on along the minus strand of OX465579.1, from coordinate 44,866,338 downwards.
CCCAACATCAACACTTTTTAGTGTTACTTCATAAAACAAACGAAACCAAAAACAGAATCATCGCGGGAAAAAACCAAAAAAACCAAGGGAGAGCTTTTTACAAAATCCATTTCGGAAGCACTCATTGAAAGGTAATTAGAGCACTTAACTCCGTGCCTCATTAGGTTGGCCTTGACCTACTCAAACTAATTGTCCAAAGCAGATTAAAAGGTGGCTAAGTCCAGTGGTTTTAGATGTTATGGTGCTCTGCTGAGCTGCTCCGATAACCTGATTCCAGGCGTGGAGCTGCTCGCTGCGGGCCGGAGACCTGCCCACGCGCGCCCGTTCCCACGTGTCCAGTGCGGGTCAGCTTGACTCCCAGGCGTTACCCAACCAAGTCAATTGTTATGCTGGACGAGGATGGGTGCTTATGTCACTGTCCATCACTGCCCAGGCGTCCGGGCCAAACCCCCAATTACTGCCTGGATACAAAATCAGACTGCCATTGTGGTGGAGGGGTCCTGGAATCACAGCTCTTGGGGAGGCGGCCCTGGCTATCAGTATGTAGGCCGCAGCTGGGCGCCACCCTCATGGCCCCGCCTGGAGAAGGTCCCGGTGCTTGTCCCTCCAGGGGGCAGTACTCGTGTCCTGCATGGCGTCCACAGGGCCCTCCCCGGAGTGGTCAGTTAGATAAGTTGTCCAGTCGCCAATACCCACACCCCCACTGCCTCCACTAACCCTCTGGTGGCTCTCATACCCACCCAAACCTCTACATCCACCACCCCGCCGGCCCGCCCCTAGCGATTGACAATGGCGGCGCTGCGCCGTGCACATCGAGTGGCAAATTTGGGAAACATTGCGCGCCCCGCGCTGAATAGCAGTTTGATTAGCGCTCGTCCGCGCCACTGGCCGACCTATTGTGGCGGGCCGACCCAAGGGGGATAAGGGTGTACAGGAGGGCCGGGGAGGGAGTCGCCCAGCGTATTATAATTCAGACTTTTGAACTTGGCCACCATGGAGATTATCCCGGTGCCTCCTGACAAGATGTCAGGGGGGTGAATGACGCAAAGGGAAACTCCAAGCGGGAGTAGCTCGAGGGTAGAGCAGCTCAGACCGACGCCGACAGCGACGCGGCGCCGTCTATCAAACAGCCCCACACAAGTCTCGCTTGTCAGCGTCTTGATATGCAAATGAACCAGCCTCATTGTCAGTCAGCGTAGATAGTTTTGATAGTCTCGTCATGCCGGGTACCAGCAGACTATTCAGCAGCCAAGATGGCGGCCCCCAGTGGACGCCGGTTGCGGAGGGATATCGCATGTAGGACCCTGTGGAGATATCTCTCTCATGGTCCCCTCCAGAACCTTTTTCTCAATCCTTTCCGTCATATACTTTTCCCTGCTCAATAGCCTTAGCCCTTTATACGACCTCTGTGACAGTTTTAATCGATCCAGAAACTGGAAGTAGCTTTGATCCACGGATATTAAATCAGCAAATATCAACCGATAACAAAGAAACATAGTTCCACGTTTATCATTACTGAGTTGTTTGTACTTTGATGAAGTGCCAATCCCCAGTCCAAGCTGTTAATAGGATTGTGTATGAAGTCACTGTCTCTGACAAGTAGCCAATTAGCAAGTCTCCAACAATATCAACGACATGATGTCGACTGGGATTTGCCATTTTACATATACAGTAGAGTGGCAAAACTGTATATATTTGCAATGACAATGAGAGACGTCAAACTTTGTCTTTTAAATCCCACTCAGGAATTGATGGATACTCAATGAATAATTCGACATTCTATCTAATCTGATTCCACCGTGACAGGACGAAATATGTGCATACAAGTTGGACATAATAACTCTTTACGTTTCGGTCGTTTGAATAGCGGACTCCGGCCACTGGTGAGGTACAGAAACCAATAGTACACCAATACTGTTTTACTCCGACGTCTGACCTTGGAATACCTAGAGCAATAAGCCAATGGGACTTTGTGGGGCTTTTGAAATGAGTCCCTCTCCTATTTACAAGGTTGACTGAGTGTTTCGGGGGCGGCGGCCCGGCGCCTTTTGACAGCGGCCCGGACGTGGGCGAGGTGCATGGCGGGAGTCTGGCGGTGCGGTCCGCTGGTCGGCTGGACGGCTGGCCCGGGTAGTGGATGAAGTGCTGGAATGTAGAGCTCCCACCAACCGCTGCTAAATGGGTCAGTAATCAGTCATTAGTATTGCCGGCGTGCCCATAAACCAACTGGCTGTTTAATACGACCCCCAGCCCCACTTCCCCACGTTCCCCACCTCCCTAACCCCCACAACCCAGCGCACTCTCACAGCACAGTCGGTGAGGGTGGGGCGAAGGGGGATGGGGGAGATTGTGGGTGGGTGAGTGGGAGGGCGGTGACAAAGGGCTGGCGCCCTAACGTGGTGATATAAATGAAGTGGGCCCGCTATGAAAGTGTTCACGGTATTAGGGCGTTGCTGATCCCCGGGTAATCCCGTGATCTATCGCCGGCGCTGGCCGCGGCCCGCGCCTCCCGGGCGGCCGGCGATAAACCATCGGCGAGCGAGGGTCACGGCTGCCCGCCAGGCGCGCCTCGAGGGGGGGGGGGGGGGCGGAGGCCGTCATTTTCACTCTCTCCCTCTTTCTCTCCCATTCTCCTTCTTCTCTTTCATTTTCCTCATTGCCTTTCTCCCTTCCTCTCTTTCATTCGCTGTTACTCTCTCTAGTCTGCCCCACCTTCTTCTCTCAATCTCATTTCATTCTCTATACTCCGTTCGTATCCTTCCTCTCTCTGGCTCTTCATTCAATCTGCCACGTGTCTCACCGATTGTCCGATTTATCACTCTTTTCGTTTTCACCCCCTCTCCCTCTCTCTCATTATATATATGTATTCCCCTCATTCTCTGTATCTCTAATTCTATTCATGAATTCCTTTTTTTCTCCTGACTTCCTTTCCTTTTACCCCTTTCCGTCTATCTCTCTCTTATTATGCCATTCCCTGCACATTTGATTTTTATTATTCCACTAACCTTTCGCCACATGTCATCTGCTCTCCCACAAGGGTATTTTCCATTAGCCGACAAAAACGGCACCTCTGAAAGTCTGACGGCGGTGCACCGGTGATGATGCATTGTATAAGCCCGTTTCCATTGGCCGATTATTCGGCACCGATCTGTCGGGAACCACTGATAGATTATTTGGTGTACTGACGACCAATCGGTAAATGAAAAGGAGACCTGCAGAAAATGGCAACAGATTAATTTGGCATAGATTATGCAACAAGGCCACCACCAACGGAATTTCTCAGAGAAAATCTGTGTGTACCTGGAAAATACAGTAGAAATAGTGCATACAATGCACCCTCACCGATAAATTGATGCCGACATACAGTGGCACCACCGACAGGCTTTTGGGATAACTACAAACAATCCTCCGCCTCTTATGTCAGTCAATGGTAACGAAGTCTATACCTTGTTCATATACATTTTACAGGTCCATACCAATTAAATAGTTCTGATAAAACCGTGAGGATCACCAACGAACTCAAAGCGTTCTGATGTTGTCGGTCGTTGACTGAGTCGGTCTTGTTGCGTAATCTACACCTAATTAAATGTTGAGCATTTCAAATACTGTGCTGTTTTTATTCACTGATCTTGCATCAGCGTATCACAAAACATTGATCGGTGGTTCTCAACTGCAGATCGATGGCGAATAATCGTCCAATGGAAAATGGGGTTTTCTCTGCTTTTGTGTTTTTACATTAATTTATACTGATTCATATACTATCATCGGTCTTTTTGCCCGACCAAATCTTTTGCCGCGAACAAATTTTCTCCCGATTCTATCTGAAATATGGCTTTCTCTACTGTGATCTGGCTGTCCATCCAACAGCAGTAACACCGATGATTTCTCGTTTTTGTCAGCCAGAATCCACCTTGTTAGAGATTTCTCCGGATCGGTACCTCCTGACTGTCCTTTTTTTGTTTCTTACGTTTAGTTTTGTGATCTATAGCCAGCTTCACTATCAGACGGACCATTTCAGAATAGCTGTCAATTTACCCTCGTCCTCCCATGCAACACCCACCGTAGTTCCCCAGTAAAATCATCTTCATGGGGACCAAGAACTGAAGGGTTAACATCGTTACACTTATCTCGGATGAAGGACGTCTCCCGCCAAACACTCCCACACTTTCACTGTCACCCTCACTCACACCCAGTCACACCCTCCCACCTATTCAGCTCTACGCTTGAGTTACACACAGACAATTCACTTCAAACGGGGACCGTTGTCCGTCCCTCCCCCGCCCCATCAAACGGACAGGCTGCCATCATTCCCCGTAACCCCTTCCTCCCTCTGGCGCCTCCAGTGTATAGAGACCTCAGGGACTGTGGTTTCCCGCTCTCCCCCACCCGTTTATACAGCCCGGTTTTTATGGACTTTATTACCCCACCCCTTTATGTATCCATCCCAGCCGCCTCCGCCTTCCCAGTTCACCATGCTCCCGTTAAGGGCGAGTGGTCAGTCGTGGGACCCCATATCCGACGTAATATATTCAGAACACCATCGCCAGACTGACTAGTGGACATTTTTGGAAATCGCCAGTGTTCCACGTCCATATCATGGAGGGCGTTTTCTTGTTCTCCATTGTAAAAAAAATGGATGAGGGGTGCATCCAGTTCCGTGTGGTTTGATTGCTGCCGGGAGTGGTCGGAGTATCTCACGACTGAATTTCCGGCAGTCCCGCGCTCCCTCCCCTTCTCCCTCTCTCTCCACGAGAGTCTGCGGTTTATATCCATGTGTGGGGCCAACGTCCGGTTTATATCCATGTGTGAGGCCCACGTCGACGCTGAATGCGTGCCCAATGACAACCCTGACATTTCGCCAATAACACTTCCCTCATGCTTAAGATGAAAAACATGTCGACGGGGTAGGAGGATGGACTACGCCGCTTCCCAGGCCCGTCGACCAGCGTGTGGGGTTTATTGGGCGGTGGGGTAGGGGAGGGGGGGGGTAGTGAGAGGGGAGGAGGCGTCAGCTGACCACCGAGTAGATGAGAGGCATTCCTGCTTCACCCGAACCCTCCCATTCATCCGACTGTATACGCTCTGATACGCCCACCCAAAAAGCCTTACACCCTAAACCCCCACCCGCTATTCATACATATTGACAGGGCGTCAGCTGCCTTTTCCACGGTGTAGACTGTAGCTGGCTGAACGAGACTCCTCCATCCTTCTACCCATGGCCAAACACACTCACACACACTCACCTCTGCCCCACACCACCACACGTCCACCTCTATGCTCCTTTCTTGGACCAAGTGCCCCTGATGCCAGCGCATTCAAGGGCCGCCGCTCCCCAAACAACATGGTACACATATTGAGAAGTGCGGCTGTGCCCCCCATCCCCCTCTCCATACCACCTCCCTCCACCAACGGTCGAGATGCCAGTGGAGGTATCTGTTGAATATATTGCGCGTGGTGTATGATCAATCATTTTTCTTTTTACATTCCGCACTATAGACGCGGTTTTCATTCTGGAGGGATTTGTGTGTTGCACAATATATTTGGATGCAAATTATATTCCGCCATCTAGTTGTACGAGTTGCATGTGCACACCATTGAAATTAGAAAAATTGGCATCAAGAGTTATATGAATAAGTATCGGGGATATGTATGAATGTTTATTTATTTGAGATGTCAGGCTGCAATAATGATTCATCTCTTTTCGGTAAACCCTTATGCTAAATGGTGAATTATGACCCGCTATCACTGAACGAGCGGTACCAGAATTAAACTCGGTTAATGCCGGGGACACACCAAGCGAGTCAAGGCGGCGATATCTGGAATCGGCATGACAAAATAGCATGTATGTGAGATACCGATAATTTAGCATCTCAGAAGCAATACTCAGGTGAAATATGAAATAATAGCTCTCATAGGCGTCATTTTGTGTTGGCGATTCTGGGAATCGCTGCGTTTCTCGCTTGGTGTGTCGCCGGCTTTAGAAATCTCCATTCAGAACCTCAGTATAGAAAAAAATATCGCTGGCGTGGTATGGTAAAGGGCGAATCAGTGAGTTATGTCACGATTGGCTTGTTTGCATGCCAGCGTGTTCGCTGTCCGTGGCTGCTGCCCTCAGCCTTCGCCCTTACATCCTTTCTCAGTCCACACTGTATAACCACCTACACCCCTCACCATCATACAAACCCTACAGTGAGGCTGACCTAAACCATGGGACTCGGCGAATCCCGGGCACGGCGAAACATCGCGTGAGTCTCACTCTAAGGTCATCGATCATAGCTCTCCCCCCCTTGCGGGTACTGCGGGGGGTCATTATTCGTGGTGACACCGCTCATCTTGGCTGGTATCAATTGTCGTCTGCCTGGCGTCCGGGGACGAAAAGCGCGGGAATTAGCCTGGTCACCGGCGGTCATTTGTCGGGCTGCCCACGTCTGAAGGTCGCCATTCGTAAACACGCGGCGACGCTTTGGCATCCTGGACAACTAACCTTCGTCATCTTGTTCAGTGTATCTTACTCTATTTTCGCACGATGGTACATAAATGGCTACAACACCTGAAGTGTTGAAAAAGTGTGGAAGAGTATTTGAAGGAAATAATGGAGAATCCAAAATGAAATCAATCCATCACCAGTAAAAGATAAGTGGATTAGAGTTTAAATGCTTCATCATTTATTCAGACAATAACCAATGGGCGAACTAGTATTTCGTTTGTTGTGAATATAATTCACAAGGTAGGGAACTATCATGGTATTTGACCTCTGATGATGATATAAAAACATTCATGCCAAGCGCGATAGCGACTGAAAAGAAGGACTATTGTGGTTGTCTTTATCCGGTAATAACATCTATTTCAGGCCGTACTGTCTAGTGTTTTGTGTTTTTTTCCTTCCTTGAAAGGGGTCGGTTGGTGGTTTGACGTCAGGAGAGGCAAAGCTGTCTAGAAACCTGGCGATGCTGAAGAAAATCTCTTCTGTGTTGGGAGAGTGATCGCCGCAGTCCTGTGTAGTGGAGAGTGATAGCCGTAGCCCCTTGCCTCTCACCTACCTTGGTATCCATCATGTGTTAAGGGTATCGGTACTGGGCACCCCCACCTCTTTCTCCCCCCACCTCTAGCTTATACCCTCCACCCTCACACACACTACCTCTGCCCATTCCCAAAACACCTCCCAACCCTCACTCTATACTCACATTACTAACAGCCCGGTCCGCTTGCTGGTACTTAGCCCCTCTGGGAGGCCTAGCGTTGACGTGTTCGTTTCCACGCCGACCCTTACTACTACTGGACTGCACGCAGGAAATAGGAACCCAAACGCTGGCCGTGGTAACGACGCCCTAAAACCGCACACGTCTCCGGGGAATTTCCCTAGCCGTAATGTGACGAATGAAAGCCCTCTATATGTAACTGGGGAAGGTGTTGAGTTCGTCCCTGAAGCTATTTCAAGTCTTAATCAACGTTCTTAAGAGAAGTCGTCTGAAATGCCAATCAAGGACTTGAAATCCATAAACCTTGAGTGAACAGAATTACGAAGGCCCTATCAAATTGTAGTATTTTAACGGTCATTTGCATTTCCTGCATTGTTTGTAAATTCATTTATGTATAATTGATTTGCGCTGCATGACGTTGAACATATGATTACATCTTTCTTTCTTTTTTAATCTTTTATCTATGCTGGTCAGAGTTCAGAACAATCGTAGTCTGGTTTTCTTACCCGTCCAGTACCGGTTGACAGTATCCATGTTGACTAGTGATGTAAAGAGTAGTATGTGAACATAACAAATAAGTAAATACAAGCAAAAGGTCATACAGTGTTACAATGAGACCAAAGAGACAAACGAAAAAGGCAGCTATTCGTCATAGCAGGATTTATCTGTTCAATTTGGGTGAAATGATAAATTGTTGCATAATAAATACGTACAACCAAAAATACATGTGTATGTGGTCACGGAATACTCTCATGTAGCTGACATTCATAGATAGATCTGATATTAGAAGGTAGTTCCTTCCACCATTTTGGGCAATGATAACACAAGGATTTAGGATATGCAGCGCATTTCAGGAAGTTTTGTCGGAAAATCGGGCCAACTGCAGATCGTGTGTTGGCCCGACATTCCTGTAAAATGTCAAAATTGCCTTTTTGGCTGAACATATGATTTAGAACATGTGATTTCCTTCTCATCGAAGGATGGCAGTAGCGGAGTGCTTAAGTATCACTTCCAGACATTTGCTCGTAAACAATATAGCAGGGCATGCTCCTTAGTAAACGGCATAGCCTGTTTAGCACGTTCAATTCCATATACTACTCACTGCGGCCCACCCGGAGCAGAGGTTCATTTCTCTCTACTACTGACACTGCTCTCATAGTACAAACAGGGGCTGCGGGTACTTCTTACTGAGAGGTCACGTGGCTCATCTCTGTGTTAGCAGTGCATGCTGGGAGCTTGTTGGGGGCCCAGCCTTTTATGGACGTCCTTTGGGCAAATGGTACATGCGGTGAACGCGGGTGTGTGGATGGCATGCCATTTTAATGGGCCAACCACATTACTCGCTGTGCATTAATAATGGCCAACCTCGGGACCAGCAATATGATTACAGGTACCACTACCCCAATCAACATGGCAGGGCCTCACCTGTAATCGGGAAGAATGACCTACTAAGATCAGTGCCAAACGAATTCTCCAGCTCCGATACCAACAAGAGAACGCAATGAATTACTCCCTGACTTTGTATGGTATGGTTCTATATAGCTGCCGGTCACGGAATACATACGATCTCACCCTGGTATTTTTTTTCGTAGACTTAACGTTAGAAACACATACTCCACGGCAGTGAAGTTAGTGTACCAAGTACTCAATGGTTAATTAGGTGATTCATTATATTAATTCATAATGTTGCACAGGGTGAGATAATAAGATAAAATGTGTAAACCTTACTGGTACGTACTCAAGTACCGCGTTTTTTTTCAATAAAAATATTCCACTCGCTCTGCGAGCTCATGGAATATTTTCATTGAAAGAAGCAAGGTACAAGAGTATGTACCAGTAAGGAAATACATTTTTATTTTATCATATACCTTCATATATGAGTATTTGATGAATTACATTTGGAAATGTGATGACATCCAAGCTAGATTCAAAGTGTGCTGGTATATCTGTTGACATCTTATCAGAAGTTGAGCACAAAATACTCTCCAAGCACATTTTTTACTTTCATATTTCTTCAAGTCCCAGTATCCTTTGAACACATAGATTAGCAAAGTGATGCAAGTCACTGTCAGTATGTCATAAGTAGGTCAGTGCGATTATTTTTTTCAGTCAAACAAAATGTGTTTTCAAAGTAGGGTGGGACATCATTTTATGCCACCATACTCTGCTGGTATATATTTAATACCAATACCCTAGCAGAGGTTGGTATTTGTGTAATATACTGGCACAGGTATATAATAAAACCTCGTTTGACTGCTACATAATTCACTCAGCTTAGCTTCGTGTTAGCTTCGTGAATCACTCGGCGGTCAAACTCGATTGAGTACGGGCCAATTTATTTTTATCTCATGAGTTTCTTTCTAAGTATATATATATACACTTTGCAATAGTGAGAGCCTTTCACTTTGGTTGGGTAAAGAAGAGGACTATACTTGATCCAACATAGCTTATCATTGAGGACTACCTCACACTAATACACTGTGACGAGTCTTATTTACATTGTATAGCGTGCACTGGTCATAATAAAAAAACTGATAAACAGGCTGTAGATTATGTGTTTGGCGTCCTACGTCCAATGGCGGGATGAGTGGAGCGATGGCCGGCTTTAGAGACTGGTGTTGGGAACTGGCGCTGGGCCAGACTGTGTCGTGGTGTGGGGTGTAGGGCTTTATGAATGTGGACTGCAGACACGCCAATATCGTTCTAGTGGCGAAGTGGGCTAGGCAGGGCAGTCATGGAATCCTAGGCTACTCCCAGCGAAAACATGTGAAATTATTCATAGATTTCCGAACCAATATTGGCTAGAATCAAAATGGGCTTTACGAGAATCTTGAAACGCGATCATCAACATTGTGATTTTAATTTTTGCACAACATCATATTAACAGAGGAGAGCCACAAAGGATGATTAGTCAAATGGTTCCGTTTTGATTTGTTTGTATTCAGTCCGCCAGAACTTACATACACCTACTGTATCTGAAAAATACTGACTTTATTCGAGTTAAACATTCTTAGTCTAGTGTTATACGTATGATCTTATATAACACCATACACCGACGGAGGTTGATATTTTCGCCCTCCCAGGCCACATTCTGCCTCCCAGCTCCTCTCATCTCATGGCTCTCTACAATCCGCCTCACCAAGCCAACGCTGGTGCACACTGGGCATCGCCCCACTCGCAGTCTCCATTGTAAACTAACAGGCAAACATCCATCCAACACCCGTCAGCCATCACCGCTCATCCGCCGCCCCATTGTGTCCCCTACACCGATCGCGTCCACACCTATTGCTCGCGCACAATTCCCGCCAGCCACCCTATCCGGGCATACTCGTTGGCGCCGCCCATACACTGTACCACACGCCGCCATTCCAGCTGTGCAAACTTAGACACCCACACCCAGGGGGCCGCACGTAGACACGCCCCGTGACAATAGGCACCTCGGAATACGGTCTCATTCACATCTTCAATTCCACTGTGGACTTCCCCATCCCGAGTCGCGCCCCGTGTCCCAATCCAGGGTTTGTCCCCTCTCTCTCTCTCCCTCTTCATTCACGCGCCCATATTTTCTGCTTTATCTAGGGCTACCAGTCCCACCCCCTCTTCTACCTACTCCACAGTGGTATCCGTGATGGTCACGACCCATATACCTTTCAGCAGACTGCTCAGGAAGTTCCCAGGGCTTCGCATAAAGAGACATCAGAGTCGCCCAATCTTATTCATTGAGGCTTTAAGGGGTTGATCCCCTTGTACCGAGGATCAATGGGTGTTGGGTACCATTACCTCTTATTTTATCGGTTAAACTTGTCTATGATAAAGTATAATACCCTTCTTGTTATTGTATGTTCTTTGATTGGCTAAAAGATATGATACTGAAGGTTACAAGGCACTACGGCTAAAAAAACACGCTTATGAATCGTCTTTAAATGTTCCGCACTTCAGTCTGGTTAATTACAAATCAAAGATGATCTAAACAGATTGCACTCATTTGACTTACTCTCCCATTCAAATTAAAGTAGTTTCCGTGCATTCGACATAATTTCATGCAGGCTGTTGGTGTGGCTGACAGCAAAAATCAAATCCTAAACAACATAAACTAAAACATAAACTGTCATCCTATTACCGAGATTCTCTCAGACAATCGTCACTCTTAATTTCCCTCTTAATTTCCCTCTTCCCCACCAGGCTACAACTCTCTTTATGAAACCCCAACATCGCACCCTTTCACCACAATCCTCTAGGACTGCCAGGTCCCATACACACAAAGTCGCCCATCCCTCCTCCGGAAAGCCTAATAAAGCCCTATCCAGCCCTACCCAAGGTAGGCCCGGTGGTGTCGTTACTGCAGACTAATCTCAGCATTCCAGACCCATCCTCACTTGATTACAGAACCAAAACCCCTTTTTGGAAACATTCCAACGGTAGTATCTCCATCCTGCCCGATTCTAATTCCCAACGGGTTTCCTCCAAGTCCCGCCAATCTCCCCACCATAGCTTTCTCATCCCACCACTCAGCCTCCCGACTCTGTCCCTTCTATCCCATCCCCCATCAGTCTGCATGGTCCTAGACCCATAATTATGAAGTAGACCCATCTAAACTCAGCCCTTATTCCTATGCCGTCCCTCTGTACTAGGTACGGCTTACTCCAGTATTGGACCAGCAATCTCCTACCTCTACCCCCTCCTCCCTCCTAGCCCTGTTGTTCCCACCCGCTGTGGCCCCACGCAGGTCCCCGCGGTGTGTACCCCCGACTCGCCCCCTCCATGCAGTGACATTGTGTCATGAATGAATTACAACAATTATAACTCGCTTATCAGCGGCGGGCATCGGGTCGGCCTGTCCAGCCACCCCGGGAGAGGTCACGCCTAATGGATATATGACCTTCAGGGCGTGGGGCCCCCCGTCATGGCCTGGGCGCAGAATGCGATTTACGGTTGTTGTCTATTAGTTCCAACAGCCGTGTGATGAATAAATAACACACAATTGGGCCTTGTCGCGATGGGACTGATAGTTACCATAGTTTTTGATAATGTCCCTGGTGACCTTTGACACTGGCCTCGGAAAAACAAGGTAAAGTTGGCTGATGATGCATGCTCCGTTTCCCGCACGATGATCTGCTCACGTCCACTGTGTTGCTTGACCTACGGAGCAGCTCTCTCATTCAGGATAAAATCACTCTTACTAAAGACACGGCATCAGATAATAAGTTTCTGGATATGTTAACACTTACAAATGATGTTCTCTGTCGTGCGATATGGTTGATTTTTCTATCACAAACGAATATCTGCTTAAGATGATCATGGTCATCATGATTTATCTAATTATGAATCAAAATTATTTATGCTTCTCCCGAAGATTATTTGACATCACATAATATGTTATGGGCCTCATAATCTGTGTACGTATGAATAAACACCATTATATCTGTTAAGCTTTATAGGCATATGTTAATACTGCAGGTGTTACCAATGAATGAATGCACATACTTTATGGGACAACGTGATTACCGAATGATACAACATATAGAGATATTTCCATATTGCATCATTTCAATAAACAAATACCAGAATTATTCATAGCAGCTATCTATGTCTCTTCATGTCTTACAAGAGTGGGTACTCAGTGTGGATGTCCATCAACCTGATACAGATACCGCGTTCTTCGTACACAAATACAAATTTTGACGTTCATGAATAGGTATCAAAGAAATTTTCTTTCAAATCTTTAACCCATTAAATTAGATTAGAGACCTACGAGTATTTAGAAGGGGATCGCAAGAGGAGACTTACCTCACTAATTAGTCTCCAAGGATGCATTGTTATCGTGTGTTTAACAAATAAGAATCAATACTTTTTGCAAGGTCACAAAAGTCTGCAGGAAACCTGACCAGCAATTTCTGACTGAATTAGGAACTGAATAACATTAATCCAGTCTTTTAAGTCTAGTAAAGCAAGATAATGATATGCACTATTTTTCATATTCATCTAACAGGCGATATGCATATTAAGAAAATATATCTATCTATATTATAAACACAAATCGTTTTATAGAAAACTAAGACCATGGGAGAGTTTTCTGTGTTCTCATTTGATACTTTTGAGATGCAGAACATCATTGAACCATATGACTTTATTTCCTGAAAATCATTGCAAGTTCATTGTTGACTCATCAGTTAGGAAAAAGAGATTAAAACCTCCACGGATGGGATTCTAAATTTGAATAAACAGAAAAACATCCCCGCCCCCAACCCCAAACAAAAAAGGGAAAAGAAAATTAGAGCAGAATACCATAATGGGTGGTAAGTAGGAAGTCTGAGTACTGCAATGCAATTTTGTAAAGCACTCGTACCCGCCCCGTAAAGGGCTTGCGCGATGGCCCTCAGAGTCAGCCCAAAAGGACCCCACCTGGACGCTGGCAATGTATTGTGCAGTTTTAATTTCAATGGATCTCATGAATAATGCACTTGGGCACAATTATGAAGGCCCACACAGGCAATCCGTCACCGGAGAAGAGATAAGATAAGGAAGGCGACCGGGCAGGTAATGTGATTGAGCGCGAGGAGTGATCCTTTCAAGTGATCTTCACCACCCCTCGGCGACACCAGGTGGGGCCGGTGTCGCTGAGGGCTTAAGAGTGGGCGGTGAAGTGATAATGCAGGTGTGGGTGTGGGTATGTGTTGAGGCGGGGTTGTCACTGGAGGCGAGGCTCGTAGATTGTCCTCACCTGGAAGGAGTTGAGTGAATCAGAAACCACTGAAGCTCCACCCACTTTCCCCCACCCCCTTCCATCCCTAACATACCACACACACCTTCTCTTCCCCCAATTCACCTCCATCGCGTCTCCACCTGCCCTCACCGCTCGCCATCTTCAGGCACCGTGGCCCGTTCACGCCAAGTCCCCTCCGCCCGTCCCCCTAGCGAGCGCTGCCGCCGCCGACGGCCTATAATGAGACTGTCCCGGCAAAAGGTGGAATAGGACGCCGCGCCAATAGATCAGGTAAGGGCGCGCGGCCCCGACAGCCCGCGTCGATTGCTTCCCTTTGTTCGCGCCCTCTCACCGCTACCGCAAATTGGATTCATAAAACAGCGCTTCCCCAGCGCGCCCACGGCCGCCGCCCTAATAAAATGGACATCGGCGACGTGGAAGTGGGCCGACCCCCTGTAGTATGGCCCCCGCGACCCTCCAACCACCTCGACCTGAGACACAGCCATCCCCCCTCCCCCACCTCCGGCGCCCAACCTCCAACAGTCATTCGTATACCTCCATTCCCGCTTCCCATCTCTCAACTCCCTTATACACCCTATCGCCATCGTCGACGTCGTTATCCGACGTAAATTTGTACTGGCACATCACCAACTTCCGGTGTGTTACGTCGTCGCACACTTCCGGTTCCTGTGCTACGTGGACGGTAGATGGAGGGTCGGGCAGGCGTCCTACGCGTTGTCGCCGAGTGGCGGGTCATCGGCAGGGCACTTAAGTGCCGGGGGAATGTACCCTCTGGTAGTTTGTGACGGCGGGAGGAACAGATAAAGGCGCCGCCGGATGAGTGCACCATGCTCACTCCTGACCGACGCCCCTGTCCACGGCCCCTCGTTGTCCGGCCAGCAATGGCCCTGTGTAACACTGGCCAGCCCCGCGTAACACTGGATGTCCACGTTATGGGGCTATGCAGAGGTTTAAATTGTCTGATCCCGGAGTGGAGAGAATGTCAATAAGAGAACTCCTTAGATCGCCCCGGACGACGCATGTCAGGTACTGATCACATTAACCCAAGGACTGTTGTAGACGTCTCTGCAGTAAGAGCACTAAGGGAGAGGTGCATGCAGTATACCTTATAGCTATTTGTTTAAGTGTCAGGTACGTACATTTTGGTCAAAAGCGTTGAGTGCTGCAGCTAACAAATACATGTTTTTGAAAGGTTTATCCGATACGAGAAGAGGTGAAGCTCAGGTGGTAACGCACGTGGCTGTAAAGCCAGTGAAGCAGCTATAAAACAACCATTAAAGCTTTTTTCTGACTTTATAGTTATGTTTCTGCTGGATAAGTGTTGGATATATCGATCAATCTACATTGAAGCAGATATTGTATAATGAGAGATTTGGAAGAAAAGAAAGGTATAATGGATTTCGTTGTCTAGTGCATTGCAGTTAATGTACTATTTCTACCGGTGGTACCCCGATAAACTGGGGGTATTTATTACCAGAGAGATTTCTCCAGGATTGTTCCCGTTGATGCAAGACCCGGAGCGTGTACGATCCTAATTCTCAATTTTGGAGAATGGTTTGCAATGAACAAAAAAATGGCATGGGTGCGTGTAGGCGCGTGTCGTGTCGGGGCCTAGCGGCGTAAACACGGCCACCCTCACGCACCCTGCTGATGTGGGGGAAACGTGCCGCCTAACGACCAGCCCATCCGCCTGACGCAAGCCTACTCTGTCCCGAAAAGGAGCGGGTGCTGGCAAGGTTGGATATGGAGGGTTATGCTGGTGGATAGAAGGGAGTTGGTGGTAGGGTGGTGGTGACGGATGGCGGGGTAGAGGAAGGGGGTACTGTAATCATTACCCAGCTTACCTGTACGCCCAGAGAACGACTCACATGCAACGGTGCAAGGTTTCACATTTCCTCACAGACGATGCATGCTAAGGGAGGCTGGTATTGTCCCAAAGGCCTGAGCAGCTCGCCTTTATGGCACTCTCCCACACGCGATTATTACCTGCTCGAACTCTGTGTTTTTGTTGAGAAGGAGGGGGGGAGGGGGAGACACACAAGGCCTTCCCGCTCTAAGAGCAGATCGGACTCAGCCCGCATGTATACAGGTGTTCCCCCAGTTCGCACTCTAAAGCCGAGATGTATAGTGGAACTCTTAGGTCGGGTTATTCACCAGTACCGATTAATTGGGCTCCAGCATAGTCGACTCCGCAAGGACTCGCCGATGGTTTGTAATTTGATAATGGTATATTGTGCTATGATAAAGCTATATATAACTGTACAGAACCTGTTGGTGGGCACAGCTCGAGTCAATAACACTACCACCCTGCCACCCGCACCTTTTGTGTCTATGCTAATAGTTCCACCGCCTAGGGGCGCAACTGGCGGCGCCACTGCCATTAACATGCTTTCAGCTCGCGGAGGTAATTGGTATTATGGTTATGGGCACTGACCTTAATCTTTTTGAAAAGGTTTCCAACCGCGAATTATGTGTTTATATTCAACGGGACCGGTGTAATATTGGCTTGAACAGCAGCTCTTTATTGATATGGAATTAAAAGGATCCGGCCTAGGGTCCCAATCTCAGGCCCATTTCATTTGTCCTCCCAAGGTCGTTGGCAGTCTATGCTGTGACCCTGACCTTCGATTGCGATGGGCTTACTCTCAAAGATGGGTGGTGCGCTGAGAAATACCACTGGAGGAGCCGGCTTTTTCCACATGCTCCTTTGGCTGGCAGGAGAGGGGGTGAAAGCAGGCACCAGCAGGGTGAAGGAATGGGACCCTCTAACCTTCAAATCATTTCTCAATTCGTCACTTACAAAAAGGTGCTTTAAATGCAGTGACCCGCGCCCCGCTCGCACGTCGCCGGGCGCGGCAGATTTATGCGCCGGGAGGTGCGAATACGTCTTCGGCTTAAACCCGCCCTCTAATGGGGTTCTCCACCCTCCATGTCCCCCACCTCCCGCTCACTCTCCCCCCGTCTTTCCCCAGCTTCTCTCCCTGCTCCAGAGCGCGTCCGGTGTAAGCAAACACCTGCTGTCTGCATGTATACGGACAGCCATGACTGATTGCCCGGTTCATGTTGAGGTCTGACAGAGTGTGGTGGAGGTTGGAGGGTGGGTAGCAGGGGGTGCTCCCGGCACCGAAGGGGTACATGACCTTGTAGGCAGGGTATACTGCGGAGGGGGTGTTCATGTTCATGGGGTGGCAAGACTAGAAGCAGGCAGGAGAGGGTGCGCACGTTGTGGCCCTGCTTCAGTGACCATCGCCTAATCTAAAAGCACCCCTTTCCCCCTTCCTTGGACTTTCGCCGGGCGTTAGCCTCCATTGGGAAATCCGGGCCTGTGGGAATGGACTGGGTGTGTGGGGACGGGTGGAGGGGTGGCTGGGCTGAGGGGATGTGGCGCGGATGGGAGGGGTGTCGTGGTTACGGTGTGGGGGCGTCGGCTCTTCCTGTGTTGATCAATTGCCCGGCAAGCCATCACTCCCTGCGATCGGGGAAGCGGCATGGCATTTAGCCGCGTTCGCTGAATCATTGCAACCGCTCGGTTTCCTTGCGTGGCGGAGTGGTAGGGGATAGAGAAGATAGGCGGGTGAGAGTGGGGGTAGTCAACATCCATTCCGCCCTCCCCCTCCCTTAGTCCCGCCATACCAAAGAGCGAGCCCAACTGGAAGCTCCACTCTCCATCCCAGCCACACTCTAGCGTCGCCCGTTGCTGGATCTGACACTCTCCCGCCTCCCTCCCTCCCGCCGCCGATCGCCTCGTCTCGTCTCGCCTCGGCCGACACGAAATCTGATCAAAGCTGACAAAAAGCCACCGGTCGCCTACGATGGTGATGGACACATGCTAGAGGTGACGCGGCGCAAATTAGCCACTCAGTGATGAGGCACGTCAAAAAGCAGCCCGGGTTGGGAGCCAGGCTTCAATGGGGTTGAAAACTAGGCCGCAGATTAGGCACTGCAGAGACGGAAAGTTTCTTCTTTTGTTGGTTGAAATTACATAATAAGCCAGGCAACACTCCTCCCCACCCCACACCCCTCAAACAAACAAAAAATAGATCAAGAAGTAAAGAGGCGGGGGGCTATTTCTAAACGTCACAAATGGCGACTGGGTAAAACGTATTCATGCGTGAGTTAGCCTAGCCATGGGACTTAATGTAAATGTATCCCATGGGAGCGTCCATCGGTTCGATGGCTTCGCCGGGGTCTCCTGCTTCAGTGGAGGAATGGGTATTTGTCGACAGTCCGTAGTTAAGAGGGCCACTGCGGACTACATGCTAAACACAGGGTATCAAAAGAACCCTTAATGTCTCATTATTAGGTCCCTGGTAGTACTTATGGAAACCCGGTCTTCCAGACCCAACTGGAGACAATGTGATGGATGGCTTCCTCTCATGGTTTAAGGACGGTAGGCGTGGGTGGGGGTGGGTCGGAGGAGCTCAATGCATAGACATTACAAGACGATGCTTCATCTCAAAAGAGGAACGCACTCTAGAAAACCATCACGTGACGGCACATTAATAGACAATAGGCTCGATCTGTTCTTTTATTTTGTACTGTAGGTGTCCCCGAAACGTATTGCCATTGAGTGGAACACATCCTGTATATGTTTCCTATTTCTCGAATCAAACAGGATACATCAATAAACCGTGACTGTTCAAAATCAAGCGTGTACCTCAATTGTTCCAGTCTAGAGCCTGGACACCTCAATTGTCCACTTTATAGCCCATTCCGTATTTTTGTCACTAGACTATTTATCCTTGACAGGCATGAGTTTCTGAGATTGTTAATTAATCGTGGATCTACTCAGTTATGAATAACTGCTTACCATTGATCCAAGGCCTTTACAACACGCTTGTTAACTAGATCTATATCTAGATACGCCGAAGCGTTCCTCATAGTTCGAAGATACCAAATATATGTGGGTGATTATATTAAGATTGAAACCGACTTAAAAAAACCTTTAATTCTATTGGAAATATGGAGAAAAGGATAGCATCATGCAATTTTCGAATCGTTCACATTTTGTCAAAGGGAATGGCATGTGGGTATTGGCAGCGACTGGGGTTTATGCGTAATGATACCAATAAGATACCTCCTACTGGAGGACAGTAAGGGTGGGCATACGAGTTACGATATAACGAAGCCACCAAGGAGGACGCGACCTCAACACTGAAATGGCAATAGTAGCGTCTGAAATTTGCTGACATTGTCGAATATAGCAGTAGAATATTTGGCATATCGAGTATGACGTCACAAACTGGTGTAAATGCAATAAAGAAGCTGGGTAGACATGAATGCTCTGATGCCATCAGACATGTTCGTGAACATCTAGCCATACAGATTGTACCTTTATTTATGGGTAGGCGGGATGCTACTTGGTCGATAGCTCCAACTCAATAGCTGCCATTTGCCAGTCTTTAACACAGCAACATATACATCCACATCATCAGCAGCCGGATTGGTTGCTTGAAAAGGTCGACAACAAGAGTACTGCGCAACATCAGTGATACTTGAAAACCAATTGAAAGATGCTATTCCATCATAAAGTAGTCCTGTAAGTTAAGGAGTTCCGATGCATATTACATCCATTGGAATGATTTATCACTCAACCCTTCAAGTTTGGAATGTTGCCAGACACCTAAGGTGTTCCCTTGATTTCTACAAGAATGAAATGATTAGGCGTGAAACAAAACTACTCTGATTGTGGCACTTTTTTATGATATCTATAGAACAACAACAGGGGGAAAAGAGACCAAGTTCTTGAAATGTGTATTAAACCAACTATGTAAAATACAAGGTGTATTAGATATGTATTGAATGTAATGTATTCTGAGGTTAATTCTAATCACAATTTGTAATGTTTTCTACAGATATATTTTTATATGATTCCCATAATATAACCAACTATTATTTTGAATGGTGAATATTGGTCAGATAGTTTTCCCTGTATGTAGTAAATGTATGTACATGTTAAAGGAAAATTGGAAGAAAGCATAATCATAAAAAGGTATAAAGGAAGAATGCCAAGCATGTCACGTAGAAAAATAATTGACACAATCTCAGGATGACTTTTTGAAGTAATATTGTAAATCTTAATGGAAATATAAGGACGAAGATCAATAAACAAAGTTATGGGGCATTCTTGAGTCGTACTCATAGACTGGATATCATAAGGGCCGTTTCCATTGGCCGACGAAAAGGGTATAGATTTTTTGTGTTCTCCTAATAACCCAGTTTCATTGGCATTCACCGATATACAGTCAGGGACCGGAACTTCAGCGCTGCTGGCTCAAAATTTAAATAGGCTATTAGGAGAACACGAAAAAGACACCCTTTTCGTCAGCCAATGGAAATGGGCCTTCACCGGGAGGTCCACATGGCAAACGTCATGGCCAGCGGTTCAGAAGCTCTACACCTGTTCCTTGATATTATCTTATCAGATGGTAATTCACAGGTGGTATTTCGGGGTAAAAGAATTCATATTAGCTGGAAGTGTTTTCCCCTTTCTTACAGTTGTCTAAGGCAAATGTGTTTCCGAATCATATCATACTACTTTCTCGTATCCTGTTTCCAATAATATATCTGTCTGTTGTTACCTATATCCCATGTCTATTTAGAAGATGATTTATGGGCTTATTCATCACTGCTCATCTGGGAATCTGAGACCTTACTCAGATTACTTAGTTCCGTTACCGAGAAATCTAATTGAGGTTGTAGGCCCTGATAACAGATGGACCACGTACACTTTCCTGCACCGGAATTAATTGCCACAGATCTATTTTATGCCTGTGGTCCATCGGTCATTGCCACAGGGCAGAATCGTGTATGTAGCTCTTCGCCGGGGTCGCGTATATATACGATCTGTCTCTCTTGACTCAAGGCAGATCTAGTGTGAGTGATACGATAAACATTCCAATCAATTGGTCTGCATTCACCTCCTACACTTTAAGCAGGGATAATTCATATAGGCGCCACCCATAGACTGGGAAGGAGCTTTGAAATGATCAAACTTCCAGTTTTATAGTGTGGCTATTTATTGGAACATGAAAGATTATCATATTTCATAAGGCTATGTTCCATTCCTAATGCTCAATTCGGGTCGAAAGGGATTTTTTTTATATAGATTATCGTCTAGAAAATGTGGTAACTTTGAAAATTGAAATATTTCAAAGCTTGTCTCTGGTGCAGTCTGGTTCTATCTGTCGGCCAGATGTCGGCCAGACAGGTGCAACAGTAAAAGGGTTTACTGGTGATGCCTGTCAGGATGAAAAGCTTATTCGTAGTGTGAAATCTACCAAAGATGCATTAATATGCCATTGGTAATTGTTGATGTACTACACTGCGATTATCAAATAAAAATGCATAGGCTTAAAAGACAAATTTGTTCATTAAAACAAGCTAGCTATGGCATTTGTTTGTATTGGAGAGTTTGTAATGGTGAGACAAAGAATTTACATATATTCGAGAATTTGCTCTGGAGGTAGCCGGTTGATTTTAGTTGAGCATTGTGAATTAGTCCCCTGTTTCCAGAGAGAAAGCAGAATGATATCATTCCCACACAACTAGAGGGCAATATTAGTGTTCGACAGGAGACAATGAATCGTGCCAGAGGCAATATCGTACATCAACACTCGGACACTAGGTTATAGCTTTTTCGGTTTTCATGAGGGATGTATGTATGTATAGCACCGTAGAGTTTCTAAGACAGGAACTTTAAACAAGATCAGGGAAGATTGAGAGAAACAAAAAAGTCAGGTTTAAATTTGATATTAATCTTAGTCAAGCTCCAGTAGTATAATATCTTGTCGAAAGCTGAAAGGCAATGCCCGAAGGTTGTTGTCAAGCATGTGAAATGTCCTTGGAGATACCGATTTTAAGTAATAAACTTCACAGTCCAATTGTAACCCGAAATTATCCATAGGATTCCAAAGATGATAATCCCATATGAAGCTCAGAATTCCATTATTCTAGAGGTTATAGAACCTTGACGGTTTGCCTTTTGAGAATTTCGTCTTCATCAGGATAAGGGCTGCTTTAAGGCAACGACTTCATTCAGAGAAAGGGAAGAGAATGAGCAATTCAGATCAAAGAAAGTTGATAAAGTCTGATCTAGGCATCTCTTCTCCGTCTCTGCGTTGCGACCCCCACGGGAAACCTCTGACTTCCCCGAGGACGAACATTGACAATGGAAATTGGAAATTGATCTTGACACTGCTTCCAGAGGACAGCTCTAAAAAGAAGATGTTCACGCACGCAGATTGAATTGAATTGATGTTCCGCAGCAAATGAGTTATTGTTATGACTACGTCACCTGTCGTGCTTGTGCGGGCTGAATTGTGGGGGAGAGGGTGGATGTTCTATTTCTCTTCTCCATGTCCCCTATTCAGCATGCACAATGTGCCTGCAACCCCTCTTATAAGCATGCCCTCCGA
The DNA here is from genome assembly GCA_950022655.1 of Alentia gelatinosa. Classification (NCBI taxonomy): domain Eukaryota; kingdom Metazoa; phylum Annelida; class Polychaeta; order Phyllodocida; family Polynoidae; genus Alentia; species Alentia gelatinosa. The sequence continues at coordinate 44,843,998 of OX465579.1, read as the reverse complement.
CGAATGCCGTACAAACAGTGAGGACTCCCGCGAGCATTACCTACAAGCCATGCATTACGCGGGGCCGGCTGTGCGTCACGCGCTATACCTACTGCTCGCCCGTCATAGTTTCCACTAGCGAGCTGCTCCTGTACTGTAGCTTGATCTATAACCCTTTTAAGCTGACCCAATTTTTCTCACTGGGGTGCTGCTGGTCGTGGCGAGTGTCGCGGCTAGCGCCGGGACCGACTGCCCCGTGGGGGTTGGTCGTAGGGGGGCGTGATAGAGTAGCAGGGTCCCTCCCCAAAGTGATCGGGGCCAGGACCATCCATCACCCGCCCGTCACTCACCCCTTAATCCGCCCGCTGCCGCCCGACCGCGCCCCCTTCTCTAGCCACAAATTTAACTTCTCTCTCTATGCCCGAGGTGCGGATCACAGCTACGCTGACATGGACCCAACCACAGCGCTACCCCCGCCAGCAAGGGCACCACCCCCTGCCCCTGCCGCCCGCCTACTCGGCCGCCTACCTGCACGCAGGCCGTCGCCGCCGCCGCCCCCTCCCCCCGCCGCAGCCCCTGCCCACCTGCCTGCTATGCGGGTACGACGTGCCACCTCGGAGACCGGACGTTGGCGAGCATGGGCAGCGCCACGCTGATGAGGTTAGGCGTCACGGGAGGCAGGGACCCCGGGTTATTCATTATTCAAACATTGTTATTGAGCTGGCACTGAGCTCCTCCTGTTTGGGCTCGAAACGTCCATCCGTGGACTGTCTGTGTGTATGTTAAGCACGAACTGTGGTAGTCTCAACAGACATGATTTAACCCTAGACCATCGAGAATATAGGTCAATTTTAGTTATTCGAATAAACACCGAAAGAGTGGGATGTTGACTGGTTCACCCACTATAAATTAACCATGTTCGTTTAACATGAATGATCAATATCCCAAGGCCTGGCAGCTATAAAGCCTATAAGACAGCGACCCGACCATTGTGCCCGATCACACCTTTGCCCGACGAATCCATCGGGTCGGTCAGAATCGGGTCGCTGTACGTACTTCACAGACCCGATTTTAATCGGGTCGGGCATTACTTGCCTTGGAGTAATGACCGACTCTGCCCGACCTTAATCGTGTCGCTGTACGCACTTCACCGACTGTTCCCGATTCTGAGCAGGCCGTCTGACTAGCAATGCTAATTTCCCCGAGTCCGATTTACAAGTGTCTTATACCGATTTGTAGGGGAGACAGAGTCGATGATGGACCTGAAAACCATTTCCCGATATCTTAATTGGATCGGAAGTTATTAAACTTTAAACTATTTTCTATGAATCCACACCAGTGCCCCGTGGCTCACCACGGCTCGGCTTCCGGCGGCTCACTTTGATCTCTCTCGGGTTGATGTACAATGCCATAAAGTGGAGAGGTGTGATCGGCAAGTGTCGTTGAGGGTATAAGACAGCGACATTCCTGTTCCTGATTATAATCGGTGATCGGATCGGTGAAAATCTGTGAAAAATGTCGCTGCCTTATGGTCTTAATGAAGGCATTGAAGTGATTCTTGAAAGTACCATTTTCCCTGGTGAGTAATGCGATGGTCACCTGCTTGAGCCTTTCTTTAAATAGAAAACAGGGACCGCATCCTTATGTGTATCAGTTCTCATATATATACTTTCTTGGGAGTGAGAATTATCCAGTAAATGAGGCCATTAGGTGCAATGTAACCTCAGCCCCAATTAGGTCAGACTGATGAGCATTTCCCGGGGACTATCACTTCACCATGATAAAACTTATTGGCAATTGATTCTCAAAGAAAAAATGCCAAATGCTGCTTGTGAGTTGATAATACCGATGATCATTTCTAACTGACTGGTTTCCCTTTAAATCATGCTAGCTAAAGGCATAATTGTAAAGAGCAGAAGGATAACTTCCCTTGCCGGGTCATCTCATTTCTAGCCGTTCACAGTAGACTTTATATCCTAATAATAACTTGCTCTTGGTAACAGGCAGTTAGTGGGCAAACAGTAGCAGTAGGTGATGAGCTGTTCTTTGTGACTCACCAAATGCTCACACCTGCTCGCTGTGCCCTCACGCCAGGCCTTTGATGTAGCTGGGTGTCATCTGTGTTTGTCTCGGGGGAGTAGGGTGGGTGGGTAGAGGTTTTGTGATACCTGACTTAGTCACAATCCATCTACAGAGTAAGGGTCAACATACACAGAGAGACAGGGACCACTTCTCCGTCTGGGGTGCAAACATAAATTTCTTATTTCTCTTTTCCTTTTAATTATCTATTGATTTGGATTTTCAGAGGCCTTTTTTCGATATAGCTAACTTTCACTTACATAGTTCTTATTTCTTGTAGAAGACCTTTATAATTACAAGTTTGTTCACTCTACTATCAAAACCTACTCATCACAGCCGATTAGATTTTTATCAAAAGGAAGATTTAAAACTCTCTTTTGAATAACTATATACTAACACCCTTTCTACTCATTTTATGATTCATAAAATAACTATATCCAAACTTGATCTGGGCCTCTTTCTATACCGCATAAATAGGAAAAAGGAAAAAATTATGTTCTGCATACCATTCACCACAGTCCCAGTTGATAAGCAGGTATCTACAATACCGTACACTAAACAGTTAAATGCAGAACGCCTGTCACCTGCAATGCTGATTAACAAACATGACACGTTAAAAGCAGAACAACTTAAATCCGCAATACCGATCACTAAGCAGGTCACATTAAAATCAGACAAATAGTGATCACCAAACAAGACACGTTAAAGGAAAACAAAGTTGTTTTCTGTAAACCTTGGTCAACCCTTGCACCTTATACACCAGGCCCTCTCGGCACACACTCACACTCCGCCTAGCCCGGAGTAGGTATTAAATTATGGACCATCCAGGGGGACAGGCCGGGTCAGGCCATGCGAGGCGGCTCCACAGCCGTGCCTGGAGGACGAGGTTGTGCAATGATTAAGTCTACACCTCCTGTATGACAGATCCATCAGCCGGGGATCCTAAAGGATGGCTCAGGGCTACACCCCGTGCATCCACCCACCGGATTATCCCTTACACAGCAGATTAGCCTTCCTCCTGCAGCGACTTAACCGCTTCACAACGTTGACACCGGAACCAACCTCTCCGAACGCCTCCGGAGCATTTATTCGGGCGTTTCCGGAGGGAGAATATCCGGATCCCAAGCAGTGTTCTCGCCGGAAGTCTCCTGAGGAAGCGAGAATGTTCGAATCAAAAGTCTCCTTCTTCTGTGAAGACTTTTCGATGCCAAGAGAGGTGGAGGGAGAACGGAGGGGGGGGGGGTAGCTTAATGTCTGGCTGTGTCGGATTTTTGGGGGATGGGAAGGGTTAAGTAGCATGCATGTGGTAATCGTGTGTTGGCCCTATCTAACCAAATCATCCAGGCTCCACACTTTGACGGGTGTGGACAAGAGCTGGTAAATTGTAAAAAGAATTATATAAAGACAAAAATAGAGCCCATTCTCTTCTGACCACCCGCGTTATCATCCTGTGTGTGTGTGTGTGTGTGTGTGTGTGTGTGTGTGTGTGTGTGTGTGTGTGTGTAGGTGTGTGTGTGTGTGTGTGTGTGTGTGTGTGTGTGTGTGTGTGTTAGTTTGCGCTTGGTCGCCAATGAGCGTACCATGGGTGCGCAAAGCTTCCCGTTACCTAATTTTGAATTCTGTCCTGAAAGATATTTCTATTCAAACGTAACTCGTCGAATATAGCAATTCAAGTGTGTTAGCTCTTTTTTACCTCGCATTGTATAAATTCCAATTGTAAAGCTAGCCAGATCACGTTCTAAACTTTACTTATATCGGTATACTCTGTCATACATGTATTGTTTCCATCAATTAAAAATGATACAAGAGAAACATTGGAAATGTAGGGCAGTATTCTCCAGCAACATAACCTCGTAATTTACCTACATTTTTTTTACAAAGGAAGCGTGCCATTGGATTTGAATTGCAATATGTAGATAAACCTGATTTGACATTTCGGACGGTATGAAATTAGAGAGCCTGTACCAGAAAAACACGAGGCTGATGTCGTGACGTCACGCTTATCAATATGACACATAATTGGGAATCCTCTGGGGAAGTCATTTCTTGTCCATAAAGAAACCTCCATGGTCTCTCGTTTCCCCGACTGGCCTTTAGTCAGCATCCCTTACCCCAGACCGTCCCATTCCAAGGCATCCCCTTACCCCCATCCCAAGCTGTATCCTTACACGTAACCCTGACCCCGACCGGGCACCTCTGCTGGCTTATAGGGGTAGATGGAGGGGCTTTGGTCACGCTGCGCTCCCATGAATATTGACCGGGGTAGAAAGCGACCGGCCGCAGCCAAATTAACACGGCACATGTGAGGCGGTGAAATTGGGTGTTTTGTCCTGGGCCTGGTCCCACGGAGACAGCTGAGACGGAGACCTGCCCGAGCGAGTTGCCTGAGAGTCACTGCTTCTCAACTAGGTCTACGTCATAGTCTAGATATGAATTTGTGGTGGGACTGCTGAATTCAAACCTGTTTCAAACGTTTTTTTATAAACAAAGGTGGCTATAGGTACCTAAGGTAGTATTAGATTTTACTTGGACGGGTTACAAGTCCTTGAGCAGACTGTCTGCAATAATAACTTAGCCTAAGTGAATATATTCACCAGATGGAAACAAGATAAGGCCCCAGCGTCCACCTACAACGAGAGTGATATAAGACCTCTCGATGCACTGCAATGCAAAGTCATAGACAATCGGGAAAATCTTTATCTTACACAAACTTCTAGACTCGTAATTGGTTTTTAGGTACCTCGTTAGGCCTATCGTAAACAATTTGGAACTCAAGTGGACGCCAGGCCTTATTGTACTGCTGTTATTTTGACCTGCTCATTATAATAACAGAAATGTTTATATCACAATCCGAATGAAAGTATAACCATCCTGCCATAATGTACAAGGGATCAAGTACCATTACTCTGTGATCTCTGTTGACAGATATTCTGGCTTCACCAGGCTAATCAAGAGTGCATTAACCAACGCAACACGCAATTAAGTGAACAGATTGGATAATATTGTAGAGTCAATTGTTACGTAATAAACACATCCATTAAGCTTGCTAACATTCGGTTATGCTAAAGTGTGGGGATACAAGTGACAATTCCTAAAGCCCATGAAGCCCATAAGACATCGACATGCCGACTCTGCTGGATTCCACCTTTCGTCGACGGATACGTCGGATCACTCAGAATTAGCATCAATCTTGTCAATGTACGCACTTCCCAGACCCGATTTTATTGCCTTTCCTGACTCGTCAGGCATAACAAGCTTGCCAGACCGACTCTCCTCGACCTTACAATTGTTGATGTGAACCAACTGTTCCCGATTCTGAGCAAGCACGTTTAAATAGCAAAAGCAAATAGCCACCGTTTTAGATCTTAGAAGAAAAGTGATTCAAGGTTGCTCTTTTTTATCACAATCGGGTAGATTTATAAGGTTATAAAGGACGGAGGTGTGATCGGGAAGAGTCTGCATGTGATAGTCAGGAATAAGATGTTGATGTCTTATTACCTACTATATTTAAAACGGTAGAATTCCGTCGAATCCGCTTGAAGTGGCTCCCGCACATAGAGACATAGTGAACCAGACCTAGGGGTGGAGATTGAAGGGCCACGAGAGTGAGATTCTCGTGCAATACTAAACTATAACCTGTTACTCTTTTTTGTATTTCTATACTCAAACATACGTTTTCTCTTATGATTCATTTCGAGCCATGCCGAAATCAAATTTTAGTATTGTAGTATTCTGATCTACTTTTCTCCTGAGAAACCAATGAGATCTCACTTTCGCTGGTAGCCCCTTCAAAACTCCGCTGATTCCCCCCACCCACCATCACTCCAGCCACCAGTCTAAGTATTTGACCTCTTCCAAGGAACTGGCTCTATGGAGCTGTCAGTAGAGTGTTCGGCTGAGGATGTGGGTGTATGTGGTTCGATTCCCGAAAGTGCTGCCCGACTATTCATTTTTCCATCAGACTCGACGAAGTCGCTAGTACCTATCATAATCTGGTACAATAATCTTGATATATATTACACCCTCATATATATCGACCTGCCGAATCTTCCCGATCACACCTTTTCCACTTCTAACCTTGTAAATCGACCGGAGCGGGAACAGCCAGGGACAGGCCTGGATGGCCCCTGGGCCAGGGGAAAGACCTGTATAGATAATGATGCAAAATTTAATAACTTCTGTTCTATTTGAGATATTTGAAAGCGAATCTATAATGGCCTATACAAATCTATGTTTGATACTTGTATATAGGTCGGGGGGATATGGACCATTGCTATTCAAATAGCCTTTTCAGAATCGGACCATTGCTATTCAAATGACCCGCTCAAAATCGGGAAGAGTCGGTGAAGACATGAACTGAGCCAATCTTACGGTCGGGGAGCGTCGGTCATTACTCCCACCCTAGTAATGTTTAAGTTGACCAAAACTGTTGTGTTGTAGCGTCGTTGTTAAGAGCTACTCCTGAAGTATACATGTGCAAACAGAGTTCATCACTCAAAATGGTGGATCTGAAGATAACAATGAGTCATTGGCAAATGCATTGCAGGATGAAGATCGTGATAAAGATTATGTTAATAACAACAGTACTTAGATGATAGAGTAAACTACTTTTTAGGCTAAATAAACCTAAAACGAAGTTCATAAAGAAATGACCACAATATATCGGCTTCGAAATGTGGAATGCCCTAGATGTAGAAACCAAACAAAGTCCAAGTAAATGCTTCTTCAAGAATAGACTAAAAGCCCTTCCCTCCCTACCCTAGATATCAAATAATGAAAACAACTTCTGCTCTCAGTGTGAGCAACTTTACTTTTGTCCTAAGGCTAATTGTGTTACACCTCGGATTCTTTATTTTCATTTATCTCATCATATACGGTGGCAGGTTCAATTATTTCACATTACATATCTAAATTAATGTAATATATTACAGCACAGCATATATATATATATATATATATATATATATATATATATATATATATATACTAATTGTTTAATCGAGGTCTGAGGTAATGGTAACGCAGGGTAAACCATTCTATACATCGTATCAAAGGCTTTCAGTGGGTCCCACCCTGTTGCCCATTAACATCCCCCTGTAGGGCCCCTCCTAATGCGCGCCCTATAACCATAGCACTGTAAGTCATTATCCTCGGGGTGAATATGTATTTATTGCACAGGAAAGGCGTACTCCGTCCTGGTTTTACTATCGAAAAGGGGCCATGACCGGGCCTCGTGAAGCAGAATCAATGTGATTTAACCGGCGGGTTCCTTACGCGCCTAAACGATTTATATTTTCGCCCTGGCGAGTACAAAGCTTGGTGACCAGAAGGGGATGACCCTGTGGCCACTGCCTGGTGCCGCCTGTGGCCATGAGCTACGCTAACAACAACCTTTCCCTTTCTTCCTTCTAGCCCCATCGCCATAGAGATGTGTAGGTTGTAGGCGTTGGTGGCAACGTAAGACAACTAAAGGGGTTGAGGTGGGTGTTTGAGTGTGGGGTGAGGGTTATACACACCGCTCATAAGCGGGAAGGGTTTTTGCTGTGGCGTGATTGCAAGCACTTTACGACAACGTGAAATATAAACCCATCGCCTGGGGGTGTACACGAAGGGGATGTAGCCGGGTGAGGAGGGAAGGGGGTGGGTTGCTGGGGGCAGGGTCGCCGTGTTATCGGGGTAACGACATGGCCCCTGACGCCAGCCCGCCACCAGGCCATTTCTCCCCGTTCCGGGCGGGGCGAGCAGTGCCGGCGGACACCCCTAGACGTTGCCGGGTGGCTCGACCCCTACTCCCGTGCCCGTCGTGCGCCCGTCACATTTAATTGGCGAATCGATGTGAGGAGTTTAGCGGCGGGCCAGCCTTTATTTCTGATCCCCGCGATGCGGCGAGCGGCGGTTCTTTACCATTAGGGGCACTGCCAGCCTGCGTCAAACCCCACTTTCCCTCTACTACTACATTCTCCCGTCAATATGCCCCCGTTTCTATACCAGTCTACAAACATCCACACATCCGCCAACCTTTTCTGGCTTCACCCCACTTCGTCATTGTGGGGCGTCCTTAATTTGCACCCCCTCCTCCTTCACTCAACTACGTTATAGCCTTCCTCTCCTTATTTTCCTCCTATCTTTCATCGTCTCTACGCCAATCTTTCAGTCGGTTCCTATTCAGCCAATCTTCCCTACTCCCGTGACCATTTCTCTATGCCTTTGATGATGATTGTCTGATTCTGCGTGAGTTAATCTTTGATCAGATCCGTTCTCCATTTTTAATTTCCATAAAATACACATACTTAACTCGTCACGTCTCTTTATCTACCTACCCAACACAACCTATTTTCCTGAGGAGGGACGTGCAGACGAGTGGTGCTGGGATTTCCCCCTGGGAGGCGATTTTCGCTGACTCAGCGCTCTTGACGCCACCGCCAGCCCCTTAAATCCCGGAGCCTAGGCTTGGAGAAGACTCCACGGGATCTCTGACAATTCGGGATTAGTTTGCCATCATTGCTGAGATGACAGTCGACAAGAATAGAGTGGAAAAGAAGATGGGGTATGGATATGGGTAAGAGGGTTGAGGAGGGGAAAGAGGGACAGGTCTGGTTTAAGAGTAGGGTTTATGAAAAGGGTGAGTGGAAAATGGGGTATGGATATGGGTAAGAAGGTTGAGGAGGGGTAAGAAGAAGAAAGGCGTTTTCAGAGGGGCATGCTTTATGAAAAGGATGGATGAGAAATTATAGGGGGTGAAAGGCCGGGATGTTTGGAGGTAGTGCTGGTTTTCGGAAAAGGGCAAGTGGAAAATGGGTTACGGTTTTAAGAGATTTTGGGGGGAAAGAGTGACTGGACTGGAGGTTGTATTGTTTTTCGGAAAAGGTGAGCTGAAAAAAGGTCGAAGGTCGGGACAGGATGAAGTCGGAGGCATTAAGTTTGAGTAAGGCCCGGCGTCCACCTACTACGATAGAAATTTAGACCTACCGATATGGCTCCGATACAAAAAGTCAATATCGGAGACATATCGGGAAGGTGCAAAATCGCAGACATATGTCTAGACATGCCAGTCCACCACGCATTATGTGGGTTTTTATCGGTGTCTAATCGCTGGAACGTGGTCAACTGCCCCGATATTAGATGACCTTCCGACGCGATTTTGATTTTGTATTGGGAGGTGCATCGTAGAACATATCGGAGCCATATCGTAGTAGGTGGACGCCCGGGCCCTAAGGTAGATTGAAATGGGGTGCCGGCCTGAGAAAGAGGACTGAGTACTTAGAAAACGGGGATTAGTAGAAGTGTTTAGGTCTGAGAGAACTGTAGGTATGAAATGAGGAATGGGTGGAGATATGTACAAAGATTTAGAAGGGTTAAAAAGGAAAGTTTTTCTAGTGTTAGGTGAGTGGTAAAAGGCATATGGATTTGGGTAAGAGGGATTGATACTGGAGTATTAGGGTAATGGGGCATTTCTGGGTCTCAGACAAAAAGGATGGGTGGGTTGATTGGTGGTTACCGAAGCTTCACTGGGTCACTAGCGACGACGACCCACTACGACACACAGATCGGTCCTATTCGTCCACCCTAGCGTAAACGTCCTGCTAAAAGGTCCGGGATTATCCTCCTAGTCTTTTTTCAATTAGTGCCAGCAGGGGAGAGAACCAGGGGGTCCCTGATTGATGAATTGACAGGAGTGAAGGGGGTGTTACTGGTGTGTGAGAGAGGAGGGTTCCGAGGTACCCCATGCCTGCATACTACCACCCTTCCCGTACACCCACGCCCTGCCATGAATCGTAGGGCTGGGGCCGGATAAGCCAGATAAGCAGTTACCGAGCGGTGGGGGTCCTCTGCCCGCCATGTTGACCACTGTGTGCCCAAAGACGGATCAATAAGCACGCGTCAATGTCTACGACAACTGACCAGCTCTTCTAGTGAAGACACCAGCATTTTCTTGAACTATCTTGCCTTCAAAACGCTTTGCGATGGTAATGGTATGCAAAAAGGAGCCGCTTCTTGCTCGATGGCGTTTAGATCTTTGCTTTCAGAGACTGACTAATCAATCTGGAGCGAGTTTCTGTCCAGGTTCTGTCATAGGTTCATATATCCTTCTTGTGAATAGCATTGAGCTTTGCTAAATCTTTTACCCCTATCTACCGAATTATTTATTACCTATATTTTGCATTACCACTTCCATAGAGTTAGGAAGTTTGCTATGAGAGATGTGTCAACTCTATAATATCCACATACATGTATGTATATTAATAGCCAATGAAATTCGAAATCTGGAAAATAAAACATAAAACAAACATTTGATAGAAGACAATCTGATGTCAGTGCCTTAGTATAGAATTTCTGTGTCTATTTATGAATGTCTCTCAGATTTTAAGCGGTTGGGGAGTTTGTGAGACCCTGGAGTAGAGTTGGTCGGGGCCGGACCCATACAAGCCACTCGCACGGCAGATGGATGGCTGTGGGCAGCGGAATTAGCCATTAGATGGCCTGGATACGGTCGATAGGGGGGTAGCACCGTCGCCCAAGCACCTCCTGCGTGTCTTGATGGGTCCTCCAGGCGGCAACATGTCACACCCCTCCTGGCCTGCATGCGAATGGTCTCACTAGGGCGGGGTCTGCATGCTGTGCTGCTCCAGTGTCCGCTACTCCTGTTCGTTTACGTCCACGCCGTCCACTTGTATGGCATCAAGCTTCATGTTTTATCCCACCCCTAATATAAAATCCCATAGGCTTAACATTGGGTTTCCGTATGCCACGCTGACTGGCATACAGAGTTTTATATGCCACTAGTGGCATACAACATTGTTATCACGTAATATTCCAAAATAGAGGAGAAAGGGTAGGATAAAATCAAAACCTGATTCGTTTTAATCTTGGCCACCGCATTCCACTCCTGAAGTTTTGGCTCCGGACTTCACTCGGCTTCGCCTCATGAAGTCACTTTGCCAAACTCCAGTCGTGGAATACGGTGGACAAGATTAAACCTCATCCAGTTTTACGATAATTCTCCTCTCTGCCGCCTTGCTGAACTCCATCCTGGGGGTTACCATCAGTCTCGCCGCCATCTTTCTTACTTCTATCTACCTCACTTTATTTTCTTCGTATCCCCATCCTCTACATTGGTATCTTCTCTACCGCAATATGCCACATCTCTATACTCTGCGTCGCCATCCTGCACCAGCTCCTACCATCGTTCTTACCAGCATCCACCTTACCTCTATCCTCCTACATCTTCTCACTATGTTGCCATCCTTCGTACCTTTACCGTGCCATCTTTCTTACCACAATCTGTGTTACGTTCATCTTCGTCACAGAGCCATCATCGGCATCCTCTTCACCTGTACATTCCCCTACTTCCATTCTTCTTAAAACCTTCCTCATAATCCAGCTAATACCGATCCAACCAGCATTCACCAATTACAATATTATAATTCTCACCACAGTCTGTTTCAAATTTATCCTTCACACCAACACATCCCACACTACCAATGATTACCTCTACCAATCGGCTGATTGTAACACCCTCACACTTGCCCTACTCATATCCTCCATTTACATATCTGCTTCCTATATTTGTCCCATCATACGAACCCTATTCAAAACTGTCTTGCCTAAAATTAGCTTCCTCAAATATATCCTCAGTGAAATCCCTCTCTTCGTACTTGAAGTCTCCTCACTACCTTGACCTTCACCACAGTCGCCGTGCTCTCTGTACCCTCCCCACCATCCCCATTATTAAAGCCATCCTCGTCCAGGTTTATTTCCTACGGAATGTGGTCTAAGTGGTGAGCGCCTGCCACCCGCTCCACCTCACGACGCAAACTGAGAGGCTTCCTGTGTAGGCTGCCTCTCTAATCCCTAATCTGATAAAGTCTCAGTTCTAAGTAGTCAAGGTTACGTCGAATTACTATTCCGTCTGGCTCCGGAGTCCCATCGTAAAACGTCACATAAATTTTAAAATACACAGACATTAAGGCATGCACTAATTTTGTAGTTTCCGCTCGAATAAGATTTAGGAAGCTTTGACTATGACTTTAATTAAATCAAATGGAAATGGGAAATGGAACAGTAGTTTTTTTTCTAGGAGATCAATATTCTAGTAGAGTACTGCTCACATCTTACGATATGAAGGAAATATAGTAACCAGTAAATGTTATGAATCAATGAACGACCTCGTTTTCTCTACCAATCATATTACAATTTGTAACAGTGTACAGTTCCAACGTTCCTATGAAAGGGGAATGCTAGACATTCAAGTCTGTGACAGGAAATTGATTCTTATCGATATGATGCAATCCCTGATATAGGAGGAAGAAAGGTACCATAGGTGTACATGGATTAGGTCAATGTAGAGGGACAAAGAAGAGGTTTCTAGAAAGGGAAATGATCAAGCATGTACCACTTTGAGCCGCCATGGCTAATTCACCATATTAGATGATAATGAATAAAGCCGAGCACCCACTGCTCTCGACACACTCGAACACAGCTAATAAATTGCTATGACAGAATGATCAAATCGCAGCGCTCTCAAAAGGGTTGTGTCGCAATGTGTTGGAGTATGTTGGAACGGGTTTTGCGGAAGTAAGGAGGTGACCATTATACCGACACATAGTAACATAGTGACAAGTATGTCGGAACACTTGTTGGAGTATATCGGAGCTCAATCGTTTTGCAGAAGCACTCCCATGATTTGCAAAAAGTTACATTTATTTCTAGATCGTACAGTTGTGCTGCTTGAGCTACAGGTTTAATTATTTCCGATAGGTTGGCGCTCCGTAGATACTCGTTACGGCGAGATGATGTTGCCCGGATCATTGCCCTATTTATGTATACTCCCTACAAAATCCTAATTGAATACATGTACCACCATGATAACAAATGCGACCTACTCTATGTACTATTCATTAACCTAAGTATATATTGGACACCCAGTGTCATATTGATGCCATACTTGTAAACAATGTTACGAACAACATCAGTACTAAGCAATTTGCCAAAATGTTTACCCTTCCCGTGTTCGGGATAACCCAACGCCCCTAGTTACCTAATTCTATTCCGCCATTCGCCAGGCGCAGAGATTAGGACAAGAATCCTTTAATGCAATTCCGATGGCCCCAAAAGAAGATAGGAAACAGCTTTAATACCTTATGAATGCGGAGAAGGCCTCGGAATCATCCTTTAAGTTACCCAGCATCCCAGCAGAATGGAGATGAGGAAAACTACGTGACCCATTTTGTTTTTACCTCGTTCGTTAGGTTCTATCCCAGGAGGGATTGATCCGTCTGTTGGCACTAGACTCAGTATACACTCCTGGTGAGTGGCTCCAGGGTGAGGGGACTAGTGTTGTGTATTCTCCACCCGCCAGCTGATTCGTTAACAACGTGTAATTAATCAGGTCTGATTGACATTTCTCATTAATTAAGATAATCCGGGCTTACATCAATAGCCCTGGACACCCGGTTCAAAGGCCGCCCGAGCCCCCACGACAAAGTCCCATTTCAAATTTCTATCCAATTTGGATTGAAATTCCATTGCATCTCAGCTGGGGTTTCATTGAATTAAGCGGCAAAAAGAGCAAACATGTCAGTAAATTCCATTTGATTAAGGGAGAGCGGTATTCTGTAGCTATTGGATTAGAGTGGGAGGGGTGGGCCAAAAACTGCAAACATGTTCAAGTTCTATTGAGTTTGGAAGGCGGCGACGGGCGCTGCGAGGTGGCGGCGCTTGGGCCCCAGCCTTGATTAGATGGATGGGCGTCGGTACCCGTGCCTCGCCCAAACTAGATTTGTGTGTCGTGGTGCCAGCACCTCTTGTTGACCGCCCGGGCCAATTAGAGACCCTGTTGGTCCAGTGGTAATCTGCACAACACCTGACAAGACAAACGGGGCTGCCCCAGTCTTCGCCTATTGATCCGATGCCACGTACAGGGATTCGATCATTCAGCTGTCCCAATGTGCAGTCCGGTCTACGCATGAATAGATGCACTTCACCCAGGCACATTCCGAGGTAGGGATGACTAGATGAACCAGCATCTGCCTCTGGCCAGGCGTATTCAGATATAGGTATCACTGGATGGACCAACGCATTCTGCCACCAGCATGGGATCTGTTTAATAATCTAGGAACCTAAAAGCTATCTTAATGCTGTCTTAGGCCAGGCGTCTTTGAATGAAGGAAATGATACACTGACAAGATAAAGCCTCAGGTATTGTTTAATGAATAGTGACCTATAGCGTTCATATGGTCAACAGAAGGGCTCTTAGCCTATGTTTTTAATTGACTAACGAAATGAAAACGAATAGATCCTGTTCGATTCAATATAACATTATAAAAATGGCAGCTCTGAAGTGCTAAACGATATACAGGTGATTATTTTATCCAGGATCGATTCCTTGAGACGGTACAACATTAGGGTAGTTTGAGGAACGATAATAAATTATTCCAAAATGATTGTTATTTGGTAGCGCCACATGTGGTAGCTGTTCATACCCACCTTTCAGTATAAGTGTCACGACCTTTTGTAATTAACCGGTTTTAAAAAAATCATCTGTAAGATCATTTTCACGAATGATATGACAATCAACCTATGGTCACGTGTATTGAACGATATTCACTGTAGATCGTCCCCGAGGTTCCCCATGTCCATTGCTCCATAGATCAAAACATCCAGCTTAAATATTGTCTGCCTGGAGTCTGCCTCATTTAGACTCATTCGGATATGGGCGTGACTGGAGGGACCAAACCCTACCTGCTAGAAGGAACATTGACATCATAGCTTATTAGGAAGTCTCTATAGAAAATGTATAAAATCAGCTACCCGGAGATTCCCGAGAAAAAAGTCTCATCCATGATGAGGTCAAACTATCATGTACCTAAAAATAGGTTTCTTCGATATCCATTTAATATCAATTATTTAGAGTCAGTCCTGAAAATCTCATTTATCATCGGATCTCACTGTCAAAAAAGAATTGTATGCTAAAGACAAAAAAAGCAGACTATGTACTGGAGTAGGTATACACAGAATTACCACCATGTTTGACAGTGTTTTTGCATTGTAGCATGACTTGGAAGTATATATGGATTTAGTGAACAACTTTTAAATATATGGAGCGGCAATAGTAGACACGTCGCGGACATTTGAGGTCACTCATGGATTTGTGTGAGCAGGATCTGTATCTTATTTTGTATGGATTTAGGTCCACTGTTTGATATCACTACTGAATTATTCAATATTCTGTATTCTAGGTTCTGGGGCCTCCCACATCGCCAGCATTGATTCGCTAGATTCCCCAGAATCTGATATGAACTAGAGGCTTCATAATAACACAAAACTATACTTCTTTAAATAGAATGAGGGATAGTGTTACTTCAAGTTGTACATTCAGGTACACCAGGTATGAAATGCTATTTATTATTATCATTTATCTATTTTTTACTTTTTCTGATGTGTTAATTTTGATTTTAGTGTTACAAGTGCTTTAGTCATTGAATGTTATGGAACCTGGTGGAGTTTTTATGCTTATACTGTGCCACTATGTTTACACATTTATATAATGTATCAATCTATGAACAGTATCACACATGGATTAATGCTAAACCTTGATAGCTATATCTTTTTTACGCGATTGTGTCACCTGAAATATCTTCTATTCAACAAGAATGTTGCACTCTCTGTGAACAGCCTCACAACATAAGAAAGGAGCTTCATTCTCCACCCCAAAAGATTGAACGTTCCCAATAGCATTTACTTTCGTGTTATAACAAGATAACGAAATAACGGAATTGCCAGTGGTGTTGGGTTGGGTTTAAAATGTGTCACGTGTGAGACAGGATCCTTGGGAATCTGCGCTCGCAGCTAATGAGCAAATACGAGCAGCTCGTGACCTGGACCATTGATCGTTGATCCTGAATCTCGTCCTTGCTGGGGAGCGGCTCATTGGTCAACACTCAGCCTGGTCCTCTCTGAGACATCTCGACAATCGCAGATTGAACTAGCATGACTAAACCCAAATATCTGCCTATCTGTAGTTGAACCAGGGACCTGTTTCACTAGTCTCGTGACATGTCTGTGACACCATACAGACATTGGGTTTGTCTAGTTTCGTGACACCACAAGTAGCTGCCTTTAGGAAATACAGACCCCAAACATAAGAACTAGACAAATCTACACATCATCGACCTGTTTCACTAGTTTTGTGACAAAAGTGTTAAACAGATATGAAAAGCGGCACCAACAGTGCAAGCAAAAACGGGAAAAACGAAGTCTAATGTCTAGTTCTTATGAAACCAGACACACCACCTAGACGCCATCTAGACATGTCACTGACTAGTGAAACAGGTCCCTGGTTTATGAGCAGCATACGGAGTTTCACGACAGAGGTGGGTAGCAGAGTTTGTATCGCTGTGGTTTTCCCACCTAGCTCGTGCGCCTAGTGATTATGGCAATACGACGATTGCTCTCCACAGGGAAAAGTTGTAGAGGAATACAATTTTACTCCCTGATAATTTTTAGCGTGTAGCGTGTAGCGATTTCCGCACATTTTCGATCTACGAGTTGTTCTACGTCACTGCTTGTCCAGACAAATGGTGTATATGAAATTCAATAACTTCAAATTCTACTACTCTTAGCCATTTGATTCAGATCTATGTGGTTTACTAATTTTGAAAAAAAAGATTAAACGTGGTTTGATAACATGAACACATAAATCAACAGTTTGAATATGGTAGCCCACCGTTTAAAACCCCAAAACATTGTCAAGACTCCCTTCCGCAATGTGTACATGCTAAGAGCGACTATTTAAGTTGACCTGCCTACAGGACGAAGAATCCGAATTATGAATTATCTGCAATAATATGCAATAGGACACCATATATATATTTATCCTACCCCTAATATAAAATCCCATAGGCTTAAAATTGGGTTTCCGTATGCCACGCTGACTGGCATACGGAGTTTTATATGCCACTAGTGGCATACAGCATTGTTATCACGTAATATTCCAAAATCGAGGAGATAGGGTAGGATAAAATCAAAACCTGATTCGTTTTAATCTTGGCCACCGCATTCCACTCCTGAAGTTTTGGCTCCGGACTTCACTCGGCTTCGCCTCATGAAGTCACTTTGCCAAACTTCAGTCGTGGAATACGGTTGCCAAGATTAAACCTCATCCAGTTTTACGATATTATATATATATATATATATATACACACACACACACGGTTGGGGGCCAATAGTGGGTTGGTTAATGTTTAGTATAAGTGGCCGTCGAATTTACGCCTCGGGTTATGTCATTGTAGGTGAGGAATCGATTGTTGCCAGATCAATGTAAATGGGCTTTAATTCCCTAATCAATACAACTATAGAAATTAGATGCAGGTGTTGTATTTTTTTTATCCAAGCTGATAAGAGACGGAGCACATGCGTGCGCTTTACATACGAGCTAGAAATAGAAATGTTGATTTAGCAATATTGCAATAGCTGACATAGTATTTGGACTGGGTGCATATTTACGTGCAGGCTACAATCAAGTGCGTTTTAGGCAATCGATCATGTTTTACGAGCAGGAAAACAGTAAACTAAACGGTCCGATAAACCTCCCCGTGCAGACGACATTTTTCCTGTGGTGGTGTGGCTCGCAAACTGCACATTACCAGCATGTCGGCTTACTGGGCTACAGATTTGGGCTGCGGCTTAGCCTAGCCACGTTTGGCCGTATCCGACGATCGTTAGGGCGCCAGGCTGCTGATCATGTGGTATCCCCTGCAGCGATAATCCCAACTGGCGGCGGACCTGACATATTTATAGGGGTCAGATTAGTCAAACGACGCTTTTATGTACGCATGATAATCAGCAAGTGTCATTAATAGCCTAATGGGGCGCCAACCCACACCGCCCGCCATTTTGTAACAGGATTATTTTTTATGGGCGGAGTAATCCCCGTGCGGTCCGGTTTCTGTCTATTAAATGCTTCTTACGCCAGTTCAGTGCGGATGGGTGAAGGGTAGGAGTACTACTTACGCCACTACCACGGTTACGTATGGATGTGGCTTTAGTCGGACTGGCCGTTTTTGCCCTTTTCGCATAAGTGTTTCAGATCGATTTTGGGGCAGACGACAAAGACAAAAAGTCGTGACGTAGCGGGCAATTGGGGTGGGAGATGTTTGTGATGTTTCGTGGGAGCGGCACGGGGCCTCTGTAGGGGCATCCCGGCGACGGCCCCCTAGCGGCCGGCATCAATTCCGATGTCTAATGCCCACCAACCCATAAATCTCAGCGTAGAGTGGGGATATCTCCAACTTTCAGGGCCGTGTCACAGGGGGGACGAATCATGTGCATCTGATTGGAGGATTTACCACAAAGTACGCGGGGTGTCGCGGGCGCCCATTGCATAAGCCTCAATTAAATTGTTCCCGCCAAAAGTGCGCGGGGTCGGGAACGTTTGTGGCGCCTTGCACGCTGTTTTATGGCAGTTTCATTACCAAAGCTTGCAGATTGGGACGCCAAAGCACGCTCTGCTATGGCCCTGCTCCCATAACAGCTGATCCCTTCAATTGAGCTTTATTCTAAGGGCGCCTTTTCCGTGAGACACTGATGCGTCCAGTGTCCGCAAAAGTCGTCTGCTACAGATAGAAGGGACGTTGGTAAATGACGGATCAGTCTCCAAACGGAACGCCACAACGGGTCAAAACCACTAAGTCACAAAGCAACCAAAATGGTGTCTGTCTTTCATCCATAACAGTTCGGAATCCCCACGTATGAAAGATGGATACATCATAAGTCCCTATAGTCAAACGTCGGTCATTTTTCGTCTGTATCATACGTGCATTAGATTGAAGTGCTGCATGAACGTATATCACCAATAGAATTTCTATAGGGAGAGCTGCCTGTCATGAGGATTCCAATCTTGAACCCGTGACTTATGATCCCATTTCTAGTGCATGTATGTTGGCTCACTACTGCTAGACAACGGCCTCGATTTGAAATAACAAAAATATTGTAAAACCACTTTTTTCATCAGCCATTAACGACAGCAACATTACCTTTTATGTTGCGTACCAAACGGACCAGCCGCGTTGGTTCAATTCAACACTGATCAATTTGATGTCCATTAGCGGTGTTTATAAATAGAAGTTAATCACTGTAATTGTGTAAGAGATCGATCCATCCTTGTTGGATCCTGCCATTGAGTTGGCGTTGACCCATATTCCACCAGGATCATCCTATGACGTAACAGGGATGTTTTGATCCTGGATATGGCGTTACGCAACGATGACCAGCGACTGCTGACCCGTCGGGGGCCCTCCCACCCATCTGTACCCCCAAACCCAACGCACAGGCGCTCGCACTACATGATTTGTAGCTCACATTACACAATTTAGAGCTATGTTCTATGAAGTATAACCAACAGCCTAACTTAAACAAGTGGTTTTTATTTGTCATTTTACTGGACCCATTAAAGCAAGGAAATACGCATGTAACCATTTAGTACAATTGAGATTCCTCAACTCATACATTGTAACAGTTTAACCTGATAATCCCAAAGTTTTCTTTAATAAGCTTAGATACTTTAAAGCTATTAGTATTCCTACTCTGTGAACATGCAGCACTAAATTGCTTTGTTAGCTATATCTAGAAATAATCTGAATATAAAAGAAACATATAAAGGGTTTTGTGGAGTCGTTATGAACATGTTATTCCCCTATAAGGATTACCATCTTGATGTTCAATGTCCTGAAAATCGGATCAATGCCACTTTACAAGCAATAAACTCGCACTGGAAGTAGACAGTAATGGCGGTGGAGAAATGAGGAGAGATATTCAGATATTGTATCCTGTCAATTACTCTCTGGTTCGACTCCGGTCCAGCCCCCGACCCCCAACCACCCATCTCTGTAAGGTCGCATGGGGCGCCGTCAATCCCCCTCCCACAGTCCCCTGCCAATAAAAGCCTCACGTTCCCAGCCCCATTTGTCTTCGCTTACAGCTTCCTTTGAGGGGTGGTAGGTAGGCCCCTGTGCTTGGCACCCAGCTCCGGGGCCGGTTCCCTGTGGTCGGTGACCGTCGGGCCGAGCAGCTCCGCCGGGCGGGGAGCAGGTCGGGCGGGGACCTGGGTGGGCGGTGCGAGCAGCTCGCAGGCGCCTGGTTGCGGTGTTGTGTGTGAGCTGATGGGCGGCCGCTCCCGGGAGAGATGACCAATACTATGTCCACTCGGATGGTCATTAGTTGATACTGCGCAGCGGTCAGCGCGCGGGAAATGGGATTGGGCCGGACGCGCCACGCCTGGAGGCGGCCATGATTGGGGGAGGGTGGTGGTGAAGCGGGTTGGAGTAAGGGGTGAGGGTTGTGTTTGTGGTAGAGGAAGGTGATAGGTGGGGACCAGGTTACAGCTGTGGTCATGTGGAGGAATCACCAACAGGCAGACATCTTAGGTTTCTCACGTAACGACTCGTTTAACTCAATCCCCAGATGACTTTCCGGTAGATAGCGGGGGTCAGCTCAACTCTTATATTCACCTAAATGTATTCGCAATGGTTTTATTACCTAAATAACCCTGACCACTAATTTCTACATAGTAATTCAAGTCTCTACACTATAACTAGTCAATGCACCACCTCTATGTTATGTTCGTAAACTGGTATATACCAGTATATAATTGTACTTAATGATCAGTGCCAGGCAAACCTTTGAACTGATCCGTATTATTCACACATATATGCTTTGTATTGATATATAATGTATTGTTATGTATAGAGTAAAACCCGCTTAAGGTGACATCCCACGTTAACGGACAAATTGCTTGGGACGGACACCCCCCCCCCCCCCCCTCCCCATATTACGTGTTTATCAAAACCCCATGTAAAGGGCACTTCACTCTGCGTAAGCAGACCTTCCTTGTTGAAGGACCCTTATTTCGGTACGAAATGCTTCTCAACCCCGTATATTACGCACACTGACGCCTACATAGGTATGGGTGTGTTTAAAGTCAGCCTGGGGTGAGTTATATTGTATGTAGGTAGGTTATATTGTATATAGGTGTCTATCAATTGATATTTGTATTTTGTATTGCTAGGTCTATTTCATCTATGTATTTGCTTGCAATTGACCATTATATAAATTCTTTATGTAATAATCCTTGTTTCTTTCTTTTATATAGGCATACTAGATACTATAATATATAACCATCAGTAGCCTTGCAAAACACCGTCTAGGGGGTGACGGCGTTAGCAGATCTTTTGCTCATAACGGAAGGTACCTTCTTAAGCGGGGTTCTATTGTGAATACAAAAAATGCTGATACTATGATGTATTGAATTAGAATAGCTTCTATATAAGTGGTATGTTTTACAAAGTATTGTTATATGATTCATTGTAAACAGTGTGAATAGAGGTTAATTTGCTGTGACATAAAACATATACATTGGATGTTGATAAGTAGCTAGATCACATAGGTCTGAAAGCGATAGGTCTTTGCTTACGTGCCCCAATATATGCCGAGTAGAAAAGTGGGGAAAAGAGGTATGTCAGCCTGGGGTGTCTATGTGCATGGGGGTGTCGAGAAAAGGGGAATGTGTGAGTGAGGGCAGGGATGGATGGGGAGAAAGAGGGAAGGGATACCAACGGGCAAGGATGAGTGAGAGAGAAGGTAGGGATATGTAGGGGAGTGGGAGAGGTAGGGTAGTGAGTATGTATAGGAGTGGTAGGGAGATGGTACTGACAAGTAGGCGAGTGAGAGAGAGAAGGTAGGATGGGTAGGGTAGTGGTAGCGATATGGTAGTGATAGGTAGGGGGTTGGGGTGGGAGAGGTAGGGTAGGTATAGGTATAGGGGTGGGGAGAGGTAGGCTGGTAGAGGAATGGGTGGGTGGGAGAAGGTAGGGATTTGTATGGGGAGTGGGGGGGCATAGGTATGGGGAGTGGGAGAGGTAGGGTAGGTATAGGTAGAGGAGAGAGAACAGGGATGAAGGAGAGGAGGGAGGCATTAGCGAGATAATAAGAGGATGGGGTGTATGGGAGGCTTGAAAGGGTGAGTTGAGAGACGGGAGAGGAGAGAGACGTAGAAATTAGAAGGAGGGAGAGAAAGGAGAAGGGTTGGAATGTAATATAACTGGAAGGAGACACGAATAGAAAACAGGAAAATGGACCGAGAGGGAGGGGAGGAGAGAAAGAGGAGTAGAAAAGCGTGGCAAAGAATGAAGACATTGGCCTGATTGGCGGTACCCATAAAAGAATTACTCCAATTCCTTCTCAAGAAATGTTATCCAGGTAACTTCAGGTAACCCAACCTCATCGAGCTCGTCTCCTCTGTTGAATTTCCCTATTTGTACTAGAACCATCTCCAGCACCTCGCCCCTCTCCACTCCAACCCCTTTCCTCCCCCTGTCACGCCCACTCTCTACCCCAAGCCCGCCCTGCAACCCTCACCCGGCAGAGGTGTTCAATTATCAGTGTCCCTCCCCGAGCAAATTAATTGCTGTCTCCACGTGATCGATTGGCGGGGTGTGATTGATCGCTTTGACAAACAGAAACGGGGCCTACTGGAGGATTTACTCGTCTGGCCGGCAGAGCCCACCTATTGCTTTAGGCTCCCACCAGGGCGGATTAAGAGCAAGCCCTGGGAGATTAGTCTTTTTATCCGTACAGACCCCCGGAGCTGGGGGAAGGGATGATGCTCAGGGCTGAGTGTGGGGTAGAGACGTTTGGGCGGACCAGGTAGGTGGTACGGATGTGGAATCCTACCCTCTCCACTCTCAGTTTCCCTCATTGCCTATACCTTCTCAAGTCCGCCCACTGAATGAATATTCTCTCGTGGGAAGTTACCCCAGTGGGATGCCAATCGGATCAGTACCATCAAACAGGTCCCATAGCTTACGTGAGAGTGTAGCTTCCCAAATCGGGGTCAGATGGACAAGTCGCACTGAAATTTCTGTGCACGTATTCCTCCGCTCTCATTCGAATACCGAGTTATGTTTATAGAATATGGACATCAGGAGTATAGGGTTATATCTTTGGAAAATAAAGAGCCTAATCATGTTGCATTAGCTGTCTAAAAGATACGGGTGTAAAATGTCATCTGTAAGCTCTTAACCTTTGAGCGGTTTACCGTGTAAGATAAGAAAAGGAAAGTCTAATGTTATAGTTGTTCTAGAGGTATTTAGATTAGATAGGCAAATCAACGGACATTCTTGATAATACCCATTATAAAAAGGGAGACACTTTATAGATATGACAATAAATGAGAGCGAAAAATGTAAATCACGATGTAACATATTGCTATGATCGAGATGCAACTAGCTCACTACAAATTTTCATGGTTTGTTTCCTTCGGGGAGGAGGTTAGTGCCCCAGGCAAAATAGTTTTATGATAGAAGCTACACAAAAATATGGTACAATAGATAACAAAAATACTGGGCATAATAGTTTTCAATGACATTTGAAGTCACTGAATAGGAAGCATTAAATTATACAGCTTTTATTTTTCGTGGCGTGACGGACATCCATGAACGAACATGGCTTATTTTTACACTAAGTGAGCCCTACCTGAGAGTCCACGGGTCTGTTGGCAAGAGCCGTTATGGCCTCGCCTATCCTCCACCAGGGGGCCTGTCAATCATACTCTAAGTGGCCCCTCCCCCACTGCGTTCGGCGGTGTTGACTTCCGGCAGGTCATGAACGCGGCGGGAAGCCCAGAAAAGGTGCGGCATCATTTATACTGTGCAATAATGGATTAATTTACACAACAGTCAGTGGGAACAACACAATCGCTCAGGAGGAAACAGCTTATTGATTACCCGTCCATTGATTATTCTTTCCTCGTTCCCAAGCCCTTCAGTGCCTGACCCATTTATTCCCTTACCCACGAATACATCAGCAATAAGTCTCCCTCTCGCTCTCTTTTTTGTTGACCTTTCTTCTTGCTAGTGATTGAGGGTGATGTCCTGGATGATTACATATTATTTGCGTGAGTTGTGAATGGTAAGGATGAATGGTGCGTGTCTGTATGGTGATTGTTAGTATTTACATGAGTTGATGTTTGAGCTGCCTTCAGCTGGTAAAGGAAGTAATACATCTAAGGGTTTAGAGATCGAGTTCTAGTGAAAGGCTCCTTTGGTGATAGACTCTTATGATGGTCCCGGCTATGATCAGCAACTGGAAAGGTATAGATTTGAAAATAAATGTGTGCTTTGTGTGAAGGCATTGTAACTGACTATGGACCATTGTGGCGGCGCTGTTAGTAGACCAATGAATCATCATCGAATTAAAGGGGAGTATAATGAGCAGAAGTTGAATTTCTAACGATGATTACACTCATTCATTGCATAATTCTAAAAGCTATAGAAGTAAGTTTTTTCTTATCCGTCTTATCAAAGATAATTTACCATCAATCACCGATGCAGCATGTGGCATGCTCTGGTGAAATAGTGAATCTATCTTACGGTTTTAGATAAGGAATCAAAGCTGATAATGAATCAACCTTCCTTCACAGGTTTAGGTGTTCCTTGATGACAGGTCAGGAGCATTTATTTACACAGGTGGACGTGCTTGCAGCCCATACCGTTCTTTATTGTCATAATATCATTCTATTGCAATGGATTCGCACACTTTATTTTGGTAGTTAGAATTTAAGATGTATCCAGCTGACAGGTATCTCAGCAACTAACTTCAGGGGTATTTCTATCTACGCTAAAGAAGAATGCAAAACTCTTCTCCTTAAGAATACAGCATGGTATGTTGAATAAACTCCACTCCTTATTATATGGATTATTTGATCAGATAAGGGAAAAGAATTACCTTTCGGTTACCAATTGCCCTCATAAAGTTACCGGCGGGGGATCATTTGGTTTGTTGGGAATGTAATCAATATGCACGTCTGAAATTACAGCTCACTTAATGAGAACTTCTCCCATGGTAATCCCTTATTCTTCATAGTACCTTCTAGAAGCTCAAGTGTAACTTCATGAAAGTTTATGAGCTAATTAGATAATCGGCTGAAACAAAGATACTATACACTTCAGACTGTATTGAAGTACAAGAACTTTTAATTGAATTAATTCCCAGTCACAGCATGGGACCACTGCGACAGTAGAGAATCAGAACCAATTAGAATGGAGCGAAATTAGTGCCAATTAATGCGAAAAGTGAAATATGTAAAAGGCATAAAACAGTCCGCAGAGACTGCTGTGGGAAGGACAGCGGGCGATCTATCAATGAGGCAAACGAGGAGAACTCCTGGGGAACTCCTGGAGGAGTAGCTCGAACACCTGATACTTGGAGTAAAGGAGACGAGTAGTGACAGTGGTGAGCGCCGGACGAGCAAGTTAGCCGGCAACGACTGAGGCTCAACCGGCAGGAGCAACCGGGACGATACCCGATGTACTAATGAGCTTCGACGGACGGCATAATTGATACGGTGTAATATAAATTTTACATCCACCTCCGTTTTATTTAGAGACCCCGGGTTGCTCACCCCTCCTGCTGGCACCTCCTGTGGTCATGCCATTAACTACAGGTTAACAAAGAGAGCTACCCTCGATTCTCTTTTACTGACCAACCTGTCATGGGAACGTCCAGACGGTATGTACGCACACGGTTATCATAATTGTTTAACACGTATCTTTCTTAAATACATTCATTGTTTCCCTCATCAGTCAAAACAGAAGCTTTCCATTTTGATAGTATTTAAAAATAAACATATGCCATAATGTCAAAGCTTAAAGAAGATCGGTAATCTCTTTATTTAACACGCAGACCTAAGATGGGAACATCAGCGTACATCCCAATCGGTTTTTATGGTACATCGTTAGGCCTATCGTAGACGATTTGGAGCTCAGTGGACGCAGGGCCTTACGGAAGAGATTCCATCTCACAAATCCCCCTTTGGTCATGATTATATTTGCTCACTTTTTTCTAAATGGATCTAATTGTCTTGTTGTCCAACAGTGTGTGTGTGTGTATATATATATATATATATATATATATATATATATATATATATATATATATATATATATATATATATATATATATATTAAAGACGTGGGCATGCTGTGATAAGAAGATGAGTCTGGAATGGCGGAATAATAATATTTATAGCACACTGTAATAATAAAGTACAAATACAATAAACCGAACAACAAAAGAAAAGAAAAAGAAAAAAATCCTCGTCAATGTAGAATGGTGGACGAGTGTAGAGTGACGCAGTGATGCCGGTGCGTCACAGTGATGCCGTTAGTCTTTACCCGGATAACTTCCTGAGTTATCCCGCCCATATATATACATATATATATATATATATATATATATATATATATATATATATATATACATACATACATACATACATACATACATACATACATACATACATACATACATACATACATACATACATACATATATATATATATATATATATATATATATATATATATACATACATACATATACACACACCTACACACACACACATACATACATACATACATACATACATACATACATACATACATACATATATACATATATACATACATACATAATAAAATCCAAATGACGAATGTCATATTTACCTCGTATCTGTCTACTTCCGTTTTCTTGTTTACAAAGTTTTTAAAGTAATCCCTATTACCCATAATATCATCTTTTAATTCATATGTGTATCTATATAAAGAGTCATTTCTATAGTAGAAATGGCTACGATGGATAC
This sequence comes from Alentia gelatinosa, assembly GCA_950022655.1. Classification (NCBI taxonomy): domain Eukaryota; kingdom Metazoa; phylum Annelida; class Polychaeta; order Phyllodocida; family Polynoidae; genus Alentia; species Alentia gelatinosa. The sequence continues at coordinate 44,817,246 of OX465579.1, read as the reverse complement.
GATACTTAGTTAAAAAAAAGTATGCTGTGCATGAGATATGCTAATACGCAGAATATAAGCAAAAGCTTCGCCCCCCCCCCCCCCCCCGCCCGCCGCCATAGCCGTCTTTAATTGATTTCAGCACTGTCATGTTGAAAGGAATCCACCTGATGCTATTTGGACACCAGCTTTGACAGTTATCCCAACATGAGCTGCTCTTTCCTTTGTGTTTTTTATTCCGAGGGGATCGATCCTGTATGGAGACATCAGTCCCAAAGGTCAAAGTGCGAGAGGCGTTGCGACTCAGATCCGGACTGAGTTCAATTAAGCCCTTAACCCGAGGAGGCTAGGTGAGCGGGCACGGTGGGGGGAGAGTGGAGGGTGGGTAGGACTTGGCGGAGGCGACCTAATTCTACCTGTCATTCTGCTCGGCTAGGAGCTACTCGCTCACTCAGTCACTCATTCGCTCGCTTGCCGGGGATCGGAAATGAGCGGCCGGCCGCAGCAGGTAGACTGTCGTCGATCGATGCCTTCACGTCTTCGCCTTAAAACACACACGAGGGGGCTTGGTACCTAAAGGGGGTATGTAACACCTGGGTGTAGTGGACTCAGGTGTGGTTTAGGTAAGCACCCCCTTCTACCTAGGCGGCCCCTCCTTACCTGGCCCAGCCTGGGCGGCGAGCCAGGCGTGGGAAAAAGGCCGGCTTTGATCTGACCGCTATGGGAACGGGCATCATACGAAGCTGCCTTACCTGACTGGAATCGGGTATTTCATGGTGGAGTTAGGGTGGGATCGTTGGTGAAGAGAACATGATGTACTGAAACAGATCTGATGTTGGTTTGTAGTTTCAAAAGACTTCTATGACAAGGTTTGAGGTTGTCTTTTTTACCACGTAGCAACAGCTGTGAGCTGTACAGGAAATAGATAGGTGTGCACAATGATGAAGAAGATACGATGAATACGATACGATGAAGTTCTACATACATTCTCTATTACATGGGATGGTAGGCAGGTTATATTGAGATCGCAGTGTCTGCAATAACTGGGGGCAAGGTAGTTTCTACAACAATTTTTACCGAATTGAGCAGTACCCTGAGAAGTAAACTGATTAAAAAAAACTATTACATAAGTAATTAAGAGTATGACTTAAGTTTTACACAATCATTATGAGGTTAAATCACCCTATGTTCATAGAGTTGGTGATGTCAGGGAGGAGAATCTGTGATATCAGGAAGGGTGGGTGAATCTTTTTTCCTATGCGGCAGTTTGAATCGAAAAAGAAGACCTATGTGGTGTATTATGGGTAGGCCGTTGTTTTCTTCAGATGGCATGGTGTCGCTTCTGGAGTGTCCAGTAGATGAGGTGGTGGATTTGCCAGTCCAACATATGATGTGATTTCACAATTAGCCTCAATGATTAGTACGATCTTAATAACTCGGCTGCTGTTCAGTTCTGGCTTCCTCCTCATGGTGAGTACAGATGTCAGGAAATTGTAGTAAGTCTGTAGTTTTGCCGTGGTTGAGGAAATGGGCCAACTGGCAATCTAATATCATTGGATTGTAATTGTTATATGAAATAGTGGTATTACAGGCGTAATAGTGATGTTGTAAACGTAGAACGGATGTGTTGCTTGGTATTATTGTGTAATGGGTTTCCTAGAGTTGGGCTTCATAGGGCGTCGCTAATCCCTAGGGTTTTGCTAATTTTATATTGTACACTGGGGCTGTTTTATGGAAATACCTTGTGTCGGTTGCATGTAATATTCAAAGTTATAAAGAGTAGCAAGAATGTATAAATGAACAAATCCCGACCTAGAAAACCTGAACACTTGCCTCTGTTCTGCAATCCAATCTGTGAAATTCCCGAGACACAACAAGATCGTAAGTTTATCAGTGCGGGTTCCTCTTATCTTATCATGGAAAATGTAAATCACCTAGTAGTGATGTAATGGTACACTTAGGGAGGACCAGTGTAAGGAAAACCAGTTAGCTGACACGATCGGTTACTTTATTGTGTATAACGGACGTGAGGTGCTAAAGTGGAAGAAATAATTCATCAATAAAGAATTTTATTGGGAAAAAACTATTGCCGCGTAATTAGCAGATGGTGTGCTAGGTTCAGTAGTGGAGGCTTGTGCTGGTGTTCTAGGTATCGAATAAAATTCAAAAAGCCAATGTTTGAGGAAGAATTGTAATAAATAATTGAGTCCGATATCTTTTCAAGCACAGGACAAAATCGATGTAACTGTGCTATAAGCAGGATTTTTTAAATCAAGACTATTTTGCACTCCAAGTATTTCTTGGTGGTGACTTGTTTTCGTGCTGCGTACTAATCTCTTACAGAATTACGGTTCGTTCAACACGCAAATAGCTACCCAATGATGAGCAGCACCATTAGAACTGCTTGCATACCTACACTCCCTAGAATCCAATCCCAATAGAACTAACGCTAATACAACTCCAATTCCCCTTCCCCCAATCCTTGGTTATCATAATTATTTTTATTTCTGCACCAAGCTACCCCCTCCCCTACAACAACCTCCTCACACCCCATCCTACCCCCAACTCACTCGAGGCAGATCCAATTAAAACTAGCATTTGGCTGGGTGCGCTGTGCACCCTGTCTAGGCCTGATCCACCCCCTTACTCCCTCCCACCATTGATGTTCACAATGTCCTGACCAGTGAGGCGTGGAGCAGGCACTGATGAAAACCGTGCATCCCAGCCGTGACAAGGAGGTCGCCCCGCCGCTTTTTAAATACAGAGTTAATCCAGATGCAGCCATGCGTGTCTGCAGTGGCGTGCGGAGTGCCGTCTAATAATCCCAGCCGTTTTACCTTATGTATAGATGAGTGCAGATAACGTTATACATTCCCCTTATCTGGCCCGCCCATAAAGTCCCCGCTAAATGGTGACAAAGGCTTGCAAAAAACTATGAGCGAGGACTCAACATTCTCTATAACTTCTACGCCAAGCCAAGGACTAATCACAAGGATTTCCACGCTTGCTCTCTCACAAATCTTACTGGAAGTGTTCCTATTTATGAGACTGCACTAGGCCGAACCCGCTGGCAATACACAAAAATAGTGCCGCTTACGACTTTGAAGCCTATCTTCAAAACTAACCGTATCGTGAGATCCTTTACAGAAAAAGAAAATACTCGGCAAAACATTCAATTTTATGTATGAAGCTTCTCACATGTTTACAAGGGGGCCTGCTGATATGTCTCCACAAAGGCTATTATGCGATATTCCCTTGTGGCGCTATACCAAGTCCAATTCCACCCCTCGGTAATATTGATCTATCCAATCTTGGGTACGTATTCCCGCCATACTCCTGTATGTGTGAGTGGTAAGCGTGGGAAGGGGAGGGGATTGGGGAGTTCTTTAGGCATTCTAGTGTGCGCCCAAAGGCCCTGGCAATCACACAGGTAGGCTTTGCACCTGTGAATGACCATCAAAGAGGGGCTGATCAAAGGCGTCAGCAACTCGCCCTTTTCGTCGGATCCTCACTGTCTTTCAACCCTTTTTGTCCTTGTAAGGGCTCACTGAAGCGGCCTAGCACAAACGGACACTTAGTGCTATTTCTACCGGCCATTGCATCACTATTGAGCTCAGCCCGACGCAAACCCACTCCCATTATGGCTATTACCAACATGCAAGGCTGACAGGGTAATCACCCCCACTTCCTCCACATTGGTAATAGAGGATTTGAGCCTTTTGTCTTTTTAATATTTCTAACCCTGTGTGCTATTTGTGGAAAACGTGATGCTAAAAATGCGTCCCCGCTGGTATTAGCATGGGGCTTCAGGATTATCGCAGGGTATTTGCAAGAAATGTTCACCGTAAGATCCGCCAGTTCCCAGCCATGATACGAGCACCGCGCCTGCCGGTGCCTCCCTCTATTTTCTATAGCGGGAACTGTTAAGCCCCGCCCACTGCTGACAGTGATGGATGGCGTCCTAGGCAACCAATGGTCGTCATGCGGCCGGCATCGAGCCATGGCGGCCCGCGGCAGGCGCCGCCATCTGCCGTTCTCAGGAGCCGGTGTGTGCCCCATCCTCTCCCGTCACCTCTACGACCGACACCCCGCCCATTCATCCTGCCTGCGACCCAATCACATACATGTCATATTGCCAGAACCTGCCATACATATGTTAATTTGTTTACTCATATTGTGTTACCGGTGCACGCTGCATGGACTTCATTATGGAGTCAGGGGGTAGACGACTAAAACACCGGTATAGAATCCGAAAATCGTCCCCTTTTACCCACTGGTCGTGCATGGCCTGCCTGGGAGCAGGCGGCCCGGTGGGAGGACTCGGTGGAGGACGTGGTCACACCAGGATCTAACTGCATCTCACCTTAGTGGTGCCGACCCGTCCACTTCTTCACCCTACCAGACAGCACCCCCTCCCCCACCTACTCACCCCCAAACCCCGCCCAGCCACTCAGAGCTGCTCCTGCTGCTGCCGTGGAAGCCAGGGATTAGAAGGCCGTCTAATATATCTGTCTCTGGGTAATTCCTGATCTACACATTCCTATCCATCTTGACCGTCCATAAGGCAGACTGACCCCTGATGGCCTCTCCAGTTCTAACCACCGGCTCTATATGACCGGTCCTGGGTCGACCAGCGATATGTCTCCCCCATTATACGCACCAGTCAGAACCCACACTACGGATACGCATACATATATATCGTATCTAACGCATACAGATCCAGTAACATTCAGTTCTGTGTGAATAGTCTTTCCTCGATTCGAACTATAGTAGAACACTGGGTCGTCTCGTTAAATGCAAAGAGATGAAATGGAAATATTTAAGGAAGCCTACACTGGATTACCTTTTATAAATGGGTAGCAATATAGTCATCCTTCCACTCTATTTTTCTCTCGCTCTGTCTGTCCCTCTTCTCTGCCGCTCTACCACTGTAAAAGATCTTCCTTTCTGTCATTCTCGCTCTTTCTCTTAGCATCACTTATAAATCATTCTTGGTTTTCTCTTGCCCCATCCACCGCTCTCTCTCTCTCTCTCTCTCTCTCTCTCTCTCTCTCTCTCTCTCTCTCTCTCTCTCTCTCTCTCTCTCTCATCACCCATTCCTCTACCTCTCCAACTCCTTCTACTCCGTCTCTTTGTCAATTTATCCCTCGTCTCAGACCAGCGGCGTTCATCAAAGCTCTTCGCAGATGCTCTGGCAGATCGAGATACTCAAACTGAAACCAGAAGCTCATATCTGCTCACACCACATCTCTGTATATTAAAGCGTGTTGAGTAGGCGCTCTGTCCGTGTTAACCTCTATGCGTTTGGAGGGGGCGATACCAAGTGCTGACTCTGTGTATGTGTTTTTGTTCCACCTCTGGACTGTGTCTTTCATGTGAGTGTGCGTGCCTACGGGCCACCGACGTGCTGGCCGCCGCTCGTCGCCATCAGGCCACTGGCTCCTCGGCCCCTGCCCAGTGACGACCGCAGCAAAACGTCCACATCAAAGGACCGCCGCTGAGTGCACCGACGGGTAGCACCGAGTGCTGCCGAGTGTTACAAATGGGTATGTCCGAGTGTCGCCGAATATCATTGCGGTCCGACAGAATCCTATTATGTTATTTATTCTAAATAGCGTGAATTTAGCTATAACGAAATTGACAAAACTGGCTATGACAAAATTGGAAGTCAACCTAGGTGATTTACAAACTACAAATGCCAGGAATGAGATAAATGGATTATGTGATCATGGTATATAGATATAACAATCCTGTAATTTATTTCATCTCATTATTTTTCTCTTTTTTCCTTTCATTACACATGTATGTAAATTGTTTGTACGCAGACACTATCTGGATGTAATGTAACTTAATTGGAAGAACTCCCCTGCGGGAGAAATTGTAGTAAATAAACAAAACAAAAAAAAATAACATCTAACTGGATATAGGATATGCCGTGTGAATTGGGCCATTCGTGTAAAGATTGGATGTGTAAGGCAGGAAGAGGGGAGGGGTTGAACTATAATATCTTACGGGAGATGGATTGATGCTTGACGACACCGCATCTAACCGGATACTATAGAGAAAGGGTTAAACAATTGCATAGAAGCTCCGACATGAAAAATAAACCTGTTTTATAAAGGGCTCATCTATCTAGACACTATCCTATTTACAAAAGACTAAATTCACCATTCAGACTTATCAACCAAACACAGATATAAAAGTAAATCGTATACATTACAGGAGAATTGATGATTTATCAGGTTACTATTCGTGCTGGCCATCATATCCTACTTAGTAGTTCTGATGACACGGACACCAATGTCAGTAGTAGCCTACGGATATCACAGCAACATTTAAAAAGAGTGCAACGTCTAATTTTCATATCGTTGGGTGATTGGCAATCAATCATGAGTATCCACTTTACGTATTGCACTGCGATATGCTCCCCTGGGTCAAATTACTTTCGGTTACCCCCCCCCCCCCCCCCTCCACCCACTCGTGCAATAATGAATGTAGTTATGTGTACAGATGGTATCATAGAGTTATACATATGTGAACCAATAAATCAGTTGCGTCTACATCCAAGGTGTATTACTAATATCATTTGGGAGCAATATATTAAGAAAACAGCAAATATACATCTACAATGCACAAAATGCAGGTAAATAGCTTGCATCATAATGTATTGATATTGAATATTCTACAAGGCAGTTTCACTCCAAGGCAGTGCTATTGAGTCATCTAGAATATCTACATCCTGGTTTGTGTGAAGGGGATCATCACTAACCTCTAACACATGAGGTAAATGCGAGAGAGGCAGTCGTGTAGCATGCCATGAGTGTTATAACGTTGAAGGTGTGAGCATGAATGAGCACCTCGGAGCAATAGGTGTGACGAGGTAAAGCGTGGGTGTTATGTGAGACGGAGGTCTATCTTTGCCTGGGTGTTCGAGAGGTGTTGACCATGGTAAAATAGGTCTGTGGACCTTCTTTGTGTAGGTGTAAACGAAATGGATATTAGTTTCACATCCTGCGTTTTGCATGAAGTAGATGAACCTATCATGAATAACATGGAATTTATATTAGTTGCAGGTATCAGTTTTAATTGCATTCGCTACAGACTGCTTAATGCTGCGCCCCATATGTACTGTTCAGTTAAGGCTGAATTAAAAAAGAGATAATATAGATCATGATATAAAAACAATATTCAAATCAAGCGCGTAGAGATGTGCACATCTTGATTATGTTCATGCTTTTTCTGATTTGATTAACATCATTTACACTCATGATTATATTTATCTTTATGATATGCAAAGGTGATCTCCCCTTTGTTTACATAATTAGTAAAGATATAAATCAATATAGTACAATGCCATTATGTAGATATAAAATGGTTTCACTTTTTCTATTGTCGGTCCAATAAATTATCTTTACGTATATAATATAGCAGATGGTCACACCGTTTAACATTACAATACCTCTACATTCATAGACTTCTAATGATTTTCCTTCCCATACACCAAGCAACAACGGAGTGCAGACTTGTCAATTTCCATCTCATGCACCTAGGCGCAGGAGTATCATTACCACCGTAGCCATATATATGAGGAAATGCTGAGTGAAGCGGATGTAGATGGTGAAAACGATCGTACGTTTCTACTTATAGGGTGGGTGTAAGGAGTTTTACTTTGGATTTTACTTTGTAGAGGAGTCTAGTACGTGGTAGGGTTCTTACTTCAGCATGGCAGCGTTCTCCTGTGTTCTACATTTTATCATATGGAATCAATTGCGAGACACAATAAAAACCTTATGTTTCAGGAATAACCACTGAAGTGCATGTGTATGAAAAGGAAACACATTAATTCGTACTATGCGACCTGTAGTCTATTCATAGATTATTTTATCATAATATATATATATATATATTGGCACTATCGTGGTTACAACGTTAGGGTCAATAGAACCAGCATAGCAGGGTAGAAAGGAGGACAGGTAATGTTCTAATTATGGCCAGACACAGGTACATCAAAGGGGAGGGAGGAGACAGTCCCTAGCAGCGTACGCAGCACTGTAGCACCGTTATTCTTATAGAAAAACTATCGTGTACAAGCATGAGCTTAGCCTGAGGTACACCTGTATGTGCTGAATTATCGCTCAATAAGTGTGGGTGTAGAACTTAAGTGATGGAAGGAAAACGCCCTCAGGTTAGGCCGATTCTCCCTTCCATTAGTGGTATAATGTCTCTCTTTATACGCTGAATACAATGGTAATGTGTTTACAACGCACTATTGTCCTCGCTCGGATACTCAGTAGTAAATAAGGGTCCAGAATTTATCTTGATTTTATATATTATTTTATAGTTTCTCTGTAGTCAAGAGCCGTCTGCATCATAGCCTCTGTACAGTACAAACTTATATTTAGATTTTTGCCCTTTTTGCAATTTTGTCCTAGCTTGTCATGATTGTCATGATATATCATCGAATGCTGCACCATATAGTTGCTCAACAGTGAACTTGGTGCTAGGGTGCTAGCTTGTCATATTCTGAGCCCAAAATCACATACCTTCGGAGAACTTTTAGTTTGAGGTTTCATTTGTATACACTTCCGACCTCAGCTTTCGCCTGCGTCAGATTATATAATTTACCATCATTGGCGCCACCTAGTGAAGAGGTGATAAAAGATGTATTTCGATTGGGCACAGCAATGACGGCTCTACGGACAATAATATATACTCATCATAACACTGACCAAGATTATACCATTTGATTCTAATTAATATATAAGATCATTTGTACAAATAGATCGTCCTTTTCCGAATGGTAAATCTGTAAATCGATATGCATGCATGATTTAGGGCTTCACAATCCACATCTGCTTATATTGGTTATATGATGTATAAAGCGCACAGCCTCTTCACTCCTTATAGTGGCGCCAGCGTCGATGAAACGTGCGTATGAAATAAGCTCTCCGTACTCACATCAGCCTTTACTTAGATTGGCTAAGGTAGCCCAGACGTTGGAAATACAATACACGTGTCCAGTATATTCTATATTAAGCCTTTCATATAAGGAGCATCAGAGAAGCCATCCTCCTATTGTCACTCACAGTTAATGCACAGTCTCTTCTATCCCCCCTCCCCTTCTCCACATTTTGTGTTCAGGGTTCAACAAAGACACACTCTCCATGCAGAGTACAACTCTGCCATGAGCTTCTCGCACGCTTGTGTAAAGCCTGCCCTTCTTCTGGCATGTTACAGAGACTGTGAGCTGACATCAGAGGTGACCTTGTGTACAGACACCGGCTGACCCCAGCACGACTAGAGGCCAGAACACCCCGGCCTTGACCGGAATGAGTACAATGTCACGATTCTTTTAGGAGAACTGCATGAGACAATGCTTTGTTTTGTGGTACGTGAGCAAAGGGATGCAGAATTGGATGTGATAAAGGTCATAGTTTATAGCTTTTTACGTTTCAAGGTTTAGCCCATGTAACCTGCAGCGTTCACCTAATAAAATGAGGACTACATGAAACATCTGTGTATGACTGTCCTCCACCCAATGACCGAGTTTGTCTGCAAACTTGCGGACAGGTAGAAAGGCAGAAAGAGTGTAAGAAAAGGAGAAAGATAGATATACAGTGTGGGCAACCAACAAATAGGAGGCGAAAGGGGAGAGAAAGGAGTTCAGAAAGGCAGATAACGTGGAGGATGGAGTGACGGACAAACATATATCTAGGCTAACAGCCAATCCGTTAGACAGACAGAGTTAGACAGCGATGTGTAGCAGGCAAGTAGGATACAATGAGGGTGAGAAGGTGCAGTAAGAAAGAAAAATAGAAAACTGCAGCTTGAGCGATAGGAAGAGAAACATATAGGCAGAGACAGACAGAGAGACAGCGAGAAGTGTTGGCTTTAGTGAAGGGACCTAGGCGTTTGAAAATTCGATCAACAGTGGAAAAGAACCGAACACCGTTGGCAGTGGCCTGCTCTAATCTAGTCAGTGTAGGTGACATGGCCGGCCCAAGCGTGGCCCCGCTAGTGGCCCCTGTCAAATACTCTTGAAACTAATCAGAGTTGATTTCTCAAGTTTGTGTTTCGCGAATTGCCTAGTGCACGATTGAGGCCACTTGTAGTCAACACAACCTGACACATATAGACCGGGGACGCGGATGGGCGCCACGAGATGGCAGCAGAGGCTCACTGCTGGACGTGTCATTTTCTTTTTTTCTCTTCTTACTCCTCCACATCTTCTTCACATGTAAGGCGAAAATACTAGTAAAGTTTGCAAAACTGCGAGTGACCCTATACCTAAAAGCAAGCATATTCTATCTCGCAGCTCAGATGTATGGAATTCCTTTTACATATCTGAGTGTATGAGGACAGTAGGTGACAGTAGTCACCCCGACAGTCCCTGCAGTGAATTTTGCGCTTTATATGACCTTTTTATTACCTTTTTATGGCCTTTGCTCTGCTCGGCCCAAATTAACCCGGCGACTTCAGGTGCCTTAAGGTTGCCGCAAGTCACCATGGAAATCGCCATACGACACGGGCCCGAAACTTACGTTGTGAGCCCGGCAAACTACTATCTCACTGTGGCTGTTGGAAGCTGAATGAATATCCCGGCGGACTACGGCTCCATAGGCTTAATCCTTTAAGGGCGGATGATGCCTTAAGGCATCACCCGGCAGGGGGCGGATGATGCCTTAAGGCATCAACCGGCCGGGGGCGGATGATGCCTTAAGGTATCATTTGATGGACATTTATAAAATTATTTTTGAAAAGGAAATATTTTAACAATAAACTTGAGATTTGCACAGGACGTAGGCAAAACATCATATTTTTGAATTCTAAATAATAGAAATTAAAATATCAAGGATAACAAATTATATCACGTGATAAACCTTCCAATTTTGAGTTCACAGGACAATGCCCCCGTCCCCTAGAACTGTACATAGTCACTAGTAGCCGTCTTCAAGTGTGTAGTTCTGCCATAGGCGGCCGTCCTTAAAGGGTTAATGCTGTCCAGGAGCCCCCGTCTCGCTGCCCGCTGATTTAAGGCGAAGTACGGTCAAGTACGGCAGTCCCGATTCTAATTAGCCACCCGGCGACCTAATGCGGACTACGGCAGACCCGACGGAGTACGGCCCCGAGGAAAATTCACTGTCTGGACTGTCGGGGTGATGGTGTAAACCTAGCATTCAGCGTTCATACCTTGAACATTGTGAATGAGTAGTACAAGGAAATGTCGGTTTGTTTGGGGTTCTGTTGCGCTCTGAGAAGTAGTATTGTTGCTCTTATGAAATGTCATTGTTTGACATTCATCTACTTTATTTGTAAAACAACTTAAAACTAATCACATGCTGTAAACACCAAGTTTACTACAATATATAGTATACAAGTTTGTTTTGTATCTGTTTCGTATTCTATCTCACAAGTCCTATGATCTCAAAGTATACGCTCCTTTCGATATTGTATGCCACCCGTGTATGAATATGCCCATAATATTCTACATGCTGTTTACATCCAAGCAGAGGCACAGGGAACCCCATATGGAGGAATGACATTGTATAAGGAGAGCCAGCCGCAGGAAATCCCCTTTCTTTGCAGCCATGTTTTACCGCCCAGCCCCTGCCAGCGTCTGTCTTGCCGATTTTATGAAATTTTATTTCCAGCCAATGGCGCAGTTGTTATCCTGTTTTTCCATGGGAATAAGTGACACAAACCAGTGAGGGGTCCCCCGACGAATGGAGTGCGCACGATGCGTTGTTTCCCTTTAATGGAATTATTCCGTTTTATCCCAGCGGTCTCTGACGGCCAGTCCCTGGTGAACCGGAAGTACGGCGTGCGCCGGTCGGCACCGGGCGCGGCTCCGATAGAAAACAGAGCCCACTGTCCCCATGTACTCCCAACACGCGCGCCATCTGGTGGCGAGCGCCGCCCGGTGGCCGTGACGTATGTATGACGTTGCGCGTGACGTACACGTGTGACGTATGAGTGTCGGTGAGAACGGATGCGGCTTTCGGTCAGTGAATGGATCCAGGCGGTGAGGGCCTTATCTCTGGCCAGCATACGGCGCAGGCCAGCGGCCGGCCGCGTCCATATTGTCATCTCTATTTATATTGCTCAAATTTAATGACCGTAGTGGCGTTGTAATTCCGTTCGACATCGCAGGACTCACCTCTCTCTGGAACAGGCCTCCGACTCCTCTGGGAGGCACATCACACAGTGAATAAAAGGCAGTGTGTAAAAAAAGCGGAAAAAAAGCATAATGGAGACCACCCTAGCCGCTCCTTTCCGAGAGACTGGAAGACGAGAAAAAAACACTGAGAAAAAGGAAAAGGGGTGGAAAGAAAAGAAAGCCTTTTGGAACGGGCCAATGGCATCTGCATAGAGCCTCATTGTATCTGTCTGTCATTGTCATGGTCCATGTGTGATCAGAAGGGCAGGTAGGGACGTGGGATTTTCTCCTCCTTGTGGTTTTATTGGTCTTTGTTTGCTGTGGGCGGTCAGAGGGTACCGTCGACACTCCACACACGTTGTTCTACTGTACTACCTCCGGCTTTCCCTCGCACGCCCACGGCAACAATAAAGTTATATGCCTTCAATACGCCTGTCCACTCGGCAACTGGCCAATTGCTCGACAAAGCTGTATGTCCTGAACGGGGTAATCGTCCATCTACCTTGGCACAATATAATCTGCCTGTCGGAGCCAGATCTATCTATTCAATATATTTCTCCACCCAGTTCATTTTCACTTATAGAATATTTATAAACGACAGGTCCATCAGCTCTATGCCTGATTTATGATCATCTTTAACTCAATAAATTGTTAAAAATACCGGCTTGGAGTTGTGTCGGTTTTTTACACTTACTTACATTTATAAACGTGTACAGTACGATTAACAAGCAATGTGACATTGTTGTATGGGATGCATTAATAATTTCATCTTGCCAAAGCAGGCAATAACATACTCACTCTGCAAGATTGCCATTGGTTCACACACGACATCCTGTTTTGTTTCTAAATAGATCGTCCGCCCCCTCACATTGTAAAGTCATCTCTTGTTGGCTCTACCTTTTACACCATTAGACTCGGAATATTACAAAACTATCCTTGTCACACGACTCCCCGAATGAAAACACTACAGGAGACACCATTTTCTCACAATGTGTTTTCCTTTTCTAATCATAAACTAGCTTAGTTCAAGTGGGCGGTACAGAACCTTCGCACAACCATGCCACTGCTCGGCAATTCCATGAAGTGACATAAAAACACACAGTCGGCCAAATCTCATCACTACAAACTCAACCTGGTTCCGCTACCACGAGGCGTAGGCATCGAGCATCTCCTCAGGTCTGCCTGAATCTACTCCCCCGGGCCGCAGCTGTGTGTCCACACCTAACCCATGATGAATCCATATTCCGGTTGGCCCGGCCGCCTCCCCTTAATGAGAGTTATATTTTATAGTAGATTAGGAATTAAAGGAGCGGGCTAACAAATTGGTGCGAACAGAGAACGCAGATCGACCGACACCAGGAAGAAACAATGGGTATTAGATTTACTGCTTCGTCTTCTCGGCTTAATGTCCATTCTGTTATAGGAATAATGAGACGAATTTATCGGTACCGGCCCAGTTCGGCGCCAATCCTGTAAAGCCCTGAGTTATTGCCTAGGACTATCGGTGTCTAATCATTGTCAGCCCGCTTGGTGAGATAAGTTCAGAGGGCAGTGCCTGTCGAGCCCGTAACGAGAGTGATAATGTTAATGAGGGTTGGGGGGAGTGGGATGGAGGTAGGGGGAGGACGGGGACAAGATAGCAGCTAACAGGGCCATTGGCAAGAGAGAGATTGAGAGTTGGGGAGTGATAGAGGCAGCGGGAGAGTGGATGGGTTCTACATTGGGTTTTTAAGCCAGTACAGAATCATTGTGCTGTGCACATATAAATATATTCATAGACATCGATATGTATATATCATACATTATATATATATATATATATATATATGATATGTATAGTAGATGTATTATACTTAGAGTGAAAGAGGGACGTAGAAAAAGGCAGGATTTAAGTGTGCAAAACGAATCCATATCATACGGATCCTTACACAATGATTACGCAGGTTAAAAAGAATGGTTGGAATAGAATGCTGTAGTGTCTGGTTTTCCGATAAAAAAGGCGTTTCAATGTGCTGTATCAGCAGTATTGGGATATAAATGGCAATATATACTCCAGAGCACTATTTTAGCAGGCATCCTCCCGGGATGCAGTGATGTATACGTGACCGTCATTGTGTTTAGGACACGGCCAGGGTGGGCATGAAACGATTACAGCACCAGACATAATAACCACTGGGGCGTAACGATTTGCTGGATAGCGAGAGGGTAATTTCTATCAAGGGTTGTTGTTGGAAAAGTATGGGTGTAAGCGGCAATATAGACATTTCATCAGAGTTATCTGCGTGGTTACGACAGTGTATCTGTGCCATCGTATAACCTGTATTATATAGGGATCATGTGATATACGTAGCCTACCAATCGACAGACTGAAAGGGCTGGAACGAAGGGTCTCCGCCTATGCGGGATTCTGCTGTATCTAACTAGGTTAGCAGGTTTAATTGGAATCTGCTAAATTTGGTTTGGGTTCACAATATTAGAGTGACATCCATTCTAAAACAACAATACATAAGGAAATGTCATGTTTCACGCAATATATTCGCACTTCACAGTCTCACTATCATAGACCCTCACTATGCAATACCTTACGCTAAACCGGAAGTGAGTCTTACTCATTGGGATAGCGCGGTAGCCACCTAGTTCTAACAGAACGAACCATCTTCTCGGGATTGCTTTATTGCCGATGAGCGAAAGGGCTCTGGATCTATACATGGGTTGGCAGGGAGGGGAGGGAAGAGGCGGGGAACGGGTGGTGAAAGGTGATGGTAGGCACCGGCAGTAGGGTCAAAGAATACGAGATGGTTCTTGCCGGCGCCATTGGGCCACTCAGAAATAGGTCAAAGGCCACAAGCGAGGATTTATTGGGAGCGAGCAACTTGTGAGCGACTCCTGATCATTGATCCGACGGGCTACAGGGCTGATTGGGTCCGTTTTATGGGCTGGATCACCCCCTTTACTCTCCCTCTCCCTATTCCCTCCGTGCTCGGTACGTCGTCATGCCCCACGTCACAATAGCAACGTCATGGCACACGTCACAGGAGATATGTCATGCCTGCAGTGAAGGGGGTTGGATGGGGTGAGGGCAGCAGCCTCACTCTGTTACCCTGTCGCCCAGAGGGGTAAATCACCCGGCTGAATAGATCCGCCGGGATCCACATTTCATCTTGCCCTAGTTCTATCAATGGCTAAGTGACTGGAGAAAAGACCCATGTGGGAGGTGGGGGGAAGGGAAAGGGAAGAGGGGTAAGATGGAAAGGAGGCCTTCATTACTACGACTTATTATCTGAGGTTTGAATGGCATGTGCTGATATGAAGGTGTTCACTAAAACTCTCCAAAATTAATGGTATTTACGAAATAATACTTTGGGGGGGGGGGAGTTATTAGCATTCGTATATTTTCATCTAGAATTTTGAGCTCCGAATATATAATGTGCTGCTGATATTTAGTATACACCTCCAAGTTAATTACTCGTCGGATAATAAAAACATTCGGTAATTTTAACCATAGCCGTCATTTGATGTCTGTGAATGATAAATATTTCCAAATGGAATAAACAGGATTTCCTTAGATATGTCGGTGTACACCTAATAATATCTGAAATTTAGATAGATGGTTGCATTATATACGTCTCTATCGCGCCGTATTAATTTCACTTGATTAGATCGACGTTGCGGTAATGATGTTATTGGAATTGAATGTTGATTTGGGAATGGATTGAATTTTGTCGGCGCACAAGCATCCACTTGCCATAGAATGATGGCTAACTATGAATATCACTTCTATCGAATTGAGTGCAGAAAGCGGCAGCATGGATTAATACAAATCAGGAATCTATCGGGGTCGGGTCCACAGTCACCAGTGAATTATCCCAGAATGTGTGGTGAAATAACTGATCCCTGATGAGAACATGGAATCGGGTGTGCTGCATTCACCACCGTGTCCCCCAGCTTACTGCACAAACACGGGGAACCCCCTGCCCCCTACACCCAGACACAGGATAAGTCATGCCCTCCCTAGATCTAGCACCGCCGCCAGGGCCCGCCACTAACACCGACCCGGCCGGACGCCGAGGACAAATCTCTTCCGGTGTCCCCTCCAGGCAAAGGGTCCTACGTGGGCGGGCTGAGAGGACGGCACATAAAGAACATGTCCATTTGGAGGCTCCATAGCACTGATAGATATGAACAAGCTGGACTATTAAACCCAACCTCCTTACCTGTCTATTATCCACAGCGATCAGCGCCTTTCTGGTGGTAAGCGAAGACTAGCAAGTTCGAGAAACGATAGTTGGTGTTTACCTTAAGGATGAACCCTTATGCTGTTGGCTAACGGTATCAACGTTATGCTTTCAAGCGCTGATGTTCCTATCACATATATATTTTGCCATAAAGTTTTGTCAGAAACATCTGTATCTTGGAACCCTATGATCCACCCCTTCCCTAGCCACATAGTGTCAAAATTACGTTTTCACGGCGTACAGGTCTCTTCTTGCTTAGACAAATATAGAGGGATATACCATACATTGGTGATGCAGTGTTACAGTAAAAACAACTCTTAAAGAAAGGAAAGCAACTACATCACCCGGGGTTTCTTGTAGACTAATGGGGAGACAATTCACCAACGGTCTCTAGAAGGGCAAAGGTGATAGAATAAGGTGTAGGCATTTGATTGTTAAATACACTTTGTCGTTCTTGTCCATACTGTATGAGAATTCCTGTTGAATTATTTGTGAATATTGAATATTCCCTTTTTCTATTTCTCCTCTCAAGGGAAACAGTTTACCTTCCATTCCAACGCTGGGGATAAAACCAGTGCTTTACTGAATAATATTACCACATATCAATAGCAGGTTCTGACATTACACGATCCCAGTTTGATACAAGGACGGAAGATTGGCATAATATTATAGACTTTGTTTTTAAGTTATTGTAGAATTTTATTTGCTCATAGCGTTAATTAGCTATAATGGTACATTGAGTATAATTTGAATATATATGCAAGCAGGAACCCCTGACGTAATGCGTCACGTGCTTCTGCCTTGCTCGACACTATGATCCGCATCTCTGTTCAGCAAACTCAGGTTTTCCCACTCACCATCCCAATAAGTTGTGTCTGACATTATGCCGTGTTATTTTATATGTGTTTTATATTCTCAGAAGATGGAATATAAATTTCATAACCGCACTTCCTGCCTTTTTGCATGCATGTAACTAAAGCATTAGAGTTCCATATAGCTGGGGGTGCCTATTTCAAATCAATGTTCAGATGGACTCAAGCAACAACCTTGACAAGAACTGATAAATTGTTATGACAAGTTGGCGATAACTACTACCCAAAGGAGGAAATGAACAGAAGTGAACAAGAAGTAGTGAAGATTCTGCTTATATGTAGCCATATCAATTGTAACTAAAAGAACTTACATGTATGAAATGTGATGCGGAAAACACAAGACAACTCTGCTTATCGATCATTTCTTTCAATACGAAGGGGAAACAGGACCAGGGAGTTATTACATGCTGGAAGCATAATCAAATCGGCTTACCGCTATATGTACCTCCAGTTGAAATAAAGAATTATCTAAAAAGGTATATAGCACTACTAAATTGTTGTCAGAACCGTATTACATGAGTATGGACAATGAAGATCTATGTTTACCCCTACTCATGGGATACTAGTGTGATTTTGAATGGCGCACACATGGTTCTCTTAGGATTTCAAGAAAATATACCCATCACAGATTGATTACAACATTCTATGCGAGTATGAATCAAATACAATTATTGATCCATCTTCAATGATATTTTTTCAAACACACCTGTAGTCCAAGCTCTTACATTAATCCGAGCAAGTGATATGGTTGTCCATTATAATACCCAACGATGTTGAGTATTAGGCGTTATCTCACCCCGGTATTTTTCTCCATAGGCTTAACGTTAGGAACTGGTACTCCACGGCAGTGAAAGTATCGTACCTAATACTCAATGGCTAATTTGGCGAGTTATTCCAGCAATAAATGATGTTATACGGGGTGAGATAAAATCAGAAACCCAGTCGATGAGAATAACTTGGTCTGTACTTCACCTCGTTTGACCGCTATGTAATTCACTCAGCTTCGCTTCGTGGATTACTCCGCAGTCAAACTCGGTGGAGTAAGGACCAAGTTATTCTCATCTCGTGGGTGTCCTTCTAATTATCCCGTGGTAGCGCTTGGTGTTTAAGGATGAGAGGATCTCTTCCATGGTGACTGTTAGCATGCATTCATTTATTTATATCGCATGGATATTTTCATCTCTTGTTATCCTTTATCTATGTATAATCAGATATCTGTCGACATTTATTGAATTGCATTGATTCAGTCTTGTATTATGTATAACTTATTATTACATACCTATGCACTAACTCAGTGTAAATACATACTGCTCCTGGGGGTACAGTTAGTGTACACAGAATGCACTGTACGCCGTGAATCTTTGTACTGGTGCCTTTGGATACTGACAGACTGCACGCTTTGGCTAACAGACTGCATCCTTTGAACCTTACCTGCACGCTTTGGCTGACAGACTGCATGCTTTGACGAAATAACACATTTTGATTGGTCGAGCGGCCAACAACAGAATTCTAGGCGCAAGATTTTAAAATGGTGGATCCCTTCACTTGGCGAGTTCTGAGGCTTCGTACTGAAACCACGGAACGAGTTAGTGTGAAAATACATCAAACATTGAGGTGGAATACGATAACGAACCACGTGATACACTTTAGATAGCTTAGATATGCAAGAAATATCGATTTCGATGCGTTCACGGGCCAAGCAGGCGACTCGTTGAAGTCAACAAATAGCGGAGACACTGCACCGCTCAAGTACAGCTGTCTGACGGGATGATCGAGCATAGCAGGGTGATCGCTCGCTAATTTATGCAGCGCTATAATGTATTCGTGCCTGCGCGGTGATCACTTCCGGTTATCAACATCCGGCGTGTCTGCTAACGTACACATCATGTTTGAGAGTTGTGCCAAGTCACCTCGACGTCAAATTACGGTCAGTTTTGGCAAATTAAGACCAAATTAAGGTATATAATAATATGAAACCATAGTGATGGTGCCGTGCCGGCTCGTTCAGAACGAATTTCTCCGAAACAACTCATAAATCTACCCCGTATTGTCACCATAACTATGGTTTCACATACTATTAAATCTCTTTCTTTGTCACTTGTCTCCTTCATATATTTAGATTCAAAACAAACTATCCTTCCATATTTTCAGCATTGAACTTATATATTGCAGCACCTTTTATGTAGCTATATACCGTATATTGATGACTAACGCATCTATGATAAAGATTGCAGTGCTTATACCTTTGTGCAAAGGACTATATAAGTGACATGCTGTTCAGATCACAAAGAACCACTTAGAATGATATCCGATAATAACACTTTACTGCAAATGCAATTCACCCTTGCGTTTACTAATTGTACACGGTATCTTTAAAAAAATACAATTTTCACGAAAGCCGGTTTTTTGGTCATACGGTTTCATTTAAATTTTTTCGCCAATCCTGTTCCAACACAATATTCAGGCAATTTAATTAATGGATTGGGTTTTTATTGGCGATCATTTTATCTGTCCTTATTTGGCGGAGCAGCGATACCAGTCGAAAACAAATGTCTATCTACAGCAAGCAGATAGGTGGACGGCAATTGAGTAACGGGACACCTATCTCCACCACATTTAACTAGCTGAGATAATTGAAACGGCAGGCAAATAGTAGAGCTTGTGACTCTGGTCCCTGAAGTGATTTCATGGAACCAAAGGTTGCTACCAAAATAGCCTCACCATATATGTGGTCCTAATATTGTTCTCGATAGATCTGGCAAGGCTTTTAAGAGGGCGGCATCTCTGCTATCTTTCACCTAATGGGGAAATGAATGGAAGAGCTGATAACGTTAAAGATTAATTCCCCAATTGATCTTCGCTGTTGGCTGTTTGTCCATCTCAATCTCTCCGTCGGTCTGTCTCTCTCTGTCTCTGTTTCACGTCTGTCTCTTTTACCAATGTCCCTCTTTTTTCTCGTTGTCTTTCTGCCGCTGTGTCTCGATTGTTTTTCGTTCTCTATGTCTCTCTCTCCTCGTTCTTGTCTCTGTACCTTCCACACACCGTCATATATGTGCAAATTCCCAGTCTACCCTTCATTTGCTTAGTCCTCCTCATTCTCCCATTTGATTTTATTCTCCTCATCCGTGACCCCCCCCCCCCCCCTTTCGCAACACTACCTCTCTCTCTCCCTCCCTTCGTGTCTGTCTCTCCGTCCTTGTTGTCCTAGATGGGACATGGATTTACGCAGGTTGGGCTTCTCCAATAAGCATGTCCCACGTCATTACCACATGCCCTTGTCCACACCGGACATGCAGGCATGGCTTGTTTGTCCAGGCCAAGTAGTTTTATTGGGAGCCGTGTCACAGTGCCTCGCCCATCCGCGGTCTTCGTGCCACAAAATATAGAACGCGATCTAGACCGAGGCGAAAATAAACAGATCATCTGACTTGTGAGAGAATTATTCCTCTGCATCCCCGCCCCACGCCTTCGTCTGAAATTGCCGCGAACAAGGAGGAGGAGCCGCTCGTTTTATCGGATTAGAAAAAAGCGGTCAGAACATTAATGTTAATTGCATTATGAAATGGAAAGGTGTTGTTCAAAAATGGAAAAATGCAATAAAAGGAATTGGATTAGCTGCTCTTATCTCATGTTCCGCAAGCGTAATGGGACGGAAGGTATATGCATGAGAGGAAGCTGGCTCCGGTCCAAATCAACTGAAAAAAGGCGGATGAAATACGAGGGTAATAAAGAGTTGAGGATGGGGCTGAGGAGATAAAGAAGGAGACTGATAGAGACAAATTTACAGATATTCACTGAGGTACTACTAAGGCGCAGAGAAACTAAATAGGGCGACTGCAAGCTGGCTAATGGGAAGAAAGTCCTATCTCTGCAGGGGCAGGAAAAAACCAAAGTCTCACAAGGAGTGACACAGAAAGAGCATGTTGAACAAAGCTAGATTATTTCTAGTGAGAGTGGGAAGGGAAAGCAACCCCGAAAAAGCCACACTCGGAATATTATGGACGCTACCCCCCGCCTATCCTTCTCCCTCTCCTATCCTTCCCACCCGCAATAGCAGGAAGTGTGTCACACAGATTCCGAGTCGCCCCAATGTTTAGGTTGGTGTCTCCCTCAATGTTTGCTGACGATACAGTTTCAATCAATAAGCATGTCGTTTGGGCTTGGTCTGGCCGCTCGTGATATTACTGGTGGTGTCACGTTTCGGATTCAGTCACCCTCAGCAGCCGAGCCACCTCAATCTACCCCCTCCCCTTCCACATCCACCCTTATTGGCGCACCGGCTCAACCGACACACAACCACCTAGTTATAATCACAGGTTTTACGTCCGTGCTAAATTGGACAGCACAAAAATGCCCGGCGAGGATCTATGTGGGATAAAATGAAATGCAACGCCATCAACTTGGTATCGATTTGCATTCGGCACCCGGTGCACCTTTTTTTCACCGGTTTAAGTGGACACACGCACATGCTTGATATCGAATTTTCATTTAGATTTAGCTTTCCCTCTAGGCCATAAACAAGTGACGTCTCCAATGCGCGGAATAAATAACAAGCACATCAGATGTAAGATTGAACTATAATGTAATAATAAGAATATAATTTCCATTAATCATGAGTGCAATATGAAGAGAGCTGAGCAGCATGTAGTCTTGGAGACGACTTGGGGGTATGGCACGGTGGCAGCGGATAACGTCGTAATTGACCATGATTGTCAAGTGTAATAACCATAACCGGGCACTCTTGTGCCTTCTCTTTTTACCCCCTTGGTTCATGGCAGTGTCTCCATGGCTTCAAGTGCTGTGTCATCTTTTAGCCAACGGGGGTGTGCTTTTTTCTCCATCGTGTGGGCGTTTCACAACATGCAGGCTGCTGACTGTTCCAATGGCTCCGCTCGTCACCCAGCGGCAGTGCATAGCGTCTTGGTGGCAGTGGCTTCCTGCCGCTGAAGCCACTGCCTCAGCTTCGGGGTCTTCTATTCGCTGTTACCCATCGGTCCGAGTTCCCGACACTGGCTGGTTTCTGGCGCTGCGTGAATGTGCCTTTGGTGGTCGTGCTAGCCTCTAACGTCTTCCTCACTTGTCTCCTGTGTGTGTTTGTTATGAGAGATTATTTCCTCTTATTCTGTCAATTATCTTCTCCCAGCGTCCTTCTACGACCGAAAAGCCTCAATATATCTCGTATGTTTGTGAGCTCAAACAGAATCTGTTATGTACAGTGGATGTTCAATTAATCAGTTAAGTTCCATGACCTGACAACCACCTGTTCACTATCATGACTAGGATTCACTACATTCTAGAGACGTTCATATGAGCAATTTCCAAAGTCTCCAAAGCATTGCAGATTCGCTGGCTTTCCCCGGGAGGAAACGCTAGTAATAGACAAAAGTAACCAATAGTGGGATAGCGTATGTTCTATTTTAGAATCTAGAGAGCGCATAGCAGGCATTAAACTATTATATCAAACCGATTTGATAAATGCACGGAAATCACTTAAGGAAAACTAATATCAAGCCAAAAGTTGTCTCTAATTTTCTTCTATCTAATGCATCAAATAACAATTTTCTCTGTTACATAGAGGATGAAATAAAGATGGAATAGGGAATATATACATTACTAGCCCTGACGTGGTGGAAATTGAACTGAATTCGCGCTGCTCTACCAGTGAATTGTCTCCGTCCATACTTGTGTCTCCGGATTTCCCAAGTAGCAATCAGTCACTCCTACACCACAACAAGCCAGGAGGCCTACCACCCTCCAGGCCCCTTGCCACAGAAGGCATCAGTTCTGCCTGTCCCCGAACAGGGCACATTTGGGAGTAGCTCGGAGCAGTTCGGATTGCCAGGTCCGAGCAGCTCAATTCTACCTGCTCTGGCATGGAAATTTCCCTTAATGTGTCCGCCCAGCAAGCCCGCCTGGACCCCAACCATCCCCCCACCCGTTCCCACCGCCACCCAACCAACCACCTTCCCTTCTCTCCCCACACGGGTTTTCGAGAGCTGGTCTCCGAGCTACTGGCCCAGCCTGGCCAACATCAGTTTCAGGAGCAGCTCCTGAGCAGAATTTGATGGAATGTGCCACTTATCTCGGTCACATTTGGCGCAGGAGAAGCTGGGAGGCTTTTCTCTATGGCGCTGTCGCTAAGCCCGGTATTCCAATGTTGTTAGCGGAGGGCCCAGCAGAGTCAACTGAACGGACGCGCGTCAGGGGGAGTCGGTCTGGGAAATTGCATTCAAAGTACATTCAAAGTAGATGGATAGCGAGGCCCGTAAATCAAGCTTTGATGTTTCGCAATGCGTCTCCCGACATCTTCGTTTGACTTTAATGGGATATTAATCATTTCTAGGTTGGCTACCCCGCTGACAGGGACATACACTGTTGCTATGGTGATAAAAATGAACCGCCTGAGGACAGGGAAACTTAAATATTTGATATATAACTGTATTAATTAAGAGACTGTTCTTACAATGTGTTAATTAGACTGACGTGACTTTCTTTTAACTTTCTAACATGCTTCATATCTCTGAATGTGTATCATATTTGCCTTTCTTCTTCATCTTCCCACATTTTATTATTCTAAAATCATCCTGCACAAAACACTTCGGATACATTGTATATCTTATATTAGGTGAGACATATATTATTTTCCTCTCATTATTTGAATACGATCATAATGCTGACATTTGTCACTATAAGGCCCGGCGTCCACCGACTACGATATGCCTCCGATATGGTCTACAATGCACCTCCCGATATAAAATCAAAATCGCGTCGGAAGGTCTCCTAATATCGGGGCAGTTGACCACATTTCTGCGATTAGACACCGATAAAAACCCATAACAACGCATGGTGGATTGGCATGTCTAGACATATGTCTACGATTTTGCACCTTCCCGATATGGCACCGATTCTGACATCTTGTATGGGTGCCATATCGGGAGGTCTACGATTTTATCGTAATAGGTGGACGCCGGGCCTTAGAGAGCAATACCTTTGTCGTCATATCGCTAGTCGAATGTTATAAAAGCCGGAAAATATTTCGAATGCCCACATACATATAGTGAGTGTGTATACATCTCCGTGACTGTGGATGTGTCTATGTCTGTGTCTACTTCTGTCCTTTTTCTGTCTATCTCTAATAAGTTCTTCTCTTTTCACGTTTATTTATTATGTAACAGCTTGAATCCTGAGAGCCCTTACAGCATTTACTTTGGTTCAGTAATCCAAAATGATTTCCAATGTCCGCATTTTCCACATTAATATCTAATGGAACGATCCTGGCTTGTTTTCATCCAAGAGGTATAATTCCCTTCGTAAGCTACTGGTTGATTAAACGACTAAATTATCTTTTACAATACACAAAGCTAATTTTAGATATCTCGTTGATCAATATCCCACACTTCCAAATATATCCTGGGTTTTAAAAGATTAATTTGGTGACTTCTTCCTCTTCCGTTATCATATCTTTTATAAACTCATCAGGTTTTTTTTTCATTTCTAAATTGTAAGCTCTCGCATAGAGCAAGTGCTTCAGCTACAACATGAGTGGAAACAGCTGTGTTGATCTGCTACATCGATCTCGATCAAAGGTGTTGAAGAAGATTGCATGTCATATAAATTAAACATGAAAAGGTTATAAGATGAAGGTGGTTCTCTAGGCTTCTTGTACATGCCTATTACAGCTTTTATAGCAACTTTTTGAATCCCATTGATGAAGCACTATAGATACATCTATCTACTTCTCTTGATCTTTCGCTATTCTCATCTTTTCATCAACAGAATTTTCCCCTTTCACTTTTCCTATGTCTCCTACGCTTTCTTTCTCAATCATCTTCTCCATCCTAATACTTGGGCTCTGGTAGAAGTACGCGAGACTGTTATGGCGGAAACCATGTTACTTTAATGCGAGGCGCGAACGGATTGCAATCTATTCTTATCAAAATGACGCCTGGATAACATAATGGCATTTAAACACAAGCGCTCCTAACAAATCAAAGAAAATGTTCCCACACAGGAACTGATTTTCTTTCGTGGTCGGTTGACAAATGTGTTTTCAACCAGGAGTATCGCAACCTGCTACGGGTTGCGTCTGCTTCTTGGTCTGCTGGTCATTTGCTAAATATGATGCAAACCTAAAGTAAAAACACTCCTGGATCCGAGAATTAGAGCAAGGTTATTTGATTTTTATATCTATTTCATTATTATTATTATTATTATTATTATTATTATTATTATTATTATGCATTATCAAATTAGGAAGTCCGAGACAGGTCTTACACAATTACAGGATATATATCTATCACGTAACTTGATAATATTGTACATTGAGTCACTGACCATCGGACTTCTAAAGCTGATCCTTGGTGGATGAACGAATAAGGGAATTCTGGACATCCAAAGTACAGCAGTTCAATATATTTCTGGTACGCCTATTACTCATCATCGTTAGTCTGATGTTCCTTTTTTACCTGTTTCCTTAGTGATTTTTTATTTGTTCATAGAAGCCTTTTGCGTATTGTGTTGATGGGATTCTACGTCATATAGATATGTCACGATCACTTTGAGGTCCATGAGATCAAACCGGCAATCAGGGAAACGCAAGGATGGGTAGCGTAGTTGATATCAGCAATGCAGTAAGTATAATCATGACGCAGAATGAACAAAGAACAAAGGTGATGAGATTGGGGTAATATAAAATGGTAATTGATAAATTATATAGTGTCATTTTAATGGCGATTACTGCAAAATCTATTATCAAAATATGTGAAGTTGTGATAATACGATACGAGAAATACGATACCCTATGAAGTGAGTGAAAACGAAATGTCTAATGCGTAGGTGCAGGTTGGTGTGAAGTGGGAACCTATAGTTTGGGTGTGCTGTGGATGAGGTGTCTTGTGGACGAGGTGAAGTTAGAATCAGGGCAACAAGCGAGTGACATGTGGGGTGGTGCAGTGTGTGTATTGTGGAAATATACGCGTGCAGAACTAAATGGCCCCACAGAGGTAATATATTTCTGGCGAACCATAGAATAGACCGCATTATTTTCCCATGCAATTAAGCTACACTGAGATGCACACTATGGTAACTGTAATTCAAACTGAAATATAATGGAGAGTACCCGGAAGCATTTCATCATTGCAGTTTTCGACGAAACATTCGCTGGTTGTGTTTATGTCAATCGCCTCACGATTCTTTATTTAACCCTTTTCACATGCGACTTTGTATTTGGTGATATAGACATTCAACTCTAGTTTAGATAGGGCTAACCTTCAGGAATCGTCCCCATAATCGTCTAGTGTAATTGTCAGTTTGAGGCAAGCAGAAAGAAGTAATTCGCTCCTCATTTCAACGAGGAAAATCTAGTGTAAACGTGTGACGTGCTTCTGAGCTCGACGGTTCCTCCAGACGGTATTATGTTATCAAGACCCACCGAACGACTCTAGGCTAGATGATGTACAATCGTCACGTTTTTATCCTTCAAGTGTAAACGCCAGGATAGATCTGAGTATTTATCAAGGGTTGTATTAGGAGGCGTGGTTACACTGCCTATGTTGGGGCACCTAGCACCATGTGCTATATTTGGCCTATAAATGCATGTTTGTAACCATGGTGGCTCACAATCTTAGACTAGATCCATTTAACCTTTGAATCCATATTGCCTAAAGTCTTTATTCATATTTATCTGTACTAATACTTTCGAATGACCCTTCCGTCTGCTACTCCATCAATGTAGTACGGTTTGCTGTAGTACGTAAGGAGATCAACGTCGTAAGAAGATTCTTGGCCGAAGAGATGGTGACCTTGCCTGTATTCCAGTGGTATGTCTCAGCTCATCAGTGCTGGTGGTAACCTGCAAAAAAGAATAGATAATAATGTGACAATGTGTCTACCTCGCACAGGGAAATCAAAAATGCTCAAGTAATTCTTAAAGTTTTGTTAGGGCTTTGTACGATGTCCCTGACGAAGAATCAGCCAACTGATGCACTGTGTTCAAACAATCAGGGTAATTTCCACATTCTTGACTTGTTGCCTTAGTATATCATAATGCTTCTACTAAGTAAGCCTGAAATTAGGTGGTTAAAGAAAAAGAAAATTCAATCGTAAAAGATTTTGCCTTTGTTAAGCAACCATTTTTATGTAATGCAACACTACACATTATTAGCGAATATAACTGTCGGATAGTTATATCAGGTTTACCTTCCATTTCATGAGGAACCCGTCCTATGTGTTCTATATCTGCTATGAATGTTAAACCTATTTCCCGTATATATATATCCATCAATATGCCTCATTTTGCTGTTGTCTTCTCCGCAACCTCACCGCCATCCACTCTGGATCCCACTAGAGCTCTGGTCCCTCTAGGGTTGATCGATGTTCTCTCTGATCAATGGACACTTCAGATAAGTCGGCTTCGTCGATGGTCCACGGGGAGGGTTACATAAGGCGATGGTAACCCCCCTTACTGCTCGTGCCCACGCCCCGTGCCACCGGACAATACTCCCACGAGTCGGTAATCAAAAGACGGGTACTCCTTAGCCCTCCCTAAATCTCCAACGTCGATACTGGTCAAACTATGCACCCAAGAACCTCACCGGTGTAACCTCCACAATCCCTGTCCGTCTTCCATCCCACCTCGAGGCATCCACCTCTCTGAGGACCTCTTCCCCGTCAACCTTGAACTGTGGCCTTTTCGTATACCCAACAAAGTACCAGCCCAAGTGGACCCACACACCATCCCCGCCTTCGGTCACACCTACAATACGACGTCCCCATAGCCTCGCGTCCTGGGCTATTAGTCCATATATTGTCAATCTTTAATGGCAGTTCCCGTTTTGCCTTTGTTACCATGGTTACATAACTTGCGGCAAACTGTCCGCGTAATTATATAATTGCGTTGTGATTACTAATTACACATTGGGCATGCGTCGGCGTGGGGCGACGGACATGGACTGGGCGACCGGGCGAGGCTTGGTTGCTCGTAAAGCTGTCGCACACTGACAAATGCAAGTCGGCGCCGAGTGGGTGTAACGAGGTACAATATTGGGCCGTAATTGTGTCCCCTACCCATAAGCGGGATCGTAATGATGACACCAGCCATAACGAAGACGACCAACCCCTGCCAATTACCGTATTAGCTCATTACCTCGCGTACTTTGTCTTGGGCAGAAACGAGTTGCTCATACACCCATTCAACCCCCACCCACCTCTGAAGACCTCCAATCTCTTCCTTTACACACCTTTGCCACACAAAGTGCACTAGCCAAGGCCAAAGACTTGGAAGTTGCACGCTTGGAGGATTATCCTCTCTAGACTCGCCGTTGCAGACAACCCGTGGTGCCTCCGTTGTAAGCAATTTCATACGATTTGTAGGGGCATTTGTCAGGGAGTAGGTCTTCATCTCCATATAAAGTCCGCCGAGAGCAAACGCTCTTACGAGTCAAACGTACAGAAAGAATCATCATCAAGGCCTATACTATATCATTTCTGTTTCCATTGCCATTTCTATGCTATTATTTTCGCTGCATCGTTGAGCAAGAATTAATGATATCCTGGTTGTCGTTTCTTGAATATCCTGAGATAGCTTCGTCTGTTTTACCTTTTACAAATGTTACAGAAACTGTTTCAGCGAATTCATGGCTCTCGTTTGGTAAAACCTCTCCCTGGGAAGATGATAAAAAGTGTCTCTGATCTCTCATTCCAAATTGGTCACTACTATTGATTTCTATCGCTAACCACCAAAAATGAAAGTGTCCCAAGATTGAAACCTCTGGCTCCCCATTGGGCACCAAAGGGTTGCCTTGAATAGGGCCTGAGATGTTTCTCAATGGCAAGGGAATGCCTCTCCACCCCCAACATAGGGGTAAGGGGTGTGGGTGTGGGAAAGGGGTGGGCTACAGAGGCGGGAAGCGGACGCCAGTGGAAATGATTGGGCCCATCAGTATCGATTTTATTTATATTTTTGCCGTGATGATATGGCTGCGGCGCTTGTTTCTGGTTGATTTTCTGTCGGTTGGGGTCGCGCGCACTGGCTGACTTGCCCAGACGACACGCGGGCAGCCGGCCCTGTGTTTAATCAAGCGTAGCCTCTATTGGCCGATGTTTCCGTCGAATATTTCCTACATCTGGCCGACCATTGATTACGCCTGCCAAGTTACTGCCGCCACCCGCCACCCGCCCGGAGTCGTCGCGCCACGTCCAAGCATGCCGCCATCAATAGCGCGTTGATGACTCGGAGCAGACGACTTTTGGGGCGGGAATCAGACGACAAAATAATAATCACTGACGATGGCGAGAATAAAAATGGGCGCCACAAGAAGCCTACTGCGAGCAAATGGAGATACGGGTGTAAAAGGGAAGGTGGTTGGTTCGTACTTTTACACGCTCAAGATGTCAGGGTAATGCTCTTTTCTTCAAGTGTATGCATGACCGATTTTCGACCTAATATATCTATCTATGTGTAAGCTCCCCTGAAACATTGGCACCGCTTTATGTGATTCACTCCGGTTGTTGGAACCCAAAGCAGTCCCGATCAAAGAAATGCATAAGATTGTTATCGATCTTGATCCCACTTACTCTTTCCATTACAGCCACTTCTCTCCCTCCACCCTCCTTCTCCACTGACCTCTATATGCTTCTTTGCTCCTTACCATTTCCCTCTCTCAGTATATATAGTCACCCTGAGTTCCTCTCCCTCTGACATCTACCTTAATCTGTGAATGCGTCTCAATGCCCAATGCTTATTCCTTTCACGCTCACCATTTGGCCTTTTAAAAACAACGCTCCTTAGCATACCTCATATCCTTTAGGACTGGTCGAAATCTATATTTCTATCACCATGTGTATCATTGTGCATGAATTTATGAGGGAGATGAGCGCTTCAATCTCCAATAATGATATAAGTATAGGCTTTATATAATTCTGCGGTAGGGAATGTTCGGGACTCTTAAAAATGAATTTCAATTGCACTGCAAATGTCTTCACAGGAACCCTCTACAGACCTGTATACCTGTGCACCCTCTATTCCCGATTCCTACGCCAATCATGGCTCCCTGCCCCCACCCTACCTGTCGGTAAAGGCCGCCCATTGATGTACTCTCAATGGTCGGCCTTTCTAGCCGGCCGGCCTGTCCACGGGAGACTGGTGGGGAGCGTGCTCCGCTGTTATATATTGCTGTCGGGTAATGAGTGAACGCCATTTATCGGCCAGCACGTTATTGGCAGTCGGGGGTCCCTTACTTTCCCAAAGGTCGCCGATCTGGTAATGTCCAGCTGGAGAACTTCCATCCTTATATAACCCGTCTGCCGGGATCGAGGAGAACCCATTTGGCTGGCCATCAATATCTCTGTGTCAATATCTTCAGATATTGTGTATGACAGACATGGAAGGTTTCTTTACATGCAATGCTTTTATTTCTTTCATATACATACACGTATTCATCCGTGTCATTCTAGCGTACATATTTCTATATCAAAATACGTGCATTCCAAAATTATGTATGATACACCTGGAAGGTTTTTGATAAGCAAGACCTTTATTTATGTTGTAAATATCTATTATTCATGCATCAACCTGCAGTCAGGGTACGTTCTATTTATTCCATCAAAGCCAATTGAGTGGATAAATCTTTCAGGTACCACGCTTCTGCAGATCTCTAAAATCGCTACCTTCCATCTTTAATAGAGCCCTAATGGTACGCACTACATTTACTACAAAATATACGGTCAAGTGCTACATCAGAGAGACAGACAGACAGACAGAGCGAGAGAGAGAAAATTTTGTTTTTATTCCATTTCAATTGTGGCTGCTCTGTTATAGTTAGCACCCTCTGAAGAAAAAATTATTATTATATACCGATTTTACAACTAACCATTTTTTATATATACGATATAATTTACACGAACATATGTATTTTTTTGTATGTACATCTCATATATACACTTACATATATTTATCTTTGGAAGTTTCTCTTAGAGAGTACAAATTTCTGGAATTGTCTCTTGCTGGCCCGCTATGACATACCATTGATATATCCGTGGTCAGATAGAGTTCGTTTCACTCATAGCATACCTAACAACACAAGTATGGAGCATTTTGGTTCTGTGGACGCAACATGAACGTCGATAATAGATAGAGATTGGCAGCGGGCAAGATGTAAGTCAGGAGGCCAGAGTCTGGATGGACATGATTAATATTTGCTCAGCGATTCATTGTCCGACGCCGGATAGGCCGGGGATAAATCAATCACTGCAGTTTGACGGCGCATATTTACCGGTCAGCCTGGACCTGGGCATCCGCCTACTACACCCACGGCTTACAGCATACCACTCGCTGTTAACCGCCTTACAGTTATTGCCTAGTATCAGCATGCCACGCATTACTCACACAAACTGACCCAGGTTAAGTGTGATATATACAGTATGTTAAAATAGAAGAGTAACACCAATTCACAACCATGCATTTGTTGGCAATAGATAACCATTTGCTACCGCCTACATATGGCCCTTCACCTGTGGCTCACAAGTTCTTGGATGGCTGTTTGTGATATGAAGTTATCTATCAAGTCAATTCTGTTCGAAAAGCCTATGCTAATGCTAGAAATGCCCCTAAGCCCTACTTTCCATAGCCTACTATATGTATAACTTATACGAAGCCTAACGTCCATAGCCTTTGTCACAACGCCATAATAGCCATGTATACATGTGCCCTACCCATTGCCTACTTCCCAATAGACACATCCTGATGTCTATTATTTGTAACTGGAAGGTCGTGTGCTCCTCACAGCCTCCCTTCCAAAGCCCATAATGTCTAAAGATGCCATTCCTCACGCAAATCCTACTGTTCGCAGCTCAGAACTTAATGTCCAGCGCTGACAGAATGCCACCCTCTGCTCTCTGCTATCAACCACCCACTGCCTTCCACTCGGCTGTCACAGATATTATTGTCCTTCTACAATGATATCCAGCCAGCTGCTGTCTCCTGAATTTACATCATTCTCTACATAGTGACCCTAAATATCTATCGTGTTATGTCGAACTGTGCAGACATATATCTATTAGCTGATATTTGTTCGGATGAAATACGGACGAAACATGTTTGGATGAAATAAGTACCTAAATGCCTTAAATGATAACAAACTTTAATTACAAGCCAAGTGTCCACCTCCAAGGCCTCTCAGCTTTTTGAAAATAAATACACCCATCATAATCATCAGAACCGTTCTCAAGGGGCTTCAATGGGAACCTGTAGTAAACACTTTCATGTTTGTATCAGCATTATGTTTTATTATTTGTATCATTTTGTATCTCACCCTTACCACTTATGATTTCAATTACCATGAACATATAGGCGAACCCCCTGTAAACATCACTTGACACCCCTTTAATCGAGATAGAATGTTATCACCAGTGCTGACGTGTCCGAAATCTTGGCCACCAACTATCATTCAGCAACATCACCACCGTAAGGCCTGGCGTCCACCTACTAAGATAGCAATTTAAGACCCCCCAACTATAATGCATTATGTCAAAAATCATGCACAATCAGGAACATATTTAGCTTACACAAACCTCTATTCTATGAACATCGGTGTGCATCGTAATCATTTTGTAGGTACATCGTAAGGCCTCTCGTAGATAATTTGAAGCTCAGGGGAAGCCGGGCCTAACTTAAATCATCAAATACCTGCTATCTCACCTGTCGGCATGAGCAAACTAATTCCTCTGCACCTAATAGGTCTGAGCCCTATTATGTCAATAGAGCCGAAAGGAAGCCCTGCGCAAAGAGATTTTTAATTGCTCAATGAGTTCAGAAAAGTAGTGTGAGAAAGTAGTACGCTGATGATGAACCTACAGATTTTATGGTAATAATAGCAAAGAAACATCGCTCAGTTTTATTGTAATAGATGTTCGAGACCAGGTATTTTTCTGCCTCAATTTCTGTTTGGATTAGCATATAAAGTGACGGATTTGGAACATGTTTATCAATGCTAGGTGTCTGTACAAAAACAAGACTAAGTTCTCAAGTAAACCTAAAGGAATTAACCAACATCTCCCTGCCAACCCAATTGCTGACGCCTTTCTCCCCTTCAACTTCTCCTTGCTAGGACATTGCCCTAGGTATGAGCTATACCCTGACCCCCCATCCAGGAGAACATAATTCCTTCCGCAAGGACCTTTCTTACTCCGAGAAACTTATAGTCCCGCCCACCTGTCGTTTTACAGTCTCCTACAAATTGACTTATTTTTATCCCATTAGGAAGAGCTTCTCTACCTTGCCATTTCTCTTATTTAAGTGAAGCAACGCTATGAGAAACACTGTTCGCATGTGCCTCGGTATTCGGGCCTAGTATAGTAAGGGAAATAGATTTTTCGTTTTCTTTTCTTTTCCAACAAAAAACATTATCATATAATGATATAAAGCCATTCAAAATTGCAAAGTTCTGTATGTTTAGTATATACGGAAGCAACCCCATCACCCTACACATATACCTTCACCCATTCGCAGGCTCTTGAATTTAATAGTAAGACTATGCTGTAGTACCACTTCTCGCCCACCACTTCGAGATATACCTGTATAGGGAATAGCATGTCATGTCACTCTATACCTAATTTTTTGTTAGTAAAGGTTTGTAATTCAAACTACATATAGGATCACAAATAACATTTCATTATTTGAAAGAAAGTCAACAAGAGATGATCATTCAGTAGATCTCCTGGAGGAATCTCACCAAAGGCTGTCATGTCATTGAAATGTGAATTGGACAAAACTTATCATCCAATACTTCAGTATTTATAGTACACTATATATTCATAGCAGAGGGAATACACTGTGGGGAAAAACTGAGCTGATCAGAAGTCAGGAGGTAATTAATGGTTGGTTTGAAGGGGAACCAACAATATTCAAAAAGTCTTTAAAAATCCAAACTATCTTAAATGTGCCTAGCCCAACAGACACACTATGCCCTACCCCTACCCCTTAACCACACACACCAGTAAACGCACTGTCGCTTGTAAACGTTGTGATACCTACTTCCTTGCCCTGCCCCTCCTCTGACCTATCCCTCAGTGGTCATCAGGTGCACTTGTTCTGACTGAGCCATCGGGCAAGGTCCTTCAAAGAAGCCATTTGTAAGACGGATGTCTACAACACGTTGACAGCTTATAGGCACTGACCCGGAAACAGAGTTATGCACAGAGCATGGGCAAATAAATCTTTCCCTGAATTTATAAAACCATAACCTATTCATACACCTACGAGTAAAAATAACGTACGAGCAGATAGACGGTTTTTTATGTGTTACTTTGTAGAATCTGATTATTTTCCCCCCAAAAAAATCGTACTCTAACGCAACACCGTTTTGTTGAATCGGGATAAGGCATGTTATCTAGCACGTGGTTCATTAGCGAACCAATCAGTCATCGCATTGACCACGTGACCCGTATCTAGCGCCACCTAGCGGCGCACACTACTTCCCACCCCCGCGGCTTTTCCTTCCTTCTCCAGCGCTGTGCTCTGAGGAGGGTTATCGTGCGGTGGAGAACGGGAGGGGGTTTTGCTGATTATATTTTTCTCCAAGGCTTACCACCAAAGACAAGTGAGCAAACCTCGACCCTATCTTCATATGCACCAGGAAATACGAGACATCGAGTGGATAAGCAAAGATATAAAGCCTCCAAGCACAATTTGAAAAAAAATACAACACCATAGAAATCTGGTTTGGGAAACGGGTGTGGGGACGTGGAAAGAGAAAGAAAGGAAGAAAAAAACGAGAATATGAGCAATTATGGGTGTGATTGATTGTTGACGTAGAATGCAATGGTAGGGGGTTGGGGGTAGAGGACAGGGGTTGTGATAGATGAAGGCCTTCCTGGCTCCCACAATAAAACGTCATTATAACGGGAAACGGCTTCTTACGCGCCAGCATGCGGCTTTTCTTGCACATGAAAAATAGCCGAGGCAAAAGTCCCATTATCCTTTGTGTGTGCTTAGTATAATGAGTAATTTCCCCCGCGTTGCGCTCTGCCTTCGCCGCCTGCCCCGACCACGCGCCACCCCCGGCCCGGCCGGGCCCCGATACGAACCCTCCGGGCAGGGTTGTCGTTAGTGGGGCCCACTTTAGGGGTGGGTATATGCATGGTATGCCATGGCATACATGACACCAAAATATGGATCCCTTGAAATCATCATCCTCGTTTGGTTTTCTTTTCTTACATTTCCTGTTCTTTTTTTCTGTTCGTTTACCATGGACGCTTTTTGGTATTTGATGGTATAAAATCTGATGATTTGCGTTACCGACTTCAACTGTGGCCCATGTAAGGTATTGGCCGCCCCTATTTCTCTGTTTGCCGCGCTGACTTAACCCCCCGCCGTTAATGTCGCTTCATGACCGTTTTATTTGTCGTTGCCATGGTAACTGTCTTAAGGTAGTACTTCAGCAAAGTGCTCAATCCCTCACTCTTACTTGGGTGAGTTTTGCTTGCCGCTCGCTCCGTAGCTTGCCGCTGTCCTCCAGAAATGCAATCCTACCACGCGGCAAGGCCATGAGAACCGGTCTGTAGTGTTATTCGCGGAATGAGTAGAAAACGCCTGGGCTGCCTGATGAAAAAGATGATGAGGGGAAGAAATGGGATTCTGCTATCTGTGTAGCACTTGTGAGGCTGTGAAGATCGGTAGGCGGGAGGGAGAGGGGAGGAGTAGGAAGGGGGTGCGGATGTCACAGCTCTAGAATCGCGTTCACAGTGAAGTGGTCTGTTATGGTTTCAGGCTGCAATGATATTCTAATATCATTCTCCATAATATTCTGACGTTATCCAGTTTGGATAAAACCGTGAACGATTGTTGTTGTTAGGTAAGAAAGATCTATTGTGGTGGGCTTGAATTATGTATACCCCGGTACTGCATTATGCGTACTGGTTGGGATCAGATTTGCCGATATTTGTACAAGACTGGTTCAAACCGTGAATATAGACAATGTTGGGGAGATGCTTCCTGCTCTGAATGCGAGATTCACGCGTAAGAACTAGTGTCCTAAGTGTAATTCACATGTAGGGATTTATGTACCTCCCGGGGCATTTGTCTGAGGCAAATCTTACTGAGTATCTGTACTGGAACACAATCTTATTGTCTGAATGGTAGAGTTTCATTTCCCTGAGACAACTTTTTTTACCCTGTAATTGTCGGGAAAGATTACTCATAACAAGGTACAAAATCTCAAGAGATTTTGATATTATACATGTTTAAAAATTTATAGGGGTCGATTTCATTCACTAATCTTGCGTCGGCTGTTCCCTACCACAGATCGGTGCAGAATAATCGATCGATGGAAACGGGCTTATACATATATATATTTATATATATATATATATATATATATATATATATATATATATATATATATATATATATATATATATATATTGGTACGTATAATCTGGTAAGAGCAGAATGGTGATTCACAACACTTTATAAAAACGAAACACCCATGCAAAGTAAGCCAGTTGCGGCACCGACAATGACATGTAGGTGACCATTGATGTGTGCTTGAAATAGACAGGCACCTGTCTAGAGAGCCAAGTCCCCGCGACCTGAGGGCAATTACAAGACTTGTCAGGACCACACCGATCCCACTGCACTTCGCCCACCCAATATCAATCTCTCGGGCTATGCTTAAGGAAGAGGATGCCACAGCAGTCGCATCGGGAGAGGGATTGGGTCGGCAATGTGAAGTACTTTCTAACGAGGTTAGGCGGTGAGAATACTCCCTATCCCCTGATCCATATCGCGATGACGCCGGCCAAAAATGAGCGATATTAAAGGAAGAAGAGAAGCGGTTTATGAAGGGTAATTCTGGCCAGGCTGTCTGACCGTTCACGCATGCGTTGTCTCCTGCCAACCCTCTCTTATTGACGCCTGCAAATCCTGTCATTTATCATCATTAGATCAGTAGCTCAGAAAGACTCATAACAGCCTGGAGAAGATGGGCATAATGAGTGCACGCCCAGGACACTCCACCCCAACCCCTTCTAGAAATCCTCCACCCTCTTATATTCCGGGTATATAGATAGAGACTGCTATAGCCAATGGCTGAGGTGCCAGAGTCTGGTTTGAGTTTGTTACCAAGCATTATATTTTGTGGATGCATCAGGATTGCTTTCGATTGTGTAGCGTTTCTGAATTGCCCTTGATAGTCTAGAACTGGTTATGCTTAGTTATGTTTGAGACGGATTCGTTGTCCAAATTAAGCGTGTCGATTTTGTTTCTCTATAGTGACTCATCAGTGGTTTCCTTCTCTGTGTAAACTTAATAAGACATGCATCCAATACCTCGGCCAGACTGTCTCTTGTGATGCTAGGCTATGCCATATTACACACTAGTATTTGCAAATTACCAGCGAGCTCCGGCGCTTGATTTATACCTCAAATTGAAGTCGGGGTGCGGCTAATTTAGCATTCATGCCCGAGCTACTTGGAGATGGAAGGGGGAGGCTGAGTATGACAGCCTAGCTCTCTTTCTAATGAATGCTAACCAAGCTAGATAGGCTCGGGGCTAATCTGCACAGTTATGCTGGCTTCGCGGCCACGCAGTGAAGTATTCTACATTAACTCGAGCCAATCAAACGTGCATACATAATGTAAGGCAGCATCAGGAGTTGCCCGTAGTGAAGTAACCCATAGCAGAAGCCCTCTGCTGGAACTATTGCATTTGCTATGTATAGAATCTAATTAGGCTTCTTGTTTGTTCCAGCCCACTGCCTGTAGTAATAGGCCACCCAGTGCTACCGAGTAGCTCGTCCCTTGGCCATTGGACCGTTACATAAATATCTAACTAGGATGCCTAAGGCTTGAACCGCTCTAGAGACGGGTAGCGAAAAAGATGCTATATACATGCAGATGAAATGCACTACAAAGAATTAAGGCTTTCAGCTATCCATATTCAGCAAACGTTTCCTGTTAACCTCTTAAATTGGAAGATTATTAATGCTATATTGATTTCCATTAAAGCTACTACCATCTATCATCGCCGAAGCCCACATTGTTTCAACCCAATGTAGGCAGGTGGTGTAGCATACCTGTAAAAATTGACATGTAATTACCATGCCAC
The DNA here is from genome assembly GCA_950022655.1 of Alentia gelatinosa. NCBI lineage: Eukaryota > Metazoa > Annelida > Polychaeta > Phyllodocida > Polynoidae > Alentia > Alentia gelatinosa. The sequence goes on along the minus strand of OX465579.1, from coordinate 44,778,903 downwards.
ATATATACATATGAACCACATTATAGGTAAGCTATGTGACAGAGATATTGTCATCAGAGTTTGCTGCTGGAACAGGTGGTCTTGGTGTTTGCTCCGTACACAGGATTCCATGAAACAGTCACTGACGCCCCTCCCCCTTAGCCTCGCCCTAATTGGGGATGCTTGGCCGCGGTGGCTAGATTAGTGACGTGATCAGTCAACACACAAGAGGCATCAACGGGAGCAGTGGGCTTCCTTTGTTTCGTACACAAACTATGCTCACCGTTCTGATGGATTATGCTCCTATGGTCGTGTCGGTAGCGAGACCGGACAGAGCGTTGATGGAGTGGGTTTAAGGTGGAGGTTTTTGACCAGGGTTAAAAATGTGCACCACTATCCGTACCATCAACAAGGGTACCCACCAACCCTGGTGGCAGCCTCTTCCTGGGTTGAGTTTCATTAACAGGGATCATCATGTGTTACTCTTAGGGTGCTAGAGAATGGCAGGCGTGGCAAATAAACAAGAATTCTGGAGGACTAGATAATGATAGGTTAATCCTGGAGGTGGTACCCATGTTGGTAACCTTACAGACGATGTTGGGCGGTCTTGTAATTGGAATAGGTTGGACATAGGCCAGTCCTGTAATTGGAAGTGGCGATCGAGTTGGTCTTGTTATCTCGAGTGTTACCAAAACCATAGCTTTTACTGGGTCCTGAGATCTCGGGTATCTATTCACAGTATTAATCAAGATGTAGGGCAATACTTGAATCTTCAGATTGTGGCTAAATATTATCTTCATGCGAAAGACATTTAGCCATATTTATCCCATTAATATATTAGAAGGTAGAATATTTTTAATGATCTTGCACCCAACATGAGAAACATGCGAGAAGACCTGGACCACCACTCTTATTGATGCCTAACGTATCTAGCCACTCCACTCCAATGCTACGAGTCCTAATGGGGTGAGAGGGTCCGTGCATGTACCCCCACCTGTGCTTCTTTAGTGGCCAAAAGAGCTGCTCAGAGAGCCTGGTGAAGCAGAGGAGGCCAATGAGAGATGCTCGGGCTTTGGCGATACTGTCAGCGCGAGCCCTTCCTATGGTTGTGTCTCTAGGTGGCTGCCAAGTCCCTGCCTGGAGGAGCAGTGGGGCTTTAATTCCCGCCCAACCCTGAGGCGGCCCTGATGAGAAGTCCATAATAAAGTGACACGCTGGAGGAAGAAGCCCTATCCTGTGGAGAGGAGGTGAGGGGGGCTGACATGTGTCGTTTACCTCCGGTCGTACCGCCTTCATGGAGGGATACAATAGAAGTGATCAGGGACGTCGATATGGTGCCAGCAATACAGCGATCCTGAATAGTCAGTTTCTCCAGTTATCATCAGGGTGTTATTGAATATGGGTTGGCAGAGGCACTTATGTCTGAACACGAACAGTACTGGAGAGAGTAATATATTAGGTTTGATACCTTTAATTAGAATATAGTATCTGTAAATGGTAGATCGATTCTTCCCCTACCTTTATAACAGCGTATTATAGGTGGCGACTGTTACCTGATATACTATTAATCATAAACCGACCCTTTTTCACAATGAGCATTTTGTCTGTGTTTGTTCCTGTGCTGTGTATTATTTGATATCTCGTTGGCCAGTGTGGTTCTAGTCAAACGGTACCCTCTGGTCATATAGCATAAACAGCTGGAGAGTACTACAACAAAGAATTTTATCCGTCATAGGGTATTTGTCTCTATTACAATATGTGCTTCTGTTGGATAGGCAGAGGGAAAAAAGGGTGATTGTCCGTATTAGGTCCGGGAATCTCATATTCGAAACTTGTCCCTCCCCATCCCCCAACGCACCCGCCTCAATTATAATGCGACCATGCCTTCTTGGTATACTATACTAGTCTTAAGGTGCAGGGTTCTTAAGATGCATGATTTCAAGTAATCATATTATATATATATATATATATATATATATATATATATATATATATATATATATTATATGATTACTTGAAATCATGCATCTTAAGAACCCTGCACCTGGGTATACTTCTGGGTACAGTGGTAGACCGTTGAAAATGTGGTGTTTTTTTCAAATAATCATTAACTTAAAAGGACATGGGAGCCTGGGCGTAATGTAGGGCGGTCAAAGATGGACAGCAACATCTTTGACTGGAGTGTAGGAGTGGAAGGGGCGTAGAAGGGGGATGGGTTTTGTTTATATTTATGTGCTGGGTATCAGGTACTGAGCACTGCGGGTATTCATATCGTGCGGACGTTGTTTACGGGTGGGTGGGTCCTATTGAGGGTTAAATAGACGGACAGGTGAGGATGGTGTATGGTGCGGGAGTCGTTAGATGTGGAAGGTATTTGTGGAGAAGTGGGGTAGGAGTCAAATCACGGATAGGGAGAGGAGTTGGATACAGTATTGAAGAAGGAAAGTGTTCTGATTGGTGTTGGTAGAAGTCATGGGGAGGGGGGGGGGCGTGGCGGGTGGGTGCAGCGTGGCTGGGGTGGGTGGCAGTACCCATTGGCAGGCCAGCAGGCTCTGTGTTCTACACAAGCCACTTTTGAAGCACAGACAGAGAACGGAACCTGGATCTGGTTCGCCCAAGCCCGGTCCCTTTGTCCCGCTCCCCAACCCCGCCCTCCAAGGCCCGCCGACGCACGCTGCAGTGATCGTTCTCATTGGATAAAGGCAACCCGTTCCTATCCCCCTCCGTCCTAATTGCAAAATAGCATGAGAATCAATGGTGGCGTACCGGTGGGCCGAGGGGTCAGCTTCTGTGTGGCCGAGTCGCCGATCCCTGCCTTCTCTGTAGTCAGGAAGTGGGACCGGCTGGCCGCTGCTTTTCTCCATGGCTGACCCGCCTGGCAGTGGTGGAGGAGGACGCCGTTCGTGCCACCACCTCATTTGCACACACTTAACCACGGCCCGCAACCACCACTGCCGCCGCCGCCGCCACCACCACCACCGGCCGCTGCACCACATGCACCGAGCCAGGCATGCAGCCTGCGTCGCCGGAGCCAAAGAAACCAGTCCGCAATTATAACGGGAGCCGTTTTAACGGCACTGCCACCGCGTCGGCGGCCGTTTTTGGCCTCATTAATAGACAGACCTCCCCCCAATTAAAACCATAACTGATTCAATAGAAGAGGCTAATGGTTATCGCCCGGAGGGAAATGTCAAAATTCCTCATGCCACAAGGAGAAAATCGGGCGGACCATTTGCTGGCTATGTTGCAGAGGAGTTGGGGGGGGAGGGGGGTGATCCACATAGTGAGAGACAATTAGGGGCTGGAGACCTTGTTTGAGAATGTCACTGTAATTTATTTTTAGCTAAGATGCAGGACACTGGCCTCCTTCTTCATAGGGTATTTAGATACACCACTGCCTTTTCCATTCACATTCACCACGATTGGTTCGTCTCATTCCCAAATGTTGGGCAATATTCCAATGACCTAAATACTGCATCGCTGTGATTCCCCCGGGTCCGTTCCAGCTAACGTTGTCATCCATTATATGGTGACTATTGCAGAGCGATGGCGTGCAGTATACAAAGGTTTTTTTATACATGACTGAGGAAATAATTGGTCCGAGGTACATGTCATTGTGGAATGGTATAAGGTTTGCGCTATCAAATGCAATAGAACTTATAGATTTTATCCATTGCTTGTTTTTAGTATGACTCTAGGCAAGTTTATCGGCCCCCTTATTTCCCTACTTTATTGTATGAAGGGAAGATATCAAAACAACTCGAACATACCAGAAATGATATACACCGGAATATATATATACCAATATATTTGAGACCAGTGGAAGTTCTTTTTTCAAAAAGATATGTGTTCTGACTAAACTGCAGTCTTATGTGGAATATAATTAGGAAGATCACATAGCTGTGTAAAGATCGCACATCTATTGCTGATTCCCAGGATGACTAAATAGTAAAGTGATAAAACTACTACATGACAAGGCGACTACCGAACGGGTAAATATCCAAGCTTTGACTCAATGTACATCTCCCCAAAACACTCATCGACCGGACAGTTTAGTATCAAAAACAAAACAAAAAGAAAAAAGGTTT